>JAMYCR010000001.1:2715658-4073487 GCA_028830335.1 Eucera pruinosa | reverse complement strand
CCTCACAAACACCCTAATCTCAGTTCCTAGTCCTCCTGTACTCCGTACCTTTCCTTAGTCATCCTGTACTCCGTACCTTTCCTTAGTCACCCTCTTCCTCGACCACTGTTCTTACTATTAGTCATCCTCAACCAGAGTACTTTAAAGCCCGCAAAATCATAGAACCGCCAGATTTCCGTATTCACTAGTCGAGAGCAGTACCCGTATTAATAAACCCTCTAAGAGTTATCTTCGACGTGTTGTCAATTCTCCCGGAATCCAACAGAGTCATCCTGAACCAAACACCACCTTACAAACACCCTAATCTCAGTTCCTAGTCCTCCTGTACTCCGTACCTTTCCTTAGTCATCCTGTACTCCGTACCTTTCCTTAGTCACCCTCTTCCTCGACCACTGTCCTTACTATTAGTCATCCTCAACCAGAGTACTTTAAAGCCCGCAAAATCATAGAACCGCCAGATTTCCGTATTCACTAGTCGAGTGCAGTACACGTATTAATAAACCCTCTAAGAGTTATCTTCAACGTGTAGTCAATTCTCCCGGAATCCAACATACCAACCCAACCTATCACGTTCCTCCGGTAAGTTGGCATTAGCTACCAGCCACGGTACACCCCCCCCCCCTCAACAGTATCTTGACAAAAAAAAAAGAGCCACAGGGAGACTAGAAATAAAAGCAAGCCTGGGAAGTCATCGTCGCGGAGATTGTAAGAACGCGTGGTATAGATTTTGTACCGCTCGATTGAATAAAAAACCACCCTGAAACTTCTATGTACAGTACGCAGTCCATTGTGCTTTACGCGCGCGTTAACTTTCGTTAGAATGAAACGTATAAATCAGGGGAATTTCCTTACAATATGGCGCGCGAATACCTTTTTCATCGAGTTTCAAGGTGTACGCTCAATTTTGCGAGTAACGGTATGTCGAAAGCGAGCCACGACATAAAGTTTCGCAAATAAGTACCACGTTTCTTAACGTTTGTCGATAAGCGTATTCTTCCGATGCAACAACGTGTTTTATTCTGTTTTTTGGTACAAGCGTTGGGCATAAGTGTTTGGAAATCGGGCAATCGTTCGTTAAAACGTGATTGCTTATTTATCAACCGAGTAATCCATTAGTTTACATTAGTTTGCATTAGAATACGTGTGCCCATAATTACGAAAGTGGTCTAAGTGAAAATTTAAAATCAAACTTATAAATCATGGGAATTTCTTTACAATATGGCGCGTTAATACCTTTATCAGCCACCGTGCGATGTGAATTATCTTGGATATGAATTATCGGAAGAAATCGTGGTACGTTCGCATCGTGGAAAAATTGTGTAGGCGTTTCAAGCGAATCGGTGGGAAAAGCCGCATCGTTTAAACTAGCCGTTAGCGAAGGAAACAAGCTTTTTAAAATGTTCGCAAGCACGGCAGGCACGCGTGGCTCGTTCGACGATAATGCGATCGTTCGCTCGGTTCATTCGATGTTGGCGCTCCATCGATTCTCTCCCCTCGAAGCTACTTGAAAGTTCTCGAAAGAGGCGGCTCGGATGCTACTCCGAGTCTCGAAGTTAGTCCACCGTGGAACCGCTTCTTGCCCGCCGTTCGAATACATTTTTCGACGCTTGCTTTCCACCAGCACGAGCCTTCCGAATAGTTCGCTTTCGATACAGTGTTCGATACGTTTTTACGCGGCGTGGTTCTCGTTCGAAAGTATTGAAATACTATGCTACACACTTGACGTAGCAACTCGATACTTCTCGCGTTTTAGTGGAATAATCAAGTTGTTGAATATTTACAGGCAGTGTAAATTATTCGAGCAGAGCTAAATGAAAACGCTATTTATTGAAAACACAAAGTTAGAAAAACGATACAAGATTCGAGAGCTAGGTAGTGCAGCTACTCGCTTCGCTCGTCCGCAGGAGCGTGACGGCCATTTTTCGTGTCCGACTTCAACGCTTATTTTGCTACAGAATTTTCCGGGAAAAAACAAGGGTCCTGAACCGCTTGCACGGCAACGTAGTGCCGATGGGTGGGGGCAACGCAGGCCCCGACTTATCAATTGTCAGGCAACACCAAGTAAGCGTCGTGGCACTGTCTTACCAGATGTGGCGCAGACCTTCATAAAAGCGAAAGCTAAGGTTTAAGCTAGCAAACAGCCTACCTGGGTTTAAAATACTGTGTCCGGAAACAGGGACACACTTCAACACAAGTATTTAGTTGATGTAAGTAAGCGAAGTCGTCGTATATTTTATCGATTTTTAGGATAGAAAAGATAGAGTGGGAAGAAAGGGAATCTACTTGCAACAAAGTTATATTCTAACTTGATCTATAGTTTCAGCTCTTAACATCGAGAATCACCGATTAAAAATTACATACAGCGTTTGAATACTTTGCAATATAATACCGTAGAAAGTTAACGAATAACTTATGCAATGTGCATTGATATTACAAAAATGATATGGCGAGGGATGGTTAACCCTTTCGCTATGAAGGACGTATATATACGTTCCCAAAAACTGGGCCATCGTTTGTTAAAATACAACTACACTTTGGTTCGCATCGCAATAATATTTAAATTGTTATTCATATTATTTTACGATCCAAAAAATAATATCAAGTACCCGAATATTTACCCCAATATTATTCCCAAGCTAATGTTGGAAGATAATGGCCAAAGGATGCGGATGGGCGTGTAGGATTCGGAGAGGATCGTGGGTTTTACACAAGCCAGATCTACACAGTCTTTAAATAAAAGAATTATATCTCTTTAACGCTATTCGTCTGGTTTACAGCTGTCCTGCTTCTATCTTACATCTGTCTTACCACTAACATATTTTTCGCGTATCCGGCTTTTTAAAGCGTCCTTCGCAAGGCGGACGTTCTTCCTCTCCACCAATCAGTGGATTTTTTTAACCCGCCTACGACCTCGAACTATGGTGGGGCACTCTCCCCTAGGAGCCGTTCCCCCGTAATTTTCCGTAAGTGCCAGGATCTATGAGGTGGCCAAAATTTCCTTCCTCAAGTCGCTAAGGATTCGACCCCCTCATAAACCTGGTCACTCCCTGTGAGTGATCAGTGATCAGACCACAAACCTGTTTATCTCCCTTTCCTGATTTTAGCCTACACTAATAAAAATTATCCCCATCTGTGTATTAGAAACACTTTCTAATCGTAAATTGTCGTAGTGAAAGGGTTAATTGAACGAAATTGATAACAACGAATGTAGAATCTTGAATGGAACATTTTAAAACCGGTCCTTTCTCTCGTCGTCGAATCTTATACGTTTTCTAATACAATAGTTACGGTCTAAAATAAAATAAAATAAAACAAAATAGAATGCGATAAAATAAAATAAGATAGGATGATAATATCACGTAGGTCGGAAGAAGCAAGTTACAAAGATGATTGTCGGTGGAAGAAGGAAACAGGCAAACGTTTTTTTAGCGATGCTTGGGCAGATGGTAGCAACAAAATGGAGAGACGAGAAGAGGTATAGGCTCCGGTTACAAGAACCGCAGCATCCCTTTTTGCCGTGGCCGCGAGACCACGAAAAATGGCCGTCACGCTCCTGCGAGGCTCGAAAAAGCTTCCCTTTGATAGATACCAGCGAGTTTGTCCAACAGAAGCGGAGTCGACAGGGAAGAAGTTACTGCGCTATTCAACGTTGCATCGCTAGACAAACGTTGCCTCGCTTTTTTCCTTGGCGTTTTGCGAGCAACCGAGATACGATTCCAACGAAGAAGGCCAACATCCGGCCGCGAAGCTGCCCGTAATAACGATCGCTTCACAGACGACGGAGATATATCGCGGCTAAATAGGATTTCTACCTTCTGCCTTCCGACTTCTGCACGAAATCGCGATCCCTCTTCCGATAACGGAATAGAATAACCGTCGAACAAAAGAATCTCGCCAAGTTTCCAGAAATAGATTTGCGAGCGTCGACTTTAAAGGGGAAATTGGTAGTATTAAATTAGGCGACGCGAAATGTTGGAACTTCAGTCGGTCGCAAATGGTTCGGCGTGAGTGGCTGCAGAATGATCGAAGAGTTTCCCTTCTTTTGTATTAGGTTTGCGTTATGGGGTTAGATACACCTAGTGGTAGGAAAAGTTGGGTACAATTTTAGCAATTCTTTTTTTATGAAACAAATATTTCATTGACAAAAATCCAACTGCATCTTATAGTATATAGTTTAGTGTATATTTTCAGTAAATTTCAGTTGAAAATCTGCAATAGTGCAGCTGGTACAAGTTGTCTTGTAGAGGCTGTTTTGTGGTAGAAGCTTTTACGGTGCCCATGATATCTCTTGGAGTTTTCATCTATAACAAGAAATGAACAAATTTTCTTAAAGTATATAAAAAGAGGAAGTTTTTGTTCTAGCCGATTTTTTATATATTGATTTTTCAAGAAATGACGACCATTCCAATGTGGACGTATGATTTTTTACTGCAAAAATCGTGCTTTTCAACATTGGAATGGTCGCCATTTCATGAAAAGTCAATATATAAAAAATCGGCTACGACAAAAAGTTCCGCTTTTTATATACTTCAAGAAAATTTGTTCATTTCTTGTTTTAGATAAAAACTCCATTAGATATCATGGGCACCGTAAAAGCTTCTACCACAAAACAGCCTTTACAAGCCAACTTCTTGTACCAGCTGCACTATTGCAGATTTTTTAAATGAAATTTACTGGAAGTATACACTAAACTATATACTATAAGATGCAGTTGGAGTTTTTTCAATCAAATATATTTTTCATAAAAAACAAAATTGTTGAACGTGTACCCAATTTTTCCTATTACTAGTTGTATGTAACCCTTTAAGTTTGGGGGGGGGGGGGATTCTAAGATTTGAGAAGTGAAAGCGTTGAGAATTCTAGGATTTGAGAAGTGAAAGCGTTGGAATTTCTCAGCTTTGAGAATTCCAAGCTTCGAGAAGTGAAAACGTTGAAAATTCTCATCTCTAGGAATTCGTAACTTTAAGCATTCGAAGCATTTGAAAATTCGATGCGTCGTAAATTTGCAGCTTTGAAAATTACAACGTTGCAAATTCGAAACGTTGCAAATTCGAAGCTTTGAGAAATCAAAGCGTTGAAAATTCCAAGCTTTAGGAATCCGTAACTTTAAGAATTCGAAGCATCTGAAAATTCGAAGCATCGAAAATTCGCAGCTTTAAAAAATTACAACGTTGCAAATTCGAAGCATTGAGAAATAGAAGCGTCGAGAATTCGCAGTCTTGAAAAATTAAAGCGTTGAAAATTCGAACCTTTAAAAAGGTCAGAGCATTGAGAATTCGAAACGTTGCGAATTCCAAGATCGTAGAAGTGGAGCTGCATTAAAACTGTATTTAATTTCCAAGTAACGTAAAATGTGTTGCAATTGCGCGCATTTAAATTACGAGGGAGAATGGGGGATAGAATTAAAATTGATACACTTAACGTAATACCGAAGCACGTAGGAAGTATTAATATCGTGAAGTAGATAATTTAAATTCGTAATTTGGGGAAGAGGAAACGTTGAATGTTTGTTGTAACCTCGCGGAGGAACGGACACGTGAGCCAAACGACGCGAAACGTTCTCTCTCCTATGGAAATATTTAATCCGGAATGCTTGCAACGTTAATTAATTTTAATTAATTTGAAATCGCGTCGAGAGTTGCGTTTGCCTGCACCAGGGAAAATGTATAATATTGTGCAAGAAGAACATTTATGAGGGTGGATGAAAATCATGCAACCGCGTTCACCACTCAACTTCCCAAAGGTATGAAAATATTAAGCATTTCTAACTCTATTGCATTTATATGCATTTATAGGCGCAACATTTTGCGATACTTAATTTCCAATTAGACAAATGGAATTCTTCCCTTTTTTCTTGGAATATAACTCTCAATTAAACTGTATTTATGTGTGCAACTATTTGTCATTATTAATTCCTAACGAGACAAACGAAATTTCTTTTCTTCGTGGAAAAATAAATCTAATTAAACTGCATTTGTAAGTGCGACTACTTGTAATAATTCATTACTAATCAAACAAATGGAATTTGTTTCCTGTTTGGAAATATGGAGGTAAATAAACTGCATTTATAAGTGCAACTATTTGTTATAATTAAGTAGGTACTAATGAGACAAACGAAATTTCTTTTCTTCGTGGAAAAATAAATCTAATTAAACTGCATTTATAAGTGCGACTACTTGTAATAATTCATTACTAATCAGACAGATGGAATTCGTTTCCTGTTTGGGAAAATTGCGGTAAATAAACTGCATTTGTAAGTGCGACTATTTGTAATAATTCATTACTAATCAGACAGATGGAATTCGTTTCCTGTTTGGAAATATTGAGGTAAATAAACTGCATTTATAAGTGCAACTATTTGTTATAATTAATTAAGTACTAACGAGACAAACAGAATTTCTTTTCTTTCTGAAAAAGTAACTCTAATTAAACTGCATTTGTAAGTGGGACTATTTGTAATAATTCATTACTAATCAGACAGATGGAATTCGTTTCCTGTTTGGAAATATTGAGGTAAATAAACTGCTTTATAAGTTCAACTATTTGTTATAATTAATTAGGTACTAATGTGACAAACAGAATACTTTTTCTTCATGGGAAAATAAATCTAATTAAACTGCATTTGTAAGTGGGACTACTTGTAATAATTCAGTACTAATCAGACAGATGGAATTCGTTTCTTGTTTGGAAATATTGAGGTAAATAAACTGCATTTATAAGTGCAACTATTTCTTATAATTAACTAGGTACTAATGAGACAAACAGAATACTTTTTCTTTTTGGAAAATAAGTCTAATTAAACTGCATTTGTAAGTGCGACTATTTGTAATAATTCAGTACTAATCAGACAGATGGAATTCGTTTCTTGTTTGGAAATATTGAGGTAAATAAACTGCATTTATAAGTGCAACTATTTCTTATAATTAACTAGGTACTAATGAGACAAACAGAATACTTTTTCTTTTTGGAAAATAAGTCTAATTAAACTGCATTTGTAAGTGCGACTATTTGTAATAATTCAGTACTAATCAGACAGATGGAATTCGTTTCTTGTTTGGAAATATTGAGGTAAATAAACTGCATTTATAAGTGCAACTATTTGTTATAATTAATTAGGTACTAATGAGACAAACAGAATTTCTTTTCTTTCTGAAAAAGTAACTCTAATTAAACTGCATTTGTAAGTGGGACTACTTGTAATAATTCATTACTAATCAGATAAATGGAATTCGTTTCCTGTTTGGAAAAATTGCGGCAAATAAACTACATTTGTAAGTGCAACTATTTGTTATAATTAATTAGATACTAATGAGACAAACAGAATACTTTTTCTTTTTGGAAAATAAGTCTAATTAAACTGCATTTGTAAGTGCGACTACTTGTAATAATTCATTACTAATCAGACAAATGGAATTCGTTTCCTGTTTGGAAAGATTGCGGTAAATAAACTGCATTTATAAGTTCAACTATTTGTTATAATTAATTAGGTACTAACGAGACAAAGAGAATACTTTTTCTTTTTGGAAAAGTTACTCTAATTAAACTGCACTTATAAGTGCAGCTATTTCGTTACAATTAATTCCTGGTCTTCGTATTGAAGTGGAAACTTCAATTTAATTAAATTATATGGTTGCATAATTTCTGTCGTACTTTTGGGCACGATTTAAATCACCACAATTTTGACAACACATTTGGAAAACGTATAAAATTATAATCTCAATACCCAATAATAAACAAAGAATTGAATATACAGTAAAGTGCTCAATAATCGACATTAAATCAACCGTTCACACTTTCTATGATTTCGACTAAAGTGACTATTACGAAACGTTGAAAATATTAATAAATACACCGAGAATCTTCACGCATTTATGTCAAATTTAAACGTGCAAAAAAGCACAAATAATTACTTAATAAACGTGGAAAACGTTTAGTGAAACTTAACCACGAACTTAAACGTGGAAAAAATCGCAAATAATTACTTAATAATTGTAAGTATTTACAATTATTATTCAACGTCGTTTCTTTATTCGCAATCATAAAATATGAATTTGCATAAAGATCCGCCGTCTATTAATACAAAATACCCGCGATAAAAATTACGCAACGATGCTTTTATATTCGCGGGAGTAAATAAAATTCGAGTTGCAGAGGGTTAACCAATCGCAATGGAAAATATCGCCGCGACGTAACCAAAAAAAAAAAGAAAACGTCGCCGATCTGACCGACGAAATCTCGCGTTTAGTAGCGTTGTTAAAAAGAGCACGTTTACCTGCGCATCCGCCGTGGAAAGCCGCACAATGCAGCGGGACGAACAAAAGGAAATAAACCGATGGGAAAATCGGGCAACGTTTAGCCATTTCGCCTTTTTCGTGGACAATTTCGTTCTTCTTGTTAAAAGCGGATAATTCCACGGATGAAAATTCGAAAGGTAGCAAAACTCGGGGATGATTCTACGATGAAAACCTCGCCGCTTATCGATCTACAAACAACACAATTCGAGCTATCGACTTCGAATAGCGGCGCGGCAATTTCAAGGCCGATGCAAATTCAAGACCTTCTTTGCGCGCAAATTTTTTTTGTTTTTTTTTTTTGTTACTGGAGACGATTTAAGCTGCATTTGCGTCGAGTAACTTTTAGTCGGACAACGCAGAATTGATCGAAAATTTTATCTATCTACCATCTAGACGCAATTTTGATTAATCCTTTCGCTACGTATTATTTATTAACCCTACGCACTCGAAAGCTTTTTCAATAATACAACAGTAAGTTTGATAAACTTTTCTGACACTCGTGAGAACGTACTATGTTACATATGTCGAGTTGATGAAATTTGCTTTAATCGAAAATTACTACCTTCAACCGTTTCCCTATTGACAAAAGTTAATTCTTCGAGTATCGAAAGTTAATTCTTCGAACATCAAGAGTTAATTCTTCGAACATCAAAAGTTAATTCTTCGAACATCAAAAGTTAATTCTTCGAACATCAAGAGTTAATTCTTCGAACATCAAAAATTAATTCTTCGAACATCAATAGTTAATTCTTCGAACATCAAGAGTTAATTCTTCGAACATTAATAGTTAATTCTTCGAACATCAAAAGTTAATTCTTCGAACATTAAAAGTTAATTCTTCGAATATTAAAAGTTAATTCTTCGAACATCAAGAGTTAATTCTTCGAACATCAATAGTTAATTCTTCAAACATTAAAAGTTAATTCTTCGAATATTAAAAGTTAATTCTTCGAACATCAAGAGTTAATTCTTCGAATATCAAAAGTTAATTCTTCCAACATCAATAGTTAATTCTTCGAACATTAAAAGTTAGTCCTTCGAACATCAAGATTTAATTCTTCGAACATTAAAAGTTAATTCTTCGAACATCAAGAGTTAATTCTTCGAATATCAAAAGTTAATTCTTCGAACATCAATAGTTAATCCTTCGAACATTAAAAGTTAATTCTTCGAACATCAAAAATTAATTCTTCGAACATCAATAGTTAATTCTTCGAACATCAAGAGTTAATTCTTCGAACATTAATAGTTAATTCTTCGAACATCAAAAGTTAATTCTTCGAACATTAAAAGTTAATTCTTCGAACATCAAGAGTTAATTGTTCGAACATTAAAAGTTAATTCTTCGAACATCAATAGTTAATTCTTCAAACATTAAAAGTTAATTCTTCGAATATTAAAAGTTAATTCTTCGAACATCAAGAGTTAATTCTTCGAATATCAAAAGTTAATTCTTCGAACATCAATAGTTAATCCTTCGAACATTAAAAGTTAATTCTTCGAACATCAAAAATTAATTCTTCGAACATCAAGAGTTAATTCTTCGAACATTAAAAGTTAATTCTTCGAACATCAAGAGTTAATTGTTCGAACATTAAAAGTTAATTCTTCGAACATCAATAGTTAATTCTTCGAACATCAAAAGTTAATTCTTCGAATATTAATAGTTAATTCTTCGAACATCAAGAGTTAATTCTTCGAACATTAATAGTTAATTCTTCGAACATTAAAATTTAATTCTTCGAACATCAAAAGTTAATTCTTCCAACATCAATAGTTAATTCTTCGAACATTAAAAGTTAATTCTGCGAGCATCAAAAGTTGAAAGCGTTGAAAATTCGCAACTTTCAAAAATTACAACGTTGAAAATTCGAAGCGTAGCAAATTCGAAGCATTGAGAAATAAAAGCGTCGAGTATTCGCAGTCTTGAAAAATCGAAGCGTTGAAAATTCGAACCTTTAAAAACGGTCAAAGCATTAAAAATTCGAAGCATTGAGAAATAAAAGCGTCGAGTATTCGCAGTCTTGAAAATTCGAAGCGTTGAAAATTCGAACCTTTAATAAGGTGAAAGCATTGAAAATTCGAAGCGTTGCAAATTCGAAGCATTGAGAAATAAAAGCGTCGAGTATTCGCAGTCTTGAAAAATCAAAGCGTTGAAAATTCGAACCTTTAAAAAGGTGAAAGCATTGAAAATTCGAAGCGTTGCAAATTCGAAGCATTGAGAAATAAAAGCGTCGAGTATTCGCAGTCTTGAAAAATCAAAGCGTGGAAAATTCGAACCTTTAAAAAAGGTCAAAGCATTGAAAATTCGAAGCGTTGCGAATTCCATGATCGTAGAAATTAATTCTTCGAACTCCTCGCACAGTTCAATTAAATCTCAATTCAAACTCCTAACACTTCGATTACAAAACTCAACTCCTTACCTTCGAATCTCGCCCGCTATAACTGCGAAGGGAATTCGGTGGATTCTCTCTTTCTCTGTTTTTCCAGTCGCGTTATTTAATTCCATTTTGGAGGCACGATTGTACACACAGTCGGGAAGAAAAAGTTGCTCCATCGGGCGGCTACAGTAAAAGGCACTCCGGCGGCCTCCTCTAGGTGACTTACAATGGCCGTTTGATGCAATCTCCTTATCGTAAACTTCAGATTAAAGCGGTAAAAAGTTTTATACACCGAGGCAGAAAGTTCCAGTTGCTCGAAGCGATTCTTCTCCTACTCGCGAAAGCGAGCGAGCGACACGCCGCCGCGATTTTCTTTCCATCTTTCTCCGAGATACTCTTCTTCTACTTTTTCCGCTTTATCGTTTCCCGTTCCTCGCTTTTCCTCTCTACCGAGAACGATCGTATTCTTTGTTTTACCCGAAACTTGTAACGTCCATACACGCTTCATCACCGATAGGCCCTTCAAACGGACAGACCACTCTTACTCACCTTTGCAAAGACACACCAACCTCTGATAATCTGTAACAACGAAACACGCTCCATCACCGATAACCTCATTACGCTTACTGACCTTTGCGAGACATTCCGACCCATGCGCTTATCGTACCCGAAAACATGTTAGTCATTTGAACCCTGCATCCAACATGGCCACCGATACAAATTTATATGTGGCGGTTCTCCTGCACCCACCACTAGAGGGACATATGAAATAGGACTTTCTCGAAAGTATAAGCTCCAACTACAGTGCAGAGATGACTTGTTGGCGAGCGTCCTACAAGATGAACGGCACAGGGGCAAGGAAAGCTGGTCGCTCGTTCCGCCCATTAGCCAGTAGAAAATCTTTCTTCCGAATTCTTAGATGCTACATGCATAGTAGTAGGTCCTTCATATTCGCTAAGGATTCGCGAGAGCGGACCCTGCCAGGTATCTTCTTCAAGATTTCCCCACATCCTCGCGAGAAAAAAAAAATTAGGTTTACGCCAATGTGATTCAGTTGTGGTTCCAAGTCGTCCTATCTCACTCTACCTCCACGTGTTTTGTTTCGCGTTCTTTGTCACGCAGTAGACTTGTAGTCGTGACCGATTCAGCCAATGACTATAATACGTGTGACTGAAGGTGTCGCTAATATGCGACAGCCAATCGGTTTGCCTCGCCAACAAGTCATCTCTGCACTGTACCTCGTCCATATATATACCGCCTTTAACCTTCCTTCCAATATCCCAACGTCTAAGGCAGGGCCTGCTAGGTAGCCGCACTGATGAGTCCACTAGCAGGCCCAGGACGAAATGCAACACCCTTCCTTTTTTCCTACCCTATCCCCTCTCTACAGCTCCACACTTCCAATATCCCAACGTCTAAGGCAGGACCTACTGGGTAGCCTTACCGATGAGTGCACTAGCAGGCCCAGCACGAAACGCAACACCCTTCCTTTTTTCCTATCCTATCCCCTCTCTACAGCTCCACAGTATATAAGGAAACCCCACACAAAATAAATTCTTAGTAGTTCTGGTAACAACCTACGATTGTACCTCCGTTTAATTTACACACCTACTCATCCCCCTGTCCACGGACTACGCTGATGTTCTCTCTCTCCCCCGATTTCCCCGTAACAAACTGGGCTTCGCTGTATCGCGCTCTCGCTGGCCGCGTTGTTGCCGCGAGATTTCTTTCCGGGCGAAAGAAAAAGGCGACGCCGTAATTACGCACGATACGGACGATTAATAGCGAAACCGGAAGCTGCGCTCGGTTATTTCGGTCCTCTAGTTGTTCCGGCGATCCAGTTTTTCAGATTTACGTCGACGATACTCGGTGGTACGGTGCCGCTTTTATTCGGGAACCGCCTCGAAACTTCGCCTCTCCGGCTGCGCTAATTAATGAAATTTTCAGGGGAGAACAAGGCGATAAGGTTTCCGTGGCCGTAACAACGCTGCTCGTATTGCGCGCTCCGAATCTGTTCCGTTAGTCGAGCGAGTAAAGCTTGGACGGATTTGACGCGATGCAGCGTTGCTTGGATAGTTAAGATTAACCGTGAATGGGAAGAGAGTCAATTATTCAAACCTTGCGCAACTTAGCAGGCGAAAGACTCGAACAAGTATCGTAAGTCTCGCGTTACGAATCGTAGGTTTCGTATTTCAAGCTGCATGACGCGAAGACACTCGTGGCTTTTTTAATTTCGCGATACAACTGTTTTAAAGATTGTTTAGCCGCGTGCTTCGTTTGCTTATCAAATTATCGCCATCTTCTATAATACATTGTTGCATTAACTCGTTGGCTTGCAATGACGAGTCACATTCGAATCACATTTCACAGTCGCGGCACGAATTATGGATATAGTTATTAAAGATAAGCTCTATTTTCAATACAGCATAACTTCAATTCTAGTTTTAGTTTCACTTGAAAAGGTTAAGGATCACTCGATACTAATTATATGAAATATTTGAATATTTTGGCGAAATATGAGAGCTCTGATGCGTTGATTGTAATTTACGTAATTACAGTAGTCTCAGAATTGTAAGGCAAGGTATTAAAGGGGCTCTAGCTTGTATTTGGTTGTCCTGAAAGTTCATGCCGATTATTCTATTATCGAATAGGCATTGCAAGAGTACCGCTAAACGAAATTCATTTTGTCACGTGTTAATAAATCAATAAAATAGTTAAAATAGTGTTAATAAATAAAAACATTTTCGAGTACGTTTCAAACCCCCCACCCTATTATTAGAGAAATAATCTACGGGCGAAAACGTAGCCGTACAGTTTAAGCTCCATTTCCTTTCATCCGTAGTATAAAAAGTTGTAAGAAAAATCAGAGATGCTTTCGCCAATTTTATTTATACTCATCTTGAAATTTTCTCACATTTTTCCAAAAGATTTCTTGCAAAAAATGTCGAAAAGCCAACTGTTTATGGAAGTTGTTACGCGACTATGTGTTCATATTTCTATAGCCAGCTTTACAGTTACAGTAGAAGCATTTCCCCATCTAAAAGGCGTTTCCCAAGCTGAACTCGAACAGCTAAATTAAAGTGCATTCGGATCTACCCGTTGGGTATGTTAAAAAAGCATTGCGAAATGCGGCACGAACTTTCCGAACAACCCGATAAATAATTGAATAAATACGTAGAATGGTGGACCCTTCTAGACCCAATAGAAGAAGAGAAAGACAGTATATGCCGAATAAGGACGTTAGACACCCAGTAAAGGCCCAGTGGGATTGTGGCGTAGTAGTTAACACTATTCGTACCGACATTTTACATGTATTTATTCAATAGTCATTCTAATTAAAAAAAAAAGGAGAAAGAAAAATAAAATGTGTGAAACAGATTAAGCAAACAATAAAGGTATTGGCATAAAGTTAAATAGACGAAAGGGATAACAATGAATGTGGAATCTTAAACCAAATATTTAAAAACCGGGCGTGGTATGAATAGCGTTAACGCGATCGATTAGTGACTCGAAGATCTGAGTGTTCGATCCCTTTTTCTTTTTTCGGCTATAAAAGGCGATACGGTTCGGCCCGATACTACAAATATTATATGGAACGTGTTGACGTATTTCCATGCTCCACTAGCGGGCAACGTTTTAATGTATCGAAGCAAAGTTGGACATCAGCGCGAGCGACAGGGGAGGGATGATTTCAATAGCGAAGTTTTAGAGAGCTTTTGTTTGGTCAGAGGCGGGCTTGAAAGCCGACGGAAGCGGCGTAGGCAAAAATAAAACTATCTCGCAGGGGACGAGCAGCAGCGCGCCCTCGACGCTTCAGCCAAGTTGAAAAACAATTTGAACGCGGTGAAAAGGTGAAAGTTGATTATTTCGAGAGGCTGGCATTGTTCTTTTCGCAGCGAGACGGCCGATATACGCGTGCTCGATCGCCCCGTCGCACGGTGCGTCGAGTTAAGGGAAACTCGAGGGACAAAACATCGAGTTTCAAGACGTTACAATTCCTTCGCGCATGCTTTAGAATATTATAATGTTGAATCCCGGGTCGCGAGATTAAGAACAACACTTATTCGAGAGACTTTAGGTTTAGTACAATGTAACGGCAAGTTCCGCACGTTATTACTGCTATGCTGCATCACTCTCCACACTGACTCAACTATGACTTTGCCCTCTTGGTCATAGTGTGAGTCAGATGTTTTGGCCGCTGTAGGCCCTATGACAGCGTGGGCCCGCTTGGCCAGTGACAAAACGATAGAACTAGGACTATTTAAGGGACAATCCCGCAAAACTCGGGGGGACTTCGATATTCGCGACAGTAGTGTTTAGACGTGCGTCGATGTGCAGTTTCTTGTGAACATTCTGTTGGTCACCTATTCAATAAAAACTTCTGATTATCAAGAAGAAGAAGGATCATTTCTCGAGGGAACCCCATCCTTTCCTTTTTCACGGCATAACAGTACGAACTACAGAGATCTGACCTGATGGACAAAATGCGTAGAGTTTATATAGATGAGGGTGAGTGATTTTAGGTGCAATGGTCGGCGGACGGTCGAAGCGCAGGGGACAGGATGAGTAAGCGGGTATAGGAGGCTAGAAAGGCTGGAACTTGGAAGCTATGTAGCGACGGACAAATATTTTCCTGCGCTTCAAAAAGGTGTGTGCAAGTCTGGCTACGGCCAGTTCGCGCATCTGGTAGCCAGATTCGCACAGGCCAGGGTTTTCCTACAGGCCACGCGGTAACTTTCACCGCTTTCACTATTTTTGGCGCCCTTTTCTACGCGCGTTTTTTCGCCCGCGCTTTTTCATCGGCGTGGCTTGCTCGCTGTCCATGTCACAGGACACCGGGTATATAACCCCACGAAACGAGTGCCACGAGAGAGTCCTGTACGGAACCTAGAGCAGCGAAGTTCGCGAGCGCGTATGTGTCGGACAACGTGCAATTGAACGGTCATCTTCCGCAAGCAATAACCGAGCGTGCGAGGTTAATTGTAGATACTCCTCCAGCACAGCTATGACTAGAATGTTTGTGTCAGGACGATTCTATCATGTTTATACTGCGGTATCTGTTGGGTCGCGTTCCGTTTCTCAATCGGTTTGGAGCTCGCGACTTAGAGAGAAAAGTGGACTGTATTTTAATGTGTGTTCAAAGTACGAGCAGTGGTTACAATTAACTGTTAATGTATGTGTTTCTGTATGACTATGTTGTATGACTTCTTTCGTGTGACTATACTAGGCGACTGTTTCTGTGTAACTATTCTAGACGACTCTTTCTGTGTAACTATTTTAGACGACTAACGACTGTCTCAGCACCACTCTTGGAGTTTGCAATTTCCCACTGATTGGTTCCTTCCAATTTTTGGGCAGTTCCAATCTGCGGGCCTAGTTTGGCAAGACACACCTTCCCTTACGCTCGCGGCGTGTTTCCCTGAGGAAAGGGTCGCGGAGTTCTCCAAGGGGGGCGAAACGTTAGAATTTGACGGGGGTGGGCGACACATCTGGTCAACACCTGAGACGGTTTCCTTGCCCCTTGCATAGGCCGCGGAAACCGTTGGGTGACCGATGGTTCTCGAAGACTGCTCAGGCCGTGAAGGTTTACGACAGGGTAATAGCTATTGAGGCTAACGAAAAATATGCGAATGAAACTAAAGGCTATACAAATGCTATAACAAAAGAGTAAAAATCCGGGAATCGTACCATCTGGCGAGTGTCGTCCAGATGGCAGAAAAACTAAATTAACGAATCCTCAAAAATAGCGGTACTTCTAAACCTTGCCATAAACCTCCGACAAAATAGGCCCGAACAGTATCTATGTTGGCTATGAGTTGGTCATACGACAATAAGAACGTTCGCATTCTTTTTTACAAAGGGACAATAAAAACACGTTTAAATGGTAAATAAATTTTACCACGTTACGTACTTCAATGTAATATATTACGTACGCGGGACAGTAGCGAGTAAGCAGAAGAATAAAGAATGCAGGACGATAATAGAAGTTTCCACTCTCAGAATAATCGACGACCGTGTTCATCCGTTTCACAGACGCGTATTCTGCTCCCAATAATTGCCCGTGAATTGCATTATTGGCGATAAGCAACTTTTGTCCCCGATCCACGCAATGTGCGTCGTTCGAAAATACCAACTGCTCCCGAATCGGGACGTCAGATTTGTCCCGTCGCTGTTTTTAACCCCTTGCCTTACAATTTTCTAAGCTACTGTGCTTATATAAGTTGCCATGAACAGATCGCAGTTTTCGTATCCCTTCGAAATATTATAACTATTCTACGCAATTTTTGCGCTTAGCGATCCTGAATCTTCCGACCTCTGTCCTAAAATACATAAACGTATAAAATTTATAATATGCGTATATATAGACTTGTGTGGCTGGCTATAGATACATTCTCGATAAAATTCGATGGGAATCCAGTCGATTCTCGAACGACGAAGGAAGTTGCGCTCCGGATGAAAGAATTATGAGGTTTTAAGTTGCGGAACCTTAGCTCGATTAATCTTTGGGAAACGCGGAGTCGCGGCGCGGTGCAGTTGTAAATACATACGTCAATCATTGCGCTCCATTTTTCTTGAAAAAGGAAGCACGATTAATCATCTTCCGCGTTTTTCGACTGCAAAAAAAGGAAACGATTCTCCGATCGATCAACGCAATCGTTGGCAATAAACAGGAAATTTAATTAATCGGTCCTGCATATTTCTCCGTCGCCAATATGTAGCACAATGAAACTGCGTCCTAATTAAATACTTATCGAATAGCTGCCAATAGCCGAATTCCAATTTATCTCCGGCATAAAAGAGCCACGCGGAAATTGATGTAGTAATACCGTTAATGACTTTTTTTCCGCTAGCTAATGTAGCAATTGACGAGCTTCGCATCGATTCGCAAAGCGCTTCTTTGTTATACTACAAATTCTTTCGATGAATTAGTGCTAAACAAACGTGTTTGAATGTGATTAGAATTTCTTCTTCGCTTCCAAGTGATTTTAAATAATTTCTATCGAATCTTCTCAGCGAAACGTGAACACTTTGCATTTAAAATACACGATAGGCTTCGATTTAGTATAATACGTGGCAAATAGTAGTTCTATTCATTCGAATCAACATTTATTTTTGACGAAATCAGATGCTTATTCTGTTTGACACGATTTTATAATGCATTTGTATTATCTATTTTCTATGGTTCTATGTTTGACGCAATTTTGCAAGGAAATATTAAAGAAATTATATTAAGATTATAATTATATTAATATTGGCGCAATATTTCAAGAAATTATAAGTCCCTATGTGAAAGTATAATTCAAATAAATTTGTTAACACTTTTAAACATAAAGGATTATTTATTGGTACACCTAATAATTCGTACCTTTATACAAATTCATATTTTGCAAATAACACTAAAGGAATGGAATCTAAATCAAAGGTTTGTTCCATCCTTTAATTATTCTAACTTGTGCTTAATTTTATATTTTATATTACCTTGCCTATTACATAGATATATGCATCCCGTATTTTCATCCACATTTAAATCCCATTAAAGCATGAAAACCAGCAGTCTAGTAATAAGTAATAAGTAATAAGTAATGATAAGCAATGCTAAGCAATGATAAGCACTGGTAAGCAATGATAAGCAATGATAAGCACTGGTAAGCAATGATAAGTAATGGTAAAGAATGATAAGTAATGATAAGCAATGATAAGCAATGGTATGCAATGATAAGCAAGGATAAGTAATGCTAAGTAAACGATAAGTAATGATAAGCACTGGTAAACAATGGTAAGCAATGATAAGCAATAATAAGCACTGGTAAGCAATGATAAGTAATGATAAAGAATGATAAGCAATGATAAGCAATGATAAGCAATGGTAAGCAATGATAAGCAATGATAAGTAATGCTAAGTAAACGATAAGTAATGATAAGTAACGATAAATAACGATAAGTAACGATAAGTAATGATAAGTAATGGCTGATAAGTAAAGATAAGTAATGATAAGCAATGATAAGCACTGGTAAGCAATGATAAGCAATTATAAGTAATGTTAAGCAATGATAAGCACTGGTAAGCACTGCTAAGCAATGATAAGCACTGGTAAGCAATGATAAGCAATGATAAGCACTGGTAAGCAATGATAAGTAATGGTAAAGAATGATAAGTAATGATAAGCAATGATAAGCAATGGTATGCAATGATAAGCAAGGATAAGTAATGCTAAGTAAACGATAAGTAATGATAAGCACTGGTAAACAATGGTAAGCAATGATAAGCAATAATAAGCACTGGTAAGCAATGATAAGTAATGATAAAGAATGATAAGCAATGATAAGCAATGATAAGCAATGGTAAGCAATGATAAGCAATGATAAGTAATGCTAAGTAAACGATAAGTAATGATAAGTAACGATAAATAACGATAAGTAACGATAAGTAATGATAAGTAATGGCTGATAAGTAAAGATAAGTAATGATAAGCAATGATAAGCACTGGTAAGCAATGATAAGCAATTATAAGTAATGTTAAGCAATGATAAGCACTGGTAAGCACTGCTAAGCAATGATAAGCACTGGTAAGCAATGATAAGCAATGATAAGCACTGGTAAGCAATGATAAGTAATGGTAAAGAATGATAAGTAATGATAAGCAATGATAAGCAATGGTATGCAATGATAAGCAAGGATAAGTAATGCTAAGTAAACGATAAGTAATGATAAGCACTGGTAAACAATGGTAAGCAATGATAAGCAATAATAAGCACTGGTAAGCAATGATAAGTAATGATAAAGAATGATAAGCAATGATAAGCAATGATAAGCAATGGTAAGCAATGATAAGCAATGATAAGTAATGCTAAGTAAACGATAAGTAATGATAAGTAACGATAAATAACGATAAGTAACGATAAGTAATGATAAGTAACGATAAATAACGATAAGTAACGATAAGTAATGGCTGATAAGTAAAGATAAGTAATGATAAGCAATGATAAGCAATTATAAGTAATGTTAAGCAATGATAAGCACTGGTAAGCACTGCTAAGCAATGATAAGCAATGGTAAGCAATGATAAGCAATTATAAGTAATGTTAAGCAATGATGAGCAATTATAAGTAATGTTAAGCAATGATAAGCACTGGTAAGCAATGATAAACAATGCTAAGCAATGATAAGCAATTATAAGTAATGTTAAGCAATGATAAGCACTGGAAAGCACTGCTAAGTAATGGTAAGCACTGGTAAGTAATGATAAGCACTGATAAGCAATGATAAGTAACGATAAGTAATGATAAGTAATGATAAGTAACGATAAGTAATGATAAGAAATGACAAGTAACGATAAGTAATGATAAGTAATAAGTAATAATAAGTACTCACCCAAATATAGAGTTTCCCGGTAGCTAATACAGTAATCTACGAACTGCGCCCGATTCGCATAACTTCGCCATACCGAAACTTCATCGTCATAACAAGCGGCCTAGTTGGCGGATCGCAGCGAGTCAAAGCTAATTTGTTAGCGAGCCATTTAAAGCGGGAGTTGCAGCGTTCCCGGGTAGGTATCAATCATTCCAAAGGAATAAGTCACGCGAGGCGCAGCCAGAGATCCGTGGACTCGCATTTCCATCAAAGTGCTTCCTTCCCTCCAGTTTTCTTCCGGCCCGCGCTTCCGGGATTTAAGCTTATGACAAGCTTCTTAAGAGCGAAAGCATCGGTAAAATGAATCCGTCGGCTGCAACGGGGAATAGAATAGAATAGGGCTTGGAGGAGTTCATTTTTTCGAATGGAATCCGTCCGGGCTGTAGGAGAAGTAGGCGAACGACAGGGTATGGCTCTCGGTTCGTATGCAAATGGGGAGAAAAAAAGCGGAAAGGAAACCCCGGCGGAGGCATCCAGAATCAGCAGCCGTATCAAACGGCGACTTATTATATTCCGAATAATAACAAGACGCGCGGCGCCGAGCTTTTAGCAATTCAAACTATCGTTTCAGCTCGTTGTTTTCCTCTGATTCCAGGAGCAAGAATCGCCAGCGGACTCTTTCCGCGTCGCGGAAGAAAAGATGAGATCCATCGCCCCGAATGCTTGCGTGGATTTAAGTAGATAGAATCACCGACGATGAATAAGACACCTATCATTTTAACGTCGCACCGAGGCGCTAGATATATTTTTCTTTATTTATTTCAATCGTTTAATTGCAATCAATTTCTATAAGGAATTGTAAGTAATTCCGTAGATGTAAATAGAATGAAATGGAGTATAACGTAGATCACTTTGGATTCATTTAAATTGGATAAGTAATGAGAAGCGTTTCTGTTTTTTTTTGCAAATTTTAATTTGCGAAGCGTCGCATCGGAAGATTTAAACGCGTATCTATCGTTAAATACAATCGCGCGGATCATTAATCTTCCGCGACGGTTGGTCCGTCGATCAACTATTTCCCCATCCAAACGCGTCTCTCTCTCTCTCTGCTACCCGCTTCTTTTTTTTTCTCGCAAATCATGAAATTAATTTCCAATAGCGAGCAATGGAACGACAAAATAGTGGCAAGGGTTTCGCCGGCGCGGATAAACGCGCAAAGCGTAATCAACCGCGAGTCGATTTCGCGTTACGGCCCATATTACACTCGCTCGCAAAACTCTGCGTACAGATTCTTAATATATATATAAGTAATGATTGATAAGTAATGGTCAGCAATGATAAGCAATAATACGCACTGGTAAGCACTGGTAAGCAATAATAAGCAATGATAAGCAATGATAAATACTGGTAAGCATTGGTAAGCAACAATAAGCAATGATAAGCAAAGATAAGCACTGGTAAGCATTGGTAAGCATTGGTAAGCAATGATAAGCAATGATAAGCAATGATAACCACTGGTAAGCAGTGGTAAGCAATAATAAGCAATGATAAGCACTGGTAAACGCTGGTAAGCAATAATAAGCAATGATAAGCAAAGATAAGCACTGGTAAGCATTGGTAAGCAATGATAAGAAATGATAAGCAATGATAAGCAATGATAAGCACTGGTAAGCATTGGTAAGCAATAATAAGCAATGATAAGCAATGATAAGCACTGGTAAGCAATAATAAGCAATGATAAGCAATGATAAGCAGTGGTAAGCAATAATAAGCAATGATAAGCAATGATAAGCAATGATAAGCAATGATAAGCAATGGTAAGCACTGGTAAGCATTGGTAAGCAATGATAAGCAATGATATGCACTGGTAAGCACTGGTAAGCAATAATAAGTAATGATAAGCAATGATAAGCACTGGTAAGCAATAATAAGCAATGATAAGCAATGATAAGCACTGGTAAGCACTGGTAAGCAATAATAAGCAATGATAAGCAATGATAAGCAATGATAAGCACTGGTAAGCATTGGTAAGCATTGGTAAGCACTGATAAGCAACGATAAGCAATGATAAGCACTGGTAAGCAATGATAAGAAATGATAAGCAATAATAAGCAATGATAAGCAATGGTAAGCACTGGTAAGCACTCGTAAGCACTGATAAGCAATGATAAGCAATGATAAGCACTGGTAAGCAATAATAAGCAATGATAAGCAATGATAAGCACTGGTAAGCAATGATAAGCAATGATATGCACTGGTAAGCAATAATAAGCAATGATAAGCAATAATAAGCAATGATAACACTCGTCCCTCTTACCCTTATTAGGCATTCCACGTGCTTTTCTACGTATGATGTATGAAATGC
Organism: Eucera pruinosa; assembly: GCA_028830335.1. Classification (NCBI taxonomy): domain Eukaryota; kingdom Metazoa; phylum Arthropoda; class Insecta; order Hymenoptera; family Apidae; genus Eucera; species Eucera pruinosa. The sequence continues at coordinate 4,051,095 of JAMYCR010000001.1, read as the reverse complement.
GTCAACGTGACGAGTTCCATGAACCTAGTGTTAAAGTAATCGAAGCACTTGCGTTGATTTTTAAATATTTTAGGGTGCAGAGTTTTGCAGCGGACTGTAAAGCGTTATCGTTGGTACACGCGGACGAAGTTTCACCGCGAAATCGAGCGGGGATCGCGATCATGATCGCGGCTGCAGCTGACGGCGGAATTTACATTTGTACCGCGCATCGGATGTTTATCCGTCTAATCAATTTTTTTTTTCTTTTTTGCTGCTGCCCCCGGGGCGATTTTCCGGCGTGATTGCTCGCGTCTCCGCGGCCGCCTTTCGCATCGTCGCGACAGCTGTGCTCGTAATTGAAAACGCGAGTCGCATTTATGGATCGCTTTCGTATGCGCATCGTTTCCCAACCAATTCTCCGTCGGCCGATTTAGCGTCTATCGGTTAATTGCGCAATCGGAAGGGAGGGGAAAAAAGGAAACATCGGCTCGAATCGAATCGTGAAAACCGCAGCCGAATATTTCCGCTTCCGGGTGGAATTTTTAAACGCCCCTCGATTTATTATTCAAAGCCCGCTGCTTCCAATATATCCGTTGGGCTTCTAATACTTTTTCGTTTACACTCGAATGCTTTGCGTTTGGATAACATTTGCAAAGGAAGAGCAAAGGAATACTCTAAGATCCTTAAAACTTTAACTCAATTCAATTCCAATTTTTCTTTCCACAAATTTACGCAATTCGTTTTACACAATTGGCAATTTTTACCATTTAATTTACACGATCGATAACTTTTACGATGAAATCGTTCCCATCGCTACTACGAATCGCTTCTTTCTCCGTAGTTCTTTCTCTATCTCTTACGAACTTGGTATCTCCTCGCAGAAGCCGTAATTTAATTCAATCTTCATAAACTCGCCAGCCCGAATCCGCGGTTTATGATAATAGCCGCCACATCGACGACCCGCCATTCGAGACCGACTGACACTGCAGAATTTTCGTCTCTTTTTCATCCCGCGAAAAATTCGTTCGTTCGTCGACGGATAAGCCTTTCGATTCGAGCAACGTCAAAAATCTACGTATCTGTTAGCGTCAACCCGTGTGCAAGGGTGATGCGCGTGTCAGGGTCATTGTACCCTCGGGATTCGACTTATGCTTTAAGGGTCTTAAGCGGCCGATGTCGAAAATCTATGGCTGTCATCGGGTAAAGGATCGGTGGTAACCGATAGCTAGGACCGCGACGATTTCTAAGAGTCGCGGATGTTATGGTTAGAGTTCGATGCCCTTCTTTTGAGGATCGTCGAAGAAACCGTGCCTCGTGGCCGATGACCTGACGTCATGGTGCTGCGCGGCGCGTGCAGGGCGATAAGGGTGTTCTCGAAGGATCTGGCCACGGAGTGGGAAAGGTGACGTACCTTCTGGTAAGAGGAGCGTGATGAACCCCACGGCACTTACCCCAGAACCTCTAAACGACAGTGTTTACCATCTTTGATTCTAACATATCCTTTACGCTGACGTAAAAATCGTCCAAAGAATATTGTGGGGTCCGGATAGAATTATGACGTATTATGGTTAAGAGTGTTTAGGTTTAAGCAATGCAAGACCGGGCCGTGTGGGACGCGGATGGTTTGCAGGCGAGCGACGATGACCTGCGGAACCGCGTCCCAAGCATTCGGGAATAGTTTAGTTAGGCTAAGTGTATTGTTTAGGTTTAGAGTGCGAGGGTGAGTGGGAGAGTGTGTGAGAGAGAGAGAGAGAGTGAGAGAGAGAGAAACAGAGGAATGGTTGGCGACAAGGGTGGTCGTCGAGGGAAAAGTGGAGAGTGTCTTTTGAGAAGTCAAAGAGAGTAGAACGGAAAGGCATAGCGTAGAACAGCGTGGTATCGAGTGGCCGTATATAGGATATTTAGCGTAGTTTACTTTAGTTGCTTTCATTTAGTTTCATTTAGTTAAATATATATATTGCGTTACGCTATACGCGAGCTTGATTTTGCAAAACCTTCCAATCCCACAATATCACGCGTCGTCGAGCATCGCTCTTAACCCTTCGAGCCACAGTATTTCGAGTCTGTTGCACGTATTTTACTCGAAACAACGGGCTCTTTATCATGTTGATAATTTTGTCGAACCTCACGAACGCGTACAGTACGTATTTGCGAAGCTTTACTTCGTCGTTACCTTTTGAAATACATGGATTTGAAATAAAAGTGGAACAACTTATTGTTTATCGATGTATGTGACACTATATTTTTATGCTATTGTAAATTCTAAGCTGTGAAATCTTAGTAGCGAAAGGATACGCATAAAGTAAGCGACTACTTTGTTTCTTAACATTTGTCAGTGAGTGTATTTCATGCCATCCTGCTTCAACCTTTGTTCGCCTTGTATTCGAATAAATTTGTCGAACGAATGAAACGAAATCGGACCGTTATTAAACGCTTGCGCCGGCAATTATTTAACGAGTACCTACACATATGATAAACCCATCTATTGCACGTTGTAAGTTATTTTTACAAAATTTTTTACAGCTAATGCGTGAAACGTATGTTAGAAAAGTCGAAATCGGTAAACGGTCGAGGCAGGCCACGTGCGTTTTGTCCCGGGCGTTCCCCTTCTTAAGGGAACTTTCTCCGAGTCGGGGTAGTATAAACAAAAGGCCATGGTCTCGAAGGCGTCTTCACGACGAATACCCTTCGTCGTGAAAAAGCATTCCTGTAACGACCATCGCCTTGAGCAGTCGAGTAAACGAAGTATCAATTTTCATCTAAAACGCCCACACGAGTTATTTCATTTTTCAAACCTTACACGTATTCATGGCAATTCTTAATTCACCGCATATTTATTAACTTGGTAAATTTGCACGCGTTTAAAAACACGCGTACAACACGTTAATTCAGCGCCAGGTGGTTAAAAAATTAAAATCAAATTTCAATCATTATCAAAAGTAATATTTGAAACTCGTTGAATCGACGAATTCCGTGAATTTAGCGTTAATTATTATTGGACCCGATAGAAGTGATCGGATCGTTTTGCGTATCTCAAATATATCATTGCACGTGAATTCTGCGCGCCTACGTTCGCGATTCGAGTAATTAGCGAAGGTTTTCTCCATTCCAGAAAGAGGAGCTTGTATCGTAATCGCGGCGATTTATACCGCGTTTCGCTGGGAACGCGCGCTGAAAAATGGATGAGAATTTTAAACGAGCTGCATGCAAATTACAATACTCAGTGTCTACTGTTTCTGAATTACCTCCATGGAAACGCTACTTAATGTCGCTTTACAACACTTTAATTCGGTTAAAAATTGTAACGTCTATTTTCCAAGCTGCAGCAATGCTCCCTTCGGATTAATTATTCCCCTTTCAGTTTGCAAACGTGAAAAAAGGTCTCGTCTTTAATTTCTCCCTTCGCGTTTCCCATAGTAGTTCTTTTTTTTCCCCGATCGTTAAATATTTCGATCGTTGCAACGTTTCTGTAACTTTTAACGAGCACGCAGTGTCACGTTTTCCTACAATTCGTTTGATTATTTAAACAAAATTCGCGTGCATCCCGTTTCGAGAAAAATGACAATTGAGAGTTGGTTTAGTCGACTTTGTTTAAAGCTTGAATTAGAGATTCGGATGATAAAATAAAGTCTATCTATTGTATGAGATTTCGTTGACATGAATTCGTTTAAACCTTTGCCTTAGAATAACGAGTTACACTCGTTCTATAAATTATGACACAGATTAAAGAAAAATGCCTATTAATAAGGATAAAATTTAAGTTGAACACTAATTTCAATTTTGTATTACAAGATTGGATGTTATTAAAGAAAAATTGCGTACAATATTCAAACAATTTGTATGAGACGTGGTACAAAACTAGTAGTCAACCAATGGTAACCTAAGTAGGTAATAAAGTAATATTAGGACAAGGGGTTAAAGCTTGAATTAAAGATTCGGATGATAAAATAAAGTTTATCTATTGTATGAGATTTCGTTGACATGAATTCGTTTAAACCTTTGCCTTAGAATAACGAGTTACACTCGTTCTATGAACTGTGACACAGATTAAAGAAAAATGCCTATTAATAATGATAAAATTTAAGTTGAACACTAATTTCAATTTTGTATTATAAGATTGGATGTTATTAAAGAAAAATTGCGTACAATATTCAAACAATTTGTATGTGACGTGGTACAAAAATGGTAGTCAACCAATGGTAGCCTAAGTAGGTAATAAAGTAATAGTAGGACAAGGGGTTAAAGCTTGAATTAAAGATTCGGATGATAAAATAAAGTTTAGCTATTGTATGAGATTTCGTTGACATGAATTCGTTTAAAGCTTTGCTTTAGAATAACGAGTTACACTCGTTCTATGAATTGTGACACAGATTAAAGAAAAATGCCTATTAATAATGATAAAATTTAAGTTGAACACTAATTTCAATTTTGTATTATAAGATTGGATATTATTAAAGAAAAATTGCGTACAATATTCAAACAATTTGTATGTGACGTGGTACAAAAATGGTAGTCAACCAATGGTAACCTAAGTAGGTAATAAAATAATAGTAGGACAAGGGGTTAAAGCTTGAATTAAAGATTCGGATGATAAAATACAGTCTATCTATTGAATGAGATTTGGTTGATTCTAATTTGTTTAAACCTTTGCCCTAGAATAACGAGTTACACTCGTTCTATGAATTATGACACAGATTAAAGAAAAATGCCTATTAATAATGATAAAATTTAGGTTGAACACTAATTTCAATTTTGTATTATAAAATTGGATGTTATTAAAGAAAAATTGCGTACAATATTCAAACAATTTGTATGTGACGTGGTACAAAAATGGTAGTCAACCAATGGTAACCTAAGTAGGTAATAAAATAATAGTAGGACAAGGGGTTGAAGCTTGAATTAAAGATTCGGATGATAAAATAAACTCTAACTATTATATGCAACAAGGCACACAAATACGACTATGCTAATACAGTTTAACACGCACAGAACTGTTAAAATATTCGTTGCAATTTCACGTTTCACAAAGATTACAAAAATATTTAAACAGCTGCCTAATATTACATCGACACGCATCGATATTTAATATTTAACGCTATGGAATTTGTTCCATAGTAACCAATTAAAAACTATTCCAACGATTCCAATAAAAGAAGTTTTCGAGTTTAACCAACGAGCAAACTCGAAGTAACTTAAACTTCCGCAAGTGTCCGTATAACATTAGTGAAAGGGTTAAAATCATTTACTTTTACATTCAACTATTTTCACATCCGTCGCATCGATCAATTATCTTTTTCTCTTTCGTTTATCCGGTAGCTTAAACGATTTCTCTCGTAGAATTTGTGATACTTGAAAAGTATCCTAAAAAAATCAAACTTTATGTTACAATCGAATAAAAAAAAAAAAAATCGCGTCAAGAGTCTAATTTCGATTTTAGACGTTTGGTTGCCGTTTCAATTTCTTTCCTTCTTTTATTCGAAGTACGTTACGAGTGACTGTTATTTTTAACGCAACGCCAGAACGTTCTACAATTCCGGCGATATTTTTCTCTCTACGGAATATTTTGCAACGCGACACAGTTTTGGCGATGTTTGTTCGCGAAACATCATAGTTGATACGTGTAAGAAATATTTTTCGCTGCGAACCCGTATTAAAAAAGCAAACTTCGGTTTAGAGTTTGATAGATGGAAGTATTTTCGTTGACTGGGGTAAAACAAACGCGGAGCACCAAGTTATCTTTTGTTGTACAGATTTATCTGAGCGTTTCGCTGTCAAAGTCAGCTCTCGTTTCTGTCCCTTTCAGGACCAATTTGAAGATTCTATCCAATAGCTATTCCTATGTTTCAACATCGCGCTTTTTACCTGTGCTACCGACGCATCGAAAATCAATCTACGTTAATCGATATTCCCGTTCAGATCACGATCTATCCAATAAATCTAACTGCTTTTCAACGCTAAAATTTGTCAAAGAGATTCAAATGATCTACTCGTGATTCCCTATGAAAATTGCAGCAGTAAATTTACAGCGGGGAATTTTTTACAATTATTTATACGTAATTTTCTATATTCAATAATTACTAAAAATGAAGATTTATGATTTCTGCGTTATGCAGATTTTATTGCAAACGCCTAGCAATGTTTACATTATTTTACTTGACGTTACGTACTTGCTTGAGTATATAATTACACGCTTAATGAGACGAAAGAATTATATACGAATATAAAAAAGTAGACTGAGGATTTTTAAAGGTGCAACGAAGTGCATCTTATATATAATCTGGAAAATTATGCAAGATATTCGGATTATGATTAAACCATGGATTTTTATGCACGTTCAGAGATCTACGAATAAAATAAAAGAAACGAGAAATAAACAAGGGGTTGTTTCACCCTCTAATCATTATAATTTGTAGTTACCTTCAATTTTTTCTATATTTTTGTATACCCGTTGCATTCCGTAACTTTCTACATATTTTAGATTGCCTATAATTGTATCCCAAAGATCTTTAGTCCAATTATTTCTTTCTTTAATTATTTCATAAATAATTAAAAGGTCAATGAAGCACCATTTAAGATTTAAGTCCCGTTTCTTCAAACTCTCTTCGAAACATTGAAAATATAAATTTGCATAAAAATCCGCAGTCTATTACTCAGTAATAATAGTATCTAATAATAATAATAATGTAGTATCTAATAGTAATAATAGTGTGGTATCTACTAATAATAATTTTGCTTTCTACGTATTTATATCATCCATTAGCAACGTCATTTTTGATCTGTGCAACAATTTTCCCGACTCTAGCCATCCGATTTTCAATTCCCCGTGTAATTTTTTCAGCGCAAACAAATTTGCTCAGGGAGCAACTAATTGAAACGCGATTGCAACGGACGTGGTTAAACAATTTGCAATTAAGTGTCGTGGCCGATATAAATATCGCAACAGAGAAATGGGGGACGGATGAAAACCGTTCTAGCTGTCGCGTAATTTGCGAAACTTTATTAGCAATAATTCAATTGCTACATCGACTGTCATTATCGTGTGATTTTAACGTCCCGTCGTATATTGTAGGCAATTGATGGAATACACGGTATCCACTCCGCGAGTGCGTTTGACGCTCTCTAAAAATCCCCGCAATTTTTAGTCCGGCAATTTAAATAATTTTATGGCTGTTGGTAAAAATAACGATCAATGAAGAGATGTCGATAAAATATCTACAGTCACTCGCGACAGTTTACAGTTTACGGAACTCGTCACGTTGACGCATTTCAGATTTCATACCTAAAATTATACAGATTGTGGAGCTGTAGAGACGGGATAGAATAGGAAAAGGAAGGGTGTTGCGTTTCGTCCTGGGCCTGGTAGTGGACTCATCAGTGCGGCTACCTAGCAGGCCCTGCCTTAGACTTGGGATATTGGAAGTGTGGAGCTGTAGAGAGGGGATAGAATAGGAAAAAGGAAGGGTGTTGCGTTTCGTCCTGGGCCTGCTAGTGGACTCATCAGTAAGGCTACCTAGCAGGCCCTGCCTTAGACGTTGGGATATTGGAAGTGTGGAGCTGTAGAGAGGGGATAGGATAGGAAAAAGGAAGGGTGTTGCGTTTCGTCCTGGACCTCTGCTAGTAGACTCATCAGTGCAGCTACCTAGCAGGCCCTGCCTTAGACTTGGGATATTGGAAGGAAGGTTAAAGGCGGTATATATATGGACGAGGTTTTAACTCCAAGTTAATTAATATTATGAACACTAAGAAAGGAAACAGTGGTTTTCTATCACATTCGCCATTACGAGTTGGGGGAATTATATAAACTCGCCGGTTAATTTGATAAATATTCAAGAATTTGTCAACATTTACCAAACCTAGCGGTGATTATATATAATAACTGGTAATTATACATAATCACCGGATTAATCACATTTACCCTAACATATATACCGCCTGTGGAGAGGGGATAGGATAGGAAAAAGGAAGGGTGTTGCGTTTCGTCCTGGGCCTGCTAGTGCACTCATTAGTAAGGCTACCTAGCAGGCCCTGCCTTAGACGTTGGGATATTGGAAGTAAGGTTAAAGGCGGTATATATATGGACGAGGTAGTTGGTGCGAGTACTTTCGAGAAAGCCTATTTCGTATGTCCCTCTAGTGGCGGGTGCAGGAGAGCCGCCACAAGATCGTAGATATTATTTTTCAGTACTTTGTGTTAACTTTAATTAATACAATTGTACGAATATGTATTCTATGTGATTCTCTTCGTCCTCACGCTTCTACGTTCGAATATTTATACGCAGTATACGTATTTTTCTGGAAGCCTGTCAAATTATGCACGTAACGTCCCTAAACCTAGTGTTAAATATAAATAGTTAAAATATTACAGGAGCTTCGATTAATTCAACAACACTATTTCGTTTATTAATTAGTATTAAGAACACTGTCGAAGAATGGTGATACTTTTTACTAATCGTTTGCAACAAAATATATATATGAAAATATAAATGAAAATTCGACCTCGTAAAAATCTACGCAAGTTTACTAAAATATACAAAACTAATTGCTTATATAATCGAAGTTCGATAACTCGAACCTCTTTAATTTGAGACTCTCTATAAATCGAAATAAAACTTAATTCGACTCGAATTATTTACCACACATTTAGATGTACTTTTTATATTTGTAATCAGATTTTTTCTTCTATAAGTCAAACTTTGAATGAATGCTAGGAAACATAAAACGCCACTAGTAAACTCAAATTATATCTGTTGAAACTTTTTACTCGAAAACTTTGATAAATCGAAAATTTCGTAACTCGAAGATTTTAACTATTCCATTGAGATTCGAGTTATCGACGTTCGACTGCAATTTCTTTAATATAAATAGAATTACGCGTATTTTGCATAATTTTAGGTGCAATTTTATTTACGTAATCAACGATGCTTCTTCTATAAAATATCCACGAATATTTTTCGCCTGCAATTTTACATACCTATATACACTTGCTGACAAAAGTTAAGAAACAAAGTAGTCGCTTAAGAATTTTTGCGTATCCTTCGGCTTCAAAGATTTCACAGTTTAGAATTTACAATAGCATAAAGATATACTATTACATACATCGGTAAACAATAAGTTCTTCTACTTTTATCTCAAACCCGTGTATCTCAAAAGTAAGCGACGACAATAAAGCTTCTTAACTACGTACCATGTTTCTTAACTTTTGTCAAGAAGTGTACCTATTACAAAATTTCCACGTCACATTTGTTATTCCACAACGCGTCCCAAAGTAATTGTAAATATTTGAATTCTAAAACTCGCACGTAGACTTTTGCGAGCGACTGTACGTTCTCATCTGTTAATCACTTCCATTAAGCATTGCGTAAGTTGGTTAATTAAAAGTAAGTAATTCGATTTAGGAGATTGCACGGTTGAGAGGCAACAGGCGATATCGTTACACGTTGCAAGCCCTTTGTAATAGGCTTTCGGTCATTTTACATGCGCTTCGCCAGGTAATCGGTTTAATATTGCGCGTCATTGTCTAACATGCGAGAGAAAGAAAAGCAACAGCCAGTTTGCAACTCTGTCGCGTCTCGTTACGCATAATTCAGCAGCCCGACGATTGCTTCGCGAAACGAATACTTATTTCAATCCAATTAGCCCCCTTCAAATGACTACTCGGCAAATATTCTTATTACCTAGCTGCAAAACAACTTTACATCTCTTATTTTCTCTCGTTCTTTATCCAACGTCATTTTTATCGTAAGAATCTTGAATCACTGAGTTAACCCCACTCTTAATCCATCCCTAATCTCTTAACTTTGCTAACGTTTCCGCTACTCGAAAGAAATTTATACTAGTAAAGCTTACGAACGTCAAACAGTGCAAAGTGTGTTACACGAATCTCTAAAGTTTCCCATTCGAACGAGTCTCTAACGACTGTTACACGAATCTTCCAAGTTTCCTGAACTCTGCCTCAAATCATTGTCTCCGTGTAACTTGTATACATCACGTATTTACGTTTCTTCTATAATTGCAGTCTTTCGAGTTGTATTGCATTAATTGCTTCCAAACTGCGTCGAAGTATAGCGCTTCTTTGTAATGTGGCGGCTCTCCTGCACCTACCACTAGAGGGACATACGAAATAGGACTTTCTCGAAAGCATCAGCTCCAATTACCTCGTCCATATATGTATATGCCGCCTTTAACCTTCCTTCCAATATCCCAACGTCTCCAGTAAATAGGTTTTTTGAAAATTTTCCTACTCATCACTCAATTAGAACTTGTTTCTCTAATACTACGTGGTAATCCCCTATTAAATATCCATGACACCCTGGTGAAGCGACTAGTGGCCGCTGGGAACGGGTCTCCAAAATTCATTAAATATAATACAACAAAAGAAACCAAAAAATTCCTTCCAATATCCCAACGTCTAAGGTAGGGCCTGCTAAGTAGTCGCACTGATGAGTCCACTAGCAGGCCCAGGACGAAACGCAACACCCTTCCTTTTTCCTATCCTATCCCCTCTCCACAGCTCCACAGGCGGTATATATGTTACGGTAAATGTGAGTAATCCGATGATTATGTATAATTACCGGTTATTATATATAATCACCGCTAAGTTTGGTAAATGTTGATGAATTCTTGAATATTTATCAAATTAACCGGCGAGTTTATATAATTCCCCCAACTCGTAATAGCGAATGTGATAGAAAACCACTGTTTCCTTTCATAGTGTTCATAATATTAAGTAACTTGGAGTTAAAACCTCGTCCATATATATACCGCCTTTAACCATCCTTCCAATATCCCAACGTCTAAGGCAGGGCCTGCTAAGTAGCCGCACTGATGAGTCCACTAGCAGGCCCAGCACGAAACGCAACACCCCTCCTTTTTTCCTATTCTATCCCCTCTCCACAGCTCGACACTTCCAATATCCCAACGTCTAAGGCAGGGCCTGCTAGGTAGCCGCACTGATGAGTCCACTAGCAGGCCCAGCACGAAACGCAACACCCCTCCTTTTTTCCTATTCTATCCCCTCTCTACAGCTCCACAGTAATTTCCAATCGCGCACAACACTGTCGCATAGCAGAATATCCGGTATACGTCAAGATTCGCGAACAACGTCGACGCGGCCAACAATGAAAAGAAACGTGAACCGTCTTCGTAATTGCAGCGTTTAGAACTTCGTCAGAGCACAGCACGCTTCTTTCCAATCGAACACAACAGAGTCACGGAGCAATGTCTTGTATACGTGGAGACCGTACGCGATCCGATTCGTGAATAACGTCGCCGCGGCCAGTAACGCAAACAAGTATGGCTCGGTTTCATAATTGGTCGATGAAGGTGAGCCATCGAAGCGATAACGTTCGCGAGTCGGATTCGATCTCGTAACTAAATGCGCCCGTAATTATGAAAGTGATCTAAATAAAGTCAAAATTTAAAGAAAAATGCGTATTTATCTTTGTTTATACTAAGTGGGTTTTTTGCCCGTAGAAATAAATCGAATAAAATGAGATAAGTTTGAAGAAATAAAAGCTAAGTAAAACCTAAATAAAAGCTAGTATAATCAAAGTGTATCACTTTTTAGGTATCACAATCTCTACTATGCTTTGAACATTTGGTATATAATTTTGCAGATCATATGCTTTTAAATTTCCAATAAACGTATAAAAATTCGCACTCCGAGTATCAATAAATATTTTGCACTTAAGATTACTATGTAAAGAAACGACGTAAGCATATTGCTTATGGTATTTCAATGATATTAAACTATAAACAATACAAGATAAAGCTATGAAAATGAGATACGCGTATCTAATTGCAATCCAAGCTTCGACGATAACTTTAAAAGAATCGTACGGAAGATATTGGCCAGTGGTCGCGGAAGAATCGCATCAACATCGATTTATAGCGCTGTGAATTCTAATGCACGCAAACGAACGCCCGGATGTCTTCCTCACGGGGATATAGCGTCGTAAAAAAAGAGGGGGGAAAAAATCATAGCTGGCATAAAGCTACGCAAATAAAACAGGGAATCGATCGTGATTGAAGATACTTGGAAACAGAATTATTGCGATCCGCGGTTTTCAACGAGACTCGTTGCAGCGAACGTTTCGCTGCGTTCAGAACTGAAATATTACGACTCTACCTATATACTTATATAAGTGCATATATATATGCATTCGGTACTAAGTATACAGCGTATTTTTATCTCTACGAAATGCTCGTTTTGTATTTCTTTCTTCTCGTCCACTTATACAAAGATCCTTTTTTTCCTCTTGCAAATATTTTTGCGTTATCCATTGCATCAAACTCTGCAGATGAAAATGCATAAAATAAGCTTTACTATTGTTTTTACGTAGGAATGGAATGTTAGTTTACTTGGGATTCCGCTGATTTTTGTTCCAGTTTGATTTCATTGTTACGATTATAGTAATGATATTAGTAATTATTTAGTATTACTGCAATACTAAAATACCGGTTTCCACTCTTACACTACGTATCTATTTGTTTATTTATTAACTGGGGTAAACCCTTTAGAGTGCAAAGAAGAATTACGATTAATCGTAAAAGTTTAAGTCAGGGCCTGCTAGGTAGCCTTACCGATGAGTCCACTAGCAGGTCCAGGACGAAACTCAACACCCTTCCCTTTTCCTATCCTACCCCCTCCTCAATAGTACTTCGACAAAAATAAAATACCTTCGAATATCCCAGTGTCTAAGGCCAGAGCCTGCTAGGTAGCCTTATTGATGAGTCCACTAGCAGGTCCAGGACGAAACTCAACACCCTTCCCTTTTCCTATTCTACCCCCTCCTCAATAGTACTTCGACAAAAATAAAATACCTTCGAATATCCCAGTGTCTAAGGCCAGAGCCTGCTAGGTAGCCTTATTGATGAGTCCACTAGCAGGTCCAGGACGAAACTCAACACCCTTCCCTTTTCCTATCCTACCCCCTCCTCAATAGTACTTCGACAAAAATAAAATACCTTCCAATATCCCAGTGTCTAAGGCCAGAGCCTGCTAGGTAGCCGCACTGATGAGTCCACTACCAGGCCCAGGACGAAACGCAACACCCTTCCTTTTTCCTATCCTATCCCCTCTCTACAGCTCCACACTTCCAATATACCAACGTCTAACGCAGGGCCTGCTAGGTAGCCGCACTGATGAGTCCACTACCAGGCCCAGGACGAAACGCAACACTCTTCCTTTTCCCTATCCTATCCCCTCTCTACAGCTCCACACTTTCCATATCCCAACGTCTAAGGCAGGGACTGCTAAGTTGCCGCACTGATGAGTCCACTAGCAGGCCCAGGACGAAACGCAACAGCCTTCCTTTTCCCTATCCTATCCCCTCTCTACAGCTCCACACTTCCAATATCCCAACGTCTAAGGCAGGGACTGCTAAGTAGCCGCACTGATGAGTCCACTACCAGGCCCAGGACGAAACGCAACAGCCTCCCTTTTCCCTATCCTATCCCCTCTCTACAGCTCCACACAACGTTAAACGAATTGATTGTATTCTCCTCGCCTCCCCGAGTTTCGGTCTACACTTTCTTCCTATTTTTACAATTATCGCAATAATTAGACCTATCCATCCTACCCCAACGCTCCTGTATCCTTTGTTCCACCTTACTACGCACGACTCCTTTTAATTTCTCCTCGAGCACACTGGTCTTTCTCCCGTATCGTGTTTAATATTTCACCCTGCCCCATACTTTCCATCACCGACAAGAATAAAGCGTTAATTTGCAAAAATCACCGATTTACAGTCCCTCTATAGGAAAAATTCTGGCTCGCAAAGATTTAATCGAACGATAATAGAACGGGTTAATATTCGCGTAGGCGGTGTGAATTTGACTAAAGGGTAGCCGCTGAAAGATTCGCAGGTAGCCAAGGCTGGGGCAGGAGGCTACCATTGCACAGCGAGCCTAGGGAAGGGACGCCGCCGATCGCAACGTGACCATGCGACGTCGTACTCACGCGTAGAGATTCAGGGGCGAAGATCTTCAATCCACGCCCCTGGGAAAGAAGCTTCGACAGTCCTCAGCTGTCTTTGAGGCTACGAAAAGGGGGCACCGAAGTCATCTTAGAGTTCCGGGGGCCCCCAATAATTTTCGAGGGAGGGCGATCACCGTTGGGGTTTTAGTCGGTAAGAATCCGAAACCCTCCTGGGCCAGGGCCCCACTGGCCCCGGATATCTTTTGAAGATTTCCCCAACGTCACAAAAAAAAAAAAAAAAAAAAAAAAGGCGGTGTGAATTTAAAAGAGGTAGCAGGAGGATAAAAGGTAGGCCGCGAGCTTACGAGCCCTCTGTTGCTTCGTAACAAGCCCAATTGGAGAAGTAAATCCGATCATGTACGGATTAGGTATTATCCATCGATAGAGGCACGCTGCGCGACTGCCTCCATTCATTCTTTCGCGAAAGAATTTACTCGCCAATTCGGCGTTACCTTGTTAGAGGAAATCGGGTTTCTCTGGTTGGAACGGCGCGGAGCGCGGCACAGAGGATTATCGTTTGCCGAATTGCCTGCAAAACACCGCACACGCTTCCAACGCGGCGCTAGCTTTGCTCGAAAATGCGCGTCGCTCGGTCGCGTATCGGGGAAATTCATTAAACGGGCCAAACGATTCGGCAATATTCCGATCGAACGGAATTCGAACGGCCATCGTATTACAAACCTTGCGATAATTCAATTCGTTCGGCGGATTATGCTCTCGCGAGTGAAACTCGCGCGACTTGGAAACCGTCGCGATATCGACGTCGCTTTGTAACCCTTTAAGGGACGAAATAATGTTGAGCGAATTTTCGTTGAATTGTTTACCTTCCGAGGATGAGATTCAATAAACGTTTTAATAAAATACAATTTTAATAGTCGCAAAATTATTTTCAACGATATCTTTTCTACTTGGCAAGCGGAATTTTTTATATTCCAATGTATTAATTGCTTGCATATTAACGGGTTATTACCCGTGGATGAATAAATAAATAAATAAAATAGGTCATTAAAGTTCTGTTGAAGTGATTGGCATGCATTTTATGTATAATCTTATACGACGAACATTTTCCACGACGCCGAATTAATATATTTTATTGCTATATTAATAATGTTGTTCTGTAATGGATTATAAAGATAGTAGCCATACTTTGAACTCAATTTAAGTAAACATAGGGTAAATAACTCACGTACGTTTTTTCACAAGTGTTTTACGTCTTATTTGTTTCTTTGTTCTTTTATTTAAGCAGCATCAACCTCTATTGAGGTTATTTTGCATAATCTACGTTACATACTTTTACATAGTATACATTACATTATAGTAACATACATTACAAATGAGAGAATACACGAATTTCGCGGTTATAAGTGGAGCGAGGTTCGCAAAGCCATTAACCCTTTGCACTCCGTTGACGCCTTTACGGCGACGTACGTAATTTTCCTCGTAATTTAAGATTTAAGGTTTTTATTTATTTCCACTAATTCAATTTCTATATCTTCCAAAGCCAAGCAAACTAAAGGCCACCTTTCCTATTTCTGAAGTACAGAATAACACTTCAAATCGTCAAAACCGCCAAAAAATAGTATTCAAGTTACCAGTAGATTATATTATTAAAATTGTTTTCGAGTGCAAAGGGTTAAGTTAGATCAATAAGTTACAGCTTTTAAAGAACGACTGAATGGTGTTGCATACGGCTGTCTTAGGGTTTTGGAGTAGAACATTGCATGACTTCTACGATTTTACAATGTCATTTGCCTCTTAATAAATACGTAAATATGGACAGTGGATAGCACTTAACTATAATTAGCCCATCGTTTCCATGTACTTACAAAAGTACGTTTCGTTTCAACAATTAAAAACGTCCAGTACGATCTTTTCTTTAATTACTTGTAATTTAGAAGCCAACGGTAAGAAATATGGGACATATGTTCGTACGACGTTTTTCACTTCGTTTAGCATGTTTCGTTTCATTTAACATTCGTTTCGCTTCATTTAGCATTTATCCCTTGCGATATGGACGTATAGGTATTTATGAAACATTCTGTGTATAAAATAGAACTAAGAAAAAATTCTACTTACTTTGGGAACCGTTCGAAATCTCGTTCGCAAAGAACTCGCGAATTTTCGCTTCTCCGTTCGTCGTAAGGTCTCGGTGGCGTAGAGTGAACGAGTTGCACCGCGGCCATCGTGAAATCGTGGATTTATAATAACGAAACGATGAAAGTGACGGCGGTAAAAACGGTGCAATTTCAGTTTCATCAAGTCCGCGGCGCGGCGGTTCGCTCCGTTGCATTTAATATCCCCCTTTTATCGTCGCAATGGCGGTCGATTAATTCCACTTGCCGGGAAATTAATAGTTTTCCCCCGCTAATTGAGTTTACAAATGGAAGCCGATTCGTTGCCGCCGCGACAGCGTCGCTTCTCGTCGTAAAGAATTCACCTTCCGCGCTAGCAGATTTCCCGTTATTCGCCCTGCCGCGCGAATTTGTCCGCTGCTTAAATTTATTTATTCATCAACGGGCGTGAACCCTTTCGAGTGCGAAGAAAAATTAAGATTCGTCGTAAGAGTTTAAACAACGCGGATTATTGAGATTTAAAGCTAGCGGGAATGGAAACGTAAACCGATATAATTATAAAGTATGGAACGCGGACGTAATTCAATAAAAATGACACGTTTACTATATATTTTATATCTGTTACAACAGAAACTGGCGTGTTAATATATGTAGAAACACGTGTTTCTATTTAACCCTTTCTTCGTTACGGCATCTTAAAAAATTGAGAACTCAAAGCATAAATTAAGAATCGCTTTTTATTAGTATGAGAATAGGAACTGGTATATATAGGAATTAGTGTTGAAAGCGAGCAGTTACGGGAAAGGTTTCATCCGCGTGTCCCTCTGTTGGTAGCTCTCAGAACGTGTCTCCACAATACGTCCTCCGTAACGAAAGGATTAAATGAAACGTTCTCAAGTGACAGTAAGAAGAACACTGGACTTTGCTGTACCGTTTTCAATTACGTAGCAATGAATGTATCATATTGAACATATAAAAAATATGTTCATATCAATAAAAGAGATCCGTTGAACAATATTATGCTGCAAACTGGAACGATCTTTATGTCAAGTACGTTCTAAAATAGTTATTTCAGTTAGTATTAGTAGTATTAGTAGTAATTACTAATAAAGTTATTTAAAGCGCGAACCTTAACGTGGCAGTAGGTTTTACGTTTACCCTGGTGCTTCTAAATACATTTCAATAAATGTTACACTTTGCCACGATGGTTCCAAATAAAATGAAAAAGAGGGAAAGGGCGAAGGGTTAAACGTGTTGCTGATTGGGGGGCTTGGAATAAGCGGAGTATCATGAAGCCGATGCAGGACAATACGGTTAATCCTAGCAGCGGGACTGGTCGCCAGGCGATTCGAAATACCTTCGTTATTCCGTATTAGCGAAGTCCAGTACGGATTAATCCGCGCAAATGGACGTATCGATTCATTGAATTAACGCGTTCGCCGGACCGTTGAAATACGTGATTAATAGGGCCGGGGATGTGTTTATAAGCGATCACATGTGGAAACCGGCTTGTTAGAAGCGAACGATCGTTCCCGCAGTCAGCTTCCGCCTCGCGTCTCCCTTCTCAACGTTGCAATCGCTATTATGGTGATTTGTTTATTCGCGCGATCGATCTAACCACCGTTCCGACGATTATTAACATTTCTACATCGAGTTAGACGCGACGCGCTTCGGGACGAATTGCGAGTCGGTCGAGCTTTGGCCTAGAGCGTACTTGTTTAGAGGATATTCTCCTGTTTACAAGAAATATACGAAACCCGTGTAACATTGTGGCGGCTCTCCTGCACCCACCACTAGAGGGACATATGAAATAGGACTTTCTCGAAAGTACTCGCTCCAACTACCTCGTTCACATATATACCGCCTTTAACTTTCCTTCCAATGTCCCAACGTCTAAGGCAGGGCCTGCTAGGTAGCCGCCACTGATGAGTCCACTGCTAGGTAGCCTTACTGATGAGTCCACTACTGTTAGGTAGCCTTACTGATGAGTCCACTACTGTTAGGTAGTCTTACTGATGAGTCCACTACTGTTAGGTAGCCCTACTTATGAGTCCACTGCTAGGTAGCCTTACTGATGAGTCCACTACTGTTAGGTAGTCTTACTGATGAGTCCACTACTATTAGGTAGCCCTACTTATGAGTCCACTGCTAGGTAGCCTTACTGATGAGTCCACTACTGTTAGGTAGCCTTACTGATGAGTCCACTACTGTTAGGTAGTCTTACTGATGAGTCCACTACTGTTAGGTAGCCCTACTTATGAGTCCACTGCTAGGTAGCCTTACTGATGAGTCCACTACTGTTAGGTAGTCTTACTGATGAGTCCACTACTATTAGGTAGCCCTACTTATGAGTCCACTGCTAGGTAGCCTTACTGATGAGTCCACTACTGTTAGGTAGCCTTACTGATGAGTCCACTACTGTTAGGTAGTCTTACTGATGAGTCCACTACTGTTAGGTAGCCCTACTTATGAGTCCACTGCTAGGTAGCCTTACTGATGAGTCCACTACTGTTAGGTAGCCTTACTGATGAGTCCACTACTGTTAGGTAGTCTTACTGATGAGACCACAACTGTTAGGTAGCCCTACTTATGAGTCCACTGCTAGGTAGCCTTACTGATGAGACCACTAGCAGGCCCAGGACGAAACGCAACACCCTTCCTTTTCCCTATCATATCCCCTCTCTACAGCTCTACAACATAAACAACGTCTATTCGCGTAAACACCTTCAGGTTAATTATTAACGCAGCACGATTATGCGGAATAAGAACAAGAAATATCCAAAAATCCGCGGCGATATAAACAATATTTAATTGCACGAATACTCGCAGATGAATTAGTAGCGGTACAAAATTTGTACGAGATAATTTCGAACGATGAGAAAAATTATATTTCTTAACCATTAGAGTTGGAATAACGTATCATGCACGTCGATTAGTAGCTATTACTAGATCTACCGAAAACTGTGAAATATGGCAAATCAATAAATACGCAGCGAATTAAGAATTGTCACGAGTACACGTTTTATGCGTTAAACTCTAATAATCGTTGTGGAAAATTTTATAGAAATAATTAATACAAATTGCTATCTATGAATTTGATCATATAGGTACCTGTTAAATAATTTCCAGCGCAAGTGGTTAAAGTATAGGATTATCCAAAAGTACCTTTAGGACGTTCAATGAGAATATCCGTCAAACGCCATGTTTGTTAATAAAATAGAGGCGAAAAAAAAAATTGAAAACGAGAACGAACGAAGATAATAAACAAAAAACAGATTAGAAAGGGAAAGAAAAAAAGTGAACGTAGGTGTTCCTATAGTCTATTCTGGATAACCCTTTATACAACTACGCGCTATACGTTTATATTTGAAAATATACTTTACTTCGCCACTACGTTTCGCGAAGTCTCTGAATAATTACGAACAGTATTGTACCACGTACGTGTAGTGTTTTATTTCGGCGTGTGGAATATCGTGAAGCGAGCAGGCTTCTTAAGGATGCATCCGCATATCAGTGGAGCACGTTAATTGGATGCGGGGGACGTTGACACGTAATCATCGAGAGAAGCACTCGAGCGTACGTGATGTCGGGGAATTAGTGAAGCGTCTCGAGCTCGAGTCCCGCAAAAGGACTCGTCGGAGCGTCGCGACGCCCTGGCCAACGTCTACGTGACCAGATACACACAGAGATAGACAGAGAGAGAGAGATGCATACAAAGTTGGGGAGTCAGTTGAAGAGGGCAAAGTTTCTAGTCTCGGCAGGGGATGAACAGACGGACCAACTACGGAAACCCAAAGGGAGGAAACAAGGATCGTTCCAGTCACCTTTGCCATCTTCTTTCACATTCGACGCTCTCTTCCGAGTGTATATCACTCGCGTATCCCAACTGTAACGCCACGCGAGGCTGACGATGTAGACCGTGGAATACTTCGAAACAGAAATGAAACGTGGAACGGGAAATTGTTGGGAAAGACGAGCGAATAGAAGTGAGTAGAAGCCATTGAAATTGTGAATTAGAGATTTTAGGTGGGAAAGAAGAAGTTAAATGGTAGTATACCGTATATTTTACGAGTAGACTGCGAAGCTTTTCGAAGCTTTGAATAATTTTGGGGGTTCAACAATTAGCAGCGTTGATAATTTCGGAGTTTGGATATTTAAAACGTTGAAGACTCGAGGGTTTAGTAATTAGAGGATTTATAAGATAAGAGGATAATTAGAGACATTGATCATTTGAGGATTTGGCTATTCGAAGCGTTCACAGTTTAGGGGTTTAACAATTTTATAGCGGTCACAGTTTCAAGCTTTAACAAATTCTAGCTTTAACAAATTCAAGCTTTAACAAATTCAAGCTTTAACAATTTCAAACGTTCACAATTCGGATGATTAACGATTGGAAGCTTCGACAATTTGGGGGTTTAACAACCAGTAGCGTTTTTCAATAATAAAATAATGAAAATAAGTACATTTTCAATCACGTGGTAACGAATATATCGTATTGAACATACACAAACAATGTTCATAAACAAAAGACCGTTTGAACAATATCGTGCTCCAAACTGGAACGACGTTTACGATAAATACTAAATAACTCTAAAAATAGTTGAACAAAGTTACTCAAAGCGCGAAGCTTAAAGTGGCGGTCCATGCAACATTTACCCCATATCATTGAAAGTTGCACATAGTTGGAAAACCAGCGATCCAACGAAAAGCCCATACGCGGAGAGTTGCGTAGGAAAATGGGCGGAGAAAAGCGGAGAAGTACGAGAGCGAGCAATGGCGTGGGTAGTGTTTACACAACGTTTACCAGGAAGGGTAATTACCAGCAATAGCTAGTACTCGGCTCGTGCTAGGAAACGCGTTCAACATCAATCACCCGGCGATACGGAACTCTAACCGAGCTACGACCGACAGCCACGCGAAATCGTTGCCTCTTACGCCGCTGGAAATAGGAAAAAAAGAAAGTTGTTTCACTGCACGCCGCGCAACACTGCACGCACGCATGAAAACGCGAGGAGTCGCGGCAGAGTTGCGAAGGGTTGCTCTTTCTTCTCTCCCTTCTTTTTTTTCTCTCTCTCTTCTTGAAGAGGAATCCTCGAGTTCGTCGAGCACGTCGCTGCGACGCGCCTCATCCATGCTCTAACAAAGGGCTTTGCATAAACGAATGAGCGCACAGGTTGCCCTTGTTGCATCCACTTCGCCGTTGGATAAAACAATGTTCGAGTTGACGGTGTTCGGCTGGGAAATAATCAAAATGATTGGGCTTGAAAGTAATGTAAGGATTATTTTAAGGTAGATCCCTCGTGTGTTGTTGTAAGGTGCGAAAAGGGAAGGAAAAGTTGACTCAGATTTTGAAATAAGTACTAGTTTATTAATAACACTGTCAACGCACAATCTCACAGAAAAAAATATGCGCAGTTTCAAAGAATTTAAACCTGTACATAGAATATGTTTAAAGAACTCTGAACAAAAATCATCATCATTTCATCTCAGAAATCTGTTACGCGGATCTGTTACACGAAAGTGAAACGCTGAAATGCTATGAGGACGTCTTGGAGATGCCCCAATCGCATTCTTGGACCTTCGAACGGTCCCTGACGTCACTGCGCTTAGAACGAGTCACGTCGGCGGTTCGGCGGTTCTTAGTTAGTAGAATGAAGCGGTACGAGCCACTGCCTTACTTATAAGCGATCAATCGCAATTCTGAGAGGAGGAATGGGGCATCTCCAAGGCGTCCTCATAGCATTTCAGCGTTTCACTTTCGTGTAACAGATCCGCGTAACAGATTTCTGGGATACCCCTCCGCAAAAACATATTCTATGTTAACCATTTGCGGACGAGCGTTGACAAATAGTCGCCTAATCATTTTTTGGCTTTCCGAACCCATGTCGACTTTTAAAGCACAGAACTTAATGCAATGAATGCATAACGTAATAATAAACATTTGAAATCGTTGGAAATGAAATGGTTTCGAACTGAAAAGCGTGAAAACTCAAAGTCGTGGAATTCAAAACTAAAGTACTCTCACAAGTGTTATTACTTCTCGTCCACAAAGGGTTAAAACTCTCGCTTCACCCGCAACGTCCTCTCGCACTCGACTCTTTTTCTCGACTCCCTTACCCACGCATTCTCTACCCTTGCACGCATTCATTCTTTCTCCTTATCTCTCTCTGCTTCTCTCACTCGTCTCAGACATTCGTAGAACCCAATCAGTCACGTTCATCCGAAACCTTGCGCGACCACGCGTCAACTCAATCGCTCTATCCCAAACACTTCTCATTCACGACTCAGCCAATCTTACCCAAATATAACACCGTTCGCTCAGCAATCGCTCTGGTCCAAGCATTCACACGACGACATTCTGTCTTCCACAGTAATAAATAATAATAGAGGCCTAGCACATTTCCCATAACCCGTTGAAGATACCTAATAAAGTTCAAGTACGAATATATATTGTTGGTATTACGGGGAACAAATTGACCGAGATTTATGCGTATCGATACGTTCTACCTTCGACAGTTGATAGCTCTTTGCGTTACGGGATTTCGA
Organism: Eucera pruinosa; assembly: GCA_028830335.1. NCBI lineage: Eukaryota > Metazoa > Arthropoda > Insecta > Hymenoptera > Apidae > Eucera > Eucera pruinosa. Next base: position 4,028,521 of record JAMYCR010000001.1, on the reverse strand, counting down.
GCATGCGGTTTTATACGTTGCGTAGCTGTCAGGAGTACCTGTAAATTACGTCGATAAAGTAGTATACGATCTGTGTTACAATACGTACGCGCGTAAATAGATCCGTGACATCTATTGCTCCATTACTAAATACAAACTATGTATTTACCTCGTATACGTATTGTTTCGACGGTCGACACCGTACGGTAAATTTATATAATTCAACCACTGCCCATCTTTGGAAACATTTTCAAGCTATGGAGCCGCGGGGGGCCCACGTGTTCCGCAGCCGCTGGCACTTGCAATAAATGCCCCAAACATTTGGCGACCATCGGCTCGCGGAACAATCAACAGGGTGTAGCAACCCCTCTTGAGCGACGGTCCCAAGAAACCGTCTCTGACGTCGCGGGAAAGTTGGGGAAAACATTACCCCGAGTTGCGTGGGAGGCGAGCTACCACCTCCGCCGGACAGCGTGGCCCCGCAGGCCATCCCTTCCAATCAATAAGGCCCATCAATGGGCAACCAGCTTCTTTCACCACTTTTCCGCGATTTCGGGGATTGGTCAAAAAACATCGAGCGAGCGAACATCCGCGCTTACCATCGACGCGACGAGCAGAAGCGTCGGCAGATACAAGTCAGACGCCCGCGAGAACTTCCAATTCTAACACGCGACCAACGAACAGCGACAAGTCCACTACGACAGTCTAGTGCGACCAAGTTCCGCGGCAGTGCAAGTGGCATCATATAGACAATCAAATAGTAACCACGTATGTACGCTTGCTAACAAAAGTTAAGAAACAAAGTAGTAGCTTACGAATTTTTTCTGTATCATTTCGCTTCTACGATTCATGGTTTAGAATTTACAGTAGCATAAAAGTGTAGTGTTACATGCATCAATGAGTAATAATGGCAAGGGGTTAATGGCAACTCCAATGCCTTTGGCGAAATATGTATCAAAGCTTGGAGATCGATATTCCAGATCGCTTGAATTTCTATCACCATCGTTGCCGCGTGTTTCTCTATTCGCGGAAAAGTTCGCTGATCTCGGGCGCACGGGGAAAAAAGCATTAGAATGCTTTGGAGATTTATCGCTGGCCGGCTTAGCGGATAAGCCAAGGGAACAGGATTCGAAGCGTGTTATCCTACGGAAATGAGTTTAGTTTGGAGTTTCCTTAGCAATTTAGTGCTCGCTACTTCGGAGGATCTCTTAGTTTTATAGAAACACGCGTAATCGATGCGCGTAAGGAACAGTTAATCGAGCAGGCTAATTCCTTTCCAACATAGCTTTCGAAACTTTTTTCACTCCCGCGATGGGTTTCCAAACTTCGAACGTCTTATCCCTGCTATTTACCGATTTCCGCGTCCCTGTTCACTGATACATTTTTCCCCGTAGACGTAAATAAATTAAATTATATAACGCATTCTTTATTTTGAATCGTTCGTCCATTTGTTCACCTTGCATGCAAATGTGTTTTCTCGACGATTCCACTTCCTTGCAAATGCATAAAAATCCGCAGTCTAACAACAAACTATCCCTTAAAAAAAATCCCTTTGAAAGAAGCGTACGAAAGAATTGCAACTTAGTATTAGGAATTAAAAAATAAACCAAGGGGTAAAACTGAGGTAGAGAAAGAATTTAACTGTTTACCTTTCTAAGTATCCGATTCGAATTCTATATATCGCAGTCGAATGGTTAAGCTATTATTAACGTTGTATAACGCGTTCCCTTGTTTTAAACTTGCTCGGTACGGAACGGACTAATAAATATTCGAGATGCAGTCGAATAAAATCGGTCAATCGATAACGAGCACGAAAGCGGGACCGTTTATAACTTTAAACGATTCGTCCCTACCGAAATAACTTCCTCCGCTATTCTTAATAAATATTTACTCGATCGTTAAGAGACATTCGTGTATTCCCGTACATTCGCCAATCCCACGTGGCATTTAATTAACCCTTTGCGAACGAGTGTCTGCAAATAATCGTCACTTTCCTGATTTTTGTGGACGCACGTTTACTCTTAAAGCAGAAAGTTTCAATTAATATTCGTTGATAAACGCTTCAAAGTTTTGGGAATTTGTTGACCTGGAATTCGTAAGCTTAGAAATTCGTAAGGATTGGAATCGAAAGTCAAAATACTCTTTTAAGTTTTATTATTCGTCGCCCGCAAAGGGTTAAAATAATCCGCGTCGGTGAAGTAAGAAATTGCCTGTTCTCCAACGCGAAGTTCAGCCGAGGTTTTCGCGGCGCAATAAACTTTTTATCGCGTCGGCCATATTTGCAAGCCGCGGTTAACTGTTGTTATTCTAATTCCCGCGGCGTGCAATCGCGGCCGCCGCGGAAAGCCGCGAATCGATGGTATTAAACGAAAGTTGTTCGGTTATCGTACATTGGCGGGATACACGTAACGAACGGTTGGACTTCCCACGTTTGTTGGCCAGTCGGTTCCGTAGCGGCGCGGCGGCAAGGGAACGGTCCCTAGATTTAAGAATTAATGGCCGCTGTAGAGAGTTGCGAGGCACGCGAGGATGCGTGCGCGAAAGCATTTCACACCTGGTTGCGTAAATACAAGAAGGCTGCTAGATTCGATTTAATTTGCGGCCACGTTTCGCGAATGCAAACACGAGATACGTCGCTTCGGCGTCGCGGAAATAAAATCTCCCGACCCATTAATAACAGCGGGAACGAGCTTCGCGTTTGCCGTTAGGCAGCTTCCTATGTTTTACTATTGTACTGTTATGCCGTGAAAAGGGAAAGGATGGGGTTCCCTCGAGAAATGATCCTTCTTCTTCTTGATAATCAGAAGCTTTTATTGAATAGGTCACCAACAGAAATGGGGTATGTGCAACGAAATTCATTTACGTAGCTTAAACTATAATACGTTACAGCAATTTTATTCTATGTTATCAGTTCCAAAACGTACCTCTTGTGGTTTCAAATTAAAGTAGATATCAAATAGGCACGTGCAACAAAATTCATTTACTGTAGCTTAAGCGATAGTACCTATATTACAATAATTTCTTCCAAATTATCAGCTGCAAAATGATAAACAAAACCTCGTACGGGATAAAATTAATCTACACTCCCAAAACGATCTCTCTACTAACAATAAGATAAGTCTCTACTAATAACCTTTTCCTATTCGAAGTTGCTATTTATTGCCTAACCGTTCGCGAACGCGATACGTTCCCGATGCGCGAAAGTTGAAATTGACAGAACGAAGGAGAAAATGCAACGAAGCCAGAGGGAGAGGATCAATTTTCGGACAACTGCAAACGAATGGAAAAAAGCAGCGGAATTACTGGTGGAAGTTCTTACGGCGGGACTCGAGACGAGAACTTTAATGGAGGTACAAATCTCGGTGAAATGGAGCTATTTCCGAGGTACCGCGATGTCTCTTGGCTTCCACCCTCGCTCGTTTCTGCCGTTCGTGCCTCCGCGTCGACGCCTCTCCCGCGCTATTTCGTGACCCACATACGAACCGTGATCTGGTCGTCGTAAAAAAACGAACAACCGCATAAATCAACGCTCGTCTGCTTAATGGACGATATCGTTTGCCAACGGCGAAGACGTCTTCTTCACGCGCGCCGTATCCGTCCGCGTTTAATCCTCCAACCGCGACGCGACGTTCGCGAAACTTACGAGATCGCGTCTGCGAGACAGACGCTCTTGAATAGGCTAATCCGTGGTGTGGAATAACGAAACGTTACGTCGCTGTTAGGATAAACCTCCGAATGTTTCTGGGTAACGAATAAGCTAGAAGATTAACCCCTTTGGTCTACTATAACCAGTGTAACTCGTTCTATGAATTATGGCTTAGATTCGACAAAACCAGATATTACCGAGAACGGACTTTAATTTGAATTCAAATTTTAGTTTGGTCTTGCAAGGTTCGAGGTTCTTAAGTAAAAATTGCCAACGATGTTTAAATGATTTGTAAGTTAAATGATATAGAAACGGTAACCAGATAATACTAGCGTACATAGATAATAAAATAATCGTAGTGCAAGGGGTTAATAACTGCGATTCGAATGGAATAAAGTTAAGCGCGAAACTTAACGCGGCAGTGCGTGTTACTATTCTAATATCATAGTTTAGGACGTAGTCTAGCGCGATGCTATTTTAAAAGGCAGGAAGAACGCCGTAAAAGAGAAAGGGACTGACAAAAACCAGACACAAGTGTTGGCTACTATTTTTCCCGGGCGAAGCGGAGACTACTTTGGATTCATTGTTGCGTTGACTTTAAAAAGTGTAAGACCTGTGCATTGCGTGCTACCTACACGTCGAATTGTCATATTCTTTCTTTTTATCACTCTTATGTTTCTTTTTAAAAATAAAAAACAGCGTCATTTTGTTGGAGACCGGAATGAGGATTAGCTCGAGTTGGTAACAATAACGTTTATTACTCAACTAAAATACAAGGTTAATCCTTAATCTAGTTCCTTAGTTGTATACAAAGTCGTTCGGCGGAGTCCGGATAAAATCTGCCAAAAAATGGTGCTGACCAGGAAAACGTTGACTTTGGAAAAAAGCTATTGGTTGTCCTAGGATAAGGGTGTGGGAGCTGGAAAGGTCGTTGGCTGATTTTGTGGGAAAAGAGGTGGTTAGAAAAGAGGAGCGGTAGCTGGATGTGGAGGGAAGAACTTGAGAGGGTCCTGGGAAAATTTGAGGCTAACGGAAATTTTAAGGGACACATGTTTGGGTGATATAAGCCAGAAGAGAAAGTTGGAATTAGTGGACAATAGGGTAAAGGGAAGAAAAGGGACGAGATGGTCGGCATGTGGATTGGGGTATCCAACAATTTATATGATACCATAATACTTACCCTGAATAGCTAACCAAAATATCGAGCCGAGTATTTTCGAACAACGGTTCGAAGGCACCGACGCGAAATCGGATCGCAAGGGTTTGATTAGCAGTCGACTGGTCGCGTCGTATCTGGATCGCCCTCGGCCCGGCAATTCGCCGCAAATCTAAAATGCAAGTAACACAGTATGTTTGCCCGAATTACCATCTATCTACATAGGAGGCTAGGCAACGAGGAAGGAAGGAAGGAAGGAAGGAAGGTTGGGAAGCAATCGCAGGTGGTGCATCGGCATCAACGAGCGGCTCGATCCCGTAGTTTCGTGTTCCATTACGTCGCGACGACGACGCCTGTATGTAGGTAGACCAAAGCGTCTATCGGACCAAAAGCTCCGCAGGATTTAGATGCGCCTTTGTATATCGGCCAGGAATACGTCGTTATGTCGGAGCGAGTTTACAGTAGGATCGGGAAACGTGAGCTGGGTGAAATCAGGCAACGGGCTCGAAGCTACAGCGTAGTCGATGGCGAAGGCGGAATTTCAGATTCAGCAGCGGGAGGAGATCGGTGAAAGCGAGTCGAAACGCGTTCGCCGAGCCACCAGCGATACCCTCGGGATAACAACCAGCCAGAGGGACCGAGGTACGGGCAGGAAGGATACGCTTAAACGCATTATAAATACTTGTCGCCTCGCAGCCGGACTGATTCATGGATCGTTCGTCGCTTCAGCAGGATCGAGGACCCCCACCCCTGGTGAATTCTGAACGCTTCCCGTACTTCGCGGCCATGTTGGATCCGGCCAAGTTATGCGCGTCACGCTGACACGCTCCTTAACGTCGAAAGCTGAAATTAGCGGTTGACAGATCTACGGGCTACGGATCCTATTAACTGCGAGGTAACTCAGCCATTTTGCTGGCGAACGAGAAATTGCGAGAAGGAGATTCGTGGCGAAGAGGGAGGGAAGAGTAAACGGGGGAGAAAATTGGGAAGATAGTTGATGGATACCGGTGATCGGAGATCTCGATTTTTCGATATTCTTTCGATTGTTATTATTACGGTTATTATTATGTACGGTTCAGAAAACACTTTGGTACGTATCGGGTTGTCCCAAAAGTTCCTTTCGTTCTGTTACTGAATATTAAGCGCAAAAAATTTGACGCGAAATGCAAATTATTAAAGAGCGCGGAATCGTTGTGCTTTTACTTTCTTTTAACTTTTAGAATGATCTCGATGCCACTTTTTTTGCAGCCTCGTAACACTATTTTGTCTAAGAAAGACGAAAGAAAGCGGAAAGAAACTTTTTGGACAACCTAATACATAAATTAATGCGATGATAGATATGTTTAGACTATTTGGCATGAATTATACTCCGATTTGTCTGGAACTGAATACAGATTCGTTTCGAATTCTATTTCGATTTGACTCGAATTCTACTGCAATTTGACGTGCATTTTATTTCGATTTGTCGTGAATTCTATTCCGATTTATCGTGAGTTATATTTCAATTCGTCAGAAATTCTATATCTATTCAACTCGAATTCTATTGCAATTTGTCACGAATTCTATTCCAACTTTTTCTAAGCCACTGCATTTCTAAATTCTCCCTTTCAATATTTATTATATTCTTAAGAATGCAACAAATATAGCAAATATTAATAGGAGCACAGACTACTCGTCTGCGACGAGTAGCTTACTTTTCCCAAGCTTTCGAGTTACCTAAATAAACGTATATCTTTAAATTCCCCATTTTTTATCATTTTAACGATGCTTAGAATGTAACAAATATAGCAAATATTAATAGGAGCACAGACAACTCGTCTGCGACGAGTAGCTTACTTTTCCCAAGCTTTCGAGTTACCTAAATAAACGTATATCTCTAAATTCCCCATTTTTTATCATTTTAGCGATGCTTAGAATGCAAAGAATATCGCAAATATTAATAGGAGCACAGACTACTCGTCTGCGACGAGTAGCTTACTTTTCCCAAGCTTTCGAATTACCTAAATAAACGTATATCTCTACATTCTCCATTTTTATCATTTTAGCGATGCTTAGAATGCAACAAATATAGCAAATATTAATAGGAGCACAGACTACTCATCTGAGACTAGTAGCTTACTTTTACTTCCCAAGCTTTCGAGTTACCTAAATAAACGTATATCTCTAAATTCCCCATTTTTTATCATTTTAGCGATGCTTAGAATGCAAAGAATATCGCAAATATTAATAGGAGCACAGACTACTCGTCTGCGACGAGTAGCTTACTTTTCCCAAGCTTTCGAGTTACCTAAATAAACGTATATCTTTAAATTCTCCATTTTTATCATTTTAGCGATGCTTAGAATGCAACAAATATAGCAAATATTAATAGGAGCACAGACTACTCGTCTGTGACGAGTAGCTTACTTTTCCCAAGCTTTCGAATTACCTAAATAAACGTATATCTCTACATTCTCCATTTTTATCATTTTAGCGATGCTTAGAATGCAACAAATATAGCAAATATTAATAGGAGCACAGACTACTCATCTGAGACTAGTAGCTTACTTTTACTTCCCAAGCTTTCGAGTTACCTAAATAAACGTATATCTCTAAATTCCCCATTTTTTATCATTTTAGCGATGCTTAGAATGCAACGAATATCGCAAATATTAATAGAAATTTCTTTTTATTTCCCAAGCTTCCGACCGCCAAGTTTTCTTAACTAACAATATATTTCCAAATTCCGCTTCTTCGTTATTTCAACGTTGCTCGGGATACGTAAACTGTTCGCAATTTCGATGTACCGTAAAACGTTTGCAAACTGTCGGCCAGTGTAGCACAGTTTGGGAATAGAGCGAGTGGGATAGTGTTTGACGTTCGTCAATCGAAGTACGATCAATGATAGGAGGATGGGATAGGCGAAAGGAGAGTGGAAGAACATTCGACCGAAGTTGTTCGAGTAGACTCGTAAGACTCGCCGTAAAGCTTAACGGAAAGAACCGCTCGGCTCTTACAAAGGACCATCCATATAAACGAATCGACAGTTGGATGCAAGAGTTATGAGCGGCTCGAATTTTGCGAAAACGATGGAAACTCTGCAGGAAGTGCCGCCATAAACCTTATCGGCCACCTATTTATTACCAAAAATAGAATTTTCGTTCGCGATCATCGTACCTTTGTGCAACGAACGGTGGCCCGAAATCGAAAACAAGATTACGAAAACTTCGCGATGGCTGCAGAGTTCGAAAAGTCCGGAAAAATAGACGAAACGTTGCGTGCAATAATTATGATATAATTCATATTAGGCGAGCGGAAATAGGTTCGCACAGTTTTAGTATTAGAAATGCGTTCAAATAGAGTGCATATTTTTACAGAGTTTAGCGAATCAGTCGTTGTTAGGTCTCTCACGTTTAGTCTTAATTTTCTCTTCGTTGTACGAAGGTCTCACACATGTTGATTAATTAATAAATTAAATTAAAAACTATAACGATGGTGGTATCGCAAGAAAGTTCATAATAAAATTATATTTGAAGGAAATTTAGACTACTAAAATATTATATAAGTACAAATTGTCTGAGTTTTCTATCAAAAATATAATAATGCTGAATTTTTTACCAATTATCGAAACGTTAATGGAACAAATGTGGTGTCATAAGAGAACTCTATGAATCTTTAACGTTGTCAAATAAAATTATTAAATTATCCTTGCAGAATGTGGACAATAGAGTAAGACAATTACAACTGACATTGTAATTTTTATATCACTATGGGAGTTTGCTATTTTGTTATTTCTACGTTTATATAGTTTACAATACTTTATATGGATACATTTACATTCGAACGTATTTAGCATAAAGATTGTTCCAATTTCAAATATAATATTGTTCAACAGAATTCTTTTATTCACGAACATTTCTTTTATACGATCAATATAATAAATTCATTACTAATTAATTGTAGGCTAAAATCAGGAAAGGGAGATAAACATTACGGGGGTTTATAACAGCCGGCATGGGTAACGATCGAGCCGACCGGAACGGTGACCAGGTTTATGAGGGGGTCGAATCCTTAGCGACTTGAGGAAGGAAATTTTGGCCACCTCATAGATCCTGGCACCTACGGAAAATTACGGGGGAACGGCTCCTAGGGGAGGGTGCCCCACCATAGTTCGAGGCCGTAGGCGGGTTAAAAAAAATCCACTGATTGGTGGAGAGGAAGAACGTCCGCCTTGCGAAGGACGCTTTAAAAAGCCGGATACGCGAAAAATAAGTTAGTGGTAAGACAGATGTAAGATAGAATCAGGATAGCTGTAAACCAGACGAATAGCGTTAAATAAATATAATTCTGTTATTTAGAGACTGTGTAGATCTGGCTTGTGTAAAACCCACGATCATCTCCGAATCCTACACGCCCATCCGCATCCTTTGGCCATTATCTTCCTACATAATTGAAGATGTACAACAAAGTACAATCTCCTTATTACTCACTCGAATACATTTCATTTAAATAGAAACACGTTTCATATATTTAGATTCTTTTTATTTTATAATCTGCTTCCGCCCGAATTTATTCCAACAGCTAATGTATTCCAACTTTCAGAGTATCCCTATCATTCGTTTCTACGCGTTTTTCTTTGTTTGTTTTTGCATTTCAAGTAGCTAAAACGATTGATATGCGATTAGTTATCGAATAATGGGTTTGGACGAGGGGAGTGTGACAGCGGCGATCAAAATTTACCGCGGGAAACCTTTTCAGAGGGCTCGTTAGAATATAGACGAGGCAATTCCGAGCGATTCGATGGGAGCTCGAATTGGAAAGCAGCGTATTAGTGACGTCAGGTAGGTTATATGTCGATGATCGCAAGACAAACGACGTCGACCTTTCACCTTTCCGCGTGAACCGTCCGAAAAGCTGAAAAACTGTAGAAAAATTGCATCCCCCGTTCGTCGCTTCGATAAATTTCCACGATCGACGAACGCTGTAAATGCATAAAAATCCGCAATCCGTAAATCCATAGTACCGATAACTTCAGGCTCGATTTAAAACTCTTAAGGATCCTAAGCGCTTAAAATATTTTAAGGTCTACTTACGCGGAGAATTCACTCGGACGTAGCGCATAATTTCTTAATCACTTCCGCGAGTGTGTTGAAATGTTCGTTCTCGAAATCGAAAGAAGTTACGGTAAAGAGAAATGTTACTACTGTTAAGTTGCTGCATGCGAAATAGTCGATTTTACGTAAGTCAAAGGTATACAGTCGCTGATTAATTGTAATTAACGTTAAGTGACGTTTACTGTACGCAAATACACGAAGCTTGTATCTTGTTAAATTGAACACTATTAATTTCACAAGGCGATGGTCATTTCGTATGCATTTATTTTCACGTTATCGCGTAATTTCGTTTCATTTATATTTACTTAACGCTCGAAACGCGTGCTAATTTTCTTTATCGGTTGATCCAACGCTGGATACCTGTTTTATACAAATTATTTAAAAATATTATTCGATGAAACATAAAACTATACAAATATTTTAAATATCGTATAATTCGTTTATTAAAAATTACACCAACGATGATTAATTTGAAAACCATTAATCTTATTAATCAATCTAATATTAAATTTAAATCTAAACATTTTATAGTAAAATGAACGTTTGAATACGCCGAATTGTACTTGCACACGTCACGCAGAACATTTTCGAGTAAGAAAAAAAAAGAAACGGCGCGTTTCAATGTTGCCGCAGTTAGAGCGTTCGCTACGAGGAAGCGTTCGATAATTGCGTCTGGCCGAATGGAGAGATCGATTCGACGACGGCGATAAACGTTGAGGCCGATCGCAAATAGCCTTGAAGCATTGGGGAAAAAAGCGGAGCACGTCTGTCGACGTTCGAAAGCGGCGAGAGGCGAAAATAAATAGGAAAAGGTTCGCGATAGTTTAAGGTGGGAATTAATTAGAGGAAACAGAGTCGGCAGAAATTCGCAGCGGGAAGACACAGTCTTCGCAGCGCGGATAAAAGACGCCTAAAGAGGAACATAGCAGAATGAATCGAACGTGGATAAAGCAAACAGAAACACAGCAGCGGTGATCGAAGAGCGAGCTATGGGCTGAGAAAAACGGAAAAATCGAAAGGAAAACGCGCGCGAAAGAAGAAAATAGATGAAACCTTTACGATTCAATCTTCTTTCCCTTTTCTTCTTCGCTCGAAGAAGAATAGCGGTTTGGAAAAGAAGCGCTAAAACGTTGGCAGCGGTTAGAAAACCGCGAACGTTCGTCGCGAAAAATTAGACGCGTCTACGAGGTGATAGAAGAGAGGAAAAAAGGTGTTGCGAAGCGGGAATGGATGGGGAAAAGCGGTTTGGTGAAGGGTTGAACGGCGCGAAGGAGAAACAGATGCGTGGCGAGAGCAAAGCGACGCGACGGATGGCTGATCAAAGAGTGTTAGAGGCGCGTTTCGAATCGAGCGATCGCAGGACAGGTGCATCGCGATAAGTGCTATTCGTTAAACGAGGTTACTCAGCTGCTGGTTAATTACTTAAACGTCGGAATGGTTTCATACGGTCGGCCGTCTAGAAACTCCATATCCGATGCGCGATGAGTCTGAAAGGCGACTAGATAAATTGCTCGGGATAATCGGAAACGATCCGTCAACATCAACCGATTACTACCTACTGCGTGTTCCATAAATCGCGATAACCATAGATCGATGCTCCTTTAACCCTTTTTCTTTACGAATTTTTTCACGGACTAACAATAAGGTAGACGTAGCGCGTACTGCCACTTTAAGGTTTGATCTTTAAGTAACTTTGTTTAACTATTTTAGAACGTATTTAATCTAATAATCGTTCCAGTTTGAAGGATAATATTGTTTAACGTCTCTTTTATTTATGAACGTTTCTTTGTACGTTGAGTATAATGAATTAATTAATACGTAATTGAAAATGTACAACAAAGTCCAATGTTCATCGTACTGCTGTTACTTGAAAACGTGTCATTTAAATAGGAACACGTTTTACGTGTATTAGCACTTCAGTTACTATTTTAGAACGTAGTTGATCTAATAATCGTTCCACTTTGAAGGATAATATCGTTTAACGTCTCTTTTATTTATGAACGTTTCTTTGTACGTTGAGTATAATGAATTAATTAATACGTAATTGAAAATGTACAACAAAGTCTAATGTTTATCGTGCTGCTGTCACTTGAAAACTTGTCATTTAAATAGGAACACGTTTTACGTGTATTAACACTTCAGTTACTATTTTAGAACGTAGTTGATCTACTAATAATCGTACCAGTTTGAAGGATAATTTTGTTTAACGTCTCTTTTATTCATGAACGTTTCTTTGTACGTTGAATATAATGAATTAATTAATACGTTATTGAAAATGTACAACAAAGTCCAATGTTTATCGTGCTGCTGTCACTTGAAAACTTGTCATTTAAATAGGAACACGTTTTACGCGTATTAGCACTTCAGTTACTATTTTAGAACGTACTTGACCTAATAATCGTTCCAGTTTGAAAGATAATATTGTTTAACGTCTCTTTTATTTATGAATGTTTCTTTGTACGTTGAATATAATGAATTAATTAATACGTTATTGAAAATGTACAACAAAGTCCAATGTTTATCGTGCTGCTGTCACTTGACAACTTGTCATTTAAATAGGAACACGTTTTACGTGTATTAGAATTTCAGTTACTATTTTAGAACGTAGTTGATCTAATAATCGTTCCAATTTGGGGTATAATATTGTTTAACGTCTCTTTTATTTATTAAGATATTTTAATATGTTAAATAAAATGAATTAATTACTACGCATTTGAAAATGTACAACAAAGTCCAATATTCATCGTACTGCTATCACTTGAAAGCTTGTCATTTAAATAGGAACACGTTTTACGTGTATTAGCACTTCAGTTACTATTTTAGAACGTAGTTGATCTAATAATAATCGTACCAGTTTGAAGGATAATTTTGTTTAACGTCTCTTTTATTCATGAACGTTTCTTTGTACGTTGAATATAATGAATTAATTAATACGTAATTAAAAATGTACAACAAAGTCCAATATTCATCGTGCTGCTGTCACTTGAAAACTTTTCATTTAAATAGGAACACGTTTTACATATATTAGCACGTCAGTTTGTGTAACAGATGTAAGATGTATAATAAACGTATCGCCTCTACTAAATTATCACACGTTCCATACTTTATAATTACATTTGTCACGTTTCAATGTTCAACAGCACATTTACCTGCTAATATTTCATTTGAAATATTAAGTGTAAACAAATATACAATGTTTATGCGTCGTTACGTAAATCGAAGTCGAAATTTAGTATGGAAATTTGTTTACGTACGATTCTTCGTACATTGCTTTGCTATTAAGTATAATTATTAAAGTATCGGTTACAGGGACACCGACAGTAATTGGGACATCTATTCTATATCTTGTAACATTAGCTAAGTGTTACTTTAATACTGATTGCGAGTCAAATATAGAACATCGAAATCTTGAAATTAATTTTGACTCGACAAACCTTTATCTTGCATATTAAAACAGAAATTGTAACTGAAACTAAATTTTACTACAAATACAGTGCGTCTTCGTTCTACTTAGATTGTAATATTCATCACGAGTGTATCTCGTCATTATATGGCAAGGGTTAAAATTGATTTACAAAGCAGATTGTATAATAAATACGTAGCAGTAAAGCATCGTTCAAAGCATATTTCACGTATTTCTACTAACGTAAAAATGTCTAGAAACTTATGAACTTACGTAGTGTACATCGTTACTCGATGGAATATAAAAATTAATGCCTGTCCTTTTGATAAAACAAATTCCCCAACCCTTTTGAAAATAGTAGATCGCCTGATAATTCAACGTTCGAAGGATTAACAAGCTTCGTTTACGTTCTAACCAGTGGAATTTCATTTTCCCGAGGCGCGCACTCGCATTTTACTCTGGCCGTAGCTCACGCGGCTTTTTAGCCGAGGAGGAGAGGCTATTTGCGAAAAAATAACCCCCGGACGGCGTCTTATTTTGCACTCGGGAAGCCGTTAACATCATCCAGGCCCTAAATCTCTTGAATCAGCCTGTATATTTAAGTAGAGGCTGGTTTTAGCGTGGCTGCATATCAGCCTGCGAGAGTCGAAAGACCGTTATCTTAGCGGCGTGTATGCTCGCCCGGTAGTAGATAAGGGTTGCTCCGTCTCTAAACCTATTATGCACGCGCGCGAGCACACGGACACGTCTCTTGGCCCCGGCCAAATGTTAGCAACCCCTATTTCAATTTTACGCCGACTTGCCTGAAACCCTATCAGCTATGACGTTGATGGAACATAATTGTGCCACGGCTTTATCCGATCCTCTCTGTCTACCTTTCGACCGCGAAATTCCATTCGTTTCGCAATTATCGTCGTTTAAATCTCCCCTTATCGTTTCGACTCGCGTTTTTAGAACGAACCGGTTTCTGCACCTTCGCGAGCTTCCAAATGGGAATCGACTAACGGGAGGTGCATAAATTTTACGATACTGGGAAACGTATAGGAAATTTGTATCGTTGAAGATGATCAGAGATGCGTATTTCAATCGTTCGTAGACGTCAACGTTAATTTAGCGTTAACGAGTTAAGTTAATTTAGCATTAACGAAGCTAGTCAAATTTCAGTTGTCGCTTCTTTATTTGCGTTAATCGTCGTCGGATATTATTTCCATTTATCATAGTTGATAATATAATATTTGTTCGTTTGAAGTAGGATATTGTATACAAGTTATAAGCTGTGCTTTTGCTTTTCTTTAACATCTGATACTTTATATAGCTTATAAGCTTATGCTCTGTTTATTTTAGCATATGGAAATAGAGTATAATATAAATTATAAATTATAAATTTATTATAAATTCTGTAAGGTAGATCGGATGACTTCCGAGTGTTTAAATAAAAACTCAATAGGGCGTTTTAAAACTCGATTTACTCTACTGACTGTTCGCTGCGACAGCTCGTACAAGAGTGCGTCTCCTTCGGCAATTCGTTAGTTCTGAGGACGCCTTCGCCAGCATGGGTTGTTTACAACCGACGATACGATTAGCCCGAAGAAACTACCCTTGAGAGGGGAAAGCGCGTTGACAAAACGCATATGGCCCACCTCGACCGCTTACCGATTTCGACATTTCTAACAATTCAACGAGTGTAAGAACCCTTTAGTATACATTGAAAGTATACACAGAGTAGCAGTACAATACAATATAAAGAGAAAAACAAAATGAGAGAAAGAGAAGAAGAAGAAAAGTAAAATGAAATGAAAATAAAATAAATAATATACAATAGAGTGATAAGAAAAAGGAAGTAACAGAGAAACAGAGAAACACAGAAAAACGAAGAGTAATATTAAGGATTGTCATTGATTAATACGAACATATATAATGAGATAAGATTATGTTGCAACTGTTAAAGAAGCGGAACTCTTGTAATCCGAAAGGAAGCGAGTAAAGTATCATCGTTATTAACATTACAGGATCGCGTAAAATAAGAACGGGGTTGAAATACATTGAAACACTGCTCGAAGTATATTCCGCGTGTCTTTGATAATGAAAAAAGGTGTCGAAATGCTCATGAATAATAGTTTACCTATCCAGCTCTCGATAAATTTCGCCCCTATTGCAGATACGAAGTAAGATGGGGTGAAACTCACCCCGTAACGTGACTCGTTAAAAGAACGACATAAATAGCCGGCGAAAATGAACGATCCTCCAAAATGAAACGTCGGGGATCATCATAACCCTAACCTTCGGCGAAGACCTGTATCGAGGTGGCAATCATTTACGGATTACCGTTGCTTCTTTCTCGACAGTTTCGCGTCTTCGTTAAACAGAAGCTGAAAGGCAACGGCCGATCACGAAAGAAGCATTTCAGTCCTGAAAACATCGCGTTGCTTCATACACGCTGTTCATAAGCATCAGGACACTCGCTAGGCGCGTATAAAACACGACGGTTAATCCAGATCGATGTTTTCCATACTTTTTCGGGGCGACGACTCGCTTTAAAGGTAGTTAGGTGTACGCATATGTACGTATATTAAAAAAGAAACTCTGCACCGATCAAAAGTTTGCAATCATTTGCTAGATTATATTAATGTTTTGCGGGCGAGCGTCGACAAATAGTCGTCCAATCGTTTTCGGTTTTTTGAACCCGTGACTACTTTTGAAGCAGAGAACTTAATCTGACGAATACTTAACGCGTTAACCCTTTGCGGACCGAGTGTCTGCAAATAGCCGCCTAATCATTTTTCGGGTTTTGCTGACGCAAGTCTATTGTTAAAGCAAGACATTTAAATTAATATCGTTAATAAATACTTTAAAGTTTTGGAAGTTTTACGGTCTGGAATTCGAAAGCTTGGAAATTTAGAGGCTTGGAATTCAAAACCAAAGTACTCTTTTAAGTGATATTATTCATCGTCCGCAAAGGGTTAATGACCGTGACTATCGCAAGATTATTTTATCATCAGGTTTCTTAGAATAACTAATTGCTTATCTTATGTGTAATCATAATGTTATTACTAATGTTATTATAATCATAATGTTATTACTAATGTTATTGTAATATAATGTTATTATAATGTTATATATATATATATCATAAATCTTAATACATTGTTTTTACAAAGAACGTGTTTTACGTTTTCTTTACATAAATTTCATATATCTTATGCATATATTATATATATATATATATATATATATATATATATATATATTTTATATATATATTTTATGTATATATTTATATATATATCTTTTATATATATTTCCTATATATTACGTTTTTTTTACATATTGATAGGAAGTGGGAGACGTAAAATGAGACGTAAAAAAGAAATAGTCAGCGGTTCGTTTTATCTTCGCGAAATTATTGATCGACAAGTAAATCCTTTCCTTGTCCCATATGTACGGTCCTCGAAATACGTACACCGTTTCCAAACTTTTAGTCAACGGTGTATTTCGTCAGAGGATTCAGTTGCAAAAGCGTGGTAGCGAAAAGAGGCGATCTTTTCGGGTTGCTCTTTGATCGACTGTAGCTTTCCGGTTATGGAGCTCGAAAATTTGACGACGAAATATGGGCGTCAGTTGTTTGAAGTCGATGCTCTTGACGCTGGCGCATCGATTGGCACGCGCGTAGTACATGCATACGCTCGCGAATATATTGCAGGATATCGCGCGTCACCCGGCGTGTTTGGCAGTCGTGCCATGAAATATTCACGATACAAATAGCACGGCGAATCCGATCACCAAAACTCCTCTTCGTAAGAAACTTTCTAAACTCTAATGCATTTAAATTGCCTCGTACTCCCCGCGAGATTTAATATTCAATTGCCCGCGTTTCGATCGCATTCGTTCGCCATTCAACGCGCGCTACTCTTATGAATATCGTTGCAATTGCAGTCGATCAAATATCTGAGTACAACGAGAAGCAATACTGTACCAATGATACGAGTTTTCATTCGGAACATGTTTCAACGTTGACCCTTTCGCTGAGGCGGATTTTAACCCTTTTTCCTGTTGATTAAAATGACGACGCGCTGCGATTGCAGACGATTCTATAGTAAGTTGTATAAAACTTATGAATTCTACGCGCTTCTGTTACAAATAAAGAAAGCATAAACATTCATGAAACCTATTATTTAAGATCTGAAGAGAACTCGTTGCCTATGTATCATCGATGGATTAATGATTTGCAGTAGGGGTAGTAAAGGGTTAATCGAAGAATTTAAGTCCATTTAGCATCGGTTCTATTATTTCCCCGAAATACGCCCCGTTATTTGGATAAACGTTCGTCGATTTACTCCGTACGTCGACTTTATCGGTAACTAAATATTAATGTTACGCGTAAATTGTTCAAATGTAAAATGTTCTAAAACTTCGTTTATTATCTTTGCTGTTTTTCATATCGCTGGTAATATTTTTACTCGCGGCAATAATTATGTAATTCACTGCAACGTCAATGTACAAAATTGAATATCATCTACTAACGATAAACGTATGTTGCATAAAATATTTTACCGTTTCGCATTTCGCACAGCGTTACAGTAGTACAGTAGCGTACAGTAGTAATAGCTAACGTTACAGTGAACATTTTTTTAAAAAATTCGTAAGGCACGGTTCTTAAAGAGTATCGTCAATGCTAATAATAAAAACAAAGTTTCTCCCTGAATTATTCTCATATTAACAATAATAGAACTCTTCTCCGTGTATTTGCTTTCCAGTTTTAAGAGGTCACAACGAAAGAGTTAGTCGCATTGCATCGCTGAAAAGTATTCGCGAGACGCGATACTGTACCGTAGTACGGTAGCGAATGCAGAGCGCTATAAAGTCCATTAGGATACGATAAGATACGAAGAATCCAGTGCACGCTAATCGCGGATATCGTTCGCGTATTTAGAAAAAGAAAATAAAGTATGATAAATCAAGAGTAAAGAATGCCGAGATGTCTTTTATTATCGCCGTTATCTCCATTTATTCCCAAGCACATTAAACTGCCCTCTTATTACGGCGATATTACTTTGTGTAATGAATGCCGGGTAATTAAGGATTAGAGGGAAAGTTTCATTTACTCTTAGCCCATAACGGTTTACAACGCCACGGTGGCCAAGAATACACGTAAACTTTTCAAGCTGTTCTTTAACTCTGCCGCTAGTTACGGCTAGCTCTTCCAGTACTTTTATAAATAATGTTGCGGTAAATGGTAGAATTAAGCGTAAATTACGACGTAGGCGGTTGCGCTCGCTATTTTCTTTCCGCCGTTGGCCATAAAACCAAATGGTTGATAAGGGCTTGTCGCGATAAAGGGAAAAAAAGGGGGGGCTTCGATCGACGTCTCGAGCACTACGGCCAACTTTACTTCTCCCTTCGGGACTGCTAACTGCATTCTTATTTCTTTTTTTCCCCTTCGCTCTCTCTCTCTCTCTTTCTCTAGCCGTCTTTCGTCATCCTTTTTCGATAAATTAAAAGACGTAGGAGATCGATGGGAACGTTCTTCATCGCTGCTCCTTCATTCATCATGTTTCAGAGTCGCGTGATTTGACAGCTGCTCGATGAACCGAGAAATTACAAGTTTTAGTGCATTTAAGGGGGATCATTCTCTTCTCGGTTCTTCATCCTTTCGTTTTTTTGAAACCAGAGCTACTCCTGTCGTGTCATTTTACAGAATTGCTTCCTCTTCTAAACGAACCGAGTTCCGGTCGACTTCGTCAAACCAGGTGAATTGATTTTTTGAAAAGTTTGAAGTGATAATGGAATTCGGAGGTCTACGAAAAATGGAGAGAAATTCGTTTGGCTTCTCGGACACTCGAACATAAAGATTCGTGCACGCGTATATTATTAACCCTTTGAGGGACGAATCTTTGAAGACCAGGTAAAATTATTATACAATTTAATATTGTTAAGTATGGTACATTTATATTTTGCATGACAATGAGTGTTTTGCGTATGGTACGTCGTGCTGGTTTGTTTTTGTTTCTTCTACGGCGTGCAACGTCGACCACGTGCGTCGTATTGTTCTTCAGTGTACTGTACGACAGTGTAACAGCAGCAAGCGTTTCGTTATTTATACTCTTCGTTTCATCATTTATATTCGGTTATATTATGTACTAATAAACATTCTAATAAACTTTATTGTTCCTTAATGTAGTAATCAATATTTATTTATAATAGTGTAGGAATCAATATTTATTTATAATAGTGTAGGAATCAATAACAAAACGATTGTCTGGTCTTAGGTCCAGGGAAAGAGTGACTCAGTCGTCTGCCTTCTCTTAATGGGGTGATGTTATCACCCCTCTCTGGATCCACGCTTCAGCACGGTCTCCTCTCTTAGGTTGCCCGTCATTAATTAACAAATATATATTAAAAGAGAAATATACTAGAAATATATATTATTTGAGAAATATAAGGTACACATTTGTGGCCATTCGGCATTAATGTTACTAGGTTGAATTTAAGTACACATACGTACAGGTATCCCTCAAAAGGTTAAAAAGCTGGTGAAATTTTTGTTTGCTTGAAAAAGTACGTCTCTATTCATCAGTATTTGCGTTGCTCTCTCTCTAAAGTAATCTTCATTGAACCAAACATATTTATTACAAACCATTCTTCAACATTTCAAACATTTCTGCAACGCATTTTTTGGTACAATCTTTGGTGCATTCTTAAATTTATTTCTCAAGCTTCTTAATCTTTATATTAAATTACTTTTACGTCCGAGATTCATTTCTTAAACGTCTTGATATTTAACTTAATCTAATTTTAATTAAATTTTAATTAAACGTCACAAATTTATTTCTTAAGCGTCTTAGTCATTAAACTAAATCAATTATACGTCTTAAATAATCGCAACACAATATCCTTTCGCTCCCAATGGACTGCGAGCTTCTGAAATGAGTAAAAAAGTCACGTTTGCGAGCTGCGCAAGAAATCCACCCGAATTTGTGTACCGTGCACCCGATTAAACGCAAGTTCGATGTACGATTGATTCGAGTACTCGATTAGCGAGCAAAATCAAACGCTTCAAAATATCATAGATCGCTACTACACGCTTCCGTAGTTGATTCTCGCAAAAAATGGGTTGCACATTTTGCATAAAACTGCTGATGTAGCTTGGCGCTGGTATTACTTATTATAAGACGCCGCTGCAGGAGAAGAGCAGCTCCTTCCGGCGCTATTCAATTTCCTCTGTGCGTCTTCTTTCATCCGATCCGCTATCTGCCGCGCGATAGACTGCCGCGAGAGCTTGGGTCGAGTTCGCGGCGCGGCGCGAGGTCGAAGCGGAGGCGGGCCGCGATTCGCGTAAATCGAGCTAGGTTCCTTTGCCGAATTCGCAATTTTTGCCGGAACGAAGAGATAGCCTATCGGCGTTTAACGTTGCGTTACGCGGCCTGACGTTTTCACCGATACGCGGGTCTATCGATTTTCAGTCACCATATCTTACCATCTGCGGGAACACGTCGGTCGCACGCTTCACTCCGTAAATTTCAGGACAGCGAGTCCCCGAAGTGTCAAGACTCTTAAACCGCAACGAATCTAGAGAGAGAGAGAGTGTGTGTATCTAGCAAGCCAGCGTTATGCTACCCGCGTGATAGACACCGATCCTCCTATGTCAGAATTCAGAATTTCTCTGTACCGATAGCCGCAAAAATGTGGGGCAACGTTATATACGAGAGCGTTGGGAGAGAGTTTCGTTTAGGCAGAGGCAGAAATGGTACACTGTAATTAATTGCACGTTAATCGCTTATCTTTTGTTTTGTACAATGTATGATATTTAAATAAAATTTGGTGTACTATTTAAATAGTAATTTATAATAGTATTGTAGGTACTATTTAAATAGTAATTTATAATAGTATTGTAGGTACTATTTAAAGCTGTAATCTATAATAGTATTTTAGGTACTATTCAAGCTGTAATTTATAATAGTATTGTTGGTACTATTCAAGCTGTCATTTATAATAGTATTGTTGGTACTATTTAAGCTGTAATTTATAATAGTATTTTACATACTATTTAAGCTGTAATTTATAATAGTATTGTAGCTACTATTGAAACAGTTATTTATAATAGTATTTTAGGTACTATTCAAGCAGTATTCATGTCACTATTATTATATGGTATTTAAAGAAAATTAAAAGAAATACTTACTTGTATAGTGCATAGAGATTAGAAAGTTCGTACACGTGTGTTTAATCAGTGTATTTAATATTGTATACAATGTGGAATACATAAAAGTGTCTTTAACATTGTACGTTATGCGGAATAAATAAAAGTGTATTTACTTTTGTATGCAATGTGGAATACATAAAAGTGTATTTAACATTGCATGCAATGTAGAATAAATAAAAGTTTATTCAATACTGTATGTTATGTGGAATACATAAAAGTGTATTTAATATTGTACGCTATGTGGAATATATAAAAGTGTCTTTAGTATTGTATGCAATGTAGAATACATAAAAGTTTATTCAATACTGTATGTGATGTGGAATACATAAAAGTGTCTTTAACATTGTACGTTATGCGGAATATATAAAAGTGTATTTAATGTTGCATGTTATGTGGAATACATAAAAGTGTCTTTAACATTATATGCAATGTAGAATACATAAAAGTTTATTCAATACCGTATGTTATGTGGAATACACAAAGGTGTATTTAATATTGTATGTCATGTGGAATACATAAAAGTGTATTTAATATTGTACGCTATGTGGAATATATAAAAGTGTCTTTCGTATTGTATGCAATGTAGAATACATAAAAGTTTATTCGATACTGTATGTTATGTGGAATACATAGAAGTGTCTTTAACATTGTACGTTATGCGGAATACATAAAAGTGTATTTAATGTTACATGTTATGTGGAATACATAAAGGTGTCTTTAACATTATATGCAATGTAGAATACATAAAAGTTTATTCAATACTGTATGTGATGTGGAATACATAAAAGTGTATTTAATATTGTACGCTATGTGGAATACATAAAAGTGTATTTAACATTGCATGCTATGTGGAATACATAAAAGTGTATTTCATGTTATGCACGCGCGTATTCAATATTATGTTCCGAAAAATAACAATGCTGTGTATCATAAAATCATTAAACTCTGTAACGTAAAAAAACAACACGTAATATTATTATTAAACTTTTCAACAATTTTGCACATAATTTTGACAGTTTGTCGCAATTTATAATAATTACAATATTAATAATATCCTTTAAAATGAAACATCGCCGTGAAACGAATGAATTTATTGCACAACCTAATAGTTATCAAGATTTTACAAAGCTTCATTATTATACCATTATTACGTGTTGCTGAAAGTCAATTAAGCAATACAAATTTAAACTGCCCTGTAAATATTCACGGTAAATCGTTTTCTGTTCAGTTTTCCATCGCGTATATTCCAGTATACATTATCAAAGGCTACGATTCGAATTTCGCGCCGAACGGGCCCAAATCGCGCGCTAGAGTCACGAAGAAAGCCGAAGTAGCGCTCCCGAAGTTTGGGCGCCAAATGGCTGCACGCAGCCATTCCCCACTCGGACGTCGTCGAGATCGTACGTGTTTATTTTATTGGGTGCGTATTCTTTGCAATTACTGCGTAATTTATCGCGATTGGGGCGTTATTTTTATTCTACTAGAAGCGTCTTCTCTTCAACACGCGTTTTATTAACGACATCTTGTGTATTTGCACTTAATATAATAGCTAACCGCTGTCGAGTCTGGTTTTCGTTGTACTGTGCGAGTATCCTTCCCAATTACCGCGTAATACTTTTGTCGCGATTTGGGCGTCACTTTTGTTCTACTAGAAACGTCTTGTTATTAACACGCGTCTTATTAACAACGTTTTCAACTATTAACGAGTAAGTTATTCCGAGTAACTATGAGTTGAACAGCGTTCGCGATTATATTCTTTGTCTTTTACTTGGTTAACTTCTTTTGGTTTATCGAACGTCGTGCTTGCGAATTCAATAATTTGTTAGCACATATATACTTTGCTTTGGTTTTGCTGGTATGAATATTCGAATTAGAATTCGGATTTATTGTTGAACTATTTGGAAGTAATTGGCTTCTTTTTGATAGGTTTGTTTCATTTTGTTTCAGATACCTGATTAATTGAGGGGTACGACGAATCGCAAAGGGTTTGGAGATCCGAAATAAGGACGCCATGATGACTGATGGCTTCTAGTCTTGCCCATTTTCCTGCAAACGTGGTATGATGCAATTTGTTGTAACATTGATAAACATATGTGCTTATGTACACTGTTGCTAATAATTATTCGAACGATATTAAAAGTAACTTAGATTTCCAATTGATTAACGATAACTCTGGAATATTATTCGATAACAAATTTACGAGCCGCAATAACGCAAATTGTCTATCTTTCATAACATCTTGAGAAACTTTGTTATTAAAATATATTTGTTACAAGTTACGTTAAAACGATCGTAAAATCATAACGATTATCGTAAAGTTACCTAGTTGTAAAAATGACGAACGTTTGCATTGCAAAAATAAAAAGTATTATATATAAAAGTTATATACAAAGTATTATAATCAGTATTCTAATAGAATTGCATTGAAAAGTATTAGATTACTTCAAAAGTAGACTGTGCTAATAATAGTACAGCAAATTGGCTTATCATTTATTTTTTATAATGAAGTCACAGAAAAGTATAGAATCTCCATCGTTCGAATAATTATTTTATTTTCAATATATCCTTAGCCATTTTTCTAATGAAACTGCAATCGGTTCTTGGACCATTGTAGACGTATTGTTCTTAATTATATATATATATATCTCTCTTTCTGATGTGCTAATAATTTTTATTATTCATTTAATAATAAATGCTAGTAATTATAGGCGGTATTAAACGTTTCTGAAATTTTATTCCCAGCTTTTATAGGCAATATTTGTTAGATTACAATCTCTTGCAAATTTCACGATAAATCGTAAAGTATAGAACCACTTATTTGTTGTATTTTCAAAGCAGAATTCTCGGTAAAGCCCGGTTCAATTTTATAGTAATGCAAAATCGCGATGTCTTTTATACGATATTTTGCCGTTTTTCAATAATAAAGTTTTCCTAGAAACCAGTTAACTAAAAAATGCTTTTCGTTATTAATACGTCGCGACCAAATTTCTTCCTTCATTTGTTATCTATATTTTCAAAGGAGAATTTTCGGTAAAACACGGTTGAATTTTATATATTACGGTGTATTGAATGTAACATAGAATCGGAGCGGTTTTTATATTTCGCTGTTTTGGGAGGTAGTTTATTTCCTAGAAACGCGGTCGACTAGAAAAACTTTGGCCGTTGGCCGAAATTGTAAACAAACACCTTAGCTCGCCGCGTAGTCACAGCACTCGAGTGTGTTTACATGTGGAGGTTTAATTTCGCTAGCCGATTTCGAGGATTGCGAGTTGCGACGCGCGGCCTTGAGGCTTAGGTGGGGCGAATGTACTTACTTGAGAGTTTCTGTAGCGGTTATTCACATCATAACATCCACCGTTGAACGTAGCTTCTATCTTCTCTTACTTACACGTATATTATATTATATTATTATATTCTACTTCGCATTTTCTTTCTAAACATTTTTCAAAATTAATAGCGACGATATTTTTAGTAACAAATACTTGATATAAGAAGATACATACTGGGTTTTATTTCGATTACAAATATTCGTATTATAGCTTTTGTATTTAGCTTTTATTACTTTTATATTTCGCATCTGCTTTCCAAATATTTTTCAAAATTAATAGCGACGGTATTTTTCGTAACAAATACGCGATATAAGAAAATACATAATGGGTTTTATTTCGATTACTATAAACTTTGTATTTAGCTATTATTACTTTTATATTTCGCATCTGCTTTTTAAATATCTTTCAAAATTAATAGCGGCGGTGTTTTTCGTAACAAATACTCGATATAAGAAAATACATACTGGGTTTTATTTCGATTACTATAAACTTTGTATTTAGCTATTATTACTTTTATATTTCGCATCTCCTTTTCAAATATTTTTCAAAATTAATAGCGACGGTGTTTTTCGTAACAAATACTCGATATAAGAAAATACATACTGGGTTTTATTTCGATTACTATAAACTTTGTATTTAGCTTTTATTACTTTTATATTTCGCATCTGCTTTTCAAATATTTTTCAAAATTAATAGCGACGGTATTTTTCGTAACAAATACGCGATATAAGAAAATACATACTGGGTTTTATTTCGATTACAAATATTCGTACTATAGCCTTTGTATTATACATAGCTTTTATTGCTTTTATATTTCGCATTTGCTTTCCAAATATTTTACAAAGTTAATAGCGACGGTATTTTTGATAATAAATACTGGATGATGTAGGGGGTGAATAGTAATAAAAAAATATATACTGTGTTTCATTTCCATTACGAATATTCATACTATAGCATTTGTACCTATGCAGCTTTTATTACTTTGATATTTCAATTTCTACATATTCTTCAAAATTCATGGTACCGGCATTTTTAATAACACACGCTATAGTATGAAAATATTACGTTTTATTGCTTACATTCTTACTAACGCATTTCTTTTTCTTCTTTCTTTTGCAGAAGATTTTAGTGGCCGCGCGCAATGCGGCTGTAGAGCCAGTGTTTGTTTCGATAAAACATGTTTGATCTTTTTAAGAGCACAGCTGCTCTAATTAACTTTAACTATAGCAATTATTCGCGAAACTAGAGTCAGTGTTTGCACGCTAAATATAATTTACACGATCAAGTAGTCTTTTATTTTTCTTTTTCTCCCTTTTTACTTAAATATTCGTATACGGTATTAGAGTCACTCTTCGGCTGCCCTCCAAAAAGATCCTCCGCTGGGCTCCTGAAGTCCGCAATGTAAGTATCTTTGCATCTTACCCAAATTTTAAACAATTAAAAAATGTAGAAGCTACTCAACACTTTTAGCACTTCGATTCGTTCCTTCCTTTGTTCAAACGCGAAGTAGAATCATTTAAAGATTTACAGTTTACCAAGCTTTCGAGTTTCTTAATCTCAAACGTGCCAAATAATGAACGAGCAACAACTTTGAGGACAAATTGTAATCTTCTCGCTCTCTTCTTTTCTTTTACAGATCTTCCACAGATCTTCTTGTCCTTGGGACCAAAGGACATGGCTTCGCAGCTTCACGGCTTCGCGGCATCATTTTCATGATTTTATGTCTTCAAGGCTTCGCGACTTCACGACTTCACGGCTTCACTTGACGATGATGTCAGCAGGTTTTCATCCGCCTGGCTGCAGCAGATGACAGCGTAGTCGTCCAACGGTGAGTCGCATGCATTTTGAGTCCCTCCGGTCGCTCAAACATGTCGCAGGACGAAAGGTCCGAATCGGCACGGGTGACTGGTTGTATCCGTAGACTTTTTTGAAACGAGTACAGTGACCGCGGGTATACCTCATACCCGTGAGTAGTAACATGTTCCTTGTGTGCGTTTTATTTATTAGCTCAGGCTAGGTTTTCTTGCGCATAGCGGTTTTAAATATTATAGTATATTAACGAAAAGTTTGAGTCCATTGTAGAGTAAGGTAGTATGAATATTATTCGAAATATTTGTGCACGTAAAAGTAGAGGCAATGGAAGTTGCACGCGAATACTTATTAAAGTTGAATATTCGTAGGAATAGATGCATGGTACAATGTTGTAGAATGATTTGATTTGAGTAATTTGCAATTTGCAATTTGCAGTGGGGTGAAGTCGGACACCATCCGACTTCGTTCCCTTCTCTAATAGTTGTGTTAATTTGTTGCACAGTCGTAACGACACGCGTATTATAGCTACACGTATATTTACAGACGTATATACGTATCAATAATATTTTATTCGAGTCACAATTGTTGAAAGAATTAAGTAAAGGTAGAGATAGTAGAGTTCTCGTTTCTCGTATAAAAAACATGTCAAATAAAATGCGCAAGAAAACGCTTCGCGATGGGTAGATTTCTAAGTCGAAGTCGCAAACTTTAACGCGATGTCAATGTTAAAGTTACGACGCTTTGGTAATGGAGTCGCCCAAGGTATCGCACGTACAATCTCAATTTAGAGTCTCTTGATCTATTTTATTGCTCTTAATTTCAACTTAGAATCACTTGCTTCATTCCATTATTCTTAACTTCAACTTAGAGTCACTTGTTGCCACTTTATTACTCTTAACTTCACATTGGAGTGGCTTGTCTAATTTCTTTGCTTTTGGTCTCAATTTAAGTTCTCGTTGCATTAAACATTCATTGCTGCTTTGCTCACAAATAGATTAACTTTTCTCAATTAAATTATTAGAGTCTTTTTGCTGGAAAGTTAAATAAAAAGTAGAGTCACAGTTCGTTAGTCGATCATGTATGCCGATAACTTCTTCTAGATAGGATTTTCAGGGTCTCTTCGTGCCGTTTTGCCAGGATCTCGCTCACGTGCCCAGGTGCTACTTGAGCGGGTGAGAGGCACGTGGCACGATGCTTTTTTTTTATATTTCGATATTTGATATTTGTGTGGCGGCTAACTATGGTTTAGCGTATCGTGCGCGGCGTAATTTCCACATTGCGTGTGTCTGTTTGTGTTAGGCTGTGGAATTGCGTCGTTTCGATTCCAATTTTACTATACTACACTCGCGTAACTTGCTCTTTGCACTCGTGCTACGATCACTTACGATCCGCGATAAAATAGTACGCGATGAATATATTTCCTAATCTTGATATCGAAGTATTTGGCAAATGCTCGAAGTAGATTTTAACGCATCGAGACAGTCGTGTATTAAATCGCGTGACACGCAATGGTCGCTATCCATAGTTAGACGATTTCAGTGGTTTGGTACGTAAACTTAGAGTGTGCTTGACGATGTTGAACTCGAGTGTCGGAGGCGTCCCGGGACGTGCTCTCTAGTGCAGGCCTATTGCATTTGGGTGGTGCGCGAGAGAACCGTGGAGCGATTGTGTTGGCGTGCCTGTTTTGCCATTTTTTAAATATAGGAGGGCTAGGTAGGACAGGTAGCATACTTTCTGGAATGTCTGCTAACTATAAGTAGGTAGGGCCGGGCAGGTTGACACAGTCTCAGGTCGGGTAGGCACATTTTCGGTGTCAACCTGTTTCAGGAAATTCTATTTGAATCATCGACGGCGAAGTTGAGCTGAACGGAGAATGCCGTTCACTTCTACTTTCGTCTCGTCGATCTTTCGAATCCGGCAACTTAACCCTTTGCGATCGAGAGCCGGGATAATTCTTGGCATAGCGATTTTATTGTTTCGATAGAAAGCCTAAACGAATATACCCAGCACGCACTGCGATCGTATCTTTATTCTATTTTATGTTAAGCAATTCTATCGCATTTCATTCTGCTTGTTTTATACTTGTTCTACGCAACGATCCTTTTAGTCTTCGAACAATTGTTTTCATCCTTCTCTCAGTGATCGAATTAGTTACCTTTTTCTTTACACTTTTGTGTTACGTTGTATTTTCTGTTCATTGTTTTGTGGCAGTCATGGTTCTGAATACTGCTTACTGAATAGAATACTATAGAATACTGAATACTGCATGGTTCTGAACCTATATTCTAGTCTTCCTCGATACGTTCGAAGACCTCTCCTATTCCTTTCTCGTTTCTGATTATCCTCTACGTTTGTCACGATTTCGCATGACTGCTTAGATTTGAGACTGCTTCTATTCCTTCTTCGCTTATTCCTTTGCGTTCAGCATCCTTCTGCGCTCGAATAGTGTTTGCCCAGAACAATTTCTGAGCAAGCATGCGTGCGCTCAACTCGATACAAGGTGCTACGACCAGTGCGTGTATGGCTCTGTTCGCTAAAGGGTTAAAGTTGCCACCGCGGTCGCGGTCGCGAAGAAAAATTCGAAACGAACGTGTAGCTCGAGGTTCGAGGCGCGTTTGCATGGTCAACGATTGTTAAAATCGCTGGTCATCTGCGCGCTTTATTCAGCTTTGTAAGTTACTCTTGATTGTTCAGTTTGGGACTAGGAAACCTCGAGCTTAGATATAAGTTCCAATGGGCATCGCGCCCGAAGAAAAGAAGAGGCTCGACGAGCTGCTACGAAGAGTGCTGCAACCAATGGCTATCCATTTCTTTTTATTAAAAAAGAATGGACAGTCATTCGTGTTACTATTTTGTCACTGTACTCGTTGATAGCTTTGCATGCCGTAGTATTTCTTAGGTTAATGCATATGAAATGTCATTTATTTACAGTATCACTTTAAACGTTAAGTACAATTGATTTTTCGAAACGATACGTACTAAATTCGGATAATTTTTGCACGATCCTACATAGATATTTTTGGCACTACTTAATTAGTTTCATTATTCAATACTCGTAAAAATCGCCACGTATAGAATTTTTTTTTAATTCACTATTCAATAAAAAATTATAAGTCTTAATTTTTGTAAATCAACACTCAACTATTTTAATATTTGTATAGTTGCCTTTAAATGCCAAATTTATATTTCCAATAGCTTTTATTGTCCATTTTACGGGATTAAACTTCTATATGGAATTGCGGAAATATTTCCTTGAAGTATTCGTGTCGACAAGTATCAAAGTTTTCACAAGCTCGTTAAAGTTACTCGTAACATTTTGCACACGTATATTACAGTAAATTTCTTCTTCTTTAATGTGATTTGTTGCACGTAACAGTTAGACGTAATTAACGGAACGATATTCCCTTGTTAATCTAAAATATTTCACACACGACATTTCATGTGCATTAACCTTACACTTTCAGGTCTTCATTGGGCAAATCGCGGCTTTTTATTAGCGTTGCGAAGAAATAATTGTCGCGTTTGATTTAGCGTTGCGAATTATCAACTATCGCGATTGCTTTTAGTATCATTTAGTATCAATTGCTATAGCTTCCTTCAGATCAATATTATAAGTTTTTGTTAGCGTTGCGAAGAAATAATTGTCGCGTTTGATTTAGCGTTGCGAACTATAAAACATCGCGACTGCTTTTAATATTCTTTAGTATCATTTGCTATAATTTCCTTCAGATCAGTCTTACGATATATTTGTTTAGTCAGTTTGTTAGCGTTGCGATAATCCTGATCGCGTTTTCTCAATTTCTAATAATATTTTCAATTATAAATATATTAATTTCTAGTTAGCTTCATAGCGTTGCGTTAATAAATGATCGCGTTTGTTCAAGTAGCGTTGCGTTTTAGAATAAAATGCCCAATCTTTCACTGGAATAGTGGAAACCAGCTGCTGTGTTCCTGATTCTTCAATTGCAGCTTTGCAAGCTACACTTCTGGACTTATTAATATAAAATCTAAACAGAAGTCTAAAATAAAACTAATATCTTCAAGCCTAAAATAAGTCTTACAACTTAAACCCTAAAACAAAATCGAAACTAAAATCTACAAGGCTAGTAACTTAAAGCCTAGAATAAAATCTAAACTAAAGTCTAGAACAGGGTTAATAACTTAAAACAAAATCTAAACTAAAATCAACAGTAAGGCTAATAACATAATGCCTAGAATAAAATCTACAACAAGGCTTATAACTTGAAGCCTAGAATAAAATCTAAACTAAAGTCTACAATAAGGCTAGTAGTATAAAGCCTAGAATAAAATCTAAACTAAAATCTACAACAATGCTAGTAACTTAAAGTCTAGAATAAAATCTAAACTTAAATCTTCAATAATGCTGATAACTTACAGTCTAAAATAAAATCTAAACTAAGATTTAGAATAAAGCTACGTACCTTAGAGACTAAAACGAAGCCAACTTCGTAGAGTTCAAACTAGAATCTACGATAAGGTTAACGTAACTGGTAGTCTAAAGTGCAATCTAAACTGAACTACAAATATTTAAGTTTAGCGCGTAGTTCTTGGTTTGCTATCGTTTTCTTTGGAAAATTATAACAATTACCTGGACTCACAAAAATCCATTCTACATCTTTGAAGTTTCTTCGAAACTTTAACAAAGCATAGAATAAATATCAGTTCTACTAAATAGTACGATAATTACTTCTCGAACACCATCTTTCTCAATTTAGAATCTATTACGCGAAAACCATTCAGTGGATCGATTTAATATCTTTCTATTGAAAAAGAAAAAAAAATGGAGGGTTTCGTTACAGAATATTTGACCAATTTTTCGGAACTCCGTATCGGCGAATACGTCGAAGGTATTAATTTCCGCTAGCGGCGAAGGATCGTCGCGTCGCGACGATGGGTTAAATTTCGATTACGGCGAAAGCACGGAGTTAAGTATCCTTTCGTTTACACTGGTAACAATATTTCAGTAGGAAACGCCGACGGGGCAGATTATATATAAACACTGAGAACATGTGACCACGAATGAAGGGAATATGGGGGGGAAAAAGAGATTCCCCGGGAAACCGTTAATATCTGTTTCGATATTCGTTCACGCATGGCGTATTGCTTTTCACGCGTCGAAGGACAGATTTTCCCGTCTGTTTTATCGAGTCCGATCCGCGCTGCGTGCGCGCGGAGCGGAGAGAAAATTCAGCAAAACATTGAAAATGTTATATACTCCGAACTATCTAGCCCAGCCGTTGGGTTTCCCGTACGCGGAGCACACGCAGTATAAACGAAACGAGCGAAATAAAAACAGGATCCACCGGAAACGGTCAGTTTGCTCAGCCGTGATTTGTTTCGCGCTAGCGCAACTTATTCCGACTGTGCGTCGGGCTACGCGAATTCGTTTCTGTCGATCCAGTTCGCTTTTGATTTATCCCTTCCCGTCCCACGTTTTTTCTTCCTTTTTTTTCTGTTCCGTCGAATTCCTCCGTCGTCGTACGCGAAACATCTAAACAGCGCGGAAGCATCTTCGCACGCTAGCGAAGCGTATTAGGCGTGTAACGATAAGTAATCCACCGTCTTTAAATGGATCCATGAGTTTGTTTTATCCGGGCAGTCGATAGCTGGCCTGAAAAAACTCGGTAAACATTACTAAGTAATTGGTACGTTCACCGTAATTTTTTTTTATACGCTCGACTGTCAATTGGTGCCTCTTATCGCGCAAAATTAACCCCTTGCCCTATTAATTTTCCAACTGTCGAGAAGTTTATGCTGAACATTTACTGCTTTAACACCGTATCGGATATAAAATATTGATATATCACGCGTAATTTGCATTCAATAAACATCAATCTTATAATTTTATAATACGTTTAGAAGTAAAATTGTAATTAATTCGAAATGCAGCATGCATCTGTTGTATTTAGTTCAAAATCTGTTCAACGAGCTACACTCGTCATTATAAGGCAAAGGGTTAATTTGCAGTGGCTACTACTATCACAGACGAGGTACAGGATAGATCGATCATCTTATAAGACTTCTCGGAAGAATATCTTTCGTTTTATTATCCGACAAAGAATGTAAACACTTGTAAAGTATTTTAATATACAAAATGTAAGAGTAAATGCAAAGGTTATACATTTTAGACAATCGAAAAGGTAAAAATGAAAACGGATTTGGGGCTCATGAGCCCCAAATCTGGGTAACAAAGGAAAGCATTGAATAAGTGGGCTATCCTGTCCTTAGTCAATGCCACGATTCTTCCACGGAAATAAGGCACAGCGTGTTTACATTTGTTCTTCGTCTTCAGCCAATAGCGACCACTGCCTGTGTTCATAGGCGTATCAGCGGTGGGAATGTAAACACACACTGTGCCTTCTTTCCGTGGAAGAAATAGTACAGTTTGATATTCCCATACCAATAATTTTAGCATTCGTTAAACGTTCCTCGACAAATGAATCGATAATACGCAAAATAGTTGGCGAGTGTGTTCCCCATTGTAAATTCGCTGGCGAATCGTCTCGCGTAGGTTTGGCACACGTACGGTGAAGTTTGGCCATGGCGAAAGGGTTAAATACTCGTCCCGCGCCGATAAGAGGGCGGCTGTCGTTGACTTTGATTGCGCCATTATTCCAACGTCGTAAATGGTCAGCTCGGCGTGAGGCAAAATGCTAATGAGCAAGCCTATGTAATCGTGCTTATCCGAGAGGCGTTTTCACTCGCGCGTGCGCGCTTGCTCGACGGGATAGGCCGGCGAGAAGAATCGCCTCGCGTAAGAAATTATATTTCGCCGAACGGCCCGGATAAGACGCGTTGTAACGGTGACGGATAAAAATGAGAACCGTGCCCGTGCTTTTCCTCACGTTTCATTGAAAAATTCCCCCAGCTACGGCTGCTAGATCTCGCGTTTAGATTTTTAGATAAGCCGGCTACGCTATTTGCGCCGCGTTTAATATATCGCCGCATCTGCGCTGCGAATCTCTCCGCAATTGAATTTTCGCGTCGCGGAATTGTTTCGTTGATAAAACGGCGAATTATTTATCCCGGGGAAAGGTTTAAGAAATATTAGAGAAAAGGAAGAAGAGCGTTTAGGGGTTGCTTTGATAAAAGGTGACGAGAGAAAAATGGAGAAGGTTAATTTGTTAATTGGGTCGTTTTTTTAATCGAAATATTTTTCGTAGTACGCGGAATTGAAAGCGGATAAAAAGGATTGATATTAGTTAGGGAGATTTCAATTGTCGTTGATACAGAATTAGTGGAAGAAATATTTGGACACCGAATATAGATTTAGATTATAGATTTTGGTCTTATAGATCGTAGCTCTTATAGTTTTGATATTTTTGTATTTTTCTTTATTCGGTTATTAGCGACGTTTTACTTTCAGTTAATATTTAATACAGTGAAAGAAGTACAGTGTTGCGTTAGATTACACTAGAATATTCATACAGCATAAATGCACAAAATTTTTAGGTGCTTCAGTTGCAAACAGTTGTGCGAAATATCAAAAGTGGGACGCATTTTATAATATTCAGAGGGTAGAATCAATTTATTCGCGTTAGTAAAAACATGAATTTGCATAGAAATCCGCAGTTTCGTTATTAATAAATCGCGTACATTCGTTTCTTCGGTGAAAAGGCAAAATTATTTATTCGAGGGAAAGTTTTGAAACTATTACAAAGAGTAGACGAGTATCTCAGATTTTAGGGGTTGTTTGACGAAAGGTGAGGAGGAAATCGAAACAGTTTAACCCTTTCACTGTTGAATCATTCGTATAAAACCATTAAACTATTTCGACTTTAAAGAACGAATTTAAAAATGATTTATACTTTGTTTATTTCTTCTAAATCGCGCAGAGTTTATAAACTCTGTTTTTTATCAATAAGTTTTGTATAAGTTACATAGTAATGTACTTAGAATGGCGTTCTATCGCAGCGCATCGTCAGTTTATTCAACAGCGAAAGGGTTAACGTGTATTCTATTTAGTTTAATGGAATATTCAAAATGCATGGATTGCATCGGGCAAAAGTTAATGCAAATTACACGGACACAGTGGTGGTCTTTGAGCCCTGGCGGATCAAAGGCAGGCGAAAGGCAACGCACGTTCGCCTTTTCAGCAGAGTGAAATATCTGCGAGGCATACGAAATATATTTTCGTTCCCCGCAAAACCATATTTCTCTCCTTTTTTTTTTTTTTTTTTTGGTAATGCGGTCACAGTCGCGTTGTGGAAATACTGTAAAATATTACATCCAAGTAGCGCGAAAAATATTGCATGAAATACGTGGAATATAATTGAGATACCAGATTCGATAAGAAATTCGTTCGCGTCTCATTAAAATAGTAATAAATATGTGTTTAATATAGAAAACTTAAATATGCGTGCAATAATATTAATAATCCCTTTTTGATTTTTTTTTTTTTTTTTATTATTATGGCACAACTTTTCCAAAATCCTGAAAAATATTGGAGGTATTAGTTGCGATAATATTATGCTGTTACCATAAAAATATATATGTAGTGTAGTTAGAATTTTAATAGAAAATTGCATTTCCCTGCAAATCGGAATTTGTTAAGATCTCTCATTTTTCACGTTTAGAATTCGCAACCAAAAAATCACCAAAAAATCACTAAAAAATCCCTAGTATGACTCACTGTGCCTGTAATGCATCAGATTATTTTCAAAATATTTGCTTGCCATTAACTGAGAGAAATTAGGCGAAAACTTCGTCACTTCGTTCTTTTCCTGGTACTACCTATTGTGTTTAATACAATAGAAGAATAGAAATCTATTTAGTAGAATCCATTTTCAATAAACATGAGAATACTCAATATTATATACTATATAACACTACACAATAATATAAGACATATTTATTATTGTGTATTGCTTTTGAATATTCCTCGGAATAATATAAAACATATTTATTATTGTGTATTGCTTTTGAATATTCCTGAAAGTAATATAAAACATATTTACTATTTTGTATCGCTTTTGAATATTCCTCGGAATAATATAAGACATATTTATTATTTTGTATCGCTTTTGAATATTCCTCAAAGTAATACAAAACATATTTACTATTTTGTATCCCTTTTGAATATTCCTCAAAGTAATATAAAACATATTTATTATTTTGTGTCACTTTTAAATATTCCTCAAAGTAATATAAAACATATTTATTATTTTGTATCTATTTTGAATATTTCTCAAAGTAATATAAAACATATTTACTATTTTGTATCGCTTTTGAATATTCCTGAAAGTAATATAAAACATATTTACTATTTTGTATCACTTTTGAATATTCTTCAAAGTAATATAAAACATATTTATTATTTGGTATCCCTTTTGAATATTCCTCAAAGTAATACAAAACATATTTATTATTTTGTGTCGCTTTTGAATATTCCTCAAAGTAATTAAGACATATTTATTATTTTGTATCGTTTTTGAATATTCCTCAAAGTAATACAAAACATATTTATTATTTTGTATCGCTTTTGAATATTCCTCAAAGTAATACAAAACATATTTATTATTTTGTATCCATTTTGAATATTTCTCAAAGTAATATAAGACATTTATTATTTTGTATCGCTTTTGAATATTCCTCAGAATAATACAAAACATATTTATTATTTTTTATTGCTTTTGAATATTCCTCAGACTAATATAAAACATATTTATTATTTTGTATCCATTTTGAATATTTCTCAAAGTAATACAAAACATATTTATTATTTTGTATCGCTTTTGAATATTCCTCAAAGTAATACAAAACATATTTATTATTTTGTATCGCTTTTGAATATTCCTCAAAGTAATATAAAACATATTTATTATTTTGTATCCCTTTTGAATATTCCTCAAAGTAATATAAAACATATTTACTATTTTGTATCGCTTTTGAATATTCCTGAAAGTAATATAAAACATATTTACTATTTTGTATCACTTTTGAATATTCCTCAAAGTAATATAAAACATATTTATTATTTGGTATCCCTTTTGAATATTCCTCAAAGTAATACAAAACATATTTATTATTTTTTTATCGCTTTTGAATATTCCTCACAATAATATAAAACATATTTACTACTTTGTATCGCTTTTGAATATTCCTCAGACTAATATAAGACATATTTATTATTCCCTATTGCTTTTGAATATTCCTCAAAGTAATATAAGACACATTTATCATTCTCTATTGCTTTCGAATATTCCTCAAACTTTCCAAGCCTCCTAATATTTAATAGACTATCAGTTTTCCGTCGCAAAGCTGTCGCTTCGTAGACTCGAGGAAAGAAACGTCGTAAAATTCGGCGAAGGATCGCGCGTGTCCAGTTCACACGCGTCCACGAGTCGGACTGTTTTCTGGCCGCATTAATAGAGAAGGCTAATTAGAAACCGGATTGCATTACTTTAAATTACAGCGGAGCGCGTTGAGAATGGCACGAGTGCAGCGGTGTAGCCAATTAACAGAGTCTCTCGATAATTACCAGCCACCAACCGGTCAGTCGCTTCATTTAAGCTGGCCGCACGATCAATCACCGGTCTCTGCTTGCAGGAATTCAAGGACTTTTCTAATTACACCCACACACACGCTCGCGCACGTTGTCCGTGTGCCTCTGCGTTCAGTTGACCAAGCGACTAGGCGCTCGAGTCGCGTGTTTCGCAATTTCCAAATTACACGCCTCCGCGAGGGAAATTCGAAATAGTTCAACTCGCAGCAGCGCAACTTTCGCCCCAGCGTTGAAGAAATGTTATTTATTAAACGATGTAGTATCGGAAATACAAAACCGCACCCTGTATATCGTTGTAATAACAGGAAGAAAGCGTAGAGGCAACGGAAAGTGAGACAGAATACGACGAAGAGTGAAATACTGACGTGTGGACGGCGTTGGCGCGCGCGATACGTGCAAATACGTCGCTGACGAACCACGCGAACACACCTCTCTTTGAGAATTCTTCGCCTTCCGCCCTTCTCGAGCCTTTCGGTATTCTTCGCACGAGGCGACGTTAGGCGACGCGATGTCTCGTTAACCCCTTGCGTTACTGTAACGAGTCACGCTCGTTCTATGAATTATGGCGTTGAAGTTAGTATTCGAGGTGAAGCCTAATTTTGAACGCTAATTTTAGCTTCGTAGCGTGTTACGATACGTAAAACATTCGCTAGATTCGTTCGTACTTAAATGAAGTTATTAATGGCGGTGACGTTTAATTTGAACGCTAATTTTAGCTTAGCAGCGTGTTACAATACGTAAAAAATTCGCTACATTCGTTCGTATTTGAAGAAAGTTACTAATTGTGATGACGTTTAATTTGAACGCTGAT
This sequence comes from Eucera pruinosa, assembly GCA_028830335.1. Classification (NCBI taxonomy): domain Eukaryota; kingdom Metazoa; phylum Arthropoda; class Insecta; order Hymenoptera; family Apidae; genus Eucera; species Eucera pruinosa. Next base: position 3,990,567 of record JAMYCR010000001.1, on the reverse strand, counting down.
TTTAGTTTAGCAGTACGTTACAATACGTACAAAATTCGCTACATTCATTCGTACTTGAAGAAAGTTACTAATAGCGGTGACGTTTAATTTGAACGCTAATTTTAGCTTAGCAGTGCGTTACAATACGTACAAAATTCGCTACATTCGACCGTACATGAAGAAAGTTACTAATTGTGATGACGTTTAATTTGAACGCTAATTTTAGCTTCGTAGCGTGTTACAATACGTAAAAAATTCCCTACATTCATTCGTACTTGAAGAAAGTTACTAATGATGGTGACGTTTAATTTGAACACTAATTTTAGCTTCGTAGTGCGTTACAACACGTAAAAAATTCGCTAGATTCGTTCGTACTTAAATTAAGTTACTAATGATGGTGACGTTTAATTTGAACGCTAATTTTAGCTTAGCAGCGTGTTACAATACGTAAAAAATTCCCTACATTCATTCGTACTTGAAGTAAGTTACTAATTGTGATGACGTTTAATTTGAACGCTTACTTTAGCTTCGTAGCGCGTTACAATACGTAAAAAATTCGCTACATTCGTTTGTATCTGAAGAAAGTTACTAATGATGGTGACGTTTAATTTGAACGCTAATTTTAGCTTGGTAGCGTGTTACAATGCGTACGAAATTCGCTACATTCGTTCGTACTTAAATCACAGACGAGGTACAGGATAGACCGATCATCTTATGGGACTTCGTTGTCACGTGCTCTCAAATACCGATAACCTAAAAATTCAGACTTCTCGAACGAATATCTTTCGTCTTGTTATCCGACAAAGAATGTAAACACTTCTAAAGTATTTTAATGTACAAACTGTAATAGTCAAACGCAAAAGTTGTACATTTTAGACAATCGAAAAGGTAAAAATGAAAACGGATTCGGGGCTCATGAGCCCGAAATCCGGGTGACAAACGAAAGCATTGGCGAAGTGGTCTATCCTGTTCTCAGTCAATGCTTAAATAAAGATGCGTTGCGCCTTGAAAATGCGCATCTCGTAGTTCAAGCGTCGCCGTAGTAACTCCTCGTTGAGTTAATGAAAAAAGATTCCTTCGCCTGATCGCAATAGGAGGAAAGCTTGCACAAATTTCGAATCGCAATGAATATAGGGTTATCCAAAATAGACAATAGGAACACTTACCTTCACTTATTTTCTTTCCCTTTCTGCTTTACCCTTTCATAATCTGTTTTTTTTTATTTCTATTATCTTCGTTCGTACTCGTTTCAATTCTTATTTTTCTCGCCTCTATTTTACCAACAAACACGGCGTTTCACAGATATTCTCATTCAACATCCTAAAGGTACTTTTGGATAACCCTTTACGCGTTGTGTGGTGACCGTAGCGATCCACGCATTCCCTCGAGTTTCGTTTAAACCTACTTGCCATTTTCTCTCGAGCATCCGCGAGTAAATAATCGCTACAAAGGAGCTTCAGCGAGCGGGACGAGGAGTGGTAATAAAAAAATACGTCAAAAGGAATTAAGCAGGGTTGAAAAAGCAGACGGAGAATATTTCGTGCGAGCGGGTGCCGACGACAGAAGTGAAATTCTGCCGGAGCAGCTGCGAATAGTCGGAAGCGGCGGCGTGCCACGGCTTGAAATTACAAGGCTTGTTAATGAAATTTCGCCCTTTGTTCCGGTTTAATACGGCCGCGAGCGGAAAGAAAATTCCGTAGGAGCTCATAATGGTTTCTAATGACGATTTTAATCAGTGTACGGGATGGGGGGGATGGGGTGCAAGTAAGTAGGAACCTTCTGGCAAAAATTCGTACCAGCATCGTTACGCCAGTGCGGAGAACGTGGAACGATGCCTATTAAGTGTCCCCGGCAAGTTTTATGCTTGACTTTGCACCAGCGCCGCACACTTCGTCGCGGTGTATGCCACTCGTTAATGGAACCACGGATTAAGCAGGCCATAAATGTTGCCGGGACCAACTGCTCTGGCGTTGATACGTAGTCGAAAGAATTACTCGTTCGGTTAGCAACGTACATTTCTCTTCAAAAGTATGAAGGTAGGCACAGACATGCAACAAAACACAGTAAGGTATCTCCGTCGCGCAATGCACTGCGCAACATTTGTCGTCGCGCGACGATGTTACGTTGCGGAGATATTTAAATCTCGTGGCGTAGCATTATGCCGTCCCATCGGTTCATGTTCGTTTTCCAAACATAAATGAACATTGCGGCTGCAGCATACATAGTTATGCATTATTTATTATTTATTCATTTTTTTTTCTTGCACTCGTCTTTTGTGCTGCTTAGCTCTTGCGCTATTTTATCCCTCGAATCGATTTTTTTAATTTTATTATAATACTTGGGATGCTGAGGATAGATCGGGTGCATCGTGAATGCGTAAGATTTCTTTGATGTGACGGCGAAAAACCGACAATCGATGGGACGTTGCGATGTTACGTTGTTAAGTTGTTACGTTGTTACGATGTTACGTTGCTACGTTGTTGCGATGTTACGTTGTTAAATTGTGACGTTGTTAGGTTGTTACGTTGTTAAGTTGTGACGTTGTTGCGATGTTACGTGTTACGTTGTTACGATGTTAAGTTGTGACGTTGTTACGATGTTAAGTTGTGACGTTGTTACGTTGTCACGTTGTTACGTTGTTAACTTGTGACGTTGCGATATTACGTGTTACGTTGTTAAGTTGTGACGTTGTTGCGATGTTACGTTGTTACATTGTTACGTTGTTAAGTTGTTACGTTGTGATGTTGTCACGTTGTTACGTTGTTAACTTGTGACGTTGCGATATTACGTGTTACGTTGTTAAGTTGTGACGTTGTTGCGATGTTACGTTGTTACATTGTTACGTTGTTAAGTTGTTACGTTGTGATGTTGTCACGTTGTTACGTTGTCACGTTGTTACGTTGTTACGTTGTTAAGTTGTTACGTTGTTACATTGTCACGTTGTTAAGTTGTGACGTTGTTACGTTGTCACGTTGTTACGTTGTCACGTTGTTACGTTGTTAACTTGTGACGTTGCGATATTACGTGTTACGTTGTTAAGTTGTGACGTTGTTGCGATGTTACGTGTTACGATGTTACGATGTTACGTTGTTAAGTTGTGACGTTTCATGTTGTTACGTTGTTACGTTGTTAAGTTGTTAAGTTGTTACGTTGTTAAGTTGTTACGTTGTTACGTTATTGCGATGTTACGTCTTACATTGTTACATTGTTACGTTGTTACATTGGTACGTTGTTACATTGTTACGTTGTTACGTTGTTACGTTGTTAAGTTGTTAAGTTGTTAAGTTGTTACGTTGTTACGCTGTTGCGGTGTGGCGTCCACACTTGATACACGAGACGGAGTTACGTTACTGTGTTCTGTTGCATGTCTATACCTACCTTTAGGATACTCGCGGAAGATGAAACAGTTGCGCGATCGTTGTGAATCCATTTGCATCGTAACGCTGAATACGCGATTAATTTTATAAAGTAGAGACTTGAGGTTTAATCGCGTATCAATCGTTTTAGCTACTCGAAGTGCAAAAAACCGTATAGAAATGAATGATAGAGTTATACTGAAAGTTGGAATACATTGGCTGCTGAAAAAAGGTCGAGAGATTCATATTAAAAAGTAAATAGGATCTAAATTTTCTTCGAACTTAATTCCTTCTAATTTTGAATATATTTAATATATTTACGGGTTTGAATCCCCTTGAAAAATAAATAGTAGGGTAAATGATCCACGTACCGTCATTGTTCCTATAACTGCCACTTGAATTCGTTTTATTTAACAGGAAAGTAACGTATCTATTTATAAGTATCTTTTGTAATAAACTCTCACAGGAATAATATGTTTCATCGTTCTAAATTCGTATTTCGAGTCTGTCCATTTAACCATGGAAACGAATTTACCAAAAAAAAATAATTATGTACAGGTCGATATCGAATAATTGTGTACATCGACTGCGCGTAATATAATATATCCCGAGCGTGTAAATTAATACGATACGCTGTTACTTCGTAACGAAATCTCTTGTTACGGAGTTTTTTTATTTCCCTTTTGACGCCGGAATATCGTAACGCGTTATTCGGCGAAGGGGAAGAAACGTGAAACATTGATCATAGCAAATCGCGGGGACGTAGCATGAAATATTAAAAAAGCACGGTCTCGAACGAAATGGACGAAATGAACGAATTGAAAAATTCGATTATTCCCCGTTACATATTTCCCCGAATGCACGCTTAGCGTAGCCTCTATTTTATGCATAAATTAATGCCGGACTCCGGCTGCTCCGATTTCGTCGAACAGAAACGGAATCGGAACGCAAAGCGCCGCGCGTTCCGGATTTCGCGAAATTGATAAGCGAGAATTAATGATTAACGCGGCGAGTGGCGGCTAGGCGAGGAACGCAGCGTTTAAAATTGGAGAAAGGTCTCGTTATCACGGCACTCGTTCACCAAAAGACATTAGAGCGCATCCGAGAGTGTCGCGAGCGACGCATTAACGGAAAGCAAGTTTGCGTAATCCGCGGAGCAACGGCACAAATTTCATATCGCGCGTGCACTTCCATTTAGAGTTAATGTGGGCTCCCTTGTCGTCTGAGCGATGCGCCGCGCCTCGGGGTTTTCCCCATAGCGGCTTAGCCTGCCAGGTGTTAAATGGCTTCTACCTCTATCGGAACCCCTGCGAAAGGAGCGGCCGATGTAGGTGTTATATCGACCTCGAACTTTGAGAAACCCTGCCCTCAACCGTGAGGTATCACGGGACAAGTTGGATCTACCCTTGCGGGAAGCGGCTCGTTTAGTCAACTCTGGACGTCGCTAGGCGACGCCCAGTGTTGTCCAGTGGGGACCACGAGGAGGTAGAGCCGCCGGCTTTCGCCCGATCCCGTGCAGGTTGGCTCCGAGTTTAGTCCGTCGCCGTTAGGCCCCACGATCGCAGCGTGTACGCGCCGCCTGCGTCGATCGTCGGGGCCGACTTCCATTTAGAATTATTGTCTTCTTAAGCTTCTAATGGCGGCACAAGGCCCCAAAGCTTTGCTGTTCCGAGGCTTTAGCCTATACCAGCGATGGAAGGGTGCGTATCACCACTTTCAAGGGTCACGTCCGTAGATGTTATGGACGGCGGGCTTGGGAAAACCCCTCCTTCACCGCTGAAGGATCATCAGAAGGGTAAACTGTCCCTTTCGGGAAGCGAACCTTTTAGCCGCTACACCTGTGTAACCAGCAAGCCAGTTACACATGTGCACCGTTGCCCAGCGGGGACCACGTGGAGGTAAGGTTACTTCCATTTAGAGCAGTATTTCCCAACGTGGGGCCCACGACCCACAGGATGACACGTTGATTGTTAACCCTTTGCGGACGAGTGTCGGCAAATAGTCGCCGAAAACATTTCGATTTTCTGGATAAATGTCGATTTTCAAAGCAAGAAATTTGAATTAGTATAAGCAATTTCCATAATCATTGAACGAAAATTCGTTAAGTGTTATTAAATTCTATACGTAGTGAACTCATAATTGAGTGGAAATTTGTTAAGTGTTATCCTTTTTCGTACGCAAAGGGTTAAAGGGGGCACGTGGAAAATGGACTCGTCCAGAGTTTAAGTTAACCGTATGGCGACTCTGATTGTCAGTAATAATACTCATATATAGTAATAATTCTCATAACTAAATTGGAACCTAAAATAGAATCTCTTTGCATCAAGCATCCAGCGCAAGGATCTCACTAAATTTGAAAACGAAATACGTAGTAATAATTAAAATAATATAGAAAAATCTTTCATTCAAATTACTTCTACTTGAATTTCAATTCTCCATTATACGTTTTGAAAATTTACTTACCGTGTTTCCTCGACAATTTCCTAACGATTTCTTCTTAAAATCTATCAGTTAAGTTTCTTCGGTGAACAATTCAATTTTGGATAATTGAAACGTATGTATATGTTACATAGGGGACATAAGAATTTTAGAAAGGCTTAGGTGGGGCATGGCACAAAGAAAAGTTTGGGAAATACTGATTTAGAGCATTTACAGTGCGCCATTTTCCCGTGGCGACGTTTCAAAAAGCGGAGCCGAAGCGGAGCGCCTTTTGGCCCCGAAATACGCGCGTCGCGTTGGATACATTCGTAATAAATCGAGGCGCGCGATGCCGCGTAAATACGCGGTCGAGGCGAGACGAGAATTTTTTCCAAAATCGGAACGAGACCTCGAAAGCGTAACGCGTTCGGGGAATATCAAGATTCGACGAAATTGTTGAGAATCCACAACGTGGCCAAATTATCGACTCGTCCATTATTTGTTCATTTATTTTAAATTTTCGTTGCACAGATCGTATATAATATTGGTAACGCAATTTTTATTACACGGGTTATATATAATATTATTAACCATTTGACATACAATAACGAGTCGCACTCGTGACGCGAATTACGGTGTTGGTTTAATGGAAAGGGATTCTACTTGCAACAGCATTAAATTTTAACTTCATTCTTGGTTTCGGTTAATACGATTGGGAATCGTTAATTAAAAATTGACAGAGTTTTAGTCGCAGGGAATGAAATAAAATATCTTTATCTTATGAATACTAAATTAAATATATATATTGAACGAAAAGAGGTAATAATAATATACGAGCACGTGTTTGTCTTGCGAGGACATTTTACGAACAGAACAAAACACGGTCGCAACGCTAATGGAAGAAACAAAAAGAAAGTGCGCACTCTCGCGACCGATTTGGGAACACATATTAGATTCTCTTCTTACAAAAATTACATACGATATTTGAATACTTTGTATATAATAACGTATAAAGTTAATGAATAACTTGCGTGGCGTGTATTGGTAATAAAATAATGGTATGGCAAGGGGTTCATGCAATTGCTATTACATAAGTGAAATATAGTAGGTCATTGAAGTGGTTTGACGATGTTTCTCTTTAGGAATATCAAAGATCCAAACTATATCAGCAACTAAGTAAGTTGAAACTAGTTCGATGGACTAGCATGTTTGTCTTGCTTGTTGAATCAAATATTGCAGCTCGTGCATGTATTCTATGATATTGTTCTTAGAAACATGCGATGTAGATGTATAGATAACCCGTGTATTATTATTTAAGATTGATGATTAAGTGCAGCGAATAAATCTCACCTGAGGTTCGAAAGCTTGATAATAATAATACTTAATTTACTTCATTTAATTTGATTATTATATTAATTTAATTGAATTTACAGGTATAATAACCCTTTAGTATATATGTTCTACGTATTTGACTTTGTGAATTTAACTATGCTAATGTATAGGTATATTTTTCTCTTGTACTTATTGGACTTTTACCCGTTAATAATAATGATAAAATAAAATAAAATAAAAAAATCTTTATGGATAATTCCATCCCCTTCAGGACGATTTTTGTGCAAAAATCTGCTTAACCCTGCTGCGGTTTTCGCGTGGTTTTTGATCGAAACACGTTCCCTTTTTCTAAAACATTTGACAGCTTAGAGACAAATATAAAGAAGTAGTTATTAATTCTCTTTAATTTGAGGTTCAATATCTACATCGAAGTTCTGTTTTCCTACAATTATAGATCATTTCTAACGAAAGATCGGTGCGACTGAATTGAAACAGTATCTTTAACCCTTTGCGGACGAGTGTCGACAAATAGTCGCCTAATCATTTTTTGGCTTTCTGAACCTATGTCGACTTTTACGGCAGAAAACTGAACGTAATGAATACTTAACGCAATAATAAACATTTGAAATTGTTAGGAATTATATGGTTTGGAACTCGAAAGCCTGAAAATTCAAAGACGTAGAATTGAAAACTAAAGTACTCTCATAGGTGTTATTACTTATCGTCCGCAAAGGGTTAAAACCTCAGCAGGGTTAACGATACAATGAATTTAGATCCGTTAATGAAATAATTAAATAAATAAGAATTGCAACGGTTTCGAAATCTGGAAAATTTCAGTCTGGTCTGGAAAATCGAGAGCTTGCGGTATCTCTGGTAATAAATTTTGGAACGCGGAGCGAAGCAAACGTCGTCCTAAGGTGAAAAAAAAACAAAAAAAAACGAATCGATTACGGGAACGAAAATCGGTTTGGGGGGGGGGGGGGAAGTTTGCGAGAAAAATTCGATAGGTGGGTCGGTTTAAATCTAGTCGAATTGGCGAACCGGCGTGGCCCAGAAGAATTCGGCGAACTATGGGTGAACGGTACAGAGGTGGAATTTCATAGGTTTGGTGGAATTCTAGGAAAGGGTGGGAGAAAGTCGGCTTCGACCGCGAATACGATTAACGATGCCTGGAAAGGAGCTTTAATGAAAGTTAGCGCGGCTCGATTCCACTACATCCCCCTCTCCCACTTGGGTTCCAAAGTATTAGCAGCACACTTGCAGAAAGTTAAATGAACCCGAAAAATCATTAAGAAATTACTCGAATCTTTACACTCGGAGTTACGTAATACGGATCAATTATTTAAGGGAGCGGAGAAATTGGTTTCCTCGGAAAGCTACGTACGTACGATTAAATACAGGGAACCTTTGGGATGATGATATATGGAAGGCGAAACGATTCGGTGAAAGGGACGCGTGTATCCGAAAAGTGCGCCGATCTCGAGGGATGACAAGGGTCGAGGGTGAACGGCTGCTCCTCCACCTTCGGAAAACAGCTCGATCGTTTCCACGTAGCACGGGAAAGCTACAACCCCGTCGCGATAAATTGACCGCGCTTACATTTATTTAACGCCACCAGCGAGCAACTTCCGATAATGGAAGTTCCTCGAATCTCGTTTGTTACACGGAGAAACTCCCCAAGTCGTGCGTGTTTTCACTTCACGAGATACTTTTTGTATTTTGATACATTGACTGCCACGCGATGGATTCGATGAATCCCGGGTGAAAGACGTCGAATCATTTGAATCGCTCTATTTTATAGATTCCTATTACGATACATTATTCATGGGAACGTTAGACAGATTCTGAACGCAATCCTTTGCATTGCACACGTTACTGGAAGACTTGTAAGTAAGTAGAAAGAAAATTGCTACGTGGGAGATAATAATTCGTACGTGGCAGTCAATGTATTAAGTAACGAATATTAATTGTTCTTATTAATGGAATATATAATATATAAAAGAATATATAATATATAATAGAATATATAATATATAGTGGAATATATAATATATAATAGAATATATAATATATAGTGGAATATATAATATATAATAGAATATATAATATATAGTGGAATATTAATTAATATATAACGGAGAAAAGAGTAATCGTTAATATTATCGTAACTTAATAAACGATTACGAAGATGGATTTAATTGTTGAGTATTTTTCGGATACGGACTTGACAAATATTCATGTAACGCATACGGATACATTTTTCAAAGTATATCGTATCTTTTTCTACTCTAAATTTGAACTCTTTAAAAAATAATAAACGTTCGATCGACGAAAAGTAAAGTGCTTCCAAAGTTACGTACAATTGTACAATAAAGTTACGTACGTAATATTTTTCATAAGAATAACAGTCTTGTTATATACATTTTGTGGATTTACGACATTTCGTCGAACGCATACGAATTAAATACTAAACTTGGATAGAATTGGATTCGTTTTTCTAATACTTGTACAAGACTTTCATTCGCGTTGCTTCAACAAACACGTAAATCCTGTATTTCACAATCCAATTAAATCGTAAACTCGATTTTTTTCAAAGTATGCGACTCGCCGAGTATCTCCTTGCAACCACAGATTCAAGTATTAAGATTCGAATCGAATCGTAGGATTTTTATTGGCCTCTTTTAACCCTTTGCACTCGAGAACAATTTTAATCATACAATCTACTGGTAACTTGAATACTATTTCTTGGCGCTTTTGAGAATTTTTAGTGTTATTCTGTACTCGAGAAATAGGAAGAAGGGTGGCCTTTAATTTGCTTTGCTTCGGAAGAAATAGAAATTGAATTAGTAGAAATAAATGAAAACCTTAAATATTGAATTACGAAGTATTGAGGATCTTTAAATTAGATCGACTCAATCGTTTGCAGAAAAGAAACGTTTATTAATAAAAAGTGAGTTACAAAATACGGAGGTGAAACCCTTCGGTGAGAACCGTTACACACACAGGGTTGTCGCAAGACTATCTGGAAAAGGCGAAAAACAGTTGGTATATATAGTGTCGCCGAACGGTCAGCGGACCCATGGCTTTTATGGCCTGACCTGAGCCTACGCCAAGCGGAGAAAATCGCAGTAGAAAATTGCAAATTCAAAGTACAATCTCAATACGAAGAAAATTATGTATGTCGCCATAAAGGCGCCAACGGAGTTCAAATGGTTAACCATCGCGCAAGAAGAAATCGAAGCGATTTCGCGCGTAACAAAATTCGACGTTGCGCTGCGTGGAACGATAAATTTGATACGAATGGTAAAATTAGCGTCACGTTGCCGATGACGGGGCTTATTTTTATTCAGCGCGTCGCGCAGCGTTGATAATCCGTTTGAAATAACGCGCCGAGCAAAGCGAGAGCGGAGCCAGCGTAACGCTAATGAATATTCGAATTTAATTTTTTTCTTAATTCGCTTCTTTTTTTTTACCGCGGCTTATGCGAGGCACGAACGCGCAGCCGCGTGGCAACGCGTACGCGTTTTTATTATTAATCCGCGTCCGTGCACGGGGGCTACAGTCCACTCTGGTTGGGAATTTCGTTATAGACAATATTAAAGCGTGTCTCGCCTTTTTTACATTTTTAATTAACCGCCGCATTTTTTATTCGACCGTCTAACCGCTCGCGTCACTCGATTAAAATTTTTTCCCCAACGCTTCCGCGCGTATTTCCGTCGGAAAACCAACGACCCACTTCCCCCCCCTCTCCCTTTTCCTCGGTTAAAACAAACAAATTAGCGAAACGTTTGACGCGAAGCACGGAACCGCAGCATCGATCGCTGGGACACCGAACTCCGTTACAATCCTCGAATTTCCCTTCGCGTGAGCTTTTTTCAACGCACGCACGCACTTGCGTGTCCATCTTGGATCACACGGAATTGGAGTTTTGGTAGAGATGAGTCACACAGATGAATACATTACACAATTTACATTACGTGACCATTGACATGTTACATGGTACTGTATTTATCTGTACTTATAACTGTAAAGGATAATTGCGTTACTTATTACTGTACTAAATTCGAATGGAGTGATTTTTACGACTATTAACTTGTTACATGGTTCTATATTCATCTGTACTTATAACTATAAAAGAAAGTTGCATTACTTATTTTTATATCCAATCTGAATTGGTTGATTTTCACGACCATTGGCTTTTTACATGGTTCTGTATTCATCTGTACTTATAACTATAAAAGAAAGTTGCATTACTTATTCCTATATCCAATCCGAATTGGTTGATTTTTACGACCATTAACTTCTTACATGGTTCTGTATTCATCTGTATTTATAAATATAAAGAATAGTTGCGTTACTTATTCCTATATCCAATCCGAATTGGTTGATTTTTATGACCATTGACTTGTTACATGGTTCTGTATTCATCTGTACTTATAACTATAAAAGAAAGTTGCATTACTTATTTTTATATCCAATCCGAATTGGTTGATTTTTACGACCATTGATTTGTTACATGGCTCTGCATTCATCTGTACTTATAACTATAAAAGAAAGTTGCATTACTTATTCCTATATCCAATCCGAATTGGTTGATTTTTATGACCATTGACTTCTTACATGGTTCTGTATTCATCTGTACTTATAAGTATAAAGGATAGTTGCGTTACTTACTCCTATATCCAATCCGAATGGGTTGATTTTTATGGCCATTGATTTGTTACATGGCTCTGTATTCATCTGTACTTATAACTATAAATGATAGTTGCGTTACTTATTCCTATATCCAATCCGAATTGGTTGATTTTTACGACCATTGATTTGTTACATGGTTCTGTATTCATCTGTACTTATAACTATAAAAGAAAGTTGCATTACTTATTCCTATATCCAATCTGAATTGGTTTATTTTTATGACCATTGATTTGTTACATGGTTCTGTATTCATCTGTATTTATAAGTATAAAGGAAAGTTGCGTTACTTATTCCTATATCCAATCCGAATTGGTTGATTTTTATGACCATTGACTTCTTACATGGTTCTGTATTCATCTGTACTTATAACTATAAAAGAAAGTTGCATTACTTATTTTTATATCCAATCCGAATTGGTTGATTTTTACGACCATTGATTTGTTACATGGCTCTGCATTCATCTGTACTTATAACTATAAAAGAAAGTTGCATTACTTATTCCTATATCCAATCCGAATTGGTTGATTTTTATGACCATTGACTTCTTACATGGTTCTGTATTCATCTGTACTTATAAGTATAAAGGATAGTTGCGTTACTTACTCCTATATCCAATCCGAATGGGTTGATTTTTATGGCCATTGATTTGTTACATGGCTCTGTATTCATCTGTACTTATAACTATAAATGATAGTTGCGTTACTTATTCCTATATCCAATCCGAATTGGTTGATTTTTACGACCATTGATTTGTTACATGGTTCTGTATTCATCTGTACTTATAACTATAAAAGAAAGTTGCATTACTTATTCCTATATCCAATCTGAATTGGTTTATTTTTATGACCATTGATTTGTTACATGGTTCTGTATTCATCTGTATTTATAAGTATAAAGGAAAGTTGCGTTACTTATTCCTATATCCAATCCGAATTGGTTGATTTTTATGACCATTGACTTCTTACATGGTTCTGTATTCATCTGTACTTATAACTATAAAAGAAAGTTGCATTACTTATTCCTATATCCAATCTGAATTGGTTGATTTTTATGACCATTGACTTGTTACATGGTTCTGTATTCATCTGTATTTATAAGTATAAAGGATAATTGCGTTACTTTTTACTGTACCAAATTCGAATGAAGTGATTTTTACGACCATTAACTTCTTACATGGTTCTGTATTCATCTGTATTTATAAGTATAAAGGAAAGTTGCGTTACTTATTCCTATATCCAATCCGAATTGGTTTATTTTTATGACCATTGACTTGTTACATGGTTCTGTATTTACCTGTACTTATAACTGTAAAGGATAAATGCGTTACTTATTACTGTACCAAATTCGAATGGAGTGATTTTTACGACCATTAACTTCTTACATGGTTCTGTATTCATCTGTACTTATAACTATAAAAGAAAGTTGCATTACTTATTTTTATATCCAATCTGAATTGGTTGATTTTTACGACCATTAACTTCTTACATGGTTCAGTATTCATCTGTATTTATAAGTATAAAGGATAGTTGCGTTACTTATTCCTATATCCAATCCGAATTGGTTAATTTTTACGACCATTGACTTGTTACATGGTTCTGTATTCATCTGTATTTATAACTATAAAGAACAGTTGTGTTACTTATTCTTATGCCCAGTTCGAATGGGTCGACTTCTACAATTTTTCTTCAACCAAATCAAGTTTCGATCAATTAAAAAACAAACGCATAATAACACCAAAATATTAACACGTTGAGCGCCGCGCGAGTTTTGTAAGTTTTATCTTGGGCGTCGAGTAGAATTCAACATACTTTAATACAGTGTACCATAGTATTTAATTTGTGCAAAGTATAGCCTGGTTATTTATGTCGCTTAAAATTGTTCAACCGTAGATCTTCATTTTACTTCAATAATAATTGTAATTTACTTCAATAATAATTGTAATTTACTTCAATAATAATTGTAATTTATTTCAATAATAAAAAGCAAATAATTGTGACACTCCGGCCACGCATGACCACTGTGACCCGAGAAAACATACTCGAACGCGTCGTACAAAATTTCGACGGCGAGTAAATAGTGCGAAAAATTAAAGTACCGCGATTCGGCGTATCGCGCGTCACTCGAGGCGTTAACTAATGATAGCGTGGATCATCGTCGATCGAAAAGGATCGCAGCGAATCGTGTAAACGCGGTAGTCGGCCAAAGAAACGGAAGCTCGCGTCGACAACTCCGCTTATTAACACGCGGCCGATAATTAGTGGGTCGAGGTGATTTTTGCGGCTCGACGAGGGGAAATTGGTAGTCGACTGTGTATTTACGCGAGCGTGTGTGTGTGTGTGTGTGTGTGTGTGTGTGTGTGTGTGTGTGTGTGTGTGTGTGTGTGTGTGTTTTCGTTTCCCCACGGCTGCGTTGCGAAACGGGTCAGCAGCCGGGTTTTCCGGTCGCAAGAACCTAACGATGTGTTTCTGAATGAAGGAGGGGAGAGAGGAGAACGCAAGCTGGAATTATTCTCCGGGGCGTAGTTGCAGCTCCGAAGGGACTCGGTTGTTACTTTTATTCCTCGAAATCGGCGATTACGCTTATCCTTGGCTCGCGTTTGCCACTCTGCTGACGGCGTGGTAATTAAGCGTCAGCCGAGACCCGCCTCCTCGTTATTGTCCTCTATTTTTCGCGGATCTTGGAAATCAAGAAGCCGGAAAAAGCGCGGCTAGCAAGCGGCTGTAATTATAACGAACACGGCTAGCAGCGAGCCAGAGACGGCGACGTTCGTTAAGGACGAAACGGATAGTTTCGTGTTGACGGCCCAACGTGCATTAATTAGACGTCATCCGTGGTTTCGAATTCTTATTCCGTTCCTTTCTTATCCGTCGAGGGGACGCGACAACCCTTTCGCGCGTAATTTGCTCCATTTTTCGCAAATGAGCAAAGCGTCGAAAAGAAGTGGATGCTATACGAATTTTTGCATCAGAGGTAGGGTCATAATAATTGATACTGTATCTCGTACTTGATACGCAAGTCTATTGATTTCGATCTCGGATAATCGACGTTCCACTGTATTTCAATTTCCATTCCATTATTCATTCGTTTACTTGTTTATTAAACGTGGGTAAACATTTTTATTAGATCACACAATGATATTTAATATAAAGGCATAACATGAGAACAGGGTAAACAAAATGTTACGTCGGATGGCGTTCACATTACGACAGTGTTCAAGAGAATCGAGGATATAAGTTAGGCCGCCAAGTTAATTGGAAATGACAAATTGTAAAGCATTGTGTTGCTAGTTGTTGTAGTTAATTGTAAAGAACATTACGTGATACAGGAACGTAACGTTATAGTTAGTTGCAATCTATTACGTTGTTAGTTGTAGTGAGTTGTGAAGAACATTACGTGATGCAAGAACGTTACGTTATAGTTAGTTGTAAAGAACAGATTGTAAAGCATTACATTGTTAGTTGTTGTAGTTAGCTGTAAAGTACAGGTTGTAAAGCATTACGTTGTTGGTTGTTGTAGTTAGCTGTAAAGTACAGATTGTAAAGCATTACGTTGTTAGTTGTTGTAGTTAGTTGTAAAGAACAGGTTGTAAAGCATTACGTTGATAGTTGGTGTAATTAGTTGTAAAGAACCATATGTTGTAGTTAGTTGTAAAGAACATTATACTGTAGTCAGTTGTAAAGAACAAGTTGTAAAGCATTACGTTGTTAGTTGTTGTAGTTAGCTGTAAAGTACAGATTGTAAAGCATTACGTTGTTAGTTGTTGTAGTTAGTTGTAAAGAACAGGTTGTAAAGCATTACGTTGATAGTTGGTGTAGTTAGTTGTAAAGAACCATATGTTGTAGTTAGTTGTAAAGAACATTATACTGTAGTCAGTTGTAAAGAACAAGTTGTAAAGCATTACGTTGTTAGTTGTTGTAGTTAGCTGTAAAGTACAGGTTGTAAAGCATTACGTTGTTAGTTGTTGTAGTTAGCTGTAAAGAACATTATACTGTAGTTAGTTGCAAAGCATTACGTTGTTAGTTGTTGTAGTTAGCAATAAAGTACAGGTTGTAAAGCATTACGTTGTTGGTTGTTGTAGTTAGCTATAAAGTACAGGTTGTAAAGCATTACGTTGTTAGTTGTTGTAATTAGTTGTAAAGAACAGGTTGTAAAGCATTACGTTGTTAGTTGTTGTAGTTAGTTGTAAAGGACATTATACTGTAGTTAGTTGTAAAGCATTACGTTGTTAGTTGTTGTAGTTAGCTATAAAGTACAGGTTGTAAAGCATTACGTTGTTAGTTGTTGTAGTTAGTTGTAAAGAACAGGTTGTAGAGCATTACGTTAATACTTGTTGTAGTTAGTTGTAAAGCATTACGTTGTTAATTCTTGTAATTAGTTGTAAAGAACAGGTTGTAAAGCATTGCGTTGATACTTGTTGTAGTTACTTTTAAAGAACATTATGTTATAGTTAATTATAAAGAACAGGTTGCAAACCATTGCGTTGTTGTTAATTATAGTTAATTGTATAGAACATTACGCGATACTAGAACCTTACATTGTAATTACTCGTAAAGAACTATGAGCGTGCGGATAGAGTCAAGAAAAGGAATTATCCAAATGATATCAGTAACGCTATTCGCAGCGCAACGTATCCTCGTTATCCTAAACCAGGCGCGAACGAAAATAAATAACGTCGAGTACTGTTAATTGGCGAAAGCGAGACTCGTCTAGAGGCGTACAAAATTAAACGTCTTAACGAACGACGCGACGGCGGCACCTCGCGCTTCTCTTGTTTCTCAGCAGTATATTTTCGGCGGGAATCTCGCAAGGTTGCGTGATGAATGCGAATGGTAAAAGGGCCAGAGCGAATCCCGAAGACGTAATTAAGAAACGAGCGAAGAGCAGAGCAGCTGGAGAGCAGCACATCGGCCCACATAAATCTGTGCTCGCCAAATTAAATTGAACTTTACAAATCCATTGTAGCCGGCCGGCCGGCCGGTAAAAGTTAGCTGGAAAAGTTAACCACGAGCAACCGGGGACGACTCTGGCCCCGTCTCTTTTCGAGTTCGTCGAGAGCTTCGCTAACTGGGACACCTGCTTCGATCGAATTTTTCCTCGCCTCGTCGCGTTCCGTTCGATTCGCCGCACCTCGTCACAGCGACGCGCGTTTAATTATTTGGATTTGCGGTATGTAGTCGGAGCAGAAAACGCATGGTACTTGGAATCCACGCATCTTTGCCACTTAAACGAGGGGCATTTTTCTTTTTTTCTGATCGATGGCGAAGAATTGACGATGATTAAGAAGTTTTATTTAATAGCAATGTAACGTACAAAGTATCGTAAGTAAACGAATTTTCGAGACATTCGACTCGAGCAACAATGGTGCATTAAAATAGGAACTTTAACCTATTTTAACTTTTTAACTTTATTTATTTTTAACTTTAACCTATTCGTCGCACGAATTATGGCGTTGGTTGAATAAAAAGGAATTCCACTCGCAACAAAGTTAAATTTTAACTCGATTTCTAGTTTCTCTTTATAAGATTGAGAAATCACTAGTTAAAAATTATATATATATTTAATATTCGAATGCTTCGCGCGTAACATTGAACAAAGCTAACTTGTCATTTCCATGGCATTAATAATAACAGAAAATGTGTATGTCAAGGTGTTAATATGTGTCCCAGAATTTCTCCAAATTTTTCGAATCTTTGCGTTGCGGTCACGAGAAACGACGGTGCAAAAAAAGTAGAGAAAAATAACCGCGTCCACCGAGAGCTAAACAGACGTTTAGAAATTCAATGAAGCGATCCACCGTGACGACTACGATGCATACTACGCGTCTGCAATAGCAACAATGCTGAATCGACTCCGGCGACAGCCAGTCATCGGCAAAGGGTTGCAAGCGTAACGCAAGCTTGCAAGCGTAAAGTGTAATGGCGACTCCTCGCTTGAGTTTCGCTCATTTCGATTGATACTGGCAGCGACGCGCGTGTATCACCGCGTGCATCAGAGTTGACAATAGACGACGGATCGAACATCGTGGCCGATTCAGCCAGTTAGTCCCGGGGTTAATACAATGGGTCAATCAGTAGACGTATGCAGACGTCTGCGGCTATTTGTACGCCCCCGCGCGCGCGTCCTGACGTTTCTCGTTCAATGGACACGTCTGTCGATTCGCGTGTGCGTCCGCATCCATCGCCGGTTGCCTTCCACTCGGCAGCATTGTGCCAGAAGTATCCCCTCGCGAGTGGACACGTCCGATCATTACTTAGCAATCGTGGACCTAGTTGAAATTCTATCGCTCCAATTAGCGATTCACGCGGCCGCGGAGTCTCTCTTCGAACGTTGCCTGGCGCGACCCGATGCGCTCGTCGTTGCCGTCGTCGATTTTAACTCCTCTCCGACCATTCTGCCGAGTGGCGAGTATCGATTCCCAGTTTCATCGTCAAATTTGTGGCTATTCGATGCTGCTCCCTACGGCCACCCATTTGCTACTGTGCTCACCATATGCTTTACAGAGACCGGTTTCGCGTCTCTTGGCAAATACAGTAGTAACGGTCCGCAACTGGATCCTCTTGGACGGGAGAAAGGAAAGAAAGTAGAAGAGGCAGATGGAAAATTTGCTTCGACGAAGTAAGTTGAATACTGGTGGCGCTTGTTTCGTTTAAGGGAGGTAAATAAGGAAGACATTGTTGCGTTAACGCTTTGCCGTGATTCGCCAATCTTCGTGCGAATTTTGGGATATTTTTTGACTGCTATTGGAAAACACCTTTGCACACGCTTTTATTGGAACCAATTTTGTCGACGATGCTATATTAACACTTTAACGACCGCTCGTGATCGAAAGTAACGGGCTCAGTTTTCGCTATATCGTTTTAATCTCTCCTATTTTTGGAACGCTAATGTTTTATTATGATCTATACGATCTTACTCCGTTAATTATATATATGGTTGTAAGGCAAAACTACGTAAGTCACGTGTTTTCATCTTCCAGATGCTGCCGTTTCAAGTATCGAATACGCGTGTTAAATATTGGGCTTCGATCAGCGTGTATTTATTTTTCGAACATGAGAAATTAATTTTCGTGACGTTTCAATTAATATATAAGTTGCACGTTCTTTTGAAACGGTGATCTACATCGTTTTGCTTTGCAACTATGGATATTAGCTTTGTATCAGATTTAGTAGCATAGCTGCTAAAATATTTCAGTTACTGTTCCATTAGTATAGATGAAGTATAGGTATAGTATAAGTATAGATATAGTATAGATAGGTATAGTATAGAAATAATATAGATATAGTATAAATATAGCATAGATATAATATAGAAATACTATAGAAACAGTATAGATATAATATAGAAATACTATAGAAACAGTATAGATATAATATAGAAATACTATAGAAATAGTATAGATATAGTGTAAATATAATACAGATACAGTATAGTTATGGTATAGATAGGTATAGTATAGAAATAATATAGATATAGTATAAATATAGCATAGATATAATATAGAAATACTATAGAAATAGTATAGATATAGTGTAAATATAATACAGATACAGTATAGTTATGGTATAGATATAGTATAAATATAGTATACATTTAGTATAGATTAATATAAATAATCATAGAACAGCCAGCACAAAATCTTGCAGGTTTCAACGAAAATTAAACATTATTAAGCGTGCAATTAAATTTGAACTTTAATTTTAGCTTTGTCTCGTACGATTAGGTGTCACTGAATCTAAACTTCCTACAATATTCGAACGATTTGAACGCGGTACGATACGACGCAACGATCAACTGAAGCATAATAAAATAATCGCAGGGTAAGGGGTTAAATGCAAGAATACAAGAACCGCTTTGTATTTCGTCTGCGGGCTGTCGTCGAGCGTGAGTTTTTTTTTTCTTTTGTTGCTCGCTTAATCCACGGCTAATCGATGCAAGCGGGGAACTGTGAATTAAGTGGGAGATCGGTGTACAACGTTGCATAGGCGGTAGTTTGCTCGCGACACGCGATCTTCGCGTTTACCGCGGCTCCGATTGTCAAGATTCAGGACGGTCGCGGCGGGGTGAGCCGTGTTCCTTAATGGAAGATAGCGTGCGAAAAGGTTATCGGTCACTCCTTTTGACGCTGCAAAACCTAAGGATAATCATTTTTTAATACGTTTAGTATCGCGTGTAATTTGGCACTCTTAAAAGAGAAATAAACGTTGAATAATACCGGCGGCAACGAGAGGAAAAGATTGCGGTGCGCCGGGGGATTATTAAAAATTGCCAATCGCGAGTGTTGCGGATTATTCGTAGCGATGAACGGTGGATAATAAAGGGAAATAGGGAAAGAATGCGGTTGTGTGGAGGTTTAGTAAAAAGTTGGCGATCGCGAGGGTTGTACAATAGATTATTCGTAGCAATAAACGGCGAATAGTAAAAAGATTGTTAACCTTCTGTAAACTCAATTTTAGTTACGTCCACGATGAATTATAAATAAGTGAAAATTTTCAAAAGTTTCGATCCGGAAACCGGGATTTAGTAATTAGTTTATGGCTACTTGGTATTAGAATACGATGATAGAAAAATAAAATGCAGTAGCAGCATGATGCGAGTAAGATCAAATTCAACAAATTTAAATATATGGTTATTCAACTTTTACGCACATGAGTTCGCAGAGGTTTAAAAATTACCGATGCCGAATTGTGCGAACGTTGAAAAATAAAGGCAAAGGAAAAAGGTTGCGGTTCTCGTCTCAATTTTTATTCTTTTCACCTCTATTTTATACTTATTACTATTATTATTTTATACTATTTTATACCTCTACTTTATATCTGTGAAACATCGCGTTTCACAGATATTCTCATTCAACATGCCAAAGGTACTTTTGTATAACCCTTTATATTTCAAACGAAAGAGAAAACGAAATATTCGATGAATTTTTCGAGTCACCGTATTCCTTACGGTTTCCAAATCAGAAACCGCAATGGACGATTCGTATTTGCATAAATCTATTCACCGGCGGGCGGAAAAAATCGCCTGGCAGAGCTATTGAATTTTAAAAATTCCCGTACGCGGCGCGCGCCCGATAAAAGGTAATTCGACGGCGGCGGTGAAATTTTTGCTGCTCGCGTTGCTTGCGGGATTAAATTCTATTATCTCACTTAATTATCCTCTCCTTTAGCCGGCGGTATCAGAGCTTCTATCGGCGAAAATGGCCGCGAGGATATAATTTTTAATTATCCCGGGCAAATGTAGCTGAAGATTTTGCAAAATTAATTGCGGCTGCCTCCTCCTCGTTCAATCTCTCGGGCCCTGGCAGTCGCGCGCGTTTTAATAAACAATTCGGTTGTATATTTAGCCGCGGCACATCTTACCTTTTTATCAACCCGGCCGGGGCTCAAGGTTTTCCATTTTCCCCAGTTATACACACTCGCGTTAATGAATAAAATTTAATTAAAAAGTTCGGCCAAGTTGTGTGCGCGCAACAAATAGAGAGCACCGACGAAAAGAAGTTCTAATTGGAAGGCGAACAGATTGTGTTCCGCGCAATTATTTCTCACCATTCGTTCACATTCCTTTCCTTTCCTTTTTTTTTTAAGGGGAGGAGGGAGGTGTATAACAGAGTCGCCGCGTGTTTCGTTGTTCCACCGCGCATTAATTATCTCGCTGTTAACCTTAGCCACGCGGATTAACGCCGATTGGTTGCCTTTCTTTGCAGCGAGGCGATTTTTCCTCGAATAAATCGCGTTCAAACGTTGCGCCGCTCGGCGAAATTCTTCGCAAGTAAATTAAACGAAGCTACGCAGGAAAGGAGACGAGTTTTAACCTTTTTTGTTGGGAAATATGCGTTCTTCAAAATTAGGCAATCATTCGTTAACGAGTTCACCGTGCATATATTCGGTATAGTTGTTCGTAGGCTCAGAGAGGCAACATAAAAATCCAAGTTTTCATTTGCTTTCTAGTTCTTTCGTCGTAATTTCTTCAATGCAATGTCCTCAGCGACAGGACGCGGGTCATTTACCCTATTGAGAATTTCCCTGTATTTTTCTATCCGCCCTCGGCACGTTTACGCAGCTACAAATTCGCAAAACGGTTAATCACAGGAGCGAGCTAACTTTCTTCCTTTCATTTTGCTGGGAATAAAAAATGAAGCGGAGTTCTGTGCGCCGCGAGAAGAAATATATTTTCCCCGTTCCCTCCCCTCTACCCTTGCCGGAAGATTTATTCTTTCGAGGGACGGGAAGAAAGCAAAAGGTAGCACGGAAATCTAACGCGCGGCGGTAAACTTCTTGCGGTAATTTCTTTCGTAAAGAGTTGTGAATTTCAACAACAACAAAACCGAACGCGCAACGAGATGTTTCCTCGGAACGGAAGAGTTTTCGCTCGGGCATCCCGAAGTACGGCGAAGCCTCGACAACTCCGGCTAAATTGAATCGAAGCAGTTTGCGGTTTCATCCCGGCCACATCCGACAAAACATGCACACTACGTTTCACCTCTACAACTTTACAACTCAAAATTAATTTCACCCTGCCTTAGTAATCGACGATAAGCGGCGGGGAAATAAATTCGCTTCGCGGTTAGAAGAATGGAAAGCAAACGGGTTCGCTTGAATCTAAGAAACAGGACTTAAATCGGGGCTTCTTCAATCCCTCGAATATTATGTTACTTTGTAACGTAAGTATATTTGTATCATTTTATTAGGGTCTTTTTAAGGTGATTCGTTTGTAAATTCGGAGGCAAGTTTAGTTCATTGTGTATATTCTACGTTAAATAATTACCTTTCTTTCATTTTTCTAGTAGCTAAAGCGTTCTTCTCTTGTAAAATTACTGTAACATAAAAAATGTTATAGGAACGAGTTATCGGGACGAATTCATGTTACAATCCCAGTAATTTCTATACTATGCGATGCTTTGTATAGTTCTGCACATCATATGTGCATTTTTCATCCTTGGTAAACAATTTTTATACTAAACTTGGACTTTGGTTTATGTAACAACGCATAGATATTGTATATTCGTTTACGATTAATATTTACAAATAAATATTAGGAGGTAAAGGTGATGTTGAACATTAAAACGTGACTAGTATAATTATAAAGTATGGAACGTGTGATAATTCAGTAAGGCGCGACGTTTACTATACATCTTATATCTGTTACGCACAAACCGATGCGTTAATATACGTAAAACGTGTTTCTACTTATATGAAAAGTTTCAATTGACAGTACGAAGAATATTGGAGACTTTGTCGTACATTTTCAATTACGTAGTAATGAATTTATTACATTGATCGTTTGAAATAAATGTTCATAAACGAACCCGATGTTGAACAATATATTAAGCTTCGAAACGGGACGATATTTACGTTAACAGCGTTCTAAAATAGTGAAAATAAAGTTACTTGAAGTGTTCGTAAATAAAAGAGATCTGTTGAGCAATATTATGCTGCAAATTGAAACGATCTCAACGTTAAATAGTTAAATAAAGTTACTTGAAGCGCGAACCTTAATGTTACAGGAAATGCTACGTCTACCCTATCCGCGCGATCGGTGAAAATAAATCTAGGAACGCGTCAATCTCCTAAAATTACTTGCCATTCAATGGGTTGGAATGCAAACAAAAAACTCGCCCCGAAACTTTTGGCCGTCGCGATTCGATCGGTTTCGCGAGCCAGCGGATAGAAAGCGAAAAGATACAAAAGCGACGTCGAAAGAGGGGTTAGAATAGAAGCGAAGCGAAAGGCGAGTTTACGGAGAAAGGAAATTATCGGGAGTTTTCGCGGGAAAATCGTTTTAGCCGGGTGAATTATATTATGGCGGGGTAGGGGGCAGGCAACGAAACAGAGCCCTTTCATTCGTAAGCTCCCCTTTCTTTTCTCGTTTTAAGTAACCGTCAACGTGGCATTTTCAAGGAGCCGTTTTAATTAATCCACCGGCGGACCGACGCTAATTACCCCTCTTTGCAGCGAGTCTTTTTCGCGCGTTCTCCGCTTTGTAACATCAACCGGTCACCCTCTTCAATCTTCCGTTAGATTTCACCTGCCGTAGGCGTGCCGCTACTACGCCCCCTTTTCTTTCCTTTTCCCTTTTTCCCCCTTTCCTCCGCCATTTTTCTCTTTCCGCCCTTTTCCCCTTCCACGCTTCTAAGTATACACTTTTTGTTCGCGGTTTAATGACGCGAGAAAATACCTCTCTCCGCCAAGACCCGGAGAGGAGCCACCCGCTGAAATTCGACGGTTCCTTGATATTCTGATCCTTCTTTAATTAGTTCTGGCCCGGCGGAGAAAAAATTCGTCGCTCGGGAGGAATCCAATTCGTCGCTCGTGCCGCTGTTGTAGATGGAATACTCTTCTCGCTGCGCGCTCGTCGTTACGCGGATTAATGTACCGAAGTGGTGGTACAGGGAGAAAGGGATAAAAACGTAGCACTGATTAGACGTAACATTTAACCCTTTCCTTACGGTACTTGAGAATTGAAAATATTCTCAATTCGTAGAAGGGGATTATTTTATTTTTTTTGTTATTACGAAAGCGAAATTTTGTAGTAGGTGTGGGGCTGTGGAGAGGGGGTAGAATAGGAAAAGGAAGGGTGTTGCGTTTCGTCCTGGGCCTGCTAGTGGACTCATTAGTAAAAGGCTACCTAGCAGGCTCTGGCCTTAGACACAGGGATATTGGAAGGTATTTTATTTTTATCGAAGTACTATTGAGGAGGGGGGTAGGATAGGAAAAGGGAAGGGTGTTGAGTTTCGTCCTGGACCTGCTAGTGGACTCATCATCAGTAAGGCTACCTAGCAGGCTCTGGCCTTAGACACAGGGATATTGGAAGGTAATTTATTTTTATCGAAGTACTATTGAGGAGGGGGGTAGGATAGGAAAAGGAAGGGTGTTGAGTTTCGTCCTGGACCTGCTAGTGGACTCATTAGTAAGGCTACCTAGCAGGCCCTGCCTTAGACACAGGGATATTGGAAGGTATTTTATTTTTATCGAAGTACTATTGAGGAGGGGGGTAGGATAGGAAAAGGGAAGGGTGTTGAGTTTCGTTCTGGGCCTGCTAGTGGACTCATCAATAAGGCTACCTAGCAGGCCCTGCCTTAAACGTTGGGATATTGGAAAGAAAGTTAAAGGCGGTATATACATATATGGACGAGGTAGTTGGAGCGAGTACTTTCGAGAAAGTCCTATTTCATATGTCCCTCTAGTGGCGGGTGCAGGAGAGCCGCCACATAGGTTATAAATATTTTTATATTTCGTGTAATTTGTTATAGTAGAACATGTGTCGATTATAGTAGAAATAGTATTGTGTTACGGAAAGGGAGGTCGTGTATTTTTGGCAAACAATTTTGGTAAATTTTTGAGAACGTGTTTACACGTCTTTAGTTGGGAAAGGGTTAATACTAGGTAGTGGATAAAGTTTGGCCCCTTTCGTGGTAGATATATACTCGAGTGGAATTTTTGTAGCATTCGATGGGACTACTGCAACAATTCTTATAATAGTTATGTAGACTATTATATTAGAATGTTTGACAATTTTTCGATCCCTTGATTTCGTTCACGAATGTATTTGTGAAACATGTATAATATTTATAAAATAGGTCTTGGCGAGGAAAACAGAGCAGCTGAAAAAAGAAAGCTGCGGGAAAGCAAAGAATAGAATGAAAAGATTGTTCAGTATTTCACGTATTTTATTGCATCACGTACAATCAGTTCTCGCAAAGAATTGTAACTAAATTAGGTCGGCAAATAATTGGAACTTTTCATGTAACTCAATGCTTAGGTATATTTTGTCGGTATTATTTCGCAAACTTATTAAACATCGATAGGAACAACAATTTAACGTCAGGTTAAATTAACAAAAATTATTAGACAGCGGGTAAAATTCTTTCAATTTTTGTGTCATTCTTCAATACTTCAATCATCAATTCTTTTGTGTCAGCTATTTAAACGAATTTTTGATCAACTTAATTTGTTAACTCATCTAAGATAATCGAATCTACCAATTATCAATTAGAATTAATTAAAATTAGGTTCACCTAATAGAACAATTATTTCCCGTCTCCAAAAATTCATCACTGCGAATGCGAATGAATGAAATTTTACCCATTTAGAATAATAGAATTTAGTAATCATCGGTTAGAATTGATTAGACGTAGTTACGATTAGATACACCTTCGAGAACAATTTTCTCCTACTTTCAAAAATTCATCCCTTAGCATACGAATGAATTTAATTTTACGCTACCAACCTGTTGGAATTTGTCCCGCTGCCTAATAAAAGTAAGGCTGAACGTGTTAAGGTGTTTCCTGTTTAATTTAATAAATCGCTACAACGATGGGATAAGAATCGTCGCTAGAAATTCCGAGTACTCCTTAGCTATGTATTTATGTACATTGGTAAAAAATTGTCGTTTAAACGGAGAAGACGATTAACGGGCTAGCTGTTACACAATTGTTTTCAACTAACAACGTTGAATACCGCGTTTATTTGCGATCCTTTCTAACGCTACTATATATATATATATAGATACATACGACTCGCGTCACTCTTTGGATTTTGTAAAAATCGCTTACCTGCTAACAAACACATCGTAGAGTATCGTGTTACAAATGTATAACGCGGTGAAATATACGATGAAGTTTATGGGTGCGCGGATTGTGTGCGTGTGATCCGCTGTGATTCCATCGAACAACTCGCGTTACGTGAAAACTTTACATTCCATTTTACGCGCGTCTGCCGCCAACAAAAACCGACACACTGATATAAATGGACCATTTTTTTTTCCTTTTACATCCTCGTTGTCTTGTTATGAAATTCGAACCAGACGTTCTTCACGCTCCATGCTTTTTCCCTTCTTTTTTACAGTGACAGAACGTGTTGCAAACAATAGATGGATATTCAACCTAGTGGCTGTCGAAAATTCCCGGCCTGAGTGTTACGTTATATCAATTCGACCTCTTCGAATATTTCTAGTCTGACAAGTGTAATTTTATTTTATTTTAACTCCGTTGAAAACTTCTGGTCTGACAAGTAGTTTTATTTCAATGTAAGTCCTTCGAAAGTTTCTAGTCTCAGTGTAATTTCATTTTAAATTAACCCCTTCGAATATTTCTAGTCTGACAAGTGTAATTTTATTTTATTTTAACTCCATTGAAAACTTCTGGTCTGACAAGTAGTTTTATTTCAATGTAACTCCTTCGAAAATTTCTGGTCTGTTATAATTTTATTTCAATTTAACCCTTTCGAAAATTTCTAGTCTGAGTGTAATTTCATTTTACTTTAACTCCATTGAAAATTTCTGGTCTGACAAGTAGTTTTATTTCAATATAAGTCCTTCGAAAATTTCTGCTCTGAGTGTAATTTTATTTTATTTTAACCCCTTCAATAATTTGTGGCTTGAATGTAATTTTAGTTGAAATTAACCCCTTCGATAATTTCGGGTCTGAGTGTAATTTTATTTTAAAGTAACCCCTTCGAAAATTTGTGGCTTGAGTGTAATTTTGTTTCAATTTAACCCCTTCGATAATTTGTGGTCTGAGTGTAATTTTATTTTAAAGTAACCCCTTCGAAAATTTGTGGCTTGAGTACAATTTTATTTTAAATTAACCCCTTCGATAATTTGTGGCTTGAGTATAATTTTATTTCAATTTAACCCCTTCGATAATTTGTGGCTTTCGTTTTTTAATACTACAGCTAGTAGCGACTAAAATATTTTTACTTGGTACCAAAGAAATACGAATAACGAATGACTGAAAAAAATACATGATACAACTAAAATGAATCTTTATTCGTATCTTATACAGAAAATCACGGAACGTGTTAAAAAATGAGCCGCTGCAAATGAATGCAATTTTTGTATACGATAAACTACTAACCCATAATTTTGACAGCGTTGAAAATGAAAGAAAACAATGGAACGTTAGAATCAACCTACTAATTAAATTGCAGAGGTTTATTCCGAAGCATTGTTCTTCGAGATGGTAGATGTAATAGAATTATACTTTGACGGGGAATTTTTGGCAGCCACGAATTTTAATTGAATTTCAAACGTTCATCGATGCTGTGTTTGTTGGCGACAAATGCAGCATCGTTCCGATTGCGAGGAAACATTACGTCCGCTCAAACACGCGTCTTTCGTTTTGCAACGTTCGGTTAATGAGGACAATTGGACCGTCTGTCTTTGCTTAACCTTTCGTGGTCCCTTAGGTGTAACCGAAAATGTGATTAGTACGGGTTACGTAAACATAATGGCAGTTACAATATTGTATACAATTCCGTAATTACTTATCCGCGAATGAGAACAGTGGCTACGCGAAGTATTAACACGTATCTGCATTCCTGGCCGTAAATTTATTAATCAAGATGAATTTTTTTTAACCCTTTACTATCTAATGAAACGCGTGTGTCTTACTTGAGTGTTTAAAAATAAATCGCGATATTAGTATTGGCAATATTAATTAAATATCGACTTATTTTGCTAATAATAACACTAATAGTATTAGATAACTAATAATAACACTAATAGTAGTAGTTAACTAATAATATATTAATGTAGCAGACGAAATTTTGCGCTACGAAGAATTTAGATTCTAACAAAGAGATTTAACCCTTTCGCTACAAATTACGTTGAACAATCATTTAATGAAAGTATACGTTTATTGTATACTTTTTTGAGTATTCATTTTTTGCAACACAATTCCATTTCTGTTATAAATGTAAGAAGAGAATCTAATATGTGTTCCCAAATCGGTCGCAAGAGTGCACATTTTTTTTTTTTGTTTCTTCCGTTAGCGTTGCGATCGTGTTTAGTTCTGTTCGCGAAGTGTCCTCGTAAGACAAACACGTGCTCGTATATTATTACCTCTTTTCGTTCAATATATATATATATATATATATATATTTAATTTAGTATTCGTAAGATAAAGATATTTTATTTAATTCCCTGCAACTTAAACTCTGTCGATATATTATAGAACTTATTCCATCTATAAAACTGTCGCGGCCGGTACCGCTATTTTAAAACAGCAAGAAATTAGTTTATGGTGCGAACGTGCTTTCGTCGTTATTGGGGACGTTAGTGGAAATTACTTTATCACGGCAGAGGCCGGCAGCTAAGGCCTACAGTTTTTTGTACCAACAATTAGGCAGATTTGCGAAAACCCCGTAGTCCCCAATAACGGCTGGTGCGCCATAAAGGTGAGGTCTCGAGCCCTAGGTTCGCGACCAGATGTGGTACCGTTACTCGGGGTCTTCTAGCCTGGGTAACGTGTCCATCTCTCTGACCCTCTGGTGGACGGTCAATTAATTGTGGGTGTCACCAAAGTTGAGTTCAAACAAATTTCCTGATTGGTTGACACCCAGCCGCCTATCAGAGGTGAAGATAGCGATTCCACCACCCTTGGCAAAAAGGGACGAAGAGTGAGGGCTCGAGACAACGTGGAGGAAAAATAGCAAACGGACGAG
This sequence comes from Eucera pruinosa, assembly GCA_028830335.1. Classification (NCBI taxonomy): domain Eukaryota; kingdom Metazoa; phylum Arthropoda; class Insecta; order Hymenoptera; family Apidae; genus Eucera; species Eucera pruinosa. The sequence goes on along the minus strand of JAMYCR010000001.1, from coordinate 3,961,349 downwards.
AGAGTTTTACCAAAACAAGTGAACGGAACACACCAAGAAAGGGGACCACTGTATACCGACGCGTAACGTACTTAAGAGCTATTGTAATACCGTTGCCGTCGTAACAACTGAGTGACAGTGTAGTCGAGTCAATACATAGTGTTGCCGTTAAAATAGACACTCGCTTCATTGGAGCACCATCGCACCATCTCTAATTCTCCAAATTCAGCTCGACTCGGCTTAAGCGAAGAGTCGAGTAGGCAGCTTATCAAAAACTGAGCTGCCGCGCGGAAACAAAAACTGTATAAAAATATGTGAATATTTATATTCGTACTGCTTTTGTAATAATAATAATCCTCATCGAACTGTGTTGTAGTGAAAGGGTTAACACGTGAAATGAACGTGGTAGCAGTTCCCAAGCTCAACAAAGAATACACATTTCTACGTTATTTACGACAGTCGAAAACAATTTACCTCGTACAAATAATGATCCATGACTTTTGATTACTCTTCGCAGTTTCGACAGTAGCACTCAAATATAACCTGAATAAATAAAATACAATAAATGTAGCGATAGAGTAATGCTTCTTGTAGCCACCGCGACAACGCAACGCGCAAAAGCGCAACAAACTCGAGGCGCGCAATCTGCCATAAAATAAGCGTAGAATTAAAGCGGTTGCTTCGGTTGGACAGAATATTTCGTCAGAACAAGTACTTCGCTTAGCTCGCGTCGTCGTAATCTCGCTTTAATTCGAGCGACATGGCAAAAGTATCCGCTAAAGTGGCAGTAGCAGTAACTTTTCCGCGAAAACAGGGTAAAGAGTTTTAGTAGGATTGCAAAAAGGAAATAATTGTAGTTTACCGTAATCACGATGGCTTAAGGGTTGGCCCTGCCCGTAAAAAGAGCAAAATTAAGTAGTAATCAGTACAAATAGCCAGGCGCGCAGCTTTCGAGTAAACTGTTTCTCCGTTTCTTTGCTTAATCCCTGGCAAACGCTCTTTTCCTTTAACCCGCGTGGTTGCACTCGATTTTACGCCACGCTTTCGTACACGCTAGATTAGTAACGGTTTAAATAAACATTTGTACGAAATTGGAATACTCTTACCTTTCCTTTTGCTGTACTTTTTTTTTTATAGAATACGAATAAAAATTGGGCTTCGATTATAATAATTCGACGGCTTTCCTGAAATATAGATACGTTATTTTGTATTGCATTTTATTCGGAGTGCTTTTCGAAACACGTGGGCGTAACTTTTGGGATGAATTCGGTACGGTAAAATAAGAAAGAAAGTTTATGTAGACGTATGCCCGATACGGCATTGTTTTCGAGTTACAGTGGTTTTTGTATTAGACTCGCTGTTTTATTAGTTCAATAGAAATTATTGTTACTATATTATGTTATCGTGTATATATTATAATATTATATATTACGTTCCAATGCGTTAATGAATACAAGATTCATGTACAATGCAACGAAACGCAAAATGTCAAAGATAAGATACGCGTTATAATTATTAATAATTACATATTATAATATATAAACGTTTCCCCATTTTTCTTTTGCTTCTTTAATTTTATTTACGAAGACACGAATTTGTATAAACATTAGCGGTTTAATCGTTATATTAGAATTTAGATAGCAGACAAAAGTCGATAAAATTATAGGAATTACTTGAAGACAAGCACAGCTGTAATTCGGGAACAAAGCATACTATAAACAAGTATATTTATACGAACGTTTTTACTTACTTTAGCCTATCGAATTCGCCCTTAAAATTATACTCACGTGTTTCGAAACCCCCTGTACAAATAACTGTTTCATCCTAAATTAAATAATACAATATAATACAATACATTTCCATTTATGGTAATTAAAATACCAGAACATTTAAATTAAACATTACTCTTCTAAATTTTCATCAGGAGAAACTTAGTGACATCTTTCCGTAATTTATGTTGCAAAAATAGGATCCGTACTTTTAACCCTTTCGGTACAGTTTCACGGAAACAAAAACCAAAACCATAAAATATATATTAGTATGAGAATCGGATGAATATAAATGTTTAAGCGCCTCCTATAATCTATATCGTTGAAAATAGAAACAATACGACGCGTGGCTACTCTGAACAAAGAATTTTGCCAACGTATAGTTGGTAACGAAAGGGTTAAAGGGAATATAGTAGGGTGTCTAAACATGGTCGTTAAATTAATGCTCGCTAGTGGCGCGGAGATTCGTTCTTTGCTCGCGTAAGTCGATTATCCGCGAGGGACACGGAAGACTACAGGCTTCTCCGGATGGCGTTGATTCTATTTGCCGGCGACAAGAACAGAATGTAACAAGTTTTGCCGGGTATACGAACCCGTTTCGACGCGCTTATCCCGTTCCAAGTAAACGTATCGAAACTTTCCACGACGTTCGAGGGGAGAAGAGAGTTTATTATCGAATCGCCCTCTGCGATGTTTCTCAACTCGCCGGCAATCTTTTCCACGCGTGTCTTCATTCGATTCAACACCTTTCCTTGCTCCGCTCGCATGTTTTGCCGAATTTTTAACACGACAGTGTTTAACATATGGTGTCGTTCTCTTCAAAATGTCCCAGAAAAGTGTAACGAAAATGTGAAACGCTCAGGAATGACGTCATTGCTATAATAGCTCGTGACATCATTTCAAGATAAGAAAAGTGCAGCAGGAGGTACAGTGCAGAGATGACTTGTTGGCGAGGCAAACCGATTGGCTGTCGCATATTAGCGACACCTTCAGTCACACGTATTATAGTCATTGGCTGAATCGGTCACGACTACAAGTCTACTGCGTGACAAAGGACGCGAAACAAAACACGTGGAGGTAGAGTGAGATAGGACGACTTGGAACTAAAACTGAATCACATTGGTGTAAACCTAATTTTTTTCACGCGAGGATGTGGGGAAATCTTGAAGAAGATACCTGGCAGGGTCTGCTCTCGCGAATCCTTAGCGAATATGAAGGACCTACTACTATGCATGTAGCATCTAAGAATTCGGAAGAAAGATTTTCTACTGGCTAATGGGCGGAGCGAGCGACCAGCTCTCCTTGCCCCTGTGCCGTTCAGCTTGAAGGACGCTCGCCAACAAGTCATCTCTGCACTGTATATAAGGAGGATTCAGGGGGGGGGGGGACTCAGTAGGGAAAGTTAAATGATTTCAATTAAACACTTTCGTGTTCTGGAAGTGTACATCAGTACAGTTTTTCTATCTCTCCATAATCGATCGCGATTAATTATTTATCGTTTTATTGCAAGATCTTCGCAAACGTAATTATCCGAGATGCGTGTGCAACGTTTGGAAAGTAGCCGAAGATTATGAAAAACTTGGAGTATGTTACAGGTTATTTTCGGCTTATTTTGCATTCGATTATTTTGCAATTAGCTTCGAATCGAGTAGTCTGAAATAGTGAAATTACATGTGTAATTACATGCGTGGATCAAAAATAAAATGCATGGAACAAGTGTAACGTTTCGCGACGAATTTGTATGTAAAGAAGCAATTAATTTGTTTGTTTTTCCGTAGCAACAATTAACGGTCTTGTTAATTGCAACGATAGTGCCAATTAAATTACAAATTTTCTAAATTTAATTAAATGCCCGGTATACTAATTAATGATTCACGACGCGTCCACTCCTATTTCAAAATGAATGTTTCCGTTAAAGCAATGAATTGCTTCGCCTTGTTACTTGTATTACACAAAGCAAACTCGCTCTTCAATTAATATACACTGGCTACAAAAAAGGAACTCGCAAACCGCAATATTTATTACGCCACTCGAATGTTAATTAATTAGAGTCGAACGTATTAATTTTTCCATAATTTAACACGTAGCATAACATAACATAACATATCTTTATTGATTTCCTTAGAGGATTACAATGGAGTTTCGTTTTTTACATCTGCCCCTCCTGCAATCTTACAAATACAACTAAATACTAAATCTTAAATAACAATCAATAAACAATAACAAAACAATAACAAAAACAAAAAAGAAAACTGCACCACAATGACTTATCTAACCTAGTAAACTCTATATTTTCATACTTAATCCTAATGCTTAACCCTTTGCACTCGAAAACAATTTTAATAAGATAATCTACTGGTAACTTGTGTTGATTTTACTTTGAATTATGTTTCGGTATTTTGATTGTTCTTAGACTAGCAGGCATAGGCATACCTGGAGCCGGGTGTCCGAGGGACAGCATGCTTTCTGACCTTTGCACATTTGGTGCGAAGGCTGAATTTCTACATTAGTACACGTGCATTTTTGGTTCTTGCTTTCCCTCCCTAACCGTCTTTTTATGGCATCGGCCATTGTTGTACACGAGCCGCACGTTCATGCAGGCGATTTTCGTCACTTCACTGCGTTTCCTCAGCAAGGAAACGTCAACCAGCTTTGTATTTAGTTTTACTCTTATTAAACGTTTATTTTATTTCGTTTCAATAAAAACTATATTTGGAAGCTAATCCCAACAATTTGAATACTATTTTTTGGCGCTTTTGACGATTTGAAGTGTTATTCTGTACTTCAGAAATAGGAAAGGTGGCCTTTAATTTGCTTTGCTTTGGAATATATAGAAATTGAATTAGTGGAAATAAATAAAAACCTTAAATCTTGAATTACGAAGAAAATTACGTACGTCGCCGTAAAGGCGCCAACGGAGTGCAAAGGGTTAATACGTAGCATCAAGCACCTATAAAAATTCGTTACTAGACGAATGAAACGTGAAACCTGATCAAAGAACGACTCGTTCAAAAATCGAAATACGTACGAATACTTTTCGTATCCATAATCAAGAGTTAATGCGACGAAATTGGACACCTTTTTCCACGTACTATTTCAGACTATTCGATTTACTTATTCGCAAATTTAGTTGGCTATCGTTAGTTGCATACATTTCCTAGGATCTCAATATATTTGAGAATCTCCATGTTTCAAAAATTCTCGATTCTCGATGCCTCGCACATTTTTACCAATTATATCTTCGTTTTCGTTATAAAAGGTTGCTAACTTCGAGAGAAGCCTAGCAAACCGTCGACGTTTCAACGGCCACGCGAAATTAACGGCAAAAATTGCGCCGGTCTAGCGATAAGCGTGACGAAAAACAAGCGATTAAATCGAAACGAGAAACTCAATAAAGGTGTAAAAGGTCGTAAAAATGAAATGCAAAGAAGAGGAAGAGGATGAGGAGGAGGGGCATGTTGTTATCCGAAAATAACCGCTGCGTGCACATAATCGTAAAGATGATGCTCGGAGGACGAAGAAGCGAAGCGGACGAAAGATAAAGTGGATCAACCGGGGATCGATAACGCGCAATTTGCACCGCGGTTTAAGACCGTCCATGAAAACCGAGCACCGGCTAAATGATCGTCAAAAGAAGTAGAAGGAGGGTGAGCAAAGTCGCAGCCATTCTGTCGCCGTTTCCGTGATACATAGCCGCTGGATGCTCTGCAACAAACGGAAATTTACGACACCGTGTAAAAACGACACCGTGTAGCCTCTCCATCGTTAGATCATGAATCAAAGGACGCTGCAAACATCGTTCCGCGAAATTAGCGCGCTGGAAAGCTATCGATGCTTTTCGACGGTCTTCGATAAACTTATCCGTAACGCGTATCGAATCTCGAGCGGAAATCTTTGCAGAAAACGAGCGTGATCAAAATATCCGCGCGATATATCCTGCATAATACAATAAACAGTGATGTAACGCGAAATTAACACATTGTTCTCGGGACGCGGATAAATTCGTTCTTTTTAGAATGGTGGTGGTTTGCGGGACACGTAAAAATCCGCTTTTCACTGTTTGCTGGTGGAAGTCGGGTCCGGTATTTATACGCGTTGTTTTTTAACGACGACGGGTTTTTATACTTGTTATATTGTTATACTACTTTTCTCATTTATCGTGTTCAATTATAAATTATAAATAATTGTGGGTGTTTAATTATAAAGAAATAAGTGTGATTTATTTCGTTGCCAAATAATGATCGTTGCTAAAATATAGCCCGCGCCAAGCTCAAAGCCGCTCGCGAAATGTCCCGCGAACAATGTGTTAAGCAGCTTTCGCGGGTACGCGTTGATTTTGGAATCCTTAATAACCATTTCGCTGCAGCAAAATGCGCATCGAACTTGGGATAATTTTTACTCGTTTATATAATAAACTTTCGCAACTTGCACGAGTGAATTATAAAGTCTTAAAATATGATTATTATCCTTCAATTATCCTAAGGTCGATGCACTATGGATCCTAGATTTTTTTACGTATTTACACGTTTATTCGTAGAGATCGTCTATAGACAAAGCTTCGATAATCGCGAACCATTGACAGAGTTCGGATAATCGCAAAGCATCGATAGTTTTGCGGGTGTTGCGGTAAGTTTGGCGGCGCGTTTACCTCCTCGAAAACAGGATTCTCCGTGAGGGTTCGATTGACGGGCGAACGAACGAACGAACGAACGCGTGAACATCTCTCCACTTGGTTTATGCGATTACGCGCGAACAGCGTCTCTTAATATGTCTGAGTAGTGCGTAAATGAAATTTGCGAAACTCCCTGAAACTGGCTGGAACGCCGCGCCGCCACGTTCTACTCGCGGCAAACTCTTCCGGGCAAGTTTCTCTCGTCTTCGCGGCGCTCTTCCTTCTTGTCTGCCGCGAAAGGGGGCCGCACAACTTTGTATACACCGCGACCGAAGATTTCATTTTGATTACGCGGTTTAGGAAACTCGTTTACGGCGTGTTTCGCGCGTGCGAAGCGAATCTCACCTTTCTATCCGCGCTGCGAGAGTCGCGTGTGTCGTGTTCGCGTGTTATTGCAACGCGTAACGCCGCCAGCGTTGCTTGCCGCATCCTTTCTTCGCGTAAAACGCGCGAGCGCGCGGATATTTAATTTCCAGTGTCGAGCCGCGCTACATATTTGGGTTAATGCTATGCAAAGTGATATTTCGGTGACTAACGGCCCGCGGCAAGCAAAATTGAGAAGGGAATATCGTATAATTTAATAAGAGTAACGGCAAGTAATGTCATTTTTTTTCTCTCTCTCTCTCTCTCCGCGGCGCGACGGTTTAATTTTGTAAATTGAGTTTCGCCGAAGCTTTTGCTTTTCATTTCGATCTCTTTATTTTTTTTTCTTTTTTCGCTTCGCGAATTAGCTATCGAAAAATTGGAAAGTGGTTCAACTCTTTGCGGTCGAATTCTACGCTCGCTTTTATTATTATTATTGTCGTAGGTCGGCAAAAGCATTGCTTTTTATAAAAATAAAATAATCAACGCGAGTTCAAGGAATTCCTTTAAGTGTTTACAGTTGATACAGTTTTCAAGCCTACGAATCGCAGCACTTATGCTACGAATATTACTTACTTTTGTCACTATTCTTGTCGTAGGTCGACAAGAGCATTGCTTTTTATAGGAACAAAATAATCAACGCGAGTTCAAGGAATTCCTTTAAGTGCTTACAGTTGATACAGTTTTCAAGCCTACGACTCGCAGCACGAGTATTACTTACTTTTATCACTATTCTTGTCGTAGGTCGACAAGAGCATTGCTTTTTATAGGAACACAATAATCAACGCAAGTTCAAGGAATTCCTTTAAGCACGATTCACACAATTTTTAAGTCTACAACGCGCAGCACTTATGTCTCGAATATTACTTACTTTTATCACTAGTCTTGTCCTAGATCGACAAGAGCATTGCTTTTTATAGGAACACAATAATCAACGCAAGTTCAAGGAATTCCTTTAAGCACGATTCACACAATTTTTAAGTCTACAACACGCAGCACTTATGTCTCGAATATTACTTACTTTTATCACTAGTCTTGTCGTAGGTCGACAAGAGCATTGCTTTTTATAGGAACACAATAATCAACGCAAATTCAAGGAATTCCTTTAAGCACAATTCACACAATTTTTTATAATATTATAAAAATAGTAAGAATAGAATATTACGGCCGCAAAGAGTCAAATTTTTTAATCGAACGTGAGTAAATTAGTTGAAATAATTTCTGCACGATTCTATACTCACTTTTCTGCATCAATTAACCAGTCCCATTATTACATATTCGTAAAAAATACCAATTTCAAAACTGTCCGATCTTCCCACGACATATTCTGCTCGGCGAAAAATGATTAATCTTAAACTCGACAAATCAATCACAAATTGAACCGCTTCCCTATTTACCCAAATATATACTCTTCGTAGTTTCTAAATTTCATGTTAAAAGGATCTCGAATCGTACGCTAAAAGGGTTAAAGAGGGTCTAGCGTGTTTTCGTTTACCATTGACAATGTGAACCCGCACGCTGTTGGGATGAGTGTTGTTAGGCGAGCAGGTATAGAGGCCAGAATCCTTCTCGATCGCCTTCTGAATGAGCAAACGGCTGGATGTGACTGGCCCTTTCTCCGTGACCAGGCTGATGCCTCCTCTCGGCGAGTCGAAGTTAATCGCCTGCGAAACACAAAGAAGACAAACACACACACACAGAGACAGCTGTCTGGTCGCGTGACTGTCGCGAATAAAGCTACTTTGCACCGCAGACGAGGGGACAAGCGGTGACGGCAAGTGTCTCCTCTAAACGGCGAAATGCATCGCTCCAGACCCAACGATGCCTCTGCTAAAATGCGCGCCTCTTCAACCGGCGGCTGGCCACCGGAAATTCCCCTGAAAGCTACTTCTCCCCTTCTCCTGTCTCAAGATACGCGTCTCGCGAATAGTTTGCAAGATTTTCGTACATCTCACGGGAAGCTTGCAATATCGCGAACGCGACGATTGAATAGGGAATTAACCCTTTGCGGACGAGTGTCGCAAATAGACGCTCAAGTTTTTTGGTTTCTTGGATATGATATCAATTTTTAGAGCAGCAAATAATCTCCCGATATCCTTCCTCTTTTTAACCTTTACTTACCATTTACATCTTTCTACGTCGCTAAACTATTGCAATTGAGATACGATTAGTTTCGCGATTCATCAGTGAAGCATAGCTGGCGAATTTACCAGCGTCTCTTCATTTTACGATCCCGCAATAACAAAGTAGAAGTTTCAAACGAAGAAAGGCAACGAAGAATCCTTTATCTTTTCTTTTCCTCGCACGCGAAACGCCGTAATTCGTAATACCGCGACGCTGCACTCTTTCTCCTTCGAACGAAAACAAATCGCGTGCGATATTTCTCCGGGTATTTTCAAACCCTTCGAAAATCCCGGTAAACCGGTTAGGCGATCGTGTAAGCGTTACCGAATCGCCGGATAAATGAGAACAGTCGGTGAATTTGCAATCCGCGGGGCTAGCGGACGATACGAAGACCGCGAAACTTTTCTGGAAACGATAAATCAGCGTCGTCGAAGGGAATTCCGGCTGTTTGGATCGATGGTAACTTGATCGGAACGGTGAATAATTTACCGCCCTCCGTGCGCTATCTTTATTTACGCGCTCTCTACGCACGGTTGTCGGAGAACAATCGCGAGCTTGTTAGCAGGCTTCATAAATAACGCGGCTCTGTACGGAACGCCTTCGACTGCGGAGCGAAACGTAATCGATATCGTCGGATAACAATGCGCCTCGCTGCGCGCGTGTACATGTCTATTCACTACACAGTATTCCTGCGATTCTTTTTAAAATGTATATCTGTTTATCGGACGGCATCGTTATTTCCCCCGTCCCACGCGACCTACAAAATTCCCCCTTTCCTTCCGTATTCCCGCGTTCGAATAATCGAAATCCCATCGAGCTCTCCAGGTTCATAAATCTTCGCGTTTCCGCGGCAAAACGACGCCGCTCGCGATTTCAAGGAATCTCAATCCGTGCGCATTAATCGAGCCCCGAAACGAGTAAAATTTATCCGTTTAGCGGATTTCCATGCAATTCTACGTTATTAAAGGCACTCCTGGAAAAATGGAAGAGTGACGAAGACTCCAAGACTTTCTCAACACTCTAGATCAATGTTTCCCAACTATTTTCGCGCCATGCCTCGACTAAGCCTTTCTAAAATTCTTATGCCCCCTATGTAACATATACGTACGTTTTAACCCTTTGCGGACGAGAAGTAACGACACTTATGGGAGTACTTTAGTTTTGAATTCTACGACTTTGAGTTTTCACGCTTTTGCGTTTCAAACCATTTCATTTCCAACGATTTCAAATGTTCATTATTACGTTAAGTATTCATTGCATTAAGTTTCGTGCTTTAAATGTCAACACAGGTTCGGAAAGCCAAAAAATGATTAGGCGACTATTTGTCGACGCTCGTCCGTAAAGAGCTATTATTTATAATCTAACGTTTATCCAGCCTGAGTAACGACTTAGAGTCGCCATACGGTTAATTTAAACTCTGGACGAGTCCATTTTCCACGTGCCCCCCTTAACGATCAACGTGCCTCCCCCTCCTGTGAATCGTTGGGAAACACTGCTCTAGATACAATAATTCGTACCTTACTTTAGATCTTCTATATATCTTTGCATATTACGTGCACCCTGTAATTCTTTTTACACGGACAAATTTCTCGTAAACAAATAAAAATCCGCAATCTGGTAATTAGCTGCAGGTTATACGTTAGTCCAAGTACTTAACTGGAGCGTGACAAAGTTTAGTCGGTGTTAGATTCGTGCAAAGAAATGGTAATTTTACGTTTCACGTTAGGTTTGTTTCTGTTTGGGTTGATTATTAATTTACATATAGAGGCAAACGTGGAGTATGAAAAATAGAGCATTGTAATCCATTTAAGAAAATCGATGAAGCATACTAGTAGATGTCTTGAAAGGGAGAGCATGCGACTCGCGACGTTTTGCCTTGCAAATGTGAAAGTAGGATGGAAAGGGTTGCGGATGTTTGGCTTACTTCGCGATTGTGACTCCAAACGATAGTGGACGGTGGCTCGGGAGCATACTTGACCAGACATGTTAGGTTTATCGTGCTATCCTTGTTGATGAACAAATCGGGACCTCCGGCGATCTCCGTGACCGGCTCTGCAACCAAAACAAAGCCTTTTGAACAAGGAAAATTGGATATAAAAGTGTAGAAATTGGAAAAATTGCACTGATACACTTATCGACAGAAGTTAAGAAACAAAGCGATCGAAACACATACACGGATTAGAATTAAACACGAAATAACGTATTGTTTATTGACATATATAGATCGTTATCTTTTTACGTTAATTTCCATTCTAAGCTGTGCATTTCGGAAGCTAAGGAATGCAAAGAAATTCATAAACGATTACTTTGCGTCTCAACTTTTTTCGATAAGTGTAGAGTAAACGTGCCACGTACTGTCACTTTAAGGTTCGCGCTTTAAGTAACATTCGTTAAATATTTTAGAACATCGTTAACGTAAAGCTCGTTCCAGTTTCGAGCATAATATTGTTCAACAGATCTCTTCTATTTATGAACATTTTTTTATACGTTCAATAATAATGAATTCATTGCTACGTAATTGAAAATGTACAACAAAGTTCAATGTCCTTGTTACCGTCACTCGATAACTTTTCATTTAAATAGAAACACGTTTTGCATATATTAACACGTCAGTTTGTGTAACGGATACAAGATAAAGGGTTATCGAAAAGTACCTTTAGGATGTTGAATGAGAATATCTGTGAAACGCCATGTTTGTTACTAAAACGGAGGTGAAAGAAATAAAAATTGAAAACGAGAGCGAACGAAGATAATAGAAATAGAAAAACGGATTAGAAAAGGGTAAAGCAGAAAGGGAAAGAAAAAAAGTTAAGGTAGATGTTCCTATAGTCTATTTTGGATAACCCTGTATATAGTAAACGTATCGCATTATTGAATTATCACACGTTCCATACTCTGTAATTAAATAGTTTATAGTAATTACTTAGTTACTACTTACTAATTAAGTAGTAAATAGTTTCTCCTTCTCGACACAAATGAAGGATTTCGACGATAACTAAATAACTAAATAACTAAATTATCAAATAACTAAATAACTAAATAATTAAATAACTAATTAACTAAATAACTAAATATCTCAATAACTAAATAACTATTAGTTATTTAGTTATTTAGTTTAACAATGTAAATTGTGGTCACAATGTTCTTATAACACTACTATTACTACAGTAGCTTTGACAAATAACGAAATAACTAAATAACTAATTTGGAGTTAAAATATTGTTGAAATGTTTGTAAAATGTTTTACGATGCATACTATTTATATATATATATTATACAGTGAGGATAAAAAGGAATCGTTAATGTAATACAAAAAATAATAACTAAATAACTAAATAACTAAAATGAAGGATTTCGACGCATTGATGCACTACTATATCCCGAGGAACAGTTTTACGAAACGTCCGCAAATGGTTAGTTGTAGGAACGTTGTATCTCAGATATTGCGACGCTATTCAGCGGAGTGCAGTGGAAGGACACATGCAGCAGCTAGAGGAAACGAAGGTCCCCAAGTTAGACTACCCTAAAGTTGGTCAGCAAACTGAGGAAACGCTGAACCTCGGCTTGTCAGATAATCCAAACTCAACATCGAACGCCCAGGAATCTCTTAATCTTAGTTGCTCTTCGGGCAACTGTAGCTCGCCTCGAGCGAAACGGATCGACTCGCCGGAATTGCGAGATTAATCCAGAAAAGCAACGCTCTCGAGTAACGATGGATAGAGTCAAATATAGAGTAGCGTTTACAACTATCCGAAGGATGGGAATCCTGTAATTCGCTTAGATTTTATCGTCCTACGCGTGTAGATTTGCTACTTTCACAGTAGTACAGATCAATCGTTCGTCAGACCAGGTGACTTTCGTCGACGTTTATAAGCTGAGAAATTAAAGGGTTGACTATAAACGTAAACCTAGTCGAGGTTAAGAATATTAATTAACAGATCCGCAATTTTGTTACGATTTAATTGGCGTACGTAATAAAAATAATTCTTGTTAATTCTTGCTTTCTAGAAGAAGATAAGCAAACGAATGCTACAGGGTCGTTAACCCATTGGCCTACGATTATTTTATTACCTACTTTGGCTAGCATGAGTTGATCACTATTTTTATATCGTGTCACGAACAAATCGTTTGAATATCGTAGACACGTTTTATTTAATAGCCTTCAATCTTGCAATACGAAGCTGAAATTATGGTTCAAATTAAATTCCGCTCTTAATAGTAAGCATTTTTGTTGAATCTGTGCCGTAATTCATAGAACGAGTGTAACTCGTTATTGTAAGGCAAAGGGTTAATTGTTCTTAAATAAATTTCAATTCTCTTACAACATTTGCCATACTGTATACGCAATATTATTAATATTAAACAATATTACTGGATTGCAGCGTAATATAAAATTTCAATGAGTTTTACTCGTTGCTGGACATCATACGTATCCACCTTAATCTAAAAAGGATGCTTTACAACGTAAAAAAAGAAATGGAAATAAGAAAGATTGAAAATGAACAAGTTACGACTTTTTCAAACCCTTCGGTCTTTCAGTGGCCACCCAGTATGTCGTCAAATAAACGCTGCGTCTGTAATATTACATTCCACCGTGTCTATTCGAATCGACGTTCTAAAAAGGAATTCTAAAAGAAGACTGTACTTAGAAAAGACCTGGAAATAGAAACGGTTGAGAAAGTAATAGCAATCCATGCTAGGAGATACAAGCGGAGACTAATCAACCATTCAAATATCCTAGCTAATGAACTTGTGGAGCTGTGGAGAGGGGATAGAATAGGAAAAGGAAGGGTGTTGCGTTTCGTCCTGGGCCTGCTAGTGGACTCATCAGTAAGGCTACCTAGCAGGCCTTGCCTTAGACACTGGGATATTGGAAGGTATTTTATTTTTGTCGAAATACATTGAGGAGGGGGGATAGGATAGGGAAAAGGAAGGATGTTGAGTTTCGTCCTGGGCGTGCTAGTGGACTCATCAGTGTGCTACCTACCAGGCCTTGCCTTAGACACTGGGATATTGGAAGGTATTTTATTTTTGTCGAAATACATTGAGGAGGGGGGATAGGATAGGGAAAAGGAAGGATGTTGAGTTTCGTCCTGGGCGTGCTAGTGGACTCATCAGTGTGCTACCTACCAGGCCTTGCCTTAGACACTGGGATATTGGAAGGTATTTTATTTTTGTCGAAATACATTGAGGAGGGGGGATAGGATAGGGAAAAGGAAGGATGTTGAGTTTCGTCCTGGGCGTGCTAGTGGACTCATCAGTGTGCTACCTACCAGGCCTTGCCTTAGACACTGGGATATTGGAAGGTATTTTATTTTTGTCGAAATACATTGAGGAGGGGGGATAGGATAGGGAAAAGGAAGGATGTTGAGTTTCGTCCTGGGCCTGCTAGTGGACTCATCAAGTGCGCTACCTAGCAGGCCTTGCCTTAGACACAGGGATATTGGAAGGTATTTTATTTTTGTCGAAATACTATTGAGGAGGGGGGATAGGATAGGGAAAAGGAAGGATGTTGCGTTTCGTGCTGGGCCTGCTAGTGGACTCATCAGTGCGGCTACCTAGCAGGCTGTGCTTTAGACGTTGGGATATTGGAAGGAAGGTTAAAGGCGGTATATATATGGACGAGGTAGTTGGAGCGAGTACTTTCGAGAAAGCCTATTTCGTATGTCCCTCTAGTGGTGGGTGCAGGAGAGTCGCCACAAACTATACAGTATACCAATTCTAAAGAGATTAATTAAAAAAAACATCCTATTGATTTAACGAGTTAAGATGTGGTAATTGACTATTGGGAAAATATTATACAATTAGTTAAATATTATACAATATTATTAGCCCTTTGCGGACGAGAAGTAATAACACCTATGGGAGTACTTTAGTTTTCAATTCTACGTCTTTGAATTTTCAGGCTTTTGAGTTCCAAACCATATAATTCCTAACGATTTCAAATGTTTATTATTGCGTTAAGTATTCATTACGTTCAGTTTTCTGCTTTAAAAGTCGACATAGGTTCGGGAAGCCAAAAAATGATTAGGCGACTATTTGTCGACACTCGTCCGCAAAGGGTTAGTAAAGTTAACCAACGACGCGATTATAAACATCCAGTTGTAAGGATAGGGGCCGGGATTACTTAGACAATTTCGGAAGTAATAAGTGCTTTATTTCGCGCTTCGCCGTCACCACACTTCTCCGTACAAAAAGGGAATCCCCTCTCGCTCCGTTTCCCCGTCCTTAAAACAGGGTGTCCGTCCCCTCTCTTCCTCAGAAAAATCCCGCGCGGTCCCAAGCTTGGGACTGGCTTGCGTCACCCTTGCGAGGGGGTGGAAGTGACCAGGTCTCGCACGGCGCCGGCGACAGCCCTCGCTCTGTCCTGCGGGCTACGAATGTTGGGACTCTTCTCCTTGATTTATGGCAGGATTGCCGAAGGCGGCCCTAGCCAACGTCATCGCTACTCTTCGACAACCCATTATCCCAGCATTCGTGCCTCTAGCTCTTACACAGTGCATTTGTAATTCATAAAATCTGGCATTCGCGTAAATACTCGCCGTGTCCAATCGCGAATCCTTCGTCTACCGTTTGCTCGCGGAATGAATAGTTGCTCTCTCTCTCTCTCGAAATGTATTCGTAACACAGACTTGATTTCGCGGAGTCGCTCGCATGAAAACGGTTCGACAAATGATACGGTTTCGCGGAGCAAAGCGGACGCATTCCGGTGTGCGTTTCGTTGATTGTACGCGACGCGAATTCTTTGGCATTTGGAATTCCGGGGCCACGTAGAAATTGATCCAATCGGTATTCCCTCGGTCAAGTCTCGCTTTAGAGGAACAGCATTCGATACATCGTATCGAGGAGATCTTCGTCCCGCCGTTATTGGATTTCATTCGGCGCGGCAGCCTCCTCCTCCTCCTTCTTTCTTTTCTGTCTAACGATAAGATTGAATTTGAGCACTGTCGGGCAAAAACAAACGTTCCTCTTCAACCGAACACGACGACGTCGACGACGACGGTTCCTCTTTCTTACCGTTTAAGAGAACAATTCAGAACTACAATTCTTCGTTAAACGTCACTTTATTCGATTTCAATCGGCGGCGACGCGTCGCGAAATCGTGCCTCTGCAAACTGCGTGATTCCAATAAATTGAAATTGAGTTGCCTACGCTTTTTAATTGGCAGTTTAACGTTGTCAACGCATAACCGGTTATGAGTTAAACGGGATCGATTCTGAATGAAATTATTTAGAACGGAAGTAACACTATTTAGTAGCTATTGTAGAATGCGTAGTTGGTCTCCGCGTTTAATGAATAGCTAGCTAAATTAGTAGCATAGCGGAATAAATATATTTAACTGTATGGGAATTTTCTGTTTTGCAAGAACGGTATGGTAAACCACTCCGTCGTTGAAGCATTGAGAAAGTTTTATTTTTACGCGTCTTCGAAATGCAACGGAATATTTTGGTGAACAAATCTAATGAATCAATCTTGAAAAGGTCGACTCATAGTATCCGTTCGGGCACGTTTCGTATCCGACAAGTGTAGTTGATGAAAAGAAGGACTATCTATGTGGGGCTGTAGACAGGGGGTAGGATAGGAAAAAGGAAGGGTGTTGCGTTTCGTGCTGGGCCTGCTAGTGGACTCATCAGTGCGGCTACCTAGCAGACCTTGCCTTAGACACTGGGATATTGGAAGGTATTTTATTTTTGACGAAATACTATTGAGGAGGGGGGATAGGATAGGGAAAAGGAAGGGTGTTGCGTTTCGTGCTGGGCCTGCTAGTGGACTCATCAGTGCGGCTACCTAGCAGGCCTTGCCTTAGACACTGGGATATTGGAAGGTATTTTATTTTTGACGAAATACTATTGAGGAGGGGGGATAGGATAGAGAAAAGGAAGGGTGTTGGGCGTTTCGTCCTGGGCCTGCTAGTGGACCCATCAGTGACGGCTACCTAGCAGGCCTTGCCTTAGACACTGGGATATTGGAAGGTATTTTATTTTTGACGAAATACTATTGAGGAGGGGGGATAGGATAGGGAAAAGGAAGGGTGTTGGGCGTTTCGTCCTGGGCCTGCTAGTGGGCTCATCAGTGCGGCTACCTAGCAGACCTTGCCTTAGACACTGGGATATTGGAAGGTATTTCATTTTTGACGAAATACTATTGAGGAGGGGGGATAGGATAGGGAAAAGGATGGATGTTGAGTTTCGTTCTGGGCCTGCTAGTGGACTGGTCAATAAGGCTACCTAGCAGGCCTTACCTTAGACACTGGGATATTGGAAGGTATTTTATTTTTGTCGAAATACTATTGAGGAGGGGGGATAGGATAGGGAAAAGGAAGGATGTTGAGTTTCGTTCTGGGCCTGCTAGTGGACTCGTCAGTAAGGCTACCTACTAGCAGGCCTTGCTTTAGACACTGAGATATTGGAAGGTTTTTTTTTATGTCGTGATACTATTGAGGGGGGGGGGGGGGTGTACCGTGACTGGTAGCTAATTGCCATCTTACCGGAGGAACGTGATGGGTTGGGTTGGCATTACCTGCATGAAGTGTGAATCGCTTGGCGGTAGTGGTGTTAATCTAGGATAAAATTTGCAAAAAACCTAGAAGTTGGGATATTGGAAGGAAGGTTAAAGGCGGTATATATATGGACGAGATAGTTGGAGCTTATGCTTTCGAGAAAGTCCTATTTCGTATGTCCCTCTAGTGGTAGGCGCAGGAGAACTGCCACATCTACAATGTATGTATGTGTATCTTTGTTCTTTTCGTCAACTGTAAGGTATATGTACCACGTACTGCCACTTTGAGGTTCGCGGTTTAAGTAACTTTCGTTAACTATTTTAGAACGTCGTTAACATAAAAGATCGTTCCAGTTTGCAGCATATTATTGTTCAACTGCTCCTTTACTTATGAACATTTTTATATATGTTCAATATAATAAATTCATCATTAATTAATTGAAAATGTACAACAAAGTTTGTACTGTCACTCGAAAACTTTTCATTTAAATAGAAACACGATTTTACATATATTAACGCGTCAGTTTGCGTAACAGATATAAGATGTATAATAAACGTCGCGCCTTAATGAATTACGACACGTTCCATACTTTATAATTATATTGGTCACGTTTCAATGTTCAACAGCACATTTACCTCCTAATATTTATTCATAAATATTAAGTGTACACGAATATACAACGTCTATGTTTTGTTACGTAAATCAAAGCCCAAATTTAGTATGAGAATTTCTTTACTTACGATTCTTTATACTTCACTTTGCTATTGAATAAACGAATTCAAATGGCAGTTGTAGGAACAATGACAGTATGTGAGTCATTTCCTCTATTCGTCGGAAACGGAACGCGTCTGAACGTACACTATAAATTGCCCTTGATTCGTTTGCTTAAGAAGCAGAGTGCAACGATAAACGAAAGTAGATTCGGCGGATTTTGCTAACGGAACGAGAACGACTGTTTAACTCGCACGTTGGAAGTTGCAATTTCGCCCGACTATGGGAATAATCGCAAGGGGGCGCGACACGAAGGTTTCGAGAGCAAACATTGACGTTAGTAATCATGCGACTGCCACCGGTCTTGTTATTCCCGTGACATTTTGCAGCAAGGAATAACAGCTTTATCCACGCGACCGTATTTACCGAAGGTTTGAAGAAGCACGGTGACCGCCCCATTTGCCATTGGCCATGGGGATTGCTCGAGTTTCGAGAATTCTCTTTGGTCAGCCATGATTTGCTCACCGACCTTGCGCCCTGTCTGTTCAATTTTCGGCGACGACGCTACCTTAAGAGCCCCCGTACTGCCGCCATTCTTCGCCAAATACGTCTCCACTGTAAACGAACCTGTTTCCCGCCGAGTAACAGACGCAAATTGCTTCCTCTACATCGTCGGTTTATCTCTCTCGGCGAATTGCTTTGCTCTATTTCTCTCCGGCGAAAAAATTCCACGCAACTTTCCTCTTTGCACTCGGAATAGGTTAATACGTTGTCGTTTGTTGGATCATCTCTAGACCGACTCGTAACTCCTCGGAAAGCTGGGAAATGTTTTGGAAAAATAGAAATGGGATTGGAGTTGGAAATAACTCGAGAGACGAGACAAGGTTAACCCTTTACGGACCAGTGTCTACAAATAGTCGTTTAATCGTTATTCAGGTTCCGTGGACGCATGTAGATCGTTTAAGTAGAAAATTTCAATTAATATCGTTGATAAACGATTCAGAGTTTTGGGAGTTTGGTGGTTTGGAATTGAAAAGCTTGGAATTTTGAAGGCTTGGAATTGAAAAGCTTGGAAATTTAAAGTATTGGAGTTAAAAGGCTCGGAATTGAAAAGCTTGGAAATTTAAAGGCTTGGAATTCAAAAGCTTGGAAATTTAAAGGAGTGGAATTTAGAAGCTTGGGAATTTAAAGGCTTGGAATTTATAAGCTTGGCAATTCAAAGGCTTGGAATTGAAAAGCTTGGAAATTCAAAGGCTTGGAGTTCAAAAGTTTTGCAATTTAGAGGCTTGGAATTGAAAAGCTTGGAATTTATAGGCTTGGAATTTAAAGGCTTGAAATTTAAAAGCTAGGAAATTCAAAGGCTTGGAATTCAAAAGCTTGGAAATTGAAAGGCTTGCAATTGAAAAGCTTGGAAATTTCAAGGCTTGGAATTGAAAAGCTTGGAAATTTAAAGTATTGGAGTTCAAAGGCTTGAAATTCAAAAACTTGGAAATTTAAAGGAGTGGAATTCAGAAGCTTGGAAATTTAAAGACTTGCAATTCAAAGGCTTGGACTTTAGAAGCTAGGAAATTGAAAGGCTTGGAATTCAAAGGATTGGAAATTGAAAGGCTTGCAATTTGAAGGCTTGGAATTCAAAAGCTAGGAAATTTAAATGCTTGCAATTCAATGGCTTGGACTTTAGAAGCTAGGAAATTCAAAGGCTTGGAATTCAAAAGATTGGAAATTGAAAGGCTTGCAATTTAAAGGCTTGGAATTGAAAAGCTTGGAAATTTAAAGGCTTGGAATTCAAAGGCTTTGAATTTAAAAGCTAGAAAATTCAAAGGCTTGGAATTGAAAAGCTTGGAAATTTCAGGGCTTGGAATCCAAAAGCTTGAAAATTTAAAGACTTGGAGTTCAAAAGTTTGGCAATTTAGAGGCTTGGAATTGAAAAGCTTGGAAATTTATAGGCTTGGAGTTTAAAAGTTTGGCAATTTCAGGGCTTGGAATTGAAAAGCTTGGAAATTTAAAGGCTTGGAATTCAAAGGCTCGCAATTCGGAAGCTTCAAAATTGAAAGGCTTGCAATTCAAAGTCTTGGAAATATAATATCTTGCAATTGAAAACTTTTATCACTCGACCCCGTAAAAAGTCATCGCGAAAGGGTGTTAAGCAACGAAACTATTTTTGTTTCCTCCACAGAGAGAGAGAGGAAGTATTTGTCGAAAGTGTTGACCGCGATAAGAAGCGGCGGTGATCGATGAATCGATTCACGGCAAGGCAAAGTTCAGTGGGTCAATTTGTCGCGTTGAACTTTGGTAGATGTAATCGATCGGTTTCCTGCCCGCTTTCCATCGTCTAATCCCCTTCGGCAGCTATTAAGCAACGGATCGATTATTCCTTAAGGAGATAGAGAGACATATATACATATATATATATATATAGAGGATTCTCGAGGTGACGCTGGTACCTCGTAAAATGTCTTCTACACCGATGTTCATCCCCTTGTCCCCGCAGTGTGCTCAGAGTTCCCGAAGGAAAAGCAATATGCCGTTGAAGGAGCACCAGCACGCTTAGGGACGCGCGTTCCTTCCAAGGAAATGAAGATCTTTCGCCCCTGTCGAGTTCCGCTTCGACGCTCGCCCGGCGGAAGTCGCTGCCCGGAGAATCCAGGGACTCGGATCATTCGTAGAATTATAATAGAATGCATTTCACGCGTTTAACGAGTTTCGTGCACTTCCCGCGCTCTATTCGCTGGAACGCGTTGGGTTTCCTTTTAGCGAACAGATCCGGTGTTGTGGTAAAAATTGCTCGAGGGCGGATTTTTATTTGGATACTTATTAACCCGTTGCTTTGCAGCGAGGCACATTCGAGCCGTTCATTTTGAAAGTGGCACTTTGTGAGTCCGGTTATTTTTAAATTGGGACGTTTATAAGGGCTTGCGTTTGAATGGAGTTAGAAATATTGGTAAATGATAAGTTATCGGTGATCAAGTGGTAGTATATAGTAGGGTTATCCAAAATAGACTATAGGAACACTTACCTTCACTTCTTTTTCTTTTCCTTTCCGCTTTACCATTTTCTAATCTGTTTTTTTTATTTCTATTATCTTCGTTCGTTCTCGTTTCAATTTTTATTTCTTTCACATCTATTTTAGTAACAAACATGGCGTTTGACGGATATTCTCATATCAACATCCTGAAGGTACTTTTCGATAACCCTTTTTAATATTTTTGCGTTTCTAAAAGTGTGTAATTTGCTGATCTCCAATCACCTTATTTATTAATCGTCATTAGTTTAATCAAAGTATAAATGGACTTAAGCCACTTTCAAAATCAACGGTTCATTTGTTGGGCGAATTACGGCACGGATTCAACAAAAATGTCTACTATTAAGAACGACATTTTTTCATCGCGTGCCTTTTGCACACGCCTAAACTCCCCAGCGGATGCGTAAAATTCGCGGGGCTAATTATGAAATATATTTTTTCCTTTGGACGTTTGATACATTTTTGCGTGTCACACGCGTGGCGCGCCTAAATCTCTCGCAAATGCGTAAACAGAGACGGAAAACATTCGCAATCTACTCGTCGCGCGGTGCTAATTAAATTACCACGCGTAGAAAAACACGGTCGCGTTACCTTTTCGCGATAAGCGAATTAATTCAAATAATTCCGCGAGTCGCTGTTATAATTCTGCAAACTCCAAACTTAATCCTTTGCATTTGAGGATTCCGAAATACCATTTAACAACTTGCGCTAGTATGACGTATTGCACACGTCGATTAATACGTATTAGATCTACTTGAAACTGCGAGATTTCGCAAATTAATGTAGGGATTATTTTAATTAAATCCCACGTGGAGTTGTTTAGGGAACGGGAAGATAAAAAATGTCCTTTAAGGGCAAATAATAGTTTATTAAATATAAGTAATAACAATCGCACTACGTCTTTCGCTTACACAACTCTCTCGGCTCGCAACGTCTTGTCTCTCAGAACTCTCTCTTTTAACTACCGCACCCACGCTTTCCACGCATTCTCTAACCTTGCACGCATTCATTCTCTCTCATTCTGTCTCTCGGTTTCTCTCACTCATCTCCGACATTCGTAAGGCCCAGTCAGTCACGTTCACCCGAAATCTTGCGCGACCACACACCCTTCGTTCACACGCCAAACCCCAGACACTCAGTCCCAAACACTCTTCAGTCAGGCGCCAGTTTATAAACATTCACGCGTCGTTCTGTCTCCCACATTAATGAATGCGCAGTGAATTAAGAATTGCCACGAGTACGTTTTATTTGTATTAACTCTAACAATCGGTCCGAAAATTTTACAGAAATAATTTCAAGTGTTACATCGTTGCAAATTGGTATTAGATGCTCGATAAATAATTGCCAGCGCAAGTGGTGTTAAAATTATTTCCAAACTCTAGAAGTCCGCTACGGAGCCATTAGTTTTTATTCGCGTGTAAAAATATTCGATTCCTAACACGAGAAGAGAACAAAATATTACGCAGCAACTTCGCTTATTTTCTTAAACCTTTCTTCTCGCCGAAACAAACCAATGTTGATAACTTTGAACTGCGAAAAGGGTTAAAAGGAAGGATCGTCGCGGTTTCAGTTCATGTAACAAGAAGATACACCGCAATTATTCTGTTTCTGATCGCGGCAAATAATCGGAGCTCGGCCAGAAAAACGAAAAGTATTAAAAACAGAGGAGGAGGAGGAGGAGGAAAGCAACGGAGTTTAAAATGGAGGGAAATGAAAGGAATGGTGGCGAAGCTGCAGCAAAGAACGTTCGTTGGCAAGCTGAATAAAAAGCAAGAGTCGTAGATTTTAAAGCCGAGGAATCAAGTTGATTAGATCGTCGGGATTTCGGTGTATCAACGTCGAAGGGAATTCTATTCTTGCCGGAGCGTCGATTTACTATCCTCCTGCTACTTTGTTAGCCTTTTTTTGCCAGCAACCGAGAGCACCGGTGATTCAATTGCGGCCGAAGTCGCGGTCGAGTTACGTATCCGCTGCCTCCTCCATTTATTTCCTGTCCTGCCTCCCGCCGAGGCCGAGTAAAGATCGATTAGGGATAGAGATCGATCGTTCGGTTAGATATTAATTCGCCGAATTAGTTCAACCTCGCCCAACTACTTTTGTCCCGATAAAATCCATTCTCTGTTGCAAAATAACTTGCGCATTCTTCGTTCGAATATTTATGATCATTCTCGGTGGAAGAAATTATTCGATGAATGTATTGGAAGAATTTATCGAGAGAATTTCGTCGAATAATTTATTGGAAGATTTTATTGGAGGAATTCATTCGAACAATTTTAATTTAATGGAAGAATTTTATTCGAAGATTTTATTGAAAGAATTTATTAGAAGAATTTCATTGGAAGATTTTATTGGAGGAATTTATTGGAAGAATTTATTCGCATAATTTTATTGGAAGAATTCATTGGAAGAATGTATTGGAAGATTTTATTACAAGAATTTATTGGAAGATCGTATTGGAAGAATTCATTGGAAGTATTTATTGGAAGTATTTATTGGAAGAATTGATTGTAAGAATTTCTTCGATAAATTTATTAGAATAATGTATTGGAAGAATTTTATTGGAGGAATTTATTGGAAGAATGTATTGGAAGATTTTATTACAAGAATTTATTGGAAGAATTTATTGGAAGTATTTATTGGAAGAATTCATTGGAAGAATTTATTGGAAGAATTGATTATAAGAATTTCTTCCATAAATTTATTAGAAGAATGTATTGGAAGATATCGTTTGATGAATTTATTCGAAGAATGTATTGGAAGAATTTGCTGAAAGTATTTATTAGAAGAATTTATTGGAAGAATTCATTCAAAGATTTTATTGGAATAATTTATTGGAAGAATTTTAATTGGAAGAATTTATTGGAAGTATTCATTCCAAGATTTTATTGGAAGAATTTATTGGAAGAATTTTATTGGAAAATTTTATTGGAAGAACTTCTTCGATGAATTTATTAGAAGAATGTATTGGAAGAATTTACTGAAAGTATTTATTAGAAGAATGTATTGGAAGAATTCATTCAAAGGTTTATTGGAATAATTTATTGGAAGAATTTTAATTGGAAGAATTTATTCGAAGTATTTATTGGAGGAATTGATTGTAAGAATTTCTTCGATGAATTTATTAGAAGAATGTATTGGAAGAATTTTATTGGAGGAACTTATTGGAAGAATGTATTGGAAGATTTTATTACAAGAATTTATTGGAAGTATTCATTGGAGGAATTGATTGTAAGAATTTCTTCGATGAATTTATTAGAAGAATGTATTGGAAGAATTTTATTGGAGGAACTTATTGGAAGAATGTATTGGAAGATTTTATTACAAGAATTTATTGGAAGTATTCATTGGAGGAATTGATTGTAAGAATTTCTTCGATGAATTTATTAGAAGAATGTATTGGAAGAATTTTATTGGAGGAATTTATTGGAAGAATGTATTGGAAGATTTTATTGCAAGAATTTATTGGAAGATTTTATTGGAAGAATTCATCGGAAGAATTTATTGGAAGTATTCATTGGAGGAATTGATTGTAAGAATTTCTTCGATGAATTTATTAGAAGAATGTATTGGAAGAATTTTATTGGAAGAATGTATTGGAAGATTTCATTCAATGAATTTATTCGAAGAATTTATTGGAAGAATTCATTCAAATATTTCATTGAAAGAATTAACTGAAAGAATTTTATTCGAAGATTTTATTGGAAGAATTTATTCCACGAATTTATTTGAAGAATTTATTAGAAGAATTTATTGGAAATATTTATTCCACGAATTTATTTGAAGAATTCATTCGAAGTATTTATTTGAAGATGTTATTGGAACAATTTGCTAAAAGAATTTATTGGAAGAATTCCAAATTTCCTTTAATCCAACTAGCCGCGCAAAAGTTCATAGATTTGGAAAAAGGTTAGCCGGGCTTAGGAATGTTGTATCTGTATAAAATCGGACGTGGTTGGAGAGCGAGGTTGGCGCGCAATTTATTGCTAATACGCGCGGCTAAGTGCCGTCATCGTGACGGATTAACGAGGCGCCGTTGAAAATGCAAAAAGGTTTAATTTCAATGACTATAGGGTTGGTGTGGCGGCGCGCGGGTTGAATAATTACAAGGCAGGAAGGGGAGGTTGGATCATCGTGATAACAATACTCGAACCTCGGCGTTACACCGTGCTATTGTAATTACCTCTCGTGCCTCAAGTGCAACGTGCTATTTTCGTGAAAATACCGAGTGCCTCGCTTTACTTCCATGCACGATACACCGATATATTCCTCCGGCAACGCCCTACACCCGTTTCCTTTCTTTCTTTTTTTCCTCCCCCCTCCCCTTTGCTCGCCGCGCACACGCTAACCGCGACCCGTGCCGAGGAGCTTCCATTAGTTGAATAATTGCACGGCAAAAAAGCGCTACAATGTAGCCAACGAACCTCTGCAGTTATACTTTTGTGCATCGTTAGTAGGACGCGGCGAATTTTTAGACAAATTCCCGTCCCCGTGAACGCGATTGGAGAAAACCACGTGATACGTTTCGAGTTTGTTTCCATTGTTAACGTTTTGCCCTGGCAAGCTTTTTCGAAGAGTTTCGCCGACTCCGACGACTAGTGGAACGCGGATCTTCGTGCGAATTCGTACTTTTGTAGATTCGTAGAAGGAAATACAGAGTTTCGGGTATTTAACTTACGCGTAACGTCGTTAGAAAGATTAGGCGTTTCGCTGCAATAACGCGTGGTATAAATATGTGTTCATCTCTCCACGTTCACCAGCTTTACTTTTTAGTTTTGAACGAATTGCGTTTTCTCCTGTTCGTAAATTGATTGGATAAAGTGGGGCAATGTAACGAAGCGAGATAACGTTAACAAATTAATCGTTTCTTTAGGTATTTGAATCGTAATATTATCTACCTTTTCATTCTTTCGACGTTCCATGGATAAGTAGACTGAGTAATTAGTCTGCGGATGTTTATGCTAATTCATCGTGGTATAAACGGATTTAATAAAATGGAACATAAACAAAGATTATTATATTTATCAATATCAATATTAATTTCAATTTTATTCGTCACACGGGACATAACTCATCGGTATACGAAAATTACTCAAGATTTCGGTCTCGCTATTTACAGCACCAGTAACAAAACACAGATTAATTATTAAAAGCAAAAATAGAAATCTATACTTGGCGCTTAAAAATCGAACTTAAAAGCTTACATTAAATATTTACCATAAGTTTAACTATCCCACGTTTATACATTTCTGGCATTTAAATTTGCCACGAATATTTAAAGAGCCGCAGTCTAGTAATTATATATAAATGCTATTTTGACGAAATCCAAGCGAACTTTCGATTTGGCGGATTAGAGAGTATTTCTCGCAGGCGTCGAAGTTCGTAAATTTTCGTTGCGTCGATGCGCGCTTTGCGAGAAGGGCGAGTCGAAAAACGGCAACGGGGAAAGCTTTTAACGATCGGGGGTCAGTGAAGCGTATCAGTTACAGTGGCACAGGTACACCGATGCCGGTGATTTCTACAGAAGCGTTGCCTAATCCTGTTTCGATAATCCTCTCTCGTCGCCGCTGCCAACGCCGCGTTGCGTTCCGCCAAAAGCAACCTTCACTGAATCGCGCCGTTTCCAAAAGTACCGCGCGGGATTCGAATAAATTAGCCCGTGTCTCCTAATGGCGCCTCGTTGTTTGGCCACCTTTCACCTTGATCTTTCATTCACCTTTTTTAATTTCACATGGGATCACGTGGGGTGGTGGACCCTAGAAGGGATCTAGAGACCCAGTAGAAGAGAAAGACAGTATATTCCGAATAAGGATGTTAAACACGCAGAAGACGCACATTAGATTAGTGACACGACCATTAGTGATCATTAGTGATCGCGATCATTAGTGACCCGACCATTAGTGACTCGACTATTAGTGATCATTAGTGACCCGACCATTAGTGATGATTAGTGATCGCGATCATTAGTGACCCGACCATTAGTGATCATTAGTGATCGCGATCATTAGTGACCCGACCATTAGTGATGATTAGTGATCGCGATCATTAGTGACCCGACTATTAGTGATCATTAGTAACCCGACCATTAGTGATCGCGATCATTAGTGACCCGACTATTAGTGATCATTAGTGACCCGACCATTAGTGATCGCGATCATTAGTGACCCGACCATTAGTGATCATTAGTGATCGCGATCACTGATCCCGATCATTAGTGATCGATCGCGATTATTAGTGATCGCGATCGATTAGTGACCCGAAGATCTGGGTTCTCGATCCCCGCCAGCGATCCACAGTTTCCTTTTTTCGGCTAAACAAGGCGCTACAGCTCGGCCCGATTCTACATTTATTTATTTATTTATTGAAGCAGAATTAACTCTTTGGTACGAAAATAAAAAGACATAACCGATTAAAGCAAAGAACAGTATCGTAGATAAATCTATAATAGGAACCAAAGAAATCTAACTGTTGTTGATACAACTATGATATGATATCGAATGCTTTCACCACGAACGAAATGTTAACAAAATTTTCGCGATACACCGGTTAGAAAACACACTGACTATTTACTGGTTTCGCTTACTAATATTCTTGAAGCTTGGGTATATTCTTCCCATACATCCGTAGCAAATCAAAAGAGAGAGAGAGAGAGAGAGAAAAGAAAAAAAAAAGCAGAAAGATAAATAGAATATATTTGGTGTAGGGTTTTCGAAATTCCCTCGTATTTCCCGTCAAACTCAGCCTCGAACCGTAAAACAATAGAAACGTCGGGGAGCAGTTTCTGCGCCGGAGAAGTATAGAAATATTACAAGGGCGAACAGAGGAAAATCCGTAATAAAATATAAAAAAAAAAAAAAAAAAGGTGCCGCAGCAACGGGGGAGAATGGGGAAGAGGCAACAGCGATCGCGTTTCCGAGGGGGCGAAGAAAAAAGGAAAAAAAAAAGGGTCGAGTGCTATGGTGCGAGAGCGATCGGAAAATTGGTTCGTACGCGTACAACTTAAGCCGACGTTCGTTTGATGGTTCGATTGATCGAACGGAGTTGCCTGAAAGGGCGTAGAAGGGAACGGAAGGGCGGAATAGCTCGAAGGGGCGACGGTGTAACGTAGGAGTAGCTTCGATTATTGCGACACGTCTAGCGGGCAAGCAATTCCTGGGAAAGCATCGGTTAATCCGGTTTCGATAATCCTCTCATCGTCGCCGGTAGATTCGAGCAGGTGTAGCTTCGGATGGAAGCAACGAAGGAGCGAGATAAAAGAGAATAGCGGGGCTCTGCGATAGCGCTCACTGCTTTGTGTTACAGGCAGAGCAAGAAGGGAATTAGGGTAAATGTCCCGCGTGCCGTCGGTGTACCTGTAACCGACACTTTAATCGCTTTATTTAATGGCAAAGTCTGGCCGTACGAGGAGTCGTAAGTAAACGAATTTTGGTACCACATTTGGACCTCGGTTTACGTAACAATACGTACACATTGTGTGTTCGTTTATACCTGATATTTATTATTCTTCCATATGTATTATTATATTATATATTATATTATATATTACATATTATATTTTATATTATATTATATATTATATTTTATATTATATTATATATTATATATTACATATTATATATTATATTTTATATTATATTATATATTATATATTACATATTATATATTACATATTATATTTTATATTATAATATATATTATATTATATATTGTATTATATATTGTATTATATATTATATTATATATTATATTATATATTATATTATATTATATATTGTATATTATTATTTTGTATATTACTATAGTATATATCGTAGGTTTTTCTTAACGTTTCAATTCTTCGCCAAAAAAAAGAAAAAGTGGCACAAGAACGTTCCTTTTTCAAGTATTCCTTAACATACTTTGCGGGCTCTCCTGCACCTACCACTAGAGGGACATACGAAATAGGACTTTCTCGAAAGCACTCGCTCCAACTACCTCATCCATATACTATATACTGCCTTTAACCTTCCTTCCAATATTCCAGTGTCTAAGGCAGGGCTTGCTAAGTAGTCTTACCGATGAATCCACTAGCAGGCCCAGGACGAAACGCAATAACCCTTCCTTTTTCCCATTCTTCCTCCTCTCTACACAGCTCCACAATACATTTCATGTTAATGCTAAAAATAAAGCGGTTTCTCAACGAATAAGAAAGTTGACTCGGGGTAAAGTCGCCGAGTAAACGTTCACCTAAAGTCGCTAAAGTAAAAATGTTTCGTTGCTGTAATATTCTAACTTGCTCGTATCCCATCCAAGGTTTAAAGGGTTAAGAGGGTACTCGAGTAGCCAATATCTTATTAACGACGCGTTAAGACGTTGCTTAGCCGTGTTAGGTGTACTTACGCTCGCCTTTGAAATGTCTCTCGAAGCACACGAAGCTGGACGACGCGACGAAGCGTGTTTCGCTTTACGAGGCTCTCTCTCTCTCGGTGGGCAATGATTTTCCAAGCATCCCATAAGGGAACTTCGGTTCAACTGTGTTCAACAACAGCCATTCGCGCAAAAGACCGCCACGATAATGCTCGGATGCCCATTCCGAATAACTCTAACTTTTGCAAAAAGACCGCGCGCAAATATTCGCATTCCAATAAGACGCTGGCTGCAGCAACCTTCGAGTCTGTTTGCGGCTTACACGCGTCCGATCCCGGCCCTTATTTGTTACGCAAATTTTTGCGTACGCTCGCTTTCACGGGGCTATCAAGGAGTTTGGTTACCGTTTCGAGATTCCGAAGAGGCTTCTTTGCGCGTAACTTGCCTCGTAATCGTAAAGAAAACTTTTCGGTGGCCAATGCTGAAGAAAGTAGAAAGTTTGTAAGCCGATGCTGGAATCGAGTGAACTGGCAAACGGAAACGGATACTTTGGCTGTGTATCGTCGCGAAATGCTTTTGCGACGAATTATAAGTACGTTGAGACGAGAAGAATGGCGAAAAAACGAATCGAAATCTTTGAGAAGAATGATTATTAATCCTTTAACCGTTTCGTTTAATTTCGAAAGCACGCAAGTGTGAGCTTAATTAGATTTGTGAACGATCGACGAGAGCAGAACAATTCCACTTGTTGTAAAATTGATATGAATTATAACAACGTGACAAATTTTTATAGCGATTCGTTTTCCAAAAATGTACAGTTTCATTGTTTAAAGATTGATTAATATTATTTGCAGAATGTAAAATTGGTTTAGGTTCATAGACGAAACGATATTTGGAATCGCAAACGTAGCGATGTTAATTTTTAGTTCATTATTATTCTAAAATGTGTTACAATCACGAATATGTTTCTTCTTTTACCTAAATTGCACTTTAAATAACAAAACTGATTCTGTTTCACGGTAACCTCGTCTTTAAAAGAAATTGCCATCTTTTCACCATGTCGTTTCACGACGTAAACATGGAAAGGGTTAAATCCAAGATTTCCTCTATTGTTTCATTCGATATCGATGTATCGAAGCCGAAAGTTTACGCAGAACGTGCAAAATACGTGCAATTTATTTATTTATCTATTACATTATATTATTATTATATATAAATATTATATAAAATAGATTATACTAATATATATAAAAAGAGAACCCTTTGGTGTACAATAGTGTTTAGTCGTACGCAGACAAATCGCGAATCAATCGACGCTTAAGACAATGGAACGATGAAAAACACGTCGAATGCTCCGCGATGTAATTCTCCAAAGATGCGGATTTGCATAAATCTTCGCAGTCTAGTCGCAAGAGGAGGGTTTGGATTACAACGCGTCGAGGAACGCGACTAGACAATTCGACCAGAGCGCGACGCGATTCGAGGCATTCGCGAGGCGAGGATCGATCGATTAATCGAAAATATCCGTTTACCTGGAATGCAGTCGAACGAACGTTTGTCGGCGGTTTGTCGGAGCAGGCCGGTAATATGTTTTCGCGACGGATTAATCACAGTCGAACGATAAATTTCCACGAGACACCGTGTTCCGTTCGACCGCCGAGTACAATCCTAATGGAAGGGCCGCGGTTAAAGCAAAAGCTCGCGGTTATTTTCGACCGCGATCGACTAACAATCCCCCCTCCTCCCTTTTCGATCGTTGCATTCGTGGACCGCGATGACGGAGCAGTTTTATCGTCCGCGATAATCCCGCGGAATAACGTTCCGCGAGAGGCGAATCGAGTCACGTGGCAGCGGTGAGAGGCGATCTCTGCCGACAATAACGCGGCACCGTTACTTTCGCCAAATATCTCAAATACCGCGTCCTTTATTTCGGTTAAACCGAGTGGAAAGAGGACCGTTGGCCAGGCGCCAAACTTCCTAATCATTCGCCGCCATATTGAACTGACCATACTTTACAGCGGAAACTCGGCGACTTCCTCTGCTTCCCTTCCGCTTTATCGAATTAGATTTATCCGTCTGAAAATGAGCCGCTGAAATATTTCGAACACGCCTTGCGCTACGATTATTTCAATACTTACGCGCGCGCCAGCGTTGGGTTTGTTAAGGGTTATGCTTTGATGGAAGCAGGTTCTTCTTCTTTAGGTTTTTAAATAAAAAAGACACGGGTTTAAGAAAAAGGTAACTGATATATATATATAGAGATATATAAGAGAATATACTCTCTTTAAAATTAGCGCGCTTAGTATATTCTGCGCGCGCTGCGATGACGACCTGCTAGATGTCTCGCCGAGATATAAATTAATCAACAGCCACGTGGAGAATTATAAGAAAAAGATAGATAGAAAGATTGTAAGAGAGAACATGTGCTAAGACAAGAAAAGATTACATAGAATTAATAGTTATAACCAAAATAGTTGTTAAAGCAGAGTTGTGAAAGAGAGAGACGAATAATTGACCTTAATTGTCGTTTCTCTTATTTACCAAGAAACAAATTTCGTTGAATTATTCCAAC
Organism: Eucera pruinosa; assembly: GCA_028830335.1. Lineage (NCBI taxonomy): Eukaryota > Metazoa > Arthropoda > Insecta > Hymenoptera > Apidae > Eucera > Eucera pruinosa. The sequence goes on along the minus strand of JAMYCR010000001.1, from coordinate 3,929,294 downwards.
AATCCCAACTTCTGATATAAGACACACTATATATATATATATATATATATTTGATTGTATGTGGAAAATGTAATATACCAGAACTTTCTATGTCCTGTCCGCACCGACTCTTTACGTCGAACTGTCGAGAAAACGACAGCCTTCGACACTTATAGTTTTACAAACAATTGTCAACCTTTTCAGGTACGCTTGACCGTCGACAAGACGAGACTCTGCGACTCCGAAGTCTTGGGTTTTTCCCCGATTACTTTATTACGCCTGTAGAAGCGACACTCTAATATTTTTGAATAGGCAGTTTTTCTAAAGAAGAGCTGTTTTATTTCAACATGGCCAACCACTGTTTTCGTATACTGTTACGTGGAAACTATTTATGAACGAGTTTCATTTAGTAACATTGTTTATTGCAAAGCTGCTTCATTTTGGCGACTAAAGATGGGTCTTTCGATCGCAAAGGGTTAAAAGTTACCATTGTCACACTTGAATCAGCGACCCGATGTAATCGTATTCTATTCGAGAACGGAAAATATTTAACCTCCCGCGTTGATAATAAAAATCATAGCAGAGAAACGATTGCACGGTAAGAAAGATTAGGCGATATAAAAGTGAAAATGAACGACAAGGGGATGAGAAATTCATGAACCGTTGCGTATTTCATTTCAGCTTAGTCGAGAAATTCTCCAAACTTTTTCCCAATTATCCTCCGCCCTACGAGAGCGTAGCAATTTCGTCGATCCGTAATAAAGCGGCGGCGTAAACTTCCCCAAAAAATGGACCGAGCGTAATACCCGTCCCGCTGAGCCTTATTAAGAAATTTTTTTCTGCTTACCCGTTCGAGGATCAATTTTTTTTATCGGCCAGTTCATTTGCATCGGTCCGTCGCGTTTCGTCGAATCCACCACGATTCGAGGGAAAAAGGTAGCATTTGATTACTTGATGTATCCTTAAAGTTTTAGTGACACTCTGTACATTAGTCGCGTTACTAGAATACCGCGGGAAAATCGTCGAACTTCAAAGTTCCGTAAGCTTGTTAAAATATATTCGAAGCTATCGAAACAAAATGTTGAATATTTATTTGCTAAATAAATACAACAGAGTTTTAACCTAAGTATGTATTTAATTAATGTAGTTGTACAAAACGAAAATGCTGTTCTTAGTTTGACGGTTTTCTGCTAACTGACTAACTGACTAAGACTCGGAAAAAGGCCGAGACGCTCAGGGGGTGCAATAAAAGAGTGTCCTCCTCAGGTAGTACTGACCTTTGCAAGGGAGGGGACAGCATCAATGGATACAAATTTTCATTAAAAATACATGCATGCAATGCTTATTCTCAACACAAAAACCTACGGTAAATGACTCACGTATTGTCACTGTTCCTGTTTTCCAAGGGATGTCCAAATTATACGTAAACCGTTTGAATCCCTTGCCTTGTAATGACGAGTGTGACTCGTAAAATAGATCGTGGCTCGAATGCAAAAAATGCCCGTCCAATTTATAATAAATTATAATTTCAACTCGATCTCAAGTATCAAGACTGTTGAATTAAAACAGCTCTTCTTTGGAAAAACTCCCTATTCAAAAATATTAGAGTGTCGCTTCTACAGGCGTAATAAAGTAATCGGGAAAAAGCCAAGACTTCGGAGTCGCAGCATCTCGCCTTGTCGAAGGTCAAGCGTACCTGAAAAGGTTGACGATTGTTTGTTAAACTGTAAGTGTCGAAGGCTGTCGTTTTCTCGACAGTTCGACGTAAAGAGTCGGTGCGGACAGGACATAGAAAGTCCTGGTATATTACATTTTCCACATACAATCAAATATATATATATCAGTTACCTTTTTCTTAAACCCGTGTCTTTTTATTTAAAAAAACCTAAAGAAGAAGAACTTGCTTCCATCAAAGCATAGAAGCCTAGAAGCTTAAGAAGACAATAATTCTGATGATCCTTAAGTGGTGAAGGAGGGATTTTTCCAAGCCTGCCGCGTGTAACAACAACACGCGTTACTCTTCGCAGTGGCTCACCGTCCCCAACACCTGCGAGCGAATAAACGTAAGCTTCGGAATCGCAAGCGTGCCACTTAGGCACAGAAGGCTGACAAGACAATAACACATCCCTATGAAACGAACCTTCGGCAACCTATAGCTGGACAAGAGCTCTCCATATCTGCCTTGGATCGCGGTTTATCCGCGAGCAATTCCCCGAAGGGGGAGGCTGAAAAGCAAACCGCCACCTCCTGTCAGAAGCCGCCAATACAAATCCTCTTCTACGCCGAAGAGGAGCGTCCCGTGGAAGCGATGCGATCGAATCGATGCGGTGGTAATCGAAGCTCCTCGGTCCGATTTCCGTGCGGAAGGGACACGAGACAGCGATGCCATGCGGTGGCCGCATCCGAACGCAATCAATTTCTATCGTTAATGGCGTGGACGGGAGATTATTATCGACCAGAGAGAGATAAGAGACAAACTCGTGTCGTTGATGGAAGATAGGCTTGAGGTTTGCCGAATTTCAAAATTGGTACGAAAAATTATTCATTTACGATTCCTCGTGCATCGCTTTGCTGTTAAAGAAACGATTCAACGCGTCGGTTACAGGGATACTGACAGTGTATTGGGATATATACTCAAGTCTCTTTTTTTATTCTACTGAATACGTTCCCTTCTATTAGGTGCGTTTTCTCCCCTTTTTACGAATTCGCCTACGGGCGAGTAGGATGGAGGCGATTGGACGAAACGGTCGCCGTTTACTTTTACAACCTCCTCGCAGTCCTTCGCGTTAGTTTTATCGCACGCATCGCGATTGCTACGCCTAAACGCCGATGGAGCTTTCGAGACAACCGCAGGAAATTATTTGCCATAAAATGCCACCGGCATTGTTGACTTTAACGATAACACTGCTTCCGGCAAATGAATTACTTCCCGTTGGCAGTTTCCCTTCTACGAGCTTTCGTAACCAACTTCCAAGGAACTTGTAGTGCATCCTTCATTTTCCCCTTTGACGCTCCTTCTACGCCGTTCTTCGGGCTTCGAAGCCGAAACGGGTCACGTGATTTCAATTTGGAAATACTTATTGATCCAATCGAATATATTTTGGGAGAGGTTGGACACTTAAAGGACTGGATTCGAAAGCTTCGAATAGGTACGAAGATTTGAAGATTCAAAGGCGTGTGACTAGAAAGCTTGCAAAATTTGGTGGCTTGGAATAGGAAAGCTTAGAATTTGAGAGCTTGAAAATTTAGTGGCTTGGAATACAGATGTTTAAAATTCGAGAGCTTGAAAATTTGGTGGCTTTGAATTCGAGAGCTTGAAAATTTGATGGCTTGGAATACAAATGCTTAGAATTCGAAAGCTTGAAAATTTGATAGCTTGGAATACGAAAGCTTAGAATTCGAGAGCTTGGAAATTTGGTGGCTTGGAATTCGACAGCTTGAAAATTTGATGGCTTGGAATACAAATGCTTAGAATTCGAAAGCTTGAAAATTTGATGGCTTGGAATTCGAAAGCTTGAAAATTTAGTGGCTTGGAATACAAATGTTTAGAATTCGAGAGCTTGAAAAATTGGTGGCTTGGAATACAAATGCTTAAAATTCGAGAGCTTGAAAATTTGGTGGCTTGGAATACGAGAGCTTGAAAATTTGATAGCTTGGAATACGAATGCTTGAAAATTTAGTGGCTTGGAATACAAATGCTTAGAATTCGAGAGCTTGACAATTTGGTGGCTTGGAATACGGTAGCTTAGAATTCGAAAGCTTGAAAAATTTAGTGGCTTGGAATACGGAAGCTTACAATTCGAAAGCTTGAAAATTTGATGACTTGGAATACGAAAGCTTAGAATTCGAAATATTATGCTCCAAACCGAAACGAGTTTTATATTAAATACGTTCTAAACTAGTTAAATAAAGTTACGCGCGAAGCTTAAAGCGGCAGCACGTGCTACATCTACCCTACTCGATTCTAGTGAATCTGAATTTTTAACAAACAGCAAGCCAATCTTTTTACATCATCCGGAGTATTATCCAAATAATACCAGCTACGTATACGAAGCTGTTCCGTGTTTGTAAAGCAAACGCGATACGATCGAACCGAATAAAACTACTTACAAGTCCCTCGCAAGGGTTAAATCCGTGCGCCCTTTCTCATGGATTAATATTGCCGCGTAAACGCGGGGATAAGATAAACGGAACAACTGCGCGAAATAAACGTAGAGAGCTGGCGCGGTTGTTAACGTTCCGCCGGCGCTTAGTTTGCGTTCTCGCGGCCGGTTGTTCCGCAACTCGACTCCCCACGGTCTCTGGAGATCCTTCGCAAATAGAGGGGTTGAAGAGTCTTGTGCAAATCGGACGACAGGATTACGAATTGAAATACGTGGACCGTTGGTCTCCCGTAAAACTGGATCACGATAATCTCTCGGGGCACCGGGAGAAATTGCGCGCGTTGCACGGCGAACGCGGGAACCTTTAGCCATTCGCTAAGCGCTGGATAGACCACTCATTTGTACGAAACATCGGTGCGCTTCGAATCGAAATTGCTCGCGCGTGAAAATGGTTACTTTAACGGTTATATTTAGCCCGACGATCAGATTTTAACCCTTCCACTGCGGAGCGATATGTATTCGCATGAGTAACGAAAATAATGAAATATGCGCGAAATAACGAAAAATAATGTGGCGGCTCTCCTGCACCCACCACTAGAGGGACATACGAAATAGGCTTTCTCGAAAGTACTCGCTCCAACCACCTCGTCCATATATATACCGCCTTTAACCTTCCTTCCAATATCCCAACGTCTAAGGCAGGGCCCGCTAGGTAGCCGCACTGATGAGTCCATTAGCAGGCCCAGGACGAAACGCAACACCCTTCATTTTCCTATTCTATCCCCTCTCCACAGCTCCACAATAAAGTATATACTTTGCGCGCGCGAAATAGTTTTTCGTGAATAAATTAATCTGAAATTATAAGATAATAAAACGTTAGATTGCCGTTAATTTTTGAACCTCGAAGAGTTACGAAATTAATCTACATATGTTGTATAGGGTTGTCCAAAAGTACCTTTAGGATGTTCAATGAGAATATCCGTTAAACGCCATGTTTGTTAATAAAATAGTGGTGGAAAAAAATAAAAATTGAAAAGAGAACGAACGGAGATAATAGTGTGGCGGCTTTCCTGCACCCACCACTAGAGGGACATACGAAATAAGCTTTCTCGAAAGTACTCGCTCCAACTACCTCGTCCATATATATACCGCCTTTAACCTTCCTTCCAATATCCCAAGTCTAAGGCAGGGCCTGCTAGGTAGCCTTTTACTGATGAGTCCACTAGCAGGCCCAGGACGAAACGCAACAACACCCTTCCTTTTCCTATTCTATCCCCTCTCTACAGCTCCACAATAGAAATAAAAAACAGATTAGGAAATGGTAAATCAGAAAGGGAAAGAGAAAAAGTGAAAGTAGATGTTCCTATAGTCTATTTTGGATAACCCTTTATTATACTAATTCTATGGAACGATATATATACGCCTTTTGGTAGTCAAAGTGTTATACGAAGTTAACATTTTTAAATAATTAATATGTGTGTGTGTGTGTGTATTTAAATTTGGTAGCGTATCGCTGTATCATTCCATTTCCCTTTTCTTTCGCGTTGCATCGACGACAGTGAATTATACGGTACGCGTTAATTCCTGATCCCCAGATTGATATGAAACGTTTGTTCGCCGTAAAGATAAATTAAATGCTGGTTCTAGAGAATTAACCCTTTACACTCGAGAGCTACCAAAAGTGATTCATTTTATTCAGTTGTTTATTTATTCGAGAGGCGAAGGATACCCAATTTCATAGAAAATTAATGAACGCGAACAACAAAAGTAAAGGGATGAAATTTATAAACAGCAATAGAAGATGAAATTCTATAAAAGACGGAGAATAATATTGGAGACTGAGAGTCACCATTCGAGTGCAAAGGGTTAAACGATAGGATCCCAATATTTACGAATATTATTATAAATCTACATTTATAATAAGATTCCAATACTTACGAATATTATTATAAATTTACATTTATAATAAGATTCCAATCATTACGAATATTATTATAAATCCACATTTATAATAATCCACGCGTATTATTATAAATCTGGATTTCTTCACGTTATTATGGATTCTGGATTGAAAATCTAAGATCGCTTTAAACCTTAAGTTTATCATGCAGATTGTACACGTAATCATGCGAGCAATGTCTATTGTTAAATTACTGTAGACAACGAGAATTCCAAACCAAACAAATTTTAAGTATAATTTATAACTATAAAAAGCATTATAATTATAAAGATTCGATTGAATTTAACTATGGAGGGATTAATCGAATATAACAAATACTGTAATTATGAAGATTGATTCAAGATTAAAGATTCGACCGAGACTCGTATAAATAATCCTCGCGTTGTTGCTATTGTCAAAGATTGCAAACTTTCCCGAGCTACGGAATGTAATTTCAATAAAATAGATACATCGCGACGCGGCGAAGCTTTTTTTTGCGGCCGTTGCGCAGGTTACACGGAATCCAATTTGTAAAGAGTTTCGTGGCTTACGCGGCGTTGAAGTAGGTCACCCTTCCATTCATCTATCTTCCACTTTTAACGTCCGTTTCTTTGGCGCTGCGCAAAATTTCATTTATTTTACAAGCGTATTACACGCGCCCGCTTTATACGCCTGGCGTTATATAGGGTAAATAACCCACGTACTGTCACTCTTCCTATAACTGTCACTCGGATTCGTTTTATTTAATAGCAAAGTAATGTCTGAATAATGTTTCTTCTATAGTAGTTCCTATTTATAGTTTCAATTCTGCTTTCCATTATAAAATAATACTAGGGTAAATGACCCACATACTGTCGCTGTTCCTATAACTGTAACTCGGATTCGTTTTATTTAATAGCAAAGTAATGTCCAAATAATGTTTCTTCTATAGTAGTTTCTATTTATAGTTTCAATTCTGCTTTCCATTATAAAATAATACTAGGGTAAATGACCCACATACTGTCGCTGTTCCTATAATTGTCACTTAGATTCGCTTTATTTAATAGCAAAGTAATGTCTGAATAATGGTTCTTCTACAGTAGTTTCTATTTATAGTTTCAATTCTGCTTTCCATTATAAGATAATACTAGGATTAATGACCCACATACTGTCGCTGTTCCTATAACTGTCACTCGAATTCGTTTTATTTAATAGCAAAGTAATGTCCAAATAATGTTTTTTCTATAGTAGTTTCTATTTACAGTTTCAATTCTGCTTTCCATTATAAAATAATACTAGGGTAAATGACCATTATACTGTCTCTGTTCCTATAACTGTCACTCGGATTCGTTTTACTTAATAGCAAAGTAATGTCTGAATAATGTTTCTTCTATAGTAGTTTCTATTTATAGTTTCAATTTTCCTTTCCATTATAAAATAATACTAGGGTAAATGACCCACGTACTGTCGCTGTTTCTATAACTGTCACTTTAATTCGTTTTATTTAATAGCGAAGTAATGTCTGAATAATGTTTGTTCTATAGTAGTTCCTATTTATAGTTTCAATTCTGCTTTCCATTATAAAATAATACTAGGATTATTGACCCACATACTGTCGCTGTTTCTATAACTGTCACTTCAATTCGTTTATTTAATAGCAAAGTAACGTACAATGAATCATAAGTAAACAAATTTTCATACCAAATTTGGACTTCGGTTTACGTAACAACACAAATAAACATTGTATATTCGTCTACACTTAATATTTAGAAATAAATATTAAGAGGTAAATGTACTGTTGAACATTGAAGCGTGACCAATATAATTATAAAGTATGGAACGTGTGATAATTCAGTAAGTCGTAAATCTTCCGTGCTGAAAAGTTCCGCGACGTCGAATCGCCATGTATGTACAATTAACGATGCATTCGGATTCTATCACAATTGATGCGTTTAATTTTAATGATACAAATCGAATCATTCGCTTGTATCCAATACGAGACCATATACATAATAAAGTCGTGCCTTTACTTGAATAATAGAAGCGGTATTGCGCGATTTACTTTCATCAAGTAAACTAGTAAAATAGCGAATAAAATAGTTCCATAACCAAGTATTCTTTTCTAATTTGAGAACTTAAATCTCTTAACCAAAATTTCACCAAACTTTCCTAACAACGTAGCTCGCAATAAATCATTCCAACCTTAAGCAACCACATTTTATCGCGACCTACTGTCGCGTACAAAGGTTAAAAATAGCGATTCTTGTCTTATCTCGAATCCTTCCCCCCATCTCGCCGTATCTTATTCCATGCCCAGACAGAAATGTGTGCCCGTATCCGGAAGCACGCGGGCGCGACTTGTCACGCGAATCCAAAAGGGAAATTTCCCTAGACGCCTCCCCTGAGTCGTATCGTTCAATTGTCCGCCGCATTCTTGCGCCGCATCGTCCGTAGAACGCTCACTTAGGAGGTCTCAGAAACGCGCGAGAGTTTCGACGTGACCGGGCAAGACGAGGACAAGGACGAATCGGCAACGACCGTGTGAGTCGTGGATAAATTATACCGGCACGCGAAAAGAGAGGGGGGATCAATAATGAAAGCCGTGGCCGGGTGTGCCCGCGCAAAGGCAGAAGGTTCAGCGTTGGCAAAGCGATTTCCATTGTGGCTGAAAATCGTGACCGGCGTTCGAAAGCGGAACAACGCTGGACCACGTTCTTCGACCGCCGTCCTTCTCTCGCTCCGCATCGAGGAGGACGTTCACCCTCGACGTGTACGACGGGATGTACACGCAGCTGACGTGTGCCGTATTGAGTGTGGCTTAACGTACGACGAGCCTGAGAGAAGCGTGCGAGCGACGCGTGCATTATTACCGGACCTATCCGCGTTCGAGACTCGCTTGGAAATGTTTCTCCAGTTTTGGGAGCGCTGCTTCCTGTTAGGGTAAACCACCCGCGTACTATCAGCGTCCTTACAACCGACACTTGAATTCGTTTTATTCAGTAGCAAAGTAATGTGTAAAGTATCGTAAGTAAGTTGATTTAGTAGCAAAGCAATATACGAAGAACCGTAGGTAAAGAAATTTTACTCATCGATACGGAGGTAAAGACTTTGGAGCTTTAAAATGAGCCGAATTTGATCGTCATACGATGCTTTTATACGAAGCTATAGTAGTTCAAAGATTGAGTATCTTTCCATCGATATTATTTGATCCTTTAACACGTGTACCATGGGCGGCTCGCGCATGGCTGTCCCATAAGTATATGGTCATTAAATTGATTTAGTAAATAGAAGAATATTGCCATTAATTTACTTGTTGATCATTTCAAGAATTCAAAGTGGATTCATTGAAATAACCTATTAAATTCATTTAATTTCAATTGAGTGATTGGGTATTCTTAAAAGCAAAGCAAAGTACTGTGGAGCTGTAGAGAGGGGATAGGATAGGAAAAGGAAGGGTGTTGCGTTTCGTGTTGGGCCTGCTAGTGGACTCATCAGTGCGGCTACCTAGCAGGCCCTGCCTTTGACTTGGGATATTGGAAGGAAGGTTAAAGGCGGTATATATATGGACGAGGTAGTTGGAGCGAGTACTTTCGAGAAAGCCTATTTCGTATGTCCCTCTAGTGGTGGGTGCAGGAGAGCCGTCACAGTACTATTAGCGTAATAGGAAAGTAATAGCAAAGTAATATTGTTATACCCCAGATGACGAGAAACGTGAGCTTCAACGCCGGCGTTAACGTGTTAATTTCGCTGAATAGTAGGCTGCGACTTTTTACGCATCTGTGAAGAATGTAGCTTTAGAGAAAGAAAGCGTAGTTTGTGAAATATAAGCAGGGCATAATAGACGGATTCGAATCAGTGCAGCCCACTAAAAAGTTCCAAATGCAGTAGCATAAAATTGTCGCTAGAAAAGTACGCGTTTTCTCCTTCGAAATTTCTTTCCACTTTTGACGAGCGTTTTTCCTCCCCGAAAGCTTACAAACAAATCTTGCAAAGACAGCGACGCGGAGTTGAAGAGAATTGAATGGAATTCATGAATTTGTAGCGTAACTGGTAGAAGAGAACAGACTTGACAGACTGGCAAGAAAATGCGGAAGGGAAACAAGCTCTTTCTGGAAGAAAAGGGGAGCAGCTTTAAAGGAGACACCGAAACGAGCGACAGAGTCGTTTCTTTTCCACGCAGCTGGCTTGCATTCCAGGACTAAAGGAGAAAAGGGTAGACGAGTATTAGAGAACAGAGAGAGAGAGAGAGAGAGAGAGAGAGAGAGAGAGAGAGAGAGAGAGAGAGAGCAGATAGCGAAGAGGAAAGCTCGATGTTGTCGTCAGAAAGACTCAATTTGTCGCAACAATTTCACGGGTATCGGGTGCCAAGAATGCCGCTGAAAGCCCGGCAATTGTTTTTCGATTCGTTCTAGTCTAGTTCTTTTATTAGACGTGTAGCAAAAGGAAGCGGGGCGTCGATTCGCCACGAATGAACAATTTGTCGAACACCCTTTGAGCTTCTCCTAAACACGCTCCTCCTTCTAGCTTCTCACAATTGCTTCCTCCTTTCTTCTCTAAGCTGGAACCTTTGAGCGTTTGCGCGAAACACAATGGGAACAATCGTACCTACGGTTAGCCACAATATTATTATTAGGCCGCTGATATATTGATATATTAGTATATTGATACACTGATAGATTGCTAGATGGATAAATTGATATACTGATATATTGGTATATTCATATATTGATAGAGTTATAGATTTATAGATTAACGGATTGATGGATTGATGATTTAATAAATTTATAAATTTATAGATTTATAGATTTATGGATTGATATATTGATAAATTTATAGATTAACAGATTAACACAATCTGTTAATGATATATTGATAGATTGGTAGATTGATATATTGACAGATTCAGAGATTGATAGATTGATATACTGATATATTGGTATATTCATATATTGATAGAGTTATAGATTTATAGATTGATGGATTGATGATTTAATAAATTTATAAATTTATAGATTTATAAATTGATGGGTTGATATATTGATAGATTTATAGATTAACAGATTAACACAATCTGTTAATGATATATTGATAGATCGGTAGATTGATATATTGACAGATTCAGAGATTGATAGATTGATATACTGATATATTGGTATATTCATATATTGATAGAGTTATAGATTTATAGATTGATGGATTGATGATTTAATAAATTTATAGATTTATAAATTGATGGGTTGATACATTGATAGTTTTATAGATTGACAGATTAACAGATTGATACATTGATAGATTGGTAGATTGATATATTGACAGGTTCAGAGATTGATAGATTGATATACTGATATATTGGTATATTCATATATTGATAGAGTTATAGATTTATAGATTGATGGATTGATGATTTAATACAATTATAAATTTATAGATTTATAGATTGATGGGTTGATATATTGATAGTTTTATAGATTGACAGATTAACAGATTGATACATTGATAGATTGGTAGATTGATATATTGACAGGTTCAGAGATTGATAGATTGATATACTAATATATTGATATATTGATATTTTGATATATTTATATGTTGATATATTGATATATCGATATATTAATATATTGATGTATTCATATATAGATACAGTCATATATTGATGTATTCATATATAGGTATAGTCATATATTGATGTATTCATATATAGATATAATCATATATTGATATATTCATCAACTAGTTTACTGATATATTGATACACGAATATTTAGATATATTTATACGTTAATATATTGATAGATTGATTAATTGATATACTAATATATTGATATATTGATGTATTCATATACAGATATACTCTCTAATTCCCAAACTCTCTAATTCGTATGTATTTACATTTAATATATCCATTTGAAAACTAGCAATAATTAATTACGTTACACTGGCTTGGTTTCGATCCAACGACGAACAAATAAAACATAATAATAGAATAATAGGTAAATAGAATAAACTCGAACAAAGTTAAGTGCTCGGAAACGTAACCCTTAAATTATACGAGCTTGCAAAGGGTTCAAAGTTCAAAACGAGATATCTTTGACTGGCTGTGTACGTTCATATTTCGCATACGTACATTGTTCGCATCTTTCAACGTACTTGAAGCTCGCAAACATCCGTACCATTCCAATAACAAGCCAATCACCGGGGTTTCTTCTTCGCATCGAATAGGATTTCAACCTCTGATCCGGGATTTATACGGATAAATGCGAAGAATCGGAGTCGCGACGCGATAGCCGCAACAAATCTAAAGATACTTCTCCGCCCGTTGGTCTTCCGGATCGAACGAGTAACGATATAATTTTCCAGCTTTCCGCTCGGCCGCGTTCTCCTCCGTGTTTCATCGGCGTATCCGATTCGATCCATAGGGTCCACGATCGATCAATGTCACCGGCTATTATCGGACCCGGACGTTAGCTGGTAGCGTTTGAAATCCGATGGAAGGGAGTCAAGAGAGAAATCAAGTGATTCCTCGCAGTGTGTGTAACACGCGGAAGGGGATATCCAGGACTTACGAGCAGCAGAGTCCTGGTGGATTGGTCCTCGGGAAGATAACAACGTCCGTCGAGAGAGGATCGGGGACACAGAGTGTTTTGCGAAAGCGAGTCACGAACGGGGGAGTCAATTATCGCCGAGGCTAATGAAGCTATTGCCGGTGGAAAGGGAGGGAAAGAAAAGAAGAGAGAAATCGTCTGCTACTTTGGTCCTACGATATTCTTTTCTCTCTTCTTCTCCTCTATCAAGTCGTATCGTTTCTTTTTCTCCTCTTTAACTCCTTCGCGTTTAATTTAGCACCGGGAATAGGAAGATTCGTGGGCCGACGTTACTTCCGCAAGTCGTTTTCGACGAGCTTCTCCTCGCGCAACGCATACGAATCCCCGCTTATTTGCTTCCCAGCCGGTCCGGGAATTCAAATTAGCCGAATGCGTGCGACGGAGCGATCTATCCGAGATTATTCGTCGGGAATAGTTTGCCAGCTTCGATCGTCGTGGATTCATTTTGTAGCGGGGAATGTTGCAAGATTAACCCTTCAACGATAGACTCCAATAATTATTTAAGTTAGAGTAACCATTTTTATTTGCGTTTGAGAGAAGACGACATCTATGTTTGTCTTTTAAATTACATCGTATTAAATTAAATCGTTACTATTGGCAATGGGTGAATAATAACACACAAGTCTTTTATATTTTATACTATGTGACTTTATTATTTTACCGAGCGGTGGAACTTGACTTGACTCTTTCAATACTGAATAAGAAGCGAGGAGACGCTCAGACCCCAAAAGGAAATTTTGTATCTATTTAAGAAAAGAGAGACTATGCCTGCATCGTGTTTATTATCCTCACCTTCAAGAAAAAACAGCCTCAGGCTCTTAGACCTAATGGCGCCAGTACGGGTTTCGTAGCAAGGCAATAGGCACTGTTTCTCATTGTCAGAGTTAGTTTTGAATACAATTATTTAGTAATAATGCGACAGTTACACTAGTTTCACGGTTTATTTGGAATGCGTAAATCTTTCTTCATTTATCTAAATGGAACAGGAAACTGTTTCGTTTTCGAAGGATTAACCATTTCGCTATCGTGGCTGTGCTGCGTGAGCTGATTGATTTCGTAAAAAGTGTTATTTAGTTATTTAGCTATTTAGTTATTCAGTTATTTAGTTATTCAGTTATTTAGTTATTCAGTTATTTAGTTATTCAGTTATTTAGTTATTCATTTATTTAGTTATTCATTTATTTAGTTATTTAGTTATTCAGTTATTCAGTTATTTAGTTATTCAGTTATTTAGTTATTCAGTTATTTAGTTATTCAGTTATTTAGTTATTCATTTATTTAGTTATTCAGTCATTTAGTTATTCAGTTATTTAGTTATTCAGTTATTTAGTTATTCAGTTATTTAGTTATTCAGTTATTTAGTTATTCAGTTGTTTAGTTATTCAGTTATTTAGTTATTCACTTATTTAGTTATTCAGTTATTTAGTTATTCAGTCATTTAGTTATTCAGTTATTTAGTTATTCAGTTATTTAGTTATTCAGTTATTTAGTTATTCAGTTATTTAGCTATTTAGTTATTTATGTTGAAATACAACGACTGAACGCGATACGGGCCAGCGTGGGCACGTCAGAAATCACGTCGTCGTGGAAACGTGTTTGTTACACTCATTTGTTTTGTTCTGCTTTCCTTGCAGACGTGACTGTGGCCGCGTTCAGTTTCCTTTCTTTGCTAGATCTAGCCGCGTGATTACCATTGTAAAACCTTATATTAAAATATATACATATTTATTTCTGAAAAAAACTGTACTGCTGTACACTTCCAGAACACGAAAGTGTTTAACTGAAATCATTTAACTTTTTCGGATGTAATAAATGAAGACAATTTAGCTGTATATTATTTTATTGGTCGTTTCATACGCGTTTTAAAATATTTCAATGCTTAGAACTACAGTACATCATGTCAAATAACTGTGACGTCACTTCCGTTACATATTGTACCCAGCTGTGACGTCACTTCCGTAACGGACACTTCTAAAACATCGACCCAATCTGTTAAACACTTTCGTGTTAAAACCAATTATATTTCCTACAATTTAGCTATTTAGTCAATTAGTAATTTAGTCATTTAGTTATTTAGTTACGTAGTTATTTAGTTATTTTATAGTACACGTACAGTGAACATATTTAGAATCTTACGTTACTAGTCAACGAGTGTTGGGTTGCGTTCCGTCTCTCAATAGGTTCGGAGCTCGCGACTTAGAGAGAAAAGTGGACTGTATTTTAATGTATATTCAAAGTACGAGCAGCGGTTACAATGAACTATTAATGTATGTGTTTCGTTGCGACAGTTTCTCTGCGACTCTTTCCGTACCACTGTTTCGGTATGACTATGTTGTATGACTTCTTTCGTGTGACTATACTAGACGACTGTTTCTGTGTAACTGTTTCGTGTAACTATTTTGTGTAATTAACGAGACTGTCTCAGCCCCACTCTTGGAGTTTGCAATTTCCCACTGATTAGTTCCTTCCAATTTTTGGGCAGTTCCAATCAGCGGGCCTAGTTTGGAAAGACACACCTTCCCTTACGCTCGCGGCGTGTTTCCCTGAGGAAAGGGTCGCGGAGTTCTCCAAGGGGGGCGAAACGTTAGAATTTGACGGGGGTGGGCGACACATCTGGTCAACACCTGAGACGGTTTCCTTGCCCCTTGCATAGGCCGCGGAAACCGTTGGGTGACCGATGGTTCTCGAAGACTGCTCAGGCCGTGAAGGTTTACGACAGGGTAATAGCTATTGAGGCTAACGAAAAATATGCGAATGAAACTAAAGGCTATACAAATGCTATAACAAAAGAGTAAAAATCCGGGAATCGTACCATCTGGCGAGTGTCGTCCAGATGGCAGAAAAACTAAATTAACGAATGCTCAAAAATAGCGGTACTTCTAAACGTTGCCATAAACTTCCTACAAAATTGGCCCGAACAACGAGAATTGGGTTTAAACGATGGGCAACTTACCGACCACGGTGAGATACACGGAGTGTCCAATGGGTGGAGTGGTGGATATTTGGCATTCGTAAATACCGGAGTCCTTCTTCTGAGGATATCGTATCCTCAATGTCCATTCTTCCGTGTGCGGCGTGTGCATCGCCTCGAAACGTTGGTCGCTCGTGTACGTGTAACGACCCGCTGTTAGCAAGTGAATGTCTCGATGCCTCACCCACGACACCTGAAAGTAGTCATTTAATCGTTTATGTTTTTCTGGGCGCGCGTATTATTATATTAGAAACAAACTAGCAGTCGAAAGTTTGGAATCACTTCCCGGGTTACATTCGCGTTGCATCACCTTAATTTTGCTAATTTCATTGCGAAGTATTTCAAGAGTCGTATTCTAACTCGCGAAAATTTCCCCGAAAAATTAGAGCTTAAGTAAGCATTTTATTTAGTAGCTGCAAGTCACTTAAATCATCTGGAAGTGCGTTTGAGTCACTGAAGTATCGTTTCATTCAACCCTTGAAATGGAAAGGATTAAATTGCTTTTACTTTCGTATATTTTTGACCGAGGAACTTTTTAAAGTTACGCATTTCTAAACACCGTTTCAATCATATCTCCATTTTATCATCCACTTTCTCTGGTACTGAATTCAGAATTGTTATTGAATTTAGTAGCCGCTTAGAATTCTTCTAGAACATTCTTGTTCTTTACGAAATTATCCGACAGCGGAAAGAAAATATCAATTCGAATCCGTAACTGTTTCTAAATGTGGCGTTGCGTTCGAGGCGGATGGATCGCGAGTTCGAGGGTAAACGTGAAAAGTGCTGTTGCCACGGACTCCGGGGACTGTTTTTATTTTTAAGGGTTACCTAAACTAAACTAACCCGGGACGAAGCTAGCAGGCGAACGCGGAGAAGGTAGGTCAGACCGCACTCCGGGGATTAATCGAGCCCCTAAAACACAGAAATGATTAGACGCGTAACGATTCGCGACTCACACATCCACCGTACGTGTGTTTACGCGCCATCCGCTCGCCGCAATATCGTAAACACTGCACCGTACGTATCGGCAAAAAAAGAAAGGAAAGAAACGGCGAAGAACAGTGAAACCGCGCATTGGCCGTTTTTCGCGGCGAAAAATAAATTCTTTTTGCGGCAGCTTTATTCGATACGGTCGAGGGGGAATACGATGCTGTTACCACGTGCAGAATTAATTAATGTCTACTGTATTTTCGAGTGTCCGTCGTTTTTGATAATGCCAGATAGACGGCGGTGAAAAATCAAATTTATCGCTGGACGAGTTCCACTTTTATCTCGTTTCATTTAATTCTACGCATCGTTAATCGTTTAAGCGTAGTTTAGGCGTTTTCTGCCGATCGATTTATATTCGATTTATCGAAGACACTATCTATTGATTGTTTTGAAATACTTTATTTATTTATTTATAAACGAACCAAAGCCCCTTTGCTTATAATGTTTACAAAGAGAAGACAAGATAAACTATACATAATATATCAAAGAAAGGACATACACAGAAACGCATGATACAAACGGTATAGCATTATCCGATAATTCTACGTACGTGTCTTTTAAACGCATGTAAAGACCTACTAACAAAATCAATACGATTATAGAGAGTGCTAGAGTCAGCAATAATGCGATTAATTGGATCGATTAATCCATATGAAGATCTGGAATTACATATTTGTAATCCTTTATATCGATCACCTTTTTCAAAACAGAAACGAATCGAAAGAAGAATACGAATTTAACATCGATTAAATTCCATCGCAACGAAAGGGTTAATCTAGTTCAGTTCGATTAATCGGGGATGTTCGTGTGCTCGATATTGACGTTGCAACTTGAAACTAATTGACGTTGCAACTTGAAACTTCATCTTTCGATGAATTAAATTCATCGGTTCATTTCGAAATAGTGGATCACTTATTGCTGTAATCAATACTAGGTTTACAGAACTCGTCACGTTGACCCATTTCAGATTTCACACCTAAAATTATAGAGACCATAAATATTACCTCTCAGTACTTTATGTTAACTTTAATTAATACGATGGTATGAATATGTATTCTACGTGATTCTCTTCATCCTCACGCTTTTAATTTTGAATATTTATATGCAGTGTATGTATTTTTCCGGAAGCCTGTCCAATTATGCACGTAATGTTCGTAAACCTAGTGTTAATACAGTAGTAGTAGCTCGTCATTATATGGTAAAGGGTTAAAATCCACCGTATCAAAAGGGTTAACCACTTAGAAAAATTACAAGAAAACAGTGTATTCCCACCGATTGATCTAAAACCTTTTGCAAGACCAACATTTTATGCGCGTCAGCTAACAACAAGAGAGATCTTTATTAACCCCTTGGTCTACAATGACGAGTCACACTCGTTCTACGATTTACAGCGCGGATTCGACAAAAGTAAATATTACTCAGGGTAAAATTAACTTCGAATTTGAATCTTAACTTCATTTTACAAGCTTAGGGGTTGCAAAATAAAACGTGCCTTGAATATTTCCACGATTCGTACTTAACGCGATATAAAAGCAGCGATCAACTTACGTTTAGCATGCGTAGGTAATAAAATAATTAGAAGGCAAAGGGTTATTAATCTTTACGATTGCTCCGCGTCGAAAGGATCAAAATTACTTTTAACTCCTAAGAAAATTTTTTTGTGGCAGCTGTTAGCGATGGTGGCGGTGGTAGGTGGCTGGAATTTGTTTGCAAGAGATCGTTCGCCAATGTTTTACGAGCGAGACAGTGTTAGCGTTAAAAAGTCGTATCCGAAGTTAACGCGGGACTCGAAGCACGTTGCATTACACGTTCCGCTCGACGTGCTTTGGCATCGGCTTATTACCGGCCGCGTACACCTCTCTTCTTTACAACATTCGATCCTAACAACTTTTACTTCTCCTCGTTCCTTTCACCCCCCTTCGCTGACATTCACGCTGTGCCCCGCGCCATTATTTTCCACCCCGACGCCGCGGTCGCGTTAACCTTATACGTCGTTCACCCTTTACGCAGACATAATCCATTGTGTGCTCGCGAAATCGTTTTATTTTCTATCGGCGACAAGCTGCTTCGAGATGACGCCGGCGGCCACGACGAGGACAGTGTGAAGCTGTAGAGAGGGGATATGATAGGAAAAAAGGAAGGGTGTTGCGTTTCGTTTACGAGGTCAGATATTCACTACTATTTTAATCGTTGCCTTTTGTATCGAGCTGACCACGCGTGTAATATATTAACAATAAGTGAAGCTTGTAGTGTAAGATCCAAAAGCAGTGTTTCCAAACGTGGGGTCGACGCACCACAGGGGGACACGTTGATTATTAAGGGGGACTGCACCCACCACTAGAGGGACATACGAAATAGGCTTTCTCGAAAGTACTCGCTCTAACTACCTCGTCCATATATATACCGCCTTTAACCTTCCTTCCAATATCCCAACGTCTAAGGCAGGGCCTGCTAGGTAGCCGCCACTGATGAGTCCACTAGCAACTCCAGGACGAAACGCAACAACCTTCCTTTTTCCTATTCTATCCTCTCTCTACAGCTCCACACTTTGTCCAACTATTAACATTTTGAAGACGGTGTGGCGGCTATCCTACACCTACCACTAGAGGAATATACGAAATAGGACTTTCTCGAAAGTACTCGCTCCAACTACCTCGTCCATATATATACCGCCTTTAACCTTCCTTCCAATATCCCAGCGTCTAAGGCAGGGCCTGCTAGGTAGCCGCACTGATGAGTCCACTAGCAGGCCCAGGACGAAACGCAACACCCTTCCTTTTCCTATTCTATTCCCTCTCCACAGCTCCACAAAGTGTAAACGAATATACAATGTCTACGCGTTGTTACGTAAACCAAAGTCCAAATTTATTATGAAAATTTGTTTACCTACGATTCTTTATAAATTACTTTGCTATCAAATAAAACGAATTAAAGTGGCAGTTATAGAAATAATAAAATAATTTCCCTCTTTCCGTTTTTCGTCTCAAGATTAAATCAATTGAAATATTCTTCATCAAGATCAAAACTTCATTCGTGATTAAAAAAAATTGACTGCTGCTAGAATCGAATATGAAAGACTCGATCAAAGGAAATTGGGAATCGCTCGAAAAACGTTAACGCTACTAATGAATCGCGATATTAATGAAGAGAGCTGATGCAAAATCGATGGGAAACTTGTGCTTACCCGTATCGTGTATTCAATCGAGCAACGCAAGAAATGGACGTTTCAATAGAGCGGATGAACCGCTGGCACGGAAAATCTGCCAGGGTAATAATAATAATTAGCTGGCGGCGGAATAGATCTGAAGATGATTGCCATTGAACGGTGGAAATAAGCAAATTGGCCAAGTTCCAAACGGGGAGCGTGGAAAATGGCATAAGGCGAGTTTCGCCTGATACGAGCAACTTCTCGAGATCGTTAATTAAAAGGAAATGTAATCGATGATCCGAAGCCGTCGTAACACTCGTAACCCGAGCTATTTCCTTTCGCGCGAGCGGCGAATCAACCCT
The DNA here is from genome assembly GCA_028830335.1 of Eucera pruinosa. Taxonomy (NCBI): domain Eukaryota; kingdom Metazoa; phylum Arthropoda; class Insecta; order Hymenoptera; family Apidae; genus Eucera; species Eucera pruinosa. Next base: position 3,909,218 of record JAMYCR010000001.1, on the reverse strand, counting down.
TAACCGCCACCGTCTCGCAATTTAAACGGCAATTCCGATTTTAACCTATTTTTGAGAAACAATTTTAATCGGTGAATATTTGTGTGCATATTTTCCAGCAAATTTTTTCGCCTCTATCTTTTTTTTTTAGCACGATTCACATTTTTTTGGTTCTACATCAGCTGCGAAACGTTTACGGTTCTTGTATCGATATTTTTCTAATCGAAATCACTAATTATCGTAACTGTAATTTAGTTCACGTGTGCATTTCTTTTACAATCGTACGAGAGAAGGAGAAATATTTAACAAGAGCGTTGAAATGAATTTTCATTTTACGATCGAATAAATGTTTAGCTAAAATAATTATCCAAGTGGATTCTGTTTTGTCGGATATTTTATCCGCAAAATAATTATTTATTATTCGCAACAATTGACTCTGGATTTATTCGAGTATATTTTTATATATGTATCGTGGTATATATGAATATATCATTATATATATCATGGTATATATGAATATATCGTTATATTTATCGTATAAATATCGCAGATTTATTCGAATAATTTTGTATCAATCGTTCGCATAAATCTATCTAAAGGTATTATATATTTTCTCAACCAATGTAACGTAAAGAATTCCTTATCCCAATGAATTATGAACAATTTCTTGTTCGAACCATTCTTCATAATCAAATAAATAAATTCTTATTCGTTAGCGATGAATAAATTGTTAGTCCTAATTTTTATTCGTCGTTCGATGTTTCTACTTCCAATTAACTTCAGAATTTTCGGCTAAAATGTTTGCAAAACAATTATTTATCATCCGCAACAATTTATTCTCGAATATATCAAGGTATATATGAATATATCCTTGCCAATTATAATTTTACACCAAGAATAATTTTACACCAATTGTTCGTATAAATCTATCTAAAGATAATGAATTTTCTCAACCAGTGCAACGTAAAGAATTTCTTATTCGAATGATTATTAACAATTTCCAATTCGAATCGTTTCTCACGATCGGTCGGACAAATTCTTTTCTTTTCTTTTTTTTGTGGCTGGTTAACGTCGCATCGACATCTGGGTCATTAGCGACGATGTTCCTGATGTGGACCGTCTAAATTTTGCGATAGAGACTTGAGTCGAGTAAAATATTGTATGGTGTTCTTGATGTGCCTGTTCGATGTGAGTGCAGTGTTAGGGTTTATTTCGTGCTTTCGCCTATGAACTTCGAATCTTCTACATTCATATAGAAGGTGGTGAACAGTAATTTGCCTACGGCAGGTGTTGCAGACAGGAGGTTCCATTTTTTTGGGTATATGTTCATGGGTAATTCTCGTGTGGCCGGTCCTCAGACGAGACATTATTGTTGTACGGTCTTAGAACTCGCGTTTCGCGGAAGGAAGTTAACGAATCTTTGACCGGTGTGCTCGACGGCAAATTAATGTCGTGAGGACGCGTTTAGTAGGTGATGTGATGGATGTATACAATATTACAATTCAACACTTATTTATTTAAAGTTAACGGTTCGACAGATGATGCTTAAGCGGTGTGTGTGTTGTATGGTGTCTTTCTTAAATCTGTCGTCCTAGAGTTCTGCCTCAAAAAAAGTAAACTTCACTCAGGAGGAGTCTATGGTGGATCGTTGGGGATGTAGGAGGAACTATACAAAAAGAGGGAAATTTTGAGTGATGATTGGATTAGGAATTCTGGAAATTGGCAAGGGTGGAGGAAAGAGGTGGTGGAGGGAAACTGGCAGTAGGGATGGCGAGATAAGCGGTAAATTCTCGGGTTTTCCCCAAAATTTTATGGGGGGCCCGCAACGTGCCGCGGACTGGAGTTTTAAGGGATGGTTTGAGTGGAGGTTTACGATGGATTAAAAGACTGACTGTCGTGGCTGATTGCCTTTTTGATTTTGAGGGTTTACGAGCCCATCGGTACCGTGACACTAAGTTGCACGATGCATTGTGCATCGTACAATTGTCCTCTCTTTCCTACTCAGTTTATCGATAGGGATTTGTTGGGTGAAATCCTTGACTACACTATGAATTTTTGTCCGATTTGAAGTAGTCCATGTCTGATTCCATTGCATTCTAACGATATTTTTAAAGTGGCTGATGAGCTCCTGATGGGGAATAGGTGAGTATACTTCATCTAGAGGAAGGGATGTCGGACAAATTCTTCTTCTTTCGTTAATAACGAAAAATGTGTCGGTGCAGATTTTTATCCGCTATGCGGCGTTTCTTCCACGAATTAACTTGAAAATTCGCAGGAAAAGTGTTTGCACCATCTGTGAAGGCTTCGCGTGTAGGAACATCTTCGCGTTGGTCCCGTTTCCGGCAAAGGGAACCAATTTTTAAGGCAAATACACTTTCGATGGAGCGGAGCCAAGTAAACTTTCTTCGTCGAAATATCGCCTTTCGACCACTCGGAGAATCTCGGATTTTTACTCGCTCCAATCGCGACGTTTCACGTGTCCACGTAAATATATACGTATAAATATATACGTGGTACATGGAAACGTGTTAACCGATACAAGGTTGTCAATCTGACATTCGCGACGGCGAATTCCGGAAATCCAACGTCTCGTAATTCGACGGACGTTTCAAAAATTTGTTTGCCTCTCCTAACTTCTTTCTGACTTCTTCAGAAGCGAATCTGAAATATTATTTGGCAGCTCTGGCAATTCGCCTTTATCGACACCGGTCTTCAAAAATACGACTACTTCTCGTAAAATTTGTTGGCGTTAGAAAGTTTACTCAACTAATACGACTTCTCCTAAAATTTGTTGGCGTTAAAAAGTTTACTTAACTAATACGACTTCTTCTCCTAAAATTTGTTGACGTTAACAAGTTTACTCAACTAATACGACTTTTTTTCCTACAATTTGTTGGCGTTAAAAAGTTTTCTTAACTAATACGACTTCTTCTCCTAACATTTGTTGGCGTTAGAAAGTTTACTCAACTAATATGACTACTTCTTGTAAAATTTGTTGGCGCTAAACAGTTCACTCAACTATTCGGCTCCTTCTCCTAAAATTTGTTGGCGTTAGAAAGTTTACTCAACTAATATGACTACTTCTTCTGAAATTTGTTGGCGTCAAAAAGTTTACTCAACTAATACGACTTCTTTTCCTAAAATTTGTTGGCATTAACAAGTTTACTCAACTAATACGACTTCTTCTCCTAAAATTTGTTGGCTTTAAAAAGTTTACTCACCTAATACGACTTCTCTGCGATTTTTTTGTTAACGTAAGTCAAGATTATGTAGCAACTTTGCCAAGTTGCAAAATTTAAATTACAGTAGTGTAATAATATAGTACAGAGAAGTATAATAAGAGGATTATTCCACTAAATGATTCACGCCCCCCTCCCTAAAATCATCCCCAATATAAGGAAACACAAATTTAATAAGGGAAAGAAATCACATTGATAATAAGTATTTCTGTTTCGTAAGAAATCTGTGGTGTATCGTGGTAATACTCACGGTTCTGTTTCCTAGGTTCTTCACTTTACAGATTAGTTGAATTGTTTTCCCAACGAGGCCCGTCACGTTCGACGAAACCGTCGTGTCGAAATACGGGCCCTCGTCTATCGATGGCCATTCTTGAAACGCATCCGTCTCGAGCAGGCGAGTACTATGCACAGCTCCCTCTGAAAAATTTGGGAACGCAAACACAATTAGACTGTGGATTTTTTATGGGGCTAAAACGTATCCAGATACGCGTGAAATACCGCGAACAATTTAATGTGCTGGAAATATGTACAGTTACTCGCAAAATTGAGCGTACACCTTCAAACTCAATGAAAAAGATGGCTAAAAAATGGTTAATTTTTAGTGCACTCAAACTATTAACCTTGTTGCGTCACCGTACCGGCCGTGATAGATACATTGGCAACGCTGCCCTTACTTCAACTTAATGAGGTAACGGGTGGGTTTGGAAAAATAAAAGTGACACTTGCAAACGTTTAAGCCGCCTGGATTTAATCTTACGACTGTTCAGATCGAGTGTTGTTGTGTGTGAACTGCTCCGTGTGACTGGTGGTGGTGAACTGACTGTCGTGAGGGTTGGTGTCGAAAATATGTTGGTGAAAACTATGGTTAGGAGAAGGGATGACAGTGGTGGAACCGTGGAGAGCGTAGTCTCTGTCTGGGCCTGCTGACAAATACCGTTTTTCTAGCAACGGTATTTTGCCAATGCACGTGGTCAGCAGACCGCGTATTCTTCCCTGGTCGCAGGCTAAATCATAAAACGGCTTCGCAGCCCCTTTGGACTGCTACGCCTAAAGTCGCGTCGCGACAAACCTGAACGAACATATCTTGGAAAAATTGAAATCCAAAATGATAAATTATACTTTTACAGATAGGGAAGATTTCAAAATGAAATCAAAAGAAGAATAGGACAATATTTCACCTTCTTTATGGAAAATTAATTAATTCTATGCCATGAATATTAAAGGTGGTTAACAAAATAGTAATCTATACGTATCATATGTATAATAACAATTTTGTGTCAGGAAAAATAGTTATACTTTTACGTTTCTTATTAAGTACATATAATTTTATCTCAAGAATTTTTTACGTACTGTCTGTCAGAATATGCGAAATATATTGAGTTGCTACTTTTGAATATGCGTGTGAATATTTACTTTTTAGTTATTTTTCATCGGCAACATAGGTGTACGCTCAATTTTCCGAGTAACTGTATATATGTGAAAACAATGTGTCAAGATGCGTGTATATATATATATATACAGGGTTATATAAATCTTGTTATATAGTTAAATATTTTAGTTTTGCAAGACAAAGCTTATTATTAGTCTTGCTTCGTCTTTGTCTTGCAAAACTAAAATATTTAACTATATAACAAGATTTATATAACCCTGTATATAATTTATTATTATTCATTTTAAATTTGTAGAGTATTAGTGATTTTATTACTGTATAAATTTCGTTATCAAGTTAAATGTTTCATTTTCGTAAGATGAAGCTTATTATTGGTATTATTGTCGCCTATTGTCGCCCCTATTGTCCCCTAAAAACACGCGAAAGTATTCGCAATCGATACTGTTGAATAATTACAGAGTTTGCTTCCGAAAAACGAGTATTTATTAAAGTGATACAAAATAGAAAGAAAACTACATATGTATAAATGTTCAGTTGTGCGCGACGCTGTGAACTCAGCAACCGTTCTTTCTTAGTGTTCGTACAGAACTGGTAAAAGAGCGTGGTTCGGTATATTCTGTGGCGAAGGAAATTTTACCTACGTACCCTACTGTGGAGGGAAACCAGCAATTACACAGGTAAACGACGACAGTGGCACAAAATGATCACTGACAATTTTTTATTTTTTTTACATTATCCCTCATTAATGCTATTCATCATCGAACGCACGTTTCTAACTTCGCGTGCTATTTCCATAGATTTACACGAGAAAAACATGCAAAAGGAAGCGTTTAACATTGTTTCAAAATATGAACTAGAGATTTATGCAAAAATCCAACGGATACGCTCGCAGTCGTTTTCGAAAATTGAAGTCGTCGCTGCGTTCCGCAGTGGTTCGCGCTTCTTTTTTCTTCTGTTTTTTTTGGCGAATTTTAAAGTCAAAAATACTCGCTCGCCACAAAGCAAAAGGCTTTCAGTGTTGCGTGCGAAAAAAAATTTGAAAAGCTGATGAAACACGCGTCCATATTTCCGATGACTTCTCCGGCTAACCGCGGGCGTAAAAATCGAACCTTTTCAGGCGATGTTCCGTAAGAGGAAAATGTTACAGTTGCAGCGAAAACGTACAAAAGATGCGTGGAAAATAGGTTGCGAATTTTTATGCATTAGAAGGAAAGTGCAGTCTTCTTCGAGTGACGTAGAAATCTTCGAGAAACACTTTTTCTAATTATTTCTACGTTGTTTTCCTTTAACCCCTTCGCTATGTTCTACTTATAATCTTCTAATATTATAATCTAAACTTATAATCTTCTATAATTCTAGTATTAATCTAGCGTAATCTTCTAAGTATAATCTTCTTCGTAAGTGTTGGGATTGTGAGTTTTTATATGTAGATGTATGAATGATGTTAAAATGAGTATGAATGTTTTGGCCAGATCTGTATAGTCTATGGTGAAAATGAGATGAGTGAGAGTCCGATCTATTGTGTACGTTATTATGATGAATGTTTGAAAAAGAGTCAGTAGTTACCGAACCAGTAGAGAGAGTACACTGAGTGAGAGAACGAGTCTAGAGTGAGAACGAGAGAACTAAAGAGCGAGATAGAGATAGTCATAATATGTGTTACATCATTAAATTTAGTCTCTAATAATAAATATATTAAATTGTCTAATCGTCTAAATACAGGAAGCACTATTATTCTACCCACAGGGATTCCTACAAATTTGATGTAGGAATAATAACTTATAATGAAATAAATTAATTATATTTTTATTCCTTATTTATTCTTTATTATATTATAATAAAGAAAAAATAAATTGTAATAATAATCGAACGAAATCGTATAACTTTCCACGGTTACATCGCGCTGTAATGGTAGCAGAGGAAATTCGTCACTTGAAAAACGGATAAGCAGAGATTTTGAATCAGTAAAGATGGAAAGAGTTGAAACATAAAGGCTCCTGATTTTATTTGTACGGATTAGAAAATCCAAAGTCCGAATCCGATTTATAGAAACTGTTGGGTCGCGTTCCGTTTCTCAATCGGTTCGGAGCTCGCGACTTAGAGAGAAAGGTGGACTGTATTTTAATGTGTATTCAAAGTACGAGCAGTGGTTACAATTAACTAATGATGTATGTGTTTCTGTATGACTATGTTGTGTGACTTCTTTCGTGTGACTATTCTAGGCGACTGTTTCTGTGTAACTATTTCCGTACCACTGTTTCGGTATGACTATGTTGTGTGACTTTCTTTCGTGTGACTATACTAGGCGACTGTTTCTGTGTAACTATTTTGTGTAACTATTTTAGACGACTAACGACTGTCTCAGCCCCACTCTTGGAGTTTGCAATTTCCCACTGATTGGTTCCTTCCAATTTTTGGGCAGTTCCAATCAGCGGGCCTAGTTTGGCAAGACACACCTTCCCTTACGCTCGCGGCATGTTTCCCTGAGGAAGGGGTCGCGGATTTCTCCGAGGGGGACGAAACGTTAGAATTTGACGGGGGTGGGCGACACATCTGGTCAACACCTGAGACGGTTTCCTTGCCCCTTGCATAGGCCGCGGAAACCGTTGGGTGACCGATGATTCTCGAAGACTGCTCAGGCCGTGAAGGTTTACGACAGGGTAATAGCTATTGAGGCTAACGAAAAATATGCGAATGAAACTAAAGGCTATACAAATGCTATAACAAAAGAGTAAAAATCCGGGAATCGTACCATCTGGAGAATGTCGTCCAGATGGCAGAAAAACTAAATTAACGAATCCTCAAAAATAGCGGTACTTCTAAACCTTGCCATAAACTTCCTACAAAATTGGCTCGAACAGAAACGTTTGTGACACGCATGTGATCGGCTATAATACACAAATGACAGGACTTAATTATGATATGCACATAATAGGACACAATTATAATGCTACGAATGCCAAAATTAATCGAAACAACGATCCAGAAACTGATTTTGTGCTGCACAATAATTGGTAAGGTTTCCAAATTAAAATCGAATATACAAATCACGTATAAGTCGAATATCTACTTAACCCCTTGGCTTACGAATTTTTTGAAGATTATTTGGTGGAATGTTGGTTATTTTATACTGTAACATCGAGTCGAATGCAAAACACCGAAATATTATACTTGATTTGAACTCAGCAGTCCTCAATTTTACAGTCTTACAAGTTGAAATTAAGTAGATTAAATTTTGTGAAAAAATGCAGCGTGTTTTTATCGTAACTTGCGCACAGGTTACACCACGAGTGTAACTCGTTATTATAAGGCAAGGGATTAAATATCAACTTTTAAACGTTTCAATAATTACCCAATAATTTTCCAAGCTTCTTTAATTCTCTCCTCTGAATATTTTTGAACTTTTCGCCTAATATCTTCTAATATTTCCGCGTTCATAGAAATCGACGTTGGTTACTTTATTTCGAAATATTCCCAGCGGAACGTTGAACCGTTTCAAGGTGTTTTTTTTTTTTCTGCCGCGCCTTTCATCGAGCATTCGAGAGTGCTACTTTTCGGCCATTAATTTGCCTCGTGATAGCGCACTTTTAATTAAATTTCCTCAATGGAACACGAAACACCGACTAATTTAAAGCACACAAAAATGCTTGCGTTAATCCCGCTGTATTAGCGAGCGGCAGAAAAAAAAGCGTAATCAATTTCGTCGCTACGGGTAATTATTTACCCTCCGAAAGCTTCACGCCGAGCTTTCGAACTTTTCCTCCACTCGTACACGTTTACTGTACGTCTTATATTTGAATCGCTGAAAATCGCGCGTAAAAATTCTTTCCACTTAACCTTTTTGCCTTACAATAACGAGTTACATTGGGGTAAAAATTATCGTCTGATTGCGATAGAAATGCGCTGTATTTCCTGCGAAGCTTCAATAGTTTTTTTGTGATTGTCTGATGATCAATAGTGATTTTGTCTGTAATTTCAGCTTGTAAGATTTAGTATCGTAAGCATAAGATACATACAATGTTTTAGCGTTTTGCATTCGACGCGGTGTTAAAGTAATAAATGGCTAACGTTATTGGAAACATTTTCTGAAAAATTCGTAAGGCAACGCGTTTGTTCCGTCCTTAAGACTGATTTTTAAGTTCAATAAATATATTTACATTCGGAAACTAACAGGATTATCCCATCCTCGATAATCGTATTAGCTTATTGCTATAAGCTCGAATATCGCTTCCTTTCAAATATAAGGACAATACACGCTGTCGACGACGCGAACTGTAAGCACCTCATTAAGGTCTTGTTCCGTGTTTGTCGACATACAGCTGTAAAGTCATTTCCTTGCCTTTCTGGACAATGAGGCATCGTGCACCTCAATTCCAGCTTACCTGCCCAACATCGGGCCCTCGCATCCCCTTCTCCGCGCACCCCTTCTACCAACGCATCATCGCGCTTTCCCACTCCTACACTCGTGGGGGGCTGGTTCCAATTTTTGACCAGCCAATCATGAAATCCCTCAAAATTTCCATTTCCAATTTCCTTCAACCAATCACCTTCCACCTTGGGTTTCCGAACAGTATAAATATTAGAGTCACGCGCATTTCAAACGGATTCCATACAAGATTCCATATACAATCAGTATATAGTGCAATCTTACTAACCTTCAAGCAACTTCCAAACGATCGATTCGACCCAACTAGCTGGCCATCGAAACTGCGTAGTAGTGGAACACTTCGAATTATACATTCCAATACCGATCAATCGAAACGTTCATCGGTCACACTACATGTACAATCTTCATTTATAGTATAAAGACATTGTAAATACTGTAAATACATCAGCTTTAATATCAACTAGTTGTACACCATTAATTTGCAGTGCAACGTACCCCAACATCGTCGCGTCGCGTAATCGGCCTTACAACCCGAGAGATTCGTTCAGAATCACGGTGCGCGGTACATAACAGTGTTAAATGGCAATTTTTCAAGTGACTTTGTTCTATTTTAGTTATTAATTAATCGGTACTTAATTCGTCATATTTGGCATAGAAAAAATGTTCATAAAGAAAACAGGCGTTAAGAAATGTTGTGTTTCGAGGTGGAACGAAATTCAGCTTAAATAACGTTTAAAATAATTACACGAAGTTAGGTGATCAGCTTAACAGTGGCTGTAATTGGAACGTTTATCCTAACGCATGTTCGTCAACGCATTCAAAAAATTGTTGATGACGAGTGAACAGTGATAAAAATTAAAATACCGTAAAATGTGATGCTCAACATATTAAGGACTGCTCCTGTTTTGAATCGTTGTGCCACGAATTACTTTCACCCTCTTAACCCTTTGCAGACGAGTGTCTGCAAATAGCCGCCTAATCATTTTTTGAGTTTTGCGGACGCAAGTCTATTGTTAAAGCAAGAAATTTAAATTAATATCGTCAATAAATGCTTCAAAGTTTTGGAAATTTGTCTGTCTGGAATTCGAAAGCTTGGAAATTTCGAGGCTTGGAATTCAAAACCAAAGTACTCTTTTAAGTGATATTATTCATCGTCCGCAAAGGGTTAATATGATAATATTATGCTGCAAACCGGAACGATTTTTACATTAACGACGTTCTAAAATAATTAAATAAAGTTACTTAGAGCGCGAACCTTAAAAGTGGCAGTACGCGAGTACATCTATCGTTAGTTTTGTACATCACGCGAATCCTGTATCGTTTCTCTTTGTCGCGTAGCGAAATTGTTTTTGGAGGGCTATTAACGAAACCTCCTGCGAGGCACATTTGAGTCCTAAGTATTTTTATCCTAGCAGGAATAAAAGCCCAAGGAACCGTTACTTCACTAATTTTAGTCGCAGTTGCTTCGGCACGTTTTGCCAGTGTTTGTTGATTTACAATAGTTTTAACTTTACATCTGTTTGCCAGAAGTCGAGGCGATCCTTGGTTTTATTACTCGCTAGGGTCAGCGACAAGAACGCTCGGGACCCTTGCGTGGGTCACTCGGGGGCTGCAATCGGCAACCCCTCTAGAATCATGAGTTGAGGGGAAGTTAGTCCCACTTGAAGGAATTTGGTTGTACGCGCCCACTACCTTGGAAGGCGACGAATGGGGCTGATTTTCCATTTTTGCACACGCCTACCCAAGGCTTATAAAAACTCACGCAAGATCCAGAGAAGTAGATGTACAACAATTTTCAAACGAGACAAACGAGACGGAATACACAGACGTGATTGTAGACACTCGCCGCTGACGAGTAAGACAGAATACGTTTAATAAACATTTCACTTATTTCGCTGAAGTAAACCATTAAATACAGTCCACTTCAAAACAGTCGCACAAAGTTAAGTCGGCGTGCGACGTACGGGTTTCGCTATTCGAATCTAGAAATAGAAAACGCGTACTCAACACTCTTCACGAAGATAAATTTCCCATAGCTGCATATACAGTTACTCACAAAATTGAGCGTACACCTTGAAACTCAATGAAAAAGATGGCTAAAAAATGGTTAATTTTCAGTGTACTCAAACTATTAACCTTGTTGCGTCACCGTACCGGCCGTGATAGATACATTGGCAACGCTGCCCTTACTTCAACTTAATGAGGTAACGGGTGGGTTTGGAAAAATAAAAGTGACACTTGCAAACGTTTAAGCCGCCTTGATTTAATCTTACGACTGTTCAGATCGAGTGTTGTTATGTGTGAACTGCTCCGTGTGACTGGTGGTGGTGAACTGACTGTCGTGAGGGTTGGTGTCGAAAATATGTTGGTGAAAACTATGGTTAGGAGAAGGGATGACAGTGGTGGAACCGTGGAGAGCGTAGTCTCTGTCTGGGCCTGCTGACAAATACCGTTTTTCTAGCAACGGTATTTTGCCAATGCACGTGGTCAGCAGACCGCGTATTCTTCCCTGGTCGCAGGCTAAATCATAAAACGGCTTCGCAGCCCCTTTGGACTGCTACGCCTAAAGTCGCGTCGCGACAAACCTGAACGAACATATCTTGGAAAAATTGAAATCCAAAATGATAAATTGTACTTTTACGAATAGGGAAAATTTCGAAATGAAATTAAAAGAAGAATAGGACAATATTTCACCTTCTTTATGGAAAATTAATTAATTCTATGCCATGAATATTAAAGGTGGTTAACAAAATAGTAATCTACGTGTATCGTATGTATAATAACAATTTTGTGTCAGCAAAAAAAAGTTCTACTTTTACGTTTCTTATCAAGTACATATAATTTTATCTCAAGAATTTTTTACCTACTGTCTGTCGGAATATGCGAAATAATATTGAGTTTCTACTTTCGAACACGCGTGTGTATATTTACTTTTTCGTTATTTTTCATCGGCAACATAGGTGTACGCTCGCTCAATTTTCTGAGTAACTGTACATATTTCAGTTGCCGTATTCGCGTTGCAATTAACGCGTCAATTTACCGCGGCACGTTTTCACGAAGGCTGGCGAGAGGCGGGGCAGTTTTGTAAATCAACCTCAGTAGCAGCAGCCGAGAGATTCCCCTATCCATAAAGATAGCAAAAGTTAAACGTGTTAATGGTAACGCTATAATCGCTGCAAGGGCCCACGGCTCGTTTAATATACTATGCGCGTCGCGTCGCCATTAAAGTGTTAATTAACTGGCTGTCCCTGTGAAGGGGACATCAACTTCTCTGCTTCGTTTCGCGGTCTTTGCCGCACTCTAGTTTCCTGCTCTCCAACGTTTCGAAAAATACAGGCGACTACTATCTCGCGCGAGACTCTCCTTCGCGTTTTTCTTTCCATTCGACGGCTTTGCAAAACTAAATTAATTGCCATTTTAATTGCGCGCTATTCGAAAGCTTGGTAATTCGAGGATTTGGGATTAGAAAGCTTGGAAATTTCACGCTTCGAAATGCTAATGATTGGAAGCTTGATGGCTTTGAATTAGAAAACTTGGAATTCGAATGATTAGAAATTCAATGACTTTGAAGACTATATAGATACAAAATTTAATTGCGTACAATTCAAAAGCTTGGCAATTTAAAAGTTTGGTAATTTGAGGATTTGGGATTAGAAAGTTTGCAAGTTTGAAAGCTTGGAAATTCGACGCTTTGAAATGCTAATGATTGGAAGCTTAATGGCTTTGAATTAGAAAGCTTAGAATTTGAAATATTAGAAATTCAATGGCTTTGAAAACTAAATAAACGCAATTTTAATTGCGCGCAATTCGAAAGCTTGGTAATTCGAGGACTTGGAATTAAAAAGCTTGGGAATTTGACGCTTTGAAATGCTAATGATTGGAAGCTTGATGGCTTTGAATTAGAAAACTTGGAATTTGAATGATTAGAAATTCAATGACTTTGAAAACTATATAGATACAAATTTAATTGCGCGCAATTCGAAAGCTTGGAAATATAAAAGCTTAGAAATTTCATGACTTGGAATTAGAAAGTTTGAAAATTTGAAAGCTCGGAAATTCAACGCTTTGAAATGCTAATAATAGGAAACTTAATGGCTTTGAATTAGAAGGCTTGGAATTTGAAAGATTAGAAATTCAACGGTTCGAGAATCAAATGGTTGCCAATTTAATTGCGTGCAATTCGAAAGCTTAAAAATTCAAAAGCTTGGTAATTCGAAGACTTGGAATTAAAAAGTTTGCAAGTTCTAAAACTTGGAAATTCGATGCTTCGAAATCGTAATGATTGAAAGTCGTCGAGACTTCGAATTAAAAACCTTGAAAATCCAAGCTACTGAAAATTTGTTGGCTTGGAATTCGAAAGACTAGAAATTCAACAGCTTCCAAAGCTAAATAGCAATTTTAATTCCATGCAATTGGAAAGCTTGAAAATTAACGCGCCAATATGAATAAATACGATATTATTACTATCAAAAATATCCGAGCTATGGAAACACGAGAAATTCCTCTATTCAATGGATAAATTTCTCGAGAACGATTAAACGCTGCTTAAAAACAGTTTGCTGGTGTATTTTACGATCTGAGAAGGGCGCGAACAATTTATCGAGGAAATAGAGGGGGTTAATTTGCTGGCGTTCGCGTTCGATGCTGCGAAGGTCTAGGCGAAGCTTATTACGCTAAATATCTTAAGAGATCGTATATTATATCATTCGTGGCGCCCTCCACTTTCCCTTCAACGTCCTCTAACCCTTTCAGCGTGATAAATGTACACCGAGGGGACCTACCGAGGGTGCCGACATCTCGATGCAATTTCCAAGATAAATATTCTCCGTCCTGAACGCTGTGGACTGCTAATTTACTTTTTCACTTGATTTCGTATTAACCCCTTCGCTACGAAGCACGTGTACACGGGCTATATAATATATACAGTAGCGCGATTTATTACGAATTAACAAATGCTATGGATTAACCATTTCGTTACAAAGGAATTTCATTACAAAAATTGAACAATTATTTGCAAAAATTATACGTATTACTTCTCTCTGACACTGCATTGTTTTTATTACGATTGATATATATATATTGTGGAATAATTAATTATGCAAAGTATGTAACTATTTGTACTCGTACTGTTTCCACATTAAGAAATATTGCTCCTATCTATTTGCCGAGAATGCTTTCAATTTTAAAGCATCGTAGTGAAAGGATTGAACGTTACATTCGAATCTTCTTGACGCAATGTAAGTAAATATGCAAATGTACAAATATACAAATATGCAAATGTACAAATATGCAAATGTACAAATATGCAAATGAACAAATGAACAAATATACAAATGTACAAATGAACAAATATGCAAATGTACAAATATGCAAGTATACAAATATATAATTATGCAAATATACAAATATGTAAATATACAAATATACAAGTACACGATTATAGAAATATACAAGTACACGAGTATACAAATATACAAATGTATAAATATAAAAATGTACATGTGTACAAATGAACAAATATGCAAATGTACAAATATGCAAGTATACAAATATATAATTATACAAATATACAAATATGTAAATATACAGGTACACGATTATACAAGTATACAAATATACAAGTACACGAGTATACAAATATATAAATGTATAAATGTAAAAATGTACAAATGTACAAATGTACAAATGAACAAATATGCAAATGTACAAATATGCAAGTATACAAATATATAATTATACAAATATATAATTATACAAATATATAATTATACAAATATACAAATATGTAATTATGCAAATATACAAATATACAAATGTATATAGAAGTACACAAGTATACAAATATACAAGTACACAAGAATACAAATATACAAATGTATAAATGTACAAATGTACAAATGTACAAATGTACAAATATACAAATATATAATTACACGAATACACAAATATACTAATGTACGAATACACGTATATACATATATGTATTACAATAATACGAATTGTACAAAGTGCGAATCTGATTTGCAGAATCAGACGAAATAAATACAAATTCTGATACGGAGAGTCGAAAAATAATTAGTAACGTATCATAATTATGCCACGTATCCTATTAGCAATTTTGTAGGAGCGAAAATGTTAGTAAGGATTCGCGTTGAATTTTTATCGGCGCGTTTAACGCGGATTTTAGTAAGAAATTCGCGTAATTGAAGGAGGAAAATTTGAGAGACGTTGCGCGGCGTCGTTTGGCAGAAATTAAGCAAGGAGGAATAGTCGGCGAGGCATCGTTATTAATGACATATCTCATTTAACAGCTTCAACCGCGAGTAATCCTACCTAAATGAGACGCTACGTGGAACTTTGAAGGTTTGTTAAGATGGAGCATAGTACTTGGAGGTGTTACTAAGGCAATCCGTAGAAGTTGGAAGTACCGTAGAAGCTGCTCTCTCCTACGCTTGCAACACGCTTCGTGTTCCGCGACAAATTTATAAGCCAAGAGAGCTTCGCCCTAAATTTTCTAAATCGCAAACTTTCCACCGCAAAAAGCGCCGCGAACGAATTTATATATCACGCGGATTTCTATATTAACCCCTTGCCTTAATCATTCTTTTTACCGGCTACAAGTTTCACAGCTTTCAAATTTAGTACGGTACAAATTTAACTGCTTTAACGCCGCGTGCAATGCAAAACGCTGTAACAATGTGATCGACTTGTATTTAATAATATTCGCTCTTGTATATCGAAGCAGCGAACAAAGTTGAAACTAAAGCCGATTGCAAATGCAGCACCATTTTGTTGTGTTTAAACGCGAAAATCATCACGAGTGGAACTCGTTGTTGTAAGGCAAATGGTTATAATGGCAGTATTGGGTATCATTCGGGTAAAATTTTATTTTAATAATTGCGACGAATAAAGAATCAAGTGCTAGTCGAATATTTATTATTCGCATTATTATTCGTCACTTGTTCCGAGAGCTTTTATTCGTCGTTTATTGTTCGTCGTTTTGACCAGCCTTCGTTTTAAATAACGAATCAAAGTGTGACGAATGACTTGCATTCATTTATTACTCACGGGCTTTGAAATCCAAACTACTGGAAATTGTAGTGGCTTAGAATTCGACAGCTTGAAAATCGAAGAGCTTGGAGATTTGTTGGCTTGGAATTAGACATCTTGAAAATTTGAAAACTTAGGTTTGGATTAGCTTAGGTTGGAATTCAAAAGCCAGGAACTTTGAAAGACTGCAGATCCAAAAGTATAAAAAAATAGGTTCCTTAAAATCCAAAAGCTTTGAAATTCCAAGGCTTGAAGATGAGCAGACTTACATCTGTAGCGAGACGTAAAAACCTTAAGCCTAAATAAATATTTGGTGATCCCATAAGTAACTTCGTTTCTCAAACTTTGTTAAACAAACGTATTCGTACTTCGTCGAAGAAGAAATCTAGTAATTCCCTTTTATCCAAAGAACTGTAAGATACTAATATATACCATAACACTACAAAATACTAATGTAGGAAATAATCATTGGGTTAGAATAAACTAAATGGTTTTATTTACGTCACTGCTCACAATATCTCTCACTATACTCTCCGTTCGTCAACCTCTCACTCAGACTCGCTACAACTCTCTGCCCTGCGGCTGGAAAAACCTATTGCCTATGGCCACCCTCTCTCGTGCACCCCGTACCCCGCTACGCCCGTCGCGCTACTCTTCGTTGCGACACTCGAACCTTAGCCTAAACAGTTACTCGTCATTCATACTGTTCACTCGTCCCACTCATGCGACCACTCCGTTCACGCACACACCCCACACTAATAACAATAATTATTGTTTGCGGAAGAGCACCAACACAGAAATAAACCGAACAGCGATTCAACGTCGCCTATGTTTTGCGCTCTCGCTGTGATTTCGTTTCAGCAACGCCGAAAACAAAATCGCCGTGTTGCCGGAAGCAACGAAGAAGAGAAGAGAGGGCAACGCGTTAATCACGCTTACGTCACGATGTAATCGAAGAACGATTTCAATCTTTGGAAGTTACGCGGCGAAATTTCAGTGGGGTGAAAAAGCTGTATTACACAGCGATCTATGGGCGGTATCGATGACCTGCCGGCTAACAAGAAACAACCAACCGCCTCGTGATAAATTATTAGCGCGATGGCGGTGCGAAAATCCCTCGCCCGCAATAAAAGCGGAACAATCGAAGGATGGGGAAGAAACCGGAAGCCGGAATAGGTCCAGCTCGAGTGAACGCGCTTCCGCGTCGCTCACAGTCTCGTGAAACGGTAGAGGAAAATAAAATACGAACGAGGACCGAACGTAACAATTAACCCTTTGCGGACGAGTGTCGACAAATAGTCGCCTAATCATTTTTTAACTTTCTGAACCTATGTCGACTTTCAAAGCAGAAAACTGAACGTGATGAATACTTAACGCAATAATAAACATTTGAAATCGTTTGGAATTATATGGTTTGGAACTCGAAAGCCTGAAAATTCAAAGACGTAGAATTCTAAACTAAAGTACTCCCCATAGGTGTTATTACTTCTCGTTCGCAAAGGGTTAAAGGAGTATCATTTTTTTCAAAGATCATCGCGGTCATTCCTTCCTTGCAAATACGCTTCCAAATACTCTAATCGTATTTGTACACTGGCAGAAAAGACCAGGTTAGAACTAGATTTTTTTACCGGATCCGTCAATTCCTTTTTTAATAAGTTATCCAAGTATGTTCAATTTACCGTAATACTGCGCGATACATCGTTGTAGTATTTGCAATTTGTTCTTAATTAACACGCGAAGTCATCTATACGTATCGTCTTCCGTTTGGAACTTATATACTTAAGAATTGTACAATAATGGGTTAATCTCGTAAATTTATTAATAAATAAATAAATGAATAAGTAAACATTTAACCGTTTCGCTACGGTTCCTTGGAACTCAAAATTACAATCGTGGAAGAAGAACCGTTTCTGTTAACCCATTGCACCGCGATTATTTTATTACATACGTGTAGGGAGAGTATCGTTGCATTCGGAGACGATACGCGTTACGCGGTTTAAGATGGCCCCACCGGAGATTGGCTTCGATCGACCGATGACTTCTCTCTGGCTTACCACATTTCCGTTGCGCCAGAAACATGCCAAAAGCAACGTATTATTCGCGTTTCATGGCAGCATCGCCAACCAACGAACCACGGAGAATCTCGATACTCTGGTTTATACTTTACGAGGACTGCCCCTTCGAAACGACTGACCCAGAAACGAAAGGACCTACCTTCTTATCGCGCATCCACCGCCACTGCCACCACCTATGATCTACGATCGTATAAGAAGACTCGTTCGACGACGGAAACTTGGCGTAAAAGTAACCTGTGGTTCATGCAACTTTTTACGTGCTCCAACGTCTCCTCTGACGTTGCGACCAGTGAGAGAGACACGGTAGAAATTGTACGGAAATCGCATGTTTGAGTGTGTATTGGACGATTGCAATTATTGCACGCTCCATTTCAAATTTATAAGGGGCACAGAGGGATAAGCACGTGGATATCAATGCGGAATTTCTGCGAGTTTCCGGCGAACTTTATTAACAGATGAAACGAAACCTTTATGCGACTGCTAAATTGACAAGTTGTACTCGTTGAGGGGTTATATTAAATAAATTGACTCAAGTGGAGTAAAGTAAGTGTGGAGCTATGAAGAGGGGATAGAATGGGAAAAAGGAAGGGTGTTGCGTTTCGTCCTTGGTCTTAAGTAAAGAGAAATTATTACATTAAAAGCATTGCGCCAATTTAAATAACAGGTCAACTCATTTTTCTCAATTAACAATTAATTAGAATGTCTATGCCTAACTTTATATAATTGTGTTTGCTCAAATAATAATCGCTGGGCTTGTGGAGCTATGCAGAGTGGATAGAATGGGAAAAAGGAAGGGTGTTGCGTTTCGTCCTGGGCCTTAAGTAAAGAGAAATTATTACATTAAAAGCATTGCGCCAATTTAAATAACAGGTCAACTTCCTTCATTTCTCTCAATTAACAATTAATTAGAATGTCTATGCCTAAACTTTATATAATTGTGTTTGCTCAAATAATATTCGCTGGGCTTGTGGAGCTATGGAGAGGGTATAGAATGGGGAAAAGGAAGAGTGTTTCGTTTCGTCCTTGGCCTGTTTTAGTGGACTCATCAGTAAGGCTACATAGCAGGCCTTGCCTTAGACATTGAGATATTGGAAGGAAGGTTGAAGGCGGTATATATATGGACGAGGTGATTGAAGCGAGTGCTTTCGAGAAAATCCTATTTCGTATATCCCTCTAGTGGTGACTGCTGGTAAGCCTCCACATAAGCAAATGCGTATATTTAAGACGGTGCGGTGGGAGAAAGAAAGTCTCGGTGATGTCCACCAGACGGGAGCACGATTAGTGCTGGCTACAAAACGTGGCGACAGTGTGCACACTCATACCTGGGATGTGTTTGCTCTCCCCGATATTCGGCAAACGTTTACAGGGAATCGCGTCGAACGTGCGACTTTAGCGAGCGCAGCAGGAGATAGGAAGAAGGCGGACGATTCGATGGAGCAAATCAACAAACCAGAAAGGGGGCACGGGAGCAAATATTGCGAGAAAATTGACGATGTTAGAGTTCGAGGAGGATCGTGTAGCAGGTCGACGAAATTGGATCGCGAGTGTCTTCGTTTAGAGGAGGAAGCTCTCGGCTGGGAGACTTTTCTCTCGTAAAACTGCAACGTATATCGCGGTTGTAAGCAAGAAATATGGGAAAATGCAGGCTAGGTAAATGTCTCGGCTTTTAGCGCGTGAACAATATCGCGCTGCTGTTCTAACCGGTAACTACTGTCCGCTTCGTCCCGGAGTTTTATCATTTCCCTTTATTTCGTAAAACTTTTCCACGCCGCGCCGGTCGGAAACGGCCTTCGTTTATTAACGTATCGCAACTAGAAATTCTTGAGACGGAATCGAATACAGCGAGGTAACCTATCCTACGACGAATGATCGTTTTCATTAACCCTTTCGCTACGAACGGCGTGTGTACTCGTTCTGAAATACTGCCCATCTATTTGCTAAACGTATACGTATTCATCTTCTGTAACGCATTACCGTTCCTATTATAATAATAATAACAAACAATTTAGTAAGTTGTAAATTGATGTAAATTGAGTAACGGTACAGTAGAATATAAAAGAAAGGCAAAATGAGAGAAAAGAGAAGAAAAAGAAAAGTGTAAAATGTAGAAAATTGTAATTTATACTTATTCCGGCGTAGTTCATCTTGCAAAGTACGCCGGTACTTTATTTAAAGGAATTTTCTCGAGGAACTCGCAGCGATGCCGAAATTTACGTTAGAGGCTTGCCATTAAACCGCACTCGCCGTCTCGAGCACCCATCGGGGTGCTCGTCTTAATAATAAATTTCGTAGCACGGCGAGTAGCGGCGGCAGCTTGCCACGTTAGCCAACACATGACTAATGACACTCGGGAGGAACGCGACGCGTGCATTGACACCTCGCGCAGAGTTAAGAAACTTTAATGAAATTTCATTGGAGTCGAAGCAACTGCAACGGTGCGAACGTGTGCAGCACAGACGAGGTACAGAATAGACCCTATCGTCCAATCTACAATTCCGTCGCACGATTTCGGTGTTCTCGAAGACTCCCTTAAAATTTGCATTTTCACCGTTTCGATTATTTAAACTGTATTACATTCGCGTTTGCTTTTACATTTTGTACGATGTATTAAAAAATTTTAGAAGTCTTGGATTTTAGACTTTCGCGGATTATAGTATTACTAGATAGACTAGTTCCATTGGAACTTGCTCGTTTCGCTTCAGGGTGGTCAGTATCAGAGCACCTAGTCTTGAAGATGCAAACTGGAACGTTTGCGAAACGTCGGCGCAACGATGAAGGAAGACGCGTCGACCATCCGGAAGCCAAACGACCAAGTTCCAACGAAACTAGTCTATCTAGTAACTTTAGAAGTGTTTACATTCTTGGACGTATAATAAAACGAAATATATTCTTTCGAAAACTTTGATTTTTTTAGATTATCGGTATTTGAAACCGTGTGACACGAAGTCTCGTAAGATTCACTGATCTCTAATCTTGTATTCCTTCTTTAATCGCGAATTTCCATAAAGATCCAACGGTCTATTTAATAACCATTGCACGACCGTTTGGCACGGATAGAAACGACAAAGAAACGAATTCAATAAGTTCGAAGGTACGTGTGCTGCTCAGCTTTTAAGCTACACGCTATTACAGAAGGGTTAAATCGTAACAGGCTGTCTAAAGCCATCGAACAATGGCTGGTCGCGTTTCGTCGGAGCAGAAATGCAACAACGTCGCCGGGAACGGCGTGCAAGCTGCTACGAGGCTTTCCTTAAACGCGGTGTCTCGCATAAATATGGAAATTTCGAAAGCGCGGCTCAGCCATTCGGTTCTCCTCTTTTTCGCGCAACCACCTTCGGCGTCCGTGTCGCGTTTCGTTCTCGCTCGCATCCCACGTCTCCGCCGATGCGCTGTTCGGAAATATCCCGGAAATCTCGCCTGCACGCGTCGCGTGAAGCGATACGGCCTGAATATTAACGATTCGAATGCTCTTTTAACCGACACGGTCCGCAGAATTGCGGCGAGAAACTCGTTGCACGATTCGATACGTAAGGTGACGATGCGACCCGAATTTTTTTACAACACTCCCGGATTCTTTGGATTAGACGATAGTGGAACTTGAGTACATTGCAGATATCGCTTGGTGACACGCACTACAGGTGTTACTATCGGTATTATCGGTACGTTATCGATAGACCGAGGATTTTATGCAAATTCGTATTTTCGTATTATTCCAAATAGCACGTTCTTTCATTTTGTAATCACTTGAAGTATTATTTAAAAAAGGACGTTACATCATTTTACAATCACTCGAAATATTATTTCAAAAAGGACGTTATATTATTTTACAATTACTCGAAATATTATTTCAAAAAGGATGTTATATCATTTTATAACTACTCGAAATATTATTTCAAAAAGGACGTGCTTTCATTTTATAATCACTTGAAGTATTATTTAAAAAAGGACGTTATATCATTTTATAACCACTCGAAATATTATTTCGAACAGCGTGCTACTTTATTCCACAATTATTTGAGACAATCGCGAAATTGTACATAAATCTTCGAAATTACGAGTGACACGATTACCGGGGATCCGCTGTTTCGTTTAACGTCGCTATTTATTCGGTACGATTGCGCAATATCGTTCCGAGGATTGTTTCCTTTGTCGAATTCGACGTAAAGAAATAACGAAACGCTTCGTTGCTCGAAATATTTCCATGCCAAACGAGTCGACGCTGTTTTATTTAGAATTTATTCGGTACAAATAAATTACTTCGGACGTACTGATTCGTGTTTTCGTTTCGAGATATGTAAAATTCGCCCAACTCTGGTTCATCGTAGGATGGTAATCGTAATCAAGCCATTCCATCTTTTGTTTTTCCATACAAAGATCGAGTTGGCCGGCTCGATGTTTGCCGGAGGCTGATTAATATTTATTTCGCATCAATCATTCGTTTCCATTAAGCCGGCGGATCGAAAGTCCGCGCTTCTTGCGGTAAAAGTTTCCGCCGCTCTCGAGAACCACGCGTCTGTAAACATGGCGGCTGAACGCGCGGAGCGCGAAACTTGGAATTGAAGTAAGAAAAAAAAAAAAAAAAAAGAAATATCGCAGCGAGCGGAGAGAATGAAATTATTCCGTCGACTTTGCCTTTTAACGGCCAAGAAGAAGCTTTCTTCTACGCTAGCGAGCATATTCCCCTGCGAGTCGGTGTTCGACGAAACTGGGTTAAATCCAAATGAGTTCGACGCGTTTCCATGAAATAGGAAAAGTGGGCGACGAGCTTTCCATAAAATAGTCGGCGGCGTTGCTTTGATCTCGTCGTCTCGAGATGATCTATTCGACAGGCGTCTCCTTTGCGCTATTTTTAAAAATACGGTAGACGTACCACAATTACTGCCATTTTATGGTTCGCGCTACAAGTAACTTTGTTTAACTATTTTAGAACGTCGTTAACGTAAAGATCGTTGCAGTTTCTCGTCATAATATTGTTCAACAGATCTCTTGTATTTACGAACATTTTCTTTATATGTTCAATATAATAAATTCATTACTACGTAATTGAAAATATACAACAAAGTCTCAAAGTCAAATATTACGCTCGAAATTGTAACGATCTTTATGTTAACCCCTTGCCCTGTTAATTATTCAATTGCTCAGAAGTTTAACTTGAATATTTACTCCTTTAACCCTTTGCGGACGAGTGTCTGCGAATAGCCGCGTAATCATTTTTTGGTCTCCTTGTTCCAAGTCGATTTTTGCAGGAAAATGTTTAAATCAATATCATCAATAGCGTTTTAAACGTTTGGAAATTTGGTGGCTTGGAATTTGTAACGCTTGGAAATTTAAATGCTTGCAATTCGAAACCAAAATCTTTCTTAAGTGCTTTATTATTCCTCGTCTGCAAAGGGTTAACACTCTATGTTACTACTCGTGGTTGATCTGATGATCGTTCGAGTCTTGGTGGGGTGCTTGCACGTATGTGCCGACTATTCGTAATTTTGTTCGAAGGACCACCCTCACGTTCGAGGGAATGAACAACGAATACTTGATGGGTTTCTAGGGTAAAAAGCGTTGCTGTTGCTGACGTGTTCCCTTCGGCGGTGTGGACAAGACTCCTCGATCTTTTCCCCCGCGTATGTCTCCCAGCTCTCCCTTGGAATTGCAATTACCCGCTGATTGGCTTCTTCCAAATTTTGGAAAGATACAATCAGCGAGCCTAACTAAATCTGACCACCCCTTCCCTTACGCCCTTAGCGCGTTTCTTTGGGCAGGAGTATCGCGCTATTTTCCAAGGAAGAGAGGGGAGGAAGCGCTAGAACGCGGCGGAGGTGGACGGCACATCTGGTCAACACCTGAATCGGTTTCCTTACCCCTGCATCGAGCGCGGAAACCGTTAGGTGACCGAGGGTCGTAGTTGACTGCTCGAGCCTTGAGGGTTTACAACAGGGTAATTGCTATTAAGAAAATGACTTGAAATATGCGGAAAAAATTAACTAAAGCTATATACATTCTGTGAACAATACCGGACCGTACCATCGGGCGAGTGTCCTCCAGATGGTAGAAAACTATATTAAGGAATTTTTAAACATGAATGGTTTCTAAGCCCTGTCGTGAACCTCATCCAAGCGACTGGCTCGAACACTCTATCGGATACAAAAAGTTGATATATTACACGTAATTCGCACTTCCATAAATCTTAATCCTATAGTTTCTAAATAGATCTATAGTTTCTAAGTCGATCGACGAAACAAATATCGGGGTTGCGCGATCTCGTAGGATGGAAACGCGATTTTAATCGCGATTCTTCGAATACTACGCGCAACCGCGCGATGTTTCGATTCCCCTTTGCGCTTTGCCCGCTAGCTCGCGTCGTTTTTTGATATTTGCACAACCGGCACGAAAAATTATTCCCGCGCGAACTGCGACTCGTTACCCGGAGTCTCTTTAAAGCGGCGTTTCCTTCTTTTTTACCCCGATGCGAAAATTCTGCACAAAGGCAAAGTGGGAAATCGGTGCCGGTGAAAAGCGGACATTTTCCATCCGGATATTTTCTATTCGAACGCGAAAAAAAGCCGAGGAGAACACGGGCGGCGGCGGAATTTTATCGCGAACTAGCGGTGAAACGAACGAGCGCATCAAATCAATTTTTATTCGCCAATCAATTTGCACGATAATTCGCTTCTTTTTTTTCTTCTTCTTCTTCTCTCGGTTATCATAACTTCGGATTTGATAGTTTCACGTTCCCTGCTCTTCAAATGGAAACAGAATTTATCCGGACTCGGTTTATCTACTTCCTAACGTTTAATGAGAATAATATTTGCGTGTATGGGAACATACGTTTAACATTTCTTTTTTTTTGCTTTTATTTTATTTATTTTAGGTCGCATCTGCTTACCTAGCCATTAGCGACCGCGTAAGTTACGTTACAGTCATGAAATACATTTTAACCCTTTGCGGACGAGTGTCTGCAAATAATGGCCACTTTCCTGGTTTTTGTGGACGCACGTTTACTCTTAAAGCAGAAACTTTAAATTAATATCGTTGATGAACGTTTCAAAGTTTTGGGAATTTGTTGACCTGGAATTCGTAAGCTTAGAAATTCGTACGGCTTGGAATTCAAAGTCAAAATACTCTTTTAAGTTTTATTATTCGTCGTCCGCAAAGGGTTAACACTATTATATGATATTCTGTAAATGTGTACAGCAGCGTTTCGTGGTTCGATACATCGATATTAATCGTACTACTCGTGTTTTCATTGATCTTCGTTATTTGCGCGAGAAAACTCGTGTAATGTATATGCAATTGAAGTGTACGTGACTTTTGGTGTGTCTGCTGTCGATTATTCACCTGGTCCTAGCTATCTATTTCAGATTCTAATATAATTTACTATATTTCGTTTAACATTGATTTAATGTTGATAGTTAAATAAATGGGCTTCAAAGTGCAAGAGGAAAAGTGAAATATTCTCGAAGATGGTTTGGTAAAAATGCATTGTTGGAAGTATACAATATAATTATATAACAATATATATAAATATAATTTTTATAGTAAATTACTAATCGATTATTTTGACCGTCTTGATAGTTTTAACGTAAACGTAATCATCCACAAAATCGGTTTTAACAAAAACATCTACAAAGGTGTTTTAATAAAAGCATTGACCAACTACTTCTTAACATTTACCTACTGGAAGCCTATCAGGCGGGCTCTTTTTTTAATTATATTCTTGTATTCGAAGGAAACCATTGTGTTTAATGTCTCGTGCAAATATTAGTCTAAAAATAGTTTAAGTATCTGTAATTGCAAAGCAAAACGATGTAGATCACCGTTTAAAAAAACGTGCAACTTATGCATTAATGGAAACGGCACGAAAATAAATTTCATACGTTCGAAAAATAAATGCACGCTGATCAAATCCCAATATTTAACACGCGTATTCGATACTTTAAGCGGCAGTATCCGAAAGATGAAAACACGTGACTCACGTAGTTTTGCCTTAAAACCATATATATAATAAACGGAGTAATAATGGTATGAAAATTACAGATCATAATGTAGGGGGTCGACGTCCAGACCTGGGTCCGAGCCCCCTGGGGTTCAGGTATGAATAAGGTACGACTGCTAGGTACGAATGTCGAGGGTCTGTGTGTTAGAGTTTTGGAATGATTGGAAAGTCTTGAGTGCCTGTCGCCGAATGTTTTCCTTAGGATGCATGAAGAGTGTTAGTGGAGTGACAAAGAGAGCCTCAGCAAGAGAGTGACCACGTGAGAATGAGGGTTGAACGGATGGAAAGCGACAGTCAGAGGACAGAGTTCGAGCGAGTTGCAAGCGAATAGACAGAGTATTAAGAGTAAATATATATCTATCCATATTAGAGAGAGCTGATTTATTTAACACAACCTTCGCACAAATCCCACATCGTAGGTTCATATCCTACAATAATAAAACATTAGCGTTCTAAATACAACTATATATATAATAAACGGAGTAATAATGGTATGATAAAATTACAGATCATAAGAAAACATTAGCGTTCCAAATACAACTATATATATAATAAACGGAGTAATAATGGTATGATAAAATTACAGATCATAAGAAAACATTAGCGTTCCAAATACAACTATATATATAATAAACGGAGTAATAATGGTATGATAAAATTACAGATCATAAGAAAACATTAGCGTTCCAAATACAACTATGTATATAATAAACGGAGTAATAATGGTATGATAAAATTACAGATCATAAGAAAACATTAGCGTTCCAAATACAACTATATATATAATAAACGGAGTAATAATGGTATGATAAAATTACAGATCATAAGAAAACATTAGCGTTCCAAATACAACTATGTATATAATAAACGGAGTAATAATGGTACATAAATTACAGATCATAATAAAACATTAGCGTTCAAAAAATAGGAGCGATTAGAACGATATAGCCAAAACTGAGCCTGTTAATTTCGATCACGGTCGATCGGTAAAGTGTTAACCCTTTGCACTCCGTTGGCGCCTTTACGGCGACGCACGAAATTTCCTTTGTAATTCAAGATTTAAGGTTTTTATTTATTTCTACTAATTCAGTTTCTATATCTTCCAAAGCGAAGCAAATTAAAGGCCACCTTTCCTATTTCTGAGGTACAGAATAACACTTCAAATTGTTAAAAGCGCCAAAAAATAGTATTCAAGTTAGTATTCAGTAGATTATACTATTAAAATTGTTTTCGAGTGCAAAGGGTTAATATTATCGTCGACAAAATTGGTTCCAATGAAAGCATCCGCGAAAAATGTTTTCCAATAGCGCGCGAAAGTATCGCAAAATTCGCGTGAAGGTTGTCGAATCACGGCGAAGGGGTTAAGCAAAGCAAGTGGGAGGAAATATCGACGAGTTGTTGCGTGAAAGTATCTTGAAAAATCGAGTAACCGGGGATAAATTGGCTTGCGAGGCGCGCGTGCGCAGCGGTTGAGAAACAGGGGGGAAAAAAACGGAATGATTGAACGACACGCGTCGGAAGTGGGACTTGGAATACGAAGGTTCGGATGAACGCGATCGAATCGGTGTACATTGGAAATCCTAGAGGCGGAAATACGGTTGAAATAGCGCGGAAATAGACGCCTACGTAGCGGTGCCATTGGTTGACGTTCGCGATTCAAGTCGACGCTCGAATTGCTCCGCACACGTTCCTGTCTTTCGATTTCTTTCGTCGTCAACCGATCCTCGAAAAGTGCATCGAAAGGAAAATGCCACTTACCACTTCCTCTGACGATCACGCTTTCCTATCTTTCAAAGCAAACGTCCTTCTTTCCGTAAGATGGAAACCTTTTGATTTTGAAAAATGTCGAGGTATTCAGGTGGAGCAATTAAATTTTGGACGAAGGTTTGTCGAAACATCTTTGGGAATGTTTTTACTCGAGCGTTTTTGTGCACCTTTTCTTTTATTAAAATAGGTTTGTAGACGATGTTATTAACCCGTTTGCTATCATCGACGTATATATACGTCTTCAAGAATTGGACTGATAAGATTATTACCTGCTACGGTCGAGGGATTGGGAATTTCCCGTAAACGTCACTCGCGGATACTTGCATTACTTGGGAATAAACGTTGGCTTGTGATGCGGTTACTCAGTCAACGCTTTACTAAAAGGTAGAACCAATAGTACAGACACAACATCTTCTCCTACCAATCTCAAAAATAGAGGAATAGTCAATTAGACAAGGTCAACCCCACTAATACACCTCCACCGAGGTAATTTAAGGGAAGGTTTTCACCCAAACAGGCAGATTCTCAGAAAAATTTAGAAACAGTCAAAAAGATCACCACGGATTATAAAACACACTTTCTTCGATAAACATCTTATCACAGCATAAGTTTCAATAAAGTTACACGTTTATTTGTACCGTTAACTCGTGCTAATGCGAATTTATATATATCTTCCATCGTCCGAATTTCCAATGATTCGCTCGTCATTAAAATTAACGTGCGAAGTGAGCACGCTAGAAAGACTTTCTTTCAAAATCCTCACGCGCCTAAACAGCGACAGTGTTCGAAACGCTTCTAGAATTCTACTCGAATGCATTTGCGGTGAATAATGGAGAAGTAGAGTTCTTCTTCCATTTGGGGAGAAGAAAATTTGCAGCCGGCTGGATGGCTGCTCGGTTTGTTTATGCAGATGAAAAATTAGACCGCGTCACGGGGATAATTGGAAACGCATTACTTTTGCATTCTATCCCGCGTGCCGGAAATTAAGCTGTCGTTTGCACCGCCGGACTTTTTTCCATCGGTCGTTTTTGTATAATATGCACAGGGTCGGACTTTGCGCGTCAAAGAGCTCGGCTTCGCTTCTCGAACCGTCAAACGAGTCTACGTTCCAAGGGAATAAAGCGCGCCGCGTCTCGTTAAGCATTCGCATCCTTTTCCTCTACTCGACGAAATCCTCGAAACTTCCCCATAATTTGCTTTTAACGTTCCGGATTATCGGCCCCAGCTCTTCCCTTCTACTCGCCGCGAAACCTCTTTAATCGTCACGGCAGCGTGGCAACATTGATTTACAGCCTACGATCTCATGAATATACTACAGCCGGTTATTCGTTCGACGCTTTAACGATTCGAAACGTTGGGAATTCGACGAGATGGAGATTTGAAGCTTTGAGAATTCGAAGCGTAGCGACTTATGTATACTTTGGGAATTCGAAGTATTGAGAATTGGAGGGTTTTGGAAATTCTAAGCTTTGGAAATTCTAAACATTGTTAATTAGAAGCTTTGGGAATTCTATGCATCGATAATTAGAAGCTTTGGGAATTCTAAGTATTGATGATTCCAAGCTTTGCTAATTGTAAGCTTTGGAAATTTTAAGCATTGAGAATTGGAGGGTTTTGGAAACTCGACGCATTGGAAATTTCAAGCTTTGGGAATTAAAAATATTAAAAATGGAAAGGTTTGGAAGCTTAACGCATTGGAAATTCTAAGCTTTGGGAATCGAAAGTATTGGGAATTCTAAGCATTGATAATTAATAGCTTTGGGAATTCTAAGTATTGAGGATTCTCAGATTTGCTAATTCTAAGCTTTGGGAATCCAAAGTATTGGGAATCCTAAGCATTGATAATTAAAAGCTTTGAGAATTCTAAGTATTGAGGATTCCAAGCTTTGCTAATTCTAAGCTTTGGGAATCGAAAGTATTGGGAATTCTAAGCATTGATAATTAATAGTTTTCGGAATTCTAAGTATTGAGGATTCAAAGCTATGCTAATTCTAAGCTTTGGAAATTTTAAGCATTGAGAATTGGAGGGTTTTGGAAACTCGACGCATTGGAAATTCTAAGCTTTGGGAATTTTACAGTGTCAAGAATAAAAAGGTTTGAAAGCTCAATGCATTGGGAATTCAACGTATTAAGAATGAAAAGATTTGAAAGCTCAACGTATTGGAAATTCTAAGCCTTGGGAATCCAAAGTATTGGGAATCCTAAGCATTGATAATTAATAGTTTTGGGAATTCTAAGTACTGCTGATTCCAAGCTTTGCTAATTCTAAGCTTTGGGAATCCAAAGTATTGGGAATTCTATGCATTGATAATTAAAAGCTTTGGGAATTCTAAGTATTGAGGATTCAAAGCTATGCTAATTCTAAGCTTTGGAAATTTTAAACATTGACAATTGGAAGATTCAAAGGTTCAACGCATTAGAAATTCTAATCATCGAGAATTCTAAACACTGACAGTTAGAAGCATTGGGAATTCCAAGCTTCGAGAATTCAAAGCATTGAGAATCGAATGCTTTGGAAACTTAACGCATTGCTAATTCAACGCTTCGAGATATTCAATCGCCAGAAATTCGTGATATTCGAAAATCGAAGCTTCAATAATTCAGAGCTTCCTAAATTGAAACGCTTCGATTATTCCAAACCTTGATCGACTGTATTCCTCGTCGATTCACGGGGAAACGCGGCTTCGTTTTCTCCGCGAGAACAACCGAAAGGGCAACAAAAACTAAAGGAAGCGAAAACTTCGACCGCCTTTACGCGCCGACGAATAGAGGGAAAACAAAACGAAAGAACGAAAGAAGGTGAAATCTCGATCTGCGATCCGTTGCGAGGAAAAATCCTGTTGGTTCGAGTACGAGAAAATCCGGCGAACGCGGCGGGTATACATAAATGGAAGACGCAGTTTGACCTTCTACGAGGAAACAACAATGCCGGAAGAGACCGCGGAACTTTATGCGGACCGGTTTAAATTCGAATCTGCTGGAAAGTTGCGGGCCGACCCCTTTGGGAATCTGCCAAAGCAAAGCGCGATATGCACCGTGTGTACGTGTATGTCTCTCGTTGCTCGCGCCTCTCTCCAATCCTTTCTCCACGCTCCAACGTTTTCAATTTCGCGGATCGATCTTCGCGATGCGAAAACTGCGTGCGAGAGATTTACGAGCCGCTCTGGGAACACCGAAAATAGTCGCTTCCTGCATGTATATATATACACCTGCTAACGTTTAACCGAGCCGCGTTGAAACAGTCCGCCGAGCATGATTTAATGGAAACATTCTACGGGATGTCTTAATAAAAGTGTGCACGAAAATGAGACGAATGGAAGTATCCTCGAAGATGTTTTAATGGATACATCTATGGAAATGGTTAAGTAGAAATATTCTTGACGACGAGTTAATAGTAGCATTCGTAAAGATGTTGCAGTAAGATTGT
This sequence comes from Eucera pruinosa, assembly GCA_028830335.1. NCBI lineage: Eukaryota > Metazoa > Arthropoda > Insecta > Hymenoptera > Apidae > Eucera > Eucera pruinosa. Next base: position 3,877,914 of record JAMYCR010000001.1, on the reverse strand, counting down.
CCACGAAATTGGTTTCAATTAGCGGTGGGATTTGAATCGCTACGAATCGATTCGAATCTGTAAGCTGGCGAAAAATTCGAATCACATCGAATCTGATTCGAAGCTTTAAAACTCTTGGAAGACTTGATTGTCTTGGAAATCTTGAAAGTCTTGATAGTTTTGATAGTCTTGGAAGTCTTGAAAGTTCTAATAGTCTTCATAGTTTTGGAAGTCTTGGAAGTCTTGATCATCTTGATAGTCTTGGAAGTCTTGGAAGTCTTGGAAGTCTTGGAAGTCTTGGAAGTCTTGGTAGTCTTGATAGTCTTGGGAGTCTTGATCGTCTTGATAGTCTTGGAAGTCTTGAAAGTCTTGATAGTCTTGATAGTCTTGGAAGTCTTGAAAATTTTGATAGTCTTGATAGTCTTGGAAGTCTTGAAAGTTTTGATAGTCTTGATAGTCTTGGAAGTCTTGGAAGTCTTGGAAGTCTTGATAGTCTTGGAAGTCTTGAAAGTCTTGATAGTCTTAATAGTCTTGGAAGTCTTGAAAGTCTTTATATTTTCTGCATGTCAATAATATTGTTTCAAATAATGAAAATACTTACGAGTTGGTGAATAGAAAGTCATCAAAACAGTCAAGATTACCAAGAGTACCAAGACTACCAAGACTTTCAAGACTTTCAATACTTCCAAGACTGTCAAGACTTCCAAGATTTCCAAGACATTCAAGACTTATAAGACATGCAATATTATCAACACCATCAAGACATTCAAGAGCTTTAAGTCTTCGAATCGGACTCCAAATGATTCGAATCTTTGCAGTCTTGAAAAATTCGAATCTCCTTCGAAGTTCAGATTCGAACGCCCATCTCTACTTTCTTTTTTAACCTTTGTCAATAAGTTCACTTTACTCAGTCCATTTATTCATATTCAAATACACGGATAAATTCAAGAATACAAAACAGTTCCATTGCTTCTGCCCATAAGTAAGTTCACTTTAAGTGCATTTATTCATATTCAAATACACGGATTAATTCAAGAATAAAAAAACAGTTCCATTGCTTCTGTCCATTCAATGTAACACGGTTCGAAATTGATCTCGTGTTTCGTATAAATGGAAGGGTCTATCCGGTAAGTTGGTCAACGGTTAAACATTCGCCGAGCGAAAACGTGAAGTCTCGCTGTAAAGTCGTAGGTGGCGCGAAGAAAGCGACGAAATAATTCATGCAGTTGGTGAAGTGTAATGTGGAATAATGTTTTACACCGCGGCGTGTGGCTTATTCCCGTGAAGAAGGCAAGGGTGCACGGCGCCGTGCGACGCGCGTTTCCCGCAGCCGCAGCGATGAAATGAATTTTGCAGTATTAGGGGTGAGCGCGCACTTCATCCGTCATACAGTTTTTGCTTCGTGCAATGGCAATGCGCCAATAGACCGACTCTCGCTGTTATTACTGCCGCGAAAGATAGAGCGTTAACCGTGATACATTAGACAAAGAGAGAAAGAGAGAAATAGCTTCGGAATTATACCGCCGACCGAAAGTTTGGAATTACTTTTTGGCTTTATATCCTTACGCAGACCATCGGTAATATTCTTATCCGGGGAAAATTGAATATGGGAAATATTGGCTGCCGCTTTCTCTTGAAATCATTCGTAATTATTCCATTATTATCAATTAACCCTTTCGTTACGGTACCTTAAAATTTAAACGCGTTTCTGGGACACAAATTGGAGTAGTATTTATTGATTTAGAAATAGCATGCATGCAAATATTTCGATATTTGGTATCGTTAATTAAAGTGTATTATATATAGTAATAATAGTAGAAGTTCTACTATGATTAAAAAGGAAATAGTATAGAATTCTAGCATAGATGAATTACACGCTATTGATCGCAAGTTTGCAATCATTTCCCCATTTCAACCCACGTTAATTATATTAGTTAAGAAATAATCTTGAGGAATATTAACACCAACCTCCTCTACTTTTACCTATTTTTCGTTGCATGAATTTGTGGCGGGGGAAATGGAGGACGATATATGGATATGCTTGTTTTTTGGTAAATCAATTTTAATATAATGTTAAGAATATAAGATTATTGCGACTCGCTCGGATACACGTTTTCTTTCACACAGCTCTCTACGACACTCTACTGTTCTCATATACTGCACTCACATGTATCACGCAACACTACCAATCTAAATAATTAATCTCTATCATCTTTTCATCCATCTATACAAACATTCGCATCCTCACTCACATACACACTCAATAAAAGCAACCACACAGAGATTTCTAACAATAATCTAACGCGTGTTTTTAAACACCCTTTGCTTATCCTTTCTATATTCCTTAAAACGCTTAGCTGTTCCAAACTTTCAACCTGCATCGCATATCCTAAGAACGTAGATCCATACAAAATTAATTTCAGCGTAGCAGCATTGTCGCGCGAATCGAATCAGTAGCTGGTAGCATTTTATCAACGTCGAAGTTTTACACTTTAATTCAATAAAGTTCGCAGCGACTTTTCGCGGACTGGAATGTATTTGTTACGGTAAATGTTATTAATCCGGTGATTATGTATAATTATCGGTTATTATATATAATCACCACTAAGTTTGGTAAATGCGATGAATTCTTGAATATTTATCAAATTATCCAATGAGTTTATGCAATTCCCAACAATATATAATAACCGGTAATTATACATAATCACCGGATTAGTCACATTTACTAGAACGTATTCAATTCTCGTGGGTGAACGTTGCACGTTGAACATTCCATTCGGAGAGTCCTTTCCGCGACTTATTTCGACGCGTACTTTTAATTCGAGAAAGACGCGGGAAAGGATGAAACGGCGGGCGACACTATTCGAGGAAGTACACCGTCAGGAATATATGTCTTCCTTCGTAAGCAGTATATGAGATAAGGGAGCAACATTTCTGCATCGTGGCCAACTAGAAACGTTGTCGTTGCCACTCGAGGGAGATTCGCCGACACGATTTTTCTGCCGCTTCTTTCATCTCGCGCGCAGAGAAGTTTCCTTTTCCCCCGCGGCGAGATGCGATCTTCTTATAAACAGCTTCGTAATTGCACGTGTCAAACGCGTGTTATCGGTGACTAAGCACACGATAGACTCATTCATTTCGTAAGAAACATCATGAATTTCAAATGAATTTCATGAAATTCGAATTGCGTAGAAAAGCAGAAACTTTTGTAGGGGGTCGACGTCCAGACCTGGGTCCGGGCCCCCTGGGGTTCAGGTATGAATGAGGTACAACTGCTAGTTACGAATGTCGAGGGCCTGTGTGTTAAAGTTTTGGAATGATTGGAAAGTCTTGAGTGCCTGTCGCCGAATGTTTTCCTTAGGATGCATGAAGAGTGTTAGTGGAGTGACGAAGAGAGCCTCAGCAAGAGAGTGACCGCGTGAGAATGAGGGTTGAACGGATGGAAAGCGACAGTCAGAGGACACAGTTCGAGCGAGTTACAAGCGAAGAGACAGAGTGTTAAGAGGAAATATATATCTATCCATATAAAAGAGAGCTGAATTATTTAACGCGACCTTCGCACAAATCCCACATCGTAGCTTCATATCCTACACTTTGTTTACGTCCCTTGTGATTTAGAATAGTTATCGTAAGAATTATATTCGATCCGATCGTCAAAGTTGTATCTGTGTAACGTTGTTGAATTTATCTTATTAACATAGCATTGTATCATTTCCATTTCTTGTTTTTTGTTTTATTTTATTGATCGCAGTCACTTATACAGTATACGTATCAATTCCTGATTTTCAGGTTGAAATGATACGTTTGTTCGTATCGTGAATGTAAATTAAATTCGGATTATAGAAGATCGAATGATAGTAGTCCGATACACATGAATATATACTTCTATACTGTAGGATGGTGGACCCTTTTAGACCCAATAGACAACGAAGAGAAAAGACAGTATATGCCGAATCAAAACGTTAACACACAGTATAAGGCCCAGTGGGACTGTGGCGTAGTGGTTAACGCGATCTATTAGAGACCCGTAAATCTGGGTTCGATCCCCGCCGGCGGCGCAGTTTCCTTTTTCGGCTATACAAGGGCGATACGGTCCACAGGATCCTACAAATATATATTCGTTTTCTGCAGCACAATATTACTATTACCATGACGGTACACCTGTTCTGTTCTAATTACCTGTTCTGTTCTAATTAATAGCGCGAAGAACGCTAATATCCTACAATACGCATTAGTATAAATGTAAACTATTGTGGGATGGCGCGAGTGTGTGGGTGAATGCATGAAGTATGCCTGGCGCCAATGAACGATGTGCGGAGTTGAGATGTGTCTCTGGGACCCTGCGGGAAGGGCCTGCCTCCTGCGTGCCTGGCGTGTGTTTTCCAGATTTGAGTGAATGCGCGGGTGGTCGTCCCGGAAGTGTGAGAGTGTGTGAATGCGTGTGCAAGGGTCCCAAAGGATGAATGCGACGCGTAAGGGTAGATTTTGCGAGAGAGTTTGGGCGTGAAGAAGTCAATCGAGAGACAGTGGTGCAATACATCGGGCGATATTTAGTATTAGACAAACTGTACTCTATAAATAGTTATTATTAACTTCACTGTTGCAAATATCCTCGCAATTATTATCCCTTACACTATTATAGATCGCGTATGTCGGAAACAATTAATTCTCGCAGTATTTTATTCATAATTCCAATCGCTTTAAAACCACCGTTGTTTTATTCTAGTTTAAACTAGCAATGTCGCATGTGACACTAAAATTGTAAAGATAATCATTCTTATTCTATATAAGAATTCTTATAGAGAGATAGAAACAATCTTATTAAAGATTCTATACAAAAAAAGAAGATAGTTTATTCTATGCTTCGTCTATGGTGTTATACAAACATTGATCATCCTTGACCGGAGTTTGTTTTTTTCAATAAGGAATCTGTGTAGAATAATTAAAATAAAATTGATGTCGTCGACTAAACAAATTTAGACAACGTAAACACTTAAACGATACCGCGGAATAAAAATTAAGTACGCAAAATAAATCTTTCTTGAGAATATAATATACCATTGCACGAATCACATATTAAAGAGTTCCGCATTGAAACATGCACTGCGTTAAACATTGCTATGGCTCCTAGGGCAAAGCATGCAAAGTTGACGCGTTCAAGTTAATCGCCAAGTTACTCGATTACATTCGATTGGCGTATCAACGTACATATGTATGTACCAACCAGAAAATAGATTAGACCAATCAAAAAATAGATATACCAACCAGAGAATAGAGGAAAGAAGAGAATGAAATGGTTTGTTAGCGGCGCGAAGCAGGAGGGATGGATTTGCCAGGAAAGCGTGAAACGAAGCAAAGCCGACCCACGGTTTTACTTTAACTAACTCGCCTGTTATGGCAACGATTTCACTATGAACTTGCGGACTCCGGCTAGCCGGGAGCAAATATTTGTCTTCCGTTAAGAGTGGCTGGCAAGAAAATTCGTTCGGTGGACCCTAAAAACTTTCCGACTCGATGTTTCCCTCGTTCAGGCTAATACGCTTTTAGCGTGATCGATAATCCGTGTTCCTCGACGGCGCAACTTTGCCTCGTTTCCACGTCCAATGATGAATTACACGGTTTTCGAAGTTGCAAACGATAATAGTGACCCCGCCGGTGGGAAGTTTGCTAGTTCGCAGTTCGAATCTATGCCCGGCTCATGAATTTTCATAACCGATTTAACCGTGGACGGGGCAAAAGAAACTTCAAAACGTGACGTTTGCTAGTTAGTATATTCACTTCCAGTCGCCGGAAGTCTATGTGCCGATATATTCCACTGTACTCTAGGGTAGATGTAACGCCACTTTCAGGTTCTCGCTTCAAGTAACTTTATTTGACTATTTTAGAACATATCTAACGCTAGGTTTGCGGAACTCGTCACGTTGACGCAATTTCAGATTTCATACCTAAAATTATACAGACGATAAATATTATTTCTCTGTACTTTACGTTAACTTTAATCAATACAATGGTACGAATATGTTGTGGCGGCTCTCCTGCACCCACCACTAGAGGGACATACGAAATAGGCTTTCTCGAAAGTACTCGCTCCAACTACCTCGTCCATATATATACCGCCTTTAACCTTCCTTCCAATATCCCAAGTCTAAGGCTGGGCCTGCTAGGTAGCCTTACTCATGAGTCCACTAGCAGGCCCAGCACGAAACGCAACACCCTTCCTTTTCCTATTCTATCCCCTCTCCACAGCTCCACAATGTATTCTACGCGATTCTCTTCATCCTCACGCTTCTACGATCGAATATTTATACGCAGTATACGTATTTATCCCGAAAGCCTGTCAACGTATGCACGTAACGTTCGTAAACCTAGTGTTAACATAGAGATCGTTCCAGTTTGGAGCATAATACTGCTTAACCGCTCTTTTATTTATGAACATCATTTTTGTATGGTCAATATAATAAATTCATTACTACGTAATTGAAAATGTACATAGTAAGTAAGATAATGATTAAATAAAAATGTAAACGGCATAGGAAATACGATGTCGAGCCACACTCGACATAGTAGTAGTAATGGTCAAGGATTCTCGTTGAACGCAGTACTTATTAGATTATTGAAGGTTTTAGGGATCAGAAATAACAAGTGTTACGTAAGAAAAGAATAATGTATTTTAACCCATTGCGGACGAGAAAAAAATAACACTTAACAAATTTCCGTTCAGTTATGAATTAATCACAGACAGAACTTAATAATACTTAACCAATTTTCGCCGAATTATTATCAAAAGTGCATATTAGTATCACTAGTTTCTTATATTTATTATGTCGGTTCTATTAGTGTCTTTATATTAGTGTCACAAATTTCTTGTTTTGAAAATCGACATTTACCCAGAAAATTGAGAGTTTCGGCGGCTATCTGCCGACACTCGTTCGCAAAGGGTTAAACGTGGTACTGAATACAGGCCGTTCCGCGTGGACCGAAACTACTCGTCTATTCCAAATCTTTTTCGCTCGTTCTCTTCTACTTATTCCCTCTCTCACTCTCTTACATCCTCTAGCACTCATCGCTCATTCGTCATTCCATTCGCTCTCACCATTCGCGCGCATTTATAAAACCTATAACATGTAGGCTAAAGTCAGGAAAGGGAGATAAACATTACGGGGGTTTGTAACAGCCGGCATGGGTAACGGTCGAGCCGACCGGAACGGTGACCAGGTTTACGAGGGGGTCGAATCCTTAGCGACTTGAGGAAGGAAATTTTGGCCACCTCATAGATCCTGGCACCTACGGAAAATTACGGGGGAACGGCTCCTAGGGGAGGGTGCCCCACCATAGTTCGAGGCCGTAAGCGGGTTAAAAAAAATCCACTGATTAGTGGAGAGGAAGAACTTCCGCCTTGCGAAGGACGCTTTAAAAAGCCGGATACGCGAAAAATTAGTTAGTGGTAAGACAGATGTAAAATAGAAGCAGGACAGCTGTAAACCGGACGAATAGCGTTAAATAGATATAATTCTTTTATTTAGAGACTGTGTAGATCTGGCTTGTGTAAAACCCACGATCATCTCCGAATCCTACACGCCCATCCGCATCCTTTGGCCATTATCTTCCTACAAACACGAGATATTTCTCCATTTCAAATATATGCTTTATTCAGCACAAGGAAGGCTCGCTCTGCTGTATTACTAGCACGAAAACTATACTGCAACTGACTGTCTAACGCAATGCACGAAACAACCTGCGACACCAATTGCGACCGAAGGACCTTTCGTCGCGTATCGTAAACATTCAAGGTCTGAAACTAACCAGATGCGTAAAAGAGAAAATGCATTTCTACAAACATACGGAAAAGCAACACATACAGTGTTGCCTTGGATATTGGCCGAGGTTAGGGACCGAATCTGGCCAAAGTTGTCTCCAAATCTCAAACGTGTCTCCTTGTACATAGAGAGCGAGTGAGCGAGAGATACACAGCAGGGCTCGTCGACATTTCACGATATGTGTAAAAACATATCTATATGTATGTACTTGGCCACCGAGACAGTACCGAAGCCAATTCCAAGAACTGGTGGGGATAGCACCCGGCCAATATCCAAGGCAGTACTGTACTTCTCAGTAAAGCTTTAGATTTACTTTTTGTTACTTTTCCCTAACTATTGTATATAAATGTAACACTATGGTCCGCCGCTCACTTGAATCCACGCGGCAGGTATGCGAGAAAAGTGGAGGGGATACACCTATTCCCACGTACGCGCATTGAATTCCCACGTACGCTATTCGTTGCGGCAGTTACAGGCACATGTGGACTGACTGACAAGGAACGCAGTGAGATGGAGAGAGATAATGAGACACGCGGTGAACAGAGCCCAATTGGCGTAATGTAACATGTATTACTATTATACAATAGTTATGTCCCTATAGAGAGAGACGCAATTTAATTCCGTTCCTAATACTGTGTCACACTGCGTGGCGAAGGCTTGGAATGGGAAGCTCAGAGTAGGTTAGGGGTGGCAATGGGCGGTCCGAATTCTCTTGCCTCTGTACCGTCCCGCGTCCCATAAAGTGAGCAGTGAACTGTACTTGCCTCATTCGCAATAATTCTTCACCAATCCGCAATATTGAATTTCCTTTTCTGCGAACCTCGAAGAGTTAATTGAATCCGTGGCATAATCCACAGAAGGTGTTATTGCAGCGTTATTATAAGGGGGTTAACGCGACGTTCATTTCGGGATGGGCGTCGAATACGACGATACGCGATAGAAACGGGTCGCGGAGGAAAGGTAATTCCGCCGTTAGGTTGAACGAAGTACGTCGCGCATTGACGATCCGCCGGTGCATAGGACGTCAATGCGCGCACGGCTGCGTATTGTTGCGGCGAGCATAAAACCGGCAGTAACCGCAGTTCCCTTGGAAAACGTGCTTCGAAAAGGTATGCTCTGATGCTTCCATTAAGCGAATTCATTGAACCAATACGCGGGTACTTGGTTTGAAAGCGGCGCGCGCTAGTTGCCTCCCATCGAATCGGCCGTTCAAAGATAAAACTAAACAACGAAACCCCCGCCCTCGAAATCCATTTGGTCGGGCAACATACCGCCGCGCCGGAAGTATTTGATCTACGATTTGTTGCCGTTTCCTCCGTCAACTCCACCCGGTGCCCCGCTTTGTAAAAACACACCGCCGACGCAGATGTTTGCTTTTTTCCCCCTTCCTTTTAGTATAGCTACATTTTTCGTTCTAGCTTCCGTCATTGGACCAAGCATAAGATGGAGCGAATGTTGCACGCGTCGTCGAGGTACTCAAAGAGTCGATTTCACTGCTTTCACCGGATTTATTAAACGTATTGCTGTGCAATGTAATACGATATTTTAATCGCGCAGAGGTTTGAAAAGCTAGTGTGTCTCTGAGCTTTTTTGGTTCCCTTTTTATATCTGGGGTTTGGGGGAATATCTAAGAGTGGGGGTTTCTGGAATTTAGGGGTGGTGGTGCGGCCGTGAGAAAGGGAAATGGGATGCTGTGTGGAGATTTTATTAGCGAGGGCCTGATGGAAGAAAAATAGCGAAGACAAAAGGAAAGCCTTGTAAGGAAAATCAGTTATCTGAAACTCGAAAGAAGGCCCGGATCTGTAAGTTATCGGTGGGCCTGATGGAAGAGAAAATAGCAAAGGCAAAAAGGAAGGTCTTGTATGAAAGTTCAGTTCGCTAGTTAGGATGGGAAAAATGGAAAAAGGAACGGATCTATAAATTGTCGGGGAAATGTTTTAAGGGATAGGCGGATTAACCCTTTGCGGACGAGAAAAAAATAACACTTAACAAATTTCCATTCAATTATGAATTAATCAGTGACAGAACTTAATAATACTTAACCAATTTTCGCCCAATTATTATCAAAAGTGCTTATTAGTATCACTAGTTTCTTATATTTATTATGTCGGTTCTATTAGTGTCACAAATTTCTTGTTTCGAAAATCGACATTTACCCAGAAAATTGAGAGTTTAGGCGGCTATCTGCCGACACTCGTCCGCAAAGGGTTGAACAGTTTGGGATTGCAGGTTAATGAGAGATGTCGATAAGGATGGGTCGATATGCGGAATTATCCGGGGACTATTTGACCCTTTTACTATTTTTAGTGTCGCGCGCGACATTGCTATAATAATTTAGAGTAGACGAAGGCGACGACGTAATTTTAAGTGAATATCTTGCCACGCGGTTACTTATAATTCGATATAAATAAGTGGTATCTCTAAAATTCGAATCGAAAGTTTCGATCGAATCGTCGAAGACGAAATTTAGTATGAAAATTTGTTTACCCACGATTCTTTATACATTACTCTGCTATTAAATGAAACGAATTAAAGTGGCAGTTATAGGAACGGTGACGGTACGTGGATCATTTATCCTATACTTGTGGACAAACGTATGAGAAACGTTGAAAATTTCTGGAATCGAAGCTTAACCCTTTGCGTACGAGGAAAAATAACACTTAACAAAATTCCACTCGATTATGAGTTCACTACGGATAGAATTTAATAACACTCAACGAATTTTCGCTCAATTATTATCGAAAGTGCTTATACTAATTCAAATTCCTTGCTTTGAAAATCGACATTTATCCAGAAAATCGAAATGGTTTCAGCGGCTATTTGCCAACACTCATCCGCAAAGGGTTAATTTTACATTTATATTAAAGATCGTAGCACGTGAGATAGAACTATTTATCGTTAACCGATACCGTGGCAAATTAAACAAATATTGCGACAAAGATCCACACGAAGTCAAACACTTGGATTTAAATAAAAAAATGTGTACAACTAATCAGAAGTAGGTTTCACTTTTCTCCGAATGTTAATAATGAGTAGACCCATCGTTTATTTTATGCTACTTCGCGCGTTGGATTTGGTAAAATTTTGTACGCGTTTATTCCTATTTTGTCGCTAGTCATTCATGCGCGGGACGACGTTTTCTATGAATGTCTAGCCTATCCTGTAGCTAGCAAATGCGTGTGCGTTAACTCGATCTGCGTTGGCACGAATTTTCGCATCGCTGTCTGGTCGCGGCCACCGCAAGAATTCATCGTTAAATTCTTTACGATCCGATTGTCAACGACGACGCGACAATGGACCCGACGTTCTGTGAATATTTCAATGGCGAACACAATGGATGCTCGCTAGAGATACTCGGTTATATGCATTGTCGATGTAACGCGAATCAAGTGTATCGCGTTTCGTTCGCCGCTTCAAACAGTTTTTTTCCCCATTTCAGTTTAGAAACGGCGTGCTTTAATACACTAGATATGATAGTGTTCAGGTGCGTTCGTTTGTGCCAAACTAGGCGAATGGTAGTTTACAAGCTAGCTAAAATAGCCAATGTGTTACCACGAGGATTAATGATTAAGCGTTAAATTTTCGAAATAATCGCGATCATTATTGCCATGGTTACTCATCTATGTACTCGTAGCCAAGCAAGGAAAATCGAAGAAGAGGAAAACGTGCATGTTGAAAGGAAGTTGCCAGAGAGGGGGAGAGGGGAAGGGAAGGGAAAAAAACAAGGAAAATAAAGAAGAAGCAGAAACACAAAACAATACCAAAGGAAAAGCAATATAGAGTACAGAATTACAAGAGCATATAAAGTACATAAAGTAGTTAATAAGATGTAAATATTAATAACTAAGGTTAGAGTAGGAATACGTTATAGAAATAGAAATAGAAATAAGAAAACGTATGTAAGCATTGTAAACAAGAAGTCATCCTAAGCCGTATAGGCAGGGATTAAATAAAATAATAATAATAATAATAATAATACTCGTAGCCAAGCAACACTTGGCAAATTATTATAGACAAACGTCTAATCCAAAATTGATAATAATTACTAATAAATTGTTAAATAGTTAAATTGTAATAGTTAAATTGAAAAGTTAAATTGTAATAGTTAAATTGTAAAGTTAAATTGTAATAGTTACTTCCTAAATTGATAATAATTACATAATAGCTATTACAGTAGCGAACGATGCAAACCTAATGCAAAGAGAACAAAAAATAGTGACGAAATACGCACCGCGGACGAACGAAATGCAAAGACTACGGAACTAAGAAACGCAGTAGTACAAATCGCCATATCTGCGGCAGGCGTCGCATCGAAAAGATTCCTACGGACCCTAACAACGATAGAGGCTTACACCCTCAATTGTATCTCACAATCAGTTAATACGATGTAATTTTAGTAGAACACCTTTCACAAATTTTTACATAACGACCATACGAATGTTTAATAGCAATAAGAACACCGAAATTAGGTTACCAATGTGCGTAAATCTAGTGTCAAAGAAAGCGAAACAGTGTAATTTAGAGCGTTCAAAAGCGTTGTATAAGGTGCGAATGAAAAGAATAAAGTTATTATATACAGCGAAAAAATGTTCATAGACCAAAGTCTGCGTGGCTGTGCTTGTCGCGGTAGTTTCAATAAACAGTGTCGCGGCCATTTTGTGCTCGGTTAAGTTTGTTTTCCAGCGATCGGTCAGGATCAAAGGATACCGGTAATAACCCTCGAAAAGTTTTCATTTTCATCGGCGGTGGGGATCGCGCTAGAGTTTCATTAAAATTTCTCAAAGCCTCGCTTAATAAGGTTCCTTCGCGAAGTTGGCGGATGCCATGTAATAGCAAAGTAACGTATAAAGAATCGTAAGTAAAGAAATTTTGATACTAAATTTGGACTTCGGTTTACGTGACAACGCGTAGACATCGTATATTCGTTTACACTTAATGCTTGTAAATAACTATTAGGAGGTAAATGTGCTGTTGAACATTGGAACGTGACTAATATAATTATAAAGTATGGAACGTGTGATAATTCAGTAATGGCGCGACGTTTATCATACATTTTATATCCGTTACACAAACTGACGTGTTAATATATGTGTGGGGCTGTAGAGAGGGGATAGGATAGGAAAAGGAAGGGTGTTGCGTTTCGTGCTGGGCCTGCTAGTGGACTCATCAGTGCGGCTACTTAGCAGGCCCTGCCTTAGACGTTGGGATATTGGAAGGAAGGTTAAAGGCGGTATATATATGGACGAGGTAGTTGGAGCGAGTACTTTCGAGAAAGCCTACTTCGTATGTCCCTCTAGTGGTGGGTGCAGGAGAACTGCCACATATGTAAAACGTGTTTCTATTTAAATGAAAAGTTTTCGAGTAACAATTCGAAGGACCGTGGACTTTGTTTTACATTAACAATTAATTAATATTGAATTTATTGTATTAAACGTATTAAAAAGTATGTTCATAAATAAAAGAGCGGTTAAACAATATTATGCTGCAAACTGGAACGATCTTTATGCTAACGACGTTCTAAAATAGTTAAACAAAGTTACTTAAAGCGCGAATCTTATAGTGGCAGTACGTGGTATATTTACCCCCCTATCGAAATTGACTTATTTTGTTAAACGCCGCGCGGCGAGAAGCGTAACGAAAATCCTGGCCGAAACATAGGTTCGCGTGTACGCATAAAACGACTCGTCTAACGGGGGACGCATAATTCACCGTAATAATTACGTTCCCCGTGCAAAGATAAGCCGACACGAATGTTAACTATAGAATACGCGGCGCGCAACAGCCGCATTAATCTCCCCTAAATCACTTTCGGCAGCATAGAATTTCTCTGTGCACATATACGGCGAATCGCGTTGCCTATTCGTTTCATTGCATCACGATCATAACCGTGATACCTTTAATATACGAAATCGATAGTTTACGCGAACGCCAAGCTGCCGTTGGATCGTATCAGTGTTCCTGATTATTCGACGATTCTCGTTTCTCGAGAAACAAGACGCTGTATCCTATATTACGATTCTTAACACTTTTAACGGACGGGTCGCGTAAATTTACGTTTTTTCATTCCGACTTTCTAGGACGGGCCACGTAGATTTACGCGTTTTTGCTTGAATTTGTATCACGCTGCGTTAGTTTTTCATTTTTATGCGTATTGGGTTTTTTTCTTGTTACCATTTTACTCGTAGCACTATCCGTCCGTTGAACCTACTGCGCAGTTTTGCTTTTTAGGTAGTATTTTTTTAGTAATCTTGTAACCGTGAAAAGGGCAAGCGAAACAAGATACATATGTCAATTCTGTCAAGTTCCACTTCACAATGGTGAACGTTTTTCAAAATATCACACTCGTAAGAAATACTAGACATGTGAATAAATAACTTTGTAAAGTTTCATCAAAAATAGTGTTGATTTAATAAAACTGCAACGCTTTAAAACCATACATACATGTTTATTTAATTCTCTTAAAAAATATCCAGAAATCGAGAAAAACAGAGAAAAAATAACCCGTCTGTTAAGTGTTAAGAATTCTCGAGAACAAAGTTGGAGAGATTTTTAACATTGATGTGGAGCTGTAGAGAGGGGATAGGATAGGAAAAGGGAAGGGTGTTGCGTTTCGTCCTGGGCCTGCTAGTGGACTCATCAGTAAGGCTACCTAGCAGGCCCTGCCTTATACTTGGGATATTGGAAGTGTGGAGCTGTAGAGAGCGGATAGGGTAGGAAAAAGGAAGGGTGTTGCGTTTCGTCCTGGGCCTGCTAGTGGACTCATCAGTAAGGCTACCTAGCAGGCCCTGCCTTAGACGTTGGTCTATTGGAAGGAAAGTTAAAGGCGGTATATATATGGACGAGGTAGTTGGAGCGAGTACTTTCGAGAAAGCCTATTTCGTATGTCCCTTTAGTGGTGGGTGCAGGAGAGCCGCCACATTGATTTCAGTAGAAAGTTGTAGGAAATTATTGCCCTCCTCTTTACGATTATTCGCGTTAATTATACAGCCAGAGAACATTGTTCAGAACGAAGATATTGTAAACGTATACAGTGAATAAGAAACGCGTGAACCTTGCTAATAAGAATCGATGTTCGGAACATCGCAGAACCAAATCCAAGACATCGATAGAAAAAAGTAGTCGACTCGTCGCGGAATGGCCCACCTGTTTTTCTATCCGTCGAACGAAACACGAAGAATGTTACAATAGAACAACGAGACATTCTTCATACCTTTCTGCTATTTCTCGCCATTTTGTTACACCGCGAAAGGGTTGATCATCGAAGCTACCGAATGTAATGCGCGATAGGAGTAAGGACGATCTTCTGAATCTGTCGAGTAACTGGAAATATCCGATATCCGGTCAATCGGGTGGTTTTTTACTGCTTCGCATATTCAGTCGGATATGGTCTAATATCCGACGGAATGACGGGCCAGTAATTCGACCGTGATTCAATCTCCGTTTAAGATGCGTTCCGATCTACGCCTGGAATAATCGAATCCGTTACACGCCATGTCACAGCAATCCGTGTTTCGTCGAATTAACCCCTTCTCCTATAATCTTATCACTACGTAATTTGCATTCGGCTATGCTTAATCTTGCGAAGCGAAGCTGATGCTAAAACAATAAAAAGGATAATATATCGTCGCAAACAGAACTTAATGATAATTATAATAATTCTCTCCTTTTGGCTCCACAGTCATGGAAAAGGAGGATTCAGTTTCATTCATTTGGATTCATTTTGATTCATTTGGATTCAGTTTCATTCATTTTGATTCATTTTCATTCATTTTGATTAATTTTCATTCATTTGGATTCAGTTTCATTCATCTTGATTAATTTTCATTCATTTCCATTCATTTGGATTCATTTTCATTCATTTGGATTCAGTTTCATTCATTTGGATTCAGTTTCATTCATTTGGATTCAGTTTCATTCATTTGGATTCATTTTCATTCATTTGGATTCAGTTTCATTCATTTGGATTCAGTTTTATTCATCTGGATTCATTTTCATTCATTTTGATTAATTTTCATTCATTTGGATTCAGTTTCATTCATTTGGATTCATTTTCATTCATTTGGATTCAGTTTCATTCATTTGGATTCATTTTCATTCATTTGGATTCAGTTTCATTCATTTGGATTCAGTTTCATTCATTTGGATTCATTTTCATTCATTTGGATTCAGTTTCATTCATTTGGATTCAGTTTTATTCATTTGGATTCATTTTCATTCATGTTGATTAATTTTCATTCATTTGGATTCATTTTCATTCATTTGGATTCATTTTCATTCATCTGGATTCATTTTCATTCATTTTGATTAATTTTCATTCATTTGGATTCAGTTTCATTCATTTGGATTCATTTTCATTCAATTGGATTCATTTTCATTTATTTTGATTCATTTTCATTCATTTGGATTCATTTTCATTCATTTCCATTCATTTGGATTCATTTTCATTCATTTGGATTCAGTTTCATTCATTTGGATTCAGTTTCATTCATTTGGATTCATTTTCATTCATTTGGATTCAGTTTCATTCATTTGGATTGAGTTTCATTCATTTGAATTCATTTTCATTCATTTGGATTCATTTTCATTCATTTGGATTCATTTTCATTCATCTGGATTCATTTTCATTCATTTTGATTAATTTTCATTCATTTGGATTCAGTTTCATTCATTTGGATTCATTTTCATTCATTTGGATTCATTTTCATTCATTTGGATTCAGTTTCATTCATTTGGATTCATTTTCATTCATTTGGATTCATTTTCATTCATTTGGATTCAGTTTCATTCATTTGGATTCATTTTCATTCATTTGGATTCATTTTCATTCATTTGGATTCATTTATATTCATTCGATTGGATTCACAATCTACATCTACTTGTTTTGTTTTATCGCACAAATCCTTTTCCCAATATACAACAACATCTCTTTTATTTATGAACACTTTTTCATATATTCAATATAATAAATTCATTACTAGATGATTAAAAATGTACAACAAAGCCCAATGTCCTTCGTACCGTAACTCGAAAACTTTTCATTTAAATAGAGACACGTTTTTACATACGTACATATATTAACACGTCAGTTTGTGCAACAGATATAACATACACTTCGTGACAATAGTTAAGAAACATTGTACGTATTTGCGAATTTGTCGTCGGATTTGTCGTCGTTCTCTTTTGAAATAAACCAGTACCACCGATCTGCGTATAATTCTTATTCAATCTTGTTCAATTAACTATTTAACCCTTTGCGGACGGAGCAAAATAATGTTTAACGAATTTTCGTTCGATTATTAATATTTTGAAGACGTTATTAAACAAATACTTGTCCGCGTATTAACAGCGGCATATTAGTGATCATCTTAAGCTGAATTTCTTGTTTTAAAAATTAATATACGTCCAAAACACCGAAGAACTTGGGCGATTATTTCCGACACTCGTCCGCAAAGGGTTAATAAATATATTCTTTGTTGTATAATATATTAACCGTTTTCATCACGATGAACTTGATCATGAATTATGACCATTGATTAATTTATTCTCCGTGTGATTTCTACGCAAATACTAGTAACTACAAATCGTTTAAAATAACGTAACTAAATTGTAAATATACTGAAGGGGTGCGCGGTGGTAGTAAAGTTGAAGCGTTCTTACTTTTTATAAGTTTTTATTTTTTCCTTGATGCGACGTGGGGGCAACGGCAAGACGCACTGACAGAACTATGACGCATGGAAGTCGAAACAAGACAAGACTCTCGGCTGGACTTGCAAGTCCTTAAAAAAGGTTGGTGAGAAGAAGGACAGCGTTAGAATTGAACAAGGAAAGAAAGGCTGGAAAAACGCGGGAAAAGCTAAGGAAGACGGAAGGAGGTAATAAAAGAGAAAGTGAAGAAGCGCGGGTAAAATTTCGGAGGTAGTCGGTTAAGGATCGCGAGGGCCTGGCCGCCAAATGTTGGTGGACATTGTCCAGGCTCGCGCGAAACCGTGAGGAAAACTGAAGACAGGAAGTGAAAGTGAAAGTTTCGGAGGGAATAGGAAAAATGTAAGAAGTGGCCTTGCCGTTGCCGCCACAATACAATATCTATGCGTTGTTATGTAAACCAAAATCCAAAGTACGAAAATTTGTTTACTTACGATTCTTTATACAATTAAACGTTGCTATTAAATAAACGAATTAAAGTGGCAGTTATAAGAACAGTGACAGTACGCGGATCATTTACCCTATATATACGCGTTCTGTTATTTTCTACGAAGAGACTACGGCGCGATAGCAAAGAGAAATAAAAGAAGACGATTGACGCATGGGGGAGTAAGTATAGAGACGGAGGAATCGCCGTGTATCGAAGGGAAGCAAACATTCCGTGTCTCCTTTGCACGTGTAAATCTGCATGAAATGTCTACAAGTTAATATCTCGTGTGTCGCGTCGTCTCCTTGCCGTTGACAAGAAAATATTCCGCTGCCGCGATGCTTCTCCCTTTGGGGGACACGCTTCCCTTTTGCATCATTCGAGCCGTATATATGCTGTTACGCGTCCTTCGATAGACCGGTGCTATCTACTTTTTACAATATACGTACAGTTACTCAGAAAATTGAGCGTACACCTATGTTACCGATGAAAAATACCTAAAAAGTAAATATACACACACGCATGTTCGAAAGTAGAAACTCAATATATTTCGCACATTCTGACAGACAGTAGGTAAAAAATTCTTGAGATAAAATTATATGTACTTAATAAGAAACGTAAAAGTATAACTATTTTTGCTGACACAAAATTGTTATTGTACATATGATACGTGTAGATTACTATTTTGTTAACCACCTTTAATATTCATGGCGTAGAATTAATTAATTTTCCATAAAGAAGGTGAAATATTGTTCTATTCTTCTTTTAATTTCATTTCGAAATCTTCCCTATCCGTAAAAGTATAATTTATCATTTTGGATTTCAATTCTTCCAAAATACGTTTGTGGAGCTGTGGAGAGGGGATAGGATAGGAAAAGGAAGGGTGTTGCGTTTCGTCCTGGGCCTGCTAGTGGACTCATCAGTGCGGCTACCTAGCAGGCCCTGCCTTAGACGTTGGGATATTGGAAGTGTGGAGCTGTACAGAGGGGATAGGATAGGGAAAAGGAAGGGTGTTGCGTTTCGTGCTGGGCCTGCTAGTGGACTCATCAGTAAGGCTACCTAACAGGCTCTGGCCTTAGACACTGGGATATTGGAAGGTATTTTATTTTTGTCGAAGTACTATTGAGGAGGGAGGTAGGATAGGAAAAGGGAAGGGTGTTGAGTTTCGTCCTGGGCCTGCTAGTGGACTCATCAGTGGCGGCTACCTAGCAGGCCTTGCTTTAGACACTGGGATATTGGAAGGTACTTTATTTTTGTCGAAATACTATTGAGGAGGGAGGATAAGATAGGGAAAAGGAAGGGTGTTGCGTTTCGTGCTGGGCCTGCTAGTGGACTCATCAGTGCGGCTACCTAGCAGGCCCTGCCTTAGACGTTGGGATATTGGAAGGAATGTTAAAGGCGGTATATATATGGACGAGGTAGTTGGAGCGAGTACTTTAGAGAATGCCTGTTTCGTATGTCCCTCTAGTGGTGGGTGCAGGAGAGCCGCCACAACGTTCAATCAGGTTAGTAGTTTGAGTACATTGAAAAGTAACCATTTTTTAGCCAACTCTTTCGTTGATTTTCAAGGTGTACGCTCAATTTTGTGAGTAACTGTAGCTTGTCGGCGAGTAACTTTTCCTGTTTAAAGCAGTGTTAGAATTCAGTCGACGGTGTTCAACTACGGGGGGCAAAATTAGACAGGGCATTGTGAAATGAGAAAATAAGGGATCAAATGGTGGCCAGAAATCGACGCATTCTATGAATTCGATTATTAACGCTGGAATTACCAAACTGCTCCAAATAATCCACTCGTCGTTTCTTCTGAAAATTGTATAAATTCATGCGTACGTATTTCGACAACTTTGCGATGATTTTCCGTAAAGAATTATATTTAGAATACTGTAAAAGGTAAGAGAAGCTTTCTCTTGGGATATGGGGTTAATTTTAAATTAAAATACGGGTTATTCTTTATACTATGATCTTATTTAGTAACGAGAAAGGACGTCTTAACGTTACGATGATCGAACTGAAAGTGTGGGCTTTTCTCAAGCACGTAGGAAACGTGGCGCCCAATTCAGAAGGAAAATAACGGCCTGGGTCTGCAACGTGTCTGTCACACAGGCCCTTAGACACATGGGCCAGAGGCCCATGACTCTGGTAATAGAGTTAAGGCTTTCCTTTATTACAGACCCAGTGTCTCTCAACACAAAGTTTATCTTTGCGTTGGATTTAAAATGATAATTCAACACTTTCTTCAACTTCTTGCCTTACAATTATTTTCATAGCTATTTAAGCCAGCGTTAGTTGGTCGCTATTTTAATATCGCATCGCGTACGAATCGTTCGAATATTATAGGAAAATTTGATTAAAAAACCTCCTATTGTAATGCAAAGCTAAAGGTAGAGAACTTATATTATAACATCTATTTTATATATTTAGATAATATTTATATTAGTAGATAATTAATTAAAATAGTTGTACAATTCATACAATTTATAATTTACAATTTATTATTATAATAACTTTGTGACCACGCTAATGTATATAATCTTTCTCTTCTACTTATTCGGCTTTCGCCCGTTAATAATAATAAATAAATAAAAATTTAGTAGCTCAATAGTGCATAACTTGAAAAAAACAATTAAACGAAGTTGCTTAAAGCGACAAGCTTAACGTAGCGGTAATCGAAACATCTACCCTAACACTATTAAAAACCTCGGCCTGTATTTTCTATCAGTGTTTCGGTTTCGCTTAACGCGAATTCGCATTACTCGCCACTGTTTCTTTCGCCATAATACGCGTAATACGTATTCTTCCTTCTCCTCTGCAAATATGCCATCGCTCAACGTAGCAGCTTTGATAAACGTTGCTCAAACGAGAAAGAGAGAGAAAGAGAAAGAGAGATACGGTAAAAAAAGACACCGTTGGCGTCGGGAAAAAAATGGGTGCCGTAGAAAGTTGGCAGAATGAAGAGAGTTGTCGCAAAAGAAGCCAGGCTAAATAATCTCGGCCGGGTAGCGAGCATTTTGTTATCGTCTGGAAAGCACGCGAACAAGAAGAAGAAGAAAAATAGTGTCGTCAGTGGGAGGTCTTTGCAGCGTGCAGTCTGCTCGGGCGTGCTTATTCAAAGAAACGCAGCGCTACGTTACATAACGGAGCGGCAAATGGCTGGAGATAGGACTGGAAACGCCACGCTTAAGACCCTCAAAGGAGCTCTGATTTAATTAGACGAAATAGCATCAGAGAACGTTCAAGGAGCTACTGCTCTCGAAACTCGCTGGATGAAGTGCTCCTCCTTCTCCTCTATCGGCAAAAAGCCGACTTCCATTCCACCCTTTCTCTCTCTTTCTCCCAGCAATCACCTTAACCCTTTCTACCCGAACGTGTACCTGTATTACGACGAATCGTGCATCTTCTTCGCGTTTAGCTAAACGCGTAAACGTTATCGTTGTTAATTACAACTGGAACCTGTGGATATTTATCGCGAACGATTATTATTTCGTTCGTTTAGTTGTTTAACCCTTTGCGGACGAGCGTCGACAAATAGCCGCCGAAACTGTTTCGATTCTATGGATAAATGTCGGTTTTCAAAGCAACAAATTTGGATTAGTGACACTAATATGCACTTTCGATAATAATTCAGCGAAAATTCGTTTTGCGTTATTAAATATATCCGTGATGGATTTGTAATTGAGTGGAAATTTCTTACGTATTATTTTTTCTCGTCCGCAAAGGGTTAATCCATCGACGGGATAACACCGTTAGTTTACATTCGAATATTTGGGGTAAATGTTCCACGTGACGTCACTTTAAGATTATCGCTTTAAGCAACTTCGTTTAATAATTTAATTAGTAGTCACTTGTTAGTTAAGTTAAAGTTAAAGTTAACAAAGTAGTCACTTGTTAGTTAAGTTAAAGTTAAGAAACAAAGTAGTAACTTGTTAGTTAAGTTAAAGTTAAGAAAGAAAGTAGTCACTTGTTAGTTAAGTTAAAGTTAAGAAAGAAAGTAGTCACTTGTTAGTTAAGTTAAAGTTAAGAAAGAAAGTAGTCACTTGTTAGTTAAGTTAAAGTTAAGAAAGTAGTCACTTGTTAGTTACGTTAAAGTTAAGAAAGAAAGTAGTCACTTGTTAGTTAAGTTAAAGTTAAGAAAGAAAGTAGTCACTTGTTAGTTAAGTTAAAGTTAAGAAAGAAAGTAGTCACTTGTTAATTAAATTAAAGTTAAGAAAGAAAGTGGTCACTTGCGAATTTTTGCGTATCCTTTCGCTTCTAAGATTCATAGCTTAGAATTTACAATAGCATAGAAATATAATTCTAAATACATCGATAAACGATAAACGATAATAATGCTTCTACTTTTAATTCAAATCACAGTTTGCGAAAAGTTGAATTTATAGCGCAGAAGCTGCGCGAATTAAACAAAATCAATATAGGTCTTTTCTATTTTGATGGATTCTTAATGCTTTTCCGATGTTTTTTAATGCTCGGCCAACTTTTCGTAAATTGAACAATTACGACGGAAACTTGCCTAAAAGTTGCAAATCTCGTGCTATAATTCGCCGCCGCACTGTTTGCTCGCAATGGTAAAATAGCACCGAAATCGCGCGATCCCCACGAGGAATGCGGTAACGCGATTATCTCGCGCGTTTCGATGCTTTGCCTTGTCAAAAATTCCGCGGCTTTCGGTTTCGTAACGTAAAACGAAAGAGGCGCGAGGAGATTTAAAAAAATAATTACTTTTCACGGCGGATATAGCCGTCGCCGGTGTATGGAAGCATTCTGGTTCACCTTCCTTCCGGTTGTAAATTTACCGGAGAATCGAAACACCGAATTTTCCGCGTTCCAACTCGCGCAAACAAACCGGGAATTAGATTTGCAAAAAAAAAAAAAAAAAATAAAAATATAAAAATACAAAAATGTATTACACGCGCAGCTTGAGAGTTTCAATTTTTTATAAAACGATTTGATACTCGCGAGAATATAAAAATCCGGACACGGTTCGACTACGAAAAATAATAGAAAAAAAGAGGGAAAAAGACAAAATCGTTCACCAGGAACCGTATTTTAATATTGGAATTCGTTAAGCCGCGCTTCGCAACGAACTGGCCGACGATTTAGTGCTAGAAATAGGCAAACGCGCTCTCGAATTTTCGTGTACTCTTCGCCAATTTTTAAGCAGCCGCTCGTCTTTAATTTCCTTCGATGCAACATTTGTCGTTCAGTATACTTTTAAACTATACAGAGTTTAAAATGTGTAAATCCCGTAAATCGCGTTAAGTGTTTAAAGTATACAAAGTATATAAATCAAAGCCGAATTGAGCAATAAACAAGTAAGTCAAATGTCTGATTAATTTCTATTATATTTATTATCAAAATGTCAAGATTACGTTGTCTCCTTAGTTTCGAAGTTCATGCACGATACCACAAAGTAGAATTTATGTGAATGGCTTGTAAATTTTATATTCTCAAAATAATACGTAGGAGAATACCGAACCTCTGAAGAATCTCGATAAATAAACAAAACTTTTGATAGAAAGTGTTGGAAAATTAGTAAGTTATACAAAGTTTCGAGGTACGCTATAAACAAAATATACAATGAAAAGATTATACAAATGATATAAGATAGAATAATACATACGAGATGTCTCGTAGTGGACAGTCTTGGTAAAGACGCTCACCACGTAGGCAGTGAACGAGTTAACCATCGTTCAAGACTGTAAAACGAAGCTTTTACGTAATTACACATCGCCCTTATCCCAATCCAAACAATCCCGCTCGAGCTTAGATTCGATCAAAAGCACACGCGCAGAATTGATCTTCTCTATTTCTCCATTAGATAAAAATGGATCGCTGTGTATATAAAGTAACCAGAGAAGGAGCTCTTTACGTTTCTGTATCTGCTTCTTAATTAAACGGCAAAGCTCTTAAGAAGCTTACGCGCTTAGATCGCCGGAGTCTTATCGTTAAGACACGTCTGCAGTTGTCAGCAATTTTCTCCGCCGAGCGTCTTCTTTCGCCTAGTCGTCGCTTCTTCCCTTTTCGCCTAGCAATAAGAGCTTCTTCTTTTTTTTCTTTCGACTTTTTAATGGCTCGTCGAAGCGATGATTTATTCCTTCCGCTCGAGAAACGATGCAGACTTTTATTAAACCAGCCCACAGTGGAATCGTTAATGGAGTTCGCGAGGACGAAGCTACTTCTCTCGAAGATTCGCGCGTGGTTCCGTGAATTCGCCGATGATTCGCGGAAAATGACGACGCGTCGTTTTTCGAAATGGCCACGCACGTCAGCTCGACTTTCGACTTTTATCTTTCAATCTTTGCGTTGGAGATACGTTCTAAAATAGTTAAAATAAAGTTACGCGCGGACGTTAAAGCGGCAGCACATCCTAATGTAGCATCTAAGAATCCGGAAGAAAGATTTTCTACTGGCTAATAGTAGAACTGCTCCCCTTGCCCTTGTTCCCTTCAGCTTCTATGATCCTCGCCAACAAGTCATCTCTGCATAGCTACGTGACCATACACTGTGAAATCTTCATTTTTAAGCAGAATAAATATACGTTTTCGGGAATGTGGTGAGGGTGCAATATATTGACTGCTCCGATAAACAGTAACAACGATATTTATTGTTCTTAACGACTATTTCTATTATCGTGTAACCTAACGCGCGATGTTGACGTGGCCAACGCTCGGAATGCTCTGGCTTTTCTGTGCTCCTCCGAACTGTCTTTTCCTCCGAACCGAGGATCTGGCATATCTCCGTTTTTATTGCCCGCACTTCAGTTCGGTCGCACGCAACATGCGGTCCTTCGGGAACCCAAAATCCTGGGACTTTCCCTTCGGGCCCACGACAGTCCGCCACACGTTTGTTCCAGAAACCAATTATATTTACTCAACGAGCGCCAATCGCGTGCATCATGTATGGCGCATGAAACAGTGAACGAGTTTAACCCCTTGCCCCGTAACGACGAATGTTACTCGCGAAACAGATCCCGGCATAAATGCAACAAATGCACGCGCCGCGTTTCTAATAAATCGTAACGTTAATTCTAAGCGTACTGTGAAACAACGAAATTAATGTTTCCGGAGTGCAAATTTTCGCGTGGTGTAACAACGTTTCGTATCCGGTACGGTATTGGAGAGATAAATATTCAACTTGAACTATTCAGCGATCGAGAAATGAATAAGGCAAGGGGTTAAAGAAATTTGTATTGCAAATATGCTGCGCTTCCTCCGTACTTTAGTCCGACAGATTTCGGTTAAATTGGCAAGAGAAGGGGTTAATACGGCAATAAGATTGCGCCGTTCTTTCGCTTTTCCCTAGGCGACGCAGCTTTTCGCCCTCGTTTTTTTTTTGTTGCGTTTCCAACGTTACCCGGCAGCCGCGTTGAGCTTTTACGAAAATTCCATGACGCCCGAGTCACCGGTGCGCGGACAAAGTGTTTCGTGCATGGGACCACTCCGGCTACTTCAAAAAAGAACTGCTTCTAGATTTTTTTAATTACGTTTACCCGGCACTGGTTTCCCCGGTGAAACGTCGCTCTTGGAATTACAGCCACGTTTTCGGACCGTGAAAACCGTACCGCCGATTTTTCAACTCGTTCCTCGTTTTTTTTATATTTTTTCTCCCCTCTTTCACGTTCCGTCTGCGCGTTGCAACTTTCCTAAGACACTTTACAAAATAGCTGAACAGCTCTTTCCCTTTTCTTCGACGCAGAAGCGAGTACTTTGGATTCTACTAAGCCGAGATACGTTCAACGACTCGACGAAATAGGGTAGATGTACATATGTACCACGTACCGCCACTTTAAGCTTCGCGCGTGATTTTGTTTAACTATTTTAGAACGTGGATTTTAGACTTTCGCGGACCATAGTAGCACTACATAGAGTAGTTCCGTTGAAACTTGGTCGTTTGGCTTCCGGATGGTTACCGCGTCTTTCTTCAGCGTTGCGCCGACGTTTCGCAAACGTTCTAGTTCGCATCTTCAGGGCTAGGTGCTCCGATAGTATTTTAGAACGTATTTACCGAGGGAAGACGTGAGGGTAAAAATTAACGGCACTAATCTTACGATTAACGTTTGTGGAGCTGTAGAGAGGGGATATGATAGGAAAAAAGAAGGGTGTTGCGTTTCGTGCTGGGCCTGCTAGTGGACTCATCAGTGCGGCTACCTAGCAGGCTCTGGCCTTAGACACTGGGATATTGGAAGGTATTTTATTTTTGTCGAAGTACTATTGAGGAGGGGGGTAGGATAGGAAAAGGGAAGGGTGTTGAGTTTCGTCCTAGGCCTGCTAGTGGACTCATCAGTGCGGCTACCTAGCAGGCTCTGGCCTTAGACACTGAGATATTGGAAGGTATTTTATTTTTGTCGAAGTACTATTGAGGAGGGGGGTAGGATAGGAAAAGGGAAGGGTGTTGAGTTTCGTCCTAGGCCTGCTAGTGGACTCATCAGTGCGGCTACCTAGCAGGCTCTGGCCTTAAGACACTGGGATATTGGAAGGTATTTTATTTTTGTTGAAGTACTATTGAGGAGGGGGGTAGGATAGGAAAAGGGAAGGGTGTTGAGTTTCGTCCTGGGCCTGCTAGTGGACTCATCAGTGCGGCTACCTAGCAGGTCCTGCCTTAGACGTTGGGATATTGGAAGGAAGGTTAAAGGCGGTATATATATGGACGAGGTAGTTGGAGCGAGTACTTTCGAGAAAGCCTATTTCGTATGTCCCTCTAGTGGTGGGTGCAGGAGAGCCGCCACAACGTTCTTTTATTTATGTGCGTGCGTTCGGTTCGACCGTTACGAACCGCGTCTCTCCGAACACTCTCGTGCTCATTTCTTCGCGTCGCTTTCGCGATGGGTCTACCTTCCTTAGTTTTTCTTGGTGTTGGAAGGGATGGTGACTCGCCACAGAAAAGTACCGATGGTGTACGCGCCTTTCCGAAGGCCAAAACCTCATCCTGCTACACGTGGCGTGAAGGTTCGTTCCTACTGTGGAGCTGTAGAAAGGGGATAGGATAGGAAAAAGGAAGGGTGTTGCGTTTCGTGCTGGGCCTGCTAGTGGACTCATCAGTGCGGCTACCTAGCAGGCCCTGTCTTAGACGTTGGGATATTGGAAGGAAAGTTAAAGGCGGTACATATATGGACGAGGTAATTGGAGCGAGTACTTTCGAGAAAGTCCTATTTTCGTATGTCCCTCTAGTGGTAGGTGCAGGAGAGCCGCCACACTACCATCGAGTTTCCGCTTAGCGTGTCACCACATTACTCTAAAGATCGCTCCAATTTCGAGCATAATATTGTTCAACAGATCCCCTTTATTTCTGAACGTTTTTCTTGGAATGAATAAATAAATAATAACGTCGCACGTAACACTGATATAGTAGACCTCTAATCATTCCGTGTAACAATGGACAGCCTATCCTACTTGTTGTATTCCGCTGAGGTTGTTGGTTTACTATACGTAATAAGTACAACGTCGAGCGAAATAAAGACGAAGTTCACCCTGTATAGCATAGTGTATTCGCGTTTTACAAGCTTAGTTGAACATCCTAAGACGGTTCGGACTGTTCTCGTAGTTTCAAAGGGAAAACTGTGTTTTTGAAGACTCGGAAAATAGAGAGGTAGGGGTTCGCTTGGGTTCAATGGTCAGTAAGGGATAAGGTAGCAGGATCGAGGTTCGGAAATGACTAACTAGGATGAAATCATCGGCTATCGAAGGATTTTGGAATGTTTGCTGCTGGAGTTTGATTTATGATGTTTGAAGGAGGATTAGAAAAATTAACTAAAAATAATACAGTACTAATGATTACGTTGGCATACAACATATGCTACGCGGATGTTAACGCGTTAATTGGCGCGGGCGCGGCTCGCCGCGGGCAGATAAAAACGCAATCGGAGAAAACAATGATCCCCGGTGACTTTGGAAATGTTGTTGCGGTCAGCTAACAACGCGGCCGCGCGCGATGCGCCGCTTTAAAAAGCATCCGTGTAGCTACACGTGTAGTACTATCTGCTCGACAACCGGCTACCACCGACCAAATATTCCGCTCGTTCAAACGTTTTACAATGCGCCCCGGTCGATCCTTGCCATGATTGGTACGCGCGTCGCGATTAACAGTCGAACGACGAATCCTCTTTTTACTCGGTTTAACCCTTTCGTTGCCGCTAAAAGTCGTTGCAGCGCAACTTGTACCATTTTCCAAATCATTCATCCTGGTTAATTAACAGCGTAACGCGTAACGCGTTACGCGATGTGAAAAATGTACATTTTTCATGCGCTTCGTTGCGCGGATTCGTATTCGTGAAAACGTTAAACGATCGGAAAAATGAATAAATATTTCAACACTGGAATTACCGAAGCAGTCAGAACTGGCTGGTTACGAATTTACTATGAAAATTATATAAATTTACAGCAGTGGATTCGTCAGAATTGTCGGATTATTAGTAAATAATTGTTTTCAAAACTAAATCTGACTGTACGATGCACAATGCACCGTACAACTTAGTGTCACGGTACCGATGGGCTCGTAAACCCTCAAAATCAAAAAGGCAATCAGCCACGACAGTTAGTCTTTTAATCCATCGTAAACCTCCACTCAAACCATCCCTTAAAACTCCAGTCCGCGGCACGTTGCGGGCCCCTCATAAAATTTTGGGGAAAAACCCGAAAATTTACCGCTTACCTCGCCATCCCTACTGCCAGTTTCCCTCCACCACCTCTTTCCTCCACCCTTGCCAATTTTCAAAATTCCCTAATCCAATCATCACTCAAAATTTCCCTCTTTTTACATAGTTCCTCCTACATCCCCACCGATCCACCATAGACTCCTCCTGAGTGAAGTTTACTTTTTTTGGGCAGAACGCTAAGACGAGAGATTTAAGAGAGACACCATACAACACACACACCGTTTAAGCATCATCTGTCGAACCGTTAACTTTAAATAAATAAGTGTTGAGTTATAAAATTGTATACATCCATCACATCACCTACTAAACGCGTCCTCACGACATTAATTTGCCGTCGAGCACACCGGTCATAGATTCGTTAACTTCCTTCCGCGAAACGCGAGTTCTAAGACCGTACACTGACAATGAGAAACATTATTACCTTCCTAAGAAAACCGTACTGGCGCCATTAGGTCTAAGGGCCTGAGACTGTTTGTCCGTGAAGGCCAGGGTAATAAACACGGTGCAGGTGTAGTCTCTCTTTTCTTAAATAGATACAAAATTTCCTTTTGGGGTCTCAGCGTCTCCTCACTTCTTATTCAGTATTGAAAGAGTCAAGACGTCCCTCCGCTCGGTAAAATAATAAAGTCACATAGTATAAAATATAAAAAACTTGTGTGTTATTATTCACCCATTGCCAATAAGAATACTCCGTGTCTTTTCGTACAGAATATAAATGAAGATTTATCGTACTTCAATCGCACGCGCTTTGCAAATGTCTACCATATTTCATTCCTTTGATTCAAATAACTGCGCTTTAATCGTCGGTAGTTCTAGTGTTAATAATTCACAAAGAAACAAAGCGTTACACTTCAAAGTATTACACTGTCCGAATATTGAAATGAGTATACGTGGAGTGTATATATCCAACATAATTATTAAACGTTCCCCGTCAGGGATTCGAATAAATAAATAAATAAGTAAATATTGTAAATATGAAACGCCGAGGGTTACGCGGATACGGTGAAGGGGGAGGCAAAGTTTCGCGGCAACGTAAATTCGTCGTTTGGCGGAATTCTATGCTGCGGGGGTCGGTAAAATTAAATAGCCCCCGGTCTGTAAACTATGGTTCCATTTGCGGCAAATGCTCGGAGCTAACACGGTTACGTACGTCGCATCATCGTGTCATTACGTCGTATGCAGTCGGCTAGAAAAGCAGACGGCTTGCCGCTGCAGCGGATAGCGGAGCTGGATATTGCGATCGTGATACGCGATACCGGCCGATACCGAGAGCCGAGCCGAGCCAACACGCACCCGAATCTAACTGTACAACTTTCGGATAAGCGCGTTTACCGTTCGGCGAATGCCAAGTTTGCTTTGGAAATGGAGAACGCGCGCGGTATCGGGTGTCCCGCCCTTTACGTTTCTAAGCCGATTCCGTCCTGTCCCTCTTCCCCCTTCCCCTCCTCGTCGATGTTACGCTATCCCAATCCACCTTTACAGATCCCTTTCCTACCTGTAAAACTTTGATCTTCGAAACTTGCTCGCGCAGGCAATCGCCGAACGATGAATAGCTCAGGTCCTGTATTTTACGAATGTTTTCGCGAACCACTGTACTTTGGAGACACGCTGCGGGGGAATTAGAGACAGAGAAAGGAATGCGTTGAATATTTACACGTCGTGTAAATAATTCGAGCAGGGTTAAGTGGAAAAACGCTATTTATTGGAAACACGCAAAGTCAGAGAAAAGATACGAGTGATAATTCGAGAGCTAGGTAGTGCAACTACTCGCTTCGATCGTCCGCAGACTACTACCTCCCGTGTCTGACTGCAACGCTTTGCAGCTACTGAATTTTAGGCGAAAAAGGCCTGAATCGCTTGAACAGCAACGCAATGGCGATGGTCAAAGGGTGGGGGCAACGCAGGCCCCGACTTGTTAATTGTTAGGAAACACCGTACCAAGTAAGCGTCGTCGCACTCTCTCACCAGATGAGGCGCGGATCATCATAAAAGTGAAAGCTAAGACTTAAGCTAAGAAACAGACTTCCTGGATTTAAAATACTGTGACCATCGCAGGGACAGGGAATTCCAAGCGTTGGAATTCCAAGCCCCCGAATTTCCAAGGCTTTTCATATCTAAGTCTTCGGGTGTCAAACTATTTGTTTACACTTTTAAAGCTTTCCATTTTCAAGCCACTAGGTTTGCAATATTTCAAACATCAAATATTTCCAAATCCAAGCCCCCAAATTTTCAGGTCTTAAAATTCGCACGTTCGCAATTCTCGAGTCTTAAAATTTGCAACAGACTCGTGGATCGATATGAGTTCCTAAATGACTACCAGCTAGGCGTGAAAATTTACTGAAAATTCTACGTATTCTAAAAGTATCGCAGTTTTCCTGCCCCTCTTCTATTTCGACACTGCGCTCCGAGGTCTAAATTTTCGCTCGCGAAAAAGCTCGACGATTCGAGGTTAAACGCGTTAATGGACTGCGATATTCCGGCTGTTGAGATCCGTATAATTTATTCGAATGACGTTCTTTTGAAGGGTTGTTGCGGCCGTCGACGGAAATCGTTTCGAAAAGAGCAAGCAAAACACGTTCAATTTGGCGAGCTACGAGTTTCAATATTTATGAGTTAAGAGTTCAGCCTCTTTAGAGGGGGTGCCCGTTTGAAAGTTGTAGCAACACCGAGAGCAAATGGAAAACGAAAGCAAATAGAAAGAAGTTTACCCCCGCCAGCATTCCGTTCGCCGTTATTGCGCGTATGCATGTAGGGCAAAATCTTTCTCGCCAGATGCTCCGAACATTATGAACCGCGCCCAAAATTAAATTTCTCTTTACCCTTTCCTCCGATTAAACCCGCGGCTTGCGTTTATTTTTCGAACATCGAAACGGTATTACGGTGTACCTCTTTCGTATACGAATTAGTAATTCGAATAGGGGAATTTTTGGATAATAGAACGATCAATTTTTGATACCAAGCTTCACTTATTTAAATGCAAGCCGAGAAAATGGTCACGTTAAACATTTATAGATCTCTCACACCTTTTACGATGTTACGTTAAATAATTTAATTTAAACAGGGAAAGGGTTACATCGTACGTAACTTCTGTTTATTTGTAACAGAATGTGAATTAATAAGAAGACATACGTATGTTCGAATAGAGGAATTTTTGGATAATAGTACGATCAGTTTTTGATACCAAGCTTCACTTATTTAAATGCAAACCGAGAAAATAGTCACGCTAAACATTTATAGATCTCCTACCTTTTACGATGTTACTTTATACAATTTAAGTTAAACAGGGAAAGAGTTACATTCTATGTAACTTCTGTTTATTTGTAACAGAATGTGAATTAATAAGAAGACATACGTATGTTCGAATAGAGGAATTTTTGGACAATAGTACGATCAGTTTTTGATACCAAGCTTCACTTATTTAACATTAGGTTTATGGAACTCGTCACGTTGACGCCGTTCAGATTTCATACCTAAAATTATAGAGACCATAAATATTATTTTTCAGTACTTTATGTTAACTATAATTAATACAATGGTACGAATATGTATTCTACGTAATTCTCTTCATCCTCGCGCTTCTACGTTCAAATATTTATATGCAGTATACGTATTTTTCCAGAAGCCTGTCAAATTATGCAAGTAACGTCCGTAAACCTAATGTTAATTCCAAACCAAGAAAATGGTCACCGTAAATATTTATAGATCTCATACCTTTTACGATGTTACGTTACGTAACTTAATTTAAACAGGGAAAGGGTTACATCGTACGTAACTTCTATATATTTGCAACAGAATATGAATTAATAAGAACACGTAAACACGTTGCAAATTTTGCAACAGAGAAAATAACGAATTCGCGCGTTTCTTGACGCTCGCGATCGGATCTAGAATCGCTATCACCGTGCAACCGGATCCTTCGCGATTCCGCCGCCTTTAAACGCATTTGTATATCTTTGAAAGCTGGCTTCTGCGGGTATTTGTAGAGCAAGGTTTGGCACGGTATTTGCGGTGTTGGCGCGCGCGTCAAAGAGAAATTGAAACGCCAAGCGTAAACCGCATTAGTCGTGTATGACTCATCGGTGTACACCCGTAATAATACTCCGTTCCCGTTGTTAACTAAACCTATTCCTGCCCGCCAAATATTGAAACCAGCCCTCCAACTTCTAATTCGCCGCTTCCCCCTGGTTCTGCTACTGTAAATTCTTTGAATTAGAAACGAACGCGTAACGCAGAGTTACAAAGAGAGAAGGATCGCGAATTCTCTGTGTTGACTTTTCTTCCACACGCGTTTCTTTTCATCGTTCCGGTATTATTCTCTTCGTCCACAAGCGGTTAATACCATTAAAGAATACTTGATAATAAACGTCCATTGTACAAATATGTGTATATATTATTTTATCGTAGCTTACAGATACGATCGTCTTTATTAAATTGCTGGCGAAAAGAATTTTCATCGACGCCTATAACTTAAATAGAAGCAAAATTGTAGCCTAACTAGAATCTTATGGCAACTACAAGTTTCCGAACCAAAGCACAACTTTGTTATAGCAATAAGATAAAGAATACTTGACAATAAACGTCACTTATTTTATGGTAGCTTAGAGATACGATTGTCTTTATTAAATTGCTCGCGAAAAGAATTTTTATCGACGCGTGTAACTTAAATAAAAGCAAAATTGTAACCTAACTGGAATCTTACGTCAACTACAAGTTTCCAAACCAAAGCACAACTTTCTTATAGTAATAAGATAAAGAATACTTGACAATAAACGCCCCTTATTTTATCGTAGCTTAGAGATACGATCGTCTTTATTAAATTGCTGGCGAAAAGAATTTTCATCGACGCGTGTAACTTAAATAGAAGCAAAATTGTAACCTAACTGGAATCATACGGCAACTACAATCTTCCGAAGCAAATCACAACTTTCTTATAGCAATAAGATAAAGAATACTTGACAATAAACGCCCCTTATTTTATTGTAACTTAGAGATACGATCGTGTTTATTAAATTGCTCGCGAAAAGAATTTTCATCGACGCCTATAACTTAAATAGAAGCAAAATTGTAGCCTAACTAGAATCTTATGGCAACTACAAGTTTCCGAACCAAAGCACAACTTTGTTATAGCAATAAGATAAAGAATACTTGACAATAAACGTCACTTATTTTATCGTAGCTTAGAGATACGATCGTCTTTATTAAATTGCTGGCGAAAAGAATTTTCATCGACGCGCGTGGCTTAAATGGAAAGAAAATTGTAGCCTAACTGGAATCTTACGGCAGCCGAGGGGTAGTAGGTTAGCGTTAATTCAGGATGCGAATGATCGATCGATCGCACCCGTGCTTGGATCGCGGCGAGGAAAATTGATGATTATTTGAACGGATTATCGGGCGCTGTTCTCAGCTGTAAAAGGATCAAATTCCCTCGGAGTGGTTGGTTCGGTGGGCATAGCCAGCCGGCAGCTTTTTTCTTCCACTCGAATCTTTATCGGATCGGAAGTTCATTCCGAAGTAACACCTCCGTTAAGACGCTTACGGGTAAAGTGCTTCGCGGAGCAACTACGCCGAAAAGAAACGAAACTTTCTTACTCTCTTCCCTTCTGCTTCGCTGTACGTGTGTGTCTGCGCGCGCGCTCGCGTGCGCCGCGTTCTACAAAACGCGCGAACATCTAGATAGAGGATTGAAATAAACGGGCCGCGAAAATTCCAATCGGTTCGATTGAAATTTAATCAAACGCGATTGCCGCGAGATAGGATAGATGTAACGCTTTAAGCTTCGCGCGTAACTTTGGCTAACTATTTTAGAAGTTAATTAAACGTACGAATCGTTCCGGTTTCGTGCACAACACTGGGATGAATGACCAACGTCATTGTTCCTATGATTGCCACTTGAATTCGTTTATTTTGTGGCGGCTCTCCTGCACCTACCACTAGAGGGTCATACGAAATAGGACTTTCTCGAAAGTACTCGCTCCAACTACCTCGTCCATATATATATCGCCTTTAACCTTCCTTCCAATATCCCAACGTCTAAGGCAGGGCCTGCTAGGTAGCCGCACTGATGAGTCCACTAGCAGGCCCAGCACGAAACGCAACACCCTTCCTTTTCCTATCCTATCCCCTCTCCACAGCTCCACAGTTGCCTAACAATACGACGCGATGATGTGTTATATACCTTTTCAGTTCTCTCCTCTCTCTCTCAAGTAGTAGTGAGATTAATAGAGTGGGGGCTCTCCTGCACCTACCACTAGAGGGACATACGAAATAGGACTTTCTCGAAAGTACTCGCTCCAACTACCTCGTCCATATATATATCGCCTTTAACCTTCCTTCCAATATCCCAACGTCTAAGGCAGGGCCTGCTAGGTAGCCGCACTGATGAGTCCACTAGCAGGCCCAGCACGAAACGCAACACCCTTCCTTTTCCTATCCTATCCCCTCTCTACAGCTCCACAGTTATTAAATTCTATCCGTAGTGAACTCATAATTGAGTGGAAATTTGCTAAGTGTTATTCTTTCTCGTCCGCAAAGGGTTAAGTGTAAACGAATATACAATGTCTACATTATGTGTTTTGTTACTTAAGTCGAAGTCCAAGTTTAGCGTAAAAATTTGTCTTCTTCACGATTCTTCGTACATTACATTGCTACTGACAGCAATTGGGAAATCTGTCATGAAAATCACGGGTTCGATTCTCCGAAAGCGACGCGTATCCGTGAAAAGCGGAGGACAGAAGGGAAAATTTTACAGTTTCCGCCGAAATTCCCGCGGATACGTAGGCGAAAGTTCAATGACTGTCGAATGGTTTTGCTCGGTGATGGGAGGGACACTCTGACACTGATGAATCGAAATGATAGATGCATCGAGAATTCATCGCGAAGTCTCTCTCTCTACACGATCGACGTCATCGCGTAATTTCCACGGGGAGAAAGAGAGAAAAAGAAGTATTGCGGTTCGAACGAAAACTGGCGATTCGAGTGGCTGGAATATTTATGGGTCTTTGTATCTCGGGCTCGTCGATCTCGCTTCGAACACGCGAATAGATATTAATTGCCGTCCAGGGGACAACGTCCATTTACATTTGCGTCAGTTTTTCCAAACTGTTCGATAAAATGTCTTGCTCGGAGAATATATTACGCGCGGCATTATTGAAACCGAAAATTGTTGTTTTACCTTCTCCATTCGGACGTGGAATTGAAAATCTAACGAATGGCCAGTTAGCGGCGAATTAGAGAGCGAAACGATAAGAGATAGGTTAGATCAGTGTTTTCCAACATTGGGCCCACGCCCCACGGGGGGGGGGGCACGTTGATTGTTAAGGAGGTCAAGTCGAAAATGGACTAGTCCAAAGTTTAAGTTAACCGTATGGCGACTCTCAGTAATAATACTCATATATAGTAATAATTCTCGTAACTAACTTGGAACCTAAAATAAAATCTCTTTGCAACAAGCATCCAGCGCAAGGATCACACTAAAAAAGAACGAAGTACGTAGTAATAATTAAAATAATATAGAAAAATCTTTCATTAAAATTATTTGTACTTGAATTCCAGTTCTTCATTATATGTTTTGAAAATTTACTTACCGTGTTTCCTCAACAATTTCCTAGTAATTTCTTCCTAAAACCTATTATTTAAGCTTCTTCAGTGAACAATTCCATTTTTGAAAATTAAAACGTGTGTATATGTTACATAAGGGACATAAGAATTTTAGAAAGGCTTAGGTGGGGCATGGCACAAAAAAGGTTAGAAAACACTGGGCCAGATGTTCCATGTTACTGTCAGTGTTTTTATAATCGTCGCTAGAACTCGTTTATTCGATAGGGAACGAACGTACGCGGAATCGAGACTTGGAAAATTTCAATACCTCTTCTTTCATCCAATCTTAACCATCTAGATCCCTTTGTCAGAATTTGCCACATTGCCAATAGACACTGTAACCGCATCAACTTTTTCACCAACAATATCAATAGCTTCAAATCTCAACTGTATCTTTTTAAATTTTTCTTTTGTTTCCTTTTTTTCCCTTTATATGTTCTACGTTTGCGTCTTTGTCTGTATCAATGCCATTGTATATATATATTTTTTTTGAGCTTTTGCCCGTTATTAATGATAAATAAATAAATGAATAAACATATATTCGTCCCATTTGATTAGGATTTTTAAGATCATTTAGAAGAATGTTTCGAGAAATTGTCACACTTGTGGGTAATTAATAAATTCATTTAGTTATTTATTTATTTACTTACTTTACTTAATTTACTTAATTTACTTAATGTAATTTGATTGTGAATCGACGGATATATGAACCTTTTAGTATACATGTTCTACGTATTTGACTTTGTGACAACGCTAATGTATATTATTTTTCTCTTGTACTTATTGGGCTTTTGCCCGTAAATAATAATAATAATACTAAACTTGGACTTCATTTTTATGTAACGATATGTTACGCGTATATGTGTTTATATTTAATCCTCCGCAGTTTGTTAATAACGTTTCACGTGTGCCAACAATTTTATCAATCTCCGTGTATACACTACAATACGAATGAACAATTAATGAAATCCTCTAACCGTCGCTTTCACGAGTATCTCTAACTGTAAATATTTGAAATTGAAAAAAACCTACGTAGACTTTTGTAACTGGTTGCAGCTGTATACGATAGCTGTCGCAATTACTGTCAGTGTCTCTATAACCGACACTATAATTCGTTTATTTAATAGCGAAGCAATCTGTACGAAGAATCGTAAGTAAACAAATTTTTCTACTAAATTTCGAACTTCGGTTTACGTAGCAACGTATACACGTTTTATATTTGTTCGCACTTAACACTTAAAACGAAATATTAACAGGTTTTGTTGTTGAACATTGAAACGTGACCAATATAATTATAAAGTATGAAACGAGTGATAATTCAGTAAAGCGATACGTTTACAAGTATATCTTATGTCTGTTACGCAAACTGACGTGTTAATATATTATACGTTACTTTGCTATTAAATAAACGAATTGAAGTGGCAGTTACGGGAACAGTGACAGTAATCGGATCATGTATCCTAGCTTTTATCTGCCGGAGCAATGATCGCTCGTGTAAAATAAAATTCTCTCATTTTCAGCGGACAAATTAACCGTCCGAACGAAGAGGAAATCGTGGACGCCGATATATCGATGCGCATCGAGAATCACCGGTCGAACGCGAACGCGTTCATTCCCTCGTCGGAATTATTATGCTCGATGAACTGTTCCAGTCCATTGTATACTTTTAATCTCGCTATCGATTGTTTATAAATACGTTCGTTTTTATCTGCTCGTTTCCATGCAAATGGAAATTGCATCCCCCCTCCCCTTACCGCTATTCTGGTCGCGATCGCGCGATAGAATATTATATCGCGAATCAAAAGCTTCCTTCTAACGGATCGCGCAGCATCTGCTTTTTAGGCGTTAAATAATTCCCGACCCTCTCTAAATATCCAACGACACCAGAAAACCGGCTACCGAAACGGGCCTGCACAAAGTTCCACAAACGTATCGGATTATTTTTTTTTTTTTTTAGCGCACCACTTTTTCCTATTTTTCTTTTTTTTTCGCTGGGCGTGTGTTTTTTTCAGTTTTAAAACACACGCCGTTCTTTTTTCGCTGCGCGTGTTTGCGTGAAGCCAACGAAATGCAATAAATAACATACGATGGGCAACACGCGAGGGTTGGGAAATTTTTGGGACCGTTTGGTATTGGACTGCGGATTTTTATGGGAAATTTGAGGCGCGGAAATTCATTTTCGATATGTGAACGTTAAAATTGTCGAAGCTCCGAATTAAACAGAAGCACGAGATTTATTAGCTTGTAATTTCTTTTAATATTTGTACCTATTTACAGAATAATTGCAAATAGTTACACGATATTTAGTAGCTCAACTTCCGTTTCTTCGGTAAAATTGCTGAAGCTCTGAATTAAGCAGAAGCGCAAGATTTATTAGCTTGCAATTTCTTTTAATATTTGTACCTATTTACAGAATAATTGCAAATAGTTACACGATATTTAGTAGCTCAACTTCCGTTTCTTCGGTAAAATTGCTGAAGCTCTGAATTAAGCAGAAGCACGTAATTTATTTTTTTGTAATTTCTTTTGCTATTTGTACCTCTTTACAGAATAATTGCAAATAGTTACACGATATTAAATAACTTGACTTCCGTTTCTTCAGTAAAATTGCTGAAGCTCTACATGAAGCAGAAGCGTAAGATTTATTTGCTTGCAATTTCCTTTAATATTTGTACCTATTTACAGAATAATTGCAAATAGTTACACGATATTTAATAGCTCGAATTCCGTTTCTTCGGTAAAATTACTGAAACTCTAAATTAAGCAGAAGCGCAAGATTTATTAGCTTGCAATTTCTTTTAATATTTGTACCTATTTACAGAATAATTGCAAATAGTCATACGATATCTAATAGTATGTGATTTTTGTTTCTTCAAACAGCAGAAGCACCGAATTGAAAAATTTTATACATAGATTATGCTCTAATCGCATCGTGTGACGTTGAAAGAATATTCGCGGCGTACAAATTAATTTTGTTAACAAGTAACAGTCAAGGATATAGAATAAATTACTGTAACATGTACTGTGATTCGAATTACAATAAGTAGTAGACAAAGATAATAAAACGACATGCGTCTATTTTGCATTTTACTTCGAGATATAAATTTTGCATAAATATCCGCGGTCTACTAATTGTTGTTTATTACTTTGCTAACGATTTAACTAGGGAGTACTTGCGTTAAGTCAACAAAAATTATACAAAATAACCAAGCAGTTGCATTAATTCCGCGTCCATACGAATAAAGATTGTCATTTTAGCTTTAGAATACCGCAGCGAAAGGGTTAAGCTTGCTCCAAAATTATTTCCTTAAACGAAACAACATTCGAATGAAACATTAATTCATAAAACCAGCGATTCTCGATCATTGATCCTCAAACTTGTTACAAAAGTTCCGAGATTCCAGAATACATCGTTTTCTTCTCTAACCAATATTTTTCCTACCCTTCTAAACTTTACGCGTCATAATTTCGACTAAAAACCATAGATTCATGCATATATTTGTATTTAATTTTAACATTTTCCAATTACATTTACAATGAATTGAGACAACAATAAAACGGATTAAAAATCATAATTCTTGGCCAGATAATAATACCACTATACCTCGGCGCGATTTTCACTTCCGAGAGTCGATCATGTTTAATCGAAAAGGAAAACTTGGCGTTCGCTTAATCGGCTGATATCACTGGGAAATAATTAATTGCGCCCTTAGAAGACGAAAGTCCGCCGCTTTGCGAATGCAAAGAATCTGACGTGGTCTCTTCGCAAGCGAAGGATCCCTTTTTCGCATCATCGATGTTCTTTACGGCGAGTACATATTTTATGGAGGACGATAAAAGGACGCTCGGAAGCCGCCTTAATTAAACGTTTATTAGCTGGAATAATTAGCCTGAACTTCTTTCGCCTGTCCTTTGTTATGAGGGCGCCCGGCTGGCCGGCCGCAATTTCTTTTAACTTTGTGGACTTATTTTACGATGTACAAAATGAAACCTTGTTACCCTAGCGCATTTTTTTGACGGTAATTAAATTTGCAAGGCCCTCGGTGTGCTTTGGTATCGCGGGTTCTCAACTCGATGCCGCGCTTCCCAACGGGGTTGCAAAGTGTTCTTTGAGCAGCTGCGGTGATTATTTTCATGGAAAATTGCGCCCCCGTGTTTCTCAGCCCTCGTTCCTTTCAATACTCCCCACGCTGCGACGTTTTATTAACCTTTACTCGATTAAAAATGCCTGTTTGTATAGAAATGGGGGTTTTACATTATGTGACAACTGTAAGAAGATATTGCAGCCATAAAAAGGGTTGCAGAGTGTACTGTAAAAAGATGCCCAGTAATTTTTGTATAAAATTGCAGCGCCAAGATTTTCAACCCCTATTTAGTTTAGTATTTCATTAATTATTGCTTTACTAAAAATAGAAGTGTTTCGACAACAATGTGTTAAGTTCCTCTGATACCAAGATAATTAATTAATAATAATAGCAGCGCGAAAACGAGTCGAGTAACATCGCAAGCGACGTTGAAACGAGCAAACTTTCGAGTAAGAATCGGAAGAGAAACGCGTGCCGCATCGATCGGTTATTAATTATGGCGATAAATTTCGTAGGCTATAAAACGGGGAGAGCGAAGCATAGGGAAAACGTTGATGAGAGGTGCAATTAGCCAATTGATAGGGGGACAATTACTTTTGCAAGAATTAACGGCACGATAAAGACTTGGAGTAATGACGAGAGCAACTTGTCAACGCGTGTTCTCGCCTCGATAGTTGACCGAACGAAACGCAGGGATTCTAATTAACGGGGCAACCAACGCGTGCATTTTAGCCGCAATAAATCGCGCGCACGCGGACAGGCCAAATAAACAGACCTATGTACCAGGAAGAATCAATGACAAAAAGTAATTGAACCAGTCGCACATATACGTCGCTGTGCATCGGGCTATTTGATTTCTTCTTTTTTTTTCAGGGGGCTTGCGAGGTAAATTAAACCGACGCGTTAATTTTCTCTTCTATTTCCCGCTAATCGATTCTTCAACGATGCGACCACGAATTTAACGGGAGTCAAGGGAATTTCGAAGTTAAAAGGTTTACTTGAGGAAACGAAACTTTCTTTACTTACGATTCTTTATACATTACTTCCTTATTAAATAAACGAATTGAAGTAGCAATTATGGGAACAGTGAGAGTACGTGGATCATTTACCTTATAACGGTAATTCCCAAATAGAAAACTACAATTAATAAATGTAGTCAATAAATAGTAGATTTATAGGTTCTCGTTCGACGAGTCTTGGCATCGAAAAGCCTACCAACATGCTTTTCGATCGTTAAAGTGTTAACAGTTCGTACTGCTAGCAGTGCAACGACAACGAAAGGGTTAAAGCTACGCGAGACAGAAGTCTACTGTACTATAACGTCGATGGTTGCATAGAAATGGATTGTGTTTGGCAAGCGAGCTCAATGGGCAAGAAGAAAACGGCCGCTTATCGCTACGTATGAAAAGCGTCTCGAAGTGTACGGATAAATTTCGCATCTGCTTACCGTGCAGCAGTATCGAGAAGAAGAAAATGCAGATGATCTTGGGCAGAGTAGAGGCGCACCAGCCGCTTCCGTTTTCGCCGTACCGTAAATCCGTTCGCAGCGGCTTCTTCACGGTCCATCGTTTCCGGTACATTTCGCGATACCAGCCTCAAAATTCTGCCAGCCTGAGTGCAGCGATTCCTCCTTCCTTCCTTCCTTCCTTCCTACGAACAACAAACGGAAATTCATTTTTCATTATCCAACGATATCGTCAACCCTTTCGCCACGAATTATAATTACCAAGCATTTGGATTCGCAAGTGTTGGATTGTCGAGCTTTTGAACTTTTGGTACTTTTCTCGACTTCTATGGCTTTAATTATCAAGTATTTGGATTTGTAAGCGTCGAAATTGTCAAATATGTGAATTTCGAAGCGTTTCAACTTTCAAGCATTTAAATTTTTAATGTTTTCGACTTCTATGGCTTTAATTATCAAGTATTTGCATTTCTTGCGTCGGAATTGTTAAATATATGGATTTCGAAGCGTTTCAAGTTTCAAGCATTTAAATTTTTAGTGCTTTCGACTTCTATGGCTTTGAATTATCAAGTATTTGCATTTCTAAGCGTTGGAATTGTCAAATATATGGATTTCGAAGCGTTTCAACTTTCTAGCATTTAAATTTTGAGTGCTTTCGACTACTATGGCTTTAATTATCAAGTATTTGCATTTCTAAGCGTCGAAATTATCAAATATGTGAATTTGGAAGCGTTTCAACTTTCAAGCATTTAAATTTTTAATGTTTTCGACTTCTATGGCTTTAATTATCAAGTATTTGCATTTCTTGCGTTCGAATTGTCAAATATATGGATTTCGAAGCGTTTCAACTTTCTAGCATTTAAATTTTGAGTGCTTTCGACTACTATGGCTTTAATTATCAAGTATTTGCATTTCTAAGCGTCGAAATTATCAAATATGTGAATTTGGAAGCGTTTCAACTTTCTAGCATTTAAATTTTGAGTGCTTTCGACTACTATGGCTTTAATTATCAAGTATTTGCATTTGAAAGCGTCGGAATTGTCAAATTTATGAATTTCAAAGCGTTTTAACTTTCAAGCATTTAAATTTTTAATGCTTTCGACTTCTATGGCTTTAAATTATCAAGTATTTGCATTTCTAAGCGTCGAAATTATCAAATATGTGAATTTGGAAGCGTTTCAACTTTCTAGCATTTAAATTTTGAGTGCTTTCGACTACTATGGCTTTAATTATCAAGTATTTGCATTTCTAAGCGTCGAAATTGTCAAATATGTGAATTTCGAAGCGTTTCAACTTTCAAACAATTAAATTTTTAATGCTTTCGACTTCTATGGCTTTAAATTATCAAGTATTTGCATTTCTAAGCGTCGAAATTGTCAAATATGTGAATTTCGAAGCGTTTCAACTTTCAAACAATTAAATTTTTAATGCTTTCGACTTCTATGGCTTTAAATTGACAAGTATTTGGATTTGCAAGCGTTTCGATTTTGAAGTATTTAAATTTTGAATGCTTTCGACTTCTATGCTTTCGAATTATTAAGTATTTGGATTTCTAAGCGTTTCAAGTTTCAAGCATTTAAATGTTGAATGCTTTCGACTTCTATGTCTTTGAATGATCAAGTATTTGCATTTCTAAGCGTTCGAATTGTTAAGGTTTTGGAATTCCAAGCCACTTGAAGTTACTAGGTTTTTGAATTGCGAAAGTTTTAGATTTCCGTGCCTTTGAATTGTCAAGTATTTGGATTTACAAGCGTTTCGATTTTGAAGCTTGCGAATATTTATAGTTTTCGGCTTTTAAGCTACTAAATTATTAAGTACTTGGATTTCGAAGCGTTTCAACTTTCAAGCATTTAAATTTTTAATGCTTTCGATTTCTATGCCTTCGAATTATTAAGCACTTGGATTTTTAAGCGTTTGAATTGTCAAGCTTTCGGAATTCCAAGCCATCGAAGTTACTAGGTTTCTTAATTATGTAAGTTTTATATTTCTGTGCCTTTAAATAAACAAGCATTTGGATTTCCAAGCATTTAAATTTCTATAGATTTCGACTTCTAAGCTTTTGAATTGTTAAATATTTCAATTCACAAGCGTTTCAATTCCCAAGCCTTCGAATTTTGCAAGCTTTCGACTTCTACGCCTTTCAATTATCAAATATTTGAATTTCCAAGCTTTTTGAATTATCAAACATTTTAATGTCCAAGCCTTGAAAATTTCTAAGCCATTAAACTTCCTAAGTTTTCGACTTCTATTACTTTACGTTATCAAGTTCTTGGATTTTCAAACACTTCAATTTTCCAGCCGTCAAATTCCAAGCAATTAAATTTCCAAGCTATTGAATTAGCAGAA
Source organism: Eucera pruinosa (assembly GCA_028830335.1). Lineage (NCBI taxonomy): Eukaryota > Metazoa > Arthropoda > Insecta > Hymenoptera > Apidae > Eucera > Eucera pruinosa. The sequence goes on along the minus strand of JAMYCR010000001.1, from coordinate 3,833,852 downwards.
ATTTCCAAATTAAATCCAACTTTATAAATTGTAGTATCACTGTTTTAAATTATTCGATTTAAAGCTTGCCAGTTTCTCTATTATATTACCCAGTATTGTCTTGATCATGCATCCATCTTATACAAACTATTATTCCAAATACGCCGCGTTTCCTTTATGAGAAACGAAACACGCCGAAAGCTACAGAATCCGAAACCGCGTTCGAAACATTTCCGAGCGCATTACAAATTTCAATATCGAAAGAACGAAACGATTCTCTGTTTAGCTTCAATTTCCACAGCCGCGCTTATAAAAGCATCCGCGGGTTAATAATCACAATTATTTAAATCGTGATTAATTAAGCAACGAACAATATGGAAGATCGAAATATTTGATATGCAATCTGCGTGTTTGCGGATGGGCGAGAAATGTTGATTATCGGATAATACACGATAAAATCGAGAACCGAACCAAGGAGGGAAAGGAATCAAACGTATAAATCTCTGAATATGAGTTTACAACAGTTACACGATATTCGTAGATATTTTATGTTAGTTTTATAACTGTAGAAGGCTAACGGGAGTTTTAGCCTATGAAGGACACTGTTTTTGGTAGTTCTAGTGTGAACTCGTACGTAACAATAATAATAATAATTGTTTGCGATACGGCGGACTAGATAACGTTACCAATTTTTAGATACTCGAATACGTATTCGAAATTACGAACAGCAGTCGAGATAACGCTGCAGCGCGCTCGCTCTACGTATATAATTGTAATATCGCGAGAACGAAACGATCCTCTATTTGGCATCCATTCCCGTATCCCCGTTTATAAAAAGAAAAAAAAACATCCGCAGGGTTAATAATCGCGAATTATTCGGCCGTCGATTAATTCGATAAGCGAACAAATTAGGAGATCTGGGAAACGTTTGATATGCAATTTGCGGGGAGGGCCGGGGTATTGTTACACGCGTCCGTCAGCTTGTTAAATTTATCCGCTATTAATGGAAAATAAATACGCGCCAATCAGATCTAATAACAGCAGAGGGGGAGGGGGGCCATTCGTTTAAACGCGAGAAACTGTAGATTACAGCAATATGCGCGAACAATAATATTTGTAATGCAATTTATAGTACGGTGTGCAAAGGAGAAAGAGAGAGGAGAGTTGCGCGCGTGTTAGCGATACGAAAGGGACGCGCAGCAATTTCGAGCGTGTTTACAATTTCGATTATCTATTCGCGGATTTATTACCGGCCGGTTATTACGCGGCAATAATCAGCCTGTTGTACGAGCAAGCCGACACCGTTCGCCAGTCCGCGTGCCTCGCCGCGTACGCAAATTGAAATCAATCCCGAATATAACTCTATCATCAGCCGGAATAATCGCTTAAAAGGGTTGCTAGCGGCCGGCTTTAAACGGCCGCGCCACGCGAAAACTGTTTAGCTTCGTTTCCGTGTTTTAAAGCAACGCGCGTTTTCGCGTTCCCCTCCCCTCACCCCTTTCCCCCTCTTCCGGCGGGGAAAATTTATCTCTTCCGATGGGAAAATTGCTGCACGCGCGGTGTCCAACAATTTCTGATAAAAAAAGCCCGCCTTTTCCACCGCCTGTTTTTTAACCCACCGTTTCCATGCAAATATTTAGACGTTTAGTAGCCTTGATTAAAATCCAATGCGCGCCAATAGTAATAAAACTATTGCAGTGATCTTAGAAATAGTTACAGATGTATTTGAACAAATGATAGCCCAATTTTTCTGGACATATATATATATATACGTCATTTCTAGCGAAAGGGTTAACACGAATGTCAACTAAAAATCGTTCATCCACCGCATCTACGTCATTAAACACGAAATTGATCATTTCTCCGTCCGAATTGCGGTGTCGTTCAGAGGCACGTTTCAGAAAGCGTTCTCGTATGTTTCGTAATTTTTACGACGCCACGATTCAAAGTTACGACGCGTCGTTATAGCGCTCGAGTGTATAATTGGCACGATTAATCGGTTGCGCGCAAACGCAACGCGATGCCGCTGCGGGTATTAATTTTGCGCGTCGGCCATCGTATTGCGTAAATTTCACTCGAATTTCCGGAAGAGGAGGGGGGGGGGGGCTACACTTGCCGCGCACCGGAACATCCACACTCCATGAATCGAATTTGTTCATCGGCGTCGAATAAACAGCGGCCGAATGAAGCCCGAACTTATTACGGCCTGTTGATTCGATTCCTCCTCGTTACACTGCAACGGGTGCCTGGCCGCGTCCATTTCCGATTCGTCACAAATTTCGATCCCCGATCGATACTCGCTACGTTTCTGTTTTGATTGATCGATGCCCGCGCGTGCCTCGCGCCTCCTCGTCGCTTCGCAATCAAACAAACGATCCAACTATGGAATTTCCGCGGAAATGAAAGCGGATTGCATTATATTTATTTGTTCAGTCCATTCTTCGTTTCGCAGCTTTCGCTTTTCGGTGACTTCCGGTTGCATCGAGTCTTGGTCAACGATTAGCTCTTCGTATTTATAAACTTCATTTATACACTGTTTTTATTGTATTATTGTAATGAGTTGGGTGAGAAGTATCGACGAAAATAAGAAGATAATAAAATAGGTGTAATATTGTTTAAGTAGACGAGAGTTATATGTGGGAGACAGAACGACGCGTGAATGTTTATAAACTGGCGCCTGACTGAAGAGTGTTTGGGACTGAGTGTCTGGGGTTTGGCGTGTGAACGAAGGGTGTGTGGTCGCGCAAGATTTCGGGTGAACGTGACTGACTGGGCCTTACGAATGTCGGAGATGAGTGAGAGAAACCGAGAGACAGAATGAGAGAGAATGAATGCGTGCAAGGTTAGAGAATGCGTGGAAAGCGTGGGTGCGGTAGTTAAAAGAGAGAGTTCAGAGAGACAAGACGTTGCGAGCCGAGAGAGTTGTGTAAGCGAAAGACGTAGTGCGATTGTTATTACTTATATTTAATAAACTATTATTTGCCCTTAAAGGACATTTTTTATCTTCCCGTTCCCTAAACAACTCCACGTGGGATTTAATTAAAATAATCCCTACATATATGACATTGTTTAAGGAAAAGATAATAAAAGAAAGGTATACAATTCGTGAGAAAAGTTATGAAACATATGATACGTATTTTCGAAGCTTCACGTCGTCGTTCGCTTTTGAAATACACGGATTTGAATTAATAGTAGAAGCTCTTATTGTTTACCGACGTATTTAGTACCATATTTTTACGCTATTGCAAATTCTTAGCTATGAATCTTAAAAGCGAAATCATACACGCAAAAATTCGTAAACGACTACTTTGTTTCTCGTCCATTCTCAGCAAGTGTACATAAAAGTGAATATGTGTAAAAGTTATGTAATATTATTTTCGTTTGTAATAATCTATTAAAACTCTGTTAAGTTGGTAATAATTTAGAAATGGTAATAATCTATTACCACGGATGATGGATGGCGAAAATAATCTATTTAAACTCTGCGCTTGAATTCGATGCCCAGCGAAGCTAATATTTCGTATAAATTCGAGAAGAAGAGGAGGAGAAGGATGATGCTTGCGTTATTTCCAATTTCAGCAACGCGCAATTTTCTTCGCGCTGTTCGGCTTCGATTCTTGTCCGCTTTTTCACGGATGCAAAGGATGCTTCGCCGTCAAAGGTGAACACGAGAGAAGGAGGAGGAGGGGGGATCTATAGAAATGAAATTCCAAAGTCATGGCCGGCGTGTTATGCGCGTTAGAAAATTTCGAAGCGGATACTCAGGCCAGGGAAGAAGGAAAAGTTATGCGTCGAAATTTCCATGCTGATCTCGTAAAGGTTCCATTTTCCCTTGGAATAAGCAACCGCGTACTTCCTTTGAACATAAACCATACCTCCGCGAGCATCCATAAGAGCTTTTTGCATCTTCGAATAGTTTCATGCGTTTCCAGTCATTTTAACGCTCTCCGTGACACCAAGTTTATATAGCGTGCGTAAGAGTACTGTTAAATTTCAAGAAGCCCGATATAATTGGACCTAACTGATAGTAACCCCGTGACTTGCAAACTTCTCAAACATTATTCAATGAAATTTGGATTATTTTTTTATTGTAATACTATATATGGAATGCAAAACATTCAAGTATTACGCGTAATTTGTATCTTGTGATCCTGAATCTCACGATGCTACAAATTGAAATAAAATGAATTAAAATTGATTAGAAGATACAGCATGATTTTATCGTAATTGGTCCATAGACTAAACCAGTTGTAAGCCAAAGGTTTAATATGCCAAATTTTAATAGTCACACAAGGATGCTGTTAAATTACAAGTAGCTCGATATAATTGGACCTAACTGATATTAATACATCAAATTTTTAGAGTCATGTAAGAGTGCTGTTAAATTACAAGTAGCTCGATATACTTGGACTTAATTAATATTAATACACCAAATTTTTATAGTCATATAAGAGTGCTGTTAAATTATAAGAAGCCTAATACAATTCGACTTAATTAATATTAATACACCAAATTTTTATAGTCACGTAAGAGTGCTGTTAAATTACAAGTAGCTCGATACAATTGGACATAATTAATATTAGTACACCAAATTTTTATAGTCATGTAAGAGTACTGTTAAATAACAAGTAGCTCGATATAATTGGACTTAATTAATATTAATACACCAAATTTTTATAGTCATGTAAGAGTACTGTTAAATAACAAGTAGCTCGATATAATTGGACTTAATTAATATTAATACACCAAATTTTTATAGTCACATAAGAGTGCTGTTAAATTCCAAGTAGTTCCATATAATTGGACTTAATTAATATTAATACACCAAATTTGTATAGTCACATAAGAGTGCTGTTAAATTCCAAGAAGCCTAATATACTTGGACTTAATTAATATTAATACACCAAATTTTTATAGTCATTTAAGAGTACTGTTAAATTACAAGAAGCTCGATATAATTGGACTTAATTAATATTAATACACCAAATTTTTATAGTCACGTAAGAGTACTGTTAAATTACAAGTAGCTCGATATAATTGGACTTAATTAATATTAATACACCAAATTTTTATAGTCACGTAAGAGTGCTGTTAAATTCCAAGTAGTTCCATATAATTGGACTTAATTAATATTAATACACCAAATTTGTATAGTCACATAAGAGTGCTGTTAAATTCCAAGAAGCCTAATATACTTGGACTTAATTAATATTAATACACCAAATTTTTATAGTCATTTAAGAGTACTGTTAAATTACAAGAAGCTCGATATAATTGGACTTAATTAATATTAATACACCAAATTTTTATAGTCATGTAAGAGTACTGTTAAATTACAAGTAGCTCGATATAATTGGACTTAATTAATATTAATACACCAAATTTGTATAGTCATGTAAGAGTACTGTTAAATTACAAGTAGCTCGATACAATTGGACTTAATTAATATTAATACACCAAATTTGTATAGTCACATAAGAGTGCTGTTAAATTCCAAGTAGTTCCATATAATTGGACTTAATTAATATAAATACACCAAATTTTTATAGTCACGTAAGAGTACTGTTAAATTACAAGAAGCTCGATATAATTGGACTTAATTAATATTAATACACCAAATTTTTATCGTCACACAAGAGTACTGTTAAATTACAAGAAGTCTAATGCAATTGGAATTAATTAATATTAATACACCAAATTTTATAGTCACACAAGAGTACTGTTAAATTACAAGAAGTCTAATGCAATTGGAATTAATTAATATTAATACACCAAATTTTATAGTCACACAAGAGTACTGTTAAATTACAAGAAGTTCAATACAATTGGACTTAATTAATATTAATACACCAAATTTTATAGTCACGTAAGAGTGCTGTTAAATTCCAAGTAGTTCCATATAATTGGACTTAATTAATATTAATACACCAAATTTGTATAGTCACATAAGAGTGCTGTTAAATTACAAGAAGTTCAATACAATTGGACTTAATTAATATTAATACATCAAATTTTTATGATCACACAAGAGTACTGTTAAATTACAAGAAGCTCAATATAATTGGACCTAACTGATATTAATACACCAAATTTGTATAGTCACTTAAGACTGCTGTTAAATTGTAAGAAGATTTACTTAATCGTGCCTAATTAATTGATACTCAATCATCCAAAGGTACTCAATCATTCAAACATGCACGAATTAGTTAAATCTCATGAGCAGCCCTTACTTAATAACTCCCAATACTAACAATACAAAGCTCAGATTAGAGCTGAAATTAAATTTCGTCAAGACTCAATAATATTCAGTTTCATCGAATAAACATCGTAACCCATAAAACGATCGTACCTCGCTATCACAGTGCGATCTGTTAAAGTTCTACGATTACTTCGTACCGGAAAAGAAACTTACCGTAACAGTTGAAGCTTATATCAGCCGCGATCGACTCGCTGTCACCGATAAAACGCGTCTATTGCATCCGCGTCGCAACCACGTGTTCCTTTCTCCTTGCGCGCATTATTCTCGACTTTTCCCCGATCGCCTCGTTGAAACTCTCCGAGGTGGGATTCATTCTCGCGCTTCATTCAACGTCCACCAGCGTCCACTTCCGCGAGCTTCAATAGTTATCATTATCCTTTGGCCGCATACTCTTCCTTTCTTAACGGGGCACCACTTCGCGGACACGAATTACTCGCGCGGCGTTTAACATTACGGCGCGGCGTCGGCGGGCCGCGCTCGAAGGCAACGCAGTGGAACGGATCGGTGAATAGGCGGCCGTAACTAGGAGAGTGGACCAGGCTAGGCGACGACACCGCGATTGCTACGAGTACGGCGTCTTCTCTCTCGCGTCTCGAATCTTTCGCGTACGATAATAGAGTCACGCTTTATTTGCGGACGAATTCAAGGGATGCTAGCTTCTACGCGATCAGTGCTTCGTTGATCGACACGGGTTGCAGAAGATTAATACTTCGAGCGATATAGACACGCGTATACGCACCTGGAGGATTAATTTATATTACGTGCTTGGATTTCTACTCGCGATAAAAGTATAATTACTACTGGGACTTCTTTCACGCGATAAAAGCGTGGCGTGGGGGAGAAAAGTCAAGGAAAATCTAGGAATTAAGAGATATTTGTAAGTCTTTCAAGCAGATATAAGAGCACCGTGTACGTAATAATTAATCGGTGAATGGAAGAGAGACCTCAGTGATGAAATTGAATTTAGAGAGGAATGTTTCGGAATATTTTATAGTTAAACGTGTTTTATAAGCGGCGAAGTTATTTTAGAACGCTTGTAGGATATTTAAACGTTCGATATTTGAGTTATTTAGTGCATTAGTGTAACACGAATTACATGATAAATTGGTTAGTAGGTTTAGCTTGAAATAGAACCAATGCAAGCAATTCTTACGTAAAATACAAAGATATAGTAGAAGAATAAGATACAGTAATGTTATCTAAGATACAGTAGGGTTATTCAAAATAGACTATAGGAACACCTATGTAACTTCATTTTTTTTCTTTCCCTTTCTGCTTTACCCTTTTCTAATCTGTTCTTTATTTCTATTATCTTCGTTCGTTCTCGTTTTCAATTTTTATTTCTTTTACCTCTATTTTACTAACAAACATGGCGTTTGACAGATATTATTATTCGACACCCTAAAGGTACTTTTCGATAACCCTTTATTTGTAAATTATCTTTGCGCATTTAAATTTTCAACACATTCATAAATATTCGCAGTCTGCCGATGCAGAAGCCAATTCGCGTAAATGACGCGGTCTATTGTACCTACTATGTTCTTCTAGATTTCATAATTAACGTGAAATCTCGTCGGACGACTATAGCAACCCTTAATCGATCGAAAACGTTAAATTCGTCGAACACGTTTCAACGAACTTTGCTTCCGAAATCGTTTCGTACAGCGTAAAATTTCCCAACCTTCGACGACAGACCTTTTACTCTTTGGTCAGCAAATTATAAAGCAAGACTACGATTCGCGCGTTGGTTCTTCTTACACCGCTACGTCATCGGTATCTACGTCACGAGTGCATTTAGTTCAAACGTTAATTGATCCGCGCTTTGCCTACCCACCACGAAACTTCTGCAACCTTTCTGTGCTCTAATGAGTTCTCCAGTTTGTGGAATAAATACTGCTTAACCCTTTCGCTGCTATCAAATTTTATAGACATCCAGAAAGTTGACGCTAAGGCGAAGCAAATTCGGTTATCAAAAGCACTGCTAGTTTCTTCGAATACCTTAAACACTTTGACATCTAAACGCTAAGGAAGAGTCGTAGTTTTCTATCTCCTACTCGACGAACGTGACCGATCGGAAACCTAATCTCAGACCGAAAGTCCGGAAGAATCGTAAGAGGAGCACACGAATTTATCATAACACAATTCGATATTTCGACGTGTTCCTCGCGTTCCTCGATTAAAATCCGCCGCCTCGCAGCTACAGGGTTAAATGCAAACTCGAAATCAGCTCAACGCCATACGTATCAATTATACACCGTGCTCGATCAAGTGCCGCAGAACGAGGGACCAGTCACGTTCAAGAGATCACCGCGCACAATGGCCAGCGAGTCACGCACCACCGGTTCACAACAAACAACATAACCAAACTTGGAAAGTCGGGGTTGCAGCGGTTGTCCGCCGCAAGTTTATTCTCGCGAGTCTAGCGAAGACTCTCTCCGTTCCCCGGTGAACCACTCGCTCGCCTCGGCTTTGGGACAATTTCACGGCGGATGGGCGCGAATGCTCGCAACGGCAACAGCAGCGGCAAACGAGGAACAGGATTTCCACGTGACCGTATCGAGAACGCGTTCGCGATCCACTGACATCCGACCAGCGACGGCACTTCCGTTTTCCTTAAGTGCCCGCACGTTCCTGTTCATTCGTCATTCGTCACGCACACACTCCGTTCACCGTTCGAACACGTTTCTATCGCGCGTGTATACGCATGGCCGATGCCACGAGCCGGCGAAGCGACTGGAAAACGGATTCGCCGCGTCGCGCCGCGCCGCGCCGCGCCGGCGGATAAAAGAGACACCGGATAAGAGGGGTTGCAAAGGGGTGGGTTAAGATGGATAGCCAGATAAGTAGACGGTCAGATGGAGCCGGTGGGAGTGGATGAGCGTTGTCTGAAGGAGACCGAAGGGATAAAAAAAAAAACAGAGAGAAGCGTGAGAGAAGAAGGGAAGAGCGCGAACGAGAGAGAGCTGCGTTGAAGACACCCCGGCGAGCGAAATGCTGCCGTACTGGAGACCGCGATCCAACTGCGCCCGCGCTTAGCCAGATATCGGCCCCCCCCCCCCCGCCGACCGCCGACCCCAACTCTTACCACCACCGCCTTCCACCTTCCTCGCTTCGCTCTGCTCCGCTTTGATTCACCCTGCTCCGCTTTGCTTCGCTCAGTTCCGCTTTGCATTGCTCCGCTTCGCTTTGCATCGCTCTGCTCCGCTTTGCTTCGCTCTGCTCCGCTTTGCTCTGCTCCGCCTTGCTGTGCTTCGCTTTGCTTCGCTTTGCTTTGCTTTGCTCCGCTTCGCTTTGCTTCGCTCTGCTCCGCTTTGCTTCGCTCCGCTTTGCTTCACTCTGCTCCGCTTTGCTTCGCTCTGTTTTGCTTTGCTTTGCTCTGCTCCGCTTTGCTTCGCTCTGCTCCGCTTTGCTCTGCTCCGCCTTGCTGTGCTTCGCTTTGCTTCGCTTTGCTTTGCTTTGCTCCGCTTCGCTTTGCTTCGCTCTGCTCCGCTTTGCTTCGCTCCGCTTTGCTTCACTCTGCTCCGCTTTGCTTCGCTCTGTTTTGCTTTGCTTTGCTCTGCTCCGCTTTGCTTCGCTCTGCTCCGCTTTGCTCTGCTCCGCCTTGCTGTGCTTCGCTTTGCTTTGCTCCGCTTCGCTTTGCTTCGCTCTGGTCCGCTTTGCTCCGCTTTGCTTGGCTCTGCTCCACTTTATTTCGCTCTGCTCCACTTTGTTTCGCTCTGCTCCGCTTGTTTTTAAATGTTAAATGTAAACAGATATTCAATGCCGTGCAACGGAATGGTATGTAAAAAATAGTAGGATTATTATAATCGCAGAGCTTCCAAATGTTCGGCGATATTATAGTTTTTGAGCGAAATAACCGAATGCACTCTAATTGATGAGCATTTCGCATCGGTTCGTTAAATAATCGCGATGCTTTCGATAAACGGATTCATTATGCCGGGGAATCGTTGGTAAAAAATACCGAATTGTAGCTTAATTCGATAACGCATCGCCGTTGGGCGGTGCAGTTTCGCGCGTCGAACTGTCGAAGCAACGAATTCCACTGCAAACTCGCCGAACGATAAACCGTATTCTATACTGTTTAGGGGGAATAAAGGCGGGAGAAACTTGGCGCGCAAGTTTCGAGTAAGTTGCGATTCTTGCTGATTCTCGGACGGAGAGAATTTTCCGCCTCCTCGACGCTTTTGCGGCTGCGGAGCGCGTTTCATTAGCTTGTCTCCGGTTTTCCCTGCCGCTGGAGAAATTCACCGCTCTTCCAAACCGCATTCTAGCAATTCTGCAGCGATTGTTTCGACGTCTACGAAATAGACTAAGAATAAGAATGCTTAATAAGCCCTGGCGAAAGTTGAGTCGCTGTCAATTGATATATTTTGCTATTATTGTCTATTCAATAGAATTCATATTTTTGCGGACGAAATTAAAGTAATAGAAATGGAACTTGAATAGGGGGTTGCTTTCCCCTCTAAATATTATAGTTTCTATCGTATTTCGTACATTTTTATTCAGTGCTCTGGCAGTTATCCCTGCCACTCTAAGTTACTTTGTCTAAAATACCAACGAAACCCTGTAATTATATGCATGAAATAAATCTAACACTGAATTCTTAGTGCAGGGAATGTAATAAAATAGAGCAAAGCTTGATAATCTTTATCATTCGTTTGTAAAATGATGAAAGAATGTGCGTCGATTAAAACAGCGAGAACGACGACTGTTCTACTATCAATGGGAAAGTTAACGTACTAAAGAGAATGTTTTTATTGCAATAGTTTAGTTACGAATAGAAGGAAATGTAAGAGAATAATATATTATCGAACTACATATAAAAGACATCGTAACAACAGCGTCGCTGGAAGCGGGTGTAGGCTTCGCATGAAATCGCGATCGGCATTTGTTAAACGGCGTATGGTTACGCAGTAACGCAGGAACAGAAAAGAGTCGGTCGAGACACGTCGAAACATGTACGTCGACGGTTACGCTTTTTCTGTTTCAAAGAAATATGTATATTAATATACATCAAAACGAGTTCATTATTTTCCGTCATCCTGATAAAGAACCTTACAGAAAGATCATTTCTCTAGGTTCTATAAGCTTCGTAGAATGTACGAACACGCGTAGTTTAACGATTTATTTAATTATCATTATTTAATATTCGAGTGACAGTAACTGGTACGAACAATTTACGCATTTTACGCGTACTGTCATGACAGTACTTGCTCTTGGAAACGAACGTACGTACTGTTACCATCACCAATTCTTACTATATACAAGGAATATATGTAACCATAATTCGGTTAGCTTAATTCAAAGTTTTCGATAAATGTTCCTGACAGGTGACAGTAAATAGAGTGGCAGTACAGTTAGGCATAATTAGGCATAACAGTATTATCTCGGGCGTTATTTTCGTTAAACTATTGAATTTGTAAACAAGAATAAGGCTTTCAATAGTCTTCTTATCTTTTTCTTACATTAGAAACACTATATCGTAACAGATAAGAAAAAAAAAAGAAAAACAAATGACTCTGATAAATAAATAATAAAAATAGTGCAACGAAGTGATGGTTTTCATTGGCAAATTCAGGTGGCAGTAGATGGGTCATTTACATTTCCTCGTCGAGTAAAAGTCGCCAAATGCAACGTATGTAACTGGACGCTACACCTGAGAATTTTACTTTCTAAACGAGTGGGGGAATTTTAACGTGCAGTTGGAGTGCGAGGAAAGTTTGTGATAGTCGAGTCACGGACAGGACGGCGGGACGGCGTATCCCTTTCTTGGATAAGAGGCGTTAACAGGCTGGCGGAGTTGTGATCCCCGATCTTGGCGAGTTGCATGGGGCCCGGCTAAGCCAACAGTAGTTACTCTCGCGAAGACTGTCTGCTAATTCCTCGTCAGCGGCCGGCACGACCGCCAAACTTTCCTCCTGCCACTCGACACCGAGCGCTAATGCTCTTAATTGTTGTCGCATGCTGTTCGCAAACTGCCTTAACCGAACGCGCCCCGCCAGATTCTTTGAGAAATTGCACAAAAACAGGATTGCTCGCGGTTTCTCGCTTTCATTTCGGCTAGGGTAGATGTATAAGGTTATTCAAAATAGACTATAGGAACACCTACCTTCACTTCTTTTTCTTTCCCTTTCCCTAAACGGGACGAATTTTAAGTTCGAAGTTTATTTATTTCTTTCTTTCTTTATTATTATTAACGGGCAAACGCCATATTTTATACAAATTTGGTCCTACTCTGGCCAAGCTTTTTTTCTACGAATGGATAATCTATCCTATAGTTAACCAATGATACGAAATAATTACTCAAAGAACCTTTTCGATCCCTTTCTTTTACTTATTTACTCTCAAAATAAAATTTCACGGTATTTCCTAAAATCAAGGATAGCGATGCTTACAGCAATACACTTTTAATTGCGATTACGTATTAGTTTCCGCGTGTAGCGCCGTTGCTTTCATTAGACCGGACAAGTTGCTCTACTTTTGGCAAGCTTTTAAAAGCAGGTGTTCCATATGGAAGGTACACGGAACAGCGACACGCAATGTTAATGTTTGCGAAATAAACGACGCGTGTTTGCCCGTTCGAATTTGACACATTCAAATTAGATGGAAGGGTGTTTATTTTACGCTCGCGTTGTTCCGCATAAAAGGTGGAAGGGGGGAGGGGGAGAGAGAAACGTTGTCAAAAAGACAACGGCCGCTATTCAAGCCCGTTGAAGCCTAGCTTTTTGTTTGGCCAATCCGACGAATGTGTTGCGTTCGAAACTCGTGTAAATAAACAATCGAAGGGCGCGGGAAGGGAGCAACGAAATATAAATATAAAAGGGACTCGTCGATTCGATTGAAAATTCGACACGAACAATGGTCGAATAATGCACGCGGGAAATGAAAGAGCAACGGGGCCCCGGCTGTTATTTGAATAATTTTCTGCTTTCTACGAACGAAATTGCTCGATCTACGTTAAAATTGCCAAACGGACTAGCGTTGGTTCGCGGGGAAAACAGATTTTTTTTTTTTTTTTTTTTTGCGGTTATCGATCATTGTCGCGCGGAAAGAATACCCTCGACTGACCTGGTTTTCCCCACCCGGTTCACGGTGAAGCGCAGCTAGTCGCGAAAAGTCATAAATACGAAAAGCAACCGCTCGCGAAAGTTGTCCGACTGTATCGATCAACGTTACATCCTCGCGTCGCAGCTTGCAACGTTCGCGTAAACTGTGAAACGATCCTGCAGGATTTCAAGGGGAAGCGAATCCATCCGTCAGCTTCGTACCCGCGTTTCACTCTACGCCGATGGAACCGATCGTCTGAAGAACTTCTGTTCGTATTTCTTTAACCGTTTGCCTTGCAGTAACGAGTGACTCTCGTTTCGCGAATTAAATTACGGATAGATTACTATAGACTAGACTTATTAGATTAGTATACTAGATTACTATAGACTAGACTTACTAGATTAGTATACTAGATTACTATAGACTAGACTTACTAGATTAGTATACTAGATTACTATAGACTAGACTTACTAGATTAGTATACTAGATTACTATAGACTAGACTTACTAGATTAGTATACTAGATTACTATAGACTAGACTTACTAGATTAGTATACTAGATTACTATAGACTAGACTTACTAGATTAGTATACTAGATTACTATAGACTAGACTTACTAGATTAGTATACTAGATTACTATAGACTAGATTTACTAGATTAGTATACTAGATTACTATAGACTAGACTTACTAGATTAGTATACTAGATTACTATAGACTAGACTTACTAGATTAGTATACTAGATTACTATAGACTAGACTTACTAGATTAGTATACTAGATTACTATAGACTAGACTTACTAGATTAGTATACTAGATTACTATAGACTAGACTTACTAGATTAGTATACTAGATTACTATAGACTAGACTTACTAGATTAGTATACTAGATTACTATAGACTAGACTTACTAGATTAGTATACTAGATTACTATAGACTAGACTTACTAGATTAGTATACTAGATTACTATAGACTAGATTTACTAGATTAGTATACTAGATTACTATAGACTAGACTAACTAGGTTAGTATACTAGATTACTATAGACTTACTATAGATTAGAGGATTACAATGAGCACCGTTTTAATACGTATGTACATACTATAGTGTTAGATACAAGAATATATAATTTATTAGGATTGAAGATTATATTATGTTGCAAAACTGTGTCTAGACTAAAACACAACTACTCTCTTTCGACTCGTAACAATGCTCTTGACTCTCTTTACAACTCTGCCTGCTTTTCGCCGGAGAAAAACCATTGCTGGCCCTTTTCTTTTCTCCCACCACGCTGTTAAAAGTATCGACGACGCATCGTCCAATCGTCCAGTCGTTCGGTCTGGTCTGGCTTTTGTCCGTCAACGCTCTCTCTCTCTCTTTTACGACACTCTTCCTGTTCTTAAAACTGAAGTCCTACAAAACTGTGATACTACAATACGTATAAACTGTACCTTATTTTTAGCTTGCTGCACTTCCTTAACCTTCGACTGGTGACAGAGCAATTACCTCAAATTGACCCGGTATAATTATTGCTAATGTATGCATTTTCTTTTACCAGTCGCTGAATTTCTCGTAATTTTAATTGTATTTTTAATCGAATGCGAATATCGAATATATATTTCACGTATATTTCTCTGACTTTTCTTACTCTTATTGAATTAGACGTTACTTCTGTTGGATGACTAACAGGACCACTCACACTGTAAACACCATAGACTCATTCTAAACCAAATGCATCTGACAAATACGCTAATCTCAGTTCCTAGTCATCCTATAATCCGTACCTTTCCTAGTCCTCCTGTACTCAGTATCTTTTCTTAGTCATCCTGCACTCCGTACCTTTCCTTAGTCATCCTCTTCTTCGATCATTGTCCTTACCATTAGACATTCCAACAATATTAAAAGCTCGCAAAATCATAGAACCGTCAGATTTCCGTATTCACAAGTCGAGTGCAGTACCCGTATTAATAAAGCATCTAAGAGTTATCTTCTACGTGTTGTCAATACTCCCGAAATCCAACACTTCAATTGGATATCGAAAACTTGGTCACCACTCGAAGGTTAACTTGCTAGCAGTTGTTGGATTCCGGGAGAATTGACAACACGTTGAAGATAACTCTTAGAGGGTTTATTAATACGGGTACTGCACTCTACTAGTGAATACGGAAATCTGACGGTTCTATGATTTCGCGGGCTTTGAAGTACTCTGGTTGGGGATGACTAATAGTAAGGACAGTGGTCGAGGAAGAGGATGACTAAGGAAAGGTACGGAGTACAGGATGACTAGGGAAAGGTACGGAGTACAGGATGACTAGGAACTGAGATTAGGGTGTTTGTAAGGTGAGTTTGGTTCAGGATGACTCTGTTGGATTCCGGGAGAATTGACTACACGTAGAAGATAACTCTTAGAGGGTTTATTAATACGGGTACTGCACTCGACTAGTGAATAAGGAAATCTGGCGGTTCTATGATTTTGCAGGCTTTTAAGTATTCTGGTTGGGGATGACTAATAGTAAGGACAGTGGTCGAGGAAGAGGGTGACTAAGGAAAGGTACGGAGTACAGGATGACTAGGAAAGGTACGGAGTACAGGATGACTAGGAACTGAGATTTGGGTGTTTGTCAGATGAATTTCGTTTAGGATGAGTCTATGGTGTTTACAGTGTGAGTGGTCGAGTTGGTCACCCAACACAGTCTTATTATTCTAAACGCTATACTCGACGACAAAAAAGCATGACTATATCATTACCCACTAGTGAAACTAAAACGCTTATTATTTAGGATGAAATTCTATTTGAACTCTAATCTTAGCTCTTTATTGAACGAAGATTACCCGTAATATTCAAATGATTTCTACGTGACGCGATATAAAAATAGCGATCGACTAACGTTAGCCTAAATAATTAATGAAATAATCGTACTGCAATGAGGATAATGTAAAAGTATATATACAGGATGTTTCACTTAAAACAAGCCACGCAATTGTCTCGTTTATTCGCGACAGTGCAACAAATAATGAAATTATATCGGAGAACGAATTTCCTACGAGATAAATTTTTATTCCAATACCACTTTCTTTAAGTTTTCGCCATTCTACGCGATCATATAATACGAAAGCTAATTAGGTGGCCTGTTTCAAGTGGGACAATCTGTACGCGTACAAGATGCACAGATGAAAGGAAGAAGGAGAATAGAAGCCGAAGGAAACGTATTATGTTCGCGGACGGAGGATAATTAATAAACAGAAGATAGCCGTGAAAACAATGCTTCGTAAGAAGCGAATATTTTATCCGGACGTTGAATTCTTCGGCGACGTTATAAAACTGTGAAAAGCAATACGATTGAAAGAACGGTTAAGCCGATTTTTACTTGTTATTAAAGAGTCGCCTGATTAATGCGTCCGCTGTGCTCCATTGCCGTGTGTTTCAATTATGAGAAACTTCCCGTCGACGAGGAGCATTCGTCGGTTTTCGGGGACAATAGGGGAACGATCAAAGGACTCGAAGAAATTCGCCTTAATTACGGAGCTCTAGAAACGAATACAGCCAAGCGCTGCGAGAAATCGATCAAAGCAACACAAGGCGCTTTGTTTTCCATCTTTCTTTTTTTTTTTTTTTGTACGAATAAAAGCCACTCTAGCCGCGAAAGAATGCGAGCTCTGCGCGTTTCGCTTCCTTTTCTTTCTTCCCGAACATTTTACTTTAATAGGCGCGAAGATTTCCAAAAGAGCAAGCAGCGAGAAAAGAAAGCAATTTAAGGCAACGTTTAATCCATTAATCGCCAACTTTTTCCCCGTTTCTAAATACTTTTGTGCGCGATTCTCTTTCGATGGAAACTTGCCGTGGTAATAAAAGGATATTGTTAAGTAAACCTTTCGTTTGCAAGCGCGTAACGAGCGTTACTATTATAGCACAGCACTCGAAACAGTAGATTTTATCTATAGGTTTGTCAAATTCTTCAAACCACTGGTAGATTATGTTACACGAATCGTAATAGATTCGTTGAATTTAATTAATCCCTCATAGTTGAATTCGGTCAAATCTTGACGAATTGTAATCAATTTGATCAATCTCTCCTAGCTGAATTCGATGAAATCCGTATAAATTGTAATCAATCTGATTGCGTTATACTTTGATTCGCTCTAAACTAGAACATTATTCCATAATCAGGTGTATGCAATTGAAAAAGTCCAGCACAGTTTTATTTCACCAAACCACGATTATCTCAATTTTCAACTGCTGCAACTCACAAAGTTCGTAAAGTGACACTAATTCTTCGTATTTCCGGGGGGGAGCAATTGCAAAACTCGGTTCGAAGGAACGAATTTTATAGAAACGGAGCTATGGAAAGTGATCGCTAATTATATCGGTATTATAATTGAATTTGAAACTTATCGGTGTCCATCGATATTTCTCCGGGTGCAGTGGTTGGCTGCACTGGCAGCAATGCCAACATTGGCCCGCAAACACCGCCAGTCGATAGCGCTTCTATTATTATTGCGATGATCGACGCACGGACCATTATGACCGACGTCGTATCCGTTGCCTGTTAAATTCGATAGCGCGATTGCTTGTTACGATTGCAGACTCGCCTGTCCCTCTAACTCGATACCGAGAGATCCCGCTGCCTCGCCAAGATTCCACGTTCGTTACGATAATCTTTTCGTCGATGCAGGATAGATGTGACGATTATTGCCAATTTAAGCTTCGTTTCATTATTTTACAAGTTACGCACTATTAATCTACTAAATTATATTAGTTAATTATCTACTAAAGTAAATGTTAATGTACTATAAAACTATTAAGTAATTAATATGGAACAGCTAAATACTTGTGCCTATAATATTTTTATGTTAATTAAGGAAGCTCTTCTGTATGATTTGAGTTCTCGATTTCAAGTGCTGATTACTGCTACTTCAAACTTCATTTCATTATTTTACAAGTTACGCACTAAATTATATTAATTGTGTAACTATATTAATTAATCATCTACTGAAATAAATGTTAATATACTATAAAACTACTAAGTAATTAATATGGAACAGCTAAATACTTGTGCTTATAGTACTTTTACATTAATTAAAGAAGCTCTTCTTTATGCTTTGAGTTCTCAATTTCAAGTGCTGATTACTGCTACTTCAAACTTCATTTTATTATTTTACAAGTTACGCACTATTAATCTACTAAATTATATTAGTTAATTATCTACTAAAGTAAATGTTATAGTACTATAAAACTATTAAGTAATTAATATGGAACAGCTAAATACTTGTGCTTATAATATTTTTATGTTAATTAAGGAAGCTCTTCTTCATGCTTTGAGTTCTTAATTTCAAGTGCCGATTACTGCTACTTTGATCTTCATTTTATTATTTTACAAGTTACGCACTATTAATCTACTAAATTATATTAGTTAATTATCTACTAAAGTAAATGTTATAGTACTATAAAACTATTAAGTAATTAATATGGAACAGCTAAATACTTGTGCTTATAATATTATTATGTTAATTAAGGAAGCTCTTCTGTATGATTTGAGTTCTCGATTTCAAGTGCTGATTATTGCTACTTCAAACTTCATTTCATTATTTTACAAGTTACGCACTAAATTATATTAATTGTGTAACTATATTAATTAATCATCTACTGAAATAAATGTTAATATACTATAAAACTACTAAGTAATTAATATGGAACAGCTAAATACTTGTGCTTATAGTACTTTTACATTAATTAAAGGAGCTCTTCTTTATGCTTTGAGTTCTCAATTTCAAGTGACGATTATTTCAAAATTCAAAGCAATATATCGTATTTCAAAACAATACATTCCCCTTCTAATATTATATATTAATATTATATATGCAACGTCCATGCGTTGTTACGTGCAAATTTGTTATTGAAATTTTGTTTAGTCTCGATTCTTCGTACATTCGTTCGTTATTAAATGAAATAATTCAAGTGACAATTACATAGGGACACTGACGGCACGTGGAACATCTAAACTATATTTCAATTTCACACGTAAGAACTGTGGAAGACAGAATGTCGTGTGAATGTTTGGACCAGAGTGATTGCTGAGCGAACGGTGTTGTATTTGGGTAAGATTGGCTGAGGCGTGAATGAGAAGTGTTTGGGATAGAGCAATTGAGTTGACGCGTGGTCGAAGAGTGCGTGGTCGCGCTAGGTTTCGGGTGAACGTGACTGTTTGGGTTCTACGAATGTCTGAGACGAGTGAGAGAAGCAGAGAGAGATAAGGAGAAAGAATGAATGCGTGCAAGGGTAGAGAATGCGTGGGTAAGGGAGTCGAGAAAAAGAGTCGTGTGCGAGTGCAGAGCGAGAGTTTTTTCTGTGAGATTGTGCGTTACAGTATTACTAATAAACTTGCAATTATTGCAAAGGCTGAGTTTCTTTTTTCTTTCCCTTCTCGCACCTTGCAACAACACACGAGGGATTTACTTTAAAATAATCTCTACAGAACGTGTATCCGTATACTTCAATATCCGAACCTTTCGCCATTCGAATATTTGTCCCGTTACTCGACTAAGATTGCCTGAACGCGGCAGCACGTTTCCTTTTTCGCGTGCAAAAGGCGCGAAGCGAATGGTCGTTCGTTAATTAAAATACATCGTTAACAAACGCGACGGTGCAAACAGAAATTCGAAGGCACGGAAAAACGCTGCTATCGTTTGCATAAATTAACTTTGATAAGCTCGTTCGGCTAGCCGGTTTCCAATTATATTCGCGGCACGAATTTAAATATCGCCAAGCGAAATTGTTGCCCCATGTGAAACCTTTTATAATTCAATTCTCCGAAAGCAAAGTTTCCTCGTAACCCTGTATCACGATACCCCGTGCACGTAAATTGAAATTTCCTTTTCGAACCGTAGGGGATCTTCTTTCGATGCTCCGCTTTTCATCGATAGTGCATTCACCGATTTTGAATTTATGTGCTTCGAATTAAATAGTCAGCAACGGAACTGTTCTCTATTCTTAACTTAATTTGATATAACTGAACTTGATTTAAATCTAATCCAAGTCACATCCGAACTTAATGCGAATTTAATTTAAATCACACGTGAACCTAATCCGAATTTAATTTAAATCTCAGTCGAAGTTAATTAGAATTTATTTTAAATCGCGGCCGAACCTAAATCGCACTCGAACTTAATTTGAAGCTGTTGTAAATCGTACACGAATTGAATCCAAATTTAATAATCTATATTGCACCTGATACTAATCCGATTTTAACTTAAATCGCAGCTGAACTTAATGTGAATCTAACTTAAATTGCAGCTGAATTTAATCCGAATCCAAGTTAAATCGTAACCAAACTAAATCCGAATCTAACTTAAATCACAGCCAAACTTAATTTGAGTCTAATTTAAATTGCACTTGAGCTTAACTAGAATCTAATTTAAATCACAACAAAACTTAATCCGAATCTAACTTAAATCACAGCCAAACTTAATTCGAGTCTAATTTAAATAGCATCTGAGCTTAACTAGAATCTAATCTAAATCGCAGCCAAACCTAATTCGACTCTAATTTAAATGGTAGCTGAACTTAATGCGAATTTAACTTAAATCGCAGTCGAACCCAATTCGAATCTAACTTAAATTGCAGCCGAATTTAATCCGAATCTAAGTTAAATCGTAGCCGAACTAAATCCGAATCTAACTTAAATCACAGCCAAACTTAATTCGAGTCTAATTTAAATTGCACTTGAGCTTAACTTGAATCTAACTTAAATCGCAACCAAACTTAATCCGAATCTAACTTAAATCACAGCCAAACTTAATTCGAGTCTAATTTAAATAGCATCTGAGCTCAACTAGAATCTAACTTAAATCACAGCCAAACTTAATTTGAGTCTAATTTAAATCGCACCTGAGCTTAACTAGAATCTAACTTAAATCGCAGTCGAACCCAATTCGAATCTAACTTAAATTGCAGCCGAATTTAATCCGAATCTAAATTAAATCGTAGCCGAATTAAATCCGAATCTAACTTAAATCGCAGCCAAACTTAATTCGAGTCTAATTTAAATCGCACCTGGGCTTAACTAGAATCTAACTTAAATCGTAGCCGAACCTAATTCGATTCTAATTTAAATGGTAGCCGAACTCAATGCGAATTTAACTTAAATCGCAATTGAACTTAATCCGAATCTATCTTAAATCACAGCCAAACTTAATCCAAATCCACTTTAAATCGTAGCCGAATTAAATCCGAATCTAACTTAAATCACAGCCAAACTTAATTCGTGTCCAATTTAAATCGCTCTTGAGCTTAACTAGAATCTAACTTAAATCACAGCCGAACCTAATTCGACTCTAATTTAAATGGTAGCCGAACTTAATCCGAATCTAACTTCAATCACAGCCAAACTTAATTCGAGTCTAATGTAAATCGCACCTGAGCTTAACTAGAATCTAACTTAAATCGTTTTCGTTTTAATTCTAATCTAAATCGCAGTCGAAGCCAATTCGAATCTAACTTAAATCACAGCCAAAAATCCGTATCTATCGAAACCACTTTGTAAGCAATTGCCAAGCCTTTCAATCGTTACACGTAGTTATTTAAGTGAACGATTCAGCACTGGTATCCGAACACATTTATGACCAATTGCGGTACAGTGGCTACTAGATTTAGCGTTAAGATGCCGTATCGCGAGACGCGAAATAGGTAACAGGAATGTTTCGCCCGATTTCACGTGTAAACGTCGCCCACGGATGTGAATTCTGGGGCGTTTTATCGTTTTCAATAGGTGGCTTCGCTTACCGGTGAATAAATTGAGCGTGTTTCTCGGTAGCGCGTATCGGAAAATCAGTCGGTGTTGGTGCGATTGCCACGATTATAGACACTTGGAAGACGATCGCCACAAAAGCAAGCAGCCATCGGCGAATGTCGTGGTATTACACGCGGTAACCTCGTACCTCGATCCACCTTGTCACCTATTGTTACCGTTCACCGCATTTTCACCGCATAATAAGGCTGCCTCGTGTACCGCGTCGCCTCTATCGTGATTTCGATAACACATTTCTGCTATCGCTTTCATCGTAACCTAACACCGCCGACCCACCCGTATACGCGCATTACACGTGTATGTATGTGTACGAGGCCCGATTTAGAAGCTTTCTTTTCACTGTCAATTTGCAAAATTGAATTTCGGGAAGCTGTGTAAAGTGTATCAAATTATTTTGACCCTCGAAAGAGCAAAGTGGAGGTAAAAATAGGTATGGAGTATTTAATATGTTTAGATAATATTTCGATAATATTTCGATAATATTTAGGTAATATTTAGGTAATATTTCGATAATATTTAGGTAATATTTTGGTAATATTTGGATAATATTTAGATAATATTTCGATAATATTTAGGTAATATTTTGGTAATATTTGGATAATATTTAGATAATATTTCGATAATATTTAGGTAATATTTAGGTAATATTTCGATAATATTTAGGTAATATTTTGGTAATATTTGGATAATATTTAGATAATATTTCGATAATATTTAGGTAATATTTAGGTAATATTTCGATAATATTTAGGTAATATTTTGGTAATATTTGGATAATATTTATGACGGGTTTTATGTTAGGCGAGAAGCAACATAAATGACAGTAATATTGTTAAAGTTTATTGCACGTTTTAAACGTTACACATATAAAGCGAAAAGTAAACATTTCTAGTGTCACCTACGAGAGCTGGATCATAAATGATCAAACAGGCAAAGTAAATAAAAACGAAAGAAGGCACCACAATGCCTCCTAGTATCAAATATACAAATCAACCAATGCGCGCCTTAAGATGTCTACTTCCAACAATTTAGCTAATATTTATGTAATATTTAGATAACATTAGTTTAATACTTAGCTAATATTTAGGTAATATTTCGATAGTATTTACGTAATGTTTTGGTAATATTTGGATATTATTTAGCTAATATTTATGTAATATTTAGATAACATTAGTTTAATACTTAGAAAATATTTAGGTAATATTTAGATAATATTTAGGTAATATTTTGACGATATTTGGATAATACTTAGGTAATATTTAGGTAATGTTTGAATAATATTTAGGTAATATGTAGGTAATATTAGGATAATATTTAAGTAATATTTGAATAATATTTAGCTAATATTTAGGTAATATTTAGCTAATATTTAAGTAATATTTAGATAACATTAAGATAATACTTAAGTAATAATAGCTAATATTTAGACAATATTTAGACAAAATTAGGATAATATTTGCATAATAAGTAGCTAATATTTAGGTAATATTTAGCAAATATTTATGTAATATTTTTCTGGTAATATTTAGTTAATATTTAAGTAATATTTTGATAATATTTAGATACTTAAAATTAATTCTGATTGCTCAAAATCATTTGTATCGCGACTCGAGCGATTCGTCATCATTTTGCAGAGGGGAACACCGCGAATTTTGGAAGACATAACTTTCAACCGGTACAACTATCACAAATAGCAGTGAGATTTATCACTGTCCAATCTCGTATACATAATTCATCTACATACATGTTAGACTTCCGTAACGCTAATTAACATAAATACATTTTCATACAGAGCAACGCAAAATAAAATTCCTATTGTACAAACTTATGAAAGATTTAGTTGGCAATTATAAACAGTCAAGTCTTTGACAGAAATAGATAACAGTGCATAATAAATAAATATTAAAAGACTTATTGTTAGTTAGGAATTATAAACGGTCAAGTCTTTAACAGAAATAGATAACAGTGAATAATAAATAAATCTTGAAAGACTTAGTTGGAAATTATAAACAGTCAAGTCTTTGACAGAAATAGATAACAATGAATAATAAATAACTCTTGGAAGACTTAATTGGAAATTATAAACAGTCAAGTCTTTGACAGAAGTAGATAACAATGAATAATAAATAAATCTTAAAAGACTTATTGTTAGTTAGGAATTATAAATAGTAAAGTCTTTGACAGAAATAGATAACAGTGAATAATAAATAAATCTTGAAAGACTTAGTTGGAAATTATAAACAGTCAAGTCTTTGAGAGAAATAGATAACAGTGAATAATAAATAAATCTTAAAAGGCTTATTGTTAGTTAGGAATTATAAACAGTCAAGTCTTTGACAGAAATAGATAACAATGAATAATAAATAAATCTTGAAAGACTTAGTTGGAAATTATAAACAGTCAATCTTTGAGAGAAATAGATAACAGTGCATAATAAATAAATCTTAGAAGACTTATTGTTAGTTAGGAATTAGAAACAGTTAAGTCTTTGGCAGAAATAGATAACAATGAATAATAAATAAATCTTAAAAGACTTCTTGTTAGTTAGGAATTATAAACAGTTAAGTCTTTGGCAGAAATAGATAACAATGAATAATAAATAAATCTTAAATGATTTATTGTTAGTTAGGAATTATAAACAGTTAAGTCTTTGGCAGAAATAGATAACAATGAACAATAAATAAATCTTAAAAGACTTATTGTTAGTTAGGAATTATAAGCAGTCAAGTCTTTGACAGAAATAGATAACAGTGAATAATAAATAAATCTTAAAAGACTTATTGTTAGTTAGGAATTATAAGCAGTCAAGTCTTTGACAGAAATAAATAACAGTGAATAATAAATAACTCTTGAAAGACTTAGTTGGAAATTATAAACAGTCAATCTTTAAGAGAAATAGATAACAATGAATAATAAATAAATCTTAAAAGACTCAGTTAGGAATTATAAACAGTTAAGTCTTTAACAGAAATACATAACAATGAATAATAAATAAATCTTAAGAGACTTATTGTTAGTTACGAATTATAAGCAGTTAAGTCTTTGACAGAAATAGATAACAATGAATAATAAATAAATCTAAAAAGACTCAGTTATGAGTTATAAACGGTCAAGTCTTTGACAAAAACAAATAACGATTAATAGCAAATAAATCAACGGAAACGCGGCGATATTGCAACCGTATTTAGCGCCTAAAATGGATAAATTACACGGACGCGAATTCGAGTATTCGAAGGAACGCGAATTCGCAGCGCTAATAGAGGCAACGAATAAACGCGAGAAGAGCGCGAAGTCGAGGGTGCAGCCCGCAAAAGAGAATGGAAGGCTGCGGCGGAATTAAACGAACTAGAAAAGATGTTAATAATACGACAGGGAAGGAAAAAGTTCAGCAACGCGTGAGAGTTAGGCGGCGTAACGTATGCGGTGGCTCTCGCGTAGAGGAGAGTTACGTTTTGGCCAAATGTACGAGAACAAGAGAACTATGAAATATCCTTTACGGTTAAACGAGGTCATCGCAAAGTAATGAGCACCGTTTTAAGGAATTATTAAACAGATAGCCTACTTTTCGCGCACGTACCTTGCATCGTAGAACGCAGCGAGAATTATTATGACGTTCAACCACCACAAAACTCACCCCTATAAATATCCGAACGTCGCGTAAAACTCCGCTAATAAAGTCATACTTTTGCTTACCCTGTTCGAATATTAATGCCCGGAAACCGCTAGGATTAACTCGGGCCGAATTTTTCATTACCGTCGAAGATTGCGCGGCGATAACGATGACGTATTTATATTGCGACGCGGGAAAGTTTTCGCAAGAACCTTTTTATTTAACGAGTACAGAAGAGAACGACTTTTGGAGTTTGTCTGCTTCAACTTTGCTATGGCAATACGTTTAAATCGTACTGATATGTATTTACATTTCGTTCCGTTTATATCTGATTTTTTCCTTTTAGTGTAATATTTTTTTCCCCTCCCTTTTTTTGTATTTTTTCTTTTCTTCTTTTTGTATTATATATTTGATTTCGTGACACTGTATTGTGTAAAGTTTTCGCTCGTTTTCATGTTTTTATACAATATATATATTTATATTAGTTTCGATTTAAATTCTAACTATCTCCTTCAATA
This sequence comes from Eucera pruinosa, assembly GCA_028830335.1. Lineage (NCBI taxonomy): Eukaryota > Metazoa > Arthropoda > Insecta > Hymenoptera > Apidae > Eucera > Eucera pruinosa. Next base: position 3,807,629 of record JAMYCR010000001.1, on the reverse strand, counting down.
AGAGTTACTTTGGATGCATATTCGTTTCGAATGATTGACCCAATTTCAATTAGAATTATCTTCACTTAGGTCTATAGATATTCTGTACAATTTAACTTCTAATTATCTCCTTAAAATAGAATTGATTTAGACGTATTGTTCCATTTTCAATTAGAATTACTTTGAAGTTTGTATTCAACTTAATTTCATCTCTGATCATCCTCTTCAATTAGAATTTTTTGAATCTATTTTCGCTTCGATTTATTACCCCCTTCAATTGGAATTATTTCAAATTCGTCCGCGAACTCCGTTCGATTAAAATGATTTTAAATTTATTCGCAACTCTGATCGTGCCCAATTAAAGTTGTTTAAATTTATACATCCTATCCTACAATAATGTAATTTATTCCTGAAATATTAATCCACGTTTCGATCTTTGATACATGAAATTGCCGCTCCGTAAACGGATAAATGTTTCCATAATTCTTTGATTATTATTTCTATCCCCCGTACAGTATCTACACTTTATAGATATGAAAATTCTCGATCGATACGGGGCTTCAAATATCCGTGAAACAATTCTAATTATATTAATCCTTTCGATGCCACGGCCGTGTACGTTATACGACTTCAAAAATTGAACTGACGTTTACTAAAAGCCCATCATATATTTTTTCTGTTAAATAATATAATTTCTGCCATCGTTCGTGCATCGATATTAACACATTACCGTCCGGAGGCATAAAAATATGTTTTTTTCTTGACTGCTCGTAAAATGCCGGTGACGTATAAATTGGGTTTTACAAATTGTGCATTAAATATATAAAAATATGTGCATTGTACATTAAAAATATAAATATGTGTTACAACATATACATATGTAGGGATTATTTTAAAGTAAATCCCTCGTGTGTTGTTGTAAGGTGCGAGAAGGGAAAGGAAAAAGAAACTCAGCCTTTGTAATAATTACTAGTTTATTACTAATACTGAGTTCGCACAATCTCACAGAAAAAACTCTCGCTCTGCACTCGCAACGTCCTCTCGCACTCGACTCTTTTTCTCCACTCCCTCACCCACGCATTCTCTACCCTTGCACGCATTCATTCTTTCTCCTTATCTCTCTCCGCTTCTCTCACTCGTCTCAGACATTCGTAGAACCCAAACAGTCACGTTCACACGAAACCTAGTGCGACCACGCACTCTTCGACCACACGTCAACTCAATCGCTCTATCCCAAACACTTCTCATTCACACCTCAGCCAATCTTACCCAAATACAACACCGTTCGCTCAGCAATCGCTCTGGTCCAAACATTCACACGACATTCTGTCTTCCACATATATATATATTGTTGGATGACTAATCACGCAACTAGCGATAGTCTTGTCTAATCTAAACGTTTGGACTACCGACTCACCGTGCCAATAGACACGAAAAAGCCAAAACAAGTTACTCACGCTCGTCACTTAGTCGTAAAGGCTAAGGATATCCTCCCCCACTAAAAGAAGGTTGTATACATTACCTGACCATAAAGCGAAGTCGACCAGTTCGGTGCAGTCCATCCATTCGATGTCGCGTATCTCAGCAGCGCACGTCGCTCGAAAAGTTCCCGGCAACGAGTTCTTTGCTTCATTTTGCAGCGCACGATCGGAATAATTATTTCACGGTAACGTTGGAAGAGAAAGGAAAAAAAAGCTGATCATAGGAGGAGGTTCCCCGTAACGTGGTTTCCTTCGTGACAGCCGCTGATTATGTTCGCGGTGGCGCGCATAGAATCCCGAGGGTTTGGGTGGGTCTTCGGATGGAAACGCGTTCGAACGGGGATCGCGTGCAAAAATTTTCTAAACGATCGCGTGCCCGTGCGCCGGGCTTCTGCCGTTTCTGACCAACTTTCCAACAAACTCGCCTGTCCACGTATCCCGCGAAAACGTGTTCTCGCGTCGATGAAACCACCGCGCATACGTGTGGACACCTTAACGCTGTGTATTCTTCAACATTGATTGATTTCGGGGAAATCGTAAGGCGCGCCGCGCCCATTTATGGGCTCGTTCGCGCGCTTCCTGATTATTGAAAACGAGCGTACGAACGGGGAGGGAAGCGTTGGATTCCGGGTAAAGGAATAGAGTACAACTATTAGCCGCGATGAAGTTTATTCGAGATGTTTACAATAGTTTCGTTGATCGCTCGACAGAGTGTCGTCGAGACGGGTTTCAGTTGAACTGCTAATTAGTCACTGTTTTGTGGACTGCTGAGGAAATGTATATAGGGTTGGAGTATTTGTAAGGGAGCCTGAGAAAGGATAGCGTGGAAGTAGATAATTGTCTATGGGTCTAAGGGTCGTAGGATGATGCGTAGGATGACTGAGGGTATTTGTGAAGGGATATTGCGCTATGTGATATCTGGTTATCAACTGTACATATTTACGGTACAATAATCGGCTGAGTATCCAACAGAAGCAACTTAATGTAGAAATTTAATGTAGGGATTATTTTAGGTAAACCCCACGTGGATGGTTTAAAGGTGCGAGAAAGGAAGAGAACTCATTGCCAGTTTGTGAATAAGTAATGCTAGTTTATTAACCCTTTGCGGACGAGAAGTAATGACACTTATGGGAGTACTGTAGTTTTGAATTCTACGTCTTTGAATTTTCAAGCTTTTGAGTTCCAAACCATTTAATTCCTAACGATTCTAAATGTTTATTATTGTTTTACGTATTCATTGCATTAAATTTTCTGTTTTAAAAGTCGACATGGGTTCGGAAAGCCAAAAAATTGTTAGGCGACTATTTGTCGACACTCGTCTGGAAAGGGTTAATAATGAAAATAACGCACAATCTCGCATAAAACTCACTATCTCTCTCTACTCTCTATCTCCTCTTGCTCTCGACTTATTGTTAGTGTCATGCACGCTTTTCACGCTTTCTTTACCCTCGCACGCATTCATTCTTTCTCATTCCGCCTCTCTGTTTTTCTCACTCACCCCAGCCATTCGTAGAACCCAGTCAGTCACGTTCACCCGCAAAGCATGCAAAGCACTAAAATATTACACGTAATTCATACCTGATGATCGTCAATACTACAATCCTACAGATTGGAATAAGATGAATTAAAATTAATTAGAAAATACAGCGTGTTTCTATTGCAAGTGGTCCATAGATTAAACCACGAGTGTAGCTCGTTGTTGCAAGCCAACATGTTTAAAAGACGCTACCTCGAAATACCTGCTAAAACTTGAAGCACGCATCGTGATTCGCGACAGCGAGTACGCTGCAGTCAGCAGCGGTGTAGGAGTAAGATCGAATCACGTTGAAAGCGAATTTGCGGAAGCTCGGTTTCGGTTTGCCGTCCAATATGGGTAGCTTTACGACGAAGACGACCCGTATCCAATTACCGCGTGTACATAATTAATTAGCGGACCGATCGGAGGGGAAAACGGAGCAGGGTACGAGAGAGAGAGACGTAGTCTAAGGCAGTGAATCGAAGGGGGGATGATACGTTGCTGCGTGCTACTCACGGAGCAACACGGGTAATCTAGACATCGAGGTTTGCTTTCTAACGAGCGTGCGGCCGAATATCGCGCGACCATATTGATACAACGGCGAACATAATGCGGCCTGGAGCATCGCCAGATACGGGTCAACGGTTATTGCCCGTAATAACCTCGTAAATCTATCGGATGGACGTCGGAATCGGGGATCTTTCGAGCGAGAGAAATTCCGTTTGCTATCTAGCAATCGTTTCGAATTACGGCCTTCTCCTCCTCCTCCTCCACCTCCTCCTCCTTCTGCTGCTGCTCCTGTTGCGGCGTTGCACGTCCAACCGACTTCAGAATACGCATCCACGGTTCCCCTAATCAACCAATACGTTCACTAATGACGCTCGATCGGGGCAACTGTTTGTCGTGCACCTGTGTCCGATTACAGCCAGTATTCCGGGAATCTGCTGCAACTACTCCCGACGTCCTTCGTGGCCCCTATTTCTACCCCATTGATCAACCGTCTTCCCCGCTTTCCGACGTCTATGGCGTATTTCGCTCGCGCGGCTATCCGCTTTGAGAATCTACCGTTGCCTTACTTTCGTTCGGGTCGGTTAAAAGCGGTTCTACGACGCGACGCGACGCTTGAATTGCGACACGCACGGTTAACCCTTTGCGGACGAGCGTCTGCAAATAGCCGCCCGATCATCTTTGGCTTCCCGAGGATCTGTCAATTTTTAAAGGTAGAAAGTTAAATGGATATCGTTTGTTGCTTCACGGGCGAAGGCAACAGAAAGGTTTATAGACATAATCCGGGTACCGAGCCTAAAACCAAAATTATAGAAATTAGTTTATTGCAAAGGCCACGTGCCGCGACCACCCGGACACCAGATGTGTCAGTCGCGGAAAGACGACCATAAAGTTACCGTTAGGCGATGGTCGGTACGGTCACCGAAAAATTCTAAGGCCTCCCACTCCTACTCGCCGCTACCCTCGAAAACACACTCACCAACACCTTCCGCTAGAACAACCACCAATTACAAAAATCGTGAACCACCACTCTCACCATAGATTCACCAATCAGAAAACACCGAAACGCATAAAAACACAAACACACGCCACAGAGGCAGATTCTGGTGAAACCACTGTAAGACACCACACAACAGCGACCAACACACCACGTGCCACCTACCTCTGCACCAACGTGCACGTCACATTATTACCACCAATTTCAACGAGGCTGGAGTGATTAAGTTTACAACAGCCAGCGCTCGAGAACATCGTCGCGAATCGCGTAGCGGGCCTTACAACCCCGCGAAGTCAACCTAAAGAACTGCGGTGCATCGGGCGCATCATCGTTAATAGATGTGTGGCGGCTCTCCTGCACCCACCACTAGAGGGACATACGAAATAGGCTTTCTCGAAAGTATAAGCTCCAACTACCTCGTCCATATATATATACCGCCTTTAACCTTCCTTCCAATATCCCAAGTATAAGGCAGGGCCTGCTGGGTAACCTTACTGATGAGTCCACTAGCAGGCTCAGGACGAAACGCAACACCCTTCCTTTTCCTATTCTATCCCCTCTCTACAGCTCCACAGATGCTTCAAGATTAGATAGCTTGGAATTCGAAAGCTTAGAAATTTAGATGCTTGGAATTGAAATCCAAAGTATTCCCTTAATCGTGACTATGCCTCGTCCGTAAAGGGTTAACACTTTGCGTACGAGCGTCTGCAAATAATCGCCACTTTTTTGGTTTTGCGCACGTACGTTCACTGTTAAAGCAGAAAGTTGAAATTAATATCATTGATAAACGCTTCCAAGTTTTGAGAATTCGTTGACCTGCAATTCGAAAGCTTAGGAATTTAAAGGCTTGGAATTCGAAGTGAAAATACTCTTTTAAGTTTTACTATTCGTCGTCCGCAAAGGGTTAATATTCGAACGCCGCTTGTGTCGTACGCCGAAGGAGTCGAGTAAAAAAGGAACAGCAAAGCGAAATCGACGGGGGGAAGGTGGCACCTAAACCCGTAGTTCGTTACCGGAAACGAGGCGAAGTTGCTATTTGTCCGGACGGCGCGCCGGTAGCTGGCAACTATGTTAAACTTATTACGGCGCAACGTGGAACGGTAAGTACGCAGACACGGAGGCGTTCACGTGTTGCGCGATATACGTTAAATTGTTTGGGAACTCGTGTAACGTAACATTTGCATAACAACGTTAAGCTTATTAAGCTTCGGCCCGGCCGGGTATCATCGGTCCATCGGAATCGAACATTTAACGAGCCCCTCAACTTTGCCCCGCGATCGTTTCCGCCTGCCGCCGTCCCGTCTACGCTCACCCGATGCCCGCGAAACGCTTCCTCCGTTACGCGAGGGGAATTCGCGTGATCGTAATTCATCGTCGGCCGCTAAACCGATCGATCCACTCCGTCAGGATAAAACGCGTCGGCCGGACGAATGGCTTATCATAAACAATAACGATATTCGTTCGCTGAGCAACCCGCTAGACGAGATTTACGAGCCTCCGCTCTTCCGCCGGCTTTCCTTTCCATCGAGAAAGATTCCTCGTAACCGAGAGGATTAACCGTGGATCGATTGGGAAAGGGTGGATTTAGGTACAATTTGAGACGGCGAAATTTTTGCTACGAGTTGGCGATTTTTTTATGGGGAACTTTTGATTTAGGTTCTTTTTTTTTGTATGCGGTACAAACGCGATGAGATCCTTAACCCTTTGCCCTATTCTAAAATAGTTCTCCCCGCAGGGGGGGAGGACTGGTCAAAAGGCCCATGTGGCTGATTCCAGTCGCTCCCTTCGGGGCGTGGTGACCCCGCGGGCCTAACCCGAACTGTCCGACCGGTGCACTGGGAGGCAGGTCCCTAGACCGGTAGCGTTACGTGCGCGAATCATGTCCCACCAGTTGACGTACTGGTACCGCGGGTTCCGGGCTAGCCCCAGGGGTTGAGTCATCGTTCGATGCACCCCTGGCCCGGAGGTTTGGAGCTGGATTCGCGGGGGCGGTGGTTGAAAGCCAAATGCTGGTTAAGATGTCCTCTAGCGGAGGCCCGAGAGACGTCGGCGGGAGTGCAGCGTTAACAACTGCACGGGTACCACTCTCCAGAAGTGGTAGGACCTAGGAAAGGGGTCCCGTTCGACCTGTAACGTGGTCTAGAGCCCTGCCGGCTCTTCATCGCACAGGTAGTAGGTTGTAGCTACGTCTTCGGGCGTATGTTCCCTATGCGTTCATTGGGCGTATCTCAATGGGTTGCCGAACCCGGCCTTCTGTGTAGAGCCTTTGGGCGGGAACGCGGAAGTAAAACTATCACAGTTAGTTCTAAAATAGTTGAATAAAGTTACTCAAAGCGCGAACCTTAAAGTGGCAGCACGTGGTACGTTAAGGGATTCGAATTCAAAAATTGGTGAAAGTTTTCGCGGAAACGTCGCGCCACATGTTAATAGTAGATCACATTTTATCGACGTAATCCGGAAGCTCGCGTTAAGTTAAACAATTCGTGTATTCGCGAGTTTAATTTAGGGGAGTTCACGGAGGAAGTACTATGTATAACGTGTATCGTATCGGAGAAATTAGATCGCCAAGTTGTAACGGGGAAACGTAATACAGAGAAGTTCGTTAAACTTGATACCCGAGCTACGTTTGAGGATCTTCCAATTTTAGATAAATTGCACCGCGTCGATGGTTTAACGTAAGAACGCCAAGTACAGCGAATTCGATGCTCATTACGATATCGAGTATTGTTTAATTCCAAAATCCGAGCATCTTTAAATCGCTAATTTCTTCCAGAGCACATTTATCTCCTAATATTTCGTTGCAAATATTAAGTGTAAACGAATAGACAATGTTTATATTTTATTACGTAAACCGAAGTTAAAATTTGCTATGAAAATTTCTTTACTCACGATTACTTTACACATTACTTTGCTATTAAATAAAATAATTCGAATGCCAGTTATAGGAACAGCCATTTACCCTATTTCCATTGATACGTGGTAAACCGTAATGAATTATACAAAATGGTTCACTATTTATACGAATATTTTGTCTTCATACGTATAAAGAATCGTATCGATTTATTCGTTTAAATTGCCATTAACCAAAAATCTGTCGTAACGAAAGGGTTAACAAATGTCTTAATAGTCCCATTTCTACAATTGCGTTCACCGAAATACGAGTTTGCATAAAAATTCGCAGCCTGGCCAACAATATTGTCCTCGAGCTAACAATTTGATTGAACGTCGAACTTCCAAGCGCAAAAATTGCGCGTTCTATGTTTCTTATATGTAACGTTACAGGAACAGTGACAATGCGTGGATCATTTACCATATACCGCCAATTTATACAATTTGCGGGTGTCGCGTTGCGAGCCTTATTTTATGGCCTCCGAAACGAAACGCCGAATCTTAATAATTGCCTTTAACAACAGTAACCATTCAAGAACCATCATATAACGAAATTTGTCTTTCCTATCTCCCTGTGTCAGATGTTTTAGAAGTTATTCGTCGACCCTGTTTATGACTGTTTTTTCCAAACCCCGACTTACCAGGTTTATTACGCGCCACCGTCAATCGAAGGCGCATAGCGCTACCTTCGGGTGACCAGCGCGTTTTCCCAAATTCTGTAATTTTGGTACGTCCCCGTACTACCCTTTCTTGTAGGGGCTGGCCTTTCCCACCTCACAATTTTTCCCAACGAATCAACGTTCCCTCGTAATTGTACACACCCAACAAAAAATGTATAAATAACGACGCTCACGAGAAAACGGGAGAGCTAACAAGAACTTCGAATAGACAAGCAAATAAAGAGTACATATCATATTTCGAGTCACTACATTGATTTCCACAAATGAATACAGTCCACTTAATTAAACTAAAAATTCGCACAAAGTTAATTCGGCGTGCGACGTACTAATTTAACCACCGAACATCGCCGGTGGAAAACGCGTACACGGCAGCGAGGAATTCTGTATTTTTATCAATACCTTTTAATACTGGAACACAAGTGTCGTTGCCTTTTATTCGCTCGAAGAATCACGTGTACCTCGGCTGCACCGGAGCAATCCAAAAATCTAAATATCAGCGATCTATCCACCACCTATTCGCGATACCAATTACGAGGCACAATATATCGATGTACAAGAATACATACTCTTAGAAATGTGTTCGCCCAGGGTCCCATCTCGATACAATTATCCCGTGCGCATTCGTTTCTCGAAACAAAGAAGAAGCGAAGTTTACTCAGTATCCAACCTTTTCTCTCTGCTCGCTCTTTGGAAACCGTAAAAGTGTGCGGAAGAGTGTAGCGGACAAATGGCAGAGACCAGAATCATGGCTGATCCCTTCCCGTCGCCGGCTGAAGTAACTAAAGTGGCGGAAAAGCGTATCGATATCGAGCCGACCGGCCAACACGGGGGGGAGGGGGAAGGGTGGGAAAAAAAGGGCAAAAAGTAAAGAAGAAACAGAAGTGGCTCCGAAGAGAAGTGGAAAGTAAAGCTTTTTCCTGACCTCTATCTCTCCTCTGCTACTCTGCCGGCCGAGAAGTTGGAAAAGGAACGGAAGAAAGGGGGAACCATTGTACAGGTTTGATGCAATTTGAAAGACTCATAACTGACGTTCAAAAGGGCAGCAAACATCTGTGTGATACCGCTTGGCCATCGTCCAGCGGCCAGTCTGGTTAAACGAAGCGAATTGTCCGTGGCCGGTAGCCTCCAGGAGATGCTTTTCTCTCGTTCCCCTCGCCCTCTCCAAACCCCGGGGAAACCCGCTTGCTATCTCGAAAGCTCGCACGACGACCAAATACGACTCCGACTCGCCGGTTGCTTTTCTCTCGTTTCACCTCGTCCCCGCAACCTCGGCTCGTCTTACAGAGCAGACGTGGACACTCCATTGGCCGAAACTGCCCGAAAGCAAATTCCCTAACAACCTGGCAAACCTTCTCCTACTTTTTTCTTCCCCCCCCCCCCCCCCTCTTTTGCACCTCTACTTTTTTTTTGCCCTCTTATCTCTCAAGGCTTGATTGTTTTCACCGGAGCTTATCTCGCGATAACGAATGCCGACTGTTTATTCGCACTGGAGACACGAGTAAAGCGGGGGTGTATCTTTGAGAAATGTTTCGATAGACGGGAATCGAGATGAATGTATCGGGTCGTAACGTAAATTCGCTTATAATTCGTTTATAACATAACATAACATAACATATCTTTATTGATTTCCTTAGAGGATTATGTAAGGTAAATCAGGATTGTAATGGCGTGCGGTAATTAAATAATGTTAAGTGGGCATTTTGAAATAATGGATCTGTATTTTGCTCACTACAATGCGTCACGTCGACTGCCAAAGCACGAGTGTCGCCCAAAAACTCTAGTCGTGAGGACGCCCATGCCAGTGTGTCCTTTTCTTAAAACTGCTACTCGGGCAGAATTTCCCTTAAGAAGGGGGAGCGCGCTGACATAAACCACATGGCCTGTCTCGGCGCCTATTTATTTCGACTTTTCTCACAATTACAATGGAGTTTGTTGGAATAATATTACTTAGCAGATGCAAAAATATATCTTTACGTTGAGAAGCACTGTATTGGAAATGGGTTATGAAATAATGAAGCAGTTTATATCTATTAGTCTCACTTTATTAATACGGCTTTAAAAAACACGTCTGACTGTTTCTACTTCGCGAAACCGAACGGGACGAACACCAAAAAAAGGTTAGAGTCAGCTTTTTATTGACGAGACTGTTTATGGCTTTGCCTGGCGACGAAGTCACTTGTCTTCGTATAATGAAAACCAGACACATCTTTCTATCGCCAAATTTAGTCTATCTAATAAAGGAACCTTGGGCATTATTGCTATTATCTAGCTTAGCATTAGTAATAATTCAACACACTGCTTATTAAACAACAGGCCTAGCTCAGTCACTGGAGCCGATGGTCCTTTAGCCGTACCAGACCTAGGGGTCTGGTGCAATAAACATATGGAAGGCCAGGGGCCGTCTTTTCTAAATATCGTCTTCAGTTTTCCACGCGTACTTTCAAGAGCGTTCGAAGCGTTCATTCCTTGCAATAGCACAGCGGAGTAAAGACGTATTCCTCTAGCCTTTGGAAAAATAAAATCACTCCATTAAAAGTAAAAAGAGTATTCTTACTCAACACACAACCCCAATATTCCATCAGAGTTCCGTTTTTTACATCTCCCCCTTCTACAATCTTACAAATACAATTAAATACTAAATCTTAAATAACAATCAATAAACAAAAACAAAAAACAAAACTGCACCACAATGACGTATCTAACCTACTAAACTCTATATTTTCATACTTAATCCTAATGCTACATCTTTTACATCTTTCACTTTTCCCCCGCTTCCTTGCCCTTCCGATCTCCCTCTCTTGTTCCTATTTATCCTCGTCCTTCTCCTCTGTTCTCCTTTTCCTCTCCAATCTCTCAATCCATGCCTCTCCTTCGCCGTCATGTCCCAGTATTCTTCCGATATTCTCCCGCCAGCCGCCCTTCTCTTTTACGTCCTTTTCACATATTTCCCAGGCATGTTCCCAGGTTTCTTCTATATCCCCGCATAGTCTGCACTTTCTCTCTCCTTCCTTCATCCAGTACCATCCCTCTTTCATTTCATTTCCCAACCTATACCTTGCCAATTGTCTTTCTCTCCTTTCTGACCATCTTGTTTCAATATATTTCGGTATTTTCTCTACTCTTATATATTTATACCACCTGTTGTATCTGGAATTATAATTCGTTTATAAATTTTAGAAATTCTACAGAGAGAAACGCTTCGTCTACTAAGGAGAAATGGAAAGAAAGTCATTTGTCGATGCGACGCGTAATTAATCTTTTGGCTTACAATGACGAGTCACACTCGTGGCATAAATTATAGATAAATTCGTTAAACGTAAGTTCTGCTTGCAATATAACGTTAGTTTTACTCCAGCTTTAGTTTCCCATCGAAAGATTAAGAATAATTAAGTAGAAATTATGGGGAATATTTTAATATTTTTAATAGCTATGAGAACTGTGATCTGTTGATAGTAATTTAGTGGATAAGATAGATAATAATAAGTAATAATAGTGGTTAACAAATTGTAAGGTAAGGGGTTAATTAAACTTACTTCTGAATGTACAATTAAATGATCTTAAACGGATTAATAAAATGGGTCGAATATACAGGGTTATCCAAAAGTACCTTTAGGACGTTGAATGAGAATATCTTTGTTTGTTAGTGCCATGTTTGTTTGTTAGTAAAATAGAGGTGAGAAAAATGAAAATTGAAAACGAAAACGAACGAAGATAATAGAAATAAAAAAAACAGATTACCAAAGGGTAAAGCAGAAAGGGAAAGAAAAAAAAGTGAAGGTAGTTCCTATAGTATATTTTGGATAACCTTATATATGTAATAACCCGATAAATTAAGTTTGATTTTATAAAATAATAATTTAGAATATATAATATATATTATATATTTATAATATAATAGCAGGGTTAATTCGATATCAAGTTTCCTGATAATTTAGAAAACGTTTTTCTTTGCAACCGTCTTTTCTCTAATTTCCTGCGACTCGTTTGTATTTACCAAAGCTTACTTATCTTGAGAAAATAAATCCGTTTGTTTATTCGCCACGGAGACGACTAAAATAGTTATCTTGGCGAAGTAACTGAATGAAATCTCTTTCGAGATGAATCCTTTTGTCTTTTATTTAACAAGGACGCGACCTAAGATGAACGTAAACTAACCTAATTCGAAAGCAAATTTCCTGGCAACTTGGCAAACATTCTCTTCGCTGCTTCATTTTTTACTCGCTTCTTTTTCTTCTTATTTCATCGGGCTCGTTTGCTTTTGCCAAAGTTTATCCTGCGAAAGCAAATAGCAGCTGAATATTTCGACCAAAAGGGACTAAGATATTAGGTACCGGAAAACGTTCGTGCGATTCTTCTATAGGAAATGTACCGAGATCGAATTTCTCGTAGCTTTTAGGGAGATCTTGTTTTACTGAAATAAACGATAACAAAGATATTTCCTTAAATGAAATTCTATTACAATGGACACCGGATTATTTAAATGCTTTATTACTATTAACAGAATGAGGATTTTTGTGCGTTTGTGAGAAAATTAAATGGGTAAAAAAGTACTGATCATGCGCAGTGTATAAAAATGTAAAATTAGAAAAGATACTTTAATACTTATTGTTAAAGAACGAAGCTACTCCCCATTTAGCTTTGATTTCTTCATTTTTGTCTGTAAAGAAATAAATTTTCTAATTATTAAGTATCATAAAAAGTTCGCGCGAATATTTATTACAAATTTTGAACGATCTGAATAAGACTTCAATAACTATTTTTAATTTGGCGAAGTATAAAACGCACAATAAAAAATAAAATGCACCTACAATAATAGCATAACTGTTCAACGTACCTGCATTGAATCTGTGAATTGTCTCATACGTTTATATTAATTCCATTTCTTCTAAACTTAATTAACCCTAATGGATTTATTCCGTTTGACTAAATAAATAAGTAAATCAAAATGCTGCAAAGAATTCGATTTGACTCATAACTTCAAATTTATTCCTGTAAAAAAATCGCACGAACTATTTTCCTAATATTAATTGAGCGAATAAATTCTTAACGTCTTCCATCAACGAAACGACCTTTTTAATCTTTGGTTAAAGAAGATCGCAACCTAATCCGAATCTATGTTAACGCGATCCAAAAGCAAATTTCCTAATAACTCGGCGAACGCGTTCTCTTTCCTGATTTTCTCTTTCTTCCGTTTATCGTAGCTTTGTTTGCTCGTAACGAAGCTTATCTTGCGAATATGCAAATAGCAGCTGCGTGTTTGGACCAAAAAGGGACTGTAATATGAATTCTAATAGATGAATTTTTTTCTCGCTGCCTCTTGGTTAAAAGAAGGCAGAGCCGCGTATCGTTTATAACGGAAGCGGACACAATTTCTGGGCGGCATCGGAAAAAGCAGTTCCGCCTTCGTTCGAAGCTTCCGGCCCGCCGCCATTGCAGATAAAAGTAGCTGCTGGTAAATTGTTGTTTCGATTGGCCCGTGAGCACATTCCGTTCCATTATTTTCCATGACCGCACGGTCTTGCTCTCCTTCAGACGCACTTTATCTTGAATTTTTCTATTCTACCTCAACGATCCCGCGATCGCGTCTTTTCCTTCTTGCATAAAAAGACAACGGCTTTTTTGCCGTTGGTGCCAGAAATCGTTGCGAACCTCGCTTACCTTCGCGCTTCCTACGACATTTCCACTTTTTTTTTCTTGGCTAGATTCTGCGAAGTCGGATGCATGGATTTTTTTAAAAATTCGTTTCGTTGAAAACAATGATAGGTATGGGAAATTTAAGTACAGCGATAGGCGAACGTATTCGAACGCTCTGTGAACTTGTAAGTCTAATTTTCATGGAAGCTTGTTTGCGTATATGCATGTACACGAAGCGACTTTGTGTCCATGGGAAATTTCTTTAAGAATATGTAGCCGAGTGTCGAAGATTAAAGGTTTTCTATTTTTTAATAGAATCTTTACTGGGACATTTTTTGCAACAGAAATATCTACATATCTCTGTATCCACATATTTACGTATCCACATATCTCTGTATCCACATATTTACTTATCCACATATCTATGTATCTACATATCTATGTATGTACATACCTAAGTATCTACATATCTGTGTATCTACATATCTATGTATCTACATATCTAAGTATCTACATATCTATGTGTCCACATATCTATGTACCTACATATCTATGTATGTACATACCTAAGTATCTACATATCTGTGTATCTACATATCTATGTATCTACATATCTAAGTATCTACATATCTATGTGCCCACATATCTATGTACCTACATATCTATGTATGTACATACCTAAGTATCTACATATCTGTGTATCTACATATCTATGTATCTACATATCTAAGTATCTACATATCTATGTGTCCACATATCTATGTACCTACATATCTATGTATGTACATACCTAAGTATCTACATATCTGTGTATCTACATATCTATGTATCTACATATCTAAGTATCTACATATCTATGTGCCCACATATCTATGTACCTACATATCTATGTATGTACATACCTAAGTATCTACATATCTGTGTATCTACATATCTATGTATCTACATATCTAAGTATCTACATATCTATGTGTCCACATATCTATGTACCTACATATCTATGTATGTACATACCTAAGTATCTACATATCTGTGTATCTACATATCTATGTATCTACATATCTAAGTATCTACATATCTATTTGTCCACATATCTATGTACCTACATATCTATGTATTTACACACCTAAGTATCTACATATCTGTGTGTCTACATATCTATGTATCTACATATTTATGTATCCACATATTTGTGTACCTACATATTTATGTATCCACATATCTGTGTATCTACATACTTTAGTATCTACATATCTGTGTCTCTACATAACTAAGTATCTACATATCTATGTATCCACATATTTATATATCCACATATTTGTGTACCTACATATCTATGTACCTACATATCTATGTATTTACATACCTTAGTATCCACATATCTATGTACCTACATATCTATGTATTTACATACCTAAGTATCTACATATCTATGTATCTACATATCTGTGTATCTACATTTCTGTGTATCTACATATCTGTGTATCTACATTTCTGTGTATCTACATATATGTGTAGCTACATATCTATGTATGTACATACCTAAGTATTTAAATATCTATGTGTCTACATATCTCTGTATCCACATATTTATGTATCTACATACCTGTGTATCTACATATCTGTGTATCCACATATCTGTGTATCTACATATCTATGTATCAACGTGTCCATACACCTATATATAGATATATCTAGCGATACAAGCGTAGCTAAAGGGTTACTCGCGCATCACCGTATCGGTAAAAAAAGTTTCGCGCGATCGACGAGCTGCGAAAGGCTGAGGCACGCTCGCCGAACTTCCCCTCGAATAATTTAAAAGCCGGAAACTGCAGAAAGAGCGAGCATATCGATGCGCTTTCGAAAGAAACACTTCGTCGCGCGCTTCATATTCCCATTCGCCGGAAGAGAAATGCATGTTTTATTAAAACACCAGGAGAAGTTACGGTACGCGCGCGCGCGTTCGCGTCTGTGTGCGCATGTGAGTAAGTATCTTCGCGAAAGATAGAGGCATTTTGCATAACCCAAAGATACGTACGTTTGCGACTCGTGTTCGGTCCATAATTCATGCGACGAATGATCGAGCCGCTCGGAAAACTTGCAACGAATCCTCTCCGTCTTCGGCACCGCCACTTGTTACCGATATTTCACAGATTCGTAACGTCACTCGAAGCTTTCGGATCAACAACGGCTTCGTTATCCATTCCAATCGAAAATCCATTTCTCTCCGTCTTCGCGTTTCGAAGCTTGACTTCGTAAACTTTACCGCGATCGATCCTAGATCGGACTATTAACCATTTCGCTGCGAAGAACCTACATATTCGCATTCGAAAATTGGACAATAATTCGTTTGAAGCGTACGAAATTCAAAAGACACACCTTTTGGCTACGAAAGAATGTAACAGAAACGAAGGTGGAGCAAAAGCGTGTCAGACGTTAAAGGAAATTCGGAAGCGATAAGGTTAGGACGGTAAGAATTAGATCTCGCTGGAGAACGCTTAAAGAGATCATAAAGGGTAGATTAGGGGGTAGGGGGACGAAGGAGTCGCGAAAACGGTGAAACTGCAGAAACCGTGTGAGAGAGAGAGAGATCGGGTCGGTCGGTAGTCTTTGAATTGCTCAAGATTACGTTTTGCAGGCCGTGCAGTTTCTCCGGTTCCGTGGGCTTGATAAATGCCCGAAAAGAAAAAACCAAGCCGGGGGAGGTTTAATTTTTCACCGGTGCGCCTCGCCGCGATTCCAGCGAGGAACCCAGCGTCCTCCGAATGACGCGCTATACTACTTACGCGTTATAGCGACGCCCGCGCTACGCCGACTAATACTACTGCGGAAAGGAAGAGGAAAGCGTGAGAAGAATTCTCGCGATTCTTATAGGCTTGATGTAACGATTGCTAACGCTTTAAATTTATCGCGTTACTTTGTTTTAATTAGGGCAAATATTATCACGTACTGACGCTTTAAGGTTCGCGCGTAACTTTGTTTAACTATTTTAGAGAACGTCGTTAATGTAATAATCGTTACAGTTTGGAGCATAATATCGTTCAACATCGAGTTTATTTGTGAACTATTTTTTATATGTTCAATATAATAAATTCATTGCTACGCGATTGAAGATGTAGAACAAAGTCCGATGTTCTTCGTATTGTCGCTTGAAAACTTTTCATTTAAATAGAAACACGTTTTAGTAATTAATAATTAATATAAGATTTATAGCGAACGTATCACGGTTACTGACTCATGACACGTCCCATACTTTATAATTACGCTTTAACATTTAAATTGTATAATTCGTATAAGTTCACATCTATCTAAACAAATAAATAAATAAGTGATCCATTATTAGCTTAACTACGAATAATTTCAAGTATTTAAAAAATTGCAATACTTTCAACCATTCCAAAGCCATTCACTTGTGCGTTAATCATAGTTTGATGCATTCTATGAAAATGATTTTGTTCCTTTCGCTCGTTCGTACAAAAAGATGTCTACGTGATGCAACAATAGGAGTTCACGAAAATCTACGTTCCTGAATTAAAGTATACAAAACTTATTGTTATAACTATGCTTATAAATTGCTACTCTTTCTAACATATCTCTGACGTGCTATAATTAGTTTATCATAATTCCTAAATTAAAGAGTACAAAACACATCGCTATAATTATGCTTATTAATTGTTACTCTTTCTAATATATCTCTGACGTGCTACAATTAGTTTATCATAATTACTGAATTAAACTGTACAAAACACATCGCTATAATTATGCTTATTAATTGTTACTCTTTCTAATATATCTCTGACGTGCTATAATTAGTTTATCATAATTCCCGAATTAAAGTATACAAAACATATCGCTATAATTATGCTTATTAATTGTTACTCTTTCTAATATATCTCTGACGTGCTATAATTAGTTTATCATAATTCCTAAATTAAAGAGTACAAAACATATCGCTATAATTATGCTTATTAATTGTTACTCTTTCTAATATATCTCTGACGTGCTATAATTAGTTTATCATAATTCCTAAATTAAAGAGTACAAAACACATCGCTATAATTATGCTTATTAATTGTTACTCTTTCTAATATATCTCTGACGTGTTATAATTAGTTTATCATAATTCCTGAATTAAAGTATACAAAACACATCGCTATAATTATGCTTATTAATTGTTACTCTTTCTAATATATCTCTGACGTGCTATAATTAGTTTATCATAATTCCTGAATTAAAGTGTACAAAACACATCGCTATAATTATGCTTATTAATTGTTACTTTTTCTAATATATCTCTGACGTGCTATAATTAGTTTATCATAATTCCTAAATTAAAGAGTACAAAACACATCGCTATAATTATGCTTATTAATTGTTACTCTTTCTAATATATCTCTGACGTGCTATAATTAGTTTATCATAATTCCTGAATTAAAGTGTACAAAACACATCGCTATAATTATGCTTATTAATTGTTACTTTTTCTAATATATCTCTGACGTGCTATAATTAGTTTATCATAATTCCTAAATTAAAGAGTACAAAACACATCGCTATAATTATGCTTATTAATTGTTACTCTTTCTAATATATCTCTGACGTGCTATAATTAGTTTATCATAATTCCTAAATTAAAGAGTACAAAACACATCGCTATAATTATGCTTATTAATTGTTACTCTTTCTAATATATCTCTGAAGTGCTATAATTCGTCTAGCGTAAATGAACTACGATTTTCCATGCCTTTCCGAGCACTTTTATTCGTGCAATCGTATAATCTCGCTTGCATGAAGTCTCCCTTAACGAGTAAGAATGTTCTATTTCACGAATTCTCGCGCGACTTTTTCCCTTTCTAAAATCTGCGAACAATCGAAGTTTAAAACGAGTACTCGCGTAGAGTTTCGCGATTGACCGTATATCCGTGGCTGGAAATTTCCCACGGGCGGATGGTAGAAAATTTGGTTCGCTGATCGTGTAATCGAAGTAATCGAAGAGGGCTCGGAGAATTGCTTCCGCGAAGGAAGCACCGGATACGCCGTAGCGCAACGCTCTAACTACTTCCCGCTGTTCAAAGTGCATCGCGAGAGTTAGGGAATCCGAGTTGCGGGGTAAAAGCTTGGCCCCTTTATTCCGCCTGCCGCGCAAACGCCTACGATGAAAAACGACCGCCGCCTGTGTAACGAGTAGGAATTACTTTCGGCGAATGCTGCAGGCAACATATAATGAATTATCCTTTGTTCCCCGCTTTAGGTAACTGTTTAACCGTAACTACGCCGCTTGATTAACGTTCCGCATCAAATATTCCGCACGCGAGTCGTCGTTACAGTGCGTAAAGGGAATTATTATAATCGCCGCGGCACCTTCCAAGATTAAACGACGCCATTAAACCCCTTTTGATGCGGTGGATCTAAACGCCTGACGCGTTGCAAACCGCGCCACTTCGCGTCTTTTACTTAATAATCCTCTACTTTCGATTTTTCCAACCATATTTCTTATATTGTTAACTCCGCTTCGAGAACAATCGGTTTCGTACTAATACGTGTTTCCACCGATTTTCATTCAATTGTAAGATTGCTAATTGTAAGATTGTTATATATTACCCTTGTCCGTCCTTTATTAGAGTATGCTTCAATTATATAGTCTCCTAAAAGCTTCAATCACGAAATCATGATCGAGAGAGTATAGCATAAATTTACCTCAGCTTTTGTTCTTATATACTAAATAATCCAATGTCAATCTTTGATCGTGATTACTGCACAATATTGAACACAGTCAACCTGGAAACTTTGTCCGCGCGAAGAATAATATCCAATCGTAGCTTTATTTTTATTTTAATTAACAACCATGTTGATTGTCCCTATCTCCTTATGCAAATTAATTTCCACGCACCTGAAAGGGTATTGAGATCTAGACCAAGTTTACAAATATGCACATAAGTTCAGATCTTCATATGGATTAATTAATCCAATTAATCGTATTATTGCTGACTCCAGCACTGTCTATAATCGTATTGATTTTTTTTAGTGAGTCTTTACATGCGTTTAAAAGAAACGTACGTAGGATTATCGGATAATGCCATACCTTTTGTATCATGCGTTTCTGTGTACATCCCTTCTTTGATATTTTATGTACAGCTTTTCTTCTTTTTTTTCTGTGTGTAAACATTACAAGCAAAAGGGCTTCGGTCCGTTTATAAATAAATAAATAAATAATTGACGCGTAGAAATGAGGAATATCGAATTTTCCAAGGTGTTACGAAAGTACAGCAGAACTTCGATTATCGGAATATTCTCCATTATTCGAACACGTTTTATATACATGTGTTGGATGACCTACTCGACCACTCACACTGTAAACGACATAGACTCATCCTAAACCAAATGCATCTGAGAAACACCCTAATCTCAGTTCCTAGTCATCCTGTACTCCGTACCTTTCCTTAGTCATCCTGTACTCGGTACCTTTCCTTAGTCATCCTGTACTCCGTACCTTTCCTTAGTTACCCTCTTCCTCGACTATTGTCCTTACCATTAGTCATCGCAACAATATTAAAAGCCCGCAAAATCATAGAACCGTCAGATTTTCATATTCACTAGTCGAATGCAGTAGCCGTATTCATAAACCCTTTAAGAGTTATCTTCTACGTGTAGTCAATTCTCCTGGAATGCAACAGAGTCATCCTGAACCAAACTCACCTTACAAACACCCTAATCTCAGTTCCTAGTCGTCCTGTACTCCGTACCTTTCCCTAGTCATCCTGTACTCGGTACCTTTCCCTAGTCATCCAGTACTCCGTACCTTTCCTTAGTCACCCTCTTCCTCGACTATTGTCCTTACCATTAGTCATCGCAACAATATTAAAAGCCCGCAAAATCATAGAACCGTCAGATTTTCGTATTCACTAGTCGAGTGCAGTACCCGTATTAATAAACCCTCTAAGAGTTATCTTCAACGTGATGTCAATTCTCCCGGAATCCAACAGAGTCATCCTGAACCAAACTCACCTTACAAACACCCTAATCTCAGTTCCTAGTCGTCCTGTACTCCGTACCTTTCCTTAGTCATCCTGTACTCCGTACCTTTCCTTAGTCACCCTCATCCTCGACCACTGTCCTTACTATTAGTCATCACCAACAAGAGTACTTAAAAGCCCGCAAAATGATAGAACCGTCAGATTTTCATATTCACTAGTCGAATGCAGTAGCCATATTAATAAAGCATCTAAGAGTTATCTTCTACGTGATGTCAATTCTCCCGGAATCCAACAGAGTCATCCTGAACCAAACTCACCTTACAAATACCCTAATCTCAGTTCCTAGTCATCCTGTACTCCGTACCTTTCCTAGTCATCCT
Organism: Eucera pruinosa; assembly: GCA_028830335.1. Taxonomy (NCBI): domain Eukaryota; kingdom Metazoa; phylum Arthropoda; class Insecta; order Hymenoptera; family Apidae; genus Eucera; species Eucera pruinosa. The sequence continues at coordinate 3,786,592 of JAMYCR010000001.1, read as the reverse complement.
GTACTTCGTACCTTTCCTTAGTCATCCTCTTCCTCGACTATTGTCCTTACCATTAGTCATCCCAACAATATTAAAAGCCCGCAAAATCATAGAACCGTCAGATTTTCGTATTCACTAGTCGAGTGCAATACCCGTATTAATAAACCCTCTAAGATAACTTCAACGTGTTGTCAATTCTCCCGAAATTCAACGCGTGCCCGTAATTATGAAAGTGGTCTAAGTCAACATTTAAAAAAAACAAATGAGTTTATCAGTTCATTTGTCTATAAAATAATTCCCGAAGCACGTGGATTTCCTAAAATCAACCTCGCGATTCAAAGGGTTAAAGACCACGTCGCGCCAATATTCCGCGGCAATTATCCGATTCGTCGAAAAGTGGTTGAGTTTCGCGAACGTTTGCGTTGGCAAACGCGACACGACTCGGACAAATTCCCGTATCCCGGGTGGTGGATTCGCCGGAGGCGCGGAACGGAAATCAATCGAGCTTTCTTGCGGCGCATATTTGAATGGAAGGAAACCGGGGCGCGTGGAGGATCGCGAGGAAAAAAACCGCGGCGATTCTATCAACAATCGAAATCGCACCAGCTTAGATTTCACCGTTCCTCCTTCTTTCTTTCTCCTCCGTCGTTGCATCGAGCTCTTTTTCTTTTTCTATTCCCGCCTCTCCGCGTTCGACACCCGAAAAAAGGTACAAAATGTCGCCGTTGGTCGTTCGACGTTCGCCGTGTGTTCGTCGATCGCGTCGAATGTTTTTTGCCGGTTCCCCGGTTGCACGCGCGACACGCGCCTCGATATCGGTCGACGTAAATGGGATTGCATTCGAAAATATGATAAAGGGAGGCGAGAACGGGACCGATCGAACTACGTCCGCCTATTGCGCTCACAGACACACATACGTGTACACGGATCCGGCATAATATCGTTCGGAAGATTCCTCTGTGCTCTCTGTGCATGCCGTTGCAGCCTCGCTTTCTACGTATTCATCGCGATCGTCGGAACTTTCGAAACACCCGGAAATGATCTGACTCTGTGCGTTGCTTTTATACGTACTCTGGCTGGGCGTTTTCGTCATCCAAGGAAACCGCGGAATCTCGTCTCTCGTTTCGCTTTTCTCCCCTCTCCGTCGGTCTTTCGAGAATATTCAATCGCGCCCGTGGAAATGAAACTTTTCGCGCGGCGTAGAACACGTTACGAGAAAGTTGAAGCTATTCTCTTAGATTTCGTTACTCCGCTGTCTTACGTGCACGTGATAATGAAAATTCGCGGTGCGAAACGTGCTTGTTTCGTTTCGGTCGATTTATGGCGCACGATGGTTCGCGAAATTAATCAGACATTCTTATTTACAGTAATCGGTATTTAACACCTTGGCGTACCACTTTTTGAATATCGATGCGTAACACGCGAGTCGTTCATTAGCTTTGCACAGTGTTACATGCAAAGTATTCGAACGTTGTATGCGATTCTTAATTGGTAATTTGGGAATGTGGTGAGGGTGTAATATATTGACTGCTCCGATAAACAGTAACAACGGTATTTATAGTTCTTAACTACTATTTCTATTATCGTGTAACGTTGCAACTATTCGTACTTGAAACGATATAAAAACGGCTATCGACTAACATACGCAGCTAATAAAATGATCGTAGAGAAAAGGTTGAAAACCCGGCGCGGTTTAACGTATATCGCGGATAAGAAACGAAGGAAAAGGTTTAAGTTTCGCGGTGAAACGAAGTTGGCGGACGAAATCGCGTTGGCGGGAAGGCGCGTGCCGAGGAAGCGGAAAGAAATTGTACAAAGAGGAATCTAATAGGTCGCGGTTACTATCCGTTTCATCGGTTTACCCCAAAACGATGCAAAAGTATTGCTCACGCGAGCTTCATTAGCATTTAGAGTGGCGAGGGATTTATTCTCCGGCTGTGACTGCTGGATCACGACACGGTATGCATAGGATTATCTTCCACCACCTGGACAATAGTGACCTAATCCATTTACAAAGAAAACGAGCTACTTCCCTCTTTCTCTATTCCTTTCCGTTCCTTTCCTTTCATTTCGTTCCTCGCTTCTCTCTGCACACGTTCGCGTTTCTCTCGTCGTAACGCGCCACATCCGACTTCCTCCTTTCATCGTTCATTTTCGCTTTTACGCGTCTCGCTGCGAACGTCGCGACGAGAAAATACGGAATAAAGGATAAAGGTACACACCGTCTGCTACCGTGTTGCACCCCTCCGCGTGTCCAATATTTCATTCCCGCTCGAGCTACTTATTGTCCCGTCGACGGATTAATCTTAACGATTACGCAACAAGGAAATCCGAATGAAAGAGGTGGCCTATTAATCCTTCGCCTTATAACGAGTTACACTCTTGGTGAAAGCTATAGCTCGCGTGCAATAAGAACAGAGCGTACACGTTTTTTCACGTTTCATTTTAATCGTAATTATAGCGTCGATTCGTAAGATTAACACGGGGACGTCGGTTACCACCGACGCTGCGATGAACTAAAGCAATCGAATTAAATGAACGATCATATTACTCAAATTTTCACTGCGTTTGATGCTGCAGCAGAAATATATAGCGTCGGAAGTATCGTAGAAAAGTCAAATACTCACCTTTCTTAATAAAATAAATGTAATACGTGTATAATTGTTTATTTATTTGTAAACGGGTTGAAACTCTTTGGTACATTAAAATACAAGTGAGTTAAATTATACAGTGCTGTCCGAAACGGTCAACAGTCGCGTAAAGTTACTTCTGAAAGCAACAGAGGAAGCGTAAAAGCGAGAAAATTATAATGTGTTCTACTGAAACGAGCATAATCACCGTGGCGTGGTCAACGTGTTAAAGACTACGAAGTACAAATTGCGCGTGATATTTCAGTGTTTCGCATTCGACGCGGTGTTAACCCTTTCGTTAATACCAGCGCCTATTGGAGCCACGAAACAATTAAAGATTAAAATAAAAATTACGAAACAATTGGAAGAGGAATATGAATTTAACGCAATGAAATTCGGTATTCGGACAACATCCACGTATTCTCCGATTAAAATCCGCCGTAGCAAAAGGGTTAATCTAGTTTCGGAGTGCAAATCGAGTTCCAAACTCGGGAATTTCCAAATCGGTGGAATTTTTAATGCTTCGCATTTCTACGCTTCCAACGTTTTGGATTCTAACCCTTTGAGTCGTTGCACGAGTGTCCATCAATTTCTGAAGCGTTTCGTGTAATTACGGTGGCAACGGTGTACGTTGCACGGAAGTTTAAAACCGCTCGCGCAACACACCCGGCTATTTTGCAGCTGCTGATAAATGAAAGCGAAAAATTAGCATATCGTAGATTTGGCGCGGGGCTTTAGAATATCCACAAGCATTTCTCTGTTCCGCGATATCGCGGCATCGACTGATTGCGCTTCCGGCAGCTTCATAAAGCCTCCGGCACGCCAACTATTTTTTCATTCCTCCGTATTATCTTGAACCGCTCTTGATTCTCAGCAGGGGAGGGCGCTTTGAAATCTCCAGTCACAAGCTTTCGTTAGAGCTTCCACGCTTTCAAGAAAGCGATGGCACTGTAGCCTCCGCGATATAGCGAGCTCTTCAAATCGTTCAGACGTCGCGAGGGACCTATATCGAACCTTCGCACGCGTTTTTTGGACGCGGTAAAATTACCGATCGCAGCGATTTCTCGCAATTCTGCTTTGTCACCGATAAAAACGACAGCTTTCTCTGCCCGTAAATCGAGCGATATCTCACTAGTACTTAGTACACCGAATATCGTAAGGATAGGAACCGAACTTAACACTATTCATACCACGGCCGGTCAAATGACCGGTTTTAAAATATTTGCTTTAACATTGTACATTTATTGTTATCCCTTTCGTCCATTTAACTTCATGACGATTCTTTCATTGTTTTGCTTAATCAGTTTCACACATTTTGTTTTCCTTTTTCCTTTTTTGTTTTTCGTTTAATTAGAATGATCTATTAAATAAATACGTGTAAAACGCCGGTACGAATAGTGTTAATTGGACAGTTCGGGAAGACAAGTACTTTATTAAAGCGCGCTTCGCCATCACTGATTCTCTGCGTACCAAAAGGATCTCTGTTCTCGCTCTGTTTCCCCGTCCTTAAAACAGGGCGTCCCTCTCTTCTTGGGAACAAAGCCCCACGCTGTTCCAAGCTTGGGACTGACTTACGTCACCCTTGCGAAGACGTGGAAGTGGCCAGATCTCTTACGGTCTTAGCGACAGTCCTCCAGTGTCACGCAGGCTACGAGTATTGGGACTCTTGTCCTTCATTTATGACAGGGTTGCCTAAGGCAGCCCTGGCCAACGCGTCATCGCCACTCTTGCACAATCCATTGTCTTGTGGCGGATCTCCTGCACCTACCACTAGAGGGACATACGAAAATAGGACTTTCTCGAAAGCACTCGCGTCAACTACCTCGTCCATATATATACCGCCTTTAACATTCCTTCCAATATCCCAACGTCTAAGGCAGGGCCTGCTGGCTAGGTAGGTAGGTAAGCCTTACTGATGAGTCCACTAGCAGGCCCAGGACGAAACGCAATACTCTTCCTTTTTCCTACCCTATCCCCTCTCTACAGCTCCACACTTCCAATATCCCATCGTCTAAGGCAGGGCCTGCTAGGTAGCCTTACTGATGAGTCCACTAGCAGGCCCAGCACGAAACGCAACACCCTTCCTTTTTCCTATCCTATCCCCTCTCTACAGCTCCACAGTCCCAACACTCGTACCTCTAGCTCTTACAATATTTATCAATAAATATTAGGAGGTAAACGTGCCGCTGAACATCGAAACGTGGCCAATATAATTATAAAATATGAAATGCTTCGTAATTCAGTAATGCGAACACGTTTACTATATATCTGATACATCTGCTACACAACACGGCGCGACTTGTTAATATATATGTACGTAAAAACGTGCCTCTATTTAATTGAAAAGCTTTCAAGTGACATTACGAAGGACCGTGGACTCTGTCGTACCGTTTCAATTACGTAGCAATGAATTTGTTACATTGAATAAATATGAAATAAATATTCGTAAACGAACCCGACGTTGAACGATATATTATACTTCGAAATGGGACGATCGTTACTTTAACGGCGTTCTAAAATGGCAAAAATAAAGTTACTTAAAAGGGCGAACCGTCGAAACGGCGGTACGTGGTACGTTTACCGTATGTATATCGCGGAGAGTAGAGTACGCGAGTTACTGCAACGTGGGCCGCATTAGCGCGTCGCGTCGACCCGCGTCGGTTCGCAACTTAAGCGTGTAAACGCAGCTGCTTTGTATTTGTGGCCTGGCCACGTCGACTGTATTCGACCGATTATATCACGGGCTCGTGGAAATCCGAGTATTCTTGGCGAACGCCATCTGTCGCCAACCCCCTTTCGCGCTTCATGCTCCGCGATTCGTGCTCCGCGGCGCGCGAGAAGTTACAGCAGCCCTCCCTCAAAACAGATTGTCGTTAGTAGCTGTGTTGTTGTTCCCCTACGTACGTTAACGCCACTTAACTATCTATAGTCTAAGCTGGTAACTAGCCACGCTTCGGAGTACGATCTCTGTTCGATTCGCGCCAACAAACTTTCGACGACGATTGACCGTAACTAGCAAATTCTTCTTCTTCTTCTTCTTGTTTCTTGGAGATTAGATTTGGTATCACGTCGCGTGCGAAATGGTCGATTTCATGTGGCTGAAAGTTGTTTAGTAGTCAGTTGGTTAAAATAATATCGAATGACGTTCGTTTTAGGTAAATGGGAAGGTTGGAGCTTGCTGAATTTACATTAAGGGCGAGACGCGTTGCGGTTAATTCTTTCGTTAGCGAACCACATATTGGCGAGATACATTAGCGTTTATAATTGTTTGAACGACGTTGGAAATTTGATGGCTCGAATTCGGAAGCTTGGAAATTTTCAAGGGTTGCAGGTTTGATTCGATTGGTATTAGAAAGCTTGGAAATTTAAAACCTTTGCAATTCGAAGGCTTGGAGATACTAAAGCTTATAATTACGAAAGCTTGAAAATCTAAAATCTTTACAATTCGAAGGCTTGGAGATACTAAAGATTATAATTACGAAAGCTTGAAAATTCCAAGGGTTGCAAATTTGACGGCTTCGAAGTCCAAAGCCTCTAAAATTTCGAACGCTTATAGATTCAAAGGCTTATAATTTCAAACGCTTATAATTACAAAATACGCAGCTAACAAGTTAATTATTCTATAGCTGTAAGAAGTAACTACGTTTGCTCGTATCAATGCTGCGACAAGTCACGCGTCACACGGATTAGTGCTAAAATGTGGCAGGTGGGACGGAAACAATTAGGTGGCTCGGAAGAGACTATCAATTTGCAATTACGCGTTTACACGGCAATTGATTAGCCGATTTTTTCTTTTTAGCTGTCGACGAAGCTTTAGGCGGGTTAATATAAAAGCAGTTATCGCGGTCAACATTACGGCGTCCGTAAAAAAAGTGGAGAAAGGGGCGGCAAGCGAATTTGCTCCCCGATCGCTATCACGGCCGAGTAAAAACGCTGAATTACGTTGGCCAATGTCCGTGCAAACACGCCTCCGGTTTTCCCGCTCGTGCTTCCGTGAACCAACTTGCTTATTTCCGCCTCGTCTCACCCTAATAATGTTTGTATTCGATTGGCCAAAAATTCAAGCTTCGCTAAATCAAAATATACGACGAGTCACGGGAATATTCGACTATTTACCGTATGAAACACTATGACGAATATGATACGTAAGTAAAAGAAAATATTACATGAATATTTAACAACCCCTTGCTTTACAATGACGAGTTTGACTCGCGATAAAGATTATATGGTTGACTACGAATTGCACCAGAGACACAGCGAAGCAAAACCATTCGATCAATTTAACGAAGCCACGGTTAACTCGGATTCGATATCAGCGAACTAATAATCTATTCCACGATTCCCTGCGTTCAACGCGCGGCTGGGCAACGAAAGGTTTCGCCGCGGCTTCTTGACGTTGTTAGGATTACAAAGGGCACTTGAACAACCATTGCAGCCTCCTGCAGCTCCAAGAGGCCGCGAAATCTTGGCACCTACCAAGATAAGAGTGCACGTGGCACCTAGCCTCAACATCATTGGGCCTTTCCCACCACATTTTCCAGAATCGCGGGAAATGCCCTGTGGAGCTGTAGAGAGGGGATAGGATAGGAAAAAGGAAGGGTGTTGCGTTTCGTCCGAGGCCTGCTAGTGGACTCATCAATGCGGCTACCTAGCAGGCCCTGCCTTACACGTTGGGATATTGGAAGTGTGGAGCTGTAGAGAGGGGATAGGGTAGGAAAAAGGAAGGGTGTTGCGTTTCGTGCTGGGCCTGCTAGTGGACTCATCAGTGCGGCTACTTAGCAGGCCCTGCCTTAGACGTTGGGATATTGGAAGTGTGGAGCTGTAGAGAATGGATAGGATAGGAAAAAGGAAGGGTGTTGCGTTTCGTCCTGGGCCTGCTAGTGGACTCATCAGTGGCGACTACCTAGCAGGCCCTGCCTTAGACGTTGGGATATTGGAAGGAATGTTAAAAGCGGTATATATATGGACGAGGTACTTGGAGCGAGTACTTTCGACAAAGTCCTAATTTCGTATGTCCCTCTAGTGGTAAGTGCAGGAGAACCGCCACAGCCCTTATATGGTAATTCAGGGATAAATAGGCCACACCCTGATTCCACTATATAAACTTTATGGCGGCTCTCCTGCACCTACCACTAGAGGGACATACGAAATAGGACTTTCTCAAAAGTACTCGCTCCAACTACCTCGTCCATATATATACCGCCTTTAACCTTCCTTCTAATATCCCAACGTGTAAGGCAGGGCCTGCTAGGTAGCCGCATTGATGAGTCCACTAGCAGGCCCAGGACGAAACGCAACACCCTTCCTTTTTCCTACCCTATCCCCTCTCTACAGCTCCACACTTCCAATATCCCAACGTCTAAGGCAGGGCCTGCTAAGTAGCCGCACTGATGAGTCCACTAGCAGGCCCAGCACGAAACGCAACACCCTTCCTTTTTCCCTATCCTATCCCCTCTCTACAGCTCCACAACTTCATGCCTTAGGACCCACTTGACGACTATAACAGCGACTAGCGTCGCTAGTAACTTAGCGACCACTTGCGAGCGACCATAGTGTACGTGTATTCTTCCGCGACTGTAAAAGTCTATTCGGCCCAGCGGCGAAAGCTTCTGATGCCAAACTCATACGTGGCGACACGTATGCCCGCTAGAGACTGCGTCTTGCACTGGCAACCTTACCTCCACGTGGTCCCCGCTGGGCTTGGCGGGAGTAACTATGGGCGGGAGTAACTATGACTCTCTTAAGGCGAGGTCGTTTGAGGTGTCGAGGACCCTGTCTTCCTAGTATCCGAGATCAGCAGTCGTTTGAGGTGTCGGGAAGGCCTGCCTTCCTAGTATCCGAGACAAGCGATCGTTTGAGGTGTCGGGAAGCTTGTGTCCCTAGTATCCGAGACCAGACCTTATGCAGATCTAGTTTAGTAAGTGGACACCTCTTCGTGGTTCCCGCCACAAGTACCTTCTTCGGAAGAGAAACTAAGATCCACCGCTGCGACTGCTAATACAGCACTGCCACGAGTCGGCGTCGTTGACCAAATGGTTCTTATGTGGCAAACCCTATTGCGGCATCGCGGGACAAGCGCGCATTAGCGTACTGTTGCTCAAAATGGACGGCCCAGCAGCGAAAGCTTCTGACGCCAAACTCATACGTGGCGACACGTATTCCCGCTAGAGACTGAGTCTTGCACTGGCAACCTTACCTCCACGTGGTCCCCGCTGCGCAACGTTACACATGTGTAACTGGCTTGCTGGTTACACAGGTGTAGCGGTTAAAAGGTTTGCCTCCCGAAAGGGACAGTTTACCCTTCTGATGATCCTTCAGCGGTGAAGGAGGGGTTTTCCCAAGCCCGCCGTCCATAACATCTACGGACGTGACCCTTGAAAGTGGTGATACACACCCTTCCATCGCTGGTATAGGCTAACGCCTCGGTACAGCAAAGCTTGGGGCCTAGTGCCGCCTAGAAGCTTAAGAAGACAATAATTCTGTTAAAGTCTATTCCGAATAAAACGTTTCGTGGTAAAAGTGCTGGAGAGTTCTCTTCGCTTCGTAACAACGTCCGGCGAATGGCCGACACGCGATAGTTTACCATAATTAACAATTACGACGATAGCGGGAGCGAAGGTCGATCGAGAATCACTCGCAGTTTTGAAGTAGTTAAACGAGTGAAGGGGAAATTAGCATTTGCCCCGGAGGTAGCGAGATTGTTGCAACTTCTTGTAAACTGTACGCTCGAGGGGCGGCAACTTACGCTGCATTCCCGCGGAAGTGCGAGCCGCGTAACGGTAACGAGTTTTTACGACGACTTTTATTAAGCTTCGTAGAGCTGAATCTTTTTGCCTCGTCTTCCTAACGATACGTTATTATTAAGCCGTCGGCTACAATTTTTCTCGCACGCGCCGGAATATTTGTCCGCGTGAATTAATTATAACGTAAGCGTGGGTAATGCGAAACAGCGCAAAGTATGGGAATAAATATTGGAGGTAAGATCTGGATAATTAACTGCAGAATTTTTACCAACAATCGCGTGTACGAGTTTGTTGCGAATATTAACGGAACATACTGTGTTTGTATCCAAGGTGATTAAAGCCAGTGAAAATATAGCAAATAATATTGTATTTATTCGCAAGCATAATTTGGGTTTATATGTCGATGTTCGCTTAGCTGTTATGGTTAGGAATGTTCGTTCGAAAATTCTATTAGAGGTTCTTGCGCAGTTCTTCCAAGTTCAGATCAAAAAAGGATTTTCAAGTCCCAGTGCGAGTCATATCTCTTTTATTTATGAATACCTTTTCTATATGTTCCATACAATAAATTCATTAGTAATTAATTGAATCTGTAGAACAAAGTCCATTGTCTTTCGTGCTGTCACTTGAAAACTTTTCATTTAAATGGAAACACGTTTTTACATATGTTAACACGTCCGTTTGTTATATAACAATAGATATAAGTATAAATTATACTGAATTATGACACGTTTCATACTTTACAATTATATTGGTCACGTTTTAATGTTCAACAGCACGTTTCCCTCCTAATATTTATTTCTAAATATTAAGTGCAAATAAATATACAATGTCTACGCGTTGTTACGTAAATCGAAGTCCAAATTTAGTATAAAAATTTGTTCACTTACGATTCTTTATACGTTACTTTGCTACTAAATAAACGAATTCAAGTGGCGGTTAAACAACGTCAACGTCAACGTGTTAAGAGTTAATAGAATACGCAATATTGGAAAAGAAACAAATTTTTTGCAAAGAAATTATTCCCCTCTTATAATAGACGTAAAGTTCTTTTAGTTTCCTTTACAAACTTTCCAAGCGTTCCAGCGTCTTTTCGAATTGCCCCATTTCACGTCTCTTAATTGCTTTAATGTAAAGTATCCCTTTATTGCTGAGTAAATTTATTTTCCTCTCTCTGTTTGTCTTACAATAATAAACGAATAATTTTCTTCTTTTCCTTGCCCAATTTATTCCGTACGATGTTTATTTAATCTTCCCGTGCGTTTATTTGCGGAGCAGCATTCCGTAGCCGAAAAATGTTGTTCTCAATTCATTCCACGTTCTCGCATTTGGCGAAAAACTTTTTGCCAGTAGTAATACTGTATTTGCTTGCCGGTATTAAACGAATACCTTTGGTTTCGAACGAGTCGCTTTAAATTGAAGCAGGTTAAAAAACCTCCCCAATTGTTGCGGATTAAAAATTCTACATAGCTGCGGCAAAACAAAACTAAAAAAAAATGGAAGAGAAGAGGCTATGAAAGGATGATATTTGGTGACCCAATTGCTCGCAATATGGCGTGCATTACTAGATGGGAAATGTAGAACGAGAGAGAGAGAGAAAGAGATGGTCTCGTTTTCTTTCAATCTGCGCGAAAAATCCTTGTTCCTCGTTACCTTTTTATCTGCTTTCCGCCTGAGTCCACGTTTCTGCTTTTTGAACGCGAGACAAATCGCGGGCCGCTGATTTATCGCGTAGTCTCCGTGAGCGGTCGAACGTTCGAGCTCGCATGGGTGCTAAATTAACCATTTCGCCGGAGCGGCAGCCGAAAATGCCTGACACTCGATTTGCTCCGCATAAGAACCGCCATCTTTCAACCTTACCAATCTACCAAACGCGCGCGAGTCTTGCTCAAAACCACTTTGGCAACATGTGCTACGATACTTCCCCCACCCCCTCCCCAAACGCTAAACTCGAACGCGTTTATACTTTTACGACTAGCACTGGGGAGACCTAAGTGACTTCGAATGACTTCTTTAGTCTGATTTATTCCTTACCGTTACTACTAGACTGTGGATTTTAATGCACTTCGAGGGCGATTTACATGGGCAAATAAATACCAAATACCAAGCGCACGTGTTAACATAAGATTATAGATTCATGGAATACTTATCGTGATTTGGAACTCGAAGGATTGGAATTCGAAGGCTTTGAATTTGAGAGCTTGGAATTTGAAAGAATGAAAGTTGGGGGCTTGGAATTTCCAAGCGTGAAATTCAAAGGCTTGGAACTCAAAGGCTTGGAACACGAAAGCTTGTAATTCTGAAGGCTTGGAACTCGAAGGCTTGGCATCGGAAGGCTTGGAAGTCGAAAGCTTGAAACTCGAAGGCTTGAAATTGGAAGGCTTGGAACTCAAAAACTTGGAACTGGAAAGTTTGCAACTCGAAGGTTTGGACCTCGAAAGCTTGGAACATGAGGGCTTGGAACTCGAAAGCTTAGACCTCGAAAACTTGGAACTCGAAGGTTTGGAACTCAAAAGTTTGGAACTGCAAAGTTTGCAACTCGAAGGCTTGGACCTCGAAAGCTTGGAACATGAGGGCTTGGAACTCGAAAGCTTAGACCTCGAAAACTTGAAACTCGAAGGTTTGAAATCAGAAGGCTTAGAACTCGAAAGATTGGAAGTAGAAGGCTTAGAACTAGAAAGCTTGGAACTACAAGGCTTGAAACTCGAAGTCATGGACCTCGAAGGCTAGGACCTCAATAGCTTGGAATTTGGAGGCTTGGACCTCGAAAGCTTGGAACTTGGAGGCTTGGAAGTCGAAGGCTTGGGACTCAAATCCTTGGAATTCAAGGGCTTTGGACTTAGAAGCCTCAGAACTCGAAACCTCGGAACTTAAAGCCTTGGAAATCGAAAGCTTGGAACTCGAAGGCTTGGAATTCGAAGGTTTTGGAAATTGAAGTCTTAGAATTCGATGGCTTGGAACTCGAAGCCTCAGAACTCGAAATCTTTGAACTCGAAGGCTTAGGAATCGAAGGCTTGGAACTCTAATCCTTGGAACTAGAAGGCTTGAAACTCGAAGTCATGGACCTCGAAAGCTAGGACCTCAAAAGCTTGTAACTTGGAGGCTTGGACCTTGAAAGCTGCGAACTTGGAGGCTTGGAACTCGAAGGCTTAGAAATCGAAGGCTTGCAACTCCAAGGCTTGGAACTTTAAACCTTGGAACTCGAAGGCTTGGAACTAAAACACTTAAGAATTCTAATGACGACCAAAGATACCAATACTGATATTAAACATAGTATTTCCATGTGATACGTAAAAAAATGCGCCGTCCCTCGAAAATTACTTCAAAGGGTTAAACAAAAATTCTTTGTTTCTTTCGTTAACTTCTTCTCTTCCTTTAATTCGAAACGGATATCGCATTCATATCAGGGAATTTAACGTGTATTTCAATGAAATCTATTTTAAATTCGATAAAAATTCCTGCGATTTTAACGCGTGGAACGGTGGGAAAGTGTAAAAAGCGTGCGCGTAGATTAATTCGATCTTTTTTCTTGAGGGAGGGAAAGTGATGGATATTTGAATGAGATACCCAAGCCCGAATCTATCGGAATAATTAATAAGTATTCAAGGTAGCCGGGCAAAGAAAGAGGGAAATATTCACCGGATGAAACGACTATTCATCCGTGGCCTGGCAAAAAATTTTTAATTAAACCGCTGCTGGCTATACCGATATAACATCGGGATTATAAAAGCACCAGCGGAGAACGCCGTTGCGGTTCGTCAAAAGAGAACTTACGGGTGTCCGTCGTCGTGTCTTGTCTCTGGATTGCGGATCTTTATCCATTTATGGGGATTTTAATTGGGCAAAAAGCCGCGGAATGCGCGAAGCTTGCAGAAATAAACCGAATACCCAAGATACGATACAAATTACTATATTTAAAAGGCAAAGCATATCCCGATTTAACTTTTCCCGAATACCAAACTAATTTACTTTATTGTTCGCTAAACATGCGAATTTTATTACCCAAGTATTAGGGAAGTAATTATAGGAATGAATTTCTTAACAATTAATCGAATCCTTTGCATTGGAGACCATTGGAAATTTGCATATAGCATCCAAGCTTGGAATTATTTGAATGTAAAGATTGTTCAGCTCGCAACGTGAAAATTAGATTGGGGATCTTTGTGCACATCCGTATTTTTATTAACAAAATTAACCCTATCGCAGTGTAATAAAATGATTTGAAAGTGTGAAAATGATTTGATTTAAAATTATTGAAGAAAGAGGCAATGTAAAAAATATCTGTTTCCCTTATTGTAACATTTTTGACATTTTCATTGCCAGATGTAGAAAATACATCGTTTCAGTTACTCACAAATCTCATTTATATATTTATCTTCATAGTTACGTCATAATTCAAAGTACGTGGAATTTACGTATCCGGAGAGAATCACGAAAAGTGTCGAATCACGAAAAGTGTAATAACTTACGAGAGGCGTACTTTTCTGATACGAAACATCCACAATAAAAAAGAAGACCTATTATTTTGATTTACAATTTTCCTCGACAAAATAACGTCTAATTGCGTTCGAAAACGTTTCCTCGTTTCTTCTGTCTCGAGTCGAGGTTACTTTTCGATCAAATGTGCGACGCGTCGCTCGTCAAACCTCTAACGCAACGATTCCTCGATCTTCGACCGACTTTTGCAAAATAATTCGCCCCGCGACAAGTTAAAAGAAGAAAAAAAAACCGAATTTGCCAGTTTACTTTATTTAGCCCGAGCAGTGTTCTAATACTTCGCAACAGTGCGGTGTACATCTAAAAGCTTTTTGGCTTTGGCAAACTAAATCGACTGGATTTACACGTTCGCCGTTTTGAAGGGCGTTGGGGCGGGGAAAAAAAAAAAAAAAACAAAACAGCCGATTCGGCGGAATTTCTCAGCGTCATTTCGACGAAAAAAGGCGAAACTTTTCGAGGGAAGCGAGTCGAAAAGTGCTCTCGAATACCGTAACGCATCAGCACGGCCATTTTTCTCGTATCGATCGAGCATCGCGTGTCCGCATCGTTCTTTCCACCGGAGCTTCTTTAACGATAAATCACACGGCTGACTGTACTTGTTTCGTGGAAGACCAGACGAATCGTCAAAGCAGAAAGGGTTTTTCTTCCCTCTATCTATATACACGCACACACACACGTACAAGTGAACGTACGCGTGCTCGCGTACACATCGGCAAATCCCATCTAATTCCATGAAACGGCCATGTCGAGAGATCGAACGGACTTGATGTATTATTCTTCTGGCAAAGGAACCTTCTACCTCGAAACAAAATCGCCTTGCTGCTATTTTAGACCTGCTACCTTCTCTTCACGGCACACCGATTCCAATTACATTAACACGTTTCACGTTGATCACGCGAAAGCACGCTTTTTATCCCCCCGTTTCGTCTCTTCGCCGCTGGTTAAATAATACGTTTGTTCAATATTTACCTTTACTTTCTTTATTCGTTTGCTTCTATCGTATACTCGATATAAAATAAAAGGAGCATCGTTCGCCGTGGCGAAAAATGCGACGGAGGAAGCTTTTGACGTTGCTTCAAGACGATGTCGATGATGAATTTAGAAAGTGTTAGGGTACGGTCAAGACCCTGAGTATTGCACTTCGTGCCGTCTAATGTACTGTCGAAGGACCACCCAAATTTACACGTATTGGGGCCGTAAAGACGTTTTAGTAACACTGATTAATGAATAAAACAGTTTATTTGATTGTATGATGTCGCAGGTACGTGTGTGTGTGTGTGTGAACGGTTGTGCTAAATTCTAACTATGATTGCGAGTCTGAGTACTCAGCAATGGTGTTTGAACTATGTCTCTTGTAACATTACTCCGTACTATCTAATGCTGTTCTGTGTCTGCTCTGCCCGTTTTTGGCCTTTTTTGTCATATTTAAACCCTCTGTTCTCCCTTCCATTGCGACCTTGGCGTGGTACTCTTCTGGAAGGGGAACAGGAGTTCCTACGGGGGTGGACGGCGTTTCTTGGAAAAGGTTGCGTTTTCCCAAGAACTCGTGACGCGGTTCCCGGTCTGCCGAAACCGTTATTTTTCAGGTCTAAGCTGTCCTTTGACCTTCGAGTCCTCGAGGTTTATGACATGGCTTGTGCCGCTGAAGCCGAAAAAAATCTATAAACGAGTGCATGGCCATAACTGCTTTTGCTAAAACTAAAATGTCACGTACCATCGTAGTGCTGGCATACAGATGGTACGGATAATAAACTATGGAATTCAAAAGTGGCCAATTTCTTCCGCCATGTCGTAAACCTCGTCTGTATGAAACTCTAACGGAAAGCGATCGAATTCGAGTGACAGTTATAAGAACAGTCTTTTTACCCGAGTACGTCGAAAGTACAGCCGATATTATTTTGTACGCTCGTTTTCTTGCTTGCGCTCGAATAATTTTTACAATTCGCGGAACAGTTACTCGATAACGGGAGGAAGAAAAGTGTTGGCCCACGGTTAATTAGATTTCGCGAAAATAATGGAGAGTATATAGGTCGAAGGGGGAGGGACGTGCGAAGCTTTTAGTCGACTCGCTGGATACGCGAGCACATTGTACACGCGTATCTGTATGCAGTATGCAACGTATGCATGGAACATGTTATACGTGTAGCCCGTCTAACGGATGCGCGGCTGGATGCATCCGATTTCATCTTCTTCTCGTTTCTGCTCGGATAGACGCTTCCGTAAATTCATGCCCCATTCGTTCCATTTCGTTATCTTTTTGGCCCCCTCTTTTCTGACTTCCCTCGCCCGTCTTCCGGAATACAAAACTATATCGTCGCGTCGCGGAATTTACCGAAACTCGTACTGTCCACTGCATAAATTAATCCATCGCTGCGGTAAACTTCGTCGCTTACGTATTTTTCTTTAAACGATGTAACGCGGTAAGAATTTTAAACTATGCAACGTTATTTCCTCTAAACTATGTAACATAATTAAGTGAATTAATTTGGGTACCAAAGTGATTATATTCAAGTATAAAACAGTTCTTATTTTATGCGAGCATAAATTAAAGCATCGAAGAATTGAGAGGGAAAAAGTGTCGATGTTTGAAGTATCGTAATTTTGTAAAGGAAAATCGTAGGTTGATCAACTTCGGCTCGAAGTCTGTACTTTAATATAAGTGATCGGATATTTTTGGAAAACTTTCTTGTTTCAACGAGTGGATTAAAAAACTGATGGTAGTTTCTTTTCTTTAAAAAATGTGCGAAATATAAACGACTCTATGGATATTGATAATAATTTCTTTTGCGATTCGTTTTACATTGATTTCGTAGATGAACGTCTCTCCTTTGCAACGAGCCTCTAAAAGTCGATGCATGATTTTTTTATTAAGGTCTGTTTGAGGATGGGTATTGGTGAATTGTAATTTACGGCGTGGATTCCGTGTTTTCAACGACGTGGGCCTCGAGGAGAAGGAGAACGACACAGCTACTGGCACTTATTATGCATTAACAATGACTTGTTTTACGGAACGTGTATTGAAATAAATAATTACGTTAATTATAGTAAGTCGCGGTGCAAAGCACTTTGATGAATTTAAGATACTCGAGATGAGTTTTGGTCGATGTCTGTCGCTTGTAATCGCCCACACTGAATTGCTTTCGCATACACGACGCGGCAACGCTTCGAACCGATGATTATTAAGAGTGCGGCGCTCTTATCGGTGATTAGATGGTGTAGCTTAGTGACAAGATAGTAGCTTATCCACCGAGGTATTTTCGGACTTTATACGAAGCGCGTACAAGGTCCGTATAATAGTCTGAACTAATAAAACTTTAAAGAAGAAAAGTTCCTTCAATTTTTCGCTCTCCTTTTGGAAGTAAAGAGATCCGTTACGTTGTGCAAAAATATACGATTTAACCTCTTAGGCACTATGCGCCACTATAGTGGCTTTCGCGGATGTCATCTTTCTGTACGACGCACCACTATAGTGGCTTTAATTGTTAAAGTATTTATAAATTGTTAAAGTTAAAATGCGTGTATCATGTGTTTAAGAAAAATTAGAATTTAATCATCGAACACTTCATTCCAATGTACTCGTGTAAAGAACAGCATTATCCGTCACACATTGCAGTGCCGTATCATTTACACGTAATTCGCGTTGAACTCTGCCGTACAGAGAAACAGCCCCGCGCAAAATTCAGCCGTGCCTAAGAGGTTAAGCTTTAAAATGAGCCCAAGTTCGTCGTCGTACAACGTTTCTTTACGAAGTTACAGTTACTCGAAGATCGACACGTGTTTCATCGACGTCTTTCGAACCCTTAATTTTGCTCACGAGCATAAACTCGAGTTACTTTCGCACATAGCAACTTTTTGAAGTCGAATGAAGCTATCGCGGTCGCCGTAATTGAAATTAGCAACGGTTAGCTTGAAGTTTGCCAAACAGAGACCGCTAACTCGACAATTAACTTTTCTTCGGCTAACGGTGGCTTTTTTTATAATAGAGAATAAACGTTGGTTGGCAGGGAAATTGAACTGGTGGAAGAAAAGTGGAAAAGAAGCAAGAAAATGGTAGGTATCTTTGTTGGCGGAAGTCGAAAGGAGAAGAGGTTAAAGTCTTAATGGATTCCGGGTGTCAGGCACCGAAGTAAAAGAGTAAACTTCGATTGTGCAACTTTTGGATCCCGCTATTCGAACCATCCACCAACCAAAGTCTACTTTTTCCAACTTATCCAAGTATTAACATCGGAAATCGTTGACGCATCGAAATGCTTCGATTATACTACACGCTGTAAAATACCGAATAGAAACGCTTACCGCAAATTTTATTAGCAGACGATGGATATTTATGCACTTATGAAATATAATTAAAATACGATATAGTAACCAGATGTAATCAAAACAAGATACGTATTATTTTATTTGAAGGGTGAAGCAATTTTCCAATCGAATTTCATTCGTTTATTCATTTTCCATTGCCTATTTTATTTTTTCGAAGGTTTAGGTAATTTTTGTTATAGGAAAATAAGATTGCTACTAGAATGGCAGACAAAATTATTAAAACTAGTAGCGATCCTTTGATGATGAAGTAAATTCTTTGACACTTTACTTATTTACAATCCGTTCCCTAATACTAAGTTAATCTAATAGATATATTATAAGTATACGTTAACCCTTTGCGGACGAGAAAAAAATAACACTTAACAAATTTCCATTCAATTATGAATTAATCAGAGACAGAACTTAATAATACTTAACCAATTTTTGCCCAATTATTATCAAAAGCGCTTATTAGTATCACTAGTTTCTTATATTTATTATGTCGGTTCTATTAGTGTCTTTATATTAGTGTCACAAATTTCTTCTTTTGAAAATCGACATTTACCCAGAAAATTGAGAGTTTAGGCGGCTATCTGCCGACACTCGTCCGCAAAGGGTTAATTAAAAGCAAATCTCCAACTACGAATTAAATAGTATTCAACAGGGAACGTGTCGATGTTTGAACTTTAATATAAGAAATGGAAAAAAGAACTCGAGAGAAATAAAAAGTACGAGTACTTAAATTAAAAAAGCCAGAAATATTAATCCTTTACCCTACAATGACGAGTCACGCACTCGTTCTATGAATTATGGCTTAAATTCAACGAAAACAGATATTACCGAGAGTGGTATTTAATTTGAATTCGAATTTTAGCTTGGTCTTGTAAGATTGCAGGTTCTTAAGTAAAAATTGTCAACGATATTTAAATAATTTGTAAGTTAAGTGATATAAAAACAGTAACTAGCTAATACTAGGTAACACATACGCAGGTAATAAAATAGTCGTGGTACAAGGGGTTAATTTCCAGTAGCCGATGAATACCAATTAATAAATATCTTTGGCTAATGAATGGACAATACTTTTCTTACCTTTCTCTTCTTTTTCTTCTTTTGATAACCTACTACTTTACTCGTTCTTTTATTTAATGTCCGTTTCTCGACGCGCGTTTATTTATTAACGTATCTACCTTAATTTTCTGCCGTTCATAGAGCGGCCGATTAATTTTTCTGATTTAACCGTGTTCCAGAAGTGTCGTTAATTCGCGTAATGGCGTTATTATACGAATGTGCAATTTGCAAAATTGATTAGTCGTTGAAAGTTGCAGCCGGGTTGTTGAAAACGAGCAGGTTACTCTTGTATCCTTCGATTTAATTAGTTCCGTTAAAGTTAACTTAGCTTGTTGCGAAACTACAAGAAACTTATCTTTCTACTTCCTTTGCCGTGCAACTTCAACAACACGGCATACGGACAGTGTCTAAATACGGCGTCCCGGAACAAAAATCAACCCAATTTCCACTTTTCTTACAATTAGTTGATTCCACCGTCGGAACTTTCAAGAACACGCCCCCCCCCCCCCTTCCCCCCATTCAGGGATTCCTTATTAAATTTTCCACTTCCTTCACTCGAACTTTAAGCAAATTATTTTTAGAAACTTCAGTTTCGTCGTTGCCGGCTGAAACCTGTGCGAGACCGAAAAGCATTTGGCTCTAACAGAACCAAACTTCGTCCGTATTATCTTGTTAATGGACTCTAACGAATCCTTATGCAAATTCGTTTGCTTTATACGCAGAAATATTAAACAATGGGATTTAAAAAGCTCGGATTAGTTATCGTCCTTTGAGTATCGCGATGCGTATAAAAATCCGCAGGCTATTTATTATTAAATCGTCGACTTCAATATCTAAGTTGATTAGACATTTCTCGTCTCCCTTGGTCGGCACTGTAAGACCTTAAAAAGTTCAACACACTTTCTTTAACGCCGTGTATACTTCAATTTCAAAGCGACGCATTCGTATAATCGTGCAAGAGTATCATTTAACGATAGGAAAATTTTGTATATTTCCGGTTAAACGCGAAGATAAATGCAACGAAAGTACAAAGTATTTGCAAACGTGTTACCTTAGAATACTTTTGTATAGCATTAATGTTTAATATAGTTATAATATATTTAATATATATACAATTTAATGCGTATAATATAATACATATAACGATTACATATATAATGTTGTAATATAGTTACAATACTAGAATACTTTACGATTGATAATTTATGAAGATGACAGAAATTGCTACTAGTATCTATAACATATACTATATATTATATTACCTATTAATTATAGTATTAAATTATATATTATATATTTTATATTATAGATTATATTACCTATTAATTATAGTATTATATTATATATTATATATTTTATATTATAGATTATATTGTTATATTATAGATTATATTGTTATATTATATATTATATTATTATATTATATATTATATTATTATATTATATACTATATGACTTGTTAATTATTATATATTATAAAATATATTATAATATAGTATATTATAAACAATATATTATAGATATTAGTAGCAATTTCTTTTATCTTCCTAAATCATTGATCGAAAAATTGTCCAAGCTACCTCGTTTCCAAATCGTTTCCTTTTCCATCTCTGCTGTCCCCAAAATACCACATCGCAACTTTAGGCCAGCAGCGTACGTTCGGAGGATCGTCGAACGGCGGAAGCCGCGTGTGTTTGGCCATTAATCGTTCCTTGGTGAACACAATGGCCACTGTCAATAAGTGGTCCACGCAACAGCCTTCGAGCAAACAAAGTGGCGGCTTTCGTAAATAATAGGTGACCGTTAAAATTTCTCAGCAATTTATA
This sequence comes from Eucera pruinosa, assembly GCA_028830335.1. Lineage (NCBI taxonomy): Eukaryota > Metazoa > Arthropoda > Insecta > Hymenoptera > Apidae > Eucera > Eucera pruinosa. The sequence goes on along the minus strand of JAMYCR010000001.1, from coordinate 3,765,553 downwards.
GACACCCGGCTAGCCAGCGTTTGGTCATTAATAACCGTTGCAGCCGAGCGAATAGCGTAATTTCAGTTTCGCTATCCGAGGCGAGCTCGGTAAATATTTGAGTAGAACGCGACGCGGCGACGCGTTGAAGTTTCGCGAGGTCCGAAATCGAAACCGATGCTCCGAAAGCCGACTGGACACGGCTACTTTGTTCCCAACGCACAGCCGACGCCACGAGAAAATGTTCAACGTCTGAATGTTTAACCCTTTCGCTACGGTTTCTCGAAACTTCAAACTGAAACCATAGATAAGGAACAGCTTTTATTGATGCGAGAACGGGATAAATATAAGTATTGTACGCTCGCGCCTGTCTCGGATTATTCTTAACTTGGACGCGAACGAGTGCGTTGAATGTACACTATTCAACCACTAATCTGACTGTTTTTTGTGTTGAAGATTCGAATGTGTATGTTTCACAATCACTCCTAGACTCGTGAAGCTAACGATCTGTATGTCTGTTTTGTATGAACGCTTAAATTCTCTTGCTTGTTTTAGTGTTACTTGTTTGCTGTATTGACCATGTCTCCTTTCGTTTGCGCTCGGACTATCCGAGCTGGCCTCTGTTTTCTCATGGTGCACGCTAATTGGTTGTTGTCACCAAATTTCAATTTCCAATCAACGACATCCTGAGTGCCGCGACCACCCTTCCCTGTGCCCTTAGCACGCCTTCTCCTGGTAAGGGTGGGGAGATACCTGATTTCACGCGAGGTTTCGGTTTTTCCGGTAACGGTATTCCTCCAGGTTAGAAACTTCGACCACTTGCGCGTCGCACATTTCTCTAAATTACCCTTCAGAAATCCGAGTTTATAGCACGTCCTTGGCTACTGAGTATGGAAGTGTGGCGCTGTGGAGAGGGGATAGAATAGGAAAAGGAAGGGTGTTGTGTTTCGTCCTGGGCCTGCTAGTGGACTCATCAGTGCGGCTACCTAGCAGGCCCTGCCTTAGACTTGGGATATTGGAAGGAAGGTTAAAGGCGGTATATATATGGACGAGGTAGTTGGAGCGAGTACTTTCGAGAAAGCCTATTTCGTATGTCCCTCTAGTGGTGGGTGCAGGAGAGCCGCCACAGAAGAAACTAAAAATTCTAAAGAGTAAGCTGTTTACAAACCCCCAATCTGTTAACTCCAACTCCAAAAAATAGCCTTTGTTTGCGCTCGTGCTATAAGCTTTACCGACGAAGACCTCATGCGCCCTATTGTGTGTTCCGGACGGAACAAGTATATTTAGATACCTTGCATTGTCAATTGTGATTCTAATTTTATCGTAGAAATGAAAGTAGATGGAATAATGTATGTACTTTAGAGAAACAATACTTTAGAGGGTCTTAAAGCGAATAGAAAAGGTTTTATTAAACGCAATATATGTACATGAAAAGTTATGGTTGAATATCGATGACCGTGTCACGCAATCCTATCGCCTATTCCTGAATTATCGCCTGAACTGCATCCCCGACGAAAATAGATTACTAAGTCTGCATTCCCCGACGGAAAAAACAAATTACTAAGCCTTCCCCGAAAGCCTTTTCCACTTCGCCCACGGTAACATATAAAAACCCTTGGATTGAATAAAGGAGTTAGTCAGACCTCTGAATTCGTAACGCGTCAATTTATTTTTACCTCTAAATCGTCCCGTGACAACCGACTGCCGCACTAGGCCAGGCACGCCCCACCACGCTCACACTCGAGAAGGTTACGATCTAAAAATAGCAAATCTGCGCTCTTTTGTTTCGCTAACACCTTAACAAATACGTACGCTTTTAACAAATAATTGGCCAATTTTCGAAGGCGTATATATACACACACGTGCTTCGTAGCGAAAAGGTTAAGGAGTCTGGCTCACTGGGAGATCGAGTTGGTCTGGCGTTAACGGTACGAATCTACTTTTCGCGCGCACCGCGGCACGCTAAAACTTCTCAACGTTCGAACCTCGAGTGTAATAATAGTTCGTTGGAAGCTCGCGAATTTAATACTGCGACTACCGACGATTTAGGCGCGGTTGCTTGTTCGTGGCAAAGAAACTGCAACGATGGATGCTTGAAATATATACAGGTGGGCGTCCTACAACGCGGTAGATACGTTCCTTGAAAATACACTATAGAATTGTGGCATTGTAGGAAGATTTCCACATTCCCTTAACCGCGTTGCAAAAGTACCGCGTTGTAGGAAACGTTCCACATTTCTCCAACTGTGTTGTGGCGAAACTGCGTTGTAAAGGTACCGCGTTGTAAGAGGTTCACCTGTATATAGGAAATCTTGGATTTCAGACTTTCGCGGACGATATTCCTGCTGTTGGGACTGATCGTGTTCGAACTAGACCGCTTGACGCTTTACTTTGAGTACCTATTTCGTACGCTTTTGGTAACTGTACGCATTTCCTACGTTTCTGCGCGCTTAAATCGCCCATAATTTATGCAAACTCATATTTTCTAAACATAAATGAAGGAATTAAAACGTAAATACAGACCGGTTTCATTTATCGAATATTAAAATATGAACTTTACTTCGATTACCTATTTTGCACGCTTTTGGCAATTGCACGCATTTCGTATATTTCTGCACGCTTAAATCGCCTATAATTTATGCAAACTCATATTTTCTAAACATAAATGAAGGAAATAAAACGTAAATACAGACCGGTTTCATTTATCGAATATTAAAATATGAACTTTACTTCGATTACCTATTTTGCACGCTTTTGGCAATTGCACGCATTTCGTGCATTTTTGCACGTTTAAGTTACCATAATCGCTTAAAGATCCGCAGTCTAGTTACAGCGTTTCAAAGATGGTTTAATAATGCGAAGCGGTCAAAGTAAAAGCTAAAAGGAAACGAGAATACGAGACATCTTTTCGTGGCACTTTGTTACTCGAAATTATCGAAGCACTTAATTCGTTACGCTATTTTCCTTTCGGTATCGAATCATCCTTTCAGCGTGTCTCTCTTTTTTCCTTCCTTTTATACTTCTTTTTTTTCCCCCTCGACGCGCTTCCAAAGAGCGGTCGCATAAAAATGATTGAAAACGTAGGTGAAGCGGGATAAAAGCTCTTAGACATTCCGATCGATTTTTTCCAATTAAACCGGAGGAATTGCGAAAGTAATTAAAATGATTTATAATAGATCTGTCAGCCGTCTCGAACTGCCTCCGAACCGGTAAGAACTAACGTGAAACTTTAATACATTCGCTGTCGCTGGAATACGCTACTACGAATCTTCCGCACCTGCGTACTCTTTTTCTTTCTTTCTCTTTCATACCCAAGTCGCGTCCTTTGTTTTAATTAATGGCATTTCTAACTGGACTGCGAATTTTTAAGATCGTCGCTCGCTTAACAGCGCAACGCGCGAGAAACCACCGTGAAACTGTCGTCGACGGATTCGCAACATCGCGAATAATTGACTAATTTTTAACTCTAACGCTATTAAAGAATTGGGAGAATCCCTATTGCAACAAAAATTCACTCAAACGTAATTAAATAATTTAGAGACCGCATAATAAAGACATTGGACTTTGTCGTACATTTTCAATTACGTAGTAATGAATTCGTTATATTGAACGTATAAAAAAAATGTTCGTAAATAAAAGAAATCTGTTGAGCAATATTATGCTCGAAACTGGAACGATCTTTACGTTAACGACGTTCTAAAATAGTTAAATAAAGTTACTTAAATCGCGAACCTTAAAGTGGCAGTACGTACTTTCTTTAACCCCTTGCCATACCATTTTCTTTATTATTAATGCCACGTAAATTAGTCATTACCTTTATTTAATATCACATGCGAAGCATTCAAACGTTAGACATCTGAAATTTTTAATCAGCGATTCTCAATCTAAAGATCCAGTTAAAAATGAATCTTGCTGCAAGTAGAATTTCTATTTATTGAACCAACACCATAATTCGTATCACGAGTGTGTATGATTGTACGTCAAGGAGTTAAAGTGTCAATCACTGGACTGTTTACCTCTAACTCTGCCCAATATTACAATTCTAATTTTCGATTTATCGGCTAAAGCATCGACGAAAGTGGCGGCGATAAAATTGACTTCGCCTGTCATCGAATCGCTACGAAATCTGTTCGCCCGTAAAGCCAACGGAGGGATCATCTTTCACTGTTCGTTTGCTTTTCAGAGTGGCGTTTAGAAGAAGTTACTTTCAGCGCCACGGAATTCCCTACCCTCTTCCCCATACCGAACTGACTGCTGAGAAGTTGCTTCATTTATAACTGGCGCAAGTTAAACAGCCTGTGTAATACAGTCCATGCTGTAATCCATTAGCCGTAACATTTTCTTCTCGAATATTCTCCCACCTATTTATACCTTGCCCCGGCTAATATTTTCATTAGCCTTTCTTTCATATTTTATCCACCCGCGCCGTTCAAATATTTACTGCAACACTGAATTTCTACCATGCTAGGTCCAATTTTCTTTAATATTCGCTAATATTTTCATTATCCTTCCTTTGATGCTCTTTTTTCTTTTGTAACTCGATCCGTTCCAGTGTTTGTTACAACAACGAAACCTTAGAAACTTGATTTAATTTTTCAATATTTAACCGCTGTAGACAAATATTTGTGTTAGCTTTCGTTTGATGTTTCACCTGTCAACTGTTCAATTGTTTATTACAGTGTTGAAACTCGACGAATTGAATTTATTCTTTCGATCGAGAGAGAGTTTCGAGTGGTGCATTCTTAAGCTTCTGGATTTGCAAAAGTGTAGTTCTAAGTTATTTAGTTAAGCTTCTGAATTTTTAAACTAATTATTTCAAGTCATTGAGTTAGCAAACCCTTTAATTTCCAAGCTTCTGCATTTTTAAACTGCAATTGCAAGTCATGAAGGTAACAAACTCTTTAATTTCCAAGCTTCTACGTTTTTAAACTACTTATTCCAAGTCATTGAATTACCAAACTCTTTAATTTCCAAGCTTCTGAATCGTTAAACTACGATTCCAAGTCATCGAGTTACCAAACTGTTGAATTTGCAAGCTTCTTCATTTTTAAACTTATTATTCCAAGTCATCGAGTTACCAAACTCTTTCATTTCCAAGCTTCTTTATTTTTAAACTGCAATTGCAAGTCATCGAGTTACCAAACTCTTTAATTTCCAAGCTTCTTCATTTTTAAACTATGATTTACAAGTCATCGAGTTACCAAACTCTTTAATTTCCAAGCTTCTGAATCTTTAAACTAATTATTCCAAGTCATCGAGTTACCAAACTCTTTAATTTCCAAGCTTCTGAATCTTTAAACTAATTATTCCAAGTCATCGAGTTCTTAAACTCTTTAATTTCCAAGCTTCTTCATTTTTAAACTGCAATTGCAAGTCATGAAGATAGCAAACTCTTTAATTTCCAAGCTTCTGTATTTTTAAACTAATTATTCCAAGTCATCGAGTTATTAAACTCTTTAATTTCCAAGCTTCTTCATTTTTAAACTGCAATTGCAAGTCATGAAGATAGCAAACTCTTTAATTTCCAAGCTTCTGTATTTTTAAACTAATTATTCCAAGTCATCGAGTTATTAAACTCTTTAATTTCCAAGCTTCTTCATTTTTAAACTATGATTTACAAGTCATCGAGTTACCAAACTCTTTAATTTCCAAGCTTCTGAATCTTTAAACTAATTATTCCAAGTCATCGAATTACCAAACTCTTTAATTTCCAAGCTTCTGTATATTTAAACTAATTATTCCAAGTCATCAAGTTACCAATCTTTTTAATTTTCAAGCTTCTTCATTTTTAAACTATCATTTACAAGTCATTGAGGAACCAAACTCTTTAATTTCCAAGCTTTTGAATTTTTAAACTGCAATTGCAAGTCATGAAGGTAGCAAACTCTTTAATTTCCAATCTTCTTCATTTCTAAACTAATTATTCCAAGTCATTGAGTTACCAAACTCTTTAATTTCCAAGGTTCTGTATTTTTAAACTAATTATTCCAAGTCATCGAGTTACCAAACTTTTTAATTTCCAAGCTTCGTCATTTTTAACCTACGATTCCAAGTTATCGAATTACCAAACCTCTTAATTTCCAATCTTTCGCATTTCCAATTCTACTAACAAATAATATATTAAAGTAAAGTTCCAAATGTAACGTTTAGAGAACGAAGCAAAATCTCTGCTTACTTTCCCTTCCTTTAACTGTGCTAATAAAAATACAAATCTGCCTGAACCGTGCCGTAATAATCTTTATCCACACGCCTACGTGAGTGAACAGTGTGTCAGTTTAATTGCCAAATATCGCGTGCATTTTTCCGCGTCACGTTTGTTCGAGGATCCAAAGCGGAATGATGTAAGCGCATTATTTCAACGAATGCGGTCTGATGCAAGCCGATGTAGCTTCACCCGACGACTGCGCATAGACAGCACAGAGAGAGAGAGATAGAGAGATCCGGTAAATACGGTCTTTGCCTTGCGATATTCTCTGTAGCTTCGCGCAAACAAGATGCCTCGGGTATTTACATAGGAAAGACGAGCTGGATGCTGGCGCTGGTCGAGCGAGCGCATAAATCTGTGCCCATAGCGAATACCTCGTTCTACCAGGCCGCATCCTTCATGCAACCGTGTCAAGACTTCCTACCGTCCCTTTTACGATGTTCACCTCTCAATCGTGCTATTTTCTTCAACTTAATTTCCACATCTATGCATCTTTTTCACGCGCGATCGCTTGAAATAGTAGATTTACGTACAATAGTGTAGGATTAAAACTGTGAAATCTATCCTTTTTCGAAGAGTCACAGGGACGGGTACAAATAACAAGAACGCGCAAAAGAAAACAATGCCGTGCCTTTGGAAATCGGAAGCCGTATTCGTGAGCCGTAATCGTATTCGTATCGTAATCGTGTGCTTCGTCGCGTGTACTTCTTTAGAATCTGCCTTCCCGCGTAGCTATCGCGTCCTTTTATTCTTACGTCATCCGAACGTTCTCGATGTTTCTTTTCGGATATTTCCGGACGATTCGATGTTCGTTGATTCGTTTGTCGTTTTCGACAGCAATCCATAACACACACTCTTATTCGGGGTCGACGCACTTGGGAAGTACGCGAAAAACCTAGCGAAGTTCTTATGCTAGGTTTTTGTCGCCTTTCTTCAGCTCGCGTTCGTATCTTTTTTGTTACTGTTCTGACGAGTTCGTTTGCCTTACCGGAGCAACATTTAATGCTCGCTTCCTACAATTGTTAGGGAAAAGTAACGAAAATTGAATCGTAAGTAGTAGCTGTAACTCTTTACAAGGCAACGAATTAAATAAATATCTGTTGGATGCCCAACTCGACTACTCACACTGTAAACACCATAGACTCATTCTAAACCACGTTCATCTGACAAACACACCAATCTCAGTTCCTAGTCATCTTGTACTCCGTACCTTTCCTCCGTCACCCTCTTCCTCGACCACTGTCCTTATTATTAGTCATCCCCAACCAGAGTACTTAAAAGCCCGCAAAATCATAGAACCGTCAGATTTCCGTATTCACTAGTCGAGTGCAGCACCCGTATTAATAATCCCTCTAAGAGTTATCTTCAACGTGATGTCAATTCTCCCGGAATCCAACAGAGTCATCCTGAACCAAACTCACCTTACAAATACCCTAATCTCAGTTCCTAGTCGTCCTGTACTCCGTATCTTTCCTTAGTCATCCTGTACTCCGTACCTTTCCTTAGTCACCCTCTTCCTCGACCACTGTCCTTATTATTAGTCATCCCCAACCAGAGTACTTAAAAGCCCGCAAAATCATAGAACCGTCAGATTTCCGTATTCACTAGTCGAGTGCAGTAGCCGTATTAATAAACCCTCTAAGAGTTATCTTCAACGTGATGTCAATTCTCCCGGAATCCAACAGAGTCATCCTGAACCAAACTCACCTTACAAACACCCTAATCTCAGTTCCTAGTCATCCTGTACTCCGTACCTTTCCTTAGTCATCCTCTTCTTCGATCATTGTCCTTACCATTAGTCATCGCAACAATATTAAAATGCCGCAAAATCATAGAACCGTCAGATTTCCGTATTCACTAGTCGAGTGCAGTAGCCGTACTAATAAACCCTCTAAGAGTTATCTTCAACGTGATGTCAATTCTGCCGGAATCCAACAGAGTCATCTTGAACCAAACTCACCTTACAAATACCCTAATCTCAGTTCCTAGTCATCCTGTACTCCGTACCTTTCCCTAGTCATCCTGTACTCCGTACCTTTCCTTAGTTACCCTCTTCCTCGACTATTGTCCTTACCATTAGTCATCGCAACAATATTAAAAGCCCGCAAAATCATAGAACCGTCAGATTTCCGTATTCACTAGTCGAGTACAGCACCCGTATTAATAAACCCTCTAAGAGTTATCATCAACGTGTTGTCAATTCTCCCGGAATCCAACATATCTACTTCGATTTCTATTCGTTCCCAAAATTCCGTGAAATCCTCAACGTCGGGATTAGGTTACCTCGGATACGAATTATTATCGACTCACCGTAGTGTACGAGCACTGGCGGTAGTTTTAATCGCGACTCGCTGGAATACGCGAACACGGCCATTGTTTTTTCTCCACTTCTGTTTGATTTCCATCCGCGGAGGAAACGTTACGTTTACAGTAGCGATGAAAAAGTTTCGGCCGCGTTTCAACGAAGGGGGAGGGGGAAATCCAGCGCGTGGTTCTTCGAATGTTTATGCTCGCTAAATTAACAGCAACCAAGGCCACCGCCGCGCGTTTCGTTCTGCTTTTGTTCTCCGGTTCGGTTCCTCCGCGTATGGAAGGCATAACGCGAGAGTAAACGATCCCTAACGAAACATCTGTTCCACCCCGTCTATTTAAACGAGAAGATCGTTTGTGTGCGCGATCTCTCGCTCGTCGAACCGAGATCAGCCAACGGATTTCGCGTTCCGCGTTGCGTTGCGAACGAAGAACGCGTTGCACGCGTAAAGACGACTCATCTACCTATAGTCAGCATAAACCAAACTCCGAAGCCAGCTGACAACTAAGCAAAAGACCCCCTCCATAAGCCAAAAGAAAACATGTGTAAGAACCACCTCTTCTCATAATAAAGTCAGTCTCTGCTTCACCACAAAATATTAACGTTTATTAAAAATCCTCTCATCGCTCTATCTACGAATCGCGATCTATTTGTAGAATTTAGAAGAGTATAACGCTTTGTGCCGAGAAGCCTTACTTACTATTTTCTTTAGATAAATGTGTTATTCTATTTAATTAATTACGAATCACGTATTCGTTAACCCCTTGCCCTACGATTATTTTATTAGTTAGTTAGGTGAGCGTTAGTTGACCACTATTTTTATACCATGTCGCGTAGAAATCATTTGAATATCGTAGGTAATCCTTATTTAATAACTTCCAAGCTTATAATGAAAAAACAGAAACTAGAGTTTAAAGTAAATTTCATTCGGAATGATAGACGCTTTTGTTAAATCTGTGATATAATTCATAGAACGAGTGTGACTCGTCATTATAGGCCAAGGGGTTAAGTAGCGTCATCCCCATTTCTGAGATCACGCAAATTTCCCGTGACACACGCGTAAATGCGTCGCGGAACCGAAAAACGACGTCGTTTCGTGGTGTTGCCTTATCGAGAGGAGATTCGATAACGATGCTTCGAATTCCTTCTTCTTCTTCTTGTAATTTTATTTCCAAATCTTCTCCATTCGTAAAAGTATAATTGATCGTTTTGCAGTTCACGTTTTCCAAGCGACGTTCGATCGGATTTAGAACGAACGACTTAGTTTAATAGTTTTGGGCGCATCGAAAACGTAACCATTTTTTAGATATCTCTTTCAGTGAGTTCCAAGGTGAACGCTTACTTTCGCGAGCAACTGTATACACACACTTGCTGGCAAAAGTTAAGAAACAAAGTAGACACTTGCGAATTTTAATATTGAAAATATTTTTGGGGAAGTATATATATATACGCTCTCAAAATGTTGGACAATTAGTTTTTAAGAGTGTGGCGGCTCTCCTGCACCTACCACTAGACGGACATACGAAATAGGACTTTCTCGAAAGTACTCGCTCCAACTACCTCGCCCATATATATACCGTCTTTAACCTTCCTTCCAATATCCCAACGTCTAAGGCAGGGCCTGCTAGGTAGCCTTACTGATGAGTCCACTAGCAGGCCCAGGACGAAACTCAACATCCTTCCTTTTCCCTATCCTATCCCCCCTCCTCAATAGTATTTCGACAAAAATAAAATACCTTCCAATATCCCAGTGTCTAAGGCAAGGCCTGCTAAGGTAGCCTTACTGTTGAGTCCACTAGCAGGCCCAGGACGAAACGCAACACCCTTCCTTTTTCCTATCCTATCCCCCCTCCTCAATAGTATTTCGACAAAAATAAAATACCTTCCAATATCCCAGTGTCTAAGGCAAGGCCTGCTAAGTAGCCGCACTGATGAGTCCACTAGCAGGCCCAGGACGAAACTCAACATCCTTCCTTTTCCCTATCCTATCCCCCCTCCTCAATAGTATTTCGACAAAAATAAAATACCTTCCAATATCCCAGTGTCTAAGGCAAGGCCTGCTAAGGTAGCCTTACTGTTGAGTCCACTAGCAGGCCCAGGACGAAACGCAACACCCTTCCTTTTTCCTATCCTATCCCCCCTCCTCAATAGTATTTCGACAAAAATAAAATACCTTCCAATATCCCAGTGTCTAAGGCAAGGCCTGCTAAGGTAGCCTTACTGTTGAGTCCACTAGCAGGCCCAGGACGAAACGCAACACCCTTCCTTTTTCCTATCCTATCCCCCCTCCTCAATAGTATTTCGACAAAAATAAAATACCTTCCAATATCCCAGTGTCTAAGGCAAGGCCTGCTAAGTAGCCGCACTGATGAGTCCACTAGCAGGCCCAGGACGAAACTCAACATCCTTCCTTTTCCCTATCCTATCCCCCCTCCTCAATAGTATTTCGACAAAAATAAAATACCTTCCAATATCCCAGTGTCTAAGGCAAGGCCTGCTAAGGTAGCCTTACTGTTGAGTCCACTAGCAGGCCCAGGACGAAACGCAACACCCTTCCTTTTTCCTATCCTATCCCCCCTCCTCAATAGTATTTCGACAAAAATAAAATACCTTCCAATATCCCAGTGTCTAAGGCAAGGCCTGCTAAGTAGCCGCACTGATGAGTCCACTAGCAGGCCCAGGACGAAACTCAACATCCTTCCTTTTCCCTATCCTATCCCCCCTCCTCAATAGTATTTCGACAAAAATAAAATACCTTCCAATATCCCAGTGTCTAAGGCAAGGCCTGCTAAGGTAGCCTTACTGTTGAGTCCACTAGCAGGCCCAGGACGAAACGCAACACCCTTCCTTTTTCCTATCCTATCCCCCCTCCTCAATAGTATTTCGACAAAAATAAAATACCTTCCAATATCCCAGTGTCTAAGGCAAGGCCTGCTAAGTAGCCGCACTGATGAGTCCACTAGCAGGCCCAGGACGAAACTCAACATCCTTCCTTTTCCCTATCCTATCCCCCCTCCTCAATAGTATTTCGACAAAAATAAAATACCTTCCAATATCCCAGTGTCTAAGGCAAGGCCTGCTAAGGTAGCCTTACTGTTGAGTCCACTAGCAGGCCCAGGACGAAACGCAACACCCTTCCTTTTTCCTATCCTATCCCCCCTCCTCAATAGTATTTCGACAAAAATAAAATACCTTCCAATATCCCAGTGTCTAAGGCAAGGCCTGCTAAGTAGCCGCACTGATGAGTCCACTAGCAGGCCCAGGACGAAACTCAACATCCTTCCTTTTCCCTATCCTATCCCCCCTCCTCAATAGTATTTCGACAAAAATAAAATACCTTCCAATATCCCAGTGTCTAAGGCAAGGCCTGCTAAGGTAGCCTTACTGTTGAGTCCACTAGCAGGCCCAGGACGAAACGCAACACCCTTCCTTTTTCCTATCCTATCCCCCCTCCTCAATAGTATTTCGACAAAAATAAAATACCTTCCAATATCCCAGTGTCTAAGGCAAGGCCTGCTAAGTAGCCGCACTGATGAGTCCACTAGCAGGCCCAGGACGAAACTCAACATCCTTCCTTTTCCCTATCCTATCCCCCCTCCTCAATAGTATTTCGACAAAAATAAAATACCTTCCAATATCCCAGTGTCTAAGGCAAGGCCTGCTAAGGTAGCCTTACTGTTGAGTCCACTAGCAGGCCCAGGACGAAACGCAACACCCTTCCTTTTTCCTATCCTATCCCCCCTCCTCAATAGTATTTCGACAAAAATAAAATACCTTCCAATATCCCAGTGTCTAAGGCAAGGCCTGCTAAGGTAGCCTTACTGTTGAGTCCACTAGCAGGCCCAGGACGAAACGCAACACCCTTCCTTTTTCCTATCCTATCCCCCCTCCTCAATAGTATTTCGACAAAAATAAAATACCTTCCAATATCCCAGTGTCTAAGGCAAGGCCTGCTAAGTAGCCGCACTGATGAGTCCACTAGCAGGCCCAGGACGAAACTCAACATCCTTCCTTTTCCCTATCCTATCCCCCCTCCTCAATAGTATTTCGACAAAAATAAAATACCTTCCAATATCCCAGTGTCTAAGGCAAGGCCTGCTAAGGTAGCCTTACTGTTGAGTCCACTAGCAGGCCCAGGACGAAACGCAACACCCTTCCTTTTTCCTATCCTATCCCCCCTCCTCAATAGTATTTCGACAAAAATAAAATACCTTCCAATATCCCAGTGTCTAAGGCAAGGCCTGCTAAGTAGCCGCACTGATGAGTCCACTAGCAGGCCCAGGACGAAACTCAACATCCTTCCTTTTCCCTATCCTATCCCCCCTCCTCAATAGTATTTCGACAAAAATAAAATACCTTCCAATATCCCAGTGTCTAAGGCAAGGCCTGCTAAGGTAGCCTTACTGTTGAGTCCACTAGCAGGCCCAGGACGAAACGCAACACCCTTCCTTTTTCCTATCCTATCCCCCCTCCTCAATAGTATTTCGACAAAAATAAAATACCTTCCAATATCCCAGTGTCTAAGGCAAGGCCTGCTAAGTAGCCGCACTGATGAGTCCACTAGCAGGCCCAGGACGAAACTCAACATCCTTCCTTTTCCCTATCCTATCCCCCCTCCTCAATAGTATTTCGACAAAAATAAAATACCTTCCAATATCCCAGTGTCTAAGGCAAGGCCTGCTAAGGTAGCCTTACTGTTGAGTCCACTAGCAGGCCCAGGACGAAACGCAACACCCTTCCTTTTTCCTATCCTATCCCCCCTCCTCAATAGTATTTCGACAAAAATAAAATACCTTCCAATATCCCAGTGTCTAAGGCAAGGCCTGCTAAGTAGCCGCACTGATGAGTCCACTAGCAGGCCCAGGACGAAACTCAACATCCTTCCTTTTCCCTATCCTATCCCCCCTCCTCAATAGTATTTCGACAAAAATAAAATACCTTCCAATATCCCAGTGTCTAAGGCAAGGCCTGCTAAGGTAGCCTTACTGTTGAGTCCACTAGCAGGCCCAGGACGAAACACAACACCCTTCCTTTTTCCTATCCTATCCCCTCTCCACAGCTCTACAAGAGTATCCGTATTGTTTCGCTACAGTGTAGCATTATTTCTGTTTTCATTCGTATAATAATATTAAGCAGTAATCAACGATGTAAAGTAGGTAAATATTTATATTTGTCCGATTTTCATATTAATAATAATGATTCCATATCTATGGTTCTAGTTTTCACTTCCAAGTAACCGTATTGAAAGGGTTAAAGAGGCAGTAAGTGGTACATTTACCTTATATTTTGTCCGGCGTCTGTCGTAACAATTTAACCAGTTAGTAATTAAAATCACGGCAAGTGTCGATGACTGGATCAGCGTGAATTACTGGGCACGTATTTTACGTACACGCTACTTCTTTGGACGAGATTGGATCGTTTCGTTGATAATTTATTACGGGCAACGATTCTGTAAACGAGCGGTTTGTTATCCGCGATTAGGTTACAGTTTCGCGTGGTTGTGAATCGTTTAATAGAAATTATCTTCTAATCGTAACCGCTGATCGTTTAATGGCGCTCGCTTTGTGCGATCTAATTGCTTTAACTAACTGATTAATCGGATGCGTTCGACTCGATATCGCATTGGATGTTTACGCGAAATTCGATCGGTTATACGCGCGCCGATCGAATAATTCTATTACTTTGCCATCAATTATGGAAACTCCGCAAAAACATAGCCGTCGCTCCGCTCCGTCAATAGCAAATTAATGTACACCGTGTCCACTTCCATTCTGATTTCCCTAACGAGCTGCCGTGTTTCATGCTTTTCCATCGCCGTTTTGTTGCATACATAGTTTTCCTCGAACAAAAACCGCACGTTACACGGAAGAACTTTTTAATTAGACGACGTATTCTCTCTTAAAGCAAACGATTAACAATGATAAGTTAAAAATTTTACTCGAACCTGATATTTATTTCTTTATTTATTAATAAATTTACGGGATTAACCCATTAGTGTTGTACGCTCGCGCCTGTCTCGGATTATTCTTAACTTGGACGCGAACGAGTGCGTTGAATGTACACTATTCAACCACTAATCTGACTGTTTTTGTGTTGAAGATTCGAATGTGTATGTTTCAGAATTACTACTATACTCGTGAAGCTAACGATCTGTATGTTTCTTTTGTGTGAACGCTTAAATTCTCTTGCTTGTTTTAGTGTTACTTGTTTGCTGTATTGATAATGTCTGGTTTCGCTTGCGCTCGGACTCACCGAGCTGGCCTCGGTTTTCTCAGGGTGCACGCTAATTGGTTGTTGTCACCAAATTTCAATTTCCAATCAACGACACCCTGAGTGCCGCGACCACCCTTCCCTGTGCCCTTAGCACGCCTTCTCCTGGTAAGGGTGGGGAGATACCTGATTTCACGCGAGGCTTCGGTTTTTCCGGTAACGGTATTCCTCCAGGTTAGAAACTTCGACCACTTGCGCGTCGCACATTTCTCTAAATTACCCTTCAGAAATCCGAGTTTATAGCACGTCCTTGGCTATTGAGTATGGAAGAAACTAAAAATTCTTACGCGTTTCTTAGCGACTCAAATTTCCCACAAGTGCGCGAGATCCGCAGTATGCTAATCATTCACTTCTAATGATGATCCGTTATTCCAGCTGGTCGACCAGCTCTTTGACGATGAACGCTCGTAACACAGGGGGCCAAAGCCGTTCCTATTTTAATCCTACAAGCGAGAGAGTCTATTCGTAACTAGATAACTTTCAAGCACATGTAATATTCTATTAAACGCGCGAGGTCGAACAAATGTGTTCCAACCGCGAATCAACCGCAAAGAATGAAACTGAACCAATTTACTTAGCATCGCTTCGGTTGAACTAGTTTTAGTTGAATTTAGATAAGCGGGTTTCAGCCATCAGACCTCCGGATTATGGTATAAATTTTACTTCAACCTCTCAACCTGCCAACCTTCCTTCTTCTTTTCGCGATACTTTCTTTTTTCTTTTTTTTTTTACAAAATTCTAGTTAGATCGTAGCTTTTGTCAACGTTTTTCATATACGCTAAAGGTGACTATAATCACCTGAGAGTAATCAAAATTCGAATAAAGGGATTCTAATTAATATGTACACAATTTTAAGCTTCAATTTTTATATCGTAGAACGTTTTCCTAGAAATTGTAAAACATCATGTAGGTTTGAAACGGTTCATATTTTCTAAGATACTGTACGGTCTTAGAACTCGCGTTTCGCGGAAGGAAGTTAACGAATCTTTGGCCGGTGTGCTCGACGGCAAATTAATGTCGTGAGGACGCGTTTAGTAGGTGATGTGATGGATGTATACAATATTATAACACAACACTTATTTATTTAAAGTTAACTATTCGACAGGTGATGCTTAAACGGTGTGTGTGTTGTATGGTGTCTTTCTTAAATCTGTCGTCTTAGCGTTCTGCACCAAAAAAAGTAAACTTCACTCAGGAGGAGTCTATGGTGGATCGGTGGGGATGTAGGAGGAACTATGTAAAAAGAGGGAAATTTTGAGTGATGATTGGATTAGAGAATTCTGAAAACTGGCAAGGGTGGAGGAAAGAGGTGGTGGAGGGAAACTGGCAGTAGGGATGGCGAGGTAAGCGGTAAATTCTCGGGTTTTTCCCCAAAATTTTATGGGGGGCCCGCAACGTGCCGCGGACTGGAGTTTTAAGGGATGGTTTGAGTGGAGGTTTACGATAGATTAAAAGACTGACTGTCGTGGCTGATTGCCTTTTTGATTTTGAGGGTTTACGAGCCCATCGGTACCGTGACACTAAGTTGTACGGTGCATTGTGCATCGTACAGATACTGTATCTTTTACATATATATATATATATATATATATATATATTTGTATATATATGCGGAGTGCTAAAATAAACAAACATAGTGTGTTAATAAGTATAAGTTTAGGTTTAAGATTTCTCGTTGAACAGTCGATCGGCAGGATATGGCGTCAGCGAGTCGCTGGTTTTGTTTAGTTTTCAAGGGCTAAATGGTCGAAAAGAAACGCCAAGTGGGAGTCGTAAAACAACGTCGAGACGATACTGACGAAGAGTCGATGTTCGGTCGATGCCTCAGACGGAGGTATTTTGTAGTCTAATACTTATTAGAATTAGGCTAAGTCAGTTAGTAAATAAAGTAAATGAAGTTCATCATTGCTTAGTATAGTATACAGCTCGCCTGTTATTTCAAAGCTTTATTGCACAACCGATACTCCCACCTCGTCTCTGATTTCCTACATATATATATTTATTTTATTAGAAGATATAGAATTTACTATTCTATTAGAATATCGAGAAACGATTGGGTAAATTAGAATACGTATCGATACCATTGCATCAGTTAAATCGCCGAAAAATAACGCTTATGGTTGCCGTAACACTAACCGCGAAACCTAAAATCGGTCAAATTGATGGGCTACGTGAATTTAGCGTTAATTGCCGGTAGCTTTGGCGCTGAAAATAATTATGAATGCAAGATTCGTGTGCCTGTTTCGTAAACGCGATGGATAGTCCCTTGCAGCTGATTTCGCAGTTTCGCACGCGACGACGACTTTTCAGCTGCCCGTTAATTGGTCGGCAACACGGAAAATTACGATACTATAGAGTAGAGAAGGCGCGGGTGTACGTGACCGTTAAATGTAAAGCCAAATGGGGAGAATGGCGCGCGTCCTTCGTTACCGTTAATCTGTCGAGGAGGAACGTAAAACTGAACGGTAGCGTTCTCGTTAAAATTGCGCTCAATCTGTAGTCGGGTTCTGGCAGCCAGCAAGATGAGTGAAATTAATTTCCGCTCGGAGATGAAACAGCCACCGTCGTTTAATTCGTGCCTCGCTATCAATGCCGCTATTAATGCTCCATTGGCAGACGATATTTTACCCGCGTCCATTCTCAACTCATTTCTCTCTTCTTCCCCCCCGCCGCATTTTTGCATCGTTGCTCTTCCGCTAATTTGCCTCGTTTCAGATTCCATTTTATTCGCTATCCGCTCACGCGTTTAACTTGGAAAATAGCCATCAGAGTTCGTGGATTCTTACCTATTGTTGTATACCTAGTGACTCGAATCCCTTGCAAATAGTGCATCACCGGTATTACTCACAATCAGTCAACTCATCCATGCTAGTACAATAGTTAGTCATCGAAAACCTTTGCCCTAGTCCTTTTCACAGTATCCCTTCCCTAATCCCTTCCACGTTATTTTTCTAGTTTGTAAGATTGTATATATAGACCTCAATTTCAGTAAATTGGGGATTACTATTTTTGTCGGCACTCGCGTAAAGATTCCGCTGCAAACTTTTCTACATCACCAAGCATCTTAATACAACCTGTTGAGTAGATTTTAAAAAGTGTTGTTCACTCGATTTTGCGACCCGGAATCCAACACTGTTTTCAAATTAAATTAGGCATATCCGCAGCGAGATAACAATGATCGAATAACAATAGCGTAGGACGGATCTTCGAGAGGAATGTGAAAATCTGAGGGATTCGGAGATAACACTAAAATATAAAACAAACGCATAACCAAGAATACACAGGTTAAGATTCTGATGTTCTATATTCCAAAAACTATTCTCAACTTCTTTCTTTTTCGCACGCGTATCGGGTTTTAATCCTTTTCAGGAGAATAGGCGTTTCTCGTTTCCGCCAATTAGGTGTTTTCCCGGAAACACGCCTTTCGATGTCACTTTTCAGTACAGACTTCGATGGGGGTTTGCACCTGCACAATAGTTTGCACACAGGACCGTCGCTTTCCTGTATTTCGCTACGGGGACAGGGTGTGGGCAAGGTTAATTGACACAACGCGGTACGCTTTTTTGTGGTTGTCGGGATGAAGGAATGATTGAGCATCCACGACAAGTATGTTTGCAAGAGTTTTATTAACCCTTTGCGGACGAGAAGTAATGACACTTGCGAGAGTACTTAAGTTTCGAATTCCCCGACTTTGAGTTTTCACGCCTTTGAGTTCGAAACCATTTCATTTCCAACGATTTCAAATGTTTATTAATACGTTAAGCATTCATTGCATTAAGTTCTGCGCTTTAAAAGTCGACATGGGTTCGGAAAGCCAAAAAATGATTAGGCTACTATTTGTCGACGCTCGTCCGCAAAGGGTTAATGTACGCACAAGTTCTTCGTCGGTCGGAGGCAAGGTAGATAATTGCTTGTATCGCGCCTTTCCGCCGTATTTATTTTCGCCTCCGGAAAGGCGTTACCCCTTAGCGACTTCGAGGGTGGAGCTACTTCCCTTCTCCGAAGTCGTCTCGATTCTTGGCAGGGGAAAAATTATAATTTTCTGATGCGAAGTTTTCTTTTTCGGTCCGCGCTGGCCGTGCGGACGAACAAGCCGTAACGGGACACGGCTGGCAGCGTTTATGGTAGAGTAGCTTATTCAGCTACGCGCGTGAAAACAGTATAAAATATTTTCGCGGACTTACAGACTTTAGGGTACGCTTAATTGCGTATACCCAAACATCTGTAAGCGGTCAATGCTATTTTCTACCAACGCTGCGAGCCACCGCTACAGTGGTGTTTATTAGTCGTTCGCCAGTGGACTCGTACCGTATCGTTATGTCGAACTTTCACAAGTGAGACTCGTCTCGGGTTTGCCACCTCTATTTAAGGGTTGCTCGTTTCCTGGCAACGCGACGGCTGTTTACCCATCGCCTGATCACAGTTCCGCGAATTGCGCGGGAATCGCTCCTTAGCGAGGGGTAAATACTTTCGCGTATCCATCGCCTGACTGTAATCAGGCGAATCGCGGGCGACCAACTCCCTAGCAACGCGTAGGCCGCTCAACGGTCGCCAGTAAACAAATTCCGTTGCGCTGCAAGACGCTACAAGGGTTTATGACGCGACTATCGCTCTTCAAAAATTTAGCCCACGGTCACGTCCGCATCATAACAAACCCGAGGTCCTGAACTTGGTCTACTCGGCTGTCGTACATCTGGCCTCTAATTTCCCTCAATTCTTAAATAGATCCTATAGATCCCTGCAACTTCGCTTACTATCTCAACCGTTTCTACTCGAGAAGAAACCCCGTCTACTCGGCAAAGTGAGCCAATTCCGCTAACTCCCTAAGTGCAAATGTTCGACACCGTTACGAATGGCCGCTGCAAAAATCGCGAGGCAAAGGTTTAAGCGATACGTAAACATGAAAGTAGATACAGCGTCGTATCCACCGTGCAGCACTTTATAAGAAAGTTTACTTATCGAACTCGCTGCCATTTGCGGTCGCCGGTTGGGTATAAAGAAAAGAAAAATAGGCGTGTCGTCAGTTATAAAAGTACAACGGTTTCCCGTCGCCTTCGAGCTGATGGAGTTTCTTACTCCATAAACGGGGAGTGGAACGGTGACGGTGGCGCACAGTGCCCGGCAATAACGTAATATTTTCCGATAAACGAGAAAATCCGACTTACCGCGGAAGCCGGACACCGCGCGACGTAAGTAAGCGAGTACACGAAGGGAACACAAAGGAGGGTATCCGCGCACACGTGCGCGCAATAACGTGACACACGGCTATGGCAAACAATTCGTTAGGAGCTACGTAGTGCCCGCTATGGGTTAGGTTACGTTGCCCGTTTGCCAGAAAATCGCTGTCCCGTGCACCGAAACGTTTATTTCGTAACGAGCGCGCGATCGCTCCTCGATTATTATTTAGTCGACCGTGAAGTGTTTGTACGGACCGCGATTCGTATTCCGGTACCTTCCCGCTCGAATTCGCGCGAAAATTCTTAGCCTTCGATGCCCCAGAAGCATATTTACGTTTACGTTAGAATAAACCGGTCGAAGTAGAAGCTGTCCCAAATACGTTATTCTTTTATAACAATGAATAATTAATCCTTTCTCTAACAGGATCTCGGAACTGATAACTAAAAAAGTGTAGCATTTATTAATATGGAAATAACGTAGGTACGAATATTTGGATACTTTATATGAGTTAATGTACGAATAATGCTAATAATTGTACTGTGTATAACAGGAGAAATATGAATATAGTTTTAACAAATGTCAGACGAATTCTTGAGGGCGTATATGTACGTCCGTGGCAGCGAAAGGGTTACAAAAGGGCACTTTTATATATATACATATATATATATAATACTATATCATATATAATATAGTAATATAATAATACAATATATATAACAATATAATAATACTATATATATAATATAATAATATAACAATACTATATAATATATAATATAATAATACAATATTATACTATATAATATATAATATAATAATACTATATTATACTATATAATATATAATATAATAATACTATATTATACTATATAATATATAATATAATAATACTATATTATACTATATAATACTATATTACTAACTATATATATGATATATACACTTATTAACAAATTTATACTTATGTATATATACTAACAATAAGTCTACGTATTTAATACTATACTTACTATATTATTACATTATAATACTAATATATATATAAATACGTAAATATTTGCACATAGCCAACCCTAAATATATATTTGTAGATATACTTATATCTAAGAATATATATATAAGCGCGTTTGATTTAATAAACACCACGAATAATGTTTACTAAACTTCCCGTATTCTAACTTCTTTCTATGGTTAATTTCTATCTCTCCTCGCATGTCGCGTGAATTTTCGCAAAGAGAAACATCGGTGATCGCTTTTTTTAATTTGAATAAAGTCAAACCTTCGCTTGGACGGAGCGAAGCAACGTTTATCGAATTTTTTAAAATACCTGCCGCTCATGAAAACGGTAAAAGAAGCTTAAAAAGCAAGAAGGTTCGCGGAACAGAGAACTGTAAACAGACGGGACATTTCTATCGATGGCTGGGAGAAACTGTTGCTGCAGTTCAATTTCCTCGGCTGTTGTAAACCATTCTCCGCTTATAATTCCTTCTCCTCGGACAACATTTCATTCAGTCCGTATTTTCCCCGTCTGACACATCGATTTCCGTGTAATCGATGAATACGAAACGTACCGAGTGCAAAGTCACTCGTTCCACGCGATTGAATAAAAACACGAAGAGAAACAATAGCCATTTTCGAAACTTTTTGTCAAACCTTTCGTTGGGAATTTTCTAAACCCTGGAAAATCATTCGATAATTCAATTTGATGCATTTGTTCACACCTGTAACATCTATGACAGCTACGAAAAGTAGTTGCACATATTAGAAAAAGGTGGCAAATAAGAGAAACTCTGAACTATCCTACTGAGAATTTATTGAACTTTTTCCCGTCTTTTAAAATATAGATAACACTCGAGCTCCGTATACGGATGGTCAATTACTGTCACTGTTCCTATAACTGCCACTTGAATTCGTTTAACAGCAAAGTAATGTATAAAGAATCGTAAGTAAACAAATGTTTATACTAAATTTGGACTTCGGTTTACGTAACAATACATCGACATTGTATATTCGTTTACGCTTAATATTAATAAATAAATATAAGGGGGTAAATGTGCTGTTGAACATTAAAATGTGACCAATTTAATTATAAAGTATGTCGTGAACCCGAAAGGTGGCAATTATACACGAAAACCGAACTTGGTTGAAAAACTCTTTATTAGTCAGCAGCCTTTTCGAAGTTGAGTTGTCGAATGTCGGACTGAATCTGCTGTGTTTTCGAGGATCAGGGAAAACTGTGGGAAAAAGGTTTGGGTGGAGAAAACTGTAGAGAGAGAGGGGGTGTTATGGTTTTGTTGGTGGCTGGGAGGATGGCGGAAGTGGCTAAGGGAAAGTTTGGGACCTAGGATGGGGGTGATTTATGGTTTATAGGACCATGAGGCCCAAGAGTTGGTCTGTTCAATGTTTCGGAGAGGAAAGGTTTGGAAAAGGACTAGAGGATTAAATATGGTAGAGAACGTTAAGTGTTTTGGGAGTATCTGACAAGTATAGTAAGTATAGTAAGGCGCGACGTTTACTATATATTTTATATCTGTTACGCAAACCGACGTGTTAATATACGTAAAAACGTGTTTCTATTCAAATACAAACTTTTCAAGTGACAATACGAAGAACACTGGACTTTATTGTATATCTTGAATTAATTAAGAATGAATTTATTATATTGAACGTATAAAAAAAATGTTCATAAATGAAAGAGCAGTTGATCAATATTGTGCTCCAAACTGAAACGATCTTTATGCTAACGACGTTTTAAAATAGTTAATACTATTGAAGGTAAAATTCGACTTGAACTTTAATCATAGCTTCGCTTTACAAAATTTAGAGTTGTAAAATAAAAATTGTTTACGGTATCCGTATTGTTTGTACTTTATACGATATGAAAACAGTGATCGACTAACATTAGCATACGTGAGTAATCAAATAATAGTATGACAATGGGTTAATATAAGTTACAATAATCTCTGAAAAATCATAAGGCAATTGGTTAACCATTAAAATGAATGAACCATCTTATCTATCTACCGATTCCACTATCTTTTATTCTAATTAATATCCGCATTCTATTCTCGTGTGATTTCTTCGTCGAAGCGGCTCGATAAGCGAAGGAAAAGCGTTCGAGGCGCGTGGAAAGCGGTACGTGTAATTCGTCGTTATGAGAGGGAGCTTTCCCGTGAGTTTCGACGCTTCGGGAGAGCAAGGGTAGTTGATAATTCAAACGTTATCATAAGACGACACGCGCGCGCTGGCTGACGTTTCACGCGGCTTCGGAGAGCGCGCAAGGCTTTCCAGCTGCCGTCTCCGCGAAAAGACGGCTCCTCCGCGGCTGGTGCACCGCATAAATGATACATAAACACTGGCCCTGTAAGTGTGTACATAAGCGAGAAAAGCGCGAAGCCAGGCGCCGGAGCTACGGCGTAACGAGACGCTTGCGAGAGAAGCTGGGCAAACACACAGAGAAATTCGAGCCTACTCTTTCGTCGTCCCTTTCCTACCTTTCCTTTACGCGAATTAATATCGCCGCGCTGTCTTCGCGCTTCCTTTGCGCCACGCTTTTATTCCCTTTCCATTTCGAGGAAATTTTTCATCACGGCCGGATGAATTCGTAGCGGAGTCGCGTAAATGCGATGCCTCGTAAACAATTGCAATAAAGATGTGAAATTATTAATTTAGGCCCGTGATACTCGATGTTGGTTTTGGTCAACACTTCGAGCGACTATTAACCCTTTCAATATTATCAACGCCTATAGATGCCAGAGAAATTTACTAGAAAATTATGCTCTGGTTGCAACGAAAATACGATAAAAATAAATTACGTACAATATTTCATTGTTTTGCATTCGTAGCACTGTTAAAGTAATAAATAGGTAACGTTAGTGTGATTGCTCTTTGAAAAATTCGTATGCCAAGAGGTTGAATACCGAAAGAACTCTTTTTTCCCTCAAAATCGTGTAAAATTGGGAATTCGAAAGCTTGAGAAATTGAAAGCCTTGGAAAGCGAAAAGCTCGAAGATTGAAAGACTCGCGAATCCCTCGAGCTAACAAATAACAACACCAATAAACCTGAAACGTTATGCAAAACAACCCCCTCGCGAAGATTGAAACTGCTTCAATAAAAGCGCAACGAACATCCCCCGATCGTTGAAAAGTAAACGATACGACACTTATATCGCGGACGTATCCGCTGTTCCATCGGTGAATCGACGTATTAACGACCGATAACCGAGCAGCGTAAAAATAACGCCGCGTCACTCGACGAGGGGAAGAAGCATTTCTGCCGGCAATTTCGCATGTAAAAGCGTTCGAGTAGAATTCTATATACGTATATATACTTTTATTTTTTATCTCACCGCTAGCAGATAGCACGGTCCGCGGTTTCTTATGCCGAGAGCCCGTAGTGGCAAATACGAATATCGAAGCGGCAACGGCAAAACGACCGCGCAAAGTTTCAGACGTCAATGCGCCCTTTATGCGGCCGCTTCTCATTTCTTTGCCATATCGCGCGTCGCCGTGCGGAGCGTGTAGAAAAAAGAAACGTGAAAACGTCGCTGGACGAGTATAAAACGTGGCGGCGAGCGTCTTCTCTGTAAAAGCGTCAGAATGGAAGAATACATTTCCGGAATCGAGCTGTAACGAACGTTTCGCTGGCGCGTTAGAAAAACTAGCTACGCGTTCTTGTAGTGTAGGATACACCAATTACCGTCGCTGTCTCTGTAACTCACGCTTTAATTCGGTTTATTTAATAGCAAAGTAACTGTAAGGTAGATCGGATGACTTCCGAGTGGTTAAATAAAAAACTCAATAGGGCGTTTTAAAACTCGATTTACTCTACTGACTGTTCGCTGCGACAGCTCGTACAAGAGTGCGTCTCCTTCGACAATTCGTTAGTTCTGAGGACGCCTTCGCCAGCATGGGTTGTTTACAACCGACGATACGAATAGCCCGAAGAAACTACCCTTGAGAGGGGAAAGCGCGTTGACAAAACGCATATGGCCCACCTCGACCGCTTACCGATTTCGACATTTCTAACATAACGTACGAAGAATCGTAAATTAAGATATTTTTATAGTGCATCCGAACATGGAGATTTAATACCATAGAAAGAAGTCGCGACAGCTATCGAAAATGCCCAAAGAAAATTCAGAAAGCTAGACACTATTGTATATAATTTATCTGACCGTGGCGGAATCTGGAAGTCGTCGAGGCGAACGGAATGGATTAGAGATGGCGTGAACTGCTACTTTTGAATCACTCGTGATTCGATCACGTTCGTTCTGAATCACGGTGATTTTTCACAGTGATTCGTGATTTCTCGTGATCGCTTCTGATTGGTGAAGAACATAAATTACGCATGCGCATTACATTCTTAGTGATTCTTAGGATTATTAGGAAAAAGGAAAAAAATAATGAAATATAATGAATAAATTGCAAGCGTGACTGTAATTTAAAATTTCTTTGGTTTTCATTCTACCAAAAATAAATATAATTCTAGTATAAAATAATGTGTAGGTATGTATACATATGTATTATTCTGCCTCCCAACCAAGAAATTATAGTTTTTAATTTTAATATTGATATTAAATAGCGTAGCTCTATGTTGTATGCATGTATTTTTCACGAGCTATGTTTTCATAAAAAGGCCAAGAATTACGATCGCAGTATCACAGTGAGCAACTTCACGATACATGCGAAATCACGGTCGTGATTGAACTTTAATCGCGACCGTGATCGTGATTTTGTGATCACCGGTGATAAATCACCGCTAGTGATTTTGCACGCCATCTCTAGAATGGATTGGGGTCGAGTTTCGACCGTTGGACTCTCGAATCTCGAAACATTGCCCGTTGGCCTCGGCGTGAGAGGAAGTTTCCTTCCAAGCGTTCGTTTGTTCCGATGCACGCACCTCCCCATCGCAACGGAAAAGACCAAAAACAGTCAGTCGTTCTATGTCTCTCGGCGGGTACGTTTCGAGCAGTAAAAGTTAGCTAACGAGAACGCAGCAGTTAACGCGTCCTGTATCCAAGCACACCGTATACAACAAAATACTGTAAGGTAGATAGGATGATTTCCGAGAGGTTAAATCAAAGACTAGACGGGGCGTTTTGGAACTCGATTTACTCTATTAGCTGTTCTCTGCGGCAGCTCCTACAAGAGTGGATCTCCTTTGGACCATTCGTTAGTTCTGAGGACGCCTTTGCCAGCATGGGTTGTCTACAATTCACGGTACTCAGCCTGAAGAAACTTCCCTTAAGATGGGGAAGCTCATTGACAAAATACACGTGGCCTGCTTCCTCTTGCGTATTGTAAATCCAAGTAACCTCTTGCTTACTTGGATTTTCTAACAATACGTATGTAACGTATACCCGATCTGACGCGTACGATTATTTATAACCCTGATCACTGGATGGCGAAAACTGGATAAAGGGACTAGGAATATGGCGGATAGACGAGTAAATATGGGTCTTTGCTAAGGAGCCGCAAGCAACGACGCGATGCGACGTCTAGTTTCGCAAAGCAGCTTGCAATTACAGAGAGGAAGGAGCGCGAGAAGGAACGCTCGCAGCTTCTCCACGACCCGTAAGGATAATGCGGCAGACAATAATAATAATTATTCGCCTCGCGGTGCTTGTAATTGCCTGGTGTAACTCGTGATTCCACGATGTCCGCCGCATATACGAAGTTTCCTAGAAGGGAGGCGCACCCTGTCGCGGAAACTTCCTAGTCTAATGCGGTTATTTCGCGCTCCATTCCTGACCCTCTCAGCAATGCGCGATTACATTCGTTTCCGAGAAAATCACAAAGTCCACCACGATCAGATGTACGCAACAAAATGTCGGTCTCTAGGATCGATGTCTTCTCGGTCACTCTGCCACTTTAAAGCTTCGCGATAGGGTAAATGTTGTAAATTATAAATCACACAATTTATAATTATATTGTAAATAAATTATAAACGTGTGAATTACCGTCACTGTTCCTATAACTGCCACTTGAAGATGTTTTATTCAATAGCAGAGTAAGGTATAAAGAATCCTTAAGTAAAGAAGTTTTCGTACGAAATTTGGACTTCGAAGGTTTAGTAATTCAAAGCCTTGGAATTCGGAAGCTTAGTAATTCAAAGCCTTGGAATTTGGAAGCTTAGTAATTTAAAACCTTGGAATTCGAACGCTTAGAAGTTCAAAGCCTTGGAATTGAAAACCTTAGAAATTCAAAGCCTTGGAATTCGAAAGCTTAGAAATTCAATGTCTAGACATTCGAACGCTTAGAAGTTCAAAGCCTTGGAATTCGAAAGCACAGAAATTAAAAGATTTAGAATTCGAAAGCTTAGAAATCCAAAGCCTTGGAATTCGAAAACTTAGAAATTGAAAGCCTTAGTAATTCAAAGCCTTAAAATTCGAAAGCTTAGTAATTCAAAGTCTAGAAATTCGAAAGCTTACAAATTTAAAGCCTTAGTATTCGAAAGCTTAGAAATTCAAAGTCTAGGCATTCGTAACCTTAGAAATTCAAAGTCTAGGCATTCGAACGCCTAGAAGTTCAAAGCCTTAGAATTCGAAAGCTTTAGTAATTCAAAGCCTTGGAATTTCGAAGCTTAGTAACTGAAAGCTTTGGAATTCGAAAGCTTAGAAATTCAAAGCCTTGGTAATTCAAAGTCTAGGTATTCGAACGCTTAGAAGTTTAAAGCCTTAGTAATTCAAAGCCTTGGAATTTGGAAACTTAGTAATTCAAAGCTTTGGAATTCGAAAGCTTAGAAATTCAAAGCCTTGGTAATTCAAAGCCTTAGTAATTCAAAGTCTAGGTATTCGAACGCTTAGAAATTCAAAGCCTTGGAATTCGAACGCTTAGAAGTTCAAAGCCTTGAAATTTGGAAGCTTAGTAATTGAAAGCTTTGGAATTCGAAAGCTTAGAAATTCAAAGCCTTGGTAATTCAAAGCCCTAGTAATTCAAACTCTAGGCATTCGAACGCTTAGAAGTTCAAAGCCTCAGAATTCGAAAGCCTTAGTAATTCAAAGCCTTGGAATTTCGAAGCTTAGTAACTGAAAGCTTTGGAATTCGAAAGCTTAGAAATTCGAAGCCTTGGTAATTCAAAGTCTAGGTATTCGAACGCTTAGAAGTTTAAAGCCTTAGTAATTCAAAGCCTTGGAATTTGGAAACTTAGTAATTCAAAGCTTTGGAATTCGAAAGCTTAGAAATTCAAAGCCTTGGTAATTCAAAGCCTTAGTAATTCAAAGCCTTGGAATTTCGAAGCTTAGTAATTGAAAGCTTTGGAATTCGAAAGCTTAGAAATTCAAAGCCTTGGTAATTCAAAGCCCTAGTAATTCAAACTCTAGGCATTCGAACGCTTAGAAGTTCAAAGCCTCAGAATTCGAAAGCCTTAGTAATTCAAAGCCTTGGAATTTCGAAGCTTAGTAATTGAAAGCTTTGGAATTCGAAAGCTTAGAAATTCAAAGCCTTAGTAATTCAAAGTCTAGATATTCGAACCCTTAGAAGTTCAATGCCTTAGTAATTCAAAGCCTTGGAATTTGGAAGCTTAGTAATTGAAAGATTTGGATTTCGAAAGCTTAGAAGATGAATACGTACATTTTGCGTTTCATTTGGTTCGTTTTTGCAGCTTTTTAACCGGAGTGATGTTAAAATATTTTTCGCGTGTACAAATATGTACGCCTCTGTTCAATTTCGAAGATTGTTAGCACGCGATACACACAAACACACACAGTTGGTTGCGAATCCTAAAAGCTTTCGTGATATTTACCGTACCTAATGTCGTTGCTAGAAGTTGCGTGTAACGCTGAAAGCGTGCGTTTGTAGCGCGATGCTACCAAACATTAATTATGCCGCAGAATCAAAGTTTATTTAATTGTATTAATTATGCAGCAAACGTTTCGCCGGTGCGCTTTGGCGTACGCGAGATCATCGTCGCTGAATCTCAGATTATCCGAAATCTGAGCAACCTGCGTATCACGCTGCTACGTATGTAAGTTTAACCAAAGTCGAGGCTCTGTTTATTCGCCTAAGATCGTCTAGCTAACGTCGAGCACACCGGGATTCCGAGTCACCGAGGAAGAAAGTTTGCCCAGGCGAATTATATCAGCCTTGGCCTCGAGCTTTCGATCGACTTCAATTTAACCCCTTGCTTTACAAATTCTTTCGACGATTGATCAATGGAACACGTTCGCTATTTTCTACTTTAACACCGTGTCGAATGTGAAACACTAATAATGTATTATTGCTTATTTTGTACTTACAATTAGTAGTCCTCGGTAAATACAATTTTTGAAACGAAAATAGAATGAATTAAAGTTTACTAATAAATAGTGAGCGGATTTTGATCTTAATTAGCGCACAGATTACACCACGAGTGTAACTCGTTGCTGTAAGGAAAAATTATAAGTTTCTGCAAAATTGTTGAAAGATAATCGGGAAATTAATTTTCGCGATCGTTTATGGAGAAAGTATAGCACTGAATACTCAAAGAATCGTAGCTTTAATGAAGTATAAATCTTGCACGATTAATTTAGCTGCGATGTTTGGAATTCAAAGGATCGGGTATGCAAATTCAAATTGAAGGGTTTGGAAATTTGAAGGCTCAGGAATTGCAGAAACTTGGAAATTCGGAGACTTAGAAGTTCAAAGCCTTGGAATTCGAACGTTTAGAAGTTCAAAGCCTTGACATTCGAACGCTTAGAAGTTCAAAGCCTTGGAATTCGAAAGCTTAGAAATTCAAAGCCTTGGAATTCGAAAGCATAGAAATCCAAAGCCTTGGAATTCAAAGCCATAGTATTCGTAAGCTTAGGAATTCAAAGTCTAGGCATTCGAAAGCTTAGAAATTTAAAGCCTTAGCATTCGAAAGCTTAGAAATTCAAAGTCTAGGAATTCGAAAGCCTAGAAATTCAAAGTCTAGACATTCCAAAGCTTAGAAGCTCAAAGCTTTAGAATTCCAAAGCATTAGTAATTCAAAGCCTTGGAATTTGGAAGCTTAGTAATTGAAAGCTTTGGAATTCGAAAGCTTAGAAATTCAATGCCTTAGTAATTCAAAGTCTTAGTAATTCAAAGTCTAGGCATTCGAACGCTTAGAAGTTCAACACCTTGGAATTCGAAAGCTTAGTAATTCAAAGCCTTGGAATTTCGAAGCTTAGAAATTCAAAGCCTTGGAATTCGAAGGCATAGAAATTCAAAGCCTCGGAATTCAAAGCCATAGTATTCGTAAGCTTAGAAATTCAAAGTCTAGGCATTCGAAAGCTTAGAAGTTCAAAGCCTTGGAATTCGGAAGCTTAGCCATTCAAAGTCTAGTTATTCGAAAGCTTAGAAATTCAAAACTTTAGTATTCGAAAGCTTAGAAATTCAAAGTCTAGGAATTCGAAAGCTTAGAAGTTCAAAGCCTTGGAATTCGAACGCTTAGAAGTTTAAAGCCTTAGTAATTCAAAGTCTTAGTAATTCAAAGTCTAGGCATTCGAACGCTTAGAAGTTCAAAGCCTTGGAATTCGAAAGCTTAGAAATTCAAAGCCTTGGAATTCAGAAGCATAGAAATTCGAAGCCTTAGTATTCGAAAGCATAGTAATTCAAAGTCTAGGAATTCGAAAGCTTAGAAATTCAAAGCCTCGGTATTCGAAACCTCAGTAATTCAAAGCTTTGGAATTCGAAAGCTCAGTAATTCAAAGTTTTGGAATTCGAAAGCTCAGAAATTCAAAGCCTTGGAATTTGGAAGCTTAGTAATTCAAGGCCTTGCAATTTCAAGCCTTAGAATTTGAAAACCTGACAATACCCAACTATCGCCGAACAGATTCCCAACGAATCATCTACCGATCCAAGTACTCCAAATTGAATACTACGTAGAATAGAATTTAGGTTACCAGCGTATATCACGCAAGGATAAGAATAGAGGATAAAACAGTAGAGGTGGGAAGATAATTGACGGGACACTCGTGTGATCCAGCGAAAAAAATTGAAGAGGCGGAAAGGAAGAAGGGTGGGAAAGTCTGTCTTGGCTATCGAGCCCATCGACATAAAGGAGGATTTTCAATTAAGGCATAGCGGTTTCCGAGCGACTCGAGAGAGCGAGTGCTGTTCTGGTGGAGGGTGTCCGGACGGCGAACGAGAAAAGAAGCGAAAGAGTGAGGCAAAAAGCTTAGCTTAACGCGGCAAGGGTGTAGATTAAGTGACGCGTCCGTGGCTCGCACGCGGCTTGCTCTGCAATGGGAAAAGCTGCTTAGCTGCTCGAGGAGTCTACACACCCTGCCAGCCTACACCCACTTTCGACTCGTCTAACTTTGCCCGAGGCTCTCCTACAATGTCCGCTACCGTAGAACCTTCCTAATGCCAATTAACCCTTTCTTCATTTTCAAACGTTACACATCGTTTTTTAATACGTTTCATATATTATAATAATATCGTCGTTGAATTTGTTGGAAGCGTTGGAATTTCCAAACGTTTCAATTCTCATGTCTTCGAATTGTTAAACTTTCGGATTTAGGCTAATATTTATTCTTCAACATTAAGTGTACACGAATATACGATATTAACTGTAATATATAAACTGTATATAGTCTAGGAATTCGAAAACTTAGAAGTGCAAAGCCTTGGAATTCGGAAGCTTAGAAATTCAAAGTCTAGGATTTCGAAAGCTTAGAAGTTCAAAGCCTTGGAATTCGAACGCTTAGAAGTTGAACGCCTTGGAATTCGAACGCTTAGAAGTTCAAAGCCTTGGAATTCGGAAGCTTAGTAGTGCAAAGCCTTGGAATTCGGAAGCTTAGAAATTCAAAGTCTAGGATTTCGAAAGCTTAGAAGTTCGAAGCCTTGGAATTCGGAAGCTTAGAAGTTCAAAGCCTTGGAATTCGGAAGCTTAGAAATTCAAAGTCTAGGAATTCGAAAGCTTAGAAGTTCAAAGCCTTGGAATTCGAACGCTTAGAAGTTCAAAGCCTTGGAATTCGAACGCTTAGAAGTTCAAAGCTTTAGAATTCCTAGACTATATACAATTTATATATTATAGTAAATATCGTATATTCGTGTACACTTAATATTTAAGAATAAATATTAGCCTAAATCCCAAAGTTTAACAATTCGAAGACATGAGAATTGAAACGTTTGGAAATTCCAACGCTTCCAACAAATTCAACGACGATATTATTATTATAATATATTAAACGTATTAAAAAACGATGTAGAACGTTTGAAAATTAATCGCGTGGATGATTATTCCGTCGTGGAAAAATGTTTTTACCGTAACACTTTTATCCCTCTATTAGGTTTGCGTATGGGAGACTACTGTATAACTTATGCGGCACTCTTCGCTGTTATGCCGCCCTTCTCATTGCTCCTACCTCGTCGCTCCTTCACTCGAGAGTAGCTGCATTACTCTTTCATTCGCCTCAATCCTCCCGCGGTTTACCTTTGCATACACGCATACTCGCGTGCCTTTACCGCCGCTGCCTCGTGTCTATTCGCTTTTCTTCCGCGACTTTTTCAATGACAACGTTTCGCGAGTTCCTTCCAGTCGAGCCGTGTCTCGCAAATCCGACTGAGACGCTAGAAGAGTGCCAGCTGCTATCCCGATTCTCATTGTCGTCGTCTTTCAGGTCGTTCTACTTCTACGATGCTAATTTTTATTAGATTTATACGATTTCGCGAATTCATAATTGTGAAGCAGGAATTGGAGAAGTGGAAATTAAACGCAGATTTGTTTCATTGTTAATCGTTATACTGATCGCGATTGTCATGGTCTTTTAGGTCTTTCTACTTCTACGATGCTAATTTTTATTAGATTTATACGATTTCGCGAATTCGTAATTGTGAAGCAGGAATTGGAGAAGTGGAAATTAAACGCGGATTTGTTTCATTGTTAATCGTTACATTGATCGCGATTGTCGTCGTCTTTTAGGTCTTTCTACTTCTACGATGCTAGGTTTTAGTAGATTTATGCGATCTTTATACAATTCCGCTATTTTTATACGAATTCGTAATTTTGGAGCAGGAATTGGAGAAGTGGAAATTAAACACGGATTTATTTTATTGTTAATCGTTACACTGATCACGATTGTAATCGTCTATTAAGTCGTTCTACTTCTACGATGCTAGGTTTTAGTAGATTTATGCGATCTTTATGCAATTACGCTATTTTTATGCGAATTCGTAATTTTGGAGCAGGAATTGGAGAATTGGAAATTAAACGTGGATTTGTTTCATTGTTAATCGTTACACTGATTGCAATTGGCGATGGTTTATAGGTGCTTCTACTTCTACGATGCTAGTCTTTACTAGATTTATGCGATCTTTATGCATTTACGCTATTTTTATGCGAATGCATATATTTCAAAACGGAATTCAGGGATGTAGCTAGGGTGGACAACATTGCAACACGTTGGTTCTTAATAGGTTAACTAAAGAGACATAAATGAATTGTTTCAGCCTTATAATACAACAATTTATGCTTTGCCTTAACGCTAACTGTAATCAATTCGGTAAATCTTTCTCAGTGAAGGAAGGAAGCAAAAAGAGATGCAAACTGTGGGAAACTTATTAGTTGGACAATATAAGAATCGTCGTAAATTTAAATGAACGAAAGGAACAACGCAGTGTATGTAGAATCTTAAACCGTATCCACATTTTACATATACCAATTCGATAAATCTTTCCGACGACGAGTGAAGCACGAAACAAAGGGAAAAACAATACGTGAAAAGCTGGTTAATCAGGCAATAAAATAAGTATCATAAAGTTACATGAACGAATGAAGTAACGATGAACGCGTAGAATCTTAAACTGTACTAACATTCTACGTACACCAATTCGATAAATCTTTCCGAGTGAAAAAGGAACAAAGCAGAACATAAAGAACAGGACGCAACTAAAGAACAAAGAATGTAAGAAACTAATTAATCCAGAAACCAGACGATAAAAGAATTGTCATAAAGTTAAAGAAAGCGAAAGAGACAGCGACGAATATAGCATCCGTAGGCGAATATTTTAAAACCGAGGCAGGTACGGTTAGCGTTAAATATTTCGCACGCTATGCGATTTCCGGTGGCTTTTTGCACCGCTCCAAATTTCCCATAAATGCATAGAAGGGCCGCAGTGTAATCGTTAGTTAATTGGAAACGGGTGCGCTTTAAAAATACACCTCACGGTTCGCAAAAGCTGCTGCTCGCGTTATAGCGTTCTACGGGCCGCAAGTTCGACAGACACCTACACCTAAGCATTAACATACTTTAGAAGTAGTTAGACTTCTCGAATGTACGGAATGTAGGTTGGCAAATGAGTTTCGCCCGTCAAAGCGTTTCAACTCGTATATCCACGTTATTAGTTCACCATACGTTATTACTTTGCTTGTTTGTTCCGCCGATAAACGAGAGGAATTCATCCCTCGTGCTTCGATTGGCAGCTTTAAAACCATTTGCAGACGAGTGTCGGTAAATATCGGATGGAACTTTTCTTAGTTTTCTAGGCACGCTTTAATACTCTAATGGACGAAATTTGCTCTGGTATCGTTAACCCTTTTCACTCGAGAACTCTCAAACCTAGTTCATTTTGGCAACATAGAGTTGTCTATCGTGTGCAAAAAAATTAATATTAGTGTTAATTGAAGAACAGTAAAGTTTATTAGTACGTAATATAACTGAATATAAATGATGAAACGAAGAGTATAAATGACGAAACGCGTGCTGCTGTTATACTGTCGTACAGGACACTGAAGAATAATACGACGCACAAGGGCGACGTCGCACGACGTAGAAGAAACGAAAACAAACCAGCACTACGTACCATACGCAAAACACTCATTGTCATACAAAATATAAGTGTACCATACTTAACGATTAGGTATGACTTTTTAGTGAAACTATTAGTCTCCGAATTACAACAAGAATAGAAGCATCGCTTAGAAATTCTTTAGTGTAAAGGTTTAACCTTCTACTACGAAAGATAATTGAATCGGAAAGATCGAAATAAAGGTGCACGAAACTTTTGAACTATTAACCCACTAATTGCAAAAGACGTATGTATACGTCTAACAGATTTTGTATAATACAACGTAAATCAATTTCCTAATTTACCATTGTATGACTTTTTATTTGAAGTATTATAATTTTCATTGAACTATTATATTTGAAGGGTTGTTTTAACGGAAAGGCAACGTTACATTTATTTTACATCTTAACTGCTTCGTAGATGCAAACTGCGAACGAAACAATGCACCTAGTAGATTTTGTATAATACAAGATAAATCAATTACTTAATTTACCATTGTACACCAATATTTAAAAGTTTATTTCGATAGAAAGGCAACATTTTATTATTCTACACTTATTTCACAACTTAACTTGTGCATTTCTATTTACACCAATTCTTTATTACTATTATTATTATCTAATATTATCATTATTATACTTGCCAATCTAGCAGCGACGATTATTTTACTATCGTGCCGCAGTCGAAGGGTTAATTAACGTATACAAGATAGCCCGCAATTTACTAACAGATAAAAAGAATTCAACACGCGTGTATGTATATTTATCTTTTTAATATAAAGCAAACACGGAAGTTAACGATGCAAGTGTTTAAATGTAGCCACGTTATTTCTACCACTTAATTTAAATTAACAGAGTCTCTGTCTTTATCGTTGAAAGAGAAATAAAATCAGCGAAGTCTTTGCAATTTTTCCTCGACAATAGATGGCTTATAAACGTCTCCATTACTAATTGGGCGAAAATTCATTAACCCCTGTTACGTTCCATCGGCAAAAAGTTAACAGACAACGTAAAACGAATGAAAAGCGTACGAGGAGGGAGAAAGAAGAGACTGGCGCCGCGTGGATATTATTTTCCAATTTGTATTCCGAGTTAGAAATGCCCGTTTCGGATGAAAATATTCATACATACATGTGAATTCCGATTGGCGATATTCAACACTGTGCCGCGTCGAAACATACGGTTTGCAAAACGTATAACGGTCCTTGCATTTGTATTCATGCGGTTTTTTTCACCGCTTTGCCTGTTTTCCCCTTCTACACCGTGGATCGTGTTCAGTTCGCTCGTTTCTTCCCTTTTTTCGCTGCATTTCTTCATTACGTCCATCTTCGTTTCCCCTCGTTGTTACGAAAAGCTTACCGTCTGACGAGATTCTTCCTTCCGACACGAAATTACAACACTCCACCGTTCGCAATTCATTAGAACAAAATTATGTATCGAGTTTTAGTTGCTTCCTGTATTTTCTTCTTTTTTTTCTTTCTAATTATCTGTCATTTTACTTGACTACTTTATTGGATGTCACGTTAAAAGAACATCCGAGACACGTTTGTTTCTCTTAACTCGTTAAAATGGAATTCATTGCTTTCTTCTGTGATACATCTTACACTTTTCACCTTTTTCTCGATAATCCCAAATTTTCTTCTACTAGGGTAAATGTACCACGTACCGTGTTATTAAATCATTGTCGATCTTCAACGTCCTCGGTTAATAACGAACACGGCGTGTGCTTGTAGGGAGGCTAGTAGATGGTAATTAAAACGGGAATGTAACTACTTGCGTGCCTTCTTGTCGCGGACGAATAATACTTCTGCTCGTTACAATCTAGCGTATTGTAAACAATAGTGTGGGATGGCGAGTGCGCGTGTGAATGTACTGTTATGCTGCATCACTCTCCACACTGACTCAACTATGACTTTGCCCTCTTGGTCATGGTGTGAGTCAGATGTTTTGGCCGCTGCAGGCCCTATGACAGCGTGGGCCCGCTTGGCCAGTGACAAAACGATACAACTAGGACTATTTAAGGGACAATCCGGCAAAACTTGGGTGGACTTCGATATTCGCGACAGTAATGTTTAGACGTGCGTCGATGTGCAGTTTCTTGTGAACATTCTGTTGGTCACCTATTCAATAAAAACTTCTGATTATCAAGAAGAAGAAGGATCATTTCTCGAGGGAACCCCATCCTTTCCTTTTTCACGGCATAACAGTACGAAGTATGCCTGGCGCCAATGAACGATGTGCGGAATGAAACGTTTGGGACTGTGAAGGAAAGGCCTACGTGCCTGCGTTTGTCTTCTTGCCAGATTTGATCGAAAACGCCGAGAGGTCGTCATCAAAGCGTGAGAGTGTGTGAATGCGTGTGCAAAGGACTAAAAGGATGAATGCGACGCGTGAAGGCAGGCTGGAAAGAGAGTTCGTGCGTGAGGAGTTGTAGCGAGAGAGAATAGCGTAGCACGTCGTGCAGTGTTTAGTATTAGTCATTCGGTATCCAATAAATAGTTATTAACTTCACCATTGCGAATACCCTCAGATTATTATCCCCTACAATAGTAATAATACTTTAATCGGCGTTAATTGTAGCGTTAATACGTCTACG
Source organism: Eucera pruinosa (assembly GCA_028830335.1). NCBI lineage: Eukaryota > Metazoa > Arthropoda > Insecta > Hymenoptera > Apidae > Eucera > Eucera pruinosa. The sequence continues at coordinate 3,728,282 of JAMYCR010000001.1, read as the reverse complement.
TTCCAAGGAAGAAGCCAAGTTACCACGAATTTACGCGCTAGCGGGAATAAATCGGCATTGAAGGTATTTTTTTATTCGCGCGAGAATGGCTTCGAATCGAGTGGCCATTCGGTGTTTTATCAGCCTCATTAAAAAGGTATTTGCCGTGTTGCAGGGGATATTTACTCGTTCTATTTGCGGCAGCTGATTCCCATGGACCTGGCGCATAGTATGCATTACAAACAGCCGGAGTAGCTAGCTCCTCTTTCCCGGCGTCTTTCACAGTTCGCGGCGCTTTAAGTAAACGAAATCGGGTAAGCGAAACTCTCCACCTGAGAGCCTCTCGGTATAAAGCTATCGAGGATCTCGAAACAAGTCCGCGGTAGCGAACGAAATGCAACCCGGCTGATTCTATGGGGAAAACATTAACGGCTGCGAGCTGGTTGAAATTGGCCAACTTCTCGTTGCCGATGCGCCGTTTTCGATAACATCCATCGCCATTAATCGTTGCGAAGATCGGTAAGATTGCGACGAGCTTCGCAGAGGAAACTCGGCGAAGTCCCAAAGCAGGATAACATCGGTTTTTGTTCTGCGCTTTCGCGTTCGCGTAAATGGGAGATTCAGTGGCGATTAGATTTAAATAAACGGACTGGCGAGGGACACTTTTGGAGACGATTCACGCGCTCGCGACTGGATTCGGATTCTCGTTTACGGGTCGCGTTCGAATTGCTAACGATTTGACTTTGGATTTAACCCTTTGCACTCAGTTGGCGCCTTTACAGCGACATACGTGAATTTTTTCGCAATTCAACGTTTAAGGTTTCTATTTATTTCTACTAATTCAATTTCTATTTATTCCAAAGCAAAGCAAATTAAACACCATCCTTCCTATTTCCGAAGTACAGAATAACACTTGAAATTCTCACAAGCGCCGAAAGATAGTATTCAAATTACCGGTAGGTCATATTATTAAAATTGTTTCGGAGTGCAAAGGGTTAATCGTTGGAGCTACTGGCGATCGAAGCAAATTTATTAGAACTACGTCGAGTCGTTTGACGGATTGTTGCAATGAAAATAATACGAAGAAAAGAAATCTTCGTTTGCAGTGTTTATGCAAAGCGGCTGACTAATCTTTAAAAACACGATACTGTAAAATTGGTTTGGTTTTGTACGAGAATTTTTATGAGAAATCGTTGGTGAATTATTTTGATCGCTTTAGTAGTTTCACTGATTACGTTGAAGATAATATGGAATATAATAATTAGGCTGGTGTTCAAGCAAATTCGCATTTTTCTGGTTTCAGTTAATGGAGTAATTCAATCCGCAATTCGGAAAAGCTTCGATTCTCGTTTGCAACTGTTAGTGACGTTCAAATATTGCAGACAATTATACGAAATGTTATTAATTAGACTGCAGGCGTTTAGACAATTTCATACTTATGTAGTATCGGAAATAGAAGGCCGCCCTGTACATAGTTGTAAGCGCACCGTCAACCCTAGCTTTAAGTATAGTTTTAAGAGAAAGCTGCCCGCCACAGGAAGAAGGCCATAAAGGAGAAAGCGGGGCTTGAAGCGACGAAAAGCAGACGCGTCGCGGAAAACTCTCGCTGACCCTTCTAGGACCTGGCGACGCGGTCGCCCAAGTTTCGGCGGGCAAAACGTGAGAATGGTGGGAGTATAAGGGAACGAATGCCGGGGATGATTGAAAAAAGAACAGAACGGTGTCGAACGTGGAGAAGCGAGGAGCATTGTGTCGTATTGCGAAGAGTGTTGTAGTTGTAGTTGTGTAGGCTGCCGCGTGCCACTATTAATCATAGAAATTTTTATATATAATATAACCTTATTCAGCCATAATTTAATTAATAAACCATAGTTACTACACTTATATAAACGCTACATTTTACGAACGCAACAAACTAAACTCAAATAAATTAAACTTCTCGCAGCCTTCGAAATTCAACTCAATCGAATCGCATCCTTTATTCTGCAAAAGAAGTTTTCCAATTCGAAACAAAGCTTCCTACCTTCGACGCAAAAGTTCGAACTTCAATTAACATTATTCGCAACCTAGGAAACGTTTAAAATAAACTGCGGAGCGATTTGCTTGAAAATGATCCGAGAATAGGATCATTACTAAATGTCGTTCTTTCCACCGTAATTTAAATATATCGTTTACTTTTTCGTACCTTCGCGACCCGTGTATCTTTCTCGACGTCCAAATTTCCCATAAAATTGCCCGAGAATCCCGAAGCTAGTTACAATTGGCATCGAGCAAGCCGAGAATTAAGGAGCGGCAAATTTCCTCCGCGGGAAAGGTGAAAAGGTGCAGGCGAGTAAGAACGTAGTGGAAAGCAGCTTGGCCGGTGAATTTATTGCCGGTGCAATTGTACCACCGATTCGTTTCGGATCCGTTTCCTTGCGAGGCTTCGAGAGGCGCGCCGATTACCAAACATGGTGCAGCACGAAATTGGGTGGCTGTACCATTGTAATTGGTAGATTAATCGTGTCAGTGACGATTCTATTTGCCCGGTTACAGCTGGGTTGCGCGTCCGATAGAAATAGAGTGAGCGGAAACCGCGGCCAGGGGATCAAGCGGAATAAAGATGGCAAATAATGGCGAACACGTGGCTTTCTCCTCTTCCAATTAATTCCATGTTAGCGGAAGTGGAAGCGATCCCGTTGGAAAGATACCGGGAAAACGGGGCCAGGGTAAGGAGGGAGGGGGGGGGGGTGGAAAAGACTTGTCGCTAAAGCGGCGACAAAAAGGCTGAGACGTTATTCTTCGCTACGCTACGGAGAGTCTTGGCAAATCTCCTGCTCTTACAGGACTTCTCCATTGTAGCTCTTAAAGTCCGCAGAGGATGACGCTTCCATACGGTCTATCCGGTGGCTGTTCGAGGAACAGCTTTTCTGCCGGAAGCGTATAATCTGCAGAGGTAACGAGCGTGCAACCACGAATGGACGCGTTACGCGTCGTCTTCTGCGACCACTCGAAGAGAATGTATTATACAAACGCTAGGGGTAGATGTATCGCGTATTGCCACTTCGAGGTTCGCGCTTTAAGTAACTCTATTTAACTATTTCGGAACGTCGTTAACGTAAAGATCTCGTTACAGTTTCTCGTCGTAATATTGTTCAACCTCTCTTTTATTTGCGTAGATTTTTTATTATATATTTAATATAATAAATTCATTACTACGTAAGTGAAAATATACAACAAAGTCTCGAAGTCAAATATTATGCTCGAAACTGGAACGATCTTTATCTTTACGTTAACGACGTGCCAAAATAGTTGAATAAAGTTAAGCGAGAGCGTTAATTTATTTTTAAATTGCCCTGTTTCATCGATGACACAATTAATTGCCCTAGAAAAAGTTGCACGATTCAGAATCGAGGTACAAATACATGAGCCCCGTTCAGAAGCGAAACTAATCGGCTACCTAAAACGAATTAAATTAATTTGTGGAAAGTTTAAGAATAATTATGTAGGATTGTGGACACTTCTAGACCCAATAGAAGAGAAAGACAATATATTACGAATAAGGACGTTAGACACACGGTAAAAGGCCACAGTGGGACTATGGCTTAGTGATTAACGCGATTATATTAGTGACCATCCGAAGATTTGGGTTCGATTTCCGCCGTCGGCGCAGTTTCTTTTTTAACACGAAAGTGTTTAACAGATGGGGTCGATGTTTTAAAAGTGTCCGTTACGGAAGTGATGTCACAGCTGGGTACGATATGTAACGGAAGTGACGTCACAGTTATGAAATTATCAGGGGACGGAGGATGATGTCATCGTTATAATTAACGGCGAATTCGTTTGGGGATAACATTGTCACTATTGGAAATGGGTTATAAAATAATGAAGCAGTTTATATCTATTGGTCTCACTTTATTAATACGGCTTTAAAAAAACACGTCTGACTGTTTCTATTTATCGAAACCGAATGGGACGAACACCAAAAAGGTTAGAGTCCGCTTTTATTGACGAGACTGTTTATGGCTTTGCCTGGCGACGAAGTCACTTGTCTTCGTATAATGAAAACCAGACACATCTTTCTATCGCCAAATTTAGTCTATCTAATAAAGGAACGTTGGGCATTATTGCTATTATCTAGCTTAGCATTAGTAATAATTCAACAGTCACGGTAGGTCGTATATAAGGAGTGTGCGGGTACGGGGAGATCAGTGTGCTCTTATATATCATAAGAAGGTGATGTGCTATGGATCGGTCTGAGCTCTTACAGAGAAATAATTTTCATCTGGATTTAACGAATAATTCTGGGATAAGCACAACTAAATCAGGGACCTGCATTGATGGCGTATTTTCAACGTATATCCCTGTGGAAACAAAAGATTATATATCATACTTCAGTTACCATAAACCGTTAGTAAGCGGTATTAACGATAACCCGTAAAGTATATTTTTCACATGATGTACTGTAATTCTAAGCATTCAAATATTTTAAAACACGTATGAAACGACCAATAAAATAATATACAGCTAAATTGTCTTCATTTATTACATCCAAAAAAGTTCAATGATTTCAGTTAAACACTTTCGTGTTCTGAAAGTGTACAGCAGTACAGTTTTTTTTTTCGGCTATACAAGGCGATACGGCTCGACGCGATACTACAATTACGTGCTTAGATATGTTTCTTACGAGTAAAATTCAGCGGGAAGGGAAACAGGAAAGAAGCTTGGCCACATTTTCACCAACGCCGCGTTGAAATTTTTATTCGCCCGGGCGGTGGAAATTTTCGTAATTAACGCAGTCGCAGTTACGCGTCGCAAGATGAAATATGTTGCAACAAAATTGCAACGGGCCGTGCATTACGCGCGCGGCGCCGGAGGAAGTTCTTTATACCGGGCTAAGCGTAATTTTATCTTCTGCGCGCTTAAAATTTCTCTTAGCTGTCGCAATAACGCGAAACGCGAAACGGGGGAACCGGGCGAAAGCCGCGAAATTTAATTCTACAATTAATTACAAACGTTTGCCGTCCATCGCGACGCGCAAAGCGATTCGCGGGCTCCGTTCGCGAGTTTCCATTTTTCCGAAAAATAATTCCCGCGCATGCACGCGTGGAAGTTCGTAAATCTGCGTTAAATTTGAATGCTACGTAATAAAGTGAAAATAATCAAAAGATTAATCGACACGGGGGGGATCTCATTTGCCCTGGAAATGGCTAACCCTTCCACTGCGCAAACACAATTTTACGCGTCAAATAACTTTCGCATAAATGGCGATACTAAAATGCTAAATTAATACGCAAGCTACGCGTTCGCAATTTGCGCGCGCGTATACGCGTACGAACGCAATGTATTTCAACATTTATTTCATATGTTAATACCAGCCCGTGTAAAGCTTCCCTCTTGTATCGGGCACGGCCCGATAATTGCCGTTTCGAAATTTTCAACCGAATCAAAACGATACGCATTCCTACGTATATATGTATGCGTATGTGTGTGTAATGTAGAATTACACGTAACGCGCTCGAATCTTCTTTACAAATTTAACAGACTTGCGTATTTTGGAACGTTTATTGGAAATTTCGATTTGGAGAAGATTACTCCAGATAATGGTAATCTTACTAAGAAAATGGTTATCTTACTAAGATTACCATTACTATATGGGAATATTTAAAGAAAAGGGTATGATATAATTTTTAAGAATTAAAATTACCCTCCATTTAAGTTCGACTTGTATTAGAATTGCAATTTTTTAATTGAGGTCGAAACGATATGAATTTGCTTGAAGATCTACGGTTTGCTTATCAGACATTACTTTTTACTATTATTATCATCAGACTGCGGATTTTTATGCAAATTCGTATTCTTATTAACACGATTAGTGAAACGAAACTGAAATGAAAAATTGTTTCATCATTTCAATATTCTAATTTGTACCATTTTTTAAATCGCTTGTACATTTTTGCTATCAGTTTTACTAACATTGTTATTAGTAAACTGCGGATTTTTATGCAACTTTGTATTTTTATTAAGAAGATTAAAATAGCGAAACTGAAATGAAAAGATGTTTCGCCACTTAAATATTCTAATTTGTACCATTTTTTAAATCGCTTGTACATTTTTGCTATCAGTTTTACTAACATTGTTATTAGTAAACTGCGGATTTTTATGCAACTTTGTATTTTTATTAAGAAGATTAAAACAGCGAAACTGAATTGAAAAGATGTTTCGCCACTTAAATATTCTAATTTGTACCATTTTTTAAATCGCTTGTACATTTTTGCTATCAGTTTTACTAACATTGTTATTAGTAAACTGCGGATTTTTATGCAACTTTGTATTTTTATTAAGAAGATTAAAATAGCGAAACTGAAATGAAAAGATGTTTCGCCACTTAAATATTCTAATTTGTACCATTTTTTAAATCGCTTGTACATTTTTGCTATCAGTTTTACTAACATTGTTATTAGTAAACTGCGGATTTTTATGCAACTTTGTATTTTTATTAAGAAGATTAAAACAGCGAAACTGAATTGAAAAGATGTTTCGCCACTTAAATATTCTAATTTGTACCATTTTTTAAATCGCTTGTACATTTTTGCTATCAGTTTTACTAACATTGTTATTAGTAAACTGCGGATTTTTATGCAACTTTGTATTTTTATTAAGAAGATTAAAATAGCGAAACTGAATTGAAAAGATGTTTCGCCACTTAAATATTCTAATTTGTACCATTTTTTAAATCGCTTGTACATTTTTGCTATCAGTTTTACTAACATTGTTATTAGTAAACTGCGGATTTTTATGCAACTTTGTATTTTTATTAAGAAGATTAAAATAGCGAAACTGAAATAAAAAGATGTTTCGCCATTTAAATATTCTAATTTGTACCTTGTTTTAAATTACTTATATACATTTTTGCACGTTCCATGCATTATATAAATGCATAAGAATCCTATAAAATGTATATAAAATGGATAATTCCATAAATGTATCAAAATCCGCAGTTTAATTACTAGGCTTATTTCTATTAATTTCCTATTATTTTCCCACTTATTTCCTACTTATTATACACTGTTGTTAATAGTTTACCTATGAAAAATCTATTAGTAGGCTTTTCGATGACAATACTCAACAAGCAGAAGCCTATTAATCAGCTATATTCAACCAACGTTTATTTACTATATTTTTCTATTTAAAAATCCCATTATATTTAAATACCAGCATACCCTAAGTCTAAAAATGGTTCTAACATCAGAGTTATAAATATATATAATAAAGCTAGAGTGCTGTACATAATTTTGATTAAAAAATTATACAGCTTCAAAAATAAGCGCGTAAATATCCAAATGACAATGAAAACTAAAAATTACAAAACATAGCAATTGAAGCCACGAACGGTTGCTAAAATGTTAACAATCGAACAAGAATACATCAATCCCCACCCTCGATTCTTAAAACTCGTTAAACGTTCCTTTGTTCCGTGCGCAAAGGGTTAAAAGGCGATAGGCCAGCAGCGATACTTTTAACCCCAGCAGGGGATGATAAATGCGTCCCGTTAAGTACAATTGCATAACGCTGTGCCCGTATTAATCGCGTATAAGATGGCAGTGCTTAATATTGCCATCAACGTGACGAAGGAGCAATAACCTTACAGACTATGCATGTTCACGTGTAAAGTACTTACGCGCGTGTTTCATCGGAAACTTGGCTCGCGTGACTGCACAGCGGCGGGGCGCGGCGGGTTATGCTTTTAAAATCCTGTTAGCAGTTGCGAGCGCGAAATTTAACAAAGAAACTTACAGATTAGTTTCACCAGATATAATTGGACGCGGTGGCTGGAACTGTGCCTTCGTAATAATAATTGGGGGGAGCGTCTGTGTTCCGCGGAAACGAAGTTCCGCGAGCTGGCTGGTTGCCTGGTTGCCCTCGCAACCGAGCCACGCGTGCGGAGGCTCGGGAAAAGAATAAAAGGGAAGAGCAAGACGACGGCGGCGGCGGCGAGGATCAAAAGGCGAGCGAAGGACGAGAAAGAGAGGAGAAAAAGGTCGAGTGAATGAGACGCGCGAGGGATGGTACGCGGCGCGTATTCAATTTCATTGCAACGGGAATAGGAACGGGAGATGTGTATACATATATTTACGCATACGAATTGCCTCTCCGCGAAAGTGGCTCGCTTCTTCGCCGTTCGACGACAAAACGTTGGCGTTTCGGCGAAGCGACGTCAAAGAGAATCCAATGCCATTTCTCTTGCTCGCGTGGGAATATTTTAGCCGCCAGTGGCTAACTTAACGGCGATTAATGACGCGCGCGTTGGGTTTCGCTCGAGTGCTTAAGAATTTCACGCAATTTGCCAGCTATTAGGAGTACGATGATCCAATAATGAACTCGTGGTTCTCTCTAATTAGTATATATGTCAGTGTCCCCATAAACGACACTTGAATTCGTTTATTTAATAGCGAAGTAACGTTTGAAGAATCGTAAGTAAACAAAATTTTCGTACTAAATTTGGACTTTACGTGAAAACGCATATAGACATTGTATATTCGTGTACGCTTAATATTTGGAAATAAACATTGGGAGATAAATGTGCTGTTGAACATCGAAACAATGTAGTTATACCAATGTAACATTGACCAATGTAATTATAAAGTATGAGACGTGTAATAATTCAGTAAAAATGATACGTTTACTACACACTACCGGCCAAAAATTTAGTATCACTTTCAGGGTTACATCTACACGTAATCCTCTAATAATCTTTTCATCGATCCAAATTTAATATTCTACAGATCAATAACAATTTCCTTCACATTCACAGATGTTTGCTTGGGCGTTTCTTTAAACTAACGCATCTCTAAATTCTCTTATCATTCTAAAACGCGTGATGATATCAAACTTTTGGCCAGTAGCGTATACCTTATATCTGTTACACAAACTGACGTGTTAATATATGCAAAACGTGTTTCCATTTAAATGAAAAGTTTTCAAGCGACGGTACGAAGGACAGTTGACTTTGTTGTACATTTTCAAGTAAACAATTCGAGTCGCGACGCAAATAAACGAGCTGTTCGCACGAATAGCGAAACGAATCGTCGATTTGTCTAACGATAAAGTTTCACCGGTGAAATCAATTTCTCTTTCATCGATGTCTCATCTATCCGAATAACGCATAGCCGAGTGATTCGATGAAAAATGATTTTTTTCGGTCTCCCTCGTGGCGCGGTCTTATCTTCGACCTTGCGACTTTCCAGCCGCCAGCCAAGGAAAGAGGGTAAAAATTAACATAACTCGACATCTTTGCGAAGGGAGACTCTCCTTTAAAAAGTGTCTTTCCATTCGAGATACTCGGCGAGCAAAGTGAACTCCGATATAAACGACTCTGTTCGTAAAACGACGGGCTGCCTCGCTTCGAATTTTTCCCATAGCTTTTATTCGCTTCTGAAGATTGAACTCTTTGCCGTGTCTGTCGGTGGCTTTTGCACGCGCGACTTGCAGCAACGGTGGTGCGTAGCCTAAAATACTGCATTTTTGCCAAGCTATTAGATCGTTGCACGTAAAAGTGGCCGATTTTAGGAGGTAAACATGCTGTTGAACATTGAAACATGGCCAACGTAATTATAAAGTATGGAACGTGTTGGATTATTTATACATGAGCAATAACAAAAATGAATCAAACATTGGGAGACACTGCATTGTGGGACCGTACTGCCACCATCAGGTCTAAGGGCTTCTGACTGTTTGTCACCAAAGGCCAGAGAAATAAACACAATGCAGGCATAGTTTCTATTCTTTAAATGGACACTAGAATTTTACATTCGAAGGCTGAGCGTCGCTTCACTTCTCTACTGTTTTTCAAACAGTAAAGACGTCCTTCCAAACCGCGAAATAAAGTATATATAAATTAAACCTAAGAACGAGACTATAATTTATTTATCCCATTTCCAATAGAACGTGTCGTAATTTAGTAAACGCGATACGTTTACTATACATCTTGTATCCGTTACGCAAAATGACGCGTTAATATATGTAAAACGTGTTTCTATTCAAATGAAAAGCTCTCAAGCGACGGTAATAAAGACATCGGACCTTGTTGTACATTTTCAATTACGTAGTAATGAATTTGTTATATTGAACATATGAAAAATATGTTCATAAATAAAGGAGCGGTTGAACAATATTATGCTGCAAACTGGAACGATCTCTATGTTAACTACTTGTCCTACTATTATTTTATCACCTAATTAGGCTACAAATAGTTAACTACTATTTTCGTATCATGTCACGTGCAAATCGTTTGAATATTCTACACACGATTTTTCTTTAATAACATCCAATGTTATAACACGAAATTAAAATTAGCGTCCGAATTAAATTTTATCCTTATTAATAAGCATTTTTCATTAACCTGTGTCGCAATTCATAGAACGAGTGTAAAGGACAAAGGGTTAAATACGTTCTAAAATGGTTAAACAAATTTTAACCCTTTGCGGACGAGAATTAATGACACTTGTGAGAGTACTTTAGTTTTGAATTCCACGATTCTGAGTTTTCACGCTTTTCAGTTCCAAACCATTTAATTTCCAACGATTTCAAATGTTTATCATTACGTTAAGCATTCATTGCATTAAGTTTTATGCTTTAATAGTCGACGTCCGTTCGGAAAGCCAAAAAATGATTAGTCGACTATTTGTCGACGCTCGTCCGCAAAGGGTTAACTTAACAAAGTAAGTAAAAGTAAAGTAACTTGACAAAGTTACGCGCGAACCTTAAAGTGGCAATACGTGGTACATTTACCCTATTTCGTGTAATTGTCCATATAACGCGCGTTCCGCGTCTGTTGCAAATACAAATTCCCCATAAACGCGTAAATATCCGCGGTCTACTCGTTACGAAGCCAGGAAACGTGCGTTGAATGGTTGCAATTTTTGCAGACAGTGGATCGAGGTCCACGATAAGCGGAACTCGTTCTAACGGGTTGCATAAGAAGCAACATAAGAGAGATATGTGTTTCTTGGCTATGCGCGAGAAGGCAAAGTAGATGTTACCCGGCAAACTTTCACTGCAATAGCATTCTCCGGCGCACAGGCGTCTCGCGCGATTCTCACGAATATTTGCCGTGCACTCTGGCTCCGCCGCAGCCGTATTTATACATTCGATACTTTGCAATACCTATGTATCCGCGAAATACATTTCCATGCAACTTTCTATCGTCGACTGGTCGAACCCCGATTTCCTTCTTTTCTTTCATCTTTCTTTACAGCCAATAATATGAACCATTAATTAAAACATTTTTCCTGAAACGTAACACTTTGCACGAGTTAAATATTACGGTGCGCTATGCTGAAACACGCGTTAAATCCTATTCCGGTCCTCGGGACGAAGTATGTATAGAAAAATTGCGTGGAAGTGAACGCGTTAACAATCCAGAATCGAGAATCGCTGGATTATTAAATACCGCGATAAATCACGTTGCAAACGTTGCCATAACACTTTGCCAAACGTTCGTATTGCACCTTTGCTTCGTATTATCATTATCGTATTACGTCTCGTTCAATCCCGGGGCAAGTCTATTACGAATTACGATTAACAAAAGAAGAAAGGGATCGCAAATTCAGTTATCAAGCTGTACAATATCCCGTTCTTCTTTTTTTCTCTCTCTCTCTTACTCTCTCGCAAAAGCGACGAGGAATTATAGAGCGGAATCCAGTTTTAAGCGTGACTCGCTTTGCGCGCGCGGAGTGAAAGCTGGAATCCACGTTGAATGCATTCCTTTCGGCGACGAGAGAAGTTGAAGGATCGGTAAAAGGTGGGGAAGAGAGAAGGAGAGCCGAAGCGGAGCGTAATACGATGCCCGGGACGTTCCGCGTCGCGAGCAGAGATTAAACTAGTCTGATTAATAACAGTGACACCGACAGTCCCCGGAATTAAAACCTGGCCAAGTCTCTCTGGCCCCATCTAAAAGTTACAGCAGCAACACGCCAGCCTTTCTACCTGCCACCAAATGCTTTCCAATTTTCCATCTCGCCTAAACGATCGCCTAGCGTTTCGTCGACGTCGCGCGATCGCCAAACCAACGCGAACTTGACGCTTCGCGCTTTTACACGTGTAAATGTTCCCAAGAGTCAACGTTCAACTCCTTGTCCTACGATTATTTTATCACTAACGTGTGTCCGGTGATAGCTGATTAATGCTTTTACACATTATTTCACGTACAAATAATTGAAATATTCCCGTATATAATATATAAATCCCGTATAATCCTGTATTAATATTATAATTGTAGGAAGATAATGGCCAAAGGATGCGGATGGGCGTGTAGGATTCGGAGATGATCGTGGGTTTTACACAAGCCAGACCTACACAGCCTGTAAATAAAAGAATTATATCTATTTAACGCTATTCGTCTGGTTTACAGCTGTCCTGCTTCTATCTTACATCTGTCTTACCACTAACTTATTTTTCGCGTATCCGGCTTTTTAAAGCGTCCTTCGCAAGGCGGACGTTCTTCCTCTCCACCAATCAGTGGATTTTTTTTAACCCGCCTACGGCCTCGAACTATGGCGGGGCACCCTCCCCTAGGAGCCGTTCCCCCGTAATTTTCCGTAGGTGCCAGGATCTATGAGGTGGCTAAAATTTCCTTCCTCAAGTCGCTAAGGATTCGACCCCCTCATAAACCTGGTCACCGTTCCGGTTGGCTCGACCGTTACCCATGCCGGTTGTTATAAACCCTCGTAATGTTTATCTCCCTTTCCTAATTTTAGCCTACATAATAATCCCTGATCTCGTAAGACAAAGTTAAAATTACAGTTCAACTTGAATATCACCATCGGTAATATTTGTTTTCGTTGAGTCCAAGTCGTAATTTATCGAACGAGTGTAACTCGTCATTGCAGAGCAAAGGGTTAAAGTTCGTATTTATTTCCGCTAATACGAAGCAAATTAAAGATAACTATTACTCTTTCCGTGATGTGGAGTAACACTTGAAATACTCATCGCGAGAGACAGAAAAATTCGTTGAAGTTGGGGGTTAATTATATTATTGAAATAGTTTTGGAGTGCAAAGGGTTAACACTAGGTTTATGGACATTGTGTAATTCGACAGGATTCCGAACGAATAGGTATTCTGTATCTCTTATTTTTATTCCTAATTTGAGAATTAAGGGGAGGGGATGAATTAGTATTCATATCGTTACATCGATTAAAGTCAACGTTGGTTACTGAAAAATAATGTTTATTTTAGCTTTGCGACCTAAAGCATGGAATTTAAATTCCGTAAACTTTGCGTTAATATTAGGTTGTCGCCTCTTTAACGAGCCTTCGCTTTGAAAGCTTTAAAAGAAGGCGAAATTCGATGATTAACCCCCCCAATTATTATTGCAAGGTCAGATATTGATATTATCGATGTTTATGACGTATAAACTGCGGATCGTTGTGCGTTTATGGGAAAATTAAACGTGCAAAAAGCTACGAAATATTGGAAGCGAAGCGCAAGCTATAATATTTAATGGGTGAATGAAATTTCTATTTTGAGTCTATTCTATTGAAGTTTACGAGACCGCCCACTAAAAGTCGTGATTAAAAGGACAATATGAATTAATTAGTCTTCAGATATTTCAATGCTTTGCTCTAACTTTCGTGTGTCAAATTATGCAAATCGCGCGTAAAAGCTCGCGTAACGCGCGTGTTTATCTCACGACGGAAGAGGAAATTAGAGGTTTCCTAGCTTGCAACCTTCCGAAACGCGCCTAAACACGGATACACGTTTACAAACATAATAACCACCCTTGCAGGATGTTTATGCAAATTTGTATCTTTAGGAGCGCTTTACAACTAAAAGAACGCAATTTAAACGGAGATTGCATAGCTTTATCCTCTAACCCTGTGTTTCTCTCGCGTTTTGGGCTCGCGGCTAAACAAAGAAACGTTCCGCTATGGTATGCACACATTAGATTTTCAATTTATGCGGCACTTTATTTACGCGAGTTTCTTCTAACGTTAAACAATCGTTAAACGATTTCTCGATTTACGTGGATTTTTTATACGTCGTTGTCTCTTCCATTTTTTTTTGTTGGTAATTAAGTTAAGAAACAGTAACCTGTAATAAAACTTTACTATTAGTAACACAACTCTTAAGCAGAGATCAAAATTTGTCCTGCTGGGATTAAAACATAGAACCTCGTTAAAAACGACCAAATCCGTTTTTCTATTTTTATTATTAAAGCTTTGAAACAATTCGTTTGCATCTCCTTTCTTTTAATTACATTTTCTTACACGTGTATACGTTACATAGCACTTATGACTCGCGTAAGATACGAATAACCATATTAATTACATTGATTTTGAATTTGTGTATCCAATAACTATGTAACTATGGTGTGGCTCTTTGTTATATACGAAAGAACCTCTCGTTCACCTCACGCGTGTCCACCCCTGTACTACAACCACATCTTATGAGACTTCGTGCCCCATACTCTGAAATACCGATATCCCAAACAATCAGAGTTTTCGAAAGAATATCTTTCGCCTTATTATCCGACAAAGAATGCAAACACTTTTAAAGTATTTTAATCTACGAAACGTAAGAGCAAACGCAAAATGTATATACAGTGTTGCCTTGGATATTGGCCGAGGTTCTGGACCAAATCTGGCCAAAGTTGAAGGGAGATAGATCTTTCAGGAAATCCTGAGTGTCTCCTTGTTGATAGAGAGCGAGTGAGATAGAGATACACAGCAGGGCTGATCGACAATTCACGTTAGGTGTAAAAACATATGTATATGTATGTACTTGGCCACCGAGGCAGTTTCGAAGCCAGTTCCAAGAACTGGTGGGGATAGCGACAGGCCAATATTCAACGCAAAACCTCGGCCAATATCCAAGGCAGTACTGTATACGTTTTACACCACCGAAAAGGTAAAAATGAAAATGGTAAGCTCCTAATTGGGGTGACAGAGAGAAGCAGTGGATCAGTGGCCTATCCTGTTCCTACAAGGGACATCACTTAAACGTAAATCGCCAATTTTAACGAAACTTACATGTAATATAGTTCTTAGAGAAATTTCTTTTATGTGCGATGGTGCACACTCAGGGGGTGAAATCAGAATTCAGAATTCTCGATACCTTCGAAATGATGAAACTTGGAAAAAAGTTGTTCAAACAAAACGTGCGTACTTTCGAATAATAAATTTAACCATCCAAACAGTTTTGCAAAATATCAATTTGTTCAAAAGATATGTTAAAGAATGATAATTTTGTATATGTACTTCTTCTTCCAATTTTTGTTTCTTTGATTGGTTAACTCCACTCAACTGGTACGTCACGCAACAATGACTCCAGTTCTGGATAAATAGGGACACCCTTTATGGGAGCAACCAGTATCAGGTTGTCTCACCCTGATGAAGTAGACTGCAATGTTTACGAAACGTCGGCAACAAACCATTACCCAACGCGGCTCCATCCCGGAAGCCAAGTCTTACAAATAATCTTACCGCGGAAGCCTCAAAGACCTTAATTTTTGTTTCGTTTAAACAACTTTTTCCTAGGCTTCATCCGTTTCAAGATATCGAGGAAAATGTATTCTTCTATCCCACATTTGAGGACTGATTTCACCCTCTAGATGTGCACAATAGCAGACAAAAGAAGAACACGGGTACAAATATTTGTCTACAACAACTACATTACACGTACATATGTAAGTTTCATTAAAATCGGCGATATACGCTCAAGCGATGACCCTAGCTGGCCAATGCTACAACGTTGCCAAAGCGTTTCTCGCCAAGCATCCGGTGTCTTTATTCACCATCGACAAGAATCGAACGCGAGCTTTCTACCTAATCCGCGTGTCCGCAGCTTAGCGGCCCGGACGAATAACGATATTTCGCCTCTCGAAGCGGAGTTCAGAACTCGCTCTCAGAGTTCGTGACGTTTCGCGGGCACGTGATATCTGCAGTAGAATAGGGTGCAGAGGAACGCGGCCGCGATGAGAAGGTAGAAGAGTATTCGAAAGATTTTTACGAGGCTGATATTGCTCGGCTGCACGCAATACTTCCTGACGGCGGCGGACGCGCACAGGACGTAACTCTCCACGTCGATTTCCGTGGCAACCGGAAATGCATCTTGGTCTTCCGGGGTGAGACGTCGCTGGAGCAGGTACACGCGATTCCTCTCTGCTGACCACCGCCTCGATGAAATTGACTCAAGGGATCGAAGTGCATTACGGACTCTCTGGTGCTCGTCCAGAAGCCTGGCGGAGAAGCAAAGGTTTTACTCTACCGACTCATCTTTTCTCCTCGCCTCTCTCGCTTCGTACTTTTACTCGAATTCTTCGTTGCCTTTCGCCAAGCTTCCGCGTTAATTACCATTCATTCGAACACCGTTAGCATCTACATAATAACAGATGTGTACTATTCGCCCGCGACAAGAAGGCACGCGAGTATTTACATTCCCGTTTCACGTACAATCTACTAACCTCGCTTCGAGCACACGCCGTGTTCGCTATTAACCGAGGACGTTAAAGATTGACAGCGATTTTTGGCAGCTATTCGCGTACGAATAATCTCCACGGTTTCTATCTCAACTAAATAGAATTCGTTCGTTTGAATAGAGAATAGTTGTTTAAGTAGAAACATTGGAATAGAACCGAACACATTTTTATATTTCGAAGAATAACACGGTTACTTGTGACGACAAAAATTACGTAATTTAACATCGCGAAAGGTACAAGATCTACAAATATTCACCCAACGTTTGGTGAATATTTTCTTGATTCGACTTTAAATAGGCGAAGTTTCGTATCGAAGCATAGATTGACTTTGTTGATCAGCTTCGCGTTTTGGCTGGTCTAAACTTGTACCAGCAGGTATGCTTGAAACCGTGTAACCGAAAAGAGGTACATATATGCTTTTTGAACTCGACTCTGCGCGGTCAAGCGAACATTTCAACCTTACTTGTCCGCGAACCTTCAGCGAGTGAACATCGTCACTCTTAGAAATCAGTTTCTTTACTTTTGCATTCTTGTTAAACCGTGCTCTTTTATTTTTGTTCGAAAGACAAGGAATTGGTGGGGAAATCAGTGTCGACTTCCTCTGCACCAGCCTCACCAATAATTGGCTCCGATCAAACAGAATTCTTTTGTTTTAACTATACGTATATATTATATTCCTGTCTTCGTACTTCCTTCTCTCGCCTGCGAGCATAACGTGCAACTACACAGAGTAGAATCGAACTAATTTGCATAAGTTAAAGATATTTATTAGAAAAACCCACTGGCATTCAACAATTTCCCTTTCCTTTTCTTCTTTCAATAAAGTTACGCTAAGAGGAAATTAACCAACAGTCTTGCTATTGTTATCCGAAAGTTTCTTTATCCGAACGTTTACGTTTACCAAGACGCGAGTGGCTCCGCGTTAATACGAAACGCGCGTTACTCGAAACCCCAAAGAAGAGCTGCGTTTGCCCGAGTTGGCGGAACGTCTTCGCGATTTCCCCGGGATTAAATCGAATCGGCGACGTTGACTAATTAGAATTTCGTTAACGAGTCTCTCTTCGCGTCCCTCTCGAAACTCTTCCGCGCGTTTTCCATGCATATAGAAAGTTCGTCGCCATTGTTCGCTCCCATCTAGAGGATTCAATTCGCTGCGGACGGATTCGCGTTACGCCGAGTATCCGTCTTGCCGTGCTCGCGCGAACAGACGCGGGTTATAATTAGCGAGAAGTATTGTACGTGTCCTGTTGCCTAATCGATTAACGCAATTAGACGCAGCAGCGGCGCACGGTAATTTCCCTCGACTGATAAACGGCTGCAGACGTCGCGTTCACGACCATCGCGCGCAACGCGTACACACCTGTATATAGTACCTAAACGCGCCCGTATGCAGATCGATGGAATCCGACTCTATTCGGAGCCTTCGCGTAATTACAAAAGTTCCACGAAGACTAAGTCGTCGTCGTTCGACTTCTCCGAGTAATAAAAGCCGCCGCAAGTTTTCCATATTATTTTTGATTCCACGCTTATCCTGACTTATTTTACCGAATCGAGTTCAGACTTCGACTAGACATTTCAAACTTATCAACACGACGCGAACAGCAAGAATAAAAGGACAACATTTGCTAATAGCAACAGAGGGTGAAACTATATAAAGATAGTTGTGTTAAACGTTGAGACGGATAACGATTTTGGGGACCAAGAGTGGCCTCTAGAGTTGCAAATGGTTAAAGGAAAGCTCATCGAAACGTGAAAAGGAAGCTGGGATAGGAGATATGGTAAATTTCCAGTTGCTTGTACCTTTTCTTCGCTCCGACCAGACCGAGAACCGTGTCACAGAATGCGGATGGCAACCATTCGAAGAACAGCACCAGTATCCAATGCAGCGTTGCCATAGACGTCATCCCGCGGAGGCCGAAACTCGGATACGTAAACTTTCGGTTGCCTCGTCGACCTTTCTTAATCAGGTCACCCCATGTGCCTCCTATCGGAGCTGCGTTGTACACCACCGCACCTTTCGCCTCTTTCCTTAAACAAGCGAAACGGGAAAAATTATAAATACGCGTACCCTATCGAAGGCCGCTTGATTAACCCTTTGATGTCGGCTAGGAGGGAAGGGGAGACGAAAAGTTACGGCGTAAAATTAAATTTCGCGGTACGCAGTTGCTCCGCGGTCAGGCGGAAACTGTTTTACGCGTGCAAATTAAAATACGGTGACTTTAATTAATATTCGAGCACTCTGCTGTTAAAAAAGATCGGTGCTCGTTCGCTTGGCGATGTTCGCATACTTTTGCAACGATATTTTTTCGTTTTATTGGACTTTGCGAAAGTTAGGGGTGGTAATTAGGGGATGAAATAAAATTCTATTAGCTGGTATAATCATTTATAATTCAATGTGAATTATTAATAGGCTGCGAATTTTTATATATTATTTATGGAAGATTTAAATGTGTACAAAATATATAAAGTGACATAGGGTGCAATGAAATACAAAGTATCCAAAGTATGTTACGCATTATAGTAGTTAGGGGATGAAATAAAATTCTATTAGCTAGAATAATCAATTACAATTCGACGTGAATTATTAATAGGCTCCGAATTTTTATGTATTATTTATGGAAGATTTAGATGTGGAGAAAATATATAAAGTGACATAGGGTGCAATAAAATACAAAGTATCCAAAGTATGTTACGCATTATAGTAGCTAGGGGATGAAATAAAATTCTATTAGCTAGAATAATCAATTATAATTCGACGTGAATTATTAATAGGCTGCGAATTTTTATGTATTATTTATGGAAGATTTAAATGTGTACAAAATATATAAAGTGACATAGGGTGCAATGAAATACAAAGTATCCAAAGTATGTTACGCATTATAGTAGCTAGAGGATGAAATAAAATTCTGTTAGCTGGAATAATCAATTACAATTCGACGTGAATTATTAATAGGCTGCGAATTTTTATGTATTATTTATGGAAGATTTAAATGTGTAGAAAATATATGAAGTGACATAGGGCGCAATAAAATACAAAGTATCCAAAGTATGTTACGCATTATAGTAGTTAGGGGATGAAATAAAATTCTATTAGCTAGAATAATCATTTATAATTCGATGTGAATTATTAGTGTATCTTTCATTATGTATTTTTCGTTCTTTCATTTTATTTTTATATATTACTTATGGGAAAGTTAAATGAGCAAATAAAGTATAGAATAGCATAATGTGCAAAAAGGTACGGAATATGCAAAGTAAGCTACGCGTTATGGCAATTGGGGGATGAAATAAGTTTCTATTAGTTAGAATAATCAATGGTAGTTCAATTATTGAAACTATTACTAAGTTATAAATTTTTATGTCTTATTTATTAGGAATTTAAATGTGCAAAATTAAAAAATCGAAAAATTCTAATAGAAATCGCGACAAGCTTTGAACTGCTGCAGCTTCGTAAAGAAGCATTGCAAGCCGATCAACTCAATCATAAAAATCCGCAGTCGACTAATATAATTCGCATCGAACAATAATTAATTACCCTAACCACTAGAAATATATTCCATCCCTTAATTGCCACCTTTAACTATTTGCGAAGTTCAGTAAAAGTATCCGTATGAAATATATTTACCCCACTTTAGAAAGGATTAAAAAACCACCAGTGATTCGCAAAATTGACTGTTAAGTGCCTGTAACCGCCGATAGCGATCGAAATGTGAAAATCGAGATATCGATACCTGTGGAATGCGGAATGTTGGACAAATACGTGCAAACACAATCTGCGATTCTTTTGTTCGCGAAATTGTTAGCGCATGGGTTAGATGATCTACAAAAACGCGTCCATTTCTGTGTATGTAATTCCTGGCGGGGCGATAACCGAGGCCATTTGAACCGGGGAAACCGCCTTAATACGACTTTCCGCTGGCATTTCTCGATATTCGGAATGTTGGCCTCGTAAACTCTGTTGCCTTTTCCCGGCTGCCTCAAAAGAGATTTGAATGCGCTCGTGAAACGAAACCGCGTTCATTTCGCGTAAACTTTAATTGCTACGTTTTACGGCTCTAACAGGGGAAAAGGCAGCCAGCTTATGGATATAAAGACTCGAGATTCACGCGTAACGTATGGCCTTAGTTCTATTGTTCCACTCTAAACCATTTCACCGGCAGTCAGATTTGAAATTTCAATACCAAACGCGCACGCCACTGTAAACAGTGCAGCTTTGCTTAAAGGGTGTACGAATGTCGTTTAAATGGTAAATAGAAGAAGAGTTAATATTAATAAATTAATTAATAATAAATAGAAGAAGTATTCTCGAGGAATTTGTGTTTTTAAAGTGTCAATGGTAATTTGCAAATTACAAGTTTAAAGGTGTATGTAATCTTTGAAGAAGTTTAATTTTCAATAGGTTCAATACTTAACCAAAATTTAATGTTGAGTAATTTTAAGCTGCAATCATTTAGCAAACAATAGCTAAAACTTTAATAATTTTGGATGGTAACATAATTGTAATTCACAACAGTTATTAGATCCTGTAATAATATTAATTCCTAACAAATTTAAGCCTCAACAATTTTAATACACAATAATTTTAACCTAAACAATTTTAACCCCTAATAATTTCTACTTACAATAATTTGACTATCCATTAATTTAAATCCCTAATAATTTTAACCCACAACAATTTTAATCCCTAACAATTTTAATCTACGATAATTTTAACCTAAATAATTTTAACCCCCAGTAATTTCAACGTACAATAATTTGACTATCCATTCATTTAAATTCCTAATAATTTTAACCCACAGCAATTTTAATCTCTAACAATTTTAATCCACAATAATTTGAACCTAAACAATTTTAACCCCCAATAATTTCAACCTACAATAATTTGCTTATCCATTCATTTAAGTCCCTAATAATTTTAACCCATAATAATTTTAATCCCTAACAATTTTAATACACAATAATTTTAATCTAAACAATTTCAACCTACAATAATTTCACTATTCATTAATTTAAATCCCTAATAATTTTAACCCACAACAATTTTAATCCCTAACAATTTTAATCCACAATAATGTTAACCTAAACAATTTTAACCCCCAGTAATTTCAACCTACAATAATTTGACCATCCATTAATTTAAATTCCTAATAATTTTAATCCACAACAATTTTAGTCCACAATTATTTTAACCTAAACAATTTTAACCCCTAATAATTTCAACCTACAATAATTTGACTATCTATTCATTTAAATCCCTAATAATTTTAACTCACAACAATTTTAATCCCTAACAATTTTAATCCACAATAATTTTAACCTAAACAATTTTAATCCCCAGTAATTTCAACATGCAATAATTTAACTATCCATTAATTTAAATTCCTAATAATTTTAACCCACAGCAATTTTAATCCCTAACAATTTTAATCCACAATAATTTGAACCTAAACACTTTTTACCCCCAGTAATTTCAACCTACAATAGTTTGCTTATCCATTCATTTAAGTCCCTAACAATTTTAACCCATAATAATTTTAATTCCTAGCAATTTTAATCCACAATAATTTGAACCTAAACAATTTTAACCCCCAGTAATTTCAACCTACAATAATTTGACCATCCATTAATTTAAATTCCTAATAATTTTAATCCACAACAATTTTAGTCCACAATTATTTTAACCTAAACAATTTTAACCCCTAATAATTTCAACCTACAATAATTTGACTATCTATTCATTTAAATCCCTAATAATTTTAACTCACAACAATTTTAATCCCTAACAATTTTAATCCACAATAATTTTAACCTAAACAATTTTAATCCCCAGTAATTTCAACATGCAATAATTTAACTATCCATTAATTTAAATTCCTAATAATTTTAACCCACAGCAATTTTAATCCCTAACAATTTTAATCCACAATAATTTGAACCTAAACACTTTTAACCCCCAGTAATTTCAACCTACAATAGTTTGCTTATCCATTCATTTAAGTCCCTAACAATTTTAACCCATAATAATTTTAATTCCTAACAATTTTAATCCACAATAATTTGAACCTAAACAATTTTAACCCCCAGTAATTTCAACCTACAATAATTTGACTATCCATTAATTTAAATTCCTAATAATTTTAACCCACAACAATTTTAATCCCTAACAGTTTTACCCCTAAATAATTTCCAGCTTTCTAATTACCGATTTGACAAGACTTAATAACGCCTTTAAAAAGAGTTTCCACGCGCAAGGTGTTAAAATAGTTTGCAAGCCACTTCAGTAAATCTAATAAACTGTAATATTGCAAGATAAGAGAAAATCGAAGTGTTCGCCGGTCTCTGGTTTCCCAAAGTCCGATGCTTTATTCGGCAAAGGCTATCATATGGGATACGTCGGCACGGCGGTCGTTAAAGAAGCTTTGCAGGCAGTAAACTCGGGGTTAATTACACGCGAGTGGACATCGGATAACGAAGACGATGTGCTTAGCGAGTAAATAAGGTTACGTTTCGATCCTCTCCTCCGCCTCGTTTCACGCCACCAACTCAACGACGCGACGGCGGTGCAGGAAAACTGCCGTTTTCTTAAGCTGTGCTATAACGTAATAACTACTAATTGCGAGATAATTTCATTGCTTCTACTATAGAAACGGAGAAAGTTGATTGACGAGAGGAAAACGTCGCACGTAACTGAGTCTTACGTAAATAGTTCAGCAGGAAAAGTTAAGAATTATTAAAGGGGAAACAATGTTGAATAATCGTGCTCCAAACGTGTGGAGAAACTTTATTAACCTTTTCGGCGTTATTCGCTATATATATTCGATATTACCCACGTATTGTCACTGTTCCTGTAACTGCCACTTGAATTCGTTTATTTAACAGCAAAGTAACGTATAAAGAATCGTAAGTAAAGAAATTTTCATACTAAATTTGGATTTCGGTATTGGACATTGTATATTCGTTTACAATTAATCTTTGTAAACAAATATTAGGAGGTAAACGTGCCGTTGAACATTTAAACGTGACCAATATAATTATAAAGTATGAGACGTGTCATAATTCAACAATAATTCTTATATCTGTTATACAAACCGACGTGCTACTATATGCAAAAACGTGTTTCTATTTAAATGAAAAGTTTACAAGTGACGGTACGAAGGACATTGAACTTTGTCGTACATTTTCAATTACGTGGTAATGAATTTATTATATTGAACGTATAACAGATATGTTCCTAAATAAAAGAGGTATGTTGAACAATATTATGCTTCAAACTGGAACGATTATTACGTTAACGACGTTCTCTAAAATAGTTAAATAAAGTTACGCGCGAACCTTAAAGCGTCAGTACGTGATAATATTCGCCCTAATTAAAACAAAGTAACGCGATAAATTTAAAGCGTCAGCAATCGTTACATCAAGTCTATAAGAATCGCGAGAATTCTTCTCACGCTTTCCTCTTCCTTTCCGCAGTAGTATTAGTCGGCGTAGCGCGGGCGTCGCTATAACGCGTAAGTAGTATAGCGCGTCAGTAGGAGTCAGTAGTATAGCGTGAACCTTAATTTATTTTTCAATTTCCCTGTTTAATCGATGTCACAATTAATTGCCCTAGAAAATGTTGCATAATTCAGCATCGAGATACAAATATACGAGCCGTTCAGAAGCCAAACTGATCGGCTACCTAAAACGAATTAAATTAATGTACAAAAAGTTCAACAATAATTATGTGCTTGGATAATAAAATTTAGATACGTAGTAAAAATTCAGTTACTTAAACGTGACTTCTGATAGGTTCACATAGGAGCCATAAATATTCAAACGAACCGTTAGCTTTCTCGATTCGTATCAGAACAAACGAAGTCTGATATCGGTGGATCGATACCCTTCCAAATAATAATAATCCATTATCTATTATCTAGAATATTAACCGAAAGAAATACGTTCTAAAATAGTCACGTAAAATTACTTAAATCGCGGAACCTTAAAGTGGCGGTACGCGGTACATTTACCCTATCTATCTATCTATCTATCGGTCGATTGCCACGCAAAGAGGATATACCGTGCGCACTTGGTAGACGCAATATGGCCCGGAATTCAGAATTCGACCGGAATAGCGTCGGTTTTGGAAGTGGCCAGAGAGCGTAGACGAAGACGGAGAAGGGCGTAGACGTGATAGAAGGAGTCGAAAGGGTACTTACGCGATCGCCCGTTCCCAAGCAACGGCGATGAGGGTGTTGACCGTCAGGTCGATCGGAATGATTTCCGCTTGAAAGTGCGAGTTGCCGAGGGCGAGTCCCGCTCCTACCATCAAGGCGGTGGATCCTTTGAACACGTCGGCGAAGCCGGGCATAGGCTCGCGAACGGCCGGCCCGACCAAAGGAACCCGCACCAGAGCCACAGGTCGCCCGTCGAGTACCTGTCCCTCCTCCAGCCACTCGGCGATTCGATCCTCGTGTTGGAAAATGCTCGAGAGGACCACCGCCGCTCGGAGCCGCGGTAACTGTTCGCAGAATCGGAGCACTTGCGAGCACGGGCCGGCTGCGTGCAACACGACGCTCGCGTTTCGCAATACATCCCTGTCCCGTTTTATCGTTCCCAGGCCGTCGTACAGTAAATTACCATCGAACGCCTTCACCCGAGAAATCGCGGTCGGGTCCTCTTGTCGCAGCCTCTCGAATCTGTAACAAACGGAACCGGGAGGAAACTATGTAGTCGCGCGTGTTTCGTCGATTAAAACGGTTCGAGGATATTTGGAGATTTCCGGGGATGCTTGGAAACTCGATTGCGATTAGATTGTACTCGCAAGGAGTATAGAATGTTGGAAATTACTTATGGCAGGATCTTATTATCGTTACTATTACTAGAATTATTGCATCTTGTTTTCTTCAGTAATGAGACATGGCGATTAAACGGTTCGCAGATATTTGGAAATTTGGGGGATGCTTGGAAACTCGATTGCGATTATATTGTACTCACAAGGAGTTTAAAATGTGGGAATTATTTATGGGGGGATTGTATTATCATTATTACTATTATTAGAATTATTGCATATTCGGAAATTTGGGGGATGCTTGGAAACTCGATTGCGATTAGATTGTACTCGCAAGGAGTATAGAATGTGGGAATTATTTATGGGGGGATTGTATTATTATTATTATTATTATTATTAGAATTATTGCATCTTGATTTCTTCAGTAATCAGACGTGGCGATTAAACACGGTTCGCGGATATTCGGAAATTTGGGGGATGCTTAGAAATTCGATTGCGATTATACTGTACTCGCAAGGAGTATAGAATGTGGGAATTATTTTTGTGGGGGGATTGTATTATCATTATTATTATTATTATTAGAATTATTGCATCTTGTTTTCTTTAGTAGTCAGACGTGACGATTAAACGCTTTGCGGATATTTGGAAATTTGGGGGATGCTTGGAAACTTGATTGCGATTATATTGTACTCGCAAAGAGTGTAAAATGTGGGAATTATTTATAGGGGGATTGTATTATCATTCTTATTATTATTAGAATTATTGCATATTCGGTAATTTGGGGGATGCTTGGAAACTGGATTGCGATTATACTGTACTCGCAAGGAGTATAGAATGTGGGAATTATTTATGGCGGGATTGTATTATCATTATTATTATTATTATTAGAATTATTGCATCTTGTTTTCTCCAGTAGTCAGACGTGACGATTAAACACTTCGCGGATATTTGGAAATTTGAGGGATGCTCAGAAATTCGATTGCGATTATTTTGTACTAAAAATGAGGATAGGATGTGGAACTCGCTTTTAGGAAGATTGTATCATTATTATTATTATCATTACTATTTCTGGTTTCCTCAAGTAGTCAGATTTGCTTGCTTCCAACGTGGCCATAGAAATAATTCCGGAACAATTGAAAGTTTGAGGGATGCTTAGAATTTCGATTGCTATTATTTTGTACTAAAAATGAGGATAAGATGTGGAAATCGCTTTTGAGAGGATTGTATTATTATTGTTATTGTTATTGTTATTTCTTCTTTTCTCAAGTAGTTATGTTTGATCAATTCCAACGTGTCGATTAAATGATTCGCGGACGCTTCGAAATTTGAACATCGATATATGATATGTAATTTGCATTCCATCAAAACATTAATCTTATCGTTTCATAATACATTCAGAGTTATTATTATAATTCATTCAAAATGCATCGTGTGGTTGTTGCATTTAGTCGACAATTTGCTTCGCGTGCTGTAAGCCAAAATGTAGCTGCAAATTGTAATAAACCAGATGTAAACAATTATACGTGACGATATTTCGATGGAATAAGGGCGAATTAACAATTTCCAATATGGGAGCAGCTATCAAGTCAAATCATTTAAAAACGCTGCTTTCATCCCCTAGCTACTGTAATATTTAGTTTCCGTACTTTTTCTTCCACTTTACGCAATTCTACACTTTTCTTCGCATTCCAGCTTTCACGTTTCCCATAAATATATAACAATTCGCTGTCTACTAATAACAACGAAATAAACGCCAAAATCATATCGATAAGTATCACTATTATAAACAATCATTTTATGTTCGTCGTTGTAATGCTCGCAATAGAATGTTTCCTTTTGGAACACGGTAAAATTACCCACACTGCGTTTCCCTTCTATCACAATAATTTGAGAAAGCAAATTTGCAAAGAGACTTGATTTGCAAAAGGGCGAATCAGATATACGGAAAGAGTGGATTTAATTCGCGGTTGGGGGGGAAAAAAAGGAAGGAGAACGCGATCCAGAAAAGGGTGAATTCAGAGTGGAGAAGCTGTATATGCGCGGCGTGGACGTATAAATTGGATTGCAACGTTACGTGATCGTCCACCGTAACGATCCTAGTTGCATCGCAAGACACGCGAGGCAAAACTCAACCGCGCCACACAAGGGGATGGGTATTCTCGCCGACGCGCCGTTAAAATTTATTTTCATTAGCACGTTCTCCTCGCCCGGAGTCTTTTTCGCCGCGGGCATAAATTGTACTCGACGCGCGCTATCCGCAGCCACTGAAAAAATTCGTCGACGCGTCGATTTTAACCCTTTAACGAGTGTCTTGCGAATACTCGCCTAATCGTGTTTCGTTCTTTTGGACGCGCGTAGATTTTTGCAGCGAAACATTTCGCTTAATATCGCTTACAAACGCTTCGAAATTGCGAGAATCCGACGGCTTGGAATTCGAAACCGAAATACTTCTTTAAACTTTATTATTTCTCGTTCACAAAGGGTTAACTTTATCAAATTAAAATCAAGCGATACTTTGTACTCCTCGGAGAGATTTGTTCGTCCCATTGTTATCACAGCGCAACTCCGTTTACGCGAACCTGCTGTTATATAATCAGATTATTCGCCTAACAAGAGTCCACGGATTTTCCTTCGTTACGATTCTTTGTTCGAGTAATCAGAGTTCGCGTTTAGATAAGAGGATTCGATCGTACTTCATTTGACTCCAAGTAATTTTAAACGTCGAGTACTCCGTATGATTAATTCCTACGTGTAATATTTCGTTGCATTTCGAAGGGTTTTATAAAATAAACAATTAAACGTAACTTAACTCTCTACACGTTCATGTAACGTAAATGTAACATACCAATGTATTTAAATTTGTTCAACTTTATTGCGTTCGCATATTAATGTACTTGTGCATTTTATTTCTTCATTCGTGCATTGCGATACCGAATAGTCGTACATTTGTTATTGTATCCCGGTTTCCAGATTGAAATGAAAATTTTTACTTAATTGCAATTCCTTTCCTCGTGGAAGTAAACAAAATTCGAGTTACAGAGGGTTAATATAATAAACAGGCCAGTTATATAATACTTATATTATCATATTATTATAATATCATTGTATTATTACTGGATTATTATTGGAACGATCGAAACTCGTCTAATTCTTTAAATTTCCCGAACTTAGACTTTTGCAACATACTGTACATCGGTTCACTTGTATTTTCTAAAAATACAAACGTTATTTATAAACAAACACAGTCCGTTAATTAGTAATCGTTTGCAACGGAATTCCGGCAACAGTAACAAAACGGGAACGTTTGTTAGCCCGCGTTAAACTCGTCGCAATTAATAGATATTTATTAGGTATTTTTAAAATGGTCGAAAGCAGCCCATTTGGTAGCGCGTTCGGCGGTCGCGCGAGCGCTATAGTAATTTTAAATATCGTCGTGTTAACGCGACATTTTATCACCCCGCATTTATCGCGTATGGCTCGTTTCGGTGGGCTTTTCTGTTTAATTACGTTTAATTGTTGCCGTTGTCGCCGAAAGTAAATCGCGAAACGCGTCGGCATCCATTTCAAAGTCACAGAGGACACGAGCTCATCGTCGAACGCTCGAAGCGAAGATAAACACAAGCATTCCCTGTTTCCCTTTTGCAACCTGGACAAACCGATTATCCGCAAGATAATTTGCTTCGAAGCAAACGACTCGTTGTTTAGCCAAGCATTGCACGCGTCAACCGAGTTTCGCGTATTCGCCAGCCGCGTGGAAAACGTAAATTAATTCACGACCATCTTTTCGTGTTTCCTTCTTTCGTCGTTTCAACATCAGGATCTCGAATAATTGAATAGCTCGTAGAAATCGCGCTTCGCGATTTGCGATACGTTGTGGAGAGAAGGTAGACGTGTTAATGAACACAACTTGCTATATGTTGTGTAACGTTTATTGGTCGTTCGACGGTGGACTCGTATTGAATCGTTTTCTCGATCTTTTGCAAGCGTCCGCGTCTCTGGTTTGCCACCTCTATTTATGGGTAGCTCGTTCCCTGGCAACGCGATGGCTATTTACACATCGGCTGATCACAGTTCTGCGAATTGCACGGGAATCGCTCCTTAACGACGGATAAATAATTTTACGTATCCATATTTCATAGATAGTGAAGGTCATGGTGTTATAGGTCATTGGATTTGTCTTAATCTCAGTTGTTATGATATAATACTGTGGCGGCTCTCCTGCACCCACCACTAGAGGGACATACGAAATAGGCTTTCTCGAAAGTATAAGCTCCAACTACCTCGTCCATATATATACCGCTTTTAACTTTCCTTCCAATATCCCAAAGTCTAAGGCAGGGCCTGCTAGATAGCCGCCACTGATGAGTCTACTAGCAGGTCTAGGACGAAACGCAACACCCTTCCCTTTTCCTATCCTATCCCCCTCCTCAATAGTACTTCTACAAAAATAAAATACCTTCGAATATCCCAGTGTCTAAGGCAAGGCCTGCTAGGTAGCCTTACTGATGGATCCACTAGCAGGCCCAGCACGAAACGCAACACCCTTCCTTTTCCCTATCCTATCCCCCCTCCTCAATAGTATTTCGACAAAAATAAAATACCTTCGAATATCCCAGTGTCTAAGGCCAAGGCCTGCTAGGTAGCCGCACTGATGGGTCCACTAGCAGGCCCAGCACGAAACGCAACACCCTTCCTTTTCCCTATCTTATCCTCCCTCCTCAATAGTATTTCAACAAAAATAAAATACCTTCCAATATCCCAGTGTCTAAGGCAAGGCCTGCTAGGTAGCCGCACTGATGGGTCCATTAGCAGGCCCAGCACGAAACGCAACACCCTTCCTTTTCCCTATCTTATCCTCCCTCCTCAATAGTATTTCGACAAAAATAAAATACCTTCCAATATCCCAGTGTCTAAGGCAAGGCCTGCTAGGTAGCCGCCACTGATGAATCCACTAGCAGGTCTAGGACGAAACGCAACACCTTTCCTTTTTCCTATCCTATCCCCCCCTCTCCACAGCTCCACAATACTAAAAGTATATAGTTCCATTCAAGAAAACACCGATGACCTTGAAATCTCGAAAAATATGACCTTCAGAAGAAAATTGTTTCCACCATTATATGCGCCGTTTCGAACCACGTAATTTTGTTCCCGAAGCATATCTCAATATTATTAACGATAACAAAGATAACGCCTTGTAACAGAGTTACTGAGACACTCTGTATATGTTTGTAATAAATAAAAGAGTACGCGCGGCAGGTTTGATTAAACGGAAAAGTATTCGTTTTGTTAATAAATAGAAAGAAGGAGTTACCGAAATTCTACAAAGTAAAAATCGTTATTATTTCTAGATCTGTTTACACGCACGCTGTTACACATTATGCTTTGTTCGCCAGAACGGTTGGATTAAAAGTGAAAACTGTTATTGCTTGGTGTTTACATATTTATAGCGTACCCCCAGGACTCTAGAATGTTCGAAACGTTGCGAGAAAGACAAATTTTGAATATCCCGAACAATATATAAATATATAAATATATAAATATATAAATATATATAACAATATATAAATATATATAACAATATATAAATATATATAACAATATATAAATAGTATAAATATATAATCCATATAAACAATATAATACTGTAATATATTTTGGTTGATTAACGCTAATACACAAAATACAATCAGCTACGAAAAATCTTCGAATACTTGTTACAATTTTGGATATTTAAGTGGGGATGTCGAGACGTCAATTAATTTTAATTTTTGTTCATTTTCTTGTAAATAAATCGAAGGAAATAGTCACTGTATTAAACCGCATCTAATTGTATTAGGAAGCAAAATCAGTGTCTAAAAATTGTTTAAAACTCATGCAAGCATTAAGTTGTTCGGAAAATAAATATCTAAGGAATATTCATAACAAATTAATATTAATTAAGTAACCTGTGAATGTTTACAGATTCATTACAAACTTAGAGATTAAAAAAAAGTATAGAATATATATAATAAAAACATAAATAAGTTAAAAAATATCCAAGCTATGGTAAAAATTATTTTACTTCCTACTTATTCAAACTCGTTTAGAAAAATATAAATTAGCATGAAAATTCCCTGTGTATTAACAAGTATTCCTAATATTAATATTCAATTTCTACGTTGAAAGTTCATCTTCTTAGAATCGGATAAATATTTGTAAAGAAAGAAATAAAAGTAACGATGATTGGCGTACACGCGAGTTGATAATTATATTGAGGAGCATAGTTATGTCCCTTTGGCGATGCACTTGAGGGAAGTATAAACAAATTGACACAGTTCTTGCAGCATCCAGTGGATTCGCAGTGAAAAGCTAATTCACAGTCGCTGCTCTGCCTAATGAATCCTTGATTACAATGGAAGGCGGCAATATCTAACGAATGTCTGATTAAAGTCAGACGCAATATCTAACGAATATGCAGTCTAATATGCAGCGAGAGAGTAATTACAGCTGTACGATGTATTCTGTGTACGAAGAACGTACTTAGACGTTCCATCCGGCGTTAAAAGGAATAATCTTTATCTTCATTTATATATTACATATTCCGCTCTAATTAACGTGGACTATTTTAATATTCCTTTAGTTGCTGTAATTGTAATTTAATATTCCTTTAGTAGCAATACATTGGATTGCGTATGTATATACTTTCTATTTGTCTTTTTATTTTTGTCGAGTTCTATGCAAACTGTTGAGATATTACGATTAAAGTTTCGAATTTCGAACGTTTAATTGCAGGACTTCGAGTTTCTAAGTTTTGGTATTTCTAAATCCCCAAATTTTCAAGCTTTTGAATTTCTATGGTTTCGAATTCTCAAGCCTTCGAATTTCTTAGCTTATAAAATGTGAAGTCTTCGATTTTTCAAGCGTTGGAATTTCAAGCCTTTGAATTTCTAAGTTTAGGTATTTCTAAACTATTAAATTATCAAACTTTTCGAACTACGAGCCTCTGAATTTCCAAGCTCTCAAATTTCCAAGTGTTCAAAGTTTCAAACCCATAAATTATAAGTTATTAATTTCTATGCCCTCAAATTTTCACGTGTTTGAATTTCCAAGCTTTGAAATTTCAAGCCTTCGAGTTTCTAAGCTATCGATTTATCAAACTTTTGGAATTCCAAGCCTTTGAATTTCTAAGTCTTCAAATTTCTAAGCCATTAAATTTCTAAGTCTTTAAAGTTTCAAGCCCCTAAATTTCCAAGCTATGAATTTCTATGCTTTCGAATTCCAAGCCTCTAAATTTTTAACCCAGCAAATTTCCAAGCCCCCAAAATTGCAAGCCTTCAAATTTCCACATCACCAAATTTCCAAGCACCCAAAATTTCAAGCCTTCAAATTTCCACACCACCAAATTTCCAAGCCTTCAAATTTCCACACCACCAAAATTTCCAAGCAGCCAAAATTTCAAGCCTTCAAATTTCCAAGCCTCCAAATTTCCAAGCAGCCAAAATTCCAAGCCTTCAAATTTCCACATCACCAAATTTCCAAGCCTCCAAATTTCCAAGCAGCCAAAATTCCAAGCCTACAAATTTCCACATCACCAAATTTCCAAGCAGCCAAAATTCCAAGCCTTCAAATTTCCAAGTCTCCAAATTTCCAAGCAGCCAAAATTTCAAGTCTTCAAATTTCCAAGCCTCCAAATTTCCAAGCCTCCAAATTTCTAACCCTTCAAATTTCTAAGTCTTCATAGTTGCCAGCCCCTCAATTTCCAAGCTATGAATTTCTATGCTTTCGAATTCCAAGCCTCCAAATGTCCAAGCAGCCAAAATTCCAAGCCTTGAAATTTCCACATCACCAAATTTCCAAGCAGCCAAAATTCCAAGCCTTCAAATTTCCACACCACCAAATTTCCAAGCAGCCAAAATTTCAAGCCTTCAAATTTCCAAGCCTCCAAATTTCCAAGCCTCCAAATTTCTAACCCTTCAAATTTCTAAGTCTTCATAGTTTCCAGCCCCTCAATTTCCAAGCTATAAATTTCTATGCTTTCGAATTCCAAGCCTCCGAATTTTTAACTCTTAAAATTCCGAGCCTTAAAATTTCTAAGTCTTCAAATTTCCAAGCCCCCAATTTCCAAGTCTTCAAATTTCCAAGCTTTTGAATTTCTACTCTTTCAAATTCCAAGCCATCAAATTTCGTAGCTTTTGAGTTTCTAAACTTTCGAGAATTTCCAAGCTTTCGAAGGACGCAAGCAAAATAATAGGAAAGAAAGGCACTCATACCGAGGACTGAGAAAAATATTCCTGATCCTGTCATCTTTGTTGAAACCAGCTCTGGCACGAAGAACCACGTACACTTTTACATTGGGAAACGAACGGAGAATCTTCTCGAGTAAGGCTCTTCCTACGTCACTGGTGACTCCCGTTAGGAGAAGCTGTTGGTCCGCGTACCAGTCGCGCAGAGCCATACTCATTGACTGACCGATGAGAAAAGAAAGCAACAGTACGCTCTTCACGCTCCAGCCCACTTACTGACCAACTACTGCTTATGCCATCCACTTCCTCGTGCCGTTTCACTCTTCTTACGCGCTGCATCAACAAAATAATAAGACAACTGTAACTGTAAACAGACAGGTCAAATCTGGACATTACATATCTAGGCTTCTAGATTTATCAAATCTTGCAATTCTAAACCTTTCAATTTTTAAGCTATTTATTTTCAAACCTTTGCAATTCTAAACCTGTCAATTTTTAAGCTACACATTTTTTAATCTTTCAATTTTTATGCTATTTATTTTCAAACCTTTGCAATTCTAAACCTTTCAATTTTTAAGCTACACATTTTTTAATCTTTCAATTTTTAAGCTATACATTTCCAAGCTCTTGGAATTCTAAACCTTTGAATTTTTAAGCTATATATTTTCAGACCTTTGCAATTCTAAACCTTTTAATTTTTAAGCTATACATTTCCAAACCTTGGAATTTTTAAGCTATACATTTCCATACTTTTAGAATAATAAACCTTTGAATTTTTAAGTTATGTATTAATGAACCTCAGGAATTCTAAACCTTTCTATTTTGAAACTATACATTTCTAAACCATGCAATTTTTAAAGTATACATTTCCATACTTTTAGAATTGTAAACCTTTGAATTTTTAAGTTATATATTTTCAAACCTTTGCAATTTAAACCTTTTAATTTTCAAGCTATACATTTCCAAACATTTGAATTTTTAAGGTATTCATTTCCATACTTTTAGAACTGTAAACCATTAAATTTTTAAGTTATGTATTAATAAACCTTTGCAATTCTAAACCTTTCAATTCTCAAGCTATACATTTCCAAACCTTTGAATTTTTAAGGTATACATTTCCATACTTTTAGAATTGTAAACCTTTGAATTTTTAAGCTATATATTTTCAAACCTTTGCAATTTAAACCTTTTAATTTTTAAGCTACACATTTCTAAACCTTTGAATTTTTAAGCTATATAGTTCCGTACTTTTGGAATTCTAAACCGTTCAAATTTTAAGCTATATATTTTCAAACCTTTGATATTCTAAACCTTCCTATTTTTAAGTTATACATTTCCATACTTTTAGAAGTGTAAACCTCTGAATTTTTAAGCTATATATTTTCAAACCTTTGATATTCTAAACCTTCCTATTTTTAAGTTATACATTTCCATACTTTTAGAAGTGTAAACCTCTGAATTTTTAAGCTATACATTTTCAAACTTTTGATATTCTAAACCTTCCTATTTTTAAGCTATACATTTCCATACTTTTGGAACTCTAAACTTTTAAATTTGTAAGGTATAGATTTCCACACTTTTGGAATTCTAAATCCCTGAATTTTTAAGCTATACGCTGCTAAGCTTTTGGAACTCTATACCTTTGAATATTTAAGCTATTTATTTTCAAACATTTGGAATTCTAAACCTTTGAATATTTAAGCTATTTATTTTCAAACATTTGGAATTCTAAACCTTTGAATATTTAAGCTATTTATTTTCAAACATTTGGAATTCTAAACCTTTGAATATTTAAGCTATTTATTTTCAAACATTTGGAATTCTAAACCATTCTATTTTTAAGCTATACATTTCCAAAACTTGGAATTTTTAAGCTATAGATTTCCAAGTTTTTGAAACCTAAACCTTGGAGTTTCCAAGCGCTCAAATTTTCAAGCTTTTGTAATTTCCATGCGTTCGAATTTCCAAGCGTTGTAATTTCTAAACTATCGAATTTCCACGCTATAAATTTCCAAGCTCTTCGAATTCTAAGCCTTTCTATTTCAAAGACTTTGAATTTGTCGATAGAGGAAATGTAAAGCTATAATTAACTACAATTATTCTCTTAAAGCCCGAAATGTTTGTACAGTGTAGAAAGTTAAACAGTTGTACATCTACAGCGTATTGCATGTCGCTATAAATGTCGAAGTTGTAAGAAGATTCTATAGCTCGCTCCTTCTACCTTCGAATCCAATCACGTAACACCGTTACATTCTGATCTCCGCTTCAAGAGTTCTACGTTCGGCCTGATTCATTAAGTTCAACAGAAAGTTCGTACGTTCCTATTTTATTACCGTCTCGGTGAAATTACGTTATATTACCTACTATTCAACTTACCTTCATCGAAATATTTAACTATTTGACTCGTCTTCCAGAAATGTTTGTACATCGCGAAGTAGAGGAACGTTTCTTTTTCAATAATGAATATTCTTGAAAATATAATATATATATATATATAAATAAAAATTGAAAACGAGAACGAACGAAGATAATAGAAATAAAAAAAGAACAGATTAGAAAAGGGTAAAGCAGAAAGGGAAAAGGGAAAGAAAATAAGTGAAGTTAGGTGTTCCTATAGACTATTTTGGATAACCCAATATTTTCGAAAACGTAGATAGAAAAGTGGAACCTAATTAAAGGATTTTTCACGTTACGTAGAAATCTGTAATTTAGCGAGCCGCTAGCGTAACGAAAAGCAATTTTTACGGTTACATCGATTGCGAGTTGAAAGAAACGTAAAGTTGAAGAAAGTTCCACGAAGCGGAAAAGAAAAAAAAAAAAAAAAATGTGCAACGCGAAGCAAAAGTTAAGAGGAGGCAACGCCCCGGCGGTCCCATAGCTTCAGAGGTGTTTAGGGTGATAATAGTTGCCGAACTACTCTCCATAATTAATGTACAACCGTAAATTCTTACCTCTACGTAATTCTACGAAAATTCGATTCGAATACGTTTCCGATAGCAAAAACCACGCGTACATTTTCCCGTTAGCTAATACATAGCAAGGAAAGCCGCGGTTGAAGCCAATATCCTATCCACGTCTACGTTTCGGTACATACATCCCCCTAAAAATGTTTCTCCTTTGAAAATTCCGCTCACAGTATTGACATTTAAAGAGGTTGGACGTGCGATTGGTTGGAAAGTTGGCGGGCAACAAGTTAGGAGCGGTTGAAGTTGGCCGAGAAGCGGGCAACGAAAACAATAAGTTTACGAAGCGGTTTCCGCGTGGATCGAATTAAACGAAACGATTTGGGGGGGAGGGGGAGGGAACGCGGAGAAGTGAAGTTCTATTTCAACTAATTTGCTCGCCAATTAGCCGCCTTAATGAGTATTCACGAGCAATCGGCGGCCGTGGAGAAGCTGCTAATTTATTTATCGATAAAATTAATTACTCACGCGACCCTCCCCCTGTTACACCGAACCTTTTCCCTACGACGAAACTTTCTCGATACTCGAAAAACTTGTTTCTCCATTTCCGATCATTCCCGTCCGTTCCATTTCGAATTGCTCGAGCGTTTGCGTTTGCACGAAATTCACCACCGAACATCGATCGCTTCCGATACTTCGGCTGCTTCTAATCGTTTCGCGATCGAATACTTCAATCGAAAGTTTATTAACACACCGACGAACGTGAGTGTACTGGTACGCGCAAAGTGATTTATCGGCCATTTCTCGATATACAATTTGAAACATTCATTCGGACTTAGCCGTAGGATAAATGACAAACGTACTGTCGCTGTTCCTGTAACTGCTACTTGGTTTAATTTATTTAGTAGCAAAGTAACGTAAAATGAATCGTAAGTAAAGAAATTTTCATACTAAACTTGGATTTAGGTTTACGTAACGACACATCGTAGACATTGTGTATTCGTTTACTAATATATTAAAATATATATTAACTAATAAAAATAAATATTAGGAGGTGAATGTGCTGTTGAACATTGAAACGTGACGAATGTAATTATTATCGACGCTTAACACGTTGACGTTGACGTTGTTTAACCGCCACTTGAATTCGTTTATTTAATAGCAAAGTAACGTATAAAGAATCGTAAGTGAACAAATTTTTATACTAAATTTGGACTTCGATTTACGTAACAACGCGTAGACATTGTATATTTATTTACACTGTTGAATTATTACTAATGCTAAGCTAGATAATAGCAATAATGCCCAACGTTCCTTTATTAGATACACTAAATTTGGCGATAGAAAGATGTGTCTGGTTTTCATTATACGAAGACAAGTGACTTTGTCGCCAGGCAAAGCCATAAACAGTCTCGTCAATAAAAAGCTGACTCTAACCTTTTTGGTGTTCGTCCCATTCGGTTTCGAGAAATAGAAACAGTGAGACGTGTTTTTTAAAGCCGTATTAATAAAGTGAGACTAATAGATATAAACTGCTTCATTATTTCATAACCCATTTCCAATATACACTTAATATTTAGAAATAAATATTAGGAGATAAACGTGTTGTTGAACATTGAAACGTGACCAATATAATTGTAAAGCATGGAACGTATTATAATTCAGTAAAACGATACGTTTACTATGTATCTTATATCTGTTACACTAACCAACGTGTTAATATATGCAAAAACGTGTTTCTATTTAAATAAAGAGTTTTCAAGTGACAGTACGAAGGACATTGAACTTTGTCGTACATTTTCAATTACGTGGTAATGAATTTATTATATTGAACGTATAACAGATATGTTCATAAATAAAAGAGGTCTGTTGAACAATATTATGCTTCAAACTGGATCGATCTTTATGCTAACAACGTTCTAAAATAGTTGAATAAAGTCACTCAAAGCGCGAACCTTAAATTATTTTTCAATTTCCCTGTTTAATCGATGACACAATTAATTGCCCTAGAAAATGTTGCATAATTCTACATCGAGGTGCAAATATATGAGCTGTTCAGAAGCCAAACTGATCGGCTACCTAAAACGAATTAAATTAATTTACAAATAGTTCATCAATAATTATGTGCTTAGATATGAAAATTTAGACACGTAGTAAAAATTGAGTTACTTAAACGTGACTTCTGATAGGTTCACATAGGAGCCATAAATATTCAAACGAACCGTCAGCTTTCTCGATTCGTATCAGAAGAAACGAAGTCTGATATCGGTGGATCGATTCCCTTCTAAATAATCGTTGAAATACAACGACTCAACGCTATACGGGCCAGCGTGGGCACGCCAGAAATCACGTCGTCATGGAAACGTGTTTGTTGCAGTCATCTGTTTTCTGTTGCTTTCCTTGCAGACGCGACTGTAGCCGTTCACTTTCGTTTCTTTGTTAGACCTTGCCGCGTGATTTTATTAAAATATATAGGTGTTTATTTCTGAAAAACCAATTACATTTCCTACAATAATTATCCATTATCTATTATCCAAAATATTATCCGAAAATGTACGTTTCCGTGTTAATTCGAACGCGGCAAGTTTCTTAACGAATCCAGCATCAAAGTTTTACCGAATTCGCGCAACACTCGCGAAGCTTCGCTCGAAACTCGAAGCGAAACTGAATTCCGTTTAAAGATATCCGTTTTGGTAAATAGTACAATACAATATAGGTATTTCATTTTTACAGCGAAGCGGACGGCGTTCGTTCTGTTCGATTACGATATTTCCCCCGCGTTACAACGTTTCGAGTGGTAATTTCGCGTCGCTTCGAAACGGTTATTAATTTACGGTAATTAACTCGCGGCCCGTCCCCATCGATTGACGTAATAATTTTCCGCGAGTCTCGTCGTCGACGAAGCGTATCCGCAGAAAATGTACATTGATCGTTTTTCTCGTTATTTCCGCTCGGCGATATACTGCCAACAGTGACGTAATTGCCGAATTATGTGCTCGCGTTTCGCAATCGATAACCGATCCCTTCTCGATACCACCGATCTTCGTTCCATTCAATCGTAACGTTCATTAATTAGGCGGCCGATTTTCATGCGAGCGCATATATTTCACGTTACATGTGTTTTGCACGTTACATAAGGATCGCGTGTTTCGAAGTAGAAAATCTAAATCAAAAACTGATATATATATATATATACAAATATATATTAAACTTGGTCATATATATATATTCAAGTCCATTTATTAGGTTGTTTTAAGTGAAATGACCAAGTTTACGTAACCTAAATTGTTTTAGTATCAAAATCAAGCAAAAGTTTGAATTTACTATTGTCGATTATGCAAGCACATATTTTTTACGTTACTTAAGTTTTGCATGGTGCACATTGACGACGTATTTCAATGTGGAAAATCTAAATTAAGAACAGGCATACATTCAAGCCCATTTATTAGGTTGTTGCAAGTGAAATGACCAAGTTTACGTAACCTAAATTGTTTTAGTATCAAAATCAAGCAAAAGTTTGAATTTACTATTGTCGATTATGCAAGCACATATTTTTCACATTACTTAAGTTTTGCATGGTGCACATTGACGACATATTTCAATGTAGAAAATCTAAATTAATAACAGGCATACATTCAAGCCCATTTATTAGGTTGTTGCAAGTGAAATGACCAAGTTTACGTAACCTAAATTGTTTTAGTATCAAAATCAAGCAAAAGTTTGAATTTACTATTGTCGATTATGCAAGCACATATTTTTCACATTACTTAAGTTTTGCATGGTGCACATTGACGACGTATTTCAATGTGGAAAATCTAAATTAAGAACAGGCATACATTCAAGCCCATTTATTAGGTTGTTGCAAGGGAAATGACCAAGTTTACGTAACCTAAATTGTTTTAGTATCAAAATCAAGCAAAAGTTTGAATTTACTATTGTTGATTATGCAAGCACATATTTTTCACATTACTTAAGTTTTGCATGGTGCACATTAACGACGTATTTCAATGTAGAAAATCTAAATTAAGAACAGGCATACATTCAAGCCCATTTATTAGGTTGTTGCAAGTGAAATGACCAAGTTTACGTAACCTAAATTGTTTTACTTACCCGTTAATTAAAAAAATGCGCGTGTAATTCTTGTACAATAGTTCGAACATATTAATGAGTATCAAATTCAAGCAAAAGTTTCAATTTACCATTGTCGATTATGCAAGCACATATTTTTCACATCACTTAAGTTTTGCATGGTGCACATTGACGACGTATTTCAATGTAGAAAATCTAAATTAATAACAGGCATACATTTAAGCCCATTTATTAGGTTGTTGCAAGTGAAATGACCAAGTTTACGTAACCTAAATTGTTTTACTTACCCGTTAATTAAAAAAATGCGCGTGTAATTCTTGTACAATAGTTCGAACATATTAATGAGTATCAAATTCAAGCAAAAGTTTCAATTTACCATTGTCGATTATGCAAGCACATATTTTTCACATTACTTACTTTTTGCATGTTGCACATTCACGACGTATTTCAATGTGGAAAATCTAAATTAAGAGCAGGCATACATTCAAGCCCATTTATTAAATTGTTGCACGTGAAATTGTAGCCTATAATGTTGTACTTACTAATTGATTAAAAAATGTGCATATAATTCCTGTACAGTAATTCGAACATATTAATGAGTATCAGATTCAAGCAAACGTTCCAATTTATCATTATTGTTCAAGGGTTATATTAAATAAATGACTCGTGTGGAATAAAGTGTGTAAATAATTATATTTAATACTGTGGAAAAAGTATCGGTGATGTTCACACGACGAGCGCACGGTTAGAACTGCTTACAAAACGTGGCGACAGTTTGTACATTCCTAAATCCTAATCAGCCGACGTTCCATGGTCAAGCTCTAAAAAAAACTCGCTTCTACTAATATTTTAAGATGTGGAGTTTTCTACGCATTGCAACGAAACGTTTCACTTCAACAATTATCGATCTCTTCTTTTAACCCTTTCGCTACGACGAAGTTGGCCATAGATGTGCTAATGTTGTACAGAATAATTCAGCCTCGAGTTTGCATCGAAACGTCTACTTGCAAATTGTTCCCCTTTTAACCAATTAATATCTAACGAATTCTGAATTAACTCCTTGCCTTACAATTTTTAGACTACTGTAGTTACATAAACTTACGATCAACGCATCACATGTTTTTCTATTCTCATATTTCTGCAAGATATTCAAATATTTCACACGATTAGTATCAAGTGATCCTTAATCTTCTCGAGTGAAACTAAAACTAGAATTAAAGTAATACTGTGTTGGAAATAGAGCTTGTCTTTAACGAATCTATCTATAATTCGTGCCACGAGTGTGACTCGTCATTGTAAGCCAACGGGTTAATTATACTACTAGATTTAGCCAAATTTGGACAGACGACTATAGTCACGTTTAGCATCGAAAGGATTAAAGGACTGTAATCTTTGCGTTCCTTTTTTTGGAACTTTCAAATTGGCAGGTTTAAATTTTTCAATTGGAAGCCAGCTTGAAAATAGCGCGTGGCTTAACCGAAGAAAGATTTTACGCGATCTTGTGCGGCGTAGATTCGAGCAACGGCGTTCTATTAAGTAGCAATCGATATCTGCCCGGGTCCAGAATCGGAATTGCAAATTCTAAAAGCGCTTACGGTAATTGCGATAGCGATCCCAAAGCGAGACACCGATTCGCTCGTTAATATCCTTCTGCTAATAATTTACGAACACTTTGCCTTACTTTTCAGCTGACAAAAATTCGAATCTCGTATTATTATCTATCCCGAAGCTTTCATGAATACACTTACTGACAGAAATTAAGAAACAAAGCAATTGTTTGTAAATTATTTAATACTCTTCATCTTTCGAGATACACAGATTAGAATTAAAAACGAATTAATTAATAACGTATTGTTTATTGACGTAAATAGATTGTTATCTTTTCACGTTATTTTCCATTCCAAGCTGTGTATTTCGGAAGATAAGGAATACAGAGAAATTCATAAACGGGTTATTTTGTTTCTTAACTTTTATCTGTAAGTGTATTTGTAGTAACACGTGTTGGCAAGTTCAGCTTTGTTTCTACGAATTAGAATTGTCGATTGCTATTTACCGTGGAACACTCAATTACAATTTGTAATACACTGTTTTAAGTGTAAGTTACGTTTTACTAAATAAGTTAGGTGTTAATTATTGTTAAATTTATTTTGAAGCAGAGGAGGAATTCCAACCAAATTCGAGTAACTTTGTTTCAATTATGCACGAGTTTAAATTGGCATACGTAGCAGTAGGTTGAATTAAAACTATTAATAAAGCATTTGGAATATTAATAGATAATACGATTTTGGCTTAAAGAATGCAGAATTGGAGAAACAGACGTTCAAAGCGAAACACGTTCGTTGTTAAAATAAACCACAAATAATAGTGTCTTGGATGTGCACCAAGCTTACAAAATATTGCAAAAAACATAATAGTTTGTCGACAATATAGCTCACTCCGTATCTCGTCTGTCATCATCTTTTCACACTTTTCAATTCTCCAAAAAAAATGCACAAAAACACGTAATGCACCCGATTAGCTAATAAGTAAATCATCACACTGAACTTATTTCAAGCTGTCTTGCGATATTTAACCCTTTGCGGACGAGAAGTAATGAAACTTGTGGAAGTACTTAAGTTTTGAATTCCACGAATTTGAGTTTTCACGCTTTTCAGTTCGAAACCATTTCATTTCCAACGATTTCAAATGTTTATTATTACGTTAAGTATTCATTACATTATGTTTTGTACTTTAAAAGACGACATGGGTTCGGAAAGCCAAAAGATGATTAGGCGACTATTTGTCAACATTCGTCCGCAAATGGTTAATTCTATCCCCATATCCACGAAACCCAATTCGAAAAGCGACACATGTTCAAAGGAGAATTCGTCGCCAAGATTTTCACCGTTACTATTTTCGAGTTAGCAATGCAGTCAGTTAACTAATAATTAAATAATTACAGTGAGCTTATTTCGAGCTGTCTTGCGATATTTAATCCTGTCCCCATATCCACAAAACCCCATTTGAAAAGGGACATTCAAAGGAAAATTCGTCACCAAGTTTTTCACCGTTACTATTTTCGAGTTAGCAATGCAGTCAATTAACTAATACTTAAATAATTACAGTGAGCTTATGTCGAGCTGTCTTGCCATATTTAATTCTGTCCCCATATTCACGAAAACCCCATTTGAAAAGCAACACATGTTCGAAGGAGAATTCGTCACCAAGATTTTCACCGTTACTATTTTCGAGTTAGCAATGCAGTCAATTAACTACTAATTAAATAATTACAGTGAGCTTATGTCAAGCTGTCTTGCCATATTTAATTCTGCTCCCATATTCACGAAAACCCCATTCGAAAAGCGACACATGTTCAAAGGAGAATTCGTCACCAGGTTTGTCAGCGTTACTTGTTCCGAGTCAGACGAGCGGCGAGCGTCAGAGGTGAAACGTGTGTCCGCGACGCGAGTAAACATTAGCATGGACAGATGGATGGATATCGACGTTTCTTCGTAACGAACGTGTCCGTCAAGAGATCCGGCGGCGAGAGTTTCGTTGCAGTGGCGTCGATAGGAATAGGATACTGGTAACGCGTTCGCTCGCGGTTTCTTCCAAATTGCCTCGATTTTGTATTCGCAAACAGCATAACTGGCACGTTCCGAGGGCAGAGCGTGGACAGGCTGCTGTACGCGGCAAAACATTGCGCGCACGGGGAAAACTGGTACATATTCATGGATGGAAATAAAGCGGGGGAGAAAAAGAGGATAGCTGGCGGCGCAAGCAGGCAGGCGAGCAGACAGGCAGGCAGGCAGGCAACGTTACAGGGAAATTGCGCTGTCGACCGGCCCCGGAAAGGTGAAAAAAACCTGCCAGCTACCGATGTTACTGGCCATGAATTCTGTGTTTATAATTATTCAGCGTCGCGACGCGAGCCTCGATCCGCCAGGAGTGTATTAATGCCGCTT
Organism: Eucera pruinosa; assembly: GCA_028830335.1. NCBI lineage: Eukaryota > Metazoa > Arthropoda > Insecta > Hymenoptera > Apidae > Eucera > Eucera pruinosa. The sequence goes on along the minus strand of JAMYCR010000001.1, from coordinate 3,683,921 downwards.
CTCCCGTCCTCTCTCCCTCTACCGTTGCCATTTTGTTGTTTAAATGCAAATTAATGATTGTTTCGTTCCCGCGGAATGGCCCCGCAAGGTATGGTAAAGCAATTCCGCGCCGTGTCGTTTTAATATTCACAGCGACGGGCAGGAACATCTCGGAATTTTTGTTTACGACGGACGAAGGAACGAACGACGTATGGGTCGGATATATTCGATTGCGATTTTTACGCGTTTACGGGGAATTTGTAGGGTATACGATCCACGTACCGTCACTGTTCCTCTAACTGCCGCTTGAATTATATTATTTTTATAACGAAGTAATGTACAGAGAATCGTAATTTGGACTTCGGTTCACGTAACAACGTACAGATATTGCAAATTCAGATTTCCATAGCAAAGTTAAAGAAAGAAGATTCAAATATGAGGTTGTTTCACCCTCTAAATACTAACACGTAATTTGTGCTTTACTTCCAATATTTTCTATGCTTCTTTAATTCCACTTGCACATTCTACACCTTTTCACACGTTTAAATTTCCTGCAAATGCACAAGGATCTATAGTCTTTTGGGATAATGTGAGGTATAATAATTGATATTAAAATTTAACAGATAACAACTATATATTTATATGAAATAATAACGATAACTAATAACATATAACAACTACTGCTAACTTAACTCTAACGCAAAAGAAAAGCAGACTAAATGAACGGGGTGTATCTTGTTCGGCTGCTAACTAAGAACTGACTGTTTTTACCAACTTTCTCTGACCGTGGGGAAAAAGTCACGTGTCAAAGAAAGCCACCCAAGCAGGCCTACCCCAAAACGCTTGAACAATACTGGCGCCTCAAGGTCCTTAAACCTTCCGAAATATTTATTTCCTTAGCCGCTACAGTCTATTTATTACCTGCTCACAATGTGTAAATAATGATAATACTATCAGTAATGTACAACTAATTAAACCGTATCCCTCTACTAAAATTGAAATTACGTTCCAACGATAGACTGTACGTGGCATCATTCTCGTGAGAAGCGATCGAACGAGAGCCAATAATCGAAACGAGGGGCCAATCCGAATCGAAACGGGAAAGTGTTAAGGCTGTTAGTGCGGTTTACGGTAAAATTCCATTCGAACCCCTCGTCGTGTGTTCCTCTTTCTCTCTGTTTACACGGAAGCAAGCAAGTGCTACTCTTGCCCGCGGTCGAAACCAAATAAACGAATGCGCTCGATTTCGGTTTCCGGGCTATCGCGCTCTATCGTTAAACGGAGAAATTGTTTGTAAAAGGGGCGAGGTGGTAGGACAGGGCAGGGAAGAGTCTATAAAACCGTATTATCCGAGGGGCGGGAGGGGGGCAACCTGTTATCCAAACTATTCCGTTTCCCCAACAGGTTCTAATAAACCGAGTTGCAACGTACTTACCCGACTCTCCCCTCTGCAGTGGCAAACGAAAACGCGAATAACCCCAATTTAAGAGGATAACGTTATCCTCGCGAGGTTGCCATTACGCGCACGTTAGACCGTTTGTAACTGAATAAACGCGTTACGGTTGGGACTCATCCTCCGACGGTGTTGCAATAGGTTGTGACGCAAACCCCCGCGTTGTTGGCAATCTTGCACTCCGCGTACAAGTAGTCTCATTTACATGGATATATCCGGGAACGTCCGCGAAGGCGTCTGTGCACGATCAACCAGCGTCCCTTTCTCGTTTGTTCGTTCGCTGGTCCGACTACTGCAACAACCGTCTCCGACATACCGCCATTAAAGCGAACCCTAACTCAGCGTTTCTCAACCCTACGCTTTCGACAATTGAAGTAGATGCACCAATTGTTGCCATTTTTTTGGGTTATTCAACTGTTTTAGAAAGTATTTCATATAAAGATCGTTCCAGTTCGGAGATTAATATATTGTTCAACCGCGAGGTTATTTAGTGTTGGATATGTTGAGGTATGCAGCAAGCGCAACGGGCAAAAATGAAGCGACACGTTGAGAGGGGATAGCCTAAACAAGATAAGAGTTTAGAAAGAAAAGAAAGATCCTTTTCTGTTTGGGACTGTTGGGCGCCGAGTGCCTTTTCGTTTTGCTATTCATTCCCTTTCTGTGTCTCTACAAGTCAAGACGTATTTTTACTAAACTCTCTTTCTCTTTTAAATAAAGAGAATTTATGAAGATAAATGGGACATATTTTATTTAAACCCGCTACATAAACTAACATTTCGGAACACTTTTTTTATATATGTTCAATATACACTTACTTATATGTACAAGTATGGAACGTGTCATAATTTAGTAGAGCGCGACGTTTACTGTATACTCTTACTGACAAAAGTTAAGAAACAAAGAAACTTAAAATTAGAAGAAAATTAAAACTTACGAATTTTCGTGTATCCTTTCGCTTCTAAGATTCGTAGCTTAGAATTTACAGTAGCGTAAAAATATAGTATTACATATATGGATAAACAATAAGTAGTGCTTCTACTTTTAATTCAAATATTCGCGAACGAAGATTTGTATTCCTTGCGTTATGCATTGTTGCAAACATCGTATCGTGTTAACCATCTTGCGTTGCAAACAAGTATACTTTAATTGACGGCTACTTGTAGCGTTAAGGGAAAAGATCGGCCGAAAATACGAACGGCAGTAGATTCAGCCGGCGATCGCGCGGCGCCCAAAGAGAAAGTTGCAAGCATGTGCGTGGCGCGGCGTGTTGCACGCAAAATTAGAATTTCAAATGGAAGGCACGTGTAGCTGTTTAGTAAGAAAACATTTACAAATTATTAGCCTGGAACAGGTAGGACGGCAACGTGTACACCGTCACGAAGGTGCAATTATGAACTATGCGGTAACAGACAACAGGAAATACATCGAGCTCGAATTTCACATATTTTTAACCATTTCATATTCGGCGTAGCCGGGATTACGCGAACGTTTCCGTGTTCAATCGAAAGCTTGTGACTGTAATCGTTGCTTCGTACACCATGCGTGAGGTGTTTTTTTCTTTTTTCGCGATCCGATTGGATTGGAGAAAATATATCGTTGCGATACAAATATATTGTATTTTTTAACCCTTTGCGGACGAGTGTCGGTAAATAGCCGCCGAAACCATTTCGATTTTCTCGATAAATGTCGATTTTCAAAGCAAGAAATTTGAATTCGTATAAGCACTTTCGATAATAATTCAGCGAAAATTCGTTAAATGTTATTAAATTCTATCCGTAGTGAACCCATAATCGAGTGGAAATTTGTTAAGTGTTATTTTTTCTCGTCCGCAAATGAGCCGTTATTTTTGAAAGTAGTATAAGTCGATTTTTTCATACATCGAGATATTTAAGGGAATAAAAAGAGGATATTTATATCTTAGTAAAATTACCATTAACTCATTTTCTTTTCGAAAAGTGGACATATAACCACTTTCAAAAATAACGGCTCAACTTTCAATTCTAATTCTATTTGTAATTTCAATTGATGAGATTGAGTATTGCGAGCATAAATTACGTACAAGCTTTTAGCGGTCTGCATGTATCGCGCTATTAAAGTAACAAATAGCGAACATTCCTGTGTATATACTTTGAAAAATTCGTATGGCAAATGGTTAATGTTGCAAAGCATCTTTCAATCGTATATAATAGCCACAATAACGTGGATCATTAGTGGTTCATGCGGCGTGAATTGAAAACCACGAAAACGAATAAAATTAAGAATTATAAAATACTTTTTTCATGCTATCGCGTGTAAAATATAATTCATGGACCACTAAGTAAATGCTTAAAAGAAATCGAAAGAAAACTACTTGCATATATTTAATAAACGATGCACACTGCAAGAGATTCGGAGTCTGCGACGATCCTTTCGTGTCTCTTTGATTCTTTATAGGAAGCAGAAAAAGATACGGGCTACGGACAAGTTTAACATCTGTAATCCTTTTTTTTTCCCCCCCCCCCCCCGACAACTCTTTGATCCGCGAGCGGAGGCGAGCTAAAAAAAGAAGTAATCAAAGTTTTAACGGGCTGAAAACAACGTGGAAGTTATGGGGATTAAATTCAGGGGGAAGCTTTTTTGGGGGGAGGGGAGGGGAAAGCTCGGATGTCGGGTGAGATTTCAATTTGTATGGAGCTTGGAAAGTAAGTACTCCGCTTTGATTGAATCTTTTTAAAATGCTAGATCCGCGGGGAAAGCGCAAGAACGAATTACTTAGGAGGCGAGTTTAAGAATTTGTACGTAAAAGAAACGAATCGAGCAGCGGGAAAAGGTAAAAGGGAGCATTATTAGCTTCCTCCTCTTCGTAATTCGCCAGCCACTCAACAAATTTATACGTTAACCCTTTAACCCAAAAACCCGGTTTGCGTCACGAAGTTCGTCACCTCTGCCTTTCGTTGCACTATTATTATTATTATTATTATTATTATTATTATTATTATTATTATTATTAATAGACTGCGGATTTTTATGCATTTATGGGGAATTTTGCTGTGGTAAAAAGTATGGGTTAAATAGGTAAAAATGGTAGGCAGAAATGTACGAAATATCCGACGTAAAGTACCCATTATTATATTACTAATATACAATATTACATTATAAGTAAAAGCAAAAGTTAAAGTATAATATTAGTATTATATAATGGATACATTATATGATATTATATAATAATGTATAAATAGTATAAATAATAGTCTAATATTACATTACTATGTATAATGTATATGTATTATATTATATATTATTATATTATTAATATGCAATATTACATTATAAGTAAAAGCAAAAGTAAAAGTATAATATTAGTATTATATGATGTATAAATTATACGATATTATATAATAATGTATAAATAGTATAAATAATAGTCTAATATTACATTATAATGTATATGTATTATATTCTATATTATTATATTATTAATATACAATATTACATTATAAGTAAAAGCAAAAGTAAAAGTATAATATTAGTATTATATAATGAATAAATTATATGATATTATATAATAATGTATAAATAGTATAAATAATAGTCTAATATTACATTACTATGTATAATATATATTGTATTATATTATATATATTATTATATTATTAATATACAATATCACATATAAGTGAAAGCAAAAGTTAAAGTATAATATTAGTATTATATAATGTACAAATTATACGATATTATATAATAATGTATAAATAGTATAAATAATAGTCTAATATTACATTACTATGTATAATATATATTGTATTATATTATATATTATATATATATGTGTATGTTTATAAATATACATTTTAGATTACAAATATACGACAACATGATAATATACGCGAAATTTATTATGTATACAATTGCATACGTATTCTTAAGTATACATGCATCTATAAACAGATATTAAAAATTGACTATATATAAATATTTATACAATTATAAATATACAATAGCATGATAATATACACGAAATTTATTATATATATATATATATAATAAATATATATATATATATAAGTGCATATGTATTCTTAGATACACATATACAATATATTATATCGAATTCTGCTGCAGTCTTCGAAATTCGATCAAATTCAACCACATCCTGTTCGATCAAATAGCAGCCCAATTTTTCAGGACGTACATATACGTCTTTCGTATCGAAACGGTTAACAGAGTTACATTCGACAAAGTTCTAACATTTTCACGTCTACTTGTGACGCTATAATCTTATACTAAATAAATAGAATAGGTTTCGCTGACCGGGAATAAAATGGTGGACTTCGTTCTGTGAAAAATCATCGCGTTTCGGTTTGACTGAATTTCTATCGGAGACGGTTCGCAGGGGAAACGAACGGCGTGTCCTTTTAAGCAGCGCTGAAAGCGTTGAAAGGCCGGAAAAGGGCTAATAGCGTACAAAAGTAACGACGTCTTTAAAGCCGCCCACGCATCACCAGCCTAATTCCTTAAAGTGCTCTCTCTCTCTCCCTACGTTAAATCACTTTATCACACGCCACGTTGCACCGTCCTTTCCTTTGCCCCAGTGTAGACGTCATTCCGAATGGTTAAAACGCGATATAAAAGTCGCCCTCGCTGAAGCATCGTTTTTCCGAACCGTTAGCGTTGATTTTTCACCGTCTTCCATCGGCTAAAATTGTTTCTTAACTGGTTTCTAAGCTGCAAAAAGATTCCGTATTCGTGTAGGATAAATACACCAATTACCATCGATGTCCCTCTAACGGACATTTAATTATTTCCTGTACGAAGAATCGTAAGTAAACAAATGTTCATAATAAATTTGGATTTCGGTTTACGAAGTTTGATAATTATAATAAACTTCGGTTATTCGACATCCCGAGTATTCGGAGTATTTTCGTAATTTTCTTTATACAGTACTGCCTTGGATATTGGCCGAGGTTTTGCGTTGAATATTGGCCTGTCGCTATCCCCACCAGTTCTTGGAACTGGCTTCGGAACTGTCCCGGTGGCCAAGTACATATGTTTTGGTATTGGGGGAAAAGAAGATAATACAAATGATTGGTAAAATTCGAGATTCTTTATTGGACTATTCAAGAGGAAGACTGTGAAGATTCTAAAACAACAGACTTTTACAAATATACGGTATTAAACCTACTTACACGCTCGTTGCGAAAAGTTCATAAAATCTACCTACAATATTTTCATTAATCTACTCCAATATTATTCATTCTATACTCTAATATTCCCAGCTTAACGTTAACGCGATTGCTATTTTTACATTCTGTTCCACAGCACAAAATCTATCCTATCGACAAACGAACGTTATTGCAACTCGCGGCGATAGAAATCGAAAGAGAAAAAGGCGAGCGAATAAAAGCACAATTGCAGTGGCAACGACAAAGCAACGGAAAAACCGAAACGTCTTCCGTTATACTTCTCGGCTCGTTCGCGCGGGCGACAAAAAAGACTCGAGAGGATCGCGATAAAAAGAATCTCGCGATCCATCCGCGGATGATTACCACCCGACGACCTCGCGATCGCTTTGACGATCGTCTCGATCACGCTTTTAGCTTCCGTCTCGTTCGACTCCTCCTTTGTCCCCGTCAACATTTCCTCGATCGTCGCGCTGAAAACGCACTCCCTTCTAACCGAATCGTAAACGTAGCCGAACTTGCAAACGCACTCGTAACCACCGGCTAAATTCATGCAGGATTCACCGTTTCCCGTGGAGCAGACGTGTTCGCCTTGAGTGCACTCGTTCACGTCGACGCAGAGACCGAATCTTGAGGACCATTCGTATCCGGGCTCGCGGCACTCGCAGCTGATGTTAATCTGATTCGCCAACAAGCTATGGAAATGTTGATTCTCCTGCCGCTCCAACGTGCACTCTCTGCGATCTGGGGAAAAAGAGAGGAGAGGATTGAACGTACCGGAGCGGTGGAACCTTTGAACCGCGACGATGGATGTTACGCAAAGATTTAATCGGCCGGATAATTGCGAGATCGCAATCGGATGGGCACGCAAAAAGAGATTCCTTGACCTGTTTCGATCGCGAGCGAATGAAACGTACGCGGATAGCGAAAATGTGGCAAGAAATTTGCGACGCAAATCGCGGCTGTGCTACTTAAAAAGTATTAATTGATGCGGTTTCAGCGTTTCGCGTGGCACGTTTCAAAGTTGTCGCGTTGGATTTCTGAATCGTTTAACGCTAACTGTACCAGGCTTCGTCGAATAATCGGATTTTAAAGTATTCGATTTATCGTTGCTTCTTTGGTTCGTTTCATTTTGCGACGGTTCTTCTGTTGTACGACTAATCGGTTTCGCGTATGTACTTTGTTCTTCTTTTTCTTTTCACCGAGAAACATATATCGAGTAGAACTCGATTTGACGATAATTATTCCACGATCAACGCGAAAATGAAAAGTAGTTTGTTTAAAAATATTAGGTTACCAAATAAATCAATTTGGTTATTCCAATAACTAACTAATATTATTGCAAAGGTTATTGCAAAATTTAATATATGGAAAACGTGCTTCTATTTAAATGAAAAGTTTTCAAGTGACAGTAACAAGGATATTGGACTTTGTTGTACATTTTCAATTACGTGGTAATAAATTTATTATATTGAACGTATAAAAAACATGTTCATAAATGAAAGAGCATTTGAACAATATCATGTTTGAAACTAGAACGATCTTTATATTAACGACGTTCCAAAATAGTTAACGAAAGTTACTTAAAGCGCGGACCTTAAAATTGCAGTAACTGGTACATTTACTCTATACATCTTTCGTAACGAAAGGGTTAATAATATTCTATTTCACTGAATCTACGTCACAATCTTCGCTTCACCTTTCCGCCTACGTTCTAACGAGCATTTATTCCCATAGATAAATAAACTGTGACGGCTCTCTTGCACCCACCACTAGAGGGACACACGAAACAGGATATACGAGAAAGTTCTCGAAAGCACTCGCTCCAATTACCTCGTCCATATTTTGTATATACTTTACCTTTAACCTTCCTTTCAATATCCCAACGTCTAAGGCAGGACCTGCTAGGTAGCTTTACTGATAAGTCCACTAGCAGGCCCAGGACGAAACGCAACACCCTTCCTTTTCCTCCCATTCTATCCCCTTTCCAAAGCTTCACAAAACAAATAAACAAATGAATAATTCATAGAACGAGCTGGTCTCGTCGTTACAAGGCAAGTATATAGTTAGTAATTGTTTCGCGTGAAGCGTAAGACGCGACGAGGCGTCTTCGACAGAGGGAATTACCGCTATATCTCGCGTGAATTTAGGTGCGGTCGATTCCCGTGAACGATGATAGAGAATCCTCTTACGGCAGGAGCGATGGCGTTTCTACGCACCGGGTGGGTTCCCAGCGTAACAGGGATTAAGCGGGGACTGATAGCAATCCGTCATATCTCGGATCTGAATCATGGGACAGCAATGATCCGGACAGAAACTATAAAGGGCGCAGGCATACGGTTGGCTGTCATCGGCTCTCGGATCTTCGTATCCCTCGTATCCGAATTGGCAATTGGCGTGGTTGTCGCACGATTCCCCGAAAATGCTCAACTCCGGCACGCCTAGCATCGTGTACCAGCACATGTAGTAACTCACCGTTGTTCGCCATTGGAATCTTTCTAAACCACATATTGGGATATGGGGTTAAATTAATTAAAATACGGTTTATTCTATACGCTGCGATCTTATTTAGTAACGAGAAAGGACGTCTTAACGTTACGAAGAACGAATGAAAAGTGAGGGCTTTTCTCAAGCACGTAGAAAATGTGGCGCCCAATTCAGAAGGAAAGTAACGGCCTGGGTCTGCAAAGTGTCTGTCACACAAGCCCTTAGACACGTGGGCCAGAGGCCCATGACTGAATTATTGTCTTCATAAGCTTCTAGGCGGCACAAGGCCCCAAACTTTTCTGTGGCCATGACTCTGGTAATAGAGTTAAGGTTTTCCTTTATTACAGACCCAGTGTCTCTCAACACAAAGTTTATTTTTGCGTTAGAGTAAAATGATAATCCAACACCACACGTTTTCGTTTCCATTTATTCATCGAGTAAAAGGGTTGACTCGTTTGCATTTGATACAGCTAACACCTGAATACGTCACCAAATCAATCAAAGTTTTTTTGTCTTTACTTAGAAATAATCGCGTCAGTGATAATAATTATGAAAATAAATTATAAAGTTATACATTATGTACGGTACATGAACATAGAATTGGTATTATACTTTTTTACTAATTAGTACGATAATTATCTTTAGATGAACCTGATAATCTTTAGACAAATATTAGTAATATCGATGCGAAGTATCGTACGCGGATTATTGGGTAAATGGGTTAACTTCATTATTGTACTATTTATTATTTTGTATTATTGTATTACTTCACTGTAACGGGATAATATTTATAAATAATTTAACTTCGAATTGTTCCTTCATTCTCGCAAGTCAGCTCTACTTATCGTTAGAATTTCGCGCTTAGAATTTTTAAATTCCATTTCGGGCGCCACTGGATTCTTTCTAAACCACAAGTTTCGTTTTCTCTTTATTCATCCGTGTAGAAGAGGATAACTTCAAATTTCCCTTCTTCGCGACTAGCTGTGGAGTTGCGATCCCTTATTGAGGAGGATTTGGAAGGAAAGGCGGAGAAAAATTCGCGTGGGAAGAATTGTCACCTCGGGGTATCGAACGTTAACTTTTCGTTTTGATTAGAAAGATCCCGGGGGAGATTGGGATACTTGCCTATCGGACCTTGAAAGGGAGGCACGGTTAGGTCGTCGCGCCTACGAGCAGCCTGACAGTCCCTTTGAGCGGCAAGAATTTGGGGAGCATCGTTCCCAAGATTCCATTTCTGTTCTTTCATGATCGTGACAGTGTCGTCTTCACGCTTCAGGCCAGTGCGCTCGATGATCTTCTCCAGATATTTCAGACACTCGATGAAGCTCGCCTCGCAGTGTCTATGCACATTCATTCGTATTTTAATTGTATCATTAGATTGTATAATAACATAATTCGCAAGGCTCGATTAGCGCCTTCAAGATCGTTTATTTGTAAATTCAATGGTAAATTTATTTCTATCTCTATCTATTATTTCTATCCTCTAAAAGCGAAACAAATTCCGAAGTTCGCTTTAATTAATAATATTATTACGAAAATATGCGTTTGCACAGACATTCCCGATTTAATTGTAACTTTAAAGAAACATTCGTTTAATAGATCGATGTTTTAAATTTGTTAAAAGCAGTAGACAATCAAGTTTAATTTTTCAACAAAATTAACCCGACTGCGATGCTGGGGTTATTTTTGATCAAATCATATTCTTCTTTTTCCGAATCATTTCCTAGTTTTGAAGCAAATACAGTAGACTTGCTATCAATACATTCGCATTCATATATCAGCTTTTAAAGACTCTTCTTCTCGAAATTATAAAACTTTTCCAAAGAGAAGAAAATGTAATCTAATTAAGTAGCCTACTTTTGAAGCATGTACAGTAGAGTTGCTTTCAATATATACATATTCACATCTCAGCTTTTAAACACTCTTCTTCTCGAAATTATAAAACTCTTCCAAAGAGAAGAAAATGTAATGTAATTAAGTAGCCTAATTTTAAAGCAACTACAGTAGAGTTGCTATCAATATATTCGCATTCATATCTCAGCTTTTAAACACTCTTCTTCTCGAAATTATAAAACTTTTCCAAAGAGAAAAAAATGTGATTGAATTAAATCGCCCAGTTTAGAAGCAAATACAGTAGAATTGCTTTCAATATATTCACATTCGCATCTCAGCTTTTGAAGACTCTTCTTCTTGAAATTATAAAACTTTTCCAAAGAGAAGAAAATGTAATGTAATTAAGTAGCCTAATTTTAAAGCAACTACAGTAGAGTTGCTATCAATATATTCGCATTCATATCTCAGCTTTTAAACACTCTTCTTCTCGAAATTATAAAACTTTTCCAAAGAGAAAAAAATGTGATTGAATTAAATCGCCCAGTTTAGAAGCAAATACAGTAGAATTGCTTTCAATATATTCACATTCGCATCTCAGCTTTTGAAGACTCTTCTTCTTGAAATTATAAAACTTTTCCAAAGAGAAGAAAATGTAATGTAATTAAGTAGCCTAATTTTAAAGCAACTACAGTAGAGTTGCTATCAATATATTCGCATTCATATCTCAGCTTTTAAACACTCTTCTTCTCGAAATTATAAAACTTTTCCGAAGAGAAGAAAATGTAATTAAGTAGCCTACTTTTGAAGCAAGTACAGTAGAGTTGCTTTCAATATATTCACGTTTGCATCTCAACTTTCATGTTAAAGACTCTTCTTCTTAAAATTATAAAACTTTTTCAAAGAGAAGAAAATGTAATGTAATTAAGTAGCCTAATTTTAATGGAACTACAGTAGAATTGCTATCAATATATTCGCATTCATATCTCAGCTTTTAAACACTCTTCTTCTCGAAATTATAAAACTTTTCTAAAGAGAAGAAAATGTAATCTAATTAAGTAGCCTACTTTTGAAGCAAGTACAGTAGAGTTGCTTTCAATATATTCACATACGCATCTTAGCTTTTAAACACTCTTCTTCTCGAAATTATAAAACTTTTCCGAAGAGAAGAAAATGTAATTAAGTAGCCTACTTTTGAAGCAAGTACAGTAGAGTTGCTTTCAATATATTCACATACGCATCTTAGCTTTTAAAGACTCTTCTTCTGGAAATTATAAAACTTTTCCAAAGAGAAGAAAATGTGATTGAATTAAGTAGCCTACTTTTGAAGCAAATACAGTAAAGTTGCTACTAATATATTCACATTCGCACCTCAGCTTTTAAACACTGTTCTTCTCGAAATCATAAAACTTTTCCGAAGAGAACAGGTTGCGTTCGAGTTAAGTAGAATACAGAGGATTGGTAGCATGGTTAAAAACGAATAAATCAAATGGTTAAATGCCTAACCGTATAGTGGTCGTTACCTACGCGCTTCCCAATGCAAAGATCTCAAAGGTGGCTTCGGGAATTCCTCGTAAAGTCTGCTAGGCGAATCGTCCGCTTGCTTGTAATAGCGTCGATCGTAGTCCTGAAATTTGTGCGCCCGAATATAATAAGCAACATCCCGTATGACCTTGTTCTTGTCCCAGTTTGCGTCCCGCTCTTCCTCGTTCGCATCTTCCACGTCCGGCACGTCGGTTATTTTTATGTTAGGATCCATAACCTGTTCCGTCATCGCCACGGCCTCAATTTCCTTCTCCTCGACCGTTTCCGTTTTTCGTTCGGCGCTCTCCGGCGTCGATATCGTAATCGGCAACGCTGCCGTTCGTTCTTCCATCGAGAAACAGAACCGCACCAGGCAATAGAAACTCGCGAACGATATTATTCTCATTATCGTTGATTTGTTGGTTTTTGCCTCCCACGATTCTGCGTTGTTCCTTTCGACGATGCAAAGCGAACGTTCGTGTATCGATACGCTGCGATTTTGGAAAAAAAGAAAGGAATTGCACGACTATACGGTGAGTCGACGACTTTTATCGGCACGCGCGAAACTTTTTCGTTTTAATGTCACCGTACTATTTCTGTCGATGGGCGGGAACGGCAATAGGCCGGCTAATAAATGAGTAATAAGTATAATAAACAATGAATAATAAGCGTGAGAAGTTGAAGGATAGCGGAATAAGTTTCTGAACATTTTCTTTTAAAGCAAACGTGGAACGTTAAGTTTTCGAAGGTATCAAAATTAAAGTTATGTATTTTGTTGTTGGTAAAGTCGATCTACGGAATAAATTGATGGAAGAATATTGCGATGTTCAAGCGATTAACCTTGGCGACAGCTTCGAACGCGAATGCAAATTATTGAGAAGAACCGAGCGCCAGTTGATATTAATTTATTCAATTTTAATCGTTCGATATAATAATAATCGGCATTTTTCACCGGCGAATTAAATCAACGTTCTCGCTATTATTTTTCCTTCCTCCCGAACTGCAAACTTTGCCTTCGTTTTCTCTTCGCACGGTTTTTGCACGCGTAGAGAAATAGAGAAGTTTTTGGATTTTCGAGCGATCGACAGCGTCCATTTTGCAGTTGTCAGCGAAGAAATCGTTGCCATGAGTGATAAATCAATCCACGTTCACGGTTGTGCGCGGAACGCGATTCACAGTCGCTTTTCCACGTCAAACACTCCGTTAAATGCATTTTCGCGGCAAACGGTGCGGAGACAAATTTAGCGATTCAACCCTTTTCGCTATGGAAGGCATGAATAACGTTATCATTTGCCAAACAAATGGTTATCCAAAAGTACCTTTAGGATGTTCAATGAGAATATCCGTCAAACGCCATATTTGTTAGTAAAATAGAGGTGAGAAAAATAAAAATTGAAAACGAGAACGAACGAAGATAATAGAAATAAAGAACTGATTAGAAAAGGGTAAAGAAGAAAGGGAAAGAGAAAAAGTGAAGGTAGATATTCTTATAGTTTTGTGGCGGCTTTCCTGCACCTACCACTAGAAGGACATACGAAATAGGACTTTCTCGAAAGCACTCGCTCCAACTACCTCGTCCATATATATACCGCCTTTAACCTTCCTTCCAATATCCCAACGTCTAAGGCAGGGCCTGGCTGGCTAGGTAGGTAGCCTTACTGATGGGTCCACTAGCAGGCCCAGGACGAAACGCCAACACCCTTCCTTTTTCCTACCCTATCCCCTCTCTACAGCTCCACACTTTCAATATCCCAACGTCTAAGGCAGGGCCTGCTAGGTAGCCGCACTGATGAGTCCACTAGCAGTCCCAGAACGAAACGCCAACACCCTTCCTTTTTCCTACCCTATCCCCTCTCTACAGCTCCACACTTTCAATATCCCAACGTCTAAGACAGGGCCTGCTAGGTAGCGTTACTGATGATTCCACTAGCAGGCCCAGCACGAAACGCCAACACCCTTCCTTTTCCCTATCCTATCCCCTCTCTACAACTCCACAGTTTATTTTGGATAATCTTATAAAATGGCTATAGAAATTATTTGTACGTATCCACGTTTTTCAATCAACACGTTGATTGCCGTGTTGGTCATTCATGGACTGAAATTTGTTTTGCTATTAATGACTATTCACTCGATTACCTAAAGTGATTAAAATAAAGTAAATATCGTTAAATACAATGTTTTGAACGATAGAAACAGCTGGACGATATTACGGAATATAACGTGGACTATAGAGCAATTGAACAATTCTATTGAAATATAATATTTTACACAAATTAAGTAATACTGTGTTTCACATCGAAACATGTTAAAATCAATTGTGGCCCGCGGAACAAAAGATGCAATATATATAAAACGTGTTAAGTAAGAGTTTCTTAACACCTTGGACTGTGCTAACGAGATTTAACAGAAACGCCTATTATTAAGGTTGAAATTTAATTCGAACTTTAACTTTAGCTTAGTATTAAAATTATTGATTAACTACTATAGGATTGACAACTCATTTATAAGAAACATCTTAACTTGCGTGCTTAGTTAGATTAGTTATATATATATATATTTAATTGCCAAGGATAGAGTTTAATAATGATGTCCAAGTGAAATTGCATTCATTTCATTTCAATTGAATATTTGTTGTAATATTTGCGTTTAATTTACAAAGGTATTGGTTAACGATAAATGGTTTTATTTCACGCGTGATGTTCTTCAACGCAAGTATAAAATGAAGCCCTTATTCCAGAAACTTTCAACGCGTCTTATAATTCTTTCCACTGGTATATTGCGCACGATTATTATAGTTTTTGACTCTAGCTTACTGTTAAACGGTGGGAAATTATGCTTAGTTGATTCTTAAATGACAAACGAAACACGCTGATATATAAATATTTTACACAATTACATTAGCAAGCTATACGAAATATGATCGTGCAAAGAAACGCGACACGGTACTGCAAAATTGTATTAATATACGATACGAATTAGGATTTTGCGACGAAACGCGACACGGTATTGTAAATTTCCGTTAACAAGCATTTCGCAGTGAAACGCAGCATTGAAGTACTGCAAAATTATATAAATAAGGATTTCGCGACGAAACGCATCGCGTTATTGCAAAATTGTATTAACAAGGATTTTGCAGCGGAACGCGTTACTACGGTGCTGCAAAACGATACGAATAAGCGATATAAATAACGATTTTGGGGATGAAACGCGGAGAGTACAGTGCTGGAAAATTATATATAAATTAAGGATTTAGCGACGAAGCGTAGAACAGTGGCGGAGAATTATATTAATAAGGATTTCCACGAAACAACAGTACTTACTTAATGCGTAAGAGTGAAATATAAAAGATAGTAATGCCCACTATACACTGTTTACGCCTTGTGCCGCTGAACCATCATTTGCATAGCTCATGTTTTACGACTATAAGTTAGTATCTTGTTATGCCTCGTTCTCTGGCGACTTTACGCGACTAAGCAAGTTATTAAATCCTCCGGTATTACCCTCTTTACTATTTCACCAAGATTTCTATCTCTCTACAGTATGCCGCCCCTTCCTCTAACTTTATACACGACATTATTCTTCTGTCTATTGCTAATAGGAAAAATTTTCTGTGCAAGTTGCTTCGGTTGAGCGGCGATACTTCGTAGCGTTATATTATTTACAGAAGATTGTACACATATATACACTTATTGAAAAATTAAAGAACATGGTACATATTTGCAAAGCTTTACGTCGTCGTTCGCTTTTAAGATACACGGATTTGAAATAAAAGTAGAAGAACTTATTGTTTATCGATGTATGTGATACTATATTTTTATGCTATTGTAAATTCTAAGCTGCGAATCTTAGAAGCGAAAGGATACGCAAAAATTCGTAAGTGACTACTTTGTTTTTTAATTTTTGTCGGTTAGTGTATATAGTAAACGTCGCGTCTTACTAAATTATGACACGTTGCGTATTTTGTAGTTATATTGGTCACATTTCCAAATCCATATCCGCAACTTAGTATTATATTGATCGCATTTCAACATCCATATCCGCAATTAGTACAATAAGTTAAGTAAGCAAAGAAGTGAAACGCAAGTTAAAACAATTGACAGGTCTTTTCTAACTGTTCTCGTTTTCCGATGTGGCTGCTCTCCTGCACCTACCACTGGAGGGACATACGAAATAGGCTTTCTCGAAAGTACTCGCTCCAACTACCTCGTCCATATATATGCCGCCTTTAACCTTCCTTCCAGTATCCCAAGTCTAAGGCAGGGCCTGCTAGGTAGCCTTACTGATGAGTCCACTAGCAGGCCCAGCACGAAACGCAACACCCTTCCTTTTCCTATCATATCCCCTCTCTACAGCCCACATCCGATGATAAAATTCTTAAAAATTCTTATTGCTTTTCCTTCCTAATTTATTTCGTACTTTGCTCATTTTTTCCTGTATGTTTTTTTCTTTTTTGTTGATACAGTAAAATTGCACGCTTCAAAAACCTCGGTGTCTTTAATTACTTTCGTGTTACCGTAATTCGAACGAAAACTTTTCACCAATGGTATTACAATTAGATTGTCGTTCGATGAAACAGCGATTTAAATGGTGAAAGTTAGACGAATGGCGATGCAACCTTTAACTTGCGCTGCATTACAGAGATTTAATAACACAACAGTGTAACAATACCAAATAACGCTACAATAATTACAAAGTTTATTTAAACACGTTTCGGACCTGACCGAGGTACAATTTAATAATTCCTGAAACATTTCCCTACAATTTAATAATACGTCCTAAACTCACGGTCGATTCAATAGCGTTAATAAAATGTTAATCAATGTAAACAAATTTAGCGATTCTCCAAACTTTTTCTCTTCCTCTGTTACTCTTAAAAGTAACGTTACGCGTCTGTTGACCGTTTCAAAAGGCCCCGTATAATTTATCTCATTCGTATTCCCATGTGCCAAAGTGCTTTCAACTCGTTTACGAGTAAATGACTAAATAAATAATTAAAAACTAAAAAATATCTCGAGGAAAAGTGGATTTACGGGTATGTAACTTGCGAGTCACGTTGCAGAGGGTTAAAGTGGCGCAGCGAAAGGGTTGAAAAGAAGAAGATACTAAATTCTCTCCTGCGCATACACACATGCATCCATACATACATACATACATAGATACATACATAGATGCATACATACATGCATACATGCACGCATACATACATACAAACACACATACACACATACATACATACATAGATACATACATAGATACATACATACATGCATGCATGCATACATACATAGATAAATACATACATGCATCCATACACACATACATAGATACATACATACATGCATACATGCATACATACATAGATACATACATAGATACATACATACATACATGCATAGATACATTCATACATGCATAGATACACACATACATGCATAGATACACACATACATGCATAGATACATACATACATCCATGCATAGATACATACATACATAAATGCATAGATACATACATACATGCATAGATACATACATACATGCATAGATTCATACATACATGCATACGTACACGTGTACACGTCCAGAGGTGAAAGCTTTCTCTCTGGGAAATTTTTCGAGAGCTTCCATTGGAGAATATCCAGTGTGGATGATAACGAGCGAACGTTTCGAAGCGGAGGATCCCTAAAACGGATCAAAAATATCGGCAAGTTTCGAACGGACAGCGAGAGGGCATCTGGCCCGAGTCTCGTTCGACACAGCCGAGGCGGTCTGCTCTTGCGGACGTATTTCGTTCTTTTCTCAGATTGGCGAGCAAATGTTGACCCAGTTTCAGCATCGGATTGGACCGTTACTCGCTCTTCCGAAACTGCTGACTAGAATACGCGATGAGCAAGAAGTTAGGACGGTTGTTACGCCGTCTTTCTCCCACGGGGTGAGCCATCGACCAGCCGAAATTCATGCTGCAAATACAATTCCCGTTCCTCAACCCTCGCCCCCCCCCCCCCTCCTATACCCACGGAAACTTCATTTTTTATCGCCCAAATAAAACTCACGCCGCGTCCGGTCAACCTGTTGGAGGTCGTTCAATCGTCCCTCGAATATAAAGAGGAGCCTCAACGATCTCGGCGGTAAATAATCGCAACTTCTCCGTGTACTTTTACGCTTCTGCAAATGGCCGAGAGATTTAAAGCGGCGTTACGATGTTTTCGGAGGGAGGAGTTTAGGTAAACACTCGGAGATGGCTTTAAAAGTTGGCAATTTTTAACCCTTTGATTGATACGCGTTAGCGAGGCGACGCGAATGAAAATGATCGATGTTTGAAATAATCACACGTTTGGAACAATTATAAATATTCTATTTAATATTGAGTAAATAAGTGAGTATAATATAGGTTTTAATTGGCAGTTTTTGGAAGAGTGCTACTTTTAAGTCGGGAATTAATATTACATTTAACCCTTTGCGGACGAGAAAAAAATAACACTTAACAAATTTTCATTCAGTTATGAATTAATCAGAGACAGAACTTAATAATACTTAACCAATTTTCGCCCAATTATTATCAAACGTGCTTATTAGTATCACTAGTTTCTTATATTTATTATGTCATTTCTATTAGTTTATTATGTCTTTATATTAGTTTCACAAATTTCTTGTTTTGAAAATCGACATTTACCCAGAAAATTGAGAGTTTCGGCGGCTATCTGCCGACACTCGTCCGCAAAGGGTTAACGTAATAATTTCTCTTTACTTAAGGCCAAGGACGAAACGCAACACCCTTCCTTTTCCCCATTCTATACCCTCTCCACAGCTCCACAAATCCAGCGATATTATTTGAGCAGACACAATTATATAAAGTTTAGGCATAGACATTCTAATTAATTGTTAATTGAGAAAAATGAGTTGACCTGTTATTTAAATTGGCGCAAGGCTTTTAACCCTTTGCGGACGAGAAAAAAATAACGCTTATCAAATTTCCATTCAGTTATGAATTAATCAGAGACAGAACTTAATAATACTTAACCAATTTTCGCCCAATTATTATCAAAAGTGCTTATTGGTATCACTAGTTTCTTATATTTATTATGTCATTTCTATTAGTGTCATAAATTTCTTGTTTTGAAAATCGACATTTACCCAGAAAATTGAGAGTTTCGGCGGCTATCTGCCGACACTCGTCCGCAAAGGGTTAAATTAATACATTTATTAATACAATTATTGTGTTACATTTAAATTAACCGGGGATAGAAATGAATTGACGCTGCAATGCTTAGAAAGATTTGTGATTTAACGATAGTTAGAAAGGAATTGTGTGTACGTATATTTGTACGTAATATATGTTTATATACGGGATGTTTCATATTTTAATGGTCAAATTGCAATGGCATAATCTACGAGCAAAACGAAGACAGAAATATTGTGAAAAGTTTGTTTCGAAATGTTTCGTTACAAAGTTATAGGCAAATATTGTCTGCATTTGCATATTACTTATTGTTAACGCGCGAAGATCATTTCGAAATGAAAATCTTCGAATTTCTTTAAGATTCTATCGCATCCCAGCAACTCGAATTATTAATTCGCTGAATTAATTCGTCACGCGTGTTTATTTCTGTACTATAACTTCGTAACGAAGCGTTTACACGTAAACATTGCTTAACATTTTTCTCGTATCTTCGCTTATCGCTTACGCCTCTGGAATTAAGTCAATAAAGAAAGAAACGTCATTTACACGCGGATAAATTTAAAATCGTCCGGGAGAGTGTTGCAACGACGTCGAAATTAGTCGGCGATTTCAACACTCGAATCGAAGAAGAAATTGCTCACGATCAGACTTTAATTTGCAATTATTGGCACGGTAAAATGCACGTGTATTGTACACGTTTATATGAATCTTACGGAATAGTGGATGCTCCGAAGCGTTGCAATAGTCCAATCGCTCTTTAATTGGCAATTTGAGATAAGATTGAAATGCGGCGAGTAATCGATGCGAAAGGAAGCGCTATCTCCGCAACGTTGAAACCAATTTAATGGAACGATGCAAAACCACACTGAAAATTCGATATCGCCGTTCCTCTTCCAACTATTCATAGTAAAATAAAACCGTAGCAATAAATTCAACTACATTTTACGCAATCTCTATACCTTAACAAATGCTTTTGGAATCCAAAGGTTCGGAAATAGGATGATTTGGAAATCGAAAGCTTTGAAATTCCAAAGCTTGCAAACTTGGTAATTTAGAATTTTGATGCTTGGAAATTGAACTGCTTAGAATTCGAGAGTTTGGAAATCTAAAAGCTTGCAAACTTAGCAACTTAGAATTTAGATGCTTGGAAATTGAACTACTTAGAATTCGAGAGCTTGGAAATCTAAAAGCTTAGGAAGTTGAATGCTTGGAAATCTGAAAGCTGGAAATTCCAAAGCTTGCAAAATTAACAACTTAGAATTCATATGCTTGGAAATTAAATTATTTAGAATTCGAGAGCTTGGAAATGTAAATTCTTAGGAAGTCGAAAGCTTTGAAATCTAGAAGCTTAGAAATTACAAAGCTTGCAAACTTAGTAACGTAGAACTTGGATGCTTGGAAATTAAACTACTTATAATTCGAGAGCTTGGAAATCTAAAAGCTTGCAAACTTAGCAACTTAGAATTTAGATGCTTGGAAATTGAACTACTTAGAATTCGAGAGCTTCGAAATCTAAATACTTAGGAAGTCGAATGCTTGGAAATCTAAAAGCTGGAAATTCCAAAGCTTGTAAAATTAACAACTTAGAATTTATATGCTTGGAAATTAAACTACTTAGAATTCGAGAACTTGGAAATCTAAATTCTTAGGAAGTCGAAAGTTTTGAAATCTAAAAGCTTAAAAATTACAAAGCTTGCAAACTTAGTAACTTGGAACTTGGATGCTTGGAAATTAAACTACTTACAATTCGAGAGCTTGGAAATCTAAAAGCTTAGGAAGTTGAATGCTTGGAAATCTAAAAGCTTAGGAAGTCGAATGCTTGGAAATCTAAAAGCTTGCCAGCTTAGCAACTTAGAATTTAGATGCTTGGAAATTAAATTACTTAGAATTCAAAAGCTTGGAAATCTAAAAGCTTGGGAAGTTGAATGCTTGGAAACCTAAAAGCTTAGAAATTCCAAAGCTTGCAAACTTAACAACTTAGAATTTGGATGCTTGGAAGTTAAACTACTTAGAATTCGAGAGCTTGGAAATCTAAATTCTTAGGAAGTCGAAAGCTTTGAAATCTAAAATCTTAGAAATTCCAAAGGTTGCAAACTTAACAACTTAGAATTTATATGCTTGGAAATTAAACTACTTACAATTCGAGAGCTTGGAAATCTAAAAGCTTAGGAAGTCGAATGCTTGGAAACCTAAAAGCTTGCAAACTTAGTAATTTAGAATCTAGATGTTTGGAAATTAATCTACTGAGACTTCAAAAGATTGGAAATCTAAAAGCTTAGGAAGTCGAATGCTTGCAAATCTAAAAGCTTGCAAACTTAGCAACTTAGACTTTAGATGCTTGGAAATTGAACTACTCAGAATTCGAGAGCATGGAAATCTAAAAGCTTAGGAAGTTGAATGCTTGGAAACCTAAAAGCTTATAAATTCCAAAGCTTCCAAACTTAACAACTTAGAATTTATATGCTTGAAAATTAAACTGCTTAGAATTCAAAAGCTTGAAAATCTAAAAGCTTAGTAAATCGAAAGCTTTGAAATCTAAAAGCTTAGAAATTACAAAGCTTGCAAACTTAACATCTTAGAATTTATATGCTTGGAAATTAAACTACTTAGAATTCGAAAGCTTGGAAATCTAAAAGCTTAGGAAATCGAATGCTTGCAACTCTAACTGCTTAGTAACTTCAGAATTTGCGAGCTGGCTAACTTAAAATTTAGTTGCTTGTAAATTAAACTGCTTAGAATTCAAAAGCTTGAAAATCTAAAAGCTTAGGAAATCGAAAACTTTGAAATCTAAAAGCTTAGAAATTACAAAGCTGGCAAACTTAACATCTTAGAATTTGGATGCTTGGAAATTAAACTGCTTAAAATTCTAGAGCTTAGAAATCTAAAAGCTTAGATTAGTCGAATGCTTGTAACTCTAAACACTTGAAAATTAAGATGCTCGAAACTCCAATAGCTCACAAATTTCACAGCATGGTAATTTCACAGTTTGCAAGCACAACAACTCAAACTTCTCTGGAAGAATAAAGAAACCTCGATCGAAATGGAAACTTTGAAAAGTCAAAATTCTTGAAATTCCACGTACTTATGGACTTTTCCATCGGTACTCATCATTATTGGAAGTGTTCGCGAAGACGCGAGCGTTTTGCCGAACCGCAATTTCTCCGCGCCAAGAGATAGAGAGCTCGAATAAATAATATCGGGCGTTGCTCGCGCCTTTCACGTTTCCGGATTGACTTTCAAATTAGAAAACGTCTCGCGACACTCGTCGATATTCGAAAGCAATTAAAGTTCTCCTCCTTTCAGGCTTTTTGTCGAAGCAGCTTTTTTTTTCGCGTCCGCCTTTCTTCTTCGCGGTTTTCTCCATTACTTATCGGCGGCCATTGCGAGGAGTTCGCTTGAAGGGTAGCCTTTAGCCTGCGTCCCTCTCACCCTCTTCGACTAATTCATTCTATTGTGGCCAGCTACGCTCGAGGACTTTGCTCGTTTATGCAACCAACGCGCGCAATTGTCTTTCTTTCTTTCTTTCTTTCTTTCATTCGTCGTTTCGCGTTTTTATTCGACCGTGCTTTCAACCCATCGCGCTACGATTACTTTATTATTCACGCGTGCCAACGTTAACTAAATCACCGCCTTCGTATCATGTTGCGTACTTACAAATTGTTTGGATACCGCGGGCAATTCTTATTTAATTACATCCAGTATCGCAGCGCAAAGCTGGAATTAGAGTTCGAATTGAATTTCACCGACGATGGTAGGCAGAGTTTTGTTGAATCCACACTTCAGTATCGCCATTATGTTCTCCTCGGAAAGGTTTTGTAATTTAGAGAAGGGAAAAGTGTTTCTACTTCAACGTGGAAAACGAAATGCGAAGTTAAAGAAACGCTAATAGCCACCTGTTTGTATTCAGAAGATATCGGAAGACTTCTTTGACATCGGAAGATGATTTAGAGAAACAATAACCCAGCTGTTGTATTCGAATTAATGTTGTAGTGTTGCATTGGTAAAATGCTATATTTGAATGATCAAACACAACCAAGTTTGTATATTCGTCTTATTGAAATAGGTACTATTGGGATATGGGGTTAAATTAATTAAAATACGGTTTATTCTATATGATATGATTTTATTTAGTAACGAGAAAGGACGTCTTAACGTTACGAAGATCGAACTAAAAGTGAGGGCTTTTCTCAAGCACGTAGAAAATGTGGTGCCCAATTCAGAAAGAAAATAACGGCCTGGGTCTGCAACGTGTCTGTCACACAGGCCCTTAGACACATGGGCCAGAGGTCCATGACTCTGGTAATAGAGTTAAGGTTTTCCTTTATTACAGACCCAGTGTCTCTCAACACAAAGTTTATTTTTGCGTTAGAATAAAATAATAATCCAACAGGTACTGAATTAAAATTAGCAATTGGAATTTACTGAAACAGTTATGGAATTAGAATAGATAATTAGAATTGGATAAAATGTTTGTTCAATTGGTAAATTAAAATTATTAACATTAGTCTGGTTTTCACATCTATCGGCACTCCGAGCAACAATTATGTGGAAGACAGAATGTCGTGTGAATGTTTGGACCAGAGCGATTGCTGAGCGAACGATGTATTTGGGTAAGATTGGTTGAGGCGTGAATGAGAAGTGTTTGGGATAGAGCGATTGAGTTGACGCGTGGTCGAAGAGTGCGTGGTCGCGCTAGGTTTCGTGTGAACGTGACTGTTTGGGTTCTACGAATGTCTGAGACGAGTGAGAGAAGCAGAGAAAGCTAAGGAGAAAGAATGAATGCGTGCAAGGGTAGAGAATGCGTAGGTGAGGGAGTGGAGAAAAAGAGTCGAGTGCGAGAGGACGTTGCGAGTGCAGAGCGAGAGTTTTTTCTGTGAGATTGTGCGAACTCAGTATTAGTAATAAACTAGCAATTATTGCAAAGGCTGAGTTTCTTTTTTCTTTCCCTTCTCGCACCTTACAACAACACACGAGGGATTTACTTTAAAATAATCCCTACAATTATATACATTTTTATATGGTTTATTTAGTACACTGCACTAATGTTGCACAACACGGCACCCTTACAGCGCGTATATATATATCTATATGCTTTCACTGCTGGCCAAACGCATTACGTCATCGCATGAACGTCGGTGACGCGAACCCATAAGATTTTCCCCTACCAAAAAATGCTCAACGCGCCTGAAGAAGTTTCCACTTCAAATACAGCGCGTGTTTTTATCGTACGTAGTCTATAGTTAATACCGCGAGTGTAACTCGTTGTGATAACGCAAAGGGGTTAATCTTCAATAGTCATTAAAAAAAAAAACGCCAATTCTTTGTACAGATCAAAGCCGTGACATCTCCGATTTCTCCATCCTCTGAATCGTCCATTTGGAGTTACCGAGAATCGTTGTCGCAGCAAACGAGCGAATTGTCGCAAGACCTTTGAAAGCGCGAACCTATAAAACGGCCGTCGTCGTTGTCGCGTTGGAACAGCGAAATCCATTTGACGATTGGAAGGTACCGGTGGGGCGCAACCTTTGATCCGCATCGTCCCCCGAAACGATGAACCATAATGGAGAGTGCACCATTTTCGTCTACCGTGAAACCGTTGTAGCGCAAGTCGCTCATCTAAGGATCCCGCGTCTCTGCCTGCCATCGTCTCCAGAACAGAGAACTCCATTTAAAAAAGTGTTCCATTTAAGCCGACCTGCCGTCACGGCAACCGTCCTTCCTTCTCCTACTTCTCCGGCAAGATTTTGAACCGGCCAACGAATGAAAAAGAAGAAGAAGAAAAAAAAAAATAGTAGAAAGGAAACAAAACCATAGAGGCGAAAGAGGAGAGCGGTGGTTGTTGTGTAGCCGTGTTCTTCGAGTCACTGGGGGAATTTCGAAATTAATGGGTTGCAACGAAGCCGAAGAATGCTTGCACGGTTGGAGACAATCCCGAGTCAGGGTTCAGCTGATACGTCGCCGAGAGGGAAGAGGGAATAAAGCGTGCCGTGCACCGGCTCCCGGGCACAACAATGCGAAATCCATTTGGGAGATGACGCGCAAGTAGACCCCGCCAAGAGAACAGCCTCCGGTTATTGAAAGCTTTTGTATCTTTGATTCCCTTCCAGTGGCGCGATGCGATAAACTATCCACTAGAGATGGGGGGAGGGGAAAAAAAAAGAAGCTTCGTTTTCCGCCGCCATCGGCTGTTTGCTCATCAACGGAGCAACAGGGGATCAGATACCCGGACGACGATCTTCGTGGTTTTAGTCTCTGCTCTGTGGTCCGGTCAAAATCGGGATATCGAATGGAACGATTTAGACCGAGGCCGTTGCCACGAAAAGAAGACAGCGTTATAATTAATAGCGGGGGAATCTTTCAATTTTAACAAACCTTGTAGTGGTTAGTTTAGTGTTTAGTATGGGTGATTTTGTTGTTTAATTTGTGGGCTTTGGTTGGATTCAATTGGAATAGCGAATGGGACGATTTAAGGCATTGTTGCAAAAAGAAGACAGCGTTACAATTAATGACGGGAGAATCTTTCAAATTTGAACAGACTTTGTAGTGTTTAATTTAGTATTTATATGGGTAATTTTGGTGTTTAATTTGTGGGCTTTGGTGGGGTTGAATTGGAATATCAAATGGGACGATTTAAGGCATTGCTGCAAAAAGAAGAGAGCATTATAATTAATGACGGGGGAATCTTTCAAATGTTAACAGACTTTGTAGTGTTTAATTTAGTATTTATATGGGTAATTTTGGTGTTTAATTTGTGGGCTTTGGTGGGGTTGAATTGGAATATCAAATGGGACGATTTAAGGCATTGCTGCAAAAAGAAGACAGCGTTATAATTAATGGCGGGGGAATTTATCAAGTTTTGACAAACGTTGTGGCGTTTAATTTAGTATTTAATATGGGTAATTTTGGTGGTTAGTTTGTGGTCTTTGGTTGGATTGAATTAGAATATCGAATGGAACGATTTAGGGCGAGACCATTGCCACGAAAAGAAGACAGCATTATCATTAATGGCGGAGGAATCTTCCAAATTTTGTGGTATTTAATTTCGTATTTAATATGGGTAATTTTGGTGTTTGGTTGGGTTGAATTGGAATATCGAATAGGACCATTTAAGATGAGAGCGTTGCCGCGAAAGACAGCGTTATAATTAATGGCGGGGGAATCTTTAAAATTGTAACAAACTTTGTACTATTCAATTTAGTATTTAATACGGGTAATTTTGTTGTTTAATTTGTGGACTTTTGTGGGATTGAATTGGAATATCAAATGGGACAATTTAGGGTAATAGAGTTGCCGCAAAAAACAGCATTACAATTAATGGCGGCGGAATATTTCAAATGTTAACAAACTTTGTACTGCTTAATTTAGTATTTAATACGGGTAATTTTGTTGTTTAATGTGTGGTCTTTGGTTGGATTAAATTAGAATATCGAATAGAACGATTTAAGGCATTGCTGCAAAAAGAAGGCAGCGCAATAATTAGCGGCGGAGTTTTGGAAAGTATATTATTAGTTTATCTTATTTGATTTCGTTCATATCTACGAGAGAAAACACGTTAGTGTATACTGGTACAACAGAGTGCATTATTAAACAGATATATAGTAGACTTCGTAAACTACTATAGTAGATATATAGATATATAAGTAGACTTTGAATTTTTATGCAACTATAACGTACCTAAATACAATGTAAGAAATTTGCAAACAATATTAAAGGAATACGTCAATATTATGCAGGATGTATACATATTGTATATTATTAAATGATCTACGTAGACTGCTACAGTAGATATATAGATATATAAGTAGACTGCGGATGTTTATGCAACTAAAACATACCTAAATGCAATATAGAAAATATGAAAACAATATTAAGGAAATATGTCAATATTATGGAGGATGTATACTTATATTATTAAATGATCTACGAAGACAGCTATAGTAGATATATAGATATATAAGTAGACTGCATATTTGTATGCAACTAAAACATATCCAAATGCAATGTAGGAAATACGCAAACAATATTAAGGAAATACGTCAATATTATGCAGAATGTATACATATTTTATATTATTAAATGATCTTTTCACGTTTCAAAGCATGGCTGGGACGTATTTAAATGTACTCCACTATCTACTACTAAACGGAGTCTAATTACAATTTAAACGTATCACATATTTCTATTTCAATCTGTGATTCTGTTTCAGTTTAAATTACACGTTAATCAAATTCTTTTCACGTGTCATCCAATATAATGATATTCCGTGAGCTACGATAAAACAATATACTTGTACAATAATCATTTATCATCAAGCATACTTCATCCTATTAACATAATAAAATTACTCTTTGGCCACGAATGCATAAAAATCCGTTTACAATGTTTAATCGAAGCAAATTATCTTCCCAAACGAAAAAAGACACTTCCTCGCAATTAGGCATTAAGAAACGTGGCTTCGCGATCGATTTGACGCGCGTAAATGAACACGTCGACGAAAAACAACCAACGCGTATGTAAATGCCTTAGCGAAGATGCGCGCGTGTCTGAAAAGAGCTCCGCTCGAATCCATCGATTCTCGGCGACGCGACGATACGTTTGAAAAGAAAATTACACAGATCAAACCCCGGCATCCGGATCTCCGGATCCCCGGATCTTCCGGATTCTCGCGACGCGTCGCCTAGCACCGACGACTACTCCGAGTGGAAATTTCCAAACGCGTTTCAACTCTAATCCGTTTTAAAAAGATCCGCGCTGCGCGACGCGGTGCGGCGGTATGCCGAGTATATTGACTTTCAAATCGGTCGATCAAAATTCGGAGAGTTGCTACGGTAAACACGTCCTCGGCCATCCTCCCGCTGCTATTTCGAAACTTTTTAAATATCCCAACTCGCGACCCGACATCTCCATTCCTATGGTACGCGCGTGGAAATTCGCGAAAGCCGCGATCAAAAGTGTTACGAATTCAGTGGCATATCGTATATACCTTTTTTTTTTTTTTTTTTTTTTTTTTTTTGTGACGGGGAAATCTTCAAAAGACATCCGGGGCCAGTGGGGCCCTGACCCAGGAGGGTGTCGGATTCTTACCGACTAAAACCCCAACGGTGATCGCCCTCCCTCGAAAATTATTGGGAGCCCCGGGAACTCTAAGATGGCTCCGGTGCCCCCTTTTCGTAGCCTCAAAGACAGTTGAGGACTGTCGAAGCTTCTTTCCCAGGGGCGTGGATTGAAGATTTTCGCCCCCGAATCCCTACGCGTGAGTACGATGTCGCACGGTCACGTTGCGATCGGCGGCGTCCCTTCCCTAGGCTCGCTGTGCAATGGTAGCCTCCTGCCCCAGCCTTGGCTACCTGCGAATCTTTCAGCGGCTCCCCTTTAGTCGCCTCGTACGACAAGCGGTAGACTACTGTGGACCTATTCTATTCCCAGTCTACAGGGTGATATCGTATATACCTAGCAAACGTTTAACCGTGAATTGTAACGCAAAGATGTTAACGCGATCAGGATAAAGGAAGCAATAAAGAAAAAACGGAGGCAACGTTTCAGAGACATTTATTCCTCGACGTCCGACACGACACTGTCGTTTTTCGCCTGCCCTTCTCAGGCTCGCGTTTGGTATTTGTCTTTATTTCGGCGCGAGCCCGCTGCACGTGCCGTTTTCCGTTGGAACGGAGGCGCGGCACGGATAACTACAATGTGTTATTAAGTGATGCGAAGTCTCTTACAAACATGTAACATTTTAAGTTACGGTGGTATTTCGTTCCGTTGTAAAATCAGTTTATTACATAATACGTTAACGTATTAAATAACAATGGATTCGCGTGTACAGTCTATAATGAAATAAGAATAAGTAAAGAGCTATAAGATACTTTAAACTTTCTGCCTTGCGCGCAACGACAATGACAAGTGTGGCTTTCGACTCTCGGCTATTAACTGAACACAAGGACGAAAAAACCAAAACACTTGTCCGCACCACGGATAACCCCTCCACAAGGCACGGCTTAAGATGTCTGAAAGATGAGAAGCATAGGCCGTGGATGCTTGACACATCTGGCACCATCGTTGCATTCCAACACGTTCGGATCGTGATTAGGAATTTTTGGTGTATCGTCGAGGGAACGTAATTTAATTAACACGTTGAATGCCAACTACGGGATAACTCGTAGTTAGGCTTATTGCTTAGGACGCCAACTACTAGTTATCTCGTAGTTTGTTTACTTGCCATATTTGTGCTGCTACGATGAAATTCGTAGTATATCAATGTAAATACGAATAGATAGCCTGAGGGAGGAGAACAAAAAATCAACGTTGCCTTACATGAACTGAAAATTGATTAATAAATGAACAGCTAGGATATTGTTTCTGCGAAACTCCAAAGCCCCTCCGATAAATATACCATTAGGACTTTGTTGAGAACCATTGCCAACGCGGTTTATGGTGTGGACGCGCACCGAGGGTTATTTTTGAGATAATGGACCTTTTCGTTACAGCTAGCTTGCTTTAGATTCACAATACGTCCTGGCGAAGGAAAACAAGCTACAACTCAGTTAATGAGTATTAGCGGGTCGCTTCTTTCGCCTCTCAATAACCATGGCCGTATCATAAACCGGGAAATTCTAAAGGACAGTCGACATCTGTTTCTAACGGTAAAACATATCCAAGGGTCGGCTAGCTGGAGGAATTTCCGCGACGTTGTCAAACGTCGTCAACCCCACAACACACTTCGGCACCCCTCTCCAAACGAACGCGCTGAGGGCGCAAAGAGGTGTGTCGAAATTCATATTAGGCTCGCTGATTGGTAACTGTCAAAAATGCAAGGGCACCAATCAGCGAGTCATTAAGAGGATCCGAGACTCCGCGATCGGCTTCATCGGTCGGGACAGGAGTCGTCCAAAGACAGTCACTCACAAACCACCAAACATCACAGTTCAAGAGACATTCATTACATACATTAACAAACACAGTGCATGCACCAGTGCACAATCCATCAGAAAATTATAACTATCCTGATTGCGTTAATTCGCACTTCGGGAAGCGAAGTGCTCGAAACTACAACACAAACGAGTGCGTCGCATCAGATATAATCATACAAAGTTTATTCAAAATCAAAAGCCATTCGCACTGGAATTATGAAAAGTACCGTGGCAATCAACGTGTTAAGGGGAAATTCAATGTTAACCCTTTTGCTGCTACACTTAAAGATTGCAAGCATTCTCAATGCACAAATGAGATTTTTATTAATACGTAAATTATTACTTTTTATTAATATGGAAACGCTGTGAGTGTAAATATGTTAATAATTTGAATAGTTACAGTGTAATATATACAAATGGCAATAGAAATAATACTAATTGTAAGTCGATTTAATGAAAAAGGTATACGTATACTTTTAACAAATGATGGCTCATTTATGGTTCTTTATAGCGAAATGGTTAATAATAATATAGTTTATTAATTGACCAAAACTCAATACATAGAATGAGATGATTTTAAATAGATCGCATGAGAAACAGGTTTTTATTTTTTGAGAAAAAATCAGGTGCGTGTTTTAAGATTAAACTGCGAGTTTTTATGCAGCTATGGGAAATTTAACTGTGAGAAAAATAAAGAATATATTTACACGTTATCCACAGTAAAATATAGCATGCTATTTTATTTAGAAGATGAAACAACTCTTCGTTCAGATCCCATTCCTCTAATTTTCTTAATAAAAATTCGCAATCTATTCTTGATAACTCCTAGCGCTACCAAAGTGATGCACAAAATTTGTAAAACAATTGGCGATCACCTAAATGATTAGATAAATTATTTTTAGTGAAGCAAAACACAGAATTTATTCACTTCTAATCGAAGCAACGAAAACTTTTACGCGTTAACATTCACCTAGTATCAAGAAATTACAAAAAATAAAGCTACTTGTATAACAATGATAGTAATAATAATGTTACCAGAATCGTTACTGAATTATTAAGTAGCAATTTAACATTCGTCGCATTTATCGCCTTTACTCGATTCGTTATAATATTCGGTACTTGTCGAATTTATATTCTTTATCGTCGAAATAATAATTTTCCAAGCGTACATTTGCACGTGGAAATTTATTTAATCCACTCAATTAACGTGGAAATGAATTTCGCGAAGGAAATGGAATTCTATCGGTAAGTTTTCACCGATCCTGGCGTAAAGACAGAGCGGAACACGGACTGCTTTACGACTGCGAAAGTGAGATATAATGGGGGTCGGAAGTAGCTACTACAGCACGCGTTACATATTGCATCCATAAAAGTCAAACGACTTTTCTATAATATTCCAGGCCAATTTATTTTTCTATCATTCTGATTCACTTTATAGCGCTTTTTCGTTCCATCCCGCGTTCAAATGTCGGCGAATATAGAGTCGGATGTACGGAAGTATGTAGATCTTCGATCCACCGCTGGGATATCCCGCCGGAAATCAAACTTCGCCACGACTACTTTCGCATTAAATAGATTTCATTATCGGACAACGATAAATTTCGTTAGCGGGAAAACTTTCCAAGTTCCAATGATTCGATACGGTCATGTAAAAGAGTTTTTCCGTAATTGCTGTTCATGTTGCGACGAGTAAAGAAACGAACCACGTTCGCAATTAGATTCGTAGTCGGTTCCTTGCTCTACCGTTACTTTATATTAATTTTATCAATTATATTAAGCGTACGGAAAAACTTTTATTTTTCCAGCAAAATTCGACTTTCTAATGTGTTAGCGCCCGTCGCTAACACGGTTTATGGCACGGACGTGCGTGAAGGGCTATTTTAGAGATTTGGGACTTTTTCGTTTTTAGTTGCATGTGTCCTAGAGTTCAATATACTTCCCGGCGAGAGGAGGCAATTCACAAGTCAATTAAGAATTTTGGAAAGTCGCTTCTCTCGTCCCTCAATAACCGTGACCGTGCCATAAACGGGGAAATTCTGAAGGGTAGTTCGATATCTGCTTGTAACGGTAAAGACACCGAAAGGTCAACCACTTGGAGGAATTTGCCCAACGTTGTCAAACATTCGTCACCCCCACGAGCACCTCGGCACCCCTCTCCAAGTCAGCGCGCTAAGGGCGCAAGGAGGTGTGTCGAGGCTCTGATTAGGCTCGCTGATTGGTAACTGTCAAAAATGCAAGGGGACCAATCAGCGAGCTATTAGCAAAATCGCAATCTTCGCGATCGGCATCGTCCGCGGCAAGAGTCTAGTCAAAATTCAACATTCGTTCGGAGTGGTCAGCTACAGGTCGCGCTAAATAAACATTAGTATAGTCTCCCTTGCGGGAGTGGTCCTTCAGCTAGTGAACCTTAGTCGGCACACCACGTGCAATCTTCAACCAAGCTCGAAAGATTCTCGGAATCAACCAAGAGCAAAAACACTAATGGATTTCTAAATATGCTGCGCTTCGTGTACTTAAGATTTTCACTTATAATATGTTTTCACCGTAAGGTGAAAAGGTGACATCCCTTTTATCATTAAATTTTCAATTGCTCGATTGTTGGACGCGAAAAGAACCTACGCAACTTCGGTTACATGCAACGCATTTGAATAGCAATGTTACGCATAACGTAACCGAGAATATCCGAATTTATCGCGCCATATTCGACGAATATGCACTCGAAACGTCCGCAGCGGTTAAAAAATTAGCAAAGCAAGGGGCTCTGTTAAACGTTAGCCTGAATCCTTAAATAAAGAAGGAAGGAAAGAAAACCCAACGGAGATCCTTTCCATTATCCATCTTCGCATTTCCTTGGAGCTAAGCAAACGTGTTCGGAAGGAAACAAGGTTCGAAGTCGTCGGGAGGCTTTGTAGGATGAAATTGCTCGCAAACTCGCACGGGATAGGGATCGGATGGCCATTACTAATCGCGTCACGCGGCATACGCTCGATGGAGCCGAGCCGGTCAGCCGTGGTATCCGAAAACGTGGGCCGTAGACGCGGTAACCAAAGCCGAAAACCCTCTCTTCCTCCTATGACTCGCATACTTACTTACGCCGTTCCGCCGCTGGCCTTGCCGTGAGAAGCTGCTTGCAAAGCTGCGCTACGCGCCGGACAGCCATGACTTCTATGGGATATGTCGCGCGTCCCTGTACTATTTTGTCGGATATTAATGGAAGCCAGCTTGATAAATGAGCTGGCCGTGGAAGGCACGCGAAAAGATAGGGGAAAGCCATCTTTCTCGCTCCCGCGTTCGTCTCCCTTTTTCGTTCCACGGCCATCGCCTCCGGCTTTTAAAGAGAAAAGCCAGTCTCTGGTGGTGCTGCTGCTGCTTCTACCCTCTCTGCCTCGCCCAGATACACCGCCGGCCTCACGGCCTGGGCTGTTGAATAAATCACGGATTTCCGGGGGCGCGCGAGCGCGCAAATTCGGCAATATGATCATTTCGCGGGATAAATTCGCCCATTCGAACGGCTTATTGGTTTTTAAATGAATGCGTATTTAAGGACGCGGTTAGCTGAAGGGTTAAATAGATTTTCGGCAGCTGCTTGGTGTTGAGGTTTGCGTGAAACGCGTTGTAGTTTACGGCGCAACGAATTCAGGAACATACGAATACCGATACGTATCGATTTTGGAATACTGCAACAGATTTAATTACGATACTCGTAGCTTCAACTTTACTCGTAAAAGTAACCCATTTAATTATTCGCAAGTTTCTTGCAAAAGCTGCACTGCTAAATGGGAACTCGAGGCTGCGGATCTCTGTGAAGACTTATGTTTTCAAAAAGAAAACAGTAGCAAAGTAGAATCTGAATAAAAGTTAATTTCAACCACCTAAATAGAATAGCGCGGCGCTTTGCTTTGGATATTTCATACATTTCTGCATATTATACACGGCGAGTGTTTTATACATTTCTGCATATTTTTATTCTACCGTATTTTATTGCCCTTCATATTTCATGCATCCCGCGTTTTTTTCACCCAGCTAAATTTCTCGTAAATGCAAACAAATTCGCAGCTTGCGTTTGTAATGAAATTTACCGAATGCCAAAAATACGCAGTCGAATATTTACGCGACCGCTTCCTACCTTTCTTTTGCTACACTTCGGTTTATTTTTCGTCGCGAAACCAATCCGTTGAAAGTTGCATGCTTTAATCCGCGCGAAAATTGAGATGTTTGAAAGAGTAGCGACAAGTTTTCTTCTTTTTTTTTTTTATTCGTTTTTTTTCCAAACTCGTACCTTAGCGACGCGTGCGCGAGGACACGTAGAGTGGCATGTTGCCGAATGTCAACGCGCATCGATGGTAATATTTCAAGCCCGGCTTCGAGGAACACGTCAAATAATTGGCAGCCGTGAAATTCGCGTGCTCGAAGCACGAAAATTGCCGGCCGAATCGACCGTTAGAAGGCTCGTTTCGATCCGCGACGTAACTCCCCGGATCGTTCAGTACTCTTTCACTCGCCCATGCCAACCCATTTATTTAATTCCGCGCGACCGATTGTAAAAATAAATATCGACGTGGACAAAAATACGCCGGCCAATTTTCGCGGTCATCGGATTCTGACAGTCGTAGATTCGACGCGAGAAAGACGCTAAGTGACATTTTTAACCCTCCGTTTCTTTTGTTTCGTTGTAGTCAGACATATAGTTGCTCACAAAATTGAGTATAAACCTATGTTGCCGATGAAAACTATTTAAAAAGACAATATACACACACATATTCAAAAGTAGAAACACAATATATATATATATATGTATTTCATTCACATATTCTAACAGACAGTACATACAAGATTCCTAAGATAAAGTATAATAAATTATTTAGACATACTTAATAAAGAATGTAAAGGTATGACTCTTTTTCTGATACAAACGTGGACTAGCTGATATTTTTGTTATTGTACACGTATGATACACATAAGATTATTATTTTGTTAATCACCTTTGATCTCCGTGGCATAGAGTTAATTTTGTATAATGGTGAAACACTGTCCACCTTCTTCTTCTAATTCCATTTTGAAATCTTCTCCATTCGTAAACGTATAATTTATCATTTTGAATTTCAATATTTCCAAGCGACGTTCAATCAGATTTAGAACATATGGCCGCGTTTAATAGTTCTGGCACATTGAAAATTAACCATTTTTTAGCCATCTCTTTCATTGAGTTTCAAGGTGTACGCTCTATTTTTCGAGCAACTGTATGTAACTACTTACGTATAATTACGTTGAAAAGTATCGGATACTTGTGTAATATTAGGTGCGCCAATAAATGGTTCACTATCATGAAAAGCGTCGATGAATTCGTTGGATCGAATGATCAAGATTTCTTTCAAACTGTTATGCACCAAGTAAATATAAGATTGCGATTGAGACTGAATCACCGGCTAGGTCATCCCTTTGGTCATCCTACCAAATACACCTTTGCCCTAGAAGACTCATCGGGCCTAGGCGACTAAAGTCCAATGACTCCATTTTGGGTAATGGTGTATAAAAACATATACCTCGCTGCGCCCGGGGTCAGTTCTATTCCGTAACTACTGCGCGTAGCATTAAAATAAAAATAAAAGTGTTCTTGTGAAGTTCCGTTTGTGGCTTATTTCAAAAACTCAACTCTCATCGACCAGCGGAGAAGACTACGGAGTCTCGAGGGATCCCTCTTCTCTTCACGGCATAACAAAACGAAGAAAGAAGGTGACGTTAAACATTTCAGAATAAAAAGAAGCGTGCTAAGGGCACATATGAGAACAGTAGGCGGTAGGAATTAGACTTACTCATTGGCTATCGAAACTTGACAAATTCCCCCCATCAGCGCATCGTCCAAATTCTCTCAGGAACAACTCCACCGAGTAGAACGAAACAAACTGTCAACGAAGTAACTTAAAACACCACGCGCAAGGTCACCGAACCCTAAGTGTTGTCCCTGTACAGGCTGGTCCTTCGAACGAACTTATTTATTTTGTTGCAAATTCAACCAAACCCGCAACGATACCCAAATCGACCACGGGATTAAACACTACTACTAGGATTACTGTATCTCAGCGTGCGCGCCATCAATAGGCAACCTATAATTCTACGTCGAATCCTTGTCATATTAGTTCTGTAACCCGATGCGTTCGAATTAATCTACCAAAATCACTGTGACTCAATATGCCGTCAGTAATCTGCCAACATTTGTATCTCCAACTATTCTTGCCACACCAATTCCGTGACTCGAGATGTTTAAGCTAGTCTACCAAAATCCCCAAGACTCTACGCGCTATCGGTACACCGCATAAATTACCGTATTAAACTATCCCTCGGCGTACTACAATAGTTTCGCGACTCGAGGCGTTTGCATCAGTTTACCAAAATTACAGTGATTCATTATTGTAAAGGGTTGTCCAAAACTACCTTTAACATGTTGAATGAGAATATCTGTGAAACGCCATGTTTGTTACTAAAACAGATGTGAAAAGAATAAAAATTGAAAACGAGAACGAACGAAGATAACTAGAAATAAAAAAACAGATTAGAAAAGGGTGAAGCAGAATGGGAAAGAAAAAAAGTGAAGGTATGTTAACGTCAACCCGTGTGCAAGGGTGATGCGCGTGTCAGGGTCATTGTACCCTCGGGCATCGACTTATGCTTTAAGGGTCTTAAGCGGCCGATGTCGAAAATCTATGTCTGTCATCGGGTAAAGGATCGGTGGTAACCGATAGCTAGGACCGCGACGAATTCTAAGAGTCGCGGATGTTATGGTTAGAGTTCGATGCCCTTCTTTTGAAGATCGTCGAAGAAACCGTGCCTCGTGGCCGATGACCTGACGTCATGGTGCTGCGTGGCGCGTGCAGGGCGATAAGGGTGTTCTCGAAGGATCTGGCCACGGAGTGGGAAAGGTGACGTACCTTCTGGTAAAAGGAGCGTGATAAACCCCACGGCACTTACCACAGAACCTCTGAACGAGAGTGTTTACCATCTTTGATTCTAACAGGTATGTGTTCCTACAGTCTATTTTTTTGAGGATCTTTTTGTTAATGATGACCACCTCGATACGACTGCAGAGGGAAAAGAACGATTATTGACCAAAATGCAAAGACACGGAGAAGTTAATAAGCTCGTTGTTTCCGCGCGAATGACTCGATGCATCCAGCAACCCAAAAAGCCTCGTCAGCCCCGACTCTATATATATATATATACCGCCTTTACCCTTCCTTCCAATATCCCAACGTCTAAGGCAGGGCCTGCTAGGTAACCTTACTGATGAGTCCACTAGCAGGCCCAGGACGAAACGCAACACCCTTCCTTTTTCCTATCATATCCCCTCTCTACAGCTCCACAGTCTGTCTGCGTCTATCGCTCGTCGAACGAAGAAAAAGTAACGTTGAACGAATTGATTGTATTTTCCTCGCCTCCCCGAGTTTCGGTCTACGCGACCTATATTTCTCTTACCAATCGAATCATCCTTGCCATTCTGGCTCAGTGACCTGGCGCGTTTACGCTAGTCCACCAGAGAATCACTGTAACTCAACGCAGCGTACTGTTATGCCGTGAAAAAGGAAAGGATGGGATTCCCTCGAGAAATGATCCTTCTTCTTCTTGATAATCAGAAGTTTTTATTGAATAGGTCACCAACAGAATGTTCACAAGAAACTGCACATCGACGCACGTCTAAACACTACTGTCGCGAATATCGAAGTCCCCCCGAGTTTTGCCGGATTGTCCCTTAAATAGTCCTAGTTCTATCGTTTTGTCACTGGCCAAGCGGGCCCACGCTGTCATAGGGCCTGCAGCGGCCAAAATATCTGACTCACACTATGACCAAGGGGGCAAAGTCATAGTTGAGTCAGTGTGGAGAGTGATGCAGCATAACAGTACGCTTGCTCGCAAGCTGCCCTTAATTGTATATCGTATTATCCTCGGCATAGCAGTTTTCTGATCGAAACGCGTTCAAAATCATCGTGACTGAGAGGCGCACGCGCGGTATCGGTGATCGGCCTATAATTCTACGCGTATATCGAGTTACCCTTACAATAGAAGGGAACGTAGAGCAATTGGCAGCATCGGCGGGGGCAAGTCTGTTTCGGTGGTTGTTCGCATCGAAAACTCGGAGCACGTAGCGCGAGCGTAATAGAAATTGACGTACGTCTGCATCGTATGCGTAGCGGGACGCGCATACGATCCGGTTCGACTAATTACGCGTGTATCGAGTAACGAGAGAAACTCGGTTATCGATTCCGATTGCACAGAAATTCGAAATGAACGCGACCGCCGAGAAACTGCTTCTCCATTTCCTGCGAATCCTCCTCCGCTCGACAAACGGGGAAGAAGACAACGAAGAAAGGTAAGTCGTGAACAGTTTTGTTTGAACTCGCTCGTCGCGGGGGCCCTTTGTGCGTTCGCGTTAATTAACGTCGATGCGACGCGGCGATCGGAAACGCGACGCGTTGAAAGGAAATTGTTCGTCGGTCGATCGATTCGCGACGTCTACTATTGTTATTAATTTTATTGGGAATGTATGCGAACTGGCGTTGAGGCGTTTGGCGCGCGAAGTGTGCAAATGTGAGAGAAAAATGTGTAAGATATATATGTATATGATGTAGAAATATATAAGTTGAAATACGACGGCAATTTGCAGCTACAAATATATGTAAAATATATAAGGTAAAATATGACGGCAATTTGCAGCTACAAATATATATAAAATATATAAGGTAAAATACGACAGTAATTTGCAGTTAAAAATATATATAATGTATATATATATATAATATATAAGTATATATGTTAAAATACGACGGCAATTTGCAGCTAAAAATGTATGTAAGGTGTATATATATAATGTATAAATATATAAGTTACAATATGATGGCAATTTGCACCTAAAGATATATGTAAGATGTATGTTAAAATACGACGGCAATTTGCAGCTAAAAATGTATGTAAGATGTATATATATAATGTATAAGTATATGAGTTACAATACGATGGCAATTTGTACCTGAAAATATATGTAAGATGTATGTATAATATATAAATATATAGGTTAATCCCTTGTCCTACGATTATTTTATTAAGTAGTTAGGTTAGCGTTAGTTGACCACTATTTTTATATCACGTCGCGTGGAAATCATTTGAATATTACAGGTAATCCTTGTTTAATAACTTCCAAGCTTGTAATACAAAACTAACATTAGAGTTGAAATTAAATTTCATTCGGAATAATTGACGTTTTTGGTGAATCTGTGGTATAATTCGTAGAACGAGTGTGACTCGTTATTGTAGGGCAAGGGGTTAAAATACGACGGCAATTTGCAGCTAAAAATGTATGTAAAATATACATACATAATATATAAATATATAAGTTAAAAGATATTACCCAGTTTAATATTAAAGCGTCAAATTAATATCTGTGGCTAATAGTTAGAATATGGTAGGAATTTGGAATTGCAAAATGTCGCGAACGTTAATGTAAAAGCGCTAATTTGATTTCGGTAGCTGATAATTGAAATATGGTGGAAATTACGAGCCGAAAAATGCTGCCTAATTTAATATAAAAGCTCCGAATCAAGTTTTGTAGGCACTCGACCTAGGATTTAATTAATATTACACTCGTGACCAAACGTAAAGTATCGAAAAATGTTGATGGAAAATTGTCAACTTTTAATCCGCAGTAGCTTCGTTAATTTTACTTACGAGTAATTTTACTTAATATCATTATTAAATGTACTTCTTTACGATACACCGGTCATTTTACATAAAGGAACGAATAAACTTTTCAATGTGTGAATTCGGTGTAAGATTTTCAGTGTGAAACGTTACATATTGCATTATTACTATTCTTATTACTTTTACTTACCGTGGAAGACAGAATGTCGTGTGAATGTTTGGACCAGAGCGATTGCTGAGCGAACGGTGTTGTATTTGGGTAAGATTGGCTGAAGCGTGAATGAGAAGTGTTGGGGATAGAGCGATTGATTTGACGTGTGGTCGAAGAGTGCGTGGTCGCGCTAGATTTCGTGTGAACGTGACTGTTTGGGTTCTACCAATGTCTGAGACGAGTAAGAGAAGCAGAGAGAGCTAAGGAGTAAGAATGAATGCGTGCAAGGGTAGAGAATGCGTGGGTGAGGGAGTGGAGAAAAAGAGTCGAGTGCGAGAGGACGTTGCGAGTGCAGAGCGAGAGTTTTTTCTGTGAAATTGTGCGTTAACAGTATTAGTAATAAACTAGCAATTATTGCAAAGGCTGAGTTTCTTTTTTCTTTCCCTTCTCGCACCTTACAACACAATACACGAGGGATTTACTTTAAAATAATCCCCTACATTACCTTTTCTTTTTATTATATTATATTGTTATACTTTATTCCTTATCATCTGTTGTTGCCTCCCTTGTACACTAAACGCTTCCATTACCCATTTAGCAAATAGACGAAGAGTCGATTTGCATGTTAACGCGTGGCATCCGCACGGATGCGAGATGCCGATATAATAATTAACGAGCCGTTTTCGACAATTTTTCGCGTCGACTCGATCAACCGGGCTTCGGCTTCCGCGGAATAAAAACAATGAGACGGATCCGCGTTAGCTACACCGACATGATTAACGATATAATCACTTTTGCCCGTCGCGTTCCGCACACCTGTCATACCGTGCAGTATTAATTTTCAAGTGGTCGAAATTACATAGCAGCTCCCGATCGATATACCAATGATAAATCTGCCTCTTTGTTCTCGGTGCCGATGTGAAAATCGTTGCTTCTATTCAATTTCTTCCGTTGCGTGTGGCAAATATATAGGGTTATCCAAAGGTACCTTTAGGACGTTGAATGAGAATATCTGTCAAACGCCATGCTTGTTAGTAAAATATATAAGTGAAAGAAATAAAAATTGAAAACGAGAACGAACGAAGATAATGGAAATAAAAAACAGATTAGAAAAGGGTAAAGCGGAAAGGGAAAGAAAAAAGGTGAAGGTAGTCTACAGTCCCTGGCCATCGAATTAGGACCACTACAAATCTG
Source organism: Eucera pruinosa (assembly GCA_028830335.1). Classification (NCBI taxonomy): domain Eukaryota; kingdom Metazoa; phylum Arthropoda; class Insecta; order Hymenoptera; family Apidae; genus Eucera; species Eucera pruinosa. The sequence goes on along the minus strand of JAMYCR010000001.1, from coordinate 3,642,368 downwards.
CGGCACATTCTCCTTCATACATTTCGCGATTCTCATCACTGTTCGATGCGAAACATTCGTATTTTTCGCGATTTGTCGCTGCGAAAGGTTGCCACTTTTCAGAAGACCACATATATAGGCCCTTTTCTCACAAGTTACGTCTTGTCGTTTTCCCATATTTCGTAAAATGCACTTCCAAACTTTTAACGCAGACTTCTTATGAACGCTTCAACGATTCAGTCACAACTGATTCCCTTCTTCATCATTTCAACTTCTAAAGATCTCTCCTGCATATGTGCAACACATTCTCATCGTGTATGTACAAACAAATCTTGCATTCTCCAAATCTGACATCATGCGCTATCGACACTTGAGCCTAACGTAAACACTGGTGCGGCCCTCAATCGCTCATCACCCACACAATTTCATTATTACCACGATAGTAACAAATCAATTGTTATATATACATTATTATCAACGTCGTTTGTAATCATTTGAATGACCTAAGACAATTTTCCATATATAACATACCGTTATAGGCATAAAAGTGAAATTTTCGTACATGGTCCTAATTCGATGGCCAGGGACTGTATTTTGGATAACCATTTACCATCGTGGCATGATACTTCAAGAGTTTCACTCTACACTATACTCGTTCTTATAACTGCATAAATCGTATAATGATCGATGGAAACAGATTTCGTCATCAATTAGACTTTTACTTCTTTTATCCCGCCTTTTTACGGAACGTGGATAACAATGTTAGATTATTACAACTTACTCAAGTAAAATAGGATTGTTACTAATGTATGAGTCCACTATATGCTGTAAAATGTCAATATGGTAATTTCTTGTTTATTACTTATGTGTAGTTTATAAGATATTTTTTTTTTCGTTATATATATATTTTTCTTTCTTTTACATTTTGATTATATGAAGTGTAGTGTACATGGGAATGCAAACCCGTAAATAAATAAATAAATATTAGATTCAGGAGTAAATTCCTTCGCGTTTCTTTGCAAGAATATTAGAAATTACTTTTATGTTGGACTGGTGTTCATTAGACCACTGCTTTCACTTTAAAGTCTTTGGAATTTCTAAGCTTTGGATTCCAAGTCTTTTTGTTTGTAACCTTTCGAATACTAAGCCGTCGAATCTCTAAGTATATAAATATCGAAGCTTTCAAATTGTTTAGACGTAGAATATTCAAACTTTCGAAGTTGCAAGTTTGCAAATTTAAAGCTTTTGCATTTCCAAGCTTTCGAATTCTAAGCGTTTGAATATCCAAGCTTTGGAATATTTAAACTGTGGGAGTTGCAATTTCAACCCTACGAACTTTCGAGCATTCGAGTTTAAAGCCTTTGATTTCCAAGCTTGCAAATTTGCGAGACTTCGAATGTATTCAAAATTTGAGATTTGCAAGGCTTTAAATCTCCAAGCTTTCGAATTTGCAAGCATTTCAATGTCCAAGTATTCAAACTTTCGTATTTGCAATCCAACTTGCATTCGATTTACCTTCGAATTCTAAGCGTTTGAATTCCAAGTATTCGAGTGTCTTTCGAAATTAAAGCCTTCAAATCCCAAGATTAAGCCTTTCAATTCCAAGCTTCTCAACTTCAAATCTTCCGTATTTCTCAGTGTTCGAATTCCAAGTCATCCAAAAGCATCCAAGCTTTGAAATTACCTAAAAATGTTTAAACTTCCAAGCATCCAAATTCTCAGAATTGAAAACTTCAATTCCCCATCGTTAAGAGTTTATTAATTTCTGGCCATACCAATTAATGGCGCCATTTCATTTGGCTTGTCGGTGATTAAATGGAAACTATGCGATAATTCAAAAGGATAGCAAAAGAGGCAACGACTCTCGCCGTGGCAGCGTGATAAAGTATAATTACCACGGAGAAATGATACAGATTTCGCGTTAATTAATGTTCCCAGAATTCTTGCGCCTTCGAATTTACCGTAATGCTCGCCATTGCCCGCGTTATGATATAACTTTACTAACCGTTACAATGTTGTCCGGACGGGGACACAATGCAAATGGAAAAACAAAAGCAGGGGATAAACGAGAGGCAAAATTGCGCGGGGCCAATAATTTCTCGATACCCCGGTAGATAAACTGAAGCCGGGAACAATGGGTTCCTGTTTTCGTCCTGCCGGGAGTTTCGCGAAAATTAATGAGGAATGACTTTAATAACCGTGGATCGAGAGGACGCTGCCCCAATACCGAAAGGATATTAGCCTGTCGACACGATCGAGGAGCACACGGCTTCAGTGGATATCGTTTAACCGCAAACTACACGATCGACCTATTATCCGATCTCAAGCGGCTACGAAAAGCATTTGCAACGCTGCTGGATTATATTTTTTGCAAAGATACCGATACTCGACTGTAGGAAATACAATTGGTTTTTCGGAAAGAAACTTTGTCGCATGCCAACGTAATCATTAGTACTGTGGAGCTGTGGAGAGAGGATAGGATAGGAAGAAGGAAGGGTGTTGCGTTTCGTCCTGGGCCTGCTAGTGGACTCATTAGTAAGGCTACATAGCAGGCTCTGCCTTAGACGTTGGGATATTGGAAGTGTGGAGCTGTAGAGAGGGGATAGTGTAGAAAAAAGGAAGGGTATTGCCTTTCGTCCTGGGCCTGCTAGTGGACTCATCGTGCGGCTACTTAGCAGGCCCTGCCTTAGACGTTGGGATATTGGAAGGAAGGTTAAAGATGGTGGTATATATATGGACGAGGTAGTTGGAGCGAGTGCTTTCGAGAAAGTCCTATTTCGTATGTCCCTCTAGTGGTAGGTGCAGGAGAACCGCCACACCGCCTTTAACCTTCCTTCCAATATCCCAACGTCTAAGGCAGGGCCTACTAGGTAGCCGCCACTGATGAGTCCACTAGCAGGCCCAGGACGAAACGCAACACCCTTCCTTTTCCTATTCTATCCCCTCTCTACAGCGCTACAGCCGCCACACCCGCACTTTAACCTTCCTTCCAATATCCCAACGTCTAAGGCAGGGCCTACTATGTAGCCGCCACTGATGAGTCCACTAGCAGGCCCAGGACGAAACGCAACACCCTTCCTTTTTCCTATCCTATCCCTTCTCTACAGCTCCACAGCGGTATATATATATATGAACGAGGTAGTTGGCGCGAGTGCTTTCGAGAAAGTCCTATTTCGTATGTCCCTCTAGTGGTAGGTGCAGGAGAGCCGCCACAGTACTGTAGGGAGACTAGGAGGAGGGAAATGTCAGCATCCGAATTAACTCCAAGTCCCACTACCATGAATATATATTTCCTGATTGTATGAAATGAAACGAGAATCAATGGTCGCTCGGCTTGTTAGAGTGCCAACCGTTCGCCTTCGTTCTTACGCTGTGACTGCCAGAAATCGCTCTAGCTTGCACCCCCTAAAATTCAAGGCTACTGGCCGTCGTCGCCTGGCCGCGAGTCCCGCTATTTTATTACTTGTCCACGATTGAAAAATGCGAGGCCACGAGAGGAAATATGAGAGTGGAAGAAGTTTTGAGAGGGACAGGAGTCGGGCTGGAGGTGATGAAGAAGATTCAGCGGGAAAGGAAAAGGAAAATCGAAGAGGAGGAAAACGGGCATGTTGAAAGGAAGCTGCCAGAGAGGGGGAGAGGGGAAGGGAAGGAAAAAAACAAGGAAAATAAAGAAGAAGCAGAAACACAAAACAATACCAAAGGAAAAGCAATATAGAGTACAGAATTACAAGAGCATATAAAGTACATAAAGTAGTTAATAAGATGTAAATATTAATAACTAAGGATAGAGTAGGAATAAGTTACAGAAATAGAAATAGAAATAAGAAAACGTATGTAAGCATTGTAAACAAGAAGTCATCCTAAGCCGTATAGGCAGGGATTAAATAAAATAAATAAATAAATAATACTTGTCCACGACCGACAACTGACAACCTATAGGCCAAAAGCACGTGGTCGGATGGGTTTTCCTCGAGCTCGTTAAAAATTAAAATTTATTCGTGCAAATTTCAAGATGTTTAAAATATTCGAAGGCCAAGACGAAATAAAACGAACGAATGAAAAATATAAATACTGTACGCAGTATAAAGAAAGTAGTCGTTCTTTTTTCTTACTAAATGACACGTTTAGGTGCGCACACTTTGCAAACGGGTGAACGCAGCTAACTGGTTTAGGGAAGCTTGCTTTTTCATCAGCCCTCGTGGCGTGCACGCGTGTAAATCCTACCGTTACACGGGAGCTTGGCAAAAAGCTTTCCCACGACAATGCCGAGGCGCCTTCGTCGTCGCCTGCGCCATTCTCATCGGCGCTGTCATAATTTCCACGGTTATTGCGTTAATACGCGTACACACAGAGGGTATAGATAGCGAAACGGACGAGAGCGCAGGTGCATTGTATTACGCGCAAGACCAAGCCGAAGAAGTTGTACGTCACGGGCTTACGTAATAGTTTCGCCTCTTCGTAGCACTCGAGATCGATTCCACTGACGGACCACCGCTACTTCAAATAAATATCTCACCGCCCTTAATTAATTCCTCGTGATTTCCATTTTTAACTTAAACTCGACCCGGATTTTCGAATCTCTGAGCAAACGCGAAATACACGCGCCCCTCGCCTATTGATTAACCCCGTTGCGATTTTCGTATCGCGAAATATCGTTTTGCAGTTAAACAAGGTAATCGCGAAAGATGAATTTTCAAAGACAGGTGAGAATTTTTGCCATCTCGTCCCGATTTTTTGATAAGCAATTCGGGACACCTATTTTGGGATGATTAATTATAAAAAGGAAATGAACTATTTCAAGATTAAACGATCTTGTCCTGTTCTATAGGAAATATAGATAATCGTGTTTCAAACTAGACTAGAAATTTGAAGTAGTTATTATATTGTAAATTACTTTGGAAGTTCTGCTGTTTTAAAATGATCAATAGTTGGTGGAAGATACTGACTAAATATAAACCTAGAAATATTGTATTGATCAATAAGAATAAAGATATAGATATTAAAGAAACATATCTGCACGGTTTCCACAAAATAAATTTAGGATCGCGCGAATCTCTCAAAATTGCTTAACACTTAAATGGTTAATGATTGAAGTATTTTTGAATCCACATTATGTGACCATTTAGTATCATTTTCGTCGTACTTTCGCGGTATTTTCGTATTAAAAATCGCGTGCACATATGCGAACACAGCATTGAAGGGGTTAATAAACGAGAATTGTCAAGCCTTCGAATTTGAAGTGTTCCAAGTCCAAGTTTTACAATTTAAAGCCTTCCAATTCTAAGCTTTTCAATTCCAATCCTTCGAATTTAAAGCCTTCCAAGTCCAAGCTTTACAATTTAAAGCCTTCGAATTGTCAAGCTTTACAATTTAAACCCCTACATGTTCAAGATTTACAATTTAAAGCCTCCGAATTCTAAGCTTTCCAATTTAAATCCTTCGAATCGTCAAGCTGTCCAATTTAGAGCATTCGCATTTAAAGCCTTCCAAGTCCAAGCTTTACAACTTAAAGCCTTCGAATTGTCAAGCTTTCCAATTTACAGCATTCGAATTGTCAAGCTTTCCAATTTTAAGCCTTCCAAGTCCAAGCTTTACAATTTACAGTATTCGAATTGTCAAGCTTTCCAATTTAAAGCCTTCCAAGACCAAGGTTTACAATTTAAAGCCTTCGAATTTTCAAGCTTTCCAATTTAGAGCATTCGAATTGTCAAGCTTTCAAATTCCAAGCCTTCGAATTCAATGCTTTCCAAGTCCAAGCTTTACAATTTAAAGCCTCCGAATTGTCAAGCTTTCCAATTTAAAGCCTTTCAAGTCCAAGCTTTGCAATTTAAAGCCTCCGAATTGTAAAGCATTCCAATTTAGAGTATTCGAATTGTCAAGCTTTCCAATTTAAAGCAATCGAATTGTCAAACTTTCCAATTCAAAGCAATCGAATTGTCAAGCTTTCAAATTCCAAGCCATCGAATTCAAAGCTTTCCAAGTTCAAGCTTTACAATTTGAAGCCTCCGAATTGTCAAGCTTTCCAATTTAAAGCCTCCGAATTGTCAAGCTTTCCAATATAGAGCATTCGAATTGTCAAGCTTTCCAATTTAAAGCCTTTCAAGTCCAAGCTTTGCAATTTAAAGCCTCCGAATTGTAAAGCATCCCAATTTAGAGTATTCGAATTGTCAAGCTTTCCAATTTAAAGCAATCGAATTGTCGAACTTTCCAATTCAAAGCAATCGAATTGTCAAGCTTTCAAATTCCAAGCCATCGAATTCAAAGCTTTCCAAGTTCAAGCTTTACAATTTAAAGCCTCCGAATTGTCAAGCTTTCCAATTTAAAGCCTCCGAATTGTCAAGCTTTCCAATATAGAGCATTCGAATTGTCAAACTTTCCAATTTAAAGCCTTTCAAGTCCAAGCTTTGCAATTTAAAGCCTCCGAATTGTAAAGCATTCCAATTTAGAGCATTCGAATTGTCAAGCTTTCCAATTTAAAGCAATCGAATTGTCAAACTTTCCAATTCAAAGCAATCGAATTGTCAAGCTTTCAAATTCCAAGCCTTCGAATTCAAAGCCATCCAAGTGCAAGCTTTACAATTTAAAGCCTTCCAATTCTAAGCTTTCCAATTTAAAGCCTTGCAAGTCCAATCTTTACAATTTAAAGCCTCCGAATTTAAAGCCTTCCAAGACCAATCTTTACAATTTAAAGCCTCCGAATTTAAAGCCTTCCAAGACCAATCTTTACAATTTAAAGCCTTCCAAGTCCAATCTTTACAATTTAAAGCCTCCGAATTTAAAGCCATCCAATACCAAGCTTTACAATTTAAAGCCATCGAATGGTCAAGCATTCCAATTTAAAGCATTCGAATTATCAACCAATCAAATTCCAAGCCCTCGAATTTAAAGCATTCGAATTGTCCAGCTGTCAAATTCCAAGCCTTCTCGAAAATTGAAAGCCTTTAAATTTCGAAGCTTTCGGTCTTCTAACCGTTCGAATCGCAATCCCACCCAAGAGTCACTATGCTCTGCTTGGTTTAGCAATTGCGCAACAGGAGAACGTGGGAAGGAACGACAGGCGGCGGTTAATGAAAATCAAGGATGTATAGAATAAGTTTCAATAAAACATTTCTGTCGTCGGTCGGACGCATAACAAATGGGAAGTTGGGGAGTGGAATCTCCTCCGGTGGCATAGCTCGACTGGTGTAGATAGGGAGGCGAGTCGTCCGCTATATCTACTTCGATTTCCAACTATTCGCAGAAATTCACCGTCAGCGTGTTGGCGCAGCTCCGGGGAATACTAATCAAGTTTTCAGGTGCTTCGTAATGGCACGGATAAGGGAGGGGGGAGGGGAGGGGAAGGGGAATTAATTCCAACTCCAATTAATATCCACGGAATACCTTGCTTAACAATTTCCAGATTCCAACGTGACGAGCGTCTCCTTTGTTTGTCGCCAGACGATAATGTGTCCTTTCTCATCTTTCTAACCATTTGCCCTGCGATAACGAGTCGCCGCACTCCTTCTATGAATTATCCATTTATTTATTTGTACGGGAGAAACAAACCAATTAATAATAATTTCAACGCTGTTAAGGGTTATGCTTTGATTGAAGCGGGTTCTTCTTCTTTAGGTTTTTAAATAAAAAGACACGGGTTTAAGAAAAAGCTAACTTATATATATATATTTGTTTGTACGTGGAAAATGTAATATACCAGGACTTTCTATGTCCTGTCCGCACCGACTCTTTACGTCGAACTGTCGAGAAAACGACAGCCTTCGACACTTACAGTTTTACAAACAATGGTTAACCTTTTCAGGTACGCTTGACCTTCGACAAGACGAGACGCTGCGACTCCGAAGTCTTGGCTTATTCTCGATTACTTTATTACGCTTGTAGAAGCGACACTCTAATATTTTTGAATTGGGAGTTTTTCTACAGAAGAGCTGTTTTACTTCAACAAACGCAACGTGGATAATACGATCTGTGGACAAGAAGTGGACGGAAAAATTGTACAATTTTCATCGACGTAGGATAGATGTCCCAACGTACTGCCCACTTTATGCTTATCGCTTTAAGCAACTTCATTGAATTCGTTTAGAAGTTATTTAACCTAAGAATCGTTCCAGATTTACCTCCCAATATTTGTTTCTAAATATTAAGCGTAAACGAATGTACAATGTCTATGCATTGTTACTTATTCGTACACTATTATTCGTATACTTACGATTCTTTATACGTTACTTTTACTATCGAATGAAACGATTAAATTGGCAGTAATAGGAAGAGTGACAGTACGCGGGTGATTTAGCCTAGTAAGAAGGCTGCTGGAGGTGCAGTTTCGGCTATAGAGGTACAGGGTGACCGTATAAATCACATCCATACACGAGATGAAGCTCAGCGGCTCGACTGACCGCCCCGTTTTCTGATTTACGACCCGAACTTCGTCCACGGTCTTATCTTCCTAGATATTTTCGCCCGCGAAAAACCGTCCACGCTACGTATATAAAGTACGATAGCGGCGACAAAGAATTTATAGTCCTGATTAACATTTTAACGATCCGCCTGCCTTTCGCCTTCCCTTCGCGGCCATCATTTGCCCTTGGATATCGCGCAATATTCCTTTGCCAACACGCTCCCATCAACTGTATATTCTGCAATTAATTCCGTTTCAAATTTCGCGCGATAAAATCGCGACGAATAAAATCGGCGATACGTAAACCGGGGAAAAGGACTCGCGTGGATTGTTTGAAATCTTTTAACGAACATTGGTTACGAAGCTCGTGCGAAGCGACCCTATCGCCCAGACTGCATTCCCGAATAATCGCCCGATGTTGAATTATTACTAATGCTCAGCTAGCAAAAGCAATAATGCCCAACGTTCATATACATATCTCTAGTCTAAACTAAGGCGATAGATTAGTCTTGATTTTGTTATGCGAAGTCAAGAGATTTCGTAGCCAGGCAAAGCCATAAACAGTCTCGTTTCTCAGACTTCTCAGTCTCAGAAAAACGGATCCCAACCTTCTTTTGGGTGTTCCTCTTTTGGGTAATCTGTTCTCAATAATTACTATTATTGAAATTTTGAAATAATTCGTCTATACTTTCTCTCTCTCTCTCTTGATTATATTGTGGCGGCAACGTCAAGACCATTTTTTACATTTTTCCTATTCTCTCCGAAACTTTCACTTTCACTTCCTGTCTTCAGTTTTCCTCGCGGTTTCGCGCGAGCCTGGACAATGTCCACCAACATTTGGCGGCCAGGCCCGCGAGATCCTTAACCGACTACCTCCGAAATTTTACCCGCGCTTCTTCACTTTCTCTTTTATTATCTCCTTACGTCTTCCTTAGGTTTTCCCGCGTTTTTCCAGCTTTTCTTTCCTTGTTCAATTCTAACGCTGTCCTTCTTTTCACCAACCTTTTTTAAGGACTTGCAAGTCCAGCCGAGAGAGGGTCTTGTTTCGACTTCCATGCTTCATAGTTCAGTCAGTGCGTTTTGCCGTTGCCCCCACGTCGCGTCAAGTAAAAAATAAAAACTTATAAAAAGTAAGAACGCTTCAACCATTACTACCACCGCGCACCCCTTCAATAGCTTCTTGTATACATGTATGTACACTTTACGTGGCACTTGAGACTCGCACAGAGCACGTAACCATATTAATTAAATTAAATTCGCATTCGCAAGTATTTGCTGCTCTGTATTCTTTCCAATACACGAATGGCTCTTGTTGACCTCGTGCGTGGAAGAATATGTAAACCGATAGCGTTTCCATGTTAATTAAAAAATCGCTCCTTCGAAGATGTCTTGGAACTTTTAAGCGTCGCACGCGAAAGGGTTAAAGCAACGAATAATAAAAATAATAATTCCTCAGCGAAAAGCTAGTAATGGGCATTTACATTGTAACCCCGTCATGCGGTCGTGTTACTCCGCTATTAGTCCGAAGTCTCCATTAATTATCTCCGGTGAAATAGTACGCCCCAGCAACCGGTCTGACCTCGGCCGGTGGCCACGTTTCTGTGAAATACATCCAGGTATTTAGGCATTTCGAATAATTAACCGCGCCCGGCTAACCTGCCCGCGATTCGCTTGATTACTTAGTCCATAGTTTAACCCAAATCTTCGATCAGTTACAAATATTGCCGTTCAGTCGTTCGGTAAACGCATCCTCCGACTGATTTCCATCCGCCGACCTTTCGTTTCCATAAACCACCGGCATCCTCGATGCTCTATCTCTGCTGGTTTCCGAATCGTAAATGCGGAAAGGTGGAAATTGTCGCGAGACTCGGCTTTAATTAGGAAACGAATCTTAAAACTGTTAGATTTATATAGAATAGTTAGGGACAAGTAACAAAAGTTAAATGTAAAGCTTTACCGAGCTTTAATAATGTGGGATAAAATAATTAACCACACGCGGAGATAAAGTAAAACGATATGTTGGGTCGCGTTCCGTCTCTCAATAGGTTCGGAGCTCGCGACTTAGAGAGAAAAGTGGACTGTATTTTAATGTGTGTTCAAAGTACGAGCAGCGGTTACAATTAACTATTAATGTATGTGTTTCGTTGCGACAGTTTCTCTGCGACTCTTTCCGTACCACTGTTTCGGTATGACTATGTTGTATGACTTATTTGTGTGACTATTCTAGACGACTGTTTCTGTGTTTAGCAGGTCAAAGTTTATTCGCATGCGTCTTTCTCTCGATTGACAGGTCGTCATCGAAGAAAATGCGTCTGCTAGCACCCTCCGCGTTAAAAACACACGCACACAACACACAGTTCCTTAAAACTAAACAGTACAGTATTTCCGACACCACAATAATAAATAGCTAACGTTAAAAAGTATAGTCTTTGAAAAATTCGTAAGGCAAGGGGTTAATAAAAGCTGCGATAATATTCGTGCACCCAGGTGCGTTTGTTTTTAGCGCGCATCGGCTGAAAAATTGTTACAACTGCGCTTAACCAACGGCAAAAAAAAACACACTCTAATAAAAGTAATAAACGTTTCCGGACTTACGATATCTCGCGTAAAGGTAAACCACAAACGAAGTTCACTTTTAATGGTCGTTAGCGGCAAGAGAAGTTGTCCGCAAATAATACAAAAATTTCCCGCTGGTTGGCAAGCTTCCTCGACCATTTTTTTCTTTTCTTTTTTTTCACCCACACACGGTCCAACAATTTTTTCCGTTCAACCATCGAAACGGAAACGTTGCTTTAGTTTTGAAACGCAATCGCGCTGTTTTTCCGCCGTAGGAAACACGCGAAATTAGCTACCTTTAAGCCTGACGCGAACGAGCGACTTTTTTAACGAACGATCGTAGTAAATTTTTCCTTACTCTTCCGATCGAAGATAATGAAGACAAACGTGCGATCGCGCGACTAAAAGTTGCTGTATCGATACAGGATCGAAATTTACAAATAGAATCGATCGAATCGACATCGGTATCGATTTTAACGCGAACGCACACGCGTAAAGAAACAAAGGAACGACGTTCAATCGAATCGATGAAATAGCAGATCGCGATACATTTCTGGACTTACCGTTTTAAAAAATCTCGCGAGAGAGGAAAAGCTGCAACGTGGCAACGTCGGAGGATTTCTAGAGCTATGTCCTCGGGTTATGTTCCACGGTACAAGGAAAGAAGCTTATCCCGAAGATGCATATCCCGGCAGGCAACGCGTCTCGCGTATGTACTTAACATATAAAATGCTACTGTATCTGTTTCGCAACTTTCTCCCGACAACAGTTGAATTACGAGCGCCCCCTCAAAAAAACAGTCGCTTGATTGCGCAAATGCTTTGTTTCACCTGCGAAACAACGCATAGGGTAGATGCCCCACGTACTGTTGTCAATATTCCTATAACTCACACTTTTAATTCGTTTATTCAACGTCAAAGTAACGTACAAAGAATCGTAAGTAAAGAAATTTTCCATACGAAATTTGGACTTCCGTTTTACGTAACAACGCATAAACATCGTATAGGGTTATCCAAAATAGACTATAGGAACACCTATCTATGTACCTTCACTTTCTTTCTTTCCCTTTCTGCTTTACCCTTTTACTAATCTGTTCCTTATTTCTATTGTGGAGCTGTAGAGAGGGAATAGAATAGGAAAAAGGAAGGGTGTTGCGTTTCGTGCTGGGCCTGCTAGTGGACTCATCAGTAAGGCTACCTAGCAGGCTCTGGCCTTAGACACTGGGATATTGGAAGGTATTTTATTTTTGTCGAAGTACTATTGAGGAGGGGGGTAGGATAGGGAAAGGGAAGAGTGTTGCATTTCGTCCTGGGTCTGCTAGTGGACTCATCGGTAAGGCAACCTAGCAGGCTCTGGCCTTAGACACTGGGGTATTAGAAGGTATTTTATTTTTGTCGAAGTACTATTGAGGAGGGGGGTAGGATAGGGAAAGGGAAGGGTGTTGCATTTCGTCCTGGGTCTGCTAGTGGACTCATCGGTAAGGCAACCTAGCAGGCTCTGGCCTTAGACACTGGGGTATTAGAAGGTATTTTATTTTTGTCGAAGTACTATTGAGGAGGGGGGTAGGATAGGAAAAGGGAAGGGTGTTGAGTTTCGTCCTGGGCCTGCTAGTGGACTCATCGGTAAGGCTACCTAGCAGGCTCTGGCCTTAGACACTGGGGTATTGGAAGGTATTTCATTTTTGTCGAAGTACTATTGAGGAGGGGGGTAGGATAGGAAAAGGGAAGGGTGTTGAGTTTCGTCCTGGGCCTGCTAGTGGACTCATATCAGTAAGGCTACCTAGCAGGCCCTACCTTAAACGTTGGGATATTGGAAGGAAGGTTAGAGGCGGTATATATATGGAGGAGGTAGTTGGAGCGAGTACTTTCGAGAAAGAGTTTTTCGTATGTCCCTCTAGTGGTGGGTGCAGGAGAGCCGCCACACTATTATCTTCGTTCGTTCTCGTTTTCAATTTTTATTCTTTTCACCAATATTTTACTAACGAACATGGCGTTTGACAGATATTCTCATTCAACATCCTAAAGGTACTTTTGGACAACCTTTTATATATACTTTTCGAGAACGTGTTACTTTTGTAAACAATTTCTTGCGAAATTTGGAGCGCTGTTTAGTTTATGCAAATATTATATACATTTAATTGCTCCTATAACCTAAAGTCCAATGCATTGAGCACGATAAGGGTTGATGGATTTTTCTGGGAATTCGTGGGATCGCGAATGATGCAAATTAGTAGCAGTCGCGTCAATAATTAGCACGGCGCTGGAAGGAAACTATGAGACGCTAAAACCATTGACTTCGATCTTTCGGTTAGCGAAGAAAAGGGAACGAAAGCTGCAAGAAGGGGTTAATGACGACCCATCGTGTATCTTCTCTCCGAGATTACTAAGCTGGAAAAACGCCGGCAAGAATTGCTGTCAAGCGATTGTTTGGCTTACGTCGATTAATCACCGGCTTATTAACGAAGCGTTCGAAAGTTAAAATACACAGCGGAACCTTCTTTATCCGAGTATTGTATTCAAAATCTGTTAGGTTGCAGGGTACGAAGTGAAAAGGGTAGCTTAAAGTTACGCGCGATTCATTAATTAACCGTGTACAGCATAACGAAACTACGAATCTGTGGTTATTCCACGGGATGATTCTATTACTCCACTCCACGTTATTCGTTAATAATAGTTAGCGTGCTTCTATTTTCGTCTCCTCGATTAGCATTCGAGAAACGATCGACATTAACACTTATTTACGTTTTTCTATTCTGTCTTCCTAAGACGGGCCACGTAGATTTACGCGTTTTTGCTTGAATTTTTATTACGCTGCGTTAGTTTTTCATTTTTATGCGTATTGGGCTTTTTTCTCGTTACCATTAGTCTTAGTACTATCTGTATGGTGAACCTACTGCGCAGTTTTGCTTTTTAGGTAGTATTTTTTAGTAATTTTGTAACCGTGAAAATGGCAAGCGAAACAAGATACATATGTCAATTCTGCCAAGTTCCACTTCACAATGGTGAATATTTTACAAAGTATCACACTCGTAAAAAATACTAGACATGTAAATAAATAACTTTGTAAAATTTTATCAAAAATAGTGTCGATTTAATAAAACTGCAACGCTTTAAAACCATACATACATACACGTTTATTTAATTCTCTTCAAAAATGCCTGGAAACCGAGAAAGACAGAGGAAAAACAAACAGTCTGTTAAGTGTTAAGGAAAATAATATCGCTGCTTAGCGGTAGAAGAAACTGTTTCAAGTTCGTAAAAAATTATGAAATTGCATAAATTAACAACGGGGAATTTTTAAAGCCACAATCAAACTTAATTCGAAACCTACGCTGAATGTACCGCGAAATTTTCGTCTTACGGTCGATTAATGGCCGATAGGCCGAATGGAATCCGTGTATAGTTAGCGAATTTATAGAAGGGAAACGAACGAGTGGAATTTATGAATTTCCTTGCAGCGGGAGCAAGAAACGACGCAGGATAGGAAGGAGATTATACGCGCGGAAGTTGAATCTCTCGAACGCTGCTGCAAGATTAATCGGCTGGAACTTCCTACGCGGAAATGTAACGGGATATATTAACTTTTTCCCCCGCATTCGTTCCCGATTGCGAACGCGAGAAGTTAACCGTACGCGTTTCCATTTCTCAAATTTCGTCCCCGCGGACGACAAAAATTCTGCGAACTAAACCAATCCGATTTCGTAAATTAATTTCCCAAATTCGCCTCGCCGCGCGCTCCCTGCTGAAATTAATTTAAAGTTAGTGCGTAATACGAAATGAAAGCCTCCACGTTCGGACGCTACCCTTTCCATCCCTTCGCTTTTGTTTTTTTGATAAAGTGGCCCCCATTGTGACCATTTCGGCGGGAAAACGAATTTTCCAAGCGTTGGTAATTCTGCGCGGAGAAACTCCAAATTTTTCCGACGAGTGGCTGCCAATTGTTTTATGGCTCGCTATCCGCTATTGACTACTACGGTGGACCACAACCTTCAAGTGGTCACCATCTGCTTCCAGCCTACCAGCAAAGGATTTGCCTTTTAATGGCTTCCTTGTCAAAAATAGCGTTGTGGCGGCAACGTCAAGGCCATTTTTTACATTTTTCCTATTCTCTCCGAAACTTTCACTTTCACTTCCTGTCTTCAGTTTTCCTCACGGTTTCGCGCGAGCCTGGACAATGTCCACCAACATTTGGCGGCCAGGTCCGCGCGATCCTTAACCTACTACCTCCGAAATTTTACCCGCGCTTTTTCACTTTCTCTTTTATTACCTCCTTCCGTCTTCCTTAGGTTTTCCCGCGTTTTTCCAGCTTTTCTTTCCTTCTTCAATTCTAACGCTGTCCTTCTTTTCACCAACCTTTTTTAAGGACTTGCAAGTCCAGCCGAGAGAGAGTCTTGTCTCGACGTCCATGCTTCGTAGTTCAGTCAGTGCGTCTTGCCGTTGCACCCACGTCGCGTCAAGTAAAAAATAAAAACTTATAAAAAGTAAGAACGCTTCGACCATTACTACCACCGCGCACCCCTTCAGCGTTGCTTCCCGTCGCCAAGCCATAAATCTGCAACACCGCTCTATGTTTCCCGAACAACGGGATAAAGTAGTGAATATAGTTAGCTTTGAAAAATTCGTAAAGGCAAAGGGTTAAGCAGGTGCAAAAGTAGTTTCGCATGGTTTTGTCTAGCTACGATCTTCCATGGCAATCAAGTTTGGTCGCCTCGGTATGCAAATTGCTGAAGAATTTAAGCGTTAACGGGTTAAGGGACACTCGGAAAGGAACCGAAAGAGTTTCGGGGCGAGATGTCCGGTTTGCGGGAATGTTAACCGACCCCTGAAACGCGGGACGAGTTTGGTATGAATATTCCATTGCGCAGTCACCGTGTATTCGAGGTCCTATACGCAAATAGGTTAGATCGTTCTCCGTAACGTTTGCATAGGTTGCGATATATACAGGGTGTAGCCGAGAAACGCGTTCCTATGAACGATTACAACGCGATTCCTTTTGAAGAGATACGAAAAGAATAGAAAATACGATGTGTTCATTCTTGGTTTCATTCGCGAGATTTAAAGGGTTTGAAAATTCACTACGCGCATATGCACGTCGCGTAAAATAATCGATTAACGTAAAATTCGATTGACTATATATTCTAAGCTAATTATTTATTTATTAACACGGGTAAACCCGTTAGAGTACAAAGAAACATTAAGAATAATCGTAAGAGTTTAAACAACGCAATACGTGAGATTTGAAGCTAGTTGGAGTAGAAAAGAAGTGGATGGAATTACAGTACATGTTAACATTCTTTAGAATCAAGTTGAGACCATTGTTTACACTATATAGCGTTGTATGAGCCTCCTCTAACAAAAGAGTTTGGTGTCTGAGGGGTTACGTGGTTCTGCGGGTTCAGATACTAATAATCTCAGGTGACGGGGTTGTTATACTTTATTTATTTTTGTTCGAGATGTTTCCTAGACGACGGTTTGCTCGTGACTGACTAACTCGCCATTTCGGTCGCCCGTCTGTTTTTTGCTTTTGCCCTGATTGGTCACCTACATATTTCGGTGTTTGCCAATCAGGGCTCATTTTTCTTTTTTCACCGCCTCTTCCTTGCGCCCTTAGCGCGTTTCATTAGGAAGGGCAAGGTGAATAGGTGGGGGTGTCTTGTCGCTTCGTAGATTTGGCAGCGCAGCGGAATTTCCATCAGGTACCGTTATTCTACCTCGCTTGGTCGCGGACCTCTGGGCCTTGTACCGAGTCCCTTCTGGAAATCCCTGGTTTATGACGCCCGCATGTCGCTATTGAGGCAGTTCTTGAAAGAGCTACTCAGAGACATACGCGTTGAAAGAAACTAAAAGGTTTCCTCAAAAATAGCTTTACCGGCGCGCGAGTCATAAACCATGCTAGCCGTTTGCACGCCATATGTTGCTTTTGTTTGTACGGCCAGCCGCTACATGTCTAATAGCTGTGACAGAGGCGGTAAACTTAAAGAACACGTCACAATACCATTAATAAAATTATAAGCGAAATGAAGCCCAAGTAAGATACGACGTTTCCCAATAGATAATAACGTGAGATCAGACAGGAGTCGAACGTACGTATGGTCATCCATTGCTATAGGACGATTCACACGAAAAGCACATAAAACGTAAAAACCGGTGTTGAATACTCTCGAATTGTTTACGAAGGTAGTCAATATTAATTAAAGAAATTAATACGAAACTCAAGACGAATATAAACGTTTTAGATGCTTCATTGCTACGATTGTGGCGTAAGATTATCGTACGAATTAAAACAGAAATTGTAGCACGCTACGAAGAAACAATATGAATGTGTTCTTAGTAAACACGTGTCCAATTGTTTAAGAGCTTATATGTACGTATTTCGTAGCAAGAAGGTTAATCTGCATGACGTATGGTCATCAAAATTACCATAGGACGATTCAATACGAAAAGCACGTAAACGTAAAAACCGGCGTTGAATATCTCGAGTTGTTTACGGAGGTATTCCAAATAATGTGCTGCATTTTATTTCTGTCCATCAGAAGCTAGCGAAATCAATATTTGTAGTACTTGATATTCAATATTAACGATAGAACTGCCGGCAATTAAAGTGACAGTACGCGGTATATTTACCGAAATATCCCAAAGTTATGTGGGAACTAAGGTTCGACCCGTTTCGCAGTACACCATTAACAATGTGTTAACGCGCGTTATTCGACCGCACGGTGTATAACGTAGCTGGCCGTATCTTTCTAAGCTGTTGGCCGTGTGCACGGCGCTCGTTTAGCCCGGGGCGTGGAATATCTCCGTGTAATTGCACCTTTCGTGGTACGTGGTACGCGCGTTGCGAATCGCGCCGCGTAAATCTGCCCCGGCAATTTCGATGCGCGTAGACGCGCGCAGCGACACATGCTCGATACTATCTTTAATTGAGCACCGCCGCAAGCCACCGTGTTCCATCGGGATCGCTCGATTTTCTCTCTTACGAAACTTTCATTCCAACCTGCCACTCTCGTCCCGTCTCCCCTGCTCCGATTTGATCCGGTGCTTCTCGTTCGTCGAGTGGAAACGGAACGTCAAATTTCTCTCTCCTCTCAATGGCAGCTATTTTAACCAATTTGCCGTGTAACGACGAGTTACACTCGTGGTGCAGATCATCGTTTAATTGCAATACAAATACATTCTACCTTTTAATATACTTTAAGTTTAATTCTAATTACAAATTAGACTATTAAATAAAAAGTACGTATAATGTTTCGATGGTTTGCATTCGAAGTAGCATTAAAATAGAATATAGCGAATGTCCCAAAGAATAGTTTTCCAAGAAATTTGTACGGCAAGGGGTTTTATTTACCGTATTATTTACCGGTAGCTGATTAATCCTTCCTGAAGAAGGATACTTTTCTTCGGGTGCTTTCTGAGTAATCTACCATGGCGCGATATATTTGTTAATAACAAATGAACTGTAACGACTAGTTGCAAAAGGCTATACGGTAATATTCTTGGTATCTTCCCCTTTAATTCAAGCCAAGTGGCTTTGAAATCAGACGACCAGGAGCCGAGAAATTAATATTTTTCCTAGGATACTGTCCGAGTAATCTACCATGGCGCCTTATATATATATTTGTTTATATCAAACGAACTACAAGGGCTAGGTGCAAAATACTATAAGGTAATATTCTCGAGACCTTTCCCTTTAATTCAAGCTAAGGGGCTTTGAAATCGGACGTCTAGGAACCGAGAAATTAATATTTTTCTTTGGGTACTTTCTGAGTAATCTACCATGGCGCGATATATTTGTTTATAACAAATGAACTGTAACAGCTAGGTGCGAAAGGCTATAAGGTAATATTTTTGTGATCTTCCTCTTTAATTCAAGCTAAGGTGCTTTGAAATCGGACGTCTAGAAGCCGAGAAATTAATATTTTTCTTTGTATACTGTCCGAGTAATATACCATGGTGCGATATATTTGTTTGTAACAAATGAACTGTAACGACTAGTTGCAAAAGGCTATAAAGTAACATTCTTGGTATCTTCCCCTTTAATTCAAGCCTAGTCGCTTTGAAATCGGACGTCTAGGAACCGAGAAATTAATATTTTTCTTCGGGTACTTTCTGATTAATCTACCATGGCGCGATATATTTGTTTATAACAAATGAACTGTAACGGTAAGGTGCAAAATGCTAAACATAAACTATGCAATCCTTTCTACAAAGCAATCTTTTGCCCAGCAATCGTTCTCTCCCTTAAAACCCAACAATTTGATCCCAATAAATAAGCATCGATGTTTAGCGGAAAGAGGACAGCGAAATAAGTTTCCGAAAGGAAAGTTAATCGATGAATATTTCAAACGCGGCCGCGTAAAATTACCCGCTGTTTAATATTTATAAGGCGTAATCGATGCAAGCTGCTTAGTATCTTCATTGCAAGTGTCGCCGGTGGATGGAGGCTTCCTGACACGCAGAATAATCAGACTTAATCGCGGACGTCGCCGGGAGAGAGAGCGGCTACGTGACCGGGCGAAATTAGTTCTGCTACAAAATTCTAAATATTCCAAGTACCTTCGGCCGGATGTAGCCAATATCGGGCGAAAGACAAGGAACACGGCAATAGCACAGATGTCGGCAGGCGACAGGTGTGGTCGCCGTTCTACAGCGCGCTTCATAACTGCTACGCGAAAGTAATGCTTTTATGGCCGGGAACTTTTCCCGTCCGCCACTTGGCCCGCGAAATCTTCTGACCAGAAGTTTGCAATTTCTAGTCGCCCTCGGAGGCGAATCAACCCCTTGCCCTACGATTATTTTATTACTTACACTTGCCCGAGAAAAGTTAAGGAACAAAGTAGTCGCTTACGAATTTTTCTGTATCCTTTCCTCTTCTAAGATTCGCAGATTAGAATTTGCAATAGCATAAAAATATAATATTACATACATCAATGAGTAATAAGTTCTTCTTCTACTTTTAATTGAAATTCGTGTATCTTAACTCTTTGCAGACGAGAAGTAATGACACTTATGGGAGTACTTTAGTTTTGAAATCTACGACTTTGAGTTTTCACTCTTTTCAGTTCGAAACCATTTCATTTCCAACGATTTCAAATATGTTTATTATTACGTTAAGTATTCATTGCATTAAGTTTCGTGCTTTAAAAGTCGACATGGATTCGGAAAGCGAAAAAATGATTAGGCGACTATTTGTCGACGCTCGTCCGCAAAGGGTTAAAAGCGAACGACGACTTAAAGCTTCGCAAATATGTACCATGTTTCTTAACTTTTGTCACGAAGTTGTATGTATGCTAGTGTTATCTGAGCACTGTTTTCATATCGTTTCGCGTACGAAATCATTTAAAAATATTGTAAGCAATTTTCATTCAACAACCCCGAATTTTATAAAACGAATGCTACAATGCTTCAATTTTGTATTATTTTCATCAAAGTTTACGTGAAATCCGTGCATTTTACTTGACAGAAGTTTCGTATTTCAGATAAACAAGACAGAAGAAATGTCTTACAAAGCATACTTTCGAAACTCTGGTGGTCTGCGTGAAAGAGGAGAGGAAAAGAATAACCTTGAAATATTCTTGACATCCTTTTTTTCGCGTACAAATTTATCTCCGCGGACTTGTAATAACTCTTGACCTCGTTCGAGCAACGGGCATTCCAATTTTATCCATTCGAAGGTAGGATGCTTCGAGATAGGTTCGCTGGCGGATTAAAACGGAACGTTTCCCGAAATAAATGTTCAACGATATCGGAACTCGCGCACTCGCCATTCGCAATAGAATTCTCGCGTTTAACCCTTCTCCCGATTTTCTACTTCAGCCTCGTTACTTAGTTCCTCTTTAACCCTTTCGCTGCGAAGGAAAAAAGGAAACGTATAAATGCGCCTTCGAAAGTTGGACGATCCTTCGTTCAACGAATCTCTCCATTCATCTTTTTGTTTCCTCTTTTCCCCTTTTTTCCCTGTAGCAATAAAAGGGTGGAAGTAGTACACGGGAAGTATAAAATACAAGCGGGGTAAAGTTGATCAAGCGTCGAATCGAGTCATTGAAATATTTCTTAAAGCAACAACCATCCATCCTGCTTGAGTATGATTTATGATTTACTTGCGCTACTTGCGCCGAGCAGTTTCCTACGAAGGAGCGCGCAATCAATATCGTTCCTTCTAAATAATATTCTATCGAGTTGCAACGTGTGCTTCGAGAACTATATCAGCCGATAATTCAACGAGGATATTTGTTATTCGAGTGGAACGTTACAAATTGTGATGCGATAAGCGGACCTGGGCGAAACTTACTTCGAATAGTACTTTAAATTAGGCATTTCGAATAACGTTACGTGGTATTTAAAAAGTAATGCATTTCGATTGAAATTCATTGATTCACGCGTGCTCTTCGTTTGGTCGATTAACAGCGAATTGAAGTACATTTTCTTTTCAATTGAACGGTTTTATACCGTTCCAAGTAACGTTCGAATGAAACATCGGATAATACACTAATACTATGATTAATACTCATACTAAGATTTCGTACGTTATCAAGTTGATACGCCAATATTTTATCGCAGTGATATATTTCACTCTTCGAAATTAAATGCAAATAAACGTCGAGCAACAACTTACGATATCAGAAGAACAAATATTTCATTATTTGAAATACCAAATACTTTACTAATTGGAAATGCATTCACTCGTTTTCAATGCGAAATAACTCCATTAATTAATTCCGTTAATTCGTTAAAGTAGATTAACTCTCAAATAACCATCGACTATTGTAAAACTTCAACAATAAAGGCATTAACTACTAGATGATTCGATTACGATTCAACGTTTTTGCTCCTATTGTTTTCTGATTTGCTTACAATTCACTTTTCAACTCGGTTCGTACTTCTGCTGTTAATAGACGACAGATGTAACACGTACTGCCACTTTAAGGTTGGCGCGTGACTTTATCTAACTATTTTAGAACGTTGTTAACATGAAGATCGTTCCAGTTTCGAGCATAATATTGTCCAACGCCTCTTTTATTTACGAACATTTTTTTTTATATGATCCATACAATAAATTCATTACTACGTAATTGAAAATGTAGAGCAAAGTCGAATGTTCTTATTGCTGTCACTTGAAAACCTTTCATTTAAATAGAAACACGTTTTTGCATATATTAACACGTCGGTTTGCGTAACAGATATAAGATATATAGTAAACGTGTCGCCTTACTGAATTATCACGCGTTCCATACTTTATAATAATATTAGTAACGTTTCAATGTTCTACAGCACATTTACCTCCTAATACTTATTCATAAATATCAAGTGTAAACGAGTATACGATGTCTACGTGTTATTACGTAAACCGAAGTCGAAATTTAGTACGAAAATTTCTTTACTTACGATTCTTTACACGTTGCTTTGCTATTAAGTAAACGAATCCAAGTGGCAATTATAAGAACAGTACGTGGGCCATTTACCTTAATTTATATCTACACCTAACTCTAACTCTAACTTAATTCATTCCATTTTCATTATTTTCATATACGTAATTTCACACTTGTATACAGCTGTGTATCTCGAACTCTAGTCCTTAAATAGATGAACAAATTAATAAACAACTCCGAAAACTTATCTTAGTACAGTACAACGTATTTTGAAAATATCTCGAAACGCTGAGGTTCGCCTACGATTCGGCTAAAGGCACGCGTATCTCGACCGATAGTTTGAGAATCGCTGTTGCAAGAAGAAGGGCATTGCTATGCGATGGAAGCGGAGTCATATGCGGAGGATTGAACGCGTTGAACGGAGGGTAGGTCCAATTATGCGACCACTGGAGCGGTTTCGTGTCCAACATAACCGTTCCCCGAAAGTGCCGCTTCAACGTTCGCTGCTGTAATTCTGGCCGTAAACGTACACGTACACGTATCTATAGGCGCCTAACGTGTGCATCTAGGATTCGATGGCGGCTCGCGAAACTTTAGCCGTCCGGTTGAAAGGAAGGGGGCTATTAGCCCGCATCAGGGCCGCTTCCGGTGCTGCACTTAATGCAATTACCGGCAAAACTAGCGCGAAGAACGGCTTTGCTTTTGCCGGCTAGACCCAGTAGCCGAACGAATAAAGAACACCGAGTTTAAACCGCACTCCGAACGGATCCCTTGCATTTTCGCTTCCTAACGCGGTAACGAGCCTTGTCTTTTCCGCATCGCCGCCCGCGAAATCGACCGCCAATCGCGCCCGCACTTCGACAAGTCGCGTAAACGCCTCCGTTAGTCAAGATTTTTACTCTACTCGTTGAATCGTTCGGAGAGCTCTTAGAGATACTTTAAAAACGCTAAAAGGTAACACGCGCGAGTTAACATTTTTGAAAATAATGTCCCGCGTATAGCAGTCGTTTTTAGACATTTCTGAAACATTTCAGGAATGCAAGCAATTCGTTTGGACTTTTAATTTACTCGGCTTATGGCTATTAATAATGTTTTACAAATGTAGAACGTCTTAGGCAACGATTAACGATTCTTGCTACTTTGTTATCGAAACGTTAGTTGTTCAACCCCTTAACAAAGTATGGAATTTTGTTTGGCAACGTAAAAATGTTTTTCATTGTGTATACACGTATTTGCGTACACGCGTCGATGTGGAAGGCGAAGAAGAATAATAAAATATTCTACGAGAAGCTTCCATCGAATAAAACGAAAAAGCACGACTCCAGTTACGTAATATAAAACGTACTGAGGTGGAGGATATCTACAATTAACCTCGCACGCTCGGTTATTGCTTGCGGAAGATGACCGTTCAATTGCACAACGTCCGACAGTTAGGCGCTCGCGAACTTCGCTACTCTAGGTTTCGTACAGGACTCTTTTGTGGCACTCGTTTCGTGGGGTTATATACCCGGTGTCCTGTGACAAGGACAGCGAGCAAGCCACGCCGATGAAAAAGCGCGGGCGAAAAAACACGCGTAGAAAAGGGCGCCAAAAATAGTGAAAGTTTCCGCGTGGCCTGTAGGGAAACCCTGGCCTGTGCGAATCTGGCTGCCAGATGCGTGAACTGGCCGTAGCCAGGCTCGCACACACATTTTTGAAGCGCAGGAAAATATTTTTCCGTCGCTACAGTACATTTACGGAGTTACTCCTTTCGTAGCGATCATTTTTAGCCGTACTCGTGAAAGGGTTAAGTAGCTTTCGCCTGTTAGATAAAATTCTTTAGAGCGCAAACGAAAATCTTTCGCCTGTTAGATAAAATTCTTCAGAGCGCAGTCGAAAATCTTTCGCCTGTCAGATAAAATTCTTCAGAGCGTAGCCGAAAATCTTTCGCCTGTTAGATAAAATTCTTCAGAGCGCAGCCGAAAATCTTTCGCCTGTCAGATAAAATTCTTCAGAGCGCAGCCGAAAATCTTTCGCCTGTTAGATAAAATTCTTCAGAGCGTAGCCGAAAATCTTTCGCCTGCGACAAAAATATCTTCCCACCAATTTGCCATTTCTCTCGTACACTTGTGAATTTTAAAACGCCACCGGATCCCGGGTCGCGTTCGGTTTAACAACGTCCGCCGATTCTCAGTCGCGACGTTCGCGTTAATATTAATTTTTGCCCGCGCGCTCCGCTATTCATGCGAGAGCGGCGCGAAAACAAAGCGGCGAAAACTTTTTTTACGTTCCGCCGGCGGCTCGCTTTGCTCGCGATCCGTGTGTTAACGTTACGAATATTTTAATTGCTTCGCGTATCATTAGCGAGGCCAAATGTATTTCATATATATATATGTACGCGGGGTAAGTTCGATTGAATGTTCGCGGCGGAAAACGAGCAACGCGATACATTTAAAGTGATGATTAAATTTGCGAACGGGGCTCGCGAACTGTAATAATTAGATCGCGCGCTTTTTAATGTAAACTCGTGTTTCTATTGACGACCGAACGGAAGATGAATATACCGATTATATATCTTACGGATATATATATATATATATATATATATATATATAGGATTGTTATAGATTATTTAAAGTTTATTACCACTACAGTAGTTAGGAACTAATTAAGCTAGACTATTCTTATTATTATATAATATATTATTATATAATATATAATAGTCGCCTGATCATTTTTTCGCTTTCGGAACCCATGTCGACTTTTAAAGCACAAAACTTAATGCAATGAATACTTAACGTAATAATAAACATTTGAAATCGTTGGAAATTAAAAATGGTTTGGAACTCATAAGCGTGAAAACTCAAAGTCGTGGAATTCAAAACTAAAGTACTCGCACGAGTTGTCATTACTTCTCGTCTGCAAAGGTTTAAGGATTGCTATACTGAAGGAGAAGGGCTTGGAGACAGGGAGAGCATCGCGAGACGCCGAGAAGGCAGGTCGTAGAGTGCAGCGTGGAAAGTAGCGTAGGAAATAGCGTGGAAACTTCATTTTAGTGTGCTAGCGATATCACGATCTCTTTTATAATACTGTACCATTTAATTTTGTTATTCTATAATTATATTATTTCATCCATACGCCGATTTGTACCTCGCCCGTGAATTCCCCATCCTACATATATATATATATATATACGTTTACCCTAGTGCTTCGTCTCTTCTTTTTCGATCATTGCAACATTTCATTTCGATCCCTTTCTAAATTCCACCGCCGCTTTTCCAATCAACGAAATCGAAGGAATTCGGATACAGCAAGGGCGACTATTTATACAATCGACAAGGGTTTCCCGTCGGTTTTCGCACGCCGTTAACATTCGATTCGCCACTGTCGCCGATTAAATATTCATGAGGCCTGTGTGCGCACGAGGGTTGTCGAGATGTTACATGGAACGCGACGAACCCTTCTGGAGATATCGAAAGTTTTATCGCGACGGCAGATTTCGCGCTAGCAATCCCTCCGCCGAATTTCTGGTCAACTTCTCCAATGCGCTTCCGCTCCTTCGACCGTTCCGATTCCGCTGCAATTTCCTTTCGCTTCCGAAACAAAGATTCCACCGTGAAGGAAATATAGGGTTATTCAAAAGTACCTTTAGGATTTTCAATGAGAATACCTGTCAAACGCCATGTTCGTTAGTTAAATAGAGGTGAAAAGAATAAGAATTGAAAACGAGAACGAACGAAGATAATAGAAATAAAGAACAGATTAGGAAAGGGTAAAGCAGAAAGGGAAAGAAAAAGAAGTGAAGGTAGGTGTTTGTTTCTATAGTCTATTTTGGATAACCCTTTATCGCGATGCAGGTCGATTTTATGTAAATACATAGTTTAACAAGCACGATTAAAGAAATGGAACTCAGTACAGATCTGTTTCACCCTTCGCGTAATCTAAGATGTGTTCTGCTCAAAAAGAATGCAAGATTTCTAATAATATTAACGTCCTTCTATTCAGATACTATTCAAATTCCATGTCCCTGCAAATGTAATTCTACAATAATAATTCTGCCTGCAAAAACATGAACTCGCATAAAAATCCACGACGTAGTATCAAAGATGACTTTAGCCTAATTTTCCCTTCTACTTTTCCCAAGCTACATACAATTATTTCGATACACGAATAGTTCGCGTTTCGCTTCGTTTCCCCTGCACACGTTGCCGAGTAAGGAAGCACGCCGCCGCGTTCCTCGTAGGAAAAGAATTAATCGAAGGAACGCGCGTGTTGATGTTCGGTCGATTTGACGAAAATCAATGCGGAGACGCGGCCATGTTCGAAGCGATACACGGACGCGGTAACGTGACGCGGCAGGACTGAAAAGGGCGGACATTTGGTTGTTGCCGAAAATTGATTTCCCAGCGCGGTGTACGTGGTGGCTCCTTGTAGAACGATGGAGGAACAGCGACGGGATACAGGGGGAGGAAGAAAAAGATGGAAAATCGGTTGCCGGCTGGCACGTCGATGCGAAATGGTGAAAGCACGGGAGCGAAAGGGAAGAGCCGGAGTTACCTCGTTCCCCATAAATAACAAACAGATTGGACATTATCCAAAATCAATGCCGGCGAACAACCCGGTCACGAAAATCGGCCAGAAACGAGAGTGCTATTATTTCCGCAATCCGTGCGCCCCGACGTCCTAAAGATTCTGCGTTCAGACGGGCAAAATTATTGTACAATAGGGTAAACCATCCACCTACTGTCACTGTTACCATAATTCCCTTATTTTAATTCCACTTTGATTAATTTATTTAATAGCAAAGTAACGCGTAAAGAATCGTAAGTAAACAAATTTTCCACTTTGGTTTACGTAACAATGAATAGATATTTTATATTCGTTTACCATTAATATTTATGAATAAATATTGGGAGATAAATGTGATGTTGAACATTGAAACGTGACTAATATAATTAGAAAGTATGCAACGTGTCATAAATCAGTAAGGCGATACGTTTACTATATGTCTTATATCTGTTCCACAGAACTGATGTGTTAATTTATAAGACTTGGCTTCCGGGATGGAGCCGCGTTGGATGACGGTTTGTTGCCGACGTTTCGTAAACATTTAGCAGTTTACTTCATCAGGGCGAGAGACAACTTGATACTGTTATGATGTGTTAATATATTAACACAACCTGATGTGTTAATATATGAACACAACTTGATTTGTTAATATATGTAAAACGTGCTTTTATTTAAATGAAAAGTTTTAGAGTGACAGTATGAAGGACATTGGACTTTGTATTTACATTTTCAATGAATTAGTAATGAATTTATCGTATTGAAGATATAAAAAAGATGTTCATAAGTAAAAGCGTGGTTGAACAATATTGTGCTGCGAACTGAAACGATCTTTACGTTAACGACGTTCTAAAATAGTTAACGAAAGTTACTAAAAACGCGAACCTTAAAGTGGCAGTACGTGGTACATTTACTCTATGTGATAATTATTTTGTATATTCGTACAGTCGAATATTTCCGTTCATTATATTTCTCAACGCTAACTATACATTCTTCTTATGCAAGCTTAACTTTTCGAAGCACAGCGGAATGGAAAATGTCTCATCCATTACTTATACCCAACTAGTATACTTGACTGCTTTTTACATCGAATTACAAAAACAAATCTTGCAAATTCAACAACTCTCTAAGGCAGGGCCTGCTAGGTATCTTTACTGATAAGTTCACTAGAAGGCCCAGGACGAAACACACGCGCACCTTTCCTTTTTTCCATCTTTCCTCTTCTCCATAACGCCACAGGATCGTGGAAATATGCGTTCTGATCGCCGCTATAAATAAACAAAGGAAAATATTCGACTGACGCTCTGCAAAGTGAAGCAAATATGGCCGAACAAGGAGGAGAAAACGAAGGAGTAGCAAGGACGAGGGAAGACGAGTATAAGGAGGAATATAATTGGTTCGTCGATAAAGTAGAGCATCGTTGGTCGTACGTCAATCGGGTCGGAACTTAATTTCGACCTCGATCCGTCCAACTTCCCTTTGACTCTCAGCCGTCCGTTGAGATTGGCCCGAATTGAACGGGCAGGAAACTTCCGTCGAGAAGCTTTCGATACCAAAGAGGACTCGGATCATTTAATCGACTGCGCCGATACATCCTCTCAACTTTAAACCTTGCCATTCGTTGCAATCGCGAATTCGACTTCTGCTCTTGCCTTTAGGTAGAAAAAAAAAGAAAACGTCATTCGCTACTACTTTTCCACTACTCCTCTTCTCTTACCAGAGACTCTTGAGCTTCTGTTTGTAACTTTTAAACTTTTCACTGCTGTTCACGCATATATGCGTCCAATGACGATTTAGTAAACGTATTCGTTTAATGAAGGAGCATATTTCGAAGGCGATAAATCGTAAACAGTATTCAACGTTCGAATAAACGATATAGGAAAAAAGTATGGAAACTTTTCCAACGCGTTTCGTATGTAGAAGAAGCGCGAGTGGAAACAGGGTTGAAGCTCGATTAATATGCAACGTAGGATAAGTGTTCCACGTACTGTCAGTGTTCCTGTTCAGTCTCACTGAACAAAGAAGGACAATTTGCACTGTAATGCGAAAGTAAACTCATAGAACCCACGGATATACCAGCAGTCCAGTCCTACTTTTTCTTTTCCAATAATTCTAACAACCCATCGATAAAACAATAATATTCTAAAAATCTGTCCTAAACGTTTTTACAACCATGTTTACTAGATCCGTATGATCGATGAGTTTATTAGTCGTAATATCCCCAGGCCATGTAATGAGCTTGGGGATTCCAGTACCTTCCGTTGGGATCCGGGTGAGAAACACGAAGTCCGATTTGTTTAAATACAATATATTTCGGTGCGTTTCAATTTTACAATTCCGGCCACAACGGACGACGCGGAAACACGGAATTGCGGACAGACCGCTGCCGCAATGGTCAAAAAAAGAGAAGAATTAGAAGTCGTAGTCGAAGTAGACGTCGAAAATGAAGTGCAGAGAGTGTGTCGCTGCGACGGTACTAGACCTTATATCTAGTAGGTTTTTTGGGTGAGGAGGGGATGTCTCTGACCCTTTGTACTGGATGACTAACCTAGTCCTGGGCAAAGGTTGCCCACTTTCTCTAAGAAAGTGCGAAAACAAGACTGACTAAGTTGTTTTGGTTCTGATAAGCTTATCAACGCTGAATCATTAGGCCAGTCATCCAACACTTCAACGATGGTTAATGTTCCACCGTGCCGTCGCCCGAATCATAAAAATACATACAATAGCCCTAAGCCTGTCATCGGCTGTATCCATAAGGCGTGAGTTGATTTGCGACTCTGTCCAAGGCATGCCCGGTTGATGCAGGTAATTCTTTCTACACTACCCCACCATTAAAAAAACTGTCCTTAAATACCACGCACCTCTCCATCAGTCGACAGTCGAAACAAGATAATCAACCAACTACCATCTAACGCGAGTTTTGTATCTAAAGCATTGTGAACAAATGAACTATATTTTGTTAATAAAATAATTATTAAAATTGCACATCACAGCTACGTATATCCCTTAAAACCGCTGTGGTACTTTAGTATGGCTACAGTAGTACCGTCAAAGTTGTTCGGTCCCAGAGACCTAGGTATTAAGGCTGTAAACGGTTTATGACCCTTGCCTCTTCAAATCTAACTTCTGGACACCACGTGCGCGAGGTCCTTCCGAAGCGGTCAAAGGCACCGCGTAAATATACCGTTTTTTTCTGCCTCAGTACGGACAATAGTTAATAGGTGCGAACTACTTTCCCACTCCGGACGACATCGCAACTCACCCCCAACAGCACCAACACCAATCAGAACACACAACACCCTCCACTTCCACGCAAACCCACCAATCATCGAAGACACCGAATTTATAAAAACCCGAACACAGACACGAAAACGACAGAAAACCACGAAACCAAGAAGAAAAATAAATCGCATCAGTGAACATAACTGCGTCGAGTGATTCTTACCAATTTCAACTAGGCCTGAGTGATTAATTTCCCAAAGGTCAACGTCCACCGCATATTGTCACTAAATTGCTAGCGGGCCTTACAACCCCGCGAAACCTCAACGAGAGGTTGCAGTGTGCCGGACGTTACAAAAGTGTTACTAAATAAAAAGGGTAAGATTTGGGTCGGTACAGTTCCTATAATCGACACTTGAATTCGTTTTATTTAATAGCAAAGTAATGTACGAAGAATCGTAAGTAAAGAAACGTTGATACTAAATTTGGACTTCGGTTTACGTAACAACCCCTAGACATTGTATAATCTTTCACACTTAATATTTAAAAGTAAATATTAAGAGGTAAATGTGCCGTTGGAGCGGTCGAACAATATGCTGCAAACCGGAACGATCTTTACGTTAACGACGTTCTAAAATAGATAAATAAAGTTACGCGCGAACTTTAAAATAGCAATACGCGTGGTACATCTACCGTAGACGTTGCGGGGAGCGCATATACGATTAATCGTCGGCAGTCGGTATTCCCATTGGAATACAATTGAATTGGATTTTGTTGCGTGTTAATATAAGCGTCGGCGTTCGGCGAGGCGGCGGGATTACACGATTTAGCCGAAACACGAATATAAATATTCGCGGCGGAGATAGCGGGCCGAAAAGTGCCGTTCAACGACAACTTCGATTTTCCGCGCGATAATAAAGGAGATTATGGAAATGCCCGGCCGCATAACAGTCAAATTTATCGGACCTCAAAACGTGGTAATTCGCCCTGTACCGTTCTACAAATCCCGATTAACTTAATTGCCGGGCATAAATTATCCCCGCGCGCAACGCGTTTAATAGCAATCGGATTTTCATATTCCTCGCGAAAAAAAAAAGAAGAAATGCCGCCGATAATCCTAGCGGCTGGCCGTAATAACGAAATTAGGGGTAGAAGGAGGGAGAGGGGTGCGAATAAATCGCCGAGGGAGGAGGGACGAACGTTATTCAAGAATTCGATCGCAGTCTTTTCCCGCGGTTTCCATTCTTCGCTGTTCGCGGCGACACAATGGCCGTATTATTTCGCAGTCACGATCCCGGCTAATTAATTACCAATAATTGCCATCTGCTCGCCGAGGAGACGGCCGATCAGTTATCATAATAGCCTCGTTTATTCATTTTCACCCGCGAAACGGTAAAATGCTTCCGCCGCGTGAATCGCGTGGCTCGTTCGCTTAAAATCCATCGCGATTTCGCGTTACAAAACGACCGATTTTTTTGCGGACGGTCACTTGGCACTGAATATCTACCAACACCGTCCTTTTTTCTAACGCGTCTAAGGATCATTTCCATTTAAGTGACAACTTTTCAAACGACAGTTATAGGGACATTGGACTTTGTTGTATATTTTCGATGAATTAGTATTACGTAATACATCGTATTTAACGTACGAATAAAAGGGATGTTAATTAACTTTGTGCTCTAAACCGGAATGATCCGTAGGTTAAATAACTTCTAAAATAATTCAATGAAGTTGCGCGCGAACCTTAAAGTGACAGTACGTGCTACATCCGCCCTAAATACTTTGGTTAATGATTCTATGATTCTAATAGTAAGTAATAGTAATAGTAATAGTAATAGTAATAGTAATAGTAATAGTAAGTAATAGTAATAGTAATGGTAATAGTAATAGTAATAGTAATAGTAATAGTAATAATAGTAATTGTAATAGTAATAAGTAATATAGTAATAGTAATTGTAATAGTAATAATAGTAATTGTAATAGTAATAAGTAATATAGTAATAGTAATAGTAATAATAGTAATTGTAATAGTAATAGTAATAATAGTAATTGTAATAGTAATAAGTAATACAGTAATAGTAATAGTAATAATAGTAATTGTAATAGTAATAAGTAATATAGTAATAGTAATAATAGTAATTGTAATAGTAATAAGTAATATAGTAATAGTGTTGGATGTCCAACTCGACCACTCACACATTAAACACCATAGACTCATCCTAAACCACATTCATATGACAAACACCCTAATCTGAGTTCTTAGTCATCCTGTACTCCGTACCTTTCCTTAGTCATCCTGTACTCCGTACCTTTCCCTAGTCATCCTGTACTCCGTACCTTTCCTTCGTCGCCCTCTTCCTCGACCACTGTCCTTACTATTAGTCACTCCCAACCATAGTACTTAAAAGCCCGCAAAATCATAGAACCGTCCGATTTTCGTATTCACTAGTCGAGAGCAGTACCCGTGTTAATAAACCATCTAAGAGTTATCTTCTACGTGTAGTCAATTGTCCCGGATTCCAACAGAGTCATCCTGAACCAAACTCACCTTACAAACACCCTAATCTCAGTTCCTAGTCGTCCTGTACTCCGTACCTTTCCTTCGTCACCCTCTTCCTCGACCATTGTCCTTACTATTAGTCATCCCCAACCAGAGTACTTAAAAGCCCGCAAAATCATAGAACCGTCAGATTTTCGTATTCACTAGTAAAATGCAGTACCCGTATTAATAAACCCTCTAAGAGTTATCTTCTACATGTAGTCAATCCTCCCGGAATCCAACAGAGTCATCCTGAACCAAACTCACCTTACAAATACCCTAATCTCAGTTCCTAGTCATCCTGTACTCCGTACCTTTCCCTAGTCGTCCTCTACTTCAATCATTGTCCTTACCATTAGTCATCCCAACAATATTAAAAGTCCGCAAAATCATAGAACCGTCAGATTTTCGTATTCACTAGTCGAGTGCAGTACCCGTATTAATAAGCCCTCTAAGAGTTATCTTCAATGTGTTGTCAATTCTCCCGGAATCCAACAATAGTAATAGTAATAATAGTAAGTAATACTCAAAAGATCCGTCGTCTAGTCACGTAACCGCGCAATAAAATACGATTTCGCTAACAAACATTTCGCATCCAGCGCGCTAGATTTCGTCGTCAGCCAGTTATTCTGCGAAATTCCAAATCCCAACGTGATAACACGACAATCTTATTCCCTCCTTAATTTCCTCCTCGCGTTTGTTAAAATTCCCCGCCGCCTTAACGTTCGAAACGCAACGCGATTTCGAAAGGCGGATCGTAGTCGCGAAGACGTTCATCAGCTGGCGGTGTACACTGCGCGATGCTGTATATTCTCGTGAGATCTCGTTACTCGTCGGAAAAGAAGAAGCGGATCCAGGGGACGCGCTTTCTGCGGCAAGCGTGTTTGTTACTTGTTACACGCGCGCCCGGCGAAAGCTGCGGGCACGAACTCCAAGCTTCTCGTCGCGTCGCTTCGTTAGCAAAGTCACGTTCGCGGAAGACTGGTGTCGTCGCGTCGTCGGTTGCTTTGCAAGCCAAGACGAAGCGGCGCCTGCTCGTCTTTAAGCGCGAAGTTGAACCGCGGAATTAACGAAACTAAATCCGAGCAGACGGCGAGAGGTTTGCTATTAAAAAAAAAAGGGAGGGAGGGAGAAGAGTTGTTAGGAGTAGTGTTGGCGCGATTAGTCGAAACTGTCGCGAGGAAGGTTTTCTGGAAACGAGACTCGCTTCCAATTTGGCTGTCCAGGAAGGAGCGCGCCGCGGTAATACCCTGGACAAGCTGGAATCGCGCTTGTCAGCTCGGTTACCGCGAATAATGGATGCGACGGTAACTCACGTTAATGAAGCGCACCATTTACGTCTGCTCTGCTATCCTCCTCCCCTCCCCCTCGCCGTGTCGCGCCGTTGATAGCTCCGGAAACCGTCTACCCGACGCGACGGTTCCTGCGTTTCATTCCGTCAACCCTCCGGCCCAACTTGCCACCAGTCAACGATGGGATAACATTGCTAACTTAGACAGTATCTAGATCTCCTTCGGGATCCTTCCTTGGCTTTTCCTACTTCACACTGCGCCGGCGAACCCGAGGTTTATTCGAAATACGCGAAAGAAGTAGCCGTTTAACCCTTTGCGGACGAGCGTCGACAAATAGTCGCCTAATCATTTTTTGGCTTTCCGAACCCATGTCAACTATTAAAGCACAAAACTTAACGCAATGAATACTTAGCGTAATAATAAACATTTGAAATCGTTGGAAATGAAATGGTTTCGAACTCAAAATGCGTGAAAACTCAAAGTCGTGGAATTGAAAACTAAAGTACTCTCACAAGTGTTACTACTTCTCGTCCGCAAAGGGTTAACCCTTCGACTAGGAAAAGCGTATGTATACGACTCGTCGATTTTGTATAATACAACGTAGATTAATTTCGTAACTTATCATTACGTAACAATATATATTTTGATACGCGTCTAACATTTTATTACTTTAAACTTCAAATTAACTTATTCACGAGTAACTGTATTTCGCAAATATTTATACTATGCGCGCGTTTTTTGTTATCAATGCTACGCATGCGTTGGTCGTGCGAATATCGCGCCGCAGTTAAAGGGTTAAATGTTAGGTTGCGAGGCAGACGCGAGATTCTTCGTTGAGGTTAGGGAATTTTGAAAGGGGAATATACACTTCCATTGCTGGAAAAATGGAACAAGAACGTCGATTAAAATTGCAAAGAAAAAATGGCTACAAATAGTATTTGTACTTATGTACTTTCATTCTTCATTTGAGACATTTCTAATCAAGTTTTATATATTAATCCCGTTGCAGGTAATTTTTGTAGGCACGTAAGACCTATTAAATAGGTCTATTAAATAGAACTATTAAATAATAAATGTAATGTTGCAACGCATCCGTGTTGAGTTTTGGTCGATTTTTCGTTAATATGTCACAGGAATTGTAAAAGAGGAACGAATATACTTCCATTGCTGGAAAAATGAAAGAAGATAGTCGATTAAAATTGCAAAAAAATGGCTACAAATAGTATTTGTACTTATATACTTCCATTTTTCATTTGGGACATTTCTAATCAAGTTTTATGTATTAATCCTGTTGCAGGAAATTTGTATAGGCGCATAAGATCACTACTAAATAATAAATGTAAAGTTGCAACGCATACGTGTTGAATTTTGGTCGATTTTTCGTTAATATGTCGCAGGAAGTTTAAAAGAGGAACGAATATACTTCCACTGCTAGAAAAATGAAAGAAGGTAGTCGATTAAAATTGCAAAAAAATGGCTACAAATAGTATTTGTACTTATATACTTCCATTTTTCACTTAGGATGTTTCTAGTCAAGTTTTATATATTAATCTTGTTGCAGAAAATTTTTATAGACACCTAAAATCACTATTAAGTTTAACTGGGCCTAATTAAGTAGCATCTAAGAGAGAAAATAAATGCAGTGGTGTACGAATACTTTTTGCAGTCACTGTAAATAATTATTAGTTTACTCCGCTTCTAAATTTGCAAGCAAATAATCCGAATCGTTGAAAAATGAAATACACGTGTGTTGCAAGCCAATATCCGCGGTCTATTGATCACAATAAACAGATTCCGCTGTACTTTGCTTCAATTATTTTCTTCGTTTTACGAATTTCACGGATTCTGTGTCTTCTTGCGTATCTAAGTTCCCCGTAAATGCACCAAAATCCACAGCCTATTAATCGGCAAGCAAATTATCGTTCTTTACACGCTCGAAGCTCTCGAAATTGTAGAAATTTAGGGGTGTACATAGGCTTCTGCGACTGTCTATATTCCATATTTATCCTGGGCAAAGCTAGTTAATTCGTCTCTTTGAATTTGCAACTGCAACCGTTTCAGATCGATCACCTGCCCTATTAAACGTTTAAAGGGTTAACCCTTTGACTACGAAAGGCACACATGCACGCTTCGAATGTCCACCGATATCTACATAAAACACGCCGACTAAATTTCCTACGATACGCCAAACATTGCTTTCCCAATTCACCGATAAATTAGAAGTTCATCCCAACGTTTTCAACGTTTCGTTATTCCACAATTCCGATCAGTTTACACCGAAGTAACCACAGATTTTCAGATGCAAGGTACGCGCGCTCGTAGCCACGTTTCTCGTTACGCCAATACGTTCCACGCCGGCCGAGAGTCGCGCGAATATCGCGTCGCGGTGAAAGAATTAACCCTTTGCGTACGAGCGTCGACAAATAGTCGCCTGATCATTTTTTGGCTTTCCGAACCCATGTCGACTTTTAAAGCACAAAGCTTGATGCGACGAATAATTACACGTAATAATAAACATTTGAAATCGTTGGAAATGCAATTGTCGTATGACCAACTCATAGCCAACATAGATACCGCAGTATAAACATGATAGAATCGTCCTGACACAAACATCCTAGTCATAGCTTCCAAGTTCCAGCCTTTCTAGCCTCCTATACCCGCTTACTCATCCTGTCCCCTGCACTTCGACCGTTCGCCGACCATTGCACCTAAAATCACTCACACTCATCGATATAAACATTTTGGCCATCAGGCCAGATCTCTGTAGTTCGTACCAACGTGCGGAACTTGCCGTTACATTGTACTAAACCTGAATGTACGGTCTTAGAACTCGCGTTTCGCGGAAAGGAATTAACGAATCTTTGACCGGTGTGCTCGACGGCAAATTAATGTCGCGAGGACGCGTTTAGTAGCTAATGTGATGGATGTACACAATATTATAACTCAACACTTATTCATTTGAAGTTAATTGTTCGACAGATGATGCTTAAACGGTGTGTGTGTGTTATATGGTGTCTTTCTTAAATCTGTCTTCCTAGAGTTCTGCACCAAAATAGGTAAACTTCGCTCAAGGGGAGTCTATGGTGGATCGGTGGGGATGTAGGAGGAACTATGCAAAAAGAGGGAAATTTTGCGTGATAATTGGATTAGGATTTGTGGAAATTGGCAAGGGTGGAGGAAAGAGGTGATGGAGAGAAAACTGGCAGTAGGGATGGCGAGGTAAGCGGTATTTTCTCGGGTTTTTCCCGAAAATTTTATGAAGGGCCCGCAACGTGCCGCGGACTGGAGTTTTAAGGGATGGTTTAAGTGGAGGTTTACGGTGGATTAGAAGACTAACTGTCGTGGCTGATTGCCTTTTTGATCTTGAGGGTTTACGAGCCCATCGGTACCGTGACACTAGGTTGTACGGTGCATTGTGCATCGTACACTAAAGTCTCTCGAATAAGTGTTGTTCTTAATCTCGCAACCCGGAATTCAACAAAATGGTTTCGAACTCATAAGCGTGAAAACTCCAAAGTCGTGGAATTCGAAACTAAAGTACTCTCACGAGTGTCATTACTTTTCGTCAGCAAAGGGTTAAACAGCCAATCGAGCGTGAACGAATTTTTCTATTTTATCATCGCGGAGCGCGTTCCTCCTCTTGCTATTCAGGGCTGTTCGAACTTCCGTCGAGTGGGCATTATTCGGCGAAATCGGTAATCGATAGGGGAGATACTCGGAAGGTCGGATCGCGGAAGGAACTTTATTTGCAACCGTTCGGCGAAAGGTATTTTCTAAAACCGTTCTCCGAGTCTGCCGCCCTAGGGATTGCATCCTCCGAATCCTACTTTCGCCCAAGATGCCATTAGCAGCCTGCGAGTTTCACGAACCCTTCGAAGGACCAACGCGAATAACCGAACTAACCCAGCTAAACGAAAACCAGGGTACGCGGTCAAATACATGTACGCGGCCGTCTCTGAAATTCCGTTGAAAATTTGAATTCGGTTAAACACGTTAGAGCGCACGATTCGTGGCTATAAAATGGATAGAATAATATACTTTTACTCTTATCTTATCGGGATCCGTAGAAACGTAACTCGTATCTGATGTAATAAATACAAGCACCGCGTAGAAGCCGCTTTAACTCTTTGCAACCGGAATTTTATTTACCTTCGCGATAAAAGAAAGCAAACAGAAGATTCTATTCTTTTTTTGTCTCGCTCCGATTCTGATCTTAAACTCAATCGGTTTCGTGTCATTTTTTCCCCACTTTTTCGCTTAACGTTGCGCACATGCCACGCTGTATTTTGTTTCGATACGCGGTCTTCTATTTAAGTGTAATTTCGTTAGTAAAAGTTATACTAACTCGCCTAAAAATCCGCATTCCGCTTGTAAGAAAAATGCGAAGCTACAAGACAAATAAGTAACCTGGAAAGGGTTAAATAAATTAGCTTGTACAAAAAACTGTACTACTGTACACTTCCAGAACACGAAAGCGTTTAACTGAAATCAATTAACTTTTTTGGATGTAATAAATGAAGACAATATAGCAGTATATTATTTTATTGCTCGTTTCATACATGTTTTAAAATATTTGAATGCTTAGAATTAAAAGTACATCGTGTCAAAAATATACTTTACGGGTTATCGTTAATACCGCGTACTAACGGTTTATGGTAACTGAAGTATGACATATAATCTTTTGTTTCCACACGGATATACCTTGAAAATACGCCATCAATGCATGTCCCTGATTTAGTTGTGCTTATCCCAGAATTATTCGTTAAATCCAGATCAAAATTATTCGTTAAATCCAGATCAAAATTATTCGTTAAATCCAGATCAAAATTATTTCTCTATAAGAGCTCAGACCGATCCACAGCACATCACCTTTGTTTCGACGGTCGACACAGTAACGGTGAATTTATATTACCGGGCCTTCAACCACTGCCCATATTTGGAAACATTTTCAAGCTATGGAGCCGCGGGGGGTCCACGTGTTCCGGAGCCGCTGGCATTTGCAATAAATGCCCCAAACATTTGGCGACCATCGGCTCGCGGAACAATTAGCAGGATGAAGCAACCCCTCTTGAGCGACGGTCCCAAGACCCATCTCTGACGTCACGGGAAAGTTGGGGAAAACATTACCCCGAGTTGCGTGGGAGGCGAGCTACCACCTCCGCCGGACAGGGTGGCCCCGCAGGCCATCCCTTCCAATCAATAAGGCCCACCAATGGGCAATCAGTTTCTTTCACGACTTCCCCGCGATTTCTGGGATTGGTCAAAAAACATACAGCGAGCGAACATCCGCGCTTACCACCGACGCGACGAGCAGAAGCACCAACAGACACAAGTCAGACACCCGCGAGAACTTCCAATTCCAACACGCGACCAGCGAACAACGACCAGTCCACTACAACAGTCTAGTGCGACCAAGTTCCGCGGCAGTGCAAGTGGCATCCTATAGACAATCAAATAACAACCATCCCGCGCGTATTAATTTACTTCTCGGGAAGCTGGGTTGACGAGTTATTCCAACTCAACAGTACGCGTCAACCTCCGAAGCAACAACCTTCTTATGATATATAAGAGCACACTGATCTCCCCGTACCCGCACACTACTTATATACGACCTACCGTGACAATGTTATCCCCAAACGAATTCACCGTTAATTATAACGATCACATCATCCTCCGTCCGCTCATAATTTCATAACTGTGACGTCACTTCCGTTACATGTCGTACCCAGCTGTGACGTCACTTCCGTAACGAACACTTTTAAAACATCGACCCCATCTGTTAAACACTTTCGTGTTAAAAGAAAAAAGAAAAAATACAAGGAGTAGTAATACCTTAAAGGTGTACGAATTTTTCGTTCAACCCAATGGTATGCAACGGGTATGTAAAATAATAGTATGTAACGCGCGTTAGTCGGAAGATGCACATCTTGGTTTTGCGAAACTTCTCCCGGGAACATCGGTATATGCAAATTATAAATGTATCTGGAATAAATTTGCCCTGGAAACTTCTGAATCTTCTGGAACACTACGCGCACCTGTTCAACTATTGAATAAGTATCTAATTGGAACGCAAAACATTCAAGAATTGAATACCGCGGCTTGCATCTCATGAATAACTTCCTGCCCAGTTGTATTTCTCTTTCGCTCAACACCGATAAACCTATAAATCTCGCGCGCCGCCTACGCAACCTACGTACGTATCTACGTCGGATTTTAAAACTCAGTTCACTTCTTCTTTACGATTCAAACATCTCGATTCTCCCGGAATCCAACAGAATCTCTCGAACATTAATTCTCTAAAGAACAAAGGAATACTTTGCCAAGTGTTAGAAGACAAAAAGTTTGAACATAAGCAACACGCGCGTGAATATGGTTCGCAGTGGAAAACTCCCGAAGGAATGGCCATCTCGGCCCAAGAAGGTTTTTCTTCCCCTCCACGGAAATTCGGGGATTTTCAATTGTTTTAGGGTGGGCCTGCCATCGTAGGCCCCTTGCACGGTCCTCGCGTCACGGTTGAGGATTTCGCAGCCACGTGCGCTCCGCACGAGGGCGGGTTCAGAATTTTCCAACACAAGTATTCGAAGAACGATCAGAGATTCCTATTCCCAAAAGATCCCCCATTAACGCGGCCCTGTTTCGACCATTCGTGGAAACCATTTGTGTCGGCCATTGGAAGTTGGCGAAGGTTCGCGAATTCGCGAGGACACAGGGTCGCGCAGTTGCCAAAGCGCTATGTAACGCGGAAACGCGAAAACGATCGACGACCGCGAAACGAATCACCGCCGTAAATCAAGAGATTTACCTGCTCGGCCAAGACTCGGGTAAAGGGGGATAGCAGAGTATCGAGCGTTTTAAAGACATATACGTGGCAGACCAGAGAGTCGTGTGAATGTTTTTGCAATAGAGCGATTGCTGAGCGAACGGTGTTGTATTTAAATAAGATTAACTGACAATGAGGCGCGAATCAGAAGTGTTTGGGATAGAGCGATTGAGTTGACGCGTGGTCGCGCAATGTTTCGGGTGAACGTTACTGATTCGCTTCTACGAATGTCTGAGATGAGTGAGAGAGGCAGAAAGAGAGATAATGAGAGAGAATGAATGCGTGGGTACAGGAGTCGAGAACGAGAGGACGTAGCGAGTAGAGAGAGAGAGAGTTTTATGTTAGATTGTGCGTTACTTTTATTATTAATAAACCACCATTACTTATTTACAAACTGGCAATGAGTTCTCTTCCCTTCTCGCACCTGTGAGAAAAGTCGAAATAAATAGGCGCCGAGACAGGCCATGTGGTTTATGTCGGCGCGCCCCCCTTTCTTAAGGGAAGTTCTGCCCGAGTAGCAGGTTAAGAAAGGGACACACTGGCATGGGCGTCCTCACGACTAGAGTTTTTGGGCGACACTCTTGCTTTGGCAGTCGACGTGACGCATTGTAACGAGCAGAATACAGATTCATTATTTCAAAACGCCCACTTATCATTATTTATTTACCGCACGTCATTCCAATCCTGATTTACCTTGCACAACTTTAAACCATCCACGTGGGGTTTACCTTAAAATAATCCCTACATATATATATATATATATATCGGACGGATGCTCGCGAACTGGTTCGCGTCTTGCGTGATTGGTAACGAGCGGAAGCCGGCGGAGGCGGGCGCGGTTCGATCGCGAAATTATTTCGCAATCAGTGCCCGAGCAAGATTAATTCGAGGTTCGGCGCGACCGCAAGCCCCGAAACTCGGCTGGCACACGCGGCACCGACGGAGAGGCGTCGATGGAACGAAATCGGGCGCAAGAGCGAGAGGTGACGAGAACCGGAAACAAGGAGACGCCTACAAGCCCGGCATCGTGATGTATGCGTTTTAATTCCGCGGTAAAGCCGTCCTTTATTTATTGGCTTTCGTTGCAGGATATTGCGACGGACTTCGTCGCCCCGCGCCCTTCTATCTATACGCTTCGCCTTTTTTTTTCGTTCCCTCTGTAGGATGGCTAAGTTAGGGCGTAACGAAAAAGAACAATTTTTGGTTTAAACGAGGTACAGTGTTGCCTTGGATATTGACCGAGGTTCGGGACCGAATCTGGAGAAAGTTGAAGGGAGATACAGTGTTGCCTTGGATATTGACCGAGGTTCGGGACCGAATTTGGCCAAAGTTGAAGGGAGATAGATCATTCGGGGAATCCTGAGTGTCTCCTTGCTCATAGAGAGCGAGTGAGATAGAGATACACAGCAAGGCTGATCGACAGTTCACGTTAGGTGTAAAAACATATGTACTTGGCCACCGGGACAGTTGCAAAGCCAGTTCCAAGAACTGGTGGGGATAGCGACCGGCCAATATCCAACGAAAAACCCCAGCCAATATCCAAGGCAGTATTGTATAAAGAAAATTACGAAAATATTCCGAATACTCGGGATGTTGAATAACCGAAGTTTATTATAATTATCGGACTGCGTAAACCGAAATCCAAATTTAGCATCGACAATTCACGGTAGGTGTAAGAACATATACTTGGCCACCGGGACAGTTCCAAGAACTGGTGGGGATAGCGATCGGCCAATATCCAAGGTAAAACCTCGGCCAATATCCACTGTTGTATGCCAACGTAATCATTAGTACTATATTATTTTTAGTTAAGACAACGCGGCCTTCTCATCCTCCTTCAAACACGATAAACCAAACCCCAGCAGCAAACATTCCAAAATCCTTCGATAGCTGATGATTTCATCCTAGTTAGTCACCTCCGAACCTCGATCCTGCTACCTCATCCCTTACTGACCATAGAACCCAAGATAACCCCTACCTCTCTATTTTTCGAGTCTCCAAAATCGCAGTTTTTCCCTTGACACGCCAGAACAGTCCGGACCGTCTTAGGACACGCAACTACACTTGTAAAACACGAATACACTCCGGTATACGTTAAACTTCGTCTTTATTTCGCTCGACGTTGTAACTTATTATATATAATAAACTGACAACCTCAGCGGAATACAACACCAAGGCAACACTGTATATATATTGTAGCTAACAGCGAGACGCTTCAGGACAGACTGACTTTTCCAATCGTCCCTTCGTGTATTTTCCCGTTGGAAAATGTTGGGGTATCCTTTTTAAGAGGACCTGCCCCAAGCGCATTTATGCCTTCCCACGCCTGGTCCTCTTCACGTAAAGCTAAACAGATGTTTAGAGAAGGTTAGCCTGCACGTGCAGAGGCGAGACGCACAAACGCTGCAATTCACGCTTACACCTTTTTCTTCCTCTTTTTGCGTCATACGAAGTGCAAACGCGTGGCCGTTTTTCTGTTCGCCGTTTCGCTTCGCGTTTCGCTCACGGTCCATCGAATCTTTGCTTTACGTATTCGTTTGACGATGCAGTTTGCGTTCCTCCTTGATGTACTTAACCCCTTTACTAAATCTATAGTCACGAGCTGGGAGATTATTGTTAGAAGTATGCGTATATCGTTTTTTTTTTTTGTAACTTGGCGTCGCTTTTGT
This sequence comes from Eucera pruinosa, assembly GCA_028830335.1. Classification (NCBI taxonomy): domain Eukaryota; kingdom Metazoa; phylum Arthropoda; class Insecta; order Hymenoptera; family Apidae; genus Eucera; species Eucera pruinosa. Next base: position 3,598,989 of record JAMYCR010000001.1, on the reverse strand, counting down.
TACCATTCTTATGTATATTACGATATGATTAACGTTGAACCATTAAAGACCAACGTGTCTCAACGCAGCATTTAGTTTGCAATTTTTTCTTTCTCGAATCAATTCGCATCGTTGAACGAATGGATTTTGGAAAGATATCCCATAGATGCAAGTGACGAATTAATACCAATGTTGTATACCTAAGTGATTCCAATCCCTTGCAAATAGTGCATCACCGGTACTACTCACAATCAGTCAACTCATCCATGCTAGTACAATAGTTAGTCACCGAAAACCTTTGCCCTAGTCCTTTCCACAGTATCCCTTCCCCAATCCCTTCCACGTTATTTTTCTAGTTTGTAAGATTGTATATATAGACCTCAATTTCAGTAAATTGGGAATTACTATTCTTGTCGGCACTCGCGTAGAGATATCGTTGCAAACTTTTGTACATCACCAACCGTCTTAATAAAACCTCTTGAGTAGATTTCAAAAAGTGCTGTTCACTCGATTTCGCGACCCGGAATCCAACACCAAATAAAGAAAGTATTTCGAAGCAATTGAGTACTTCGAAACCAAACAATAGATCGCTACATTGTTACAGTAATGTGTAGCCAAAATGCTCGAAACTCGAACGTATAAACGTCCATCTTCCATTTTGGATCGAATCGACGCGAGGATCGCGTCTATTTCTGTGCTTCGAAATCGAACGAGAATTCGGTAAAAAATGTTTCGAACGATAAAAGTACCTACCGGCGGAGAATCAAATCGAACGATTCGAGTTTAGTGCACTCGGTTATCGTAAAATTTGCGAACCGCCCGTGTTTGGATTCTTCGCGCGTCCGCGACAATCACCAGCGCAACAGCCGTAATAAAATCACCGCCAGAGACGTGCATCACGCGCGCGTTTTATTATCAACCGCGCGATCAAATTTATAGCGGATGATTATTTTGATCCGCTTGGCCGCTTAGGAAACATCGCGAATTCAACTGCCGGATGTGACCGACGGTTGTACGCGTACTCGTCCCGTTTTATTCGACGGAACCATCGAACATTGCCTCGCGATGAATTTCTATTACGGCATTTGTGCAACTTCTACGCAACGGCTATCGTGGAATTCGTCATCCCCGTTACGAATCGACGATCGGAGGACACGGGAGTGAATTATTAACGCTAGGTTTACGGAACTCGTCGCCACGTTGACGCATTTCAGATTTCATACTTAAAATTAAAGATACTATAGATATTGTTCCGTCCCAAGACGGAACAGATTTGCGTGTCTCGCACTCGCACCACTGGTAGGCCACTTGGGTCTCACGTGCCGATAGATCGCGGAAAATACACCCCAAATTTCCGACCAGCACCGCACCAATTAGACGTCGCCCCTTCCGTAAGACATCCCATTGGCCGCTTAAAAGTGCGAAAAGGTCCTTAAAAGGAGCCTACTAGAAGGCAAAACAAATAACGAAGGACTCATTCTCAAACTCATAAAGTTACAAACACCAACACAGTTAATAAAAATAATCTGGAGCTACCTCACAAACAGGACCCTCACAGTCTACATAAGAAAATCTCAATCAAGCAAACTAGAAATAACAGCAGGCGTACCACAAGGCTCAGTTCTAGGACCGCTACTCTTCAACATCTTCATCAACGACATTCCCAACAACAGCAACACGAACCTAGCACTATTCGCAGACGACACTGCCCTCTATTCATTATCATGGCAGCTCAACCAAGCCACGCAGTATCTGAGAAAGCACCTACAGGAAATACTGGACTTCTTCCATCAATGGAAGCTAAAAGTCAACGAACACAAAACACAAGCAATCTACTTCACAAAGAAGAAACAAAAAGAGCCCCCACCACTCACCGTCAACACCACAACCATACAATGGTCCAAAAATGCCAAATACCTAGGCATTTGGCTGGATCAACACCTCACCTGGCATAAAACTATACAAGACAGGATAGCTAAAACATATGGAACATTGCGACATCTAAGACCACTCATTGGTCCCAGCAGCACCCTGAAGCAAAAGACGAAACTACTTCTATACAAAACATGCGCCAGACCCATACTAACATATGGAATCCAAGTCTGGTCCACAGCAGCGCCAACACACCACAAGAAAATCCAAAGAATGCAAAAGAAATTCCTAAAAATAATACTCAACAAATCAAGAGACTACAACACCAAACAACTACACCGAGAAGCACAAATAGAAAACATTCGAGAATACGTTCACCAAGTACTAAGCAAAACATATAATCACAACCATACAAACCCCCTCATAGGAGCAAAAGGCAACTATAATCCACAAGAGATACCACTCAAAATTAGAAAGGAAACCCCAAAGATGATAACACCAATACAATAACATAGCCAGTAATCAAGAAAGCGGGTTTTTGAAAGTTTTTACCCGCGGAAAAACACAAAGTGATTAACTAATCAAATACGTCAGTAGCACACAACCAACAAGACAGTGGGTTATAAGGGAAAAGTCCCTAGGTACCACAAAACCATCACACAAAGTAACCAACACAAAAGAAAAGCAAAAGAAACACAACAATTCTACACTTCGTCACTTGCACGCTACACGGTAAAATCTGTACTCGACTCCACCGCAATATCTCTACCGTTCACGTTAAAATATATACTTGAATGTAACTAGTGTTCAATCCCCATTACAACAAATTTATCCTTCGGCTCCTTCCTTGAACAACTTCACACAACTTACATCCGCGTCATTTATTCGTCGCTAACATCGTCGACGCTTTGACGCCCCCACAAATATTATTCTTCAGTACTTTATGTTAACTTTAATTAATGCAATGGTATGAATGTGTATTCCACGTGATTCTCTTCATCCTCACGCTTCTACGTTCGAATATTTATACGCAGTGTACGTGTTTCTCCGCAAGCCTGTCGAATTATGCACGCAACGTCCGTAAACGTAATGTTAAAGTTGCGTTTGCTGGGAAAATGTTCGGCGTGTTTTTACGGCGACTGGGGAAATCGATCGAATGATTTTGTTCGTTTTATTTATTTCGTACTCGATAGAAATACGATCGCTAATTGGGAAACTCTAGCGGCGTATTTAACACACTGTTTGCGGGATTTTTCGCGCGCTGCCTTGAGCTTGGCGCGGGCGATATTTTAGCAACGATCGTTATTTCGCAACGAAATAAATCGCAACTATTTTTGTATAATTGTGAACCGTATAACGGAATAAATAACAAAAGTAGTATGTCAATATAACGAGTATAAAAATCCGTCGTCGTTAAAAAAATCCGTATAAATACGGGACCCGACTTCCACCAGCAGACAATGAAAAACGGATTTTTACGCGTCCCGCAAACCAACACCAGTCTAAAAAACACGGATTTATACGTGCCCCGACAACAATGTGTTAAGATGCGATTCGAGTTTGGATTTTCAGTATTTACCCTTGCCAGCTGACGTTCGTTTCAAAGCAGCCAAATTTTAGACGATCTTGCGATAATGTTGCCATATCCATCGATTTTGGAAGTGCACCTGTAGATTCGAAACGCGAGAGAAGCTACGGAGAATGATTAATTACACTGCGTTGAAAAGTCGAAGCTTTACAAATCTAAAGCTTTAAATATTCGATGCTTCGCAAATCTGAAGCTACAAAAAATCTAACCACTGAAAATTCGTAGCCTCGAAAGTTCGAGGCTTTGGAAACTCAAAGCTTGGAAAAATCTAATGTAAGCTTTAAAAATTCGAGACGTTGAAAATTCGAGGCACTTAAAATTGAAAGTTTCGACGAGTGAAAGCTTTGAGAATTTCTGCAAACTTGAAGCATTGAAAATTCCAATCGCTACGTATAATATTAGTTGAGTAATGGTAAATTTGTATCGATAAAAACGTGTACCTTGAAAACAGTGGGAAAAAGGGGAGGGGAGGGTAAATTTGATTAAAGTCTCGGAGAGGGTTGCGAGATACAATAATGAGCGATGTTTACAATGTTGAAAGGGTCGCGGAGAAGTTTCACCGTTACTCCTATGGATTAACATAATAATATTCGAGCGATATTTCAAAACGACGAGGGCTGATGGTAGCAGCGAGTAATTTACTTAAGCACTTACGTTTAAGTGCCCGCCGATGTATAATCCGACGGATTCTATTAACGCCGAGTGTCACGAACGGAGCTCAATCGACGCTGTTGAGTTTCATTGTGTTTGCCGAAGGTCCTCGCATAATTGAATTGCCCCTAAGTACCACCACCATCAGTCTTTTACCTCTCTTCTTCGCACACGCAAACCTTTTTATTTATGTTTGTCGAAAAACACCGGCGTCTAGCGAAGATCGATAAGCGGACGTTTTAAAACGGACCGGCGATAATAATCGCGCGAAACGGTGCGAGGTAAATGGTGGTAACATGGAACACCTGACATTAACCCTTTGCGGACGAGCGTCGACAAATAGTCGCCTAATCATTTTTTGGCTTCCCGAACTCCACGTCGACTATTAAAGCACAAAACTTAATGCAATGAATTACTTAACGTCATAATAAACATTTGAAATCGTTGGAAATTAAGTGGTTTGGAACTCAAAAGCGTGAAAACTCAAAGTCGTGGAATTCAAAACTAAAGTACTCTCGCAAGTGTCATTACTTCTCGTCCGCAAAGGGTTAAAAGCTTGCCAAAAAAATAGAGGAATTTATCTGTCTTTATAAGATCAATGCGATGCGACGAAGAAATTAGGATAGATGTACCAATCACTGCCACTTTACGATTCGCGCTTCAAGTAACTTTATTTAAGTATTTTAGAACGTCGTTGACGTAAAGATCTCGTTCCAGTTTCAAGCATAATATTGTTCATCAGCTCATTTATTTATGAGCATCTTTTTCATATGTTCAATATAATAAATTCATTTCTACGTAATGTCCAATATAATAAATTCGAAATATTATTTATTTATTACGAAGCAATTCAAGTAACTTTATTTAACTATTTTAGAACGTCGTTCACGTAAAGATCTCGTTCCAGTTTGAAGCATAATATTGTTCAACCGCTCATTTATTTATGAACATCTTGTTCATATGTTCAATATAATAAATTCATTCCTACGTAATGTCCAATATAATAAATTTGAAACAACATTTTTTCATTACGAAGCAATTCAAGTAACTTTATTTAACTATTTTAGAACGTCGTTAACGTAAAGATCTCGTTCTAGTTTGAAGAATGATATTGTTTAACTGCTCATTTATTTATGAACATCTTCTTCATATGTTCAATATAATAAATTCGAAATATTATTTTTTTATTACGAAGCAATTCAAGTAACTTTATTTAAGTATTTTAGAACGTCGTTAATGTAAAGATCTCGTTCTAGTTTGAAGTGTAATATTGTTCACCCGCTCATTTATTTATGAACATCTTCTTCATATGTTCAATATAATAAATTCATTCCTACGTAATGTCCAATATAATAAATTCGAAACAAGATATTTTCATTACGAAGCAATGTTCGTAAAAGCAATACCAAATAATCTAGGTATGTAATTTTGTTTCATAATTGTAAATAAACTAGATGTCGGGTTCTGTTTTATTTGGGGCGGGCTGAAAAATATGAATTTTCGTTCAACAGCGGGTATCTATTATTTTCCGTGCGACGAGATTGAAATTCGTCGAACGAAAATTAGCGAAATATTCGTGTACCGATTTTAGCTTGAAAAATGATGATAAAAAGTTGTTAAGATTCGACGGTGGAAAGAGAGAGAGGAAAAAAAAGAAAGGTTACAATAATTAGGTTACTCGTTATTAGCCAGAGGGATTTTACTAAAGTAAAGCAGCTTCGGGACCGAAGGATTTTTAAATTTCGCAACTTTCGAAACTTTCGAGATTTATTAATACAATTACGCCACTCAAGCTTTTCCGAAACTCCGCGTGCTTTCAATTTCGATTAAAATTCAAACTTCGAAACTTACCCTGCACGCTCCCTAATTACACTGCGGATATCTGTGCATCTGTGGTGTATTTAAATCTACAGAAATATGCACGCCACGCAATATGCAAATATACAAGTAAAAAATAATAATATTAGTGGGTGAACTTAATCTCTGTTTAAGTCTCAACACTTTAACTATTTTAACGCGAATTAGTAGCTATTAATAATATTGGAACTGCGGATTTTTATGCACTCGTGGAGAAATTAAATGCGTACAAAATATGCAGTATACGTAATATACAAAAATATACAAAAAGTAATAATATTAGAGGGCGAAATTAATCTCTGTTTGAGTTTCGATACTTTAACTATTTTAACGCGAATTAATAGCTATTAATAATATTGGAATTGCGAATTCTTATTCATTTGTGAAGAATTTAAATGCGTACAAAATTGGCAGTACACGTAATATACAAAAATATGCAAATAGTATTAATATTAGAGGGTGAAATTAATCTCTGTTTGAGTTTCGATACTTTAACTACTTTAACGCGAATTAATAGCTATTAATAATATTCAAATGGTGGATTTTTATGCACTCGTGAAGAATTTAAATGCGTACAAAATATACAATACACGTAATATACAAAAATATGCAAATAGTATTAATATTAGAGGGTGAAATTAATCTCTGTTTGAGTTTCGATACTTTAACTACTTTAACAAGATTAATAGCTATTAATAATATTGGAATTGCGGATTTTTATTCATTTGTGAAGAATTTAAATGCGTACAAAATATGCAAAAATATACAAAAAATAATAATATTAGAGGGCGAAATTAATCTCTGTTTGAGTTTCGATACTTTAACTATTTTAACGCGAATTAGTAGCTATTAATAATATTGGAATTGCGGATTTTTATTCATTTGTGAAGAATTTAAATGCGTACAAAATATGCAGTATACGTAATATACAAAAATATACAAAAAGTAATAATATTAGAGGGCGAAATTAATCTGTGTTTGAGTTTCGATACTTTAACTACTTTAACAAGAATTAATACCTATTAATAATATTGGAATTGCGAATTCTTATTCATTTGTGAAGAATTTAAATGCGTACAAAATATGCAAATATATACAGAAAGTAATAATATTAGAGGGTGAAATTAATCTCTCTTTGAGATCCAATTTTCTAATTATATTTGCAAAAATGACTAGCTATTATTAATACTGAAACCACAGATTTTTATACACTTGCGGACAAGTGCTCGAAATATATGAAACATTACAAGAAAACTGTATTTTATTAAATTTAGAGGGCGAAGCAACCATTTACTTAGCTTGTACTTATTTAAATAGTCCCGTTTTACGTAAAAATTCGCAGGGTAATAACAATAACGCAGGTATACAAAATGATTGCCACAGTTAATTAAAGCTAAGTTGGCGAAGGGTGAAAAAATGTTAGTTTAAACCGTACTTTGGCCGATATTATGGCAACCTTTGTAATATCAAGGATCAGTGATTTATACAGCCTTACATTTTTAAGATTCACCCTCGAGGAATGCTCGAAAGGTCGCTCGTAAAACATTCATAGATGTTCCCTTTTCTCGTACCATTTTCCGGCCGCCAAACAACGGAAACATGGTTGTAGTATTTTTGTAGAAACAGAATCCCAAACTACGAAACGATAAACGAATCGTCGAGAAGTTAAACCATCGCCTGCACTTTTCCACAAGCATCTGAATTTTATCTATCGTCCTAATTTCTTCGATACAAGTAAAGGTAGCTTGATTTTCGATGGAAGATTAAAATTAAAATTTCCTGAGAACACGCAAAAATGATAGGAAGGAATATTTCGTAAACTAATGATTCAAAAGAAATATATTAACTCGTTAAGGATCAACGTGTTTCGTAAGGACGCGGAATTTCATTTGCAATTTTTTTCTAATCAATCTACGTTGCTGAATTCTGATTTTTATCAACACGTTTACTAAAAAACATTCCTAAGATTTGTAAAATATTTCCTTCGTTTTCATTTTCTTCTTCTATTATTGTAAATTATTATGTAGTTATATTCTATTTTGTAAGTTATTATGTAGTTATATTCTATTTCGTAAGTTATTATGTAGTTATATTCTATTATGTAAGTTGTACAAAAGAATAATTATATATAAATTGAAAGACGATGCGAAGAAAATGTTGCATCAACGCAACGTTTAATAAAGCTTCATAAAGCTTCAAATTAACGCTACCAAGCGAATTAAATAAATGCAACATATTAAATTAATCCTACTAATAATTTGCACGTAAAAAGTATCGTCTAATAGTTTAGTTCAATTTTAGGCAGCTAATCGATTTCCCTCTCGAGAGGTTCGAATTATAAACAAAGTTTGCGCGCTGAAATTTGTAGCAAATTCCTTTTCCAACTGTTGAACAGCGCAGCGCGAAGAACCGATTACGAGGAAAGATGGAAATTAAAACGGAATCCAACGAATGACTCTGCCAACGCAATCAGAATCAAGCTATACAGGTCCTTTGTTGACTAAATGGAAAGTTGATGCGTCGTTTGCGAAACGTAGAAACCGTTTTAGCGAACAATTACTGGTTTCAGCTCGGATACCTCGTTACTCGTTATCGCGCCCAATGCTTTCACCTTTTGATAATCCCGCGGTTAATGAAACAGTTTCAACCGATCTTCGCGTACGAAAAATTCCACCGAACACATGAAATGTCCTTGCGAAACTGTAACACGAGCAACGCGACACGGCGAAGCTTCGTTAATTTATTTATTTATCAAGCCGTTCCAAAAGTTCTTTCCCGTGTTTTAAGTTTCGTTAAGCAAATGATAGGAAGCTGCAAAAAATGGCATTATCGGAAAAATAAAGGGAGGTACTAAGAGCACAATTATTCTATATTCTTTAATAAAATGCATGGTGCATGTCTAAGTACATTTTTTGCTATTAATGTTTAGTAAGAAAAAGGAAAGGACTTTTGGAGTAACTTAACTTTAACCATTTGAGAGTAAAGTAAAACTCGGACAATTACAGTAGCTCTCATAATTGTTTCAACGACTTCAATAGTTGATGGACGCTGCTATTAATAGGTACAAGCTTGAAATTGCAAACTTAAGGAATCCAAAAGCTTGGAAATTTAAATGCTTAGAAATATAGAAGCTTTCGAATTCAAAAGCTTAGGAATCTAAAGGATTGGAAATACAAATGCTTAGAAGTATAAAAGCTATCGAATTCCAAAAAATAGGAATCCAAAGGCTTGGAAATTGGAATGCTTAGAAATATAGAAGCTTTCGAATTCAAAAGCTTTGGAATCCACAGGCTTGGAAATTGAAATGCTTAGAAATATAAAAGCTTTCGCATTCAAAAGCTTAGGAATCCAAAGGCTTGGAAATCCAAAAGCTTTGAAATTCAAACGCTTAGAAATATAGAAGCTTTCGAATTCAAAAGCTTGGGAATTAAAATGCTTGGGAATCCAGAAGCATGGGAATTTAACTGCATAGAAATATAAAACCTTTCGAGGTCAAAAGCTTAGGAATCCAAAATCTTGGAAATTCAAATGCTTAGAAATATAAAAGCTTTCGCATTCAAAAGTTTTGGAATCCAAAGGCTTGGAAATCCAAATGCTTAGAAATATAGAAGCTTTCGAATTCAAAAGCTTAGTAACCCAAAACCTTGGAAATTCAAACGCTTAGAAATATAGAAGCTTGCGAATACAAAAGCTTAGGAATCCAAAACCTTGGAAATTCAAACGCTTAGAAATATAGAAGCTTTCGAATTCAAAAGTTTTGGAATCCAAAGGCTTGGAAATCCAAAAGCTTGGAAATTCAAATGCTCAGAAATATAAAAGCTTGGAAACATAAACGCTTAGGGATCCAAAGGCTTGGAAATCCAAAAGCTTGGAAATTCAAACGCTTAGAAATATAAAAGCTTTCGAATTCAAAAGCGTAGGAATCCAAACGCTTGGAAATCCAAAAGCTTGGAAATATAGAAGCTTTCGAATTCAAAAGCTTGGGAATTAAAATGCTTGGGAATCCAAAAGCATGGAAATTTATATGCTTAGAAATATAAAACCTTTCGAGGTCAAAAGCTTAGGTATCCAAAATCTTGGAAATTCAAATGCTTAGAAATATAAAAGCTTTCGCATTCAAAAGTTTTGGAATCCAAAGGCTTGGAAATCCAAATGCTTAGAAATATAGAAGCTTTCGAATTCAAAAGCTTAGTAACCCAAAACCTTGGAAATTCAAACGCTTAGAAATATAGAAGCTTTCGAATTCAAAAGTTTTGGAATCCAAATGCTTGGAAATCCAAAAGCTTGGAAATTCAAATGCTCAGAAATATGAAAGCTTGGAAACATAAACGCTTAGGGATCCAAAGGCTTGGAAATCCAAAAGCTTGGAAATTCAAACGCTTAGAAATATAAAAGCTTTCGAATTCAAAAGCTTAGGAATCCAAACGCTTGAAAATCCAAAAGCTTGGAAATATAGAAGCTTTCGAAGTCAAAAACTTAGGAATCCAGAGGCTTAGAAATCCAAAAGCTTGGAAATATAGAAGCTTTCGATTTCAAAAGCTTAGGAATCCAAACGCTTGGATATCCAAAATCTGATGAATCCAAAGTTTGTAAGTTGAAACGCCTAATACTCCAAAATCTTACAAATTCGAATGCTTGGTATTCTGAAGTCTTGGAAACTGGAACGCTTCGAAATCTAAAGTCTTGGAAATTCGAGTGCTCGAAACTCGTGATTGCGATCGTAGAAGCTCTGAGTGAAATATCAGATTCTCGGCGCGAGAGAAATCGTTTGGCCAAAAATGAGAGAACGGGGCGGAGAATGAGTGGAGGCGTGATGAAAAAAAAAAGGTGAAATGAAAAGGGGATATAGATCACGCTTAACGAGGAGTGTTAGTATTCAAGGTTTCAGCATTCTCCCCCGTCATCTTTCAGGATAATGTTTGTCTTAAGTAATCACGGGGATAATGCTCTTTTTTCCTAGCCTCTCTCGAGGCAGCTTCCATTCATCTTATTCGCAAGTGAAAGCGCGAACGAATCGCCGATCAGGAAACAATATCGCAGGCTGAGGTAAGTCAGCCCATTGCTGGTCTTTCATACAACTTTCGTTCACCGTTATTATTAGACTGCGGATATTTATGCAAATTCATATTTTTTCAAACTCGAATAACATAGCGAAAGCTTAATGCTGATTGTATTTACTCTTCTAGTGTTACAAAATCTATTCTACTTTTGGAGTTAGGTTGCTTTGGGTTAGGTTTGGAATATTATTAGGCAGCGAATATTTATGCAAATACATATTTTTTCAAACATGATTAACATGGCGAAAGCTTGATACTGATTGCATTTAATCTTTGAGGGTTGCAAAATCCATTATACTCTTGGTGTTAGGTTGCTTTGGGATATTATTAGACTGCGGATATTTATGCAAATACATATTTTTCCAAACACGATTACCATAGCGAAAGATTAATACTGATTGCATTTAACCTTTAAGGGTTGCAAAATCCATTCTACTTTTGGTGTTAGCTTGCTTTGGGTTAGACTTGGGATATTATTAGGCTGCGGATATTTATGCTAATACATATTTTTCCAAACACAAATAGCATAGCGAAATATTAATACTGATTGCATTTAATCTTTAAGGGTTGCAGAATCAATTCTACTTTTGGTGTTAGATTCGTTTGGGTTAGGTTTGGAATATTATTAGACTGCGGATATTTATGCAAATACATACTTTTCCAAACACAAATAGCATAGCGAAAGATTAATACTGATTGCATTTAATCTTTAAGGGTTGCAGAATCCATTCTACTTTTGGTGTTAGATTCGTTTGGGTTAGGTTTGGAATATTATTAGACTGCGGATATTTATGCAAATACATACTTTTCCAAACACAAATAGCATAGCGAAATATTAATACTGATTGCATTTAACCTTTAAGGGTTGCAAAATCTATTCTACTTTTGGAGTTAGGTTGCTTTGAGTTAGGTTTGGAATAATATTAGACTGCGGATATTTATGCAAATACATATTTTTCCAAACACGATTAACATGGCGAAAGCTTAATACTGATTGCATTTAACCTTTAAGTGTTGCAAAATCCATTCTACTTTTGGTGTTAGGTTGCTTTGGGTTAGGTTTGGAATATTATTAGACTGCGGATACTTGTGCAAATACATATTTTTCCAAACACGATTAACATGGCGAAAGCTTGATACTGATTGCATTTAACCTTTAAGTGTTGCAAAATCCATTCTACTTTTGGTGTTAGGTTGCTTTGGGTTAAGTTTGGGATATTATTAGGCAGCGAATATTTATGCAAATACATATTTTTTCAACCATGATTAACATGGCGAAAGCTTGATACTGATTGCATTTAATCTTTGAGGGTTGCAAAATCCATTATACTCTTGGTGTTAGGTTGCTTTGGGTTAAGTTTGGGATATTATTAGGCAGCGAATATTTATGCAAATACATATTTTTTCAAACTCGAATAACATAGTGAAAGCTTGATACTGATTGTATTTAATCTTTGAGGGTTGCAGAATCCACTTTACTTTTTGTGTTAGGTTGGTGCATATGAAATGTGGTTTTTCCAAAGTTAAGATTAGGGGATGAAAGCACTTCTCTTAATTTTGTAAAGTGGTTACGCGTAACGAATCACATTAAGGAAGGGGAAATTTACTGTAACTTATTTATGTATGTGTTACATTAAAATTATGACAATTTCAATATTTTGTAATTTACGAATACGTGGCACTATTTCTGCAACTCCTTACGAAAGTATAAATTTGGCAAATATATCATAAAGCTATTGAAACCGGGATTTGGAGAAGATTACGTAAATAGTAGAATAGGCGAACGTTAACTTGCAAAGTTCAAGATTTACATTTCTTCACTGGACAGTAAATTACGAGGAAGATCAGAACGTCCTAAATCTGGTACTTAGTAAAGTAATTAGTAAAGTAAATCAGGTGTTGCAAAGAAGCGTACAAAATCATGTACAAATTATTTCAGTCGAATACACGTGTGCAACGTTTCGAAGAATCTACTTACGCTTAACGTTGTCACTTCAAACAACGACATTTCGTATACACGAACCTAATATACACTTCGTGACGAAAGTTAAGAAACATGGTACGTATTTGCGAAGCTTTACGTCGTCGTTATCTTTTGATATACATGGATTTGAATTAAAAGTAGATGAACTTATTACATATCGATGTACGTAATACTATACTTTTATGCTATTGCAAATTCTAAGCCATGAATCTTAGAAGCGAAAGGATACACAAAAATTCATAAGTAACTACTTTCTTCCTTAAACTTTTGTCAGTAAGTATATCTTGTATATTTCTGCATATCGCAGGTATCGTGCAGTTGTTTTACCTTCCCCAATAAATCCCCGAATTTCTCCCAAAATATGCAAACATGCGCGTTTTAGAGAGACCTAGATTCAATCTAATATTATTCTCCGATATTCGTCGCTCTGCTACGCCGCGACATGATCGAGGATAATACATTCGCGGAGAAAGAAAGACAGGCTTCTAACTGTTCGTAGAGCGAACGTATATTCTGCGAACGTAGGTAGGTCAGAAAGAGGTTTTAGACGTTCCTGTGGGATCGTGTAACAAGACTGGTTCCATAAAACGATCGATGTAATCGGTCCCTCGGGAGTTGGAAGCGGATACGAGTAGGCTATGGGGCGCGGTGCACCCTACCAAAGAGAGAACTAAGCCGAAAGATTCGCTCCGACGGAGAATGGCCACCGTAGCTTTTCAAGACTTGCACCCCTCGCTCCCCCGGTGCCACTTCCCTTGAAATATCGCCGTGACTAGACGCAAATTCGTCCGCCATAAATAACAATCGTGCAATTCCTACGTCGTCATAGCTCCGCCTCTCTTTTCATTCTGGCGCGTTACAGATTCGACGGCTATTTGTCATTTTAACCTGCAACCTCTTAACTGTTGTTTACCACTTAACCGATGTTTTTTAGACGCGGTACTTTGTTCTTCTAGGAATTCCGTATTTCTTGGGGCATCTTTGTGCTCGTATCAGAAGCAGGTTACTTTACTGAAACTGATAGAGATAAACAGCAGGGCTCATCGATATTTCACAGTAGGTGTAAAAACATATGTACTTGGCCACCGGAACAGTTCCGTAGCCAGTTCCAAGAACTGGTGGGGATAGCGATCGGCCAATATCAAACGCAAAACCTCGGCCAATATCCAACGCAGTACTGTATATCTCGTTTAAACCAAAAATTGTTCTTCTTCGTTACGCCCTACCTTAGCTATCCTACAATATATATATATATATATATATATATATATGTGGGTTCAGTGCGTGTCTGGGGGCATGAGGGAGTGTGGAGCATGGTGCCGCGTGTGAAGGTAGACTCATTCCCGTGTGCCGTCGTTCCGCGAGCGTTCGGCGGCATCGGCAATCGTTTGGCGGCGGAATTGAAAGACTCGCGCGGACCCGGGCGGCCCGAGCGACACCGTAACGTTCGGCATCGGGCAGTTCTCGTCGGGACACAGAAGAGTGTGCTTCTTGTATTCTTTGTTACCTTATTGCTTTTCTTTAAAATATATTCACTATGTCAATTCCGTGGTCCGTATGATCCTACAATAGTGGGGGCTCGTCCGGGATCGAATCGGATCATAGGTTGGCAGAATTACCTTTTGGTTGTGCGTGAGTCTTCGCGTTGTCCAAGACGTGTGACACAGTGGTCGTGCAGAACCTCATTCTGGACAGTAGCTTTGTATGGTGTTGTGCAGTGCGTGATAGGCAGACGGCCACAAGAAGATTTATATTACGCAGTGTATTTGGGTGTCAAGATGCAGCCTTCGAATGAGAAATCTGTTCCCGCTGTCGAATCGATGACGACCGAGAAGCTGCGAAACAAGCTGCAGGAGCTTGGTCGCTCGATAACAGGGTCTAAGGCTGTGCTGGCCGTTAGACTGAGAAAGGCCATGCAGAACGCAGAAAAGAAGAAAAGCGGTGTAGAGACGACGACAGACGTTGGAAATGATGACGGTGACGAAGAAGATTTCGACGCGCTCTCCAAAGACGAAGCCAAGACGAGACTCCGTGCCTTGGGCCTGAACGTGACAGGTAAGAAGGCCGAATTGGTGGGGAGGTTGAAGGCAGCCTATGAAGACGATGACGACGGTGAAGAAGTTGACGACGATGAAGATGAAGACGACAATGAAGATGATGCTGAAGACGAAGAAGAGGAAAAAGTAGTGAAACATTCCAGACGAAACGACGTGGGAAATCGTAGACGTTCTCGAGATGCCGGATTCTCTCGTAACGTACTAACGTTCAAAGATGTTGAAGATGCGTTGGAAACTTTTAGTGGCGATGGAAGCGAGAACATTCACAGATGGTTTGTAATGTTTGAAGAAACGGCAGAGATGTGTGACTGGTCGGAAACTCAGAAAGTTATATACTGTAAACGGTTGTTAAAGGGCTCAGCGAAGCTATTTGTCAATTTCGAATGTCATGCGAAAACCTGGACAAAATTGAGGAAAGAGCTCATCAAAGAATTTTCAAATACAGTAAATAGTAAGCAAGTTCACGAACAATTAAGCAAGGTGAAGAAGAAGCACGATGAGTCATACCAAGCGTATGTGTATCGCGTTTTGGAAATGGCCAGCCACGCGGAAATTGAACTAGAAGCAAAAATCCAATACATAATTGACGGGATTCAAGACGATGAAGTGAGCAAAGCGATTTTGTATACCGCCTCTACAGTGAAGGAGCTGAGGAAGAGATTAAATCAGTACGAGACGCTAAAGAATAATTCCAGATTGAAGACGAGTGCAAGAACCCAGAAGTATGAAAAAACGAAGAGACCAACTCAGGCGCAAAGCGATGAAAAACCCCAGCATTGCTTTAATTGCGGAAGTAAGGCGCACATAAGTCTGTACTGTCCGCATAAAGCTAAAGGTCCAAAGTGTTTCGAATGTGGCGAATTCGGGCACGTTTCGTCAAAATGTACAAAGTCTCGCGGTGCGAACAAAGAAAGGAAGGAGGGAACGGAAAAACCGCGGTGTGACTTGCTGGCATCGACTGATAAGAAGACGTACAAAAAGGTAGAAATTCTAAATAAGGAAGTGACGGCCGTGTTGGATGGAGGCAGCGATTTACATTTGGTGCGATCTAGCTTTTATGTACAACTTGGAGCACCGCCTCTCGAACGCAAAACCATTTCTTTCGACGGAGTAGGTACTGTGAATCGACGCACGTTGGGACGCTTTCGAGCAGAGGTTGTGATCGATGGGTTGTCATTTAATTTCAATTTTGACGTCGTGCCGGATGACTTCCTGGGTCACGACATGCTGGTCGGCGGAGAATTATCAGATTATGTTGAGGTGCGTACGAGACACAGACAAGCGACGCTGGTGAAATTGGAGTCGGAAGAGACGCAGTTGGAGGAAGGTGGCTGGAAGGTATTAGCGATTAATGCTTATGAGGAACCGGAGGATGAGCATAACGTCGAAATTCAACATATAGCCGATCCTGAAATTAAATCAGAGGTGAAAGAAGTCGTTGAGAATTATACGCCGACGCATACTAAACATACAGGAGTGGAAATGCGTATAGTGCTCCAAGACGATGCCCCCGTGTTCCAAAACCCTCGGCGACTATCAGCCGAGCAGAAGAAGCAGGTGAACGGAATCATCGATAAGTGGATGGACGACGGAATAGTGAGGCCGAGTGTCTCGGATTTTGCTAGTCCGATTGTGCTGGTTACAAAAAAGAATGGACAACCGAGACTGTGCGTTGACTATCGAGTTCTGAATGAGAAAATCATCAAGGACAGAAACCCGTTGCCGTTAATCGAGGACCAACTGGATCGACTGCAAGATGCAAGATTGTTCTCCACGTTAGATTTAAAAGACGGTTTTTTCCATGTGCCGGTTGAGGAAGACAGTGTAAAATACACGGCATTCGTGGTCCCCGATGGACACTATGAATTTTTAAAAGTGCCATTCGGATTATGTAATTCGCCGGCTGTTTTTCAGAGACACATACGTGCAATCTTTCGTCCGCTGATAACAAGTGGCGTGGTGTTAGTTTACCTCGATGATTTAATCATTCCTTCGAAAGACGAACGTGAAGGTTTAGAGAAACTGAAAACTGTGCTGCAAACGGCGAGTCAATTCGGTTTAGAAATAAATTGGAAGAAGTGTGAATTACTAGTGGATAAAGTAGAGTACTTAGGTTACATAGTGAAGGCGGGTCAGATACAAAAAAAAAAAAAAAAAACGTTGGCAGTGTCGAAGTTCCCGTTACCCAGAACTATAAAACAGGTGCAGAGTTTTTTGGGACTCACGGGGTATTTCCGAAAATTTATACCCCAATTTTCCGTACGTGCGCGACCGTTGTCCCAGCTGTTAAGAAATGGTGTAAAGTTCGAATTTGGGACGGAGCAACAAATGGCGTTCGACAGTTTAAAGTCAGCGCTAACTGAAGAACCAGTGTTGAAGCTGTATCGAGTCGGAGCGGAGACGGAGCTGCACACAGATGCGTGCATGGGTGGACTTGGAGCAGTGCTACTTCAAAAAGATTCAGAAGGTGGTAAGTTGCACCCCGTATATTACGCCAGCTGGAAGACGACACCCGCCGAAGAGAGGTACTCGAGCTATGAATTGGAGATTTTGGCTGTGGTTAAAGCTCTAAAGAAGTTCCGCGTATACTTACTCGACGTAAAATTTAAAATAGTGACGGACTGCAAAGCCTTCGTGTTAACGATGAAGAAAAAGGACTTATGTTTGAAAGTGTCGCATTGGGCACTTTTAATCGATCAGTTTGATTACACGATCGAGCATCGACCAGGAGCATCGATGCGCCACGTTGATGCACTAAGCAGGAATCCTGTTGAAGTCTTTCTAGTGCAGGAGGGCCGAGACGGATTAATTGAAACAATTCAGAAAGCTCAACAAGACGATCCTGAATTGAAAAAGACGATCGACGCTGTTCAAGCCGGACGAAACACGGACTTTTCGATGTCTAAACGAGGAATTTTGTACCGAGAAGATGGTGGAGTCGATCTCATGGTGATACCTAAAACGATGCAGTACGATGTAATAAAGCAGGCACACGAGCAAGGACATTTTGGGTGGAAAAAAATTGAATTTGCGTTAAAACGAGAATTTTGGTTTCCCAATATGCGACAGAAAATTCAGAAGGTGATCGGGAATTGTATCAAGTGTTTGTTGGCAGAAAGGAAATACGGAAAGAGCGATGGACTACTAAATCCAATTGAGAAAGGAGTTACACCGTTGGATACTTATCACGTGGATCACCTAGGGCCGATGCCATCCACGAGAAAAGCATACAACCATTTGTTTGTGGTTGTGGACGCGTTCACGAAGTTCGTGTGGATCTACCCGACGAAGTCGACGACTGCAAACGAAGTCGTCGATAAATTGAAGAAGCAGGCGACCGTTTTTGGGAATCCTAGACGTATAATTTCAGACCGCGGAACGGCGTTCACCGCCAATGTGTTTAAGGAGTATTGCGCCACGGAAAACATCGAACATGTCTTAATAACTACAGGCATCCCAAGGGGAAACGGACAGGTTGAAAGGATGAACCGCATCATCATCCCCATGTTGACCAAGATGGCGATATCCAATCCTATGGAATGGTGGAAACACGTGGATCAGGTGCAACAATTTATGAATTCGACATTCAATAGGAGCACGCAGATGACTCCTTTTGAATTAATGATTGGAGAGAAAATGAGGTTGAAGGATGACCAGCAGTTGAGAGAGCTGATAGAAGAGGAATTTATTAAAGTGTACGAGGAAAAACGCACTAATTTACGAGACGAAGCCAGGAAGAATATTCTCAACGTCCAGAGAGAGAATAAAAAGACGTACGACAGGAAGAGAAAACCAGCAGGAAAATTTAAAGTTGATGACCTTGTAGCCATACAAAGAACACAATTTGGGGGAGGTGCGAAACTGCATCCGAAGTTTTTAGGACCTTACAAAATAACGAACGCAATGAGGAACGACCGATACATTGTGGAAAAGGTGGGAGATCATGAGGGCCCAAACAAAACAAGTTCGGCAGCTGACCTAATGAAACCATGGACGAAATTAGCCGATTTGAATGAGGTGTTTAATAACAGCGATGAAGATGACGCCCTGGATGTTGACGACCATCTGGAAGATTAAGCTGGGAGGTATCGAGGACGATACCCGAGCAGGATGGCCGGTTGTGGGTTCAGTGCGTGTCTGGGGGCATGAGGGAGTGTGGAGCATGGTGCCGCGTGTGAAGGTAGACTCATTCCCGTGTGCCGTCGTTCCGCGAGCGTTCGGCGGCATCGGCAATCGTTTGGCGGCGGAATTGAAAGACTCGCGCGGACCCGGGCGGCCCGAGCGACACCGTAACGTTCGGCATCGGGCAGTTCTCGTCGGGACACAGAAGAGTGTGCTTCTTGTATTCTTTGTTACCTTATTGCTTTTCTTTAAAATATATTCACTATGTCAATTCCGTGGTCCGTATGATCCTACATATATATATATATATATATATATAAAAACGTGTGTGGTGGCTCTCCTGCACCCACCACTAGAGGGACATATGAAATAGGACTTTCTCGAAAGTACTCGCTCCAACTACCTCGTCCATATATATACCGCCTTTAACCTTCCTTCCAATATCCCAACGTCTAAGGTAGGGCCTGCTAGGTAGCCGCACTGATGAGTCCACTGCTAGGTAGCCTTACTGATGAGTCCACTGCTAGGTAGCCTTACTGATGAGTCCACTACTGTTAGGTAGCCTTACTGATGAGTCCACTACTGTTAGGTAGGCTTACTGATGAGTCCACTACTGTTAGGTAGCCCTACTTATGAGTCCACTACTGTTAGGTAGTCTTACTGATGAGTCCACTACTGTTAGGTAGCCCTACTTATGAGTCCACTACTGTTAGGTAGTCTTACTGATGAGTCCACTACTGTTAGGTAGCCCTACTTATGAGTCCACTACTGTTAGGTAGTCTTACTGATGAGTCCACTACTGTTAGGTAGCCCTACTTATGAGTCCACTACTGTTAGGTAGTCTTACTGATGAGTCCACTACTGTTAGGTAGCCCTACTTATGAGTCCACTGCTAGGTAGCCTTACTGATGAGTCCACTACTGTTAGGTAGTCTTACTGATGAGTCCACTACTGTTAGGTAGCCCTACTTATGAGTCCACTGCTAGGTAGCCTTACTGATGAGTCCACTACTGTTAGGTAGCCTTACTGATGAGTCCACTACTGTTAGGTAGTCTTACTGATGAGTCCACTACTGTTAGGTAGCCCTACTTATGAGTCCACTGCTAGGTAGCCTTACTGATGAGTCCACTACTGTTAGGTAGCCTTACTGATGAGTCCACTACTGTTAGGTAGCCCTACTTATGAGTCCACTGCTAGGTAGCCTTACTGATGAGTCCACTACTGTTAGGTAGCCTTACTGATGAGTCCACTACTGTTAGATAGCCCTACTTATGAGTCCACTGCTAGGTAGCCTTACTGATGAGTCCACTACTGTTAGGTAGCCTTACTGATGAGTCCACTACTGTTAGGTAGTCTTACTGATGAGTCCACTACTGTTAGGTAGCCCTACTTATGAGTCCACTACTAGGTAGCCTTACTGATGAGTCCACTACTGTTAGGTAGCCTTACTGATGAGTCCACTACTGTTAGGTAGCCCTACTTATGAGTCCACTGCTAGGTAGCCTTACTGATGAGTCCACTACTGTTAGGTAGCCTTACTGATGAGTCCACTACTGTTAGGTAGTCTTACTGATGAGTCCACTACTGTTAGGTAGCCCTACTTATGAGTCCACTACTAGGTAGCCTTACTGATGAGTCCACTAGCAGGCCCAGCACGAAACGCAACACCCTTCCTTTTTCCTACCCTATCCCCTATCTACAGCTCCACACTTCCAATATCCCAACGTCTAAGGCAGGGCCTGCTAAGTAGCTGCACTGATAAGTCCACTAGCAGGCCCAGGACGAAACGCAACACCCTTCCTTTTTCCTATCATATCCCCTCTCTACAGTTCCACACGTGTTTCTATTTAAATGAAAAGTTTTCAAGTGACAGTAACAAAGACACTGGACCTTGTTGTACATTATCAATTACGTGATAAGGAATTTATTATATTGAACGTATAAAAAAATATGTACATAAATAATAGAGCGGTTGAAGAATATTGTGACGAGAAACTGGAAACGATCTTTCAGTTAACGACGTTCTAAAACAGTTAAATAAAGTTACTCGAAGCGCGAACCTTAAAATGGCAGTACGTGGTACATCTACCGTAGCTGTCGCGTTGCTTTGTAGCCTCTCCGAGATACGTACCACCGTATCCCGTTTACTATCCCGTTTCGCAAGTTGGCGTTTTCGCTTTTGGATAGGGGCGCGATCGTTCGATTCGATATAGCCGTGGAAGGTTATAAGAAGGAGGACCTAGTATATATTCCATAACCCCATAGCCCCGTAACCCGTCGCAAGTTTCGCTGCGATCGTACAGAGAAGAAGCCGGCAAACGCGATGCGTGGCACCGTGCCATAAGTTTCCCTCTTGCTGAACTTTATTCCGAAGTGTATCGGCGGTAAACCCGAGTCTACCCACGGCGAAACAAGCAACCCACTCGTGCTCAACGCGTCTCTTTCGCCTTTCCAGGTGGCCCAAGAAACGCGCCGTGTAACGACCTACTTAAACGCGCGCCAAAGCCGGCCACGTTTTCCAAATTCCGCTGCAGCTTGCGCGCATATTTTCTCACCTTCCGTACCTCAGCCTTTCGGATTCTCTCGAATTAGCCCTTCCGAAGTATGCTGAGCTTCGAGGGCGAACCAACGCGTCGAGTACCGAGCTATTTTTCACGATCTGTGCGCTTACGTTACGTTACAGTGTGACATAATAGGGAATTTCGTTGTCGAGATAATACTAAGAATGTAATGAATAATAAAGTTCTACCAGTTTTAACCTTTTTTGGGTTCGGTTAACATTAAGTGGATAATTCTCAGTTCTTAATTTATCAACTTCTTAACTTCGTACTTAATTTCGATTACTGAAATCGCAGATTCTTGTTCGCGCGTTCATCCGACAAAAATTCACGCGCAATTAACGACTCGATATCGCGACGTTATTTGCACTGCGGCTGAAGTATTTTACGTCACAGACAAAAGCATCCGAACGTTACATCGTGAAATCGTTCAAGATATCTAGTTTCTTTGCGGATGCACTTAATGTTCCTCGCCGGCTGACCCGTCCCCTGGGGACGATTAAATCGATTGCTTTATGGGGTCAGCGCGCTATATCGCGATCCCCCAAGAGGCCTTAAAAATCATTTCTAACTACATCCTCTGGACTTTCTTCAAAAATTCTATTCTTCTGAGAAACCCATCGAATGCCTACGTTATTAATAAATCAACTTTTGCAACATTTTTTCACCCTTTGAACTCCTATATCCAATCTACATCCACATTATTGTTCTTTGGAGATGTTCATTGTACGTCCAGACGTCGTTTAGTTTGTTTCACAATAGTTTTCAGACGAGCATTCTATGCTTAACGATCTTTTATCGACTGTCTGCGAGTGAGTATAATTTGTTTGAGAAAATACCAAAATATCGGAGTAGCTTTTAACGAACAACTTCGTCGTAACTTTGTTATTAAGTAATTATACTTTGTTTAACCAGCTACTAGACGCTTCCTTTTGTGGGTGGAATGATAGTGTTTCCTTTTCTTAAACGATACAATGAAGTATATTTACCCTTTGCGGACGAGTAGTAATGAAACTTGTGGAAGTACTGAAGTGTTGAATTCTAGGACTTCGAGTTTTCAGGCTTTTGAGTTCCAAACCATTTAATTTCCAACTTTCCAATTTTCATGTATTCATTAGAGATTTTAAGTATTCATTACGTTAAGTTTTGTGCTTTAAAAGACGACATGGGTTCGGAAAGCCAAAAAATGATTAGGCGACTATTTGTCGACACTCGTCCGCAAAGGGTTTAATATTGAAGACTAAATATGAAGACAAATGAAATGTGGATGTGACACATTTGGTGTGACTGTCTCTATCTCGTTAACTCATGAATATAATAACTCATCACTCTATGTACTCGCTCTTTACTGTCTCGATAACGACTGACTTCTTTTCAAACGGACATTCATCATAATAACATACACAAAATAGATAGGACTCTCACTCATCTCGTTTTTACCAAAGACTACATAGTTCTGGACAAAACATTCATACTCATTTAATATTATTCATACGCATACACATAAAACCAACACTCACGCTTTTCTCTGTCCCAAAGGATTCACATAATAATAATAATAACAATTCGTAAGAAAAAGACTAGCAGAAGAAACAAAAAATCAATAGAAATACGAAGAGTTTACAATAGCCCCAATAATAATTTCCAATACAGGAGCAATACGAAAAATGCAAATCGTTAACCTAGAAGCCATAAACTTGCACTCGAGTAAACAGTCTTACAGAAATCAATCGTCATCGACACGCGTGCAATACGCAGTAAGAAGATTCGTAAACGATACTCCGAGCATCTAACAAAACAAACTAAACCCCAGAAGACTAAATAATATAATGCTTCACCCTAATTGTAATTCCGCAATTTATTTTCCATAGCGAGGTCTTGTTGGATACCCAGCCACTTTCATCGAGTAAACATAGATAAATCTATATCCAAAATAAATTACTCATCGCGAAACTAATGTTCTGTTTAACTCTCCAAGAGTAGAAGAGACAGTAACGATAAAATAGGAAGCAAATTGTTACCCTAGTGTTGCTCCCACCAACGCAATTTTACCGCTTACTGTAACGATGCACAAGGGTTAAACACCGAGAGCCTTGGGTGCACTAAGTCAGAAGAAGGGGCTAGCGTGCAACGAATTCGACGAGGCGGGGAACAATGGCCGGACAAGCGGCGGTGTTTCTCGTTTTCGCGTAGAAAAGTCGAAAAGTTCGTTGGAAAGATAAACGCACGGCGCGGACGAGAACGAGAGGATAGAAATAAAGCAAGGGACCGTTGGAAGCCGGCCAATTTTTCGAATAATTCGAGCAATTTTTAGGGGTGGAAAAGTCGGAATTGCGCGGGGGACGAGGGAGAAGCGTGCGACCGATTGCAAATGACGGCCGATGTACTTACCGAGCTTCTATCGGATTCCGATCGTTCATTCGCATTACGCGGAACTTTTTACTACGCGCTTACCGATGAACGGCCACTTCCATTTTTCACGCCGGTCATTCGAATACGAAGATTCGTAATTTCCATCCCTCGATCATCGTTAAATCGGCGATCCGTTCGATCGCTCGATCCAAACGCGAATCGCGAACCTACCGCCGATTATCAGATTCGCCAGTTGAAATCGGCGCTCGAACACCGTTATGATTAAACTGTGGATGTTTATGAAAATAACATGATTTTTTGATTATTATTTGTAGGCTTTGCGAGATCAAAATTAAGGACGGAAGGAAATGAAGAATGCCGACAGGATGAGAAATAAAACGAGACAGTGTTGTCCGTTTCTATTATTGGGTATGTGGAGCTGTGGAGAGGGGATAGAATAGGAAAAGGAAGGGTGTTGCGTTTCGTCCTGGGCCTGCTAGTGGACTCATCAGTGCGGCTACCTAGCAGGCCCTGCCTTAGACTTGGGATATTGGAAGGTTTTTTTTTTTTTTTTTTTTTTTTTTTGTCATGTGAGTGGGGTAAACCGTTCCTGGGGGCAAGATAGCGGGCCCCCTTACCGGTGGTGCATGATGTATTGAAACTGGTGTTACCGAAATGAAGTTACAAATATTTATGTGAAAAATGGTGAGGGGAAAAATTTTCAAAAAAACCCCCTAAAAAGGATGCATTTGCAAGTGCAAGATGGGAAAGTATAGGACAAAAGAGTCATCAAAAAAGCAGTGCCCCCAATCCTCGAGAGGGATGAGGGTGTTGAGGTCATGCAAGACCTAGAAGGAAGCACGGGGGGTTCGAGATGTAGAGGAACAGGGATTTTGTGTTTCATGCTTGGAGATGGCTGCGTTAAGAGAGCGCGTCCAGAGAGGGAAGGATTTCTTGATCCGGTACGGAATACGGGATATTGGAAGGAAGGTTAAAGGCGGTATATATATGGACGAGGTAGTTGAAGCAAGTGCTTTCGAAAAAGTCCTATTTTGTATGTGCCTCTAGTGGTGGGTGCAGGAGAGCCGCCACATTATTATGGCGATATGTTTTACGTGTTATCGATTACAATTTCAATCGCGGAACAATGCACGGCTAAAAGCCGTGTTTATATCGTTAAAACTTGTTACTTGTAAATATTGAACTTGTTATTTATAAGTATTAAGTGTAAACGAATATACAATTGGTTGTTACGTAAACCGAAGTCCAAATTTGCTATGAAAATTTCTTTACTCACGATTACTTTCTACGTTACTTTGCTGTTGAATAAACGAATTCGAGTGGCGGTTATAGGAACAGTGACAGTACGTGGGTTATTTACCCTACGACGATCGCACGCAACGCGTTTCTTCGAAACGAAACGCATTCCGACGGGAAATGTTAAGCAAATCGATACGAGTTTGCTGTTTACGGATTCCCCGAGGAACAACTAATAGTCGTATCGTTGAACGTTCGCTTGGCTGGCCGTCAAACGTTCGATTGTATCTGTTAATCTCTCGAATCGCGTTTGTAGGCGAACAGCGAAAAGAGATTTCGAAACGCGGCGCGCACGAGATCGTTACGCGGGGAGGGGGGATAGTTTATGGGCCGCGAATCTGTTCCCATGAAACGCGCGCCGATTTTAACTCCCTACAATCAATTTCGATGGCTATCCCGCATTGCTTCTCATTTTCTATTCCCATTAATTTTCATTTGCGCTCGCCACTTTTGTGGCCGCGGACTCGGATAAAAGGATTATTAAAAGGCTATAGAATCGATATTTCAAAAGCGGCCTTGTTGCCGCCGCGCTATGCTGCAATCGCAATCGGAACCAATATAGGTTAAAAGCTACCGCACGCGCGCAACAAAAGAACCCTTCACCGCAAATATCTACTAAATTTGCAAATGTTTGAAGAAACCCGCGCACGCCGCTTTTACGCGTTTCACGCAACACCTCTTCACGCGCTACTCTGCGTTTAACGGGCTTTCGAAGCTCGTTAAATATTTCAAAGAGGATGCATTGAGATATTACGAAATATGTAATTTCTTTCGAAATATTTAACAAACCTCGGGAAGTATAAAAGTTATAATCGTTACGTGGAATATTAAAAAATCTCGTACTCTTTTAACTGTTGTTTTTAAGGTATTTTTCATAACTGACGAGGTAATTTAAATCTTTAATATTTTTGTACGCAGGAAACTCGAATTTAGATCGAATAGATTCGAATCTTTCGTGAATATTGTATAAAATATTCTCGGATCGTTCTAATCATTCTTTCTGTTGCTTTCAAAGGTGATTATGTTGCTATTTAATGCGTAATTACATTCTACGTGCACATATATAATATGTTTAGCGTACATCAAAGAACAAAATTCAATTAGAAGCATTGTATCGAACGTGTTACTTAAAATCTGCTACGGAATTTTCAGTTCCAAGATTAGACTGCTTCTAAAAGATTTAATTTTCTATAAAATCGTGTCACTTCTATACTAATACTCTTACCTAATTCGTGACATGTTATTTTATCTCCATATCATTTTGTACCGTTTTAAAGTGTCCCGTAACAAAAGTGTTAAAATCCAAACAATTTTCTGTCCCCTAAAGTTAACAATTTATACTATTTTTTCCGTAACATCGTATCATTTCTGTGTCATTCTGCTGCTTAATTTCTTACTCCTTATTTCTTCGTACATCTTTTGATACTATTTTAAAGTGTCCCACAGTAAAGGAGTTAAAATCCAAACAATTTTCTTACACCCCTAAAATTAACAGTTTATACTATTTTTTCCGTAACATCGTATCATTTCTGTGTCATTCTACTACCTAATTTCTTACTCCTTATTTCTTCGTACATCTTTTGATACTATTTTAAAGTGTCCCACAGTAAAGGAGTTAAAATCCAAACAATTTTCTGTCCCCTAAAGTTAACAATTTATACTATTTTTTCCGTAACATCGTATCATTTCTGTGTCATTCTGCTACCTAATTTCTTACTCGTTATTTCGTCTTTACATCTCTTGATACAGTTTTAAAGTGTCCCACAGTAAAGGAGTTAAAATTCAAACAATTTTCTGTCCCCTAAAGTTAACAATTTATACTATTTTTTCCGTAACATCGTATCATTACTGTGTCATTCTACTACCTAATTTCTTACTCGTTATTTCGACTTTACATGTTTTGATACTGTTTTAAAGTGTCTCACAGTAAAAGAGTTAAGATCCAAACAATTTTCTTACACCCCTAAAATTAACAGTTTATACTACTTTTTCCGTAACATCGTATCATTTTTGTGTCAATCTGCAACTTAATTTCTTACTCCTTATTTCTTCGTACATCTTTTGATACTATTTTAAAGTGTCCCACAGTAAAGGAGTTAAAATCCAAACAATTTTCTTACACCCCTAAAATTAACAATTTATACTATTTCTTCTGTAATATCGTGTCATTCTGTTACCTAATTTGTTACACGTTATTTTATTTTTGTATCAGATGTATCGTTTTAAAGTGTCCCATGGCGAAAGGGTTAAGATCCGAACAATTTTCTTACACCCCTAAAATTAACAGTTTATACTATTTTTTCTGTAACATCCTATCATTTCTGTATCATTCTGTTACCTAATTTGTTACACGTTATTTTATTTTTGTACTATTTGTACCGTTTTAAAGTGTCCCACAGTAAAAGAGTTAATATCTAAACAATTTTCTTACACCCCTAAAATTAATAATTTATACTATTTTTTCTGTAACATCGTATCATTCTGTTACCTAATTTGTTACACGTTATTTTATTTTTGTACCATTCGATACAGTTTTAAAGTGTCCCACAGTAAAAGAGTTAAGATCTAAACAATTTTCTTACACCCCTAAAATTAACAGTTTATACTATTTTTTCCGTAACATCGTATCATTTCTGTATCATTCTGTTACCTAATTCGTTACACATTATTTTATTTTTGTACCATTTGTACCGTTTTAAAGTGTCCCATAGCGAAAGAGTTAAGATCCGAACAATTTTCCAAATCAGATTCGAAATTTATTGTAAAGGCCGCACCATCATATGCTCTAATGTAAACTAATATAAACTAATGGGTTATCTCGTTTATTGATTAAATCAAATTACATTAAATTAAATTAAATTAAATCAAATCAAATTAAATTAAATTAAATTTTCTTCGTCCTACAATTAACACGTTATACTATTCGATTCTTTTAACAATGAAAAGATCAATCAATGTATTCTCGTCAGTGATATTCTTATTTAGCGACGTATTACCCAATTTTCGCCACCAAAAACAACTTTCGTCCCATGGAAGATAATCCATCGGACCAAGTTTGCATCTAAAAGGTCCAACAGGAGAAGGTCTCGGATATTGCAGGCAAAGTTTGCAACGTAAACGACTCTGGTAAGCCGGGCAACCGTTTGCGCGCGGCAGCCTACTAAAAAATGAATCGCAATCCCTCGGTCGAAACACTCGATGCGGTTCGAACACGGGTCCACACCAGGAGGTAAACCGATGAATGTTGATTATTTCCTATGAAATATTCACGGCTCAAAGAGAGACAGAGGAATAAGGGGGGAGTAGGGAAGTTTCTCGGCCAGTTTGCCGCGTATTCGCATTCATTATCAGAGGAGTCCTGAGTTAACGATCAATTAAGCGATCGCGGGTAATGGGGAATGCCGAGCACGTAGTAATGGCTGAGCAAGGATCGCCGGAACTACTGCAAGGAGAAGCCAGTCGCTTCGTCTGACCCGCGCTCTTCCCTTTCTACTTGCTCTCCCAGACCTTCCATATTATTACTGATTCGGAGCTACACGACGGGAAACTTCATTTCTCGTTTCCGTTTCCAAACGTTTCTACCTTGACTCGTTTACACCTACGTTCTTATAGCTGACGCAGTACTAGGATTTAGGTATCGAGCAATTATAATTGTACAAAGTAAACATTACGCAGGCGTATAAATACACTACAGTCCGTTCAACGAGAATTCGCAGGAAATATAAACATTTGCATGCGAGCGACGCGTGATCAGAAAAAGACCGAAACGTGATATCGAGATCCCTATACGGTAGAAAAGAAGCTACGTTTCCAAACAAGAATTACTCTCTATCTCTCTATATTAATGTAATATTGTTAATTAAATATTATTAATATCACATTATACAATAACGTAAACATTGTTGAATAAATTATTGTCGAAGTTGCACACCATAATTCACAAAACGAGTGCGA
The DNA here is from genome assembly GCA_028830335.1 of Eucera pruinosa. Taxonomy (NCBI): domain Eukaryota; kingdom Metazoa; phylum Arthropoda; class Insecta; order Hymenoptera; family Apidae; genus Eucera; species Eucera pruinosa. The sequence goes on along the minus strand of JAMYCR010000001.1, from coordinate 3,569,641 downwards.
CTCGTTATTGTAATGCAAGGGATTAAGGTTCGGAAAAATAGCGAACCTACTTCTGATTAGTTATATATAGTACTTTAATCACCAAAGGCGAAACGCGACTGATGTACTGTAAGTAGAAGATACGGACATTTTTCTAACGCGGCAAAGACGACGATTTTACAGTTCATCTTCTATCTGTCGTACAAATTGGCGTGCTAATAAACGTAAGTGTGGAGCTGTAGAGAGGGGATAGGATAGGAAAAGGAAGGGTGTTGCGTTTCGTCCTGGGCCTGCTAGTGGACTCATCAGTAAGACTACTTAACAGGCTCTGATTTAGACACTGGGATATTGGAAGGAAGGTGTGGGGAGCTGTAGAGAGGGGATAAGATAGGAAAAGGAAGGGTGTTGCGTTTCGTCCTGGGCCTGCTAGTGGACTCATCAGTAAGACTACTTAACAGGCTCTGATTTAGACACTGGGATATTGGAAGGAAGGTGTGGAGCTGTAGAGAGGGGATAGGATAGGAAAAGGAAGGGTGTTGCGTTTCGTGCTGGGCCTGCTAGTGGACTCATCAGTAAGACTACTTAACAGGCTCTGATTTAGATACTGGGATATTGGAAGGAAGGTGTGGAGCTGTAGAGAGGGGATAGGATAGGAAAAGGAAGGGTGTTGCGTTTCGTCCTGGGCCTGCTAGTGGACTCATCAGTAAGACTACTTAACAGGCTCTGATTTAGACACTGGGATATTGGAAGGAAGGTGTGGAGCTGTAGAGAGGGGATAGGATAGGAAAAGGAAGGGTGTTGCGTTTCGTCTAGGGCCTGCTAGTGGACTCATCAATAAAGGCTACCTAGCAGGCCCTGCCTTAGACGTTGGGATATTCGAAGGAAGGTTAAAGGCGGTATATATATGGACGAGGTAGTTGGAGCGAGTACTTTCGAGAAAGCCCATTTCGGATGTCCCTCTAGTGGTGGGTGCAGGAGAGCCGCCACAGTAAGGATCATTTCCATTCAAGTAACAACTTTTCAAGTGACAGTACGAGGAACACTGTACTTTCAATGAATCAAATATTTAACGTACAACAAAAATCATCATACATAAAAGAGACTTTAACTAATATTGCGCTCGAAACCAAAAATTCTACAATAATTCAACGAAATTGCTTGAAACGATAAGCTTGAAATGGCGATACGTGGAACGTCTACCCTACCTTTTCTCGCCTAGTCAACTCCTCGATTCGTATTACATAGAAGAGTTCAACGTCGATTCGCATGTAACGAATGTTCGGAATGCGGAGGATTAGCGGACGGTAATTTTACACGGACAATCATTCCCATTGGCGGTCGCCGGGCGTTCAACTGTTAATTTATCGTCGGCGAACAGAGGATCGCCGCAATTCACCGTTCCTGCGGGACTGGGACTCATGACGAGACGCTAAACACGCGATTATGTGCCTCCATTATTATGCTACCCAAACACGCGCAGAAATTCTATGTGCTCTCCTCTGTTTGCATACTCTCCGGCTCTTCTCCTGGCTCCATCGTTCTCCCGTCTCTTTGTCCTTTGCCTCATTGCCTACGATTCGCCCGATCGCTTCGGCCTCTTACCCTCTGTTTGGACGAATAGCGTAACGCGCGTTGCGAGACGCGTTCAAATTTGCTACGTTATTCGTTCTCTTGACTTTTCCTTTGCGTCACGTGGCCCCGAGTTGCCGATAAAAGTTCAAGAAGACAAAGTAAGCGTTTTCTGTTATTTATCTTTTAAAACTTTGCGGTAAAAGATTTTGATTCTTCTAATAAAATAAGAAAGTAATGAAATCGCGTATCTAAACAATACTCAACGTTGCTTACGAAGCGCAGCGTTGATATTTGACCAATTTCGCGCGCGGATTTTCGAAATTTTATTCCTCGCGTTGTTGCAATTGTTTATACGGTTAAACGCATAAAGAAGCGCAGGGCAATTATTACAGGAGCAATAATTTGTATGCGGCGCGAGAGATTTGGGATCTTTGCGCGGATTTCGCCGCAACAACACGCGCGAGGAAATATTGCCTTCGTTGAAGCAATAATTCTTTGCCGGGATCGAGCTCATAAACAAAGCGTAAACCAGTTCGATAATTAGCGGCCCTCCGGGTTGCGCGGAAAATGTGCTTTACAGGTTTATGTTTCGCCGGTGAGAAAGTTTCGTTAACGATATATCGTATAAAGGGCTCGTACATAGACGCAGCGAATAATGAAGTTGCGCCGTATGTTCTCGATCGCGTGTTACACTCGTTACTCGTTACACCGGCCGAAAGCGATAAAAATTACGCAACGCGTGCTACACGCGCAATTCGATACTTTATATGCCGCCGCTGCGATCACTTAAAATATTGGATTCAACCGAAAATTCCCGCGTTTTTTTTTTGTTTTTTTTTTTACCACATAACTCCGCATTACTCTGTTGTAAACAATGGATGCAACAAAGGATTAATCCTTTGCACTCGAAAGCTTTTTTTAATAATATAATAGTTATAAGAGTAAATCCAATACACTTTCTTTAACTTTGTAAAAACTTAATATCGCTATGCATTTCGAAGAGAAGAAATTTGATTTGATTTCGAAGGGATGCAAATGGAATTAGAGATAATTAAGTCTTACTTTTCGATCAAATTTACGCGTGTTATGATTGATTTATAGCTGGGTTCAGTTTGCAATTCGAATACTTATTAATTTCACCGGGCTAAATTAAATTTTTCATTATTTACGTATTGCCAATTTCTACTTTAGTTTGTATCATATTTTGTACTATATTCGTACTTTAGCTTGTCTTATATTTTGTATTATATTCGTACTTTACTTTGTATTATATTTTCGACTATATTCGTACTTTAACTTGTCTTATATTTTGTATTACATTCGTACTTTAGTTTGTATTATATTTTGCATTATATTTCTACTTTAGCTTGTCTTATATTTTGTATTATATTTGTACTTTAGATTGTCTTATATTTTGCATTATATTTGTACTTTAGTTTGTATTATAATTTGTACTATATTCGTACTTTAGTTTGTATTATATTCTGTACAATATTCGTACTTTAGCTTGTCTTATATTTTGTACTATATTTGTACTTTAGATTGTCTTATATTTTGTACTATATTCGTACTTTAGATTGTCTTATATTTTGTACTATATTCGTACTTTAGATTGTTTTATATTTTGGACTATATTCGTACTTTAGCTTGTCTTATATTTTGCATTATATTTGTACTTTAGCTTGTCTTATATTTTGTACTATATTCGTACTTTAGCTTGTCTTATATTTTGTACTATATTCGTACTTTAGCTTGTATTATATTTTATATTACATTCGTACTTTAGTTTGTATTATATTTTGTACTATATTCGTACTTTAGCTTGTCTCATATTTTGTATTATATTTGTACTTTAGCTTGTCTTATATTTTGTACTATATTCGTACTTTACTTTGTCTTATATTTTATATTACATTCGTACTTTAGTTTGTCTTATATTTTGTACTATATTCGTACTTTAGTTTGTCTTATATTTTGTACTATATTCGTACTCTAGTTTGTCTTATATTTTATATTACATTCGTACTTTAGTTTATCTTTTATTTTGTACTATATTCGTACATTAGTTTATTTTATATTTTGCATTATATTCGTTCATACTTTAGTTTGAATATTTGACGAATGAAACTTAAATAAAAATAGCTTTTGCTTCTTAAACATAATAACGAACACTTTAACCTAGAAAATTTGTTTCTATATTTTTGCGTACGTACTATGCTACTTCTAGCAGCTGAATAATTCCTCACAAGTGTACAAAAATCCTGAATCTACCATCTGATTACCATCGCGAAGTAAAATTTACCAAAAGTTTAAAATTGAAGCCGACTTTAATGGTCCTCTTTCCAGTCCTCCAAAGATAAAATAAGTTAGCTTGCGCAAAAAAGAAAAACAGATACAGCGAAACGCGATGAAACAAAAAGGCACGAAGTTAAACGAAGTTTTGGTTTCAGCGAATAGAAAGGAGAAATCGGCGGTTGGAAACGAAAACATTTACGGTTAGTCGTACGCGCGAAAGAGACGATTTATTAACGAGCAAAGTTTCTCATCTAGCATCCCGCTAAGTAGATATATGGATGTTGGCTTTGAAATTTTCGAATGAAATGTGGCCGCGGCTTTTATCGGCCTCCGAGAGCCATTTCATTTCGGCCAACTCCTGCTTCAAACGCTACTTTTTTCAATGCCGTTAAAAATTACGCTCGCAAAACTGCGATCCACGATTGAAATATAACAAACCGAGCATCCGACATTTCTCGCCCGCTTTCGCGACGATTTTTTCTATACCTATTCCATTTCTATGGGATGGTCCAGTTTTTCATCCGCAAACTTTCGCGATACGCTCTATGGGTATAAATGAGAACGGAAAAACGTGACGCTAGGTACGAGAAATGATTCGTGCGGATTGTATTTGTTCAAATATAAATTGAAAGCGAATTACTCGTGTAAGGTGTGTCCTTAAAATGGTAGGATAATTGTTACACGGTTCGTTAGACTGCGAATTTTTGTGCATTCATTTGGAAAGACTTTTAATTCGATCTAAAAGTCATCGAATTACGGTAGACTCGTTTTATCGGTCAACGATTAACCCTTTGTACTCTCAATTTTGTTTAATTCTCTTTGCACTAGTTATTTTAAGCGGTTTGTTTAAAATATACTTCGAACGACAATTGATCGACAATTTAAACGATCTTACGTTGAAATTAGCACTTTCAGAAAGTTTGCTGAACATTGCTTTCATTTTACGCTGCAAAGTGTAACACGTATTTAAAATGGCAATTTAAAAATGTCGAGTGTTAAAGGTTAAATCGATTAGTGTTTAAAGGGTTAAATCGATTGAATCAGTCGCAGATTTTTTAGCGATTGGATTCCTTAATCGTAAACCCATTAAGGAACCAACGTTGCGTGAACTCAACGTTTTACTTTTAGCTTCTCCAAGATTTCTCAAACAATGCAACCTATGCGTAAGAAGAAACGTTAAGGGAAAAATTATTTACAGATCACCGCGTAAAGTTTATCTTTCACGGTATATTTTTACGTTTATCGGAGATTTAAAGAGGCAGGATGCATTCGATCAGCAAAATTGTACAAAGTAGCTAAACTGTAATAGAAATTTTGGGATAATGTGAGGTATAATAATTGATATTAAAATTTAACAGATAACAAGTATATATTGTAGGGATTATTTTAAAGTAAACCCCACGTGGATGGTTTAAAGGTGCGAGAAGGGAAGAAAACTCAGTTTGAAAATAAGTAATGGTGGTTTATTAATAATAAAACTAACGCACAATCTCATATAAAAAAAACTCTCGCTCTGCACTCGCAACGTCCTCTCGCATTCGACTCTTTTTCTCGACTCCCGTCATCCACGCATTCTCTACCCTTGCACGCATTCATTCTTTTTCCTTATCTCTCTCCGCTACTCTCACTCGTCTCAGGCATTCGTAGAACCCAAACAGTTACGTTCACACGAAACCTAGCGCGACCACGCACTCTTCGACCACACGTCATCTCAATCGCTCTATCCCAAACACTTCTCATTCACGCCTCAGCCAATCTTACCCAAATACAACACCGTTCGCTCAGCAATCGCTCTGGTCCAAACATTCACACGACATTCTGTCTTCCACAATATTTATATGAAATAATAACGATAACTAATAACAAATAACAACTACTGCTAACTTAACTCTAACGCAAAAGAAAATCAGACTAAATGAACGGGGTGTATCTTGTTCGGCTGCTAACTAAGAACTGACTGTTTTTACCAACTTTCTCTGACCGTGGGGAAAAAGTCACGTGTCAAAGAAAGCCACCCAAGCAGGGAATTCAAGGGCCTACCCCAAAACGCTTGAACAATACTGGCGCCTCAAGGTCCTTAAACCTTCCGAAATATTTATTTCCTTAGCCGCTACAAAATTATAACGATTAACGAGGAAAGCAACCCTCAAATTTATCTGACGCGGTTAAAATAAAACACATCAAACCAAATAAATAAATACACGAATAAATTCACTGCAATCGAAACGCGTATAAATTTGCAACAATGATCGAAGATTACTTTAAGATGGTCTGGAAATTATTTCGATTTTTAAGGACCTCGAGTGGGACAAAATGTGTCGATGGAGAAGCGGAAATGGGACGAGAAGAAAAAAAGGAACAAATGGCTTTAGAAAGGAAAGAAGAATTATTGCGATCTATTTGATGGGCAGTTTTATTTATTATCATATTTCCCTGGTAAACGATATATCGTTTTCGCGCAGTCGAACCTACAAAATGTCCGGGCGAAAAAATTTGGGAAATTCCGGCACTTTATATTCCATTGAATTCCAGAGAAATATGACACGATCGTTTCGCAGAGAATAAACGATACGATATTCCGTAGAAAATTGTCACGCACAAACGCAAACGTCAATAACCCGTGACTGCAGTAGTTTATTCGCCCCCTTGCACGCAAAATCGATATTTGTTGTAATAAGTTGGCAAACACGCCGAAACAAATATGCTTGCGAGCCAATTATCGCCGCGGGGAAAAAACTATTACACTTGAACGACAAATTTGTTCGCCTCGTCGTAACGTTACCTTTTCAACTACACTTGAACTCGTTGAATATTATTTCTTTAAATACTAGAAGAATCATTCGCGAAATTAAATCCTTCCCATCTCTCAAAATTTTCTTAGCACTCAAAGGGTTAACCACTTGCCCTACGATTATTTTATTAGTTAGTTAGGTGAGCGTTAGTTGACCACTATTTTTATATCATGTCACGTAGAAATCATTCGAATATCATAGGTAATACTTATTTAATAATTTCCAAGCTTATAATAGGAAACTAAAATTAGAGTTTAAAGTAAATTTCATTCGGAATGATAAACGCTTTTGTTAAATCTGTGGTATAATTCATAGAACGAGGGTTGCGTCCTACATTAGGTTTGGATTCTTAGAGTCATACCTCGCAACCAAAGATACCTATTTGCAACCCAACCACCGTGATTCAGGGTATACCTGCACCGCCCGCGCACCCTCGGTAGAAGGGAAGCGCTGACCAGCTCCCCTTCCTACAATATTCTAAATGATTCTGATTGGTCACTAGATGGCTACAACTTGTGTATAAATAGCGTGACAATTCTGCAAATAAAGCATTAACCAACAAGACATTGACGCTGTCGCTCAAGCGCTTGACACCTGAGACAAGCTGTTACAACAACTTCTTCACCCAAATTCCAACCCTCGCTGCGCAAGGCGAATTATTAAAAAAAGAACAGGAAGGTATCGAGAGCGACACACCGATCTCGCACCTAGACCACCTCAAACAACGAGTGTGACTTGTTATTGTAGGCCAAGGGGTTAACGTTGCGAGTAGAACATCGTGGAAAGAATTGCTAGAATCCAAATACATTAATATCTATGAGGCAGTTATAAAGGTTATCCAAAAGTACACCTTTAAGATGAGAATATCTGTGAAACGCCATGTTTGTTAGTAAACTATAAGTGAAGAAAATAAAAATTGAAAACGAGAACGAACGAAGATAACAGAAATAAAAAACAGATTAGAAAAGGGTCAAGCAGAAAGGGAAAGAAAAAAAGTGAAGGCACATAGGTGTTCCTATAGTCTATTTTCGATAACCTTATACGTAACAATACTTGACTCTATCTTAACGAAACGCGACGGAAAGTTACTAAACGTAATATTTATCGCTGTAGTGGTTGCACGCGATTCAAATAGAGGAGAAACGTAATTAAACTTTCAGGACGAATACGGAGGATTATGCAAATGTGTTACTTTGACAACGGAAGCTGCGTCGCGTTGCATTGGAAATGGGAAAAGCGATTTGGAATTCGTGACGAGTTGCTTATCGGCAACCGACCACTGACAGAAACTACATCGAACTGTTGCCGGCTAATCTTTGTTTCCAATCTATCGCGTTACCAAGTGCCTTCGCTGATATATGCACTCGAAACGCTATTCTAAGGTAAATGTTGCTAACATTGATTTATTTATTTATTTATTTGATAAACAGGGGGGAAAAAGAGAATCCTTTTTGGTGTACAATAGTATTTAGGGTAAATTACCACGTCCTGTTCCTGTTCCTATAATTGCCACTTGAATCCGTTTATTTTGTGGAGCTGTAGAGAGGGGATAGGATAGGAAAAGGAAGGGTGTTGCGTTTCGTCCTGGGCCTGCTAGTGGACTCATCAGTGCGGCTACCTAGCAGGCCTTGCTTTAGACGCTGGGATATTGGAAGGTATTTTATTTTTGTCGAAATACTATTGAGGAGAGGGGATAGAATAGGAAAAAAGAAGGGTGTTGCGTTTCGTCCTGCGCCTGCTAGTGGACTCATCAGTGCGGCTACCTAGCAGGCCTTGCCTTAGACACTGGGATATTGGAAGGTATTTTATTTTTGTCGAAATACTATTGAGGAGAGGGGATAGAATAGGAAAAAGGAAGGGTGTTGCGTTTCGTGCTGGGCCTGCTAGTGGACTCATCAGTGGCGGCTACCTAGCAGGCCTTACCTTAGGCACTGGGATATTGGAAGGTATTTTATTTTTGTCGAAATACTATTGAGGAGAGGGGATAGAATAGGAAAAAAGAAGGGTGTTGCGTTTCGTCCTGCGCCTGCTAGTGGACTCATCAGTGCGGCTACCTAGCAGGCCTTGCCTTAGACACTGGGATATTGGAAGGTATTTTATTTTTGTCGAAATATTATTGAGGAGAGGGGATAGAATAGGAAAAAGGAAGGGTGTTGCGTTTCGTCCTGGGCCTGCTAGTGGACTCATCAGTGCGGCTACCTAGCAGGCCTTACCTTAGACACTGGGATATTGGAAGGTATTTTATTTTTGTCGAAATACTATTGAGGAGAGGGGATAGAATAGGAAAAAAGAAGGGTGTTGCGTTTCGTCCTGCGCCTGCTAGTGGACTCATCAGTGCGGCTACCTAGCAGGCCTTGCCTTAGACACTGGGATATTGGAAGGTATTTTATTTTTGTCGAAATACTATTGAGGAGAGGGGATAGAATAGGAAAAAAGAAGGGTGTTGCGTTTCGTCCTGCGCCTGCTAGTGGACTCATCAGTGCGGCTACCTAGCAGGCCTTGCCTTAGACACTGGGATATTGGAAGGTATTTTATTTTTGTCGAAATACTATTGAGGAGAGGGGATAGAATAGGAAAAAGGAAGGGTGTTGCGTTTCGTGCTGGGCCTGCTAGTGGACTCATCAGTGGCGGCTACCTAGCAGGCCTTACCTTAGGCACTGGGATATTGGAAGGTATTTTATTTTTGTCGAAATACTATTGAGGAGAGGGGATAGAATAGGAAAAAAGAAGGGTGTTGCGTTTCGTCCTGCGCCTGCTAGTGGACTCATCAGTGCGGCTACCTAGCAGGCCTTGCCTTAGACACTGGGATATTGGAAGGTATTTTATTTTTGTCGAAATATTATTGAGGAGAGGGGATAGAATAGGAAAAAGGAAGGGTGTTGCGTTTCGTCCTGGGCCTGCTAGTGGACTCATCAGTGCGGCTACCTAGCAGGCCTTGCCTTAGACACTGGGATATTGGAAGGTATTTTATTTTTGTCGAAATACTATTGAGGAGAGGGGATAGAATAGGAAAAAGGAAGGGTGTTGCGTTTCGTCCTGGGCCTGCTAGTGGACTCATCAGTGGCGGCTACCTAGCAGGCCCTGCCTTAGACGTTGGGATATTCGAAGGAAGGTTAAAGACGGTATATATATGGGCGAGGTAGTTGGAGCGAGTACTTTCGAGAAAGTCCTATTTCATATGTCCCTTTAGTGGTGGGTGCAGGAGAGCCGCCACAATTTAATAGCAAAGTAATTTATCTTTATACATATCCTCATACTTTATACAATTCCTTAATGATAATATAGGTCTATTATAGATTATTTAAAGTTTATTACTACTACAGTGGTTAGGAATTAATTAAGCTAGACTATTCGATGAATTATCTCTTAGCGCTAGATATGGCAATACAACTTAACTTAAAACAACTTAAAACAACTTCTCACTACCACGTCTTGTCGACTTCTCCTTTCTTTCGGCTGAAAACGTCCCTTTTCATGAGTTTTCTATTTCCCTACCGCGCAATCTTTTTTTCACGCAATTCTTCGGGCGCGTCTATGCCCAAATATGGTCATATGCGCTTTCGTCTACGCTTCGCACCCCCTTTTCCAATAGAACCTCGAGAGCGTTGCTGGGCCCGCTGACCCATTTGTTTTTCCCGTCCCTTTTTACCTGCAGGACACACTTTCACTTTAGATGACTATGCTTTTCATGATACTACAATAAGTAAACAAATGTATACCCGTAGGCTTAATTATATTGTCGCGTAGCGAGTGTTAGAGGGTGAGAGCCTGCCGTAGCAACAATAAAGCCCAAGGAACCAGTACTTGTTAATTTTGCAGCTGGTCAGCACGTGAACCCAAGATTTGGGATAGTTGTAATTTCGCTATTTCCGCGTGTGATTTCAAAGTCGAGGCGATCCTTGGTTTTTATTGCTGGCTGCCGAGTTCCGGGTAGGTAACGGGAAAGACGGAATGACCGTTGACGGGGAAGTGGGAAATTCCAAGGGGTAACATACTCCTTAACTCTCTCCATCGGGACTCTTCCCCACCATTCGAAAATAGAAAATATAAAATGGTACGCCGGTCAACGAAAGGCCTGTCTGCGTCTATCGCTCGTCGAAAGAATAAAGTAACGTTAAACGAATCGAATTGTATCTTCCTCGCCTCACCGAGTTCCGGTCTACACAAATTTTTCATTCGAAATTTTGTAGTTCGGTTTACGTAACAACGCACAGATATCGTATATTCGTTTACACTTAATTATTTATGAATAAATATGAGGAGATAAATGTGCTCTGTTGAATATTAAAACGTGACCGATATAATTATAGAGCATTGGGCGTGCCATAATTCATTAAGGCGCGACGTTTAATATGTATCTAATATCTGTTACACAAACTGACGTGCTAATACATGTAAAACGTGTTTCTATTTCAATGAAAAGTTTTCGGATGACAGTACGAAGGACATTGGACTTTGTTGTATATTTTCGCTAAATTAGTAACGAATTTATTGTACTGAACATATAAAAAGAATATTTATAAATAAAGGAGCGGTTGAAGAATATTATGCTCCAAACTGGAAAGATCTCTATGTTAACCTCTTGGTTTACAGTAACGAAACACACGCGTTCTATGAATTATGGCGCAAATTCAACAAAACAAATTCTATTGAGGGTAAAATATAATTTGAACTGTAATCTTAGCTTTATTTTACGCGATTGCGGATTGTAAAAGGAAAATTGCGTATAACATTCATTTTTCAATTGCGTATATACCATTTCTACTTGATGTAATATGAAAGCGATGATCAACTAACGCTAGCTTACGTAGGTAATAAAATAATCGTAGGGAAAAGGGTTAAATACGTTTTAAAATAATGAAATAAAGTTACGCGCGAACCTTCAAGTGGCAATAAGTACGTGGTACCGTATCCAATATGGAGCTCCTAAAAATTGCGATGGTTCAAAATTTAAAAGCTTCTAAATTCCAAAACGTAGAACTCTAGCCACTTAAGATATCCGCAAGCTTCGGGGAATTCGACATTTTTAGAAATCGCGGAAAGCTTGAAACTTGGAACGTTGAAAACATAAACGCTGGATAAATTTGCAAAATGGTTGAAAGCAAGGAGGTTACGTAGACGGTCGGAATCGACAGTGGGATTTGGAAAATCTATTAGCATAGCAACAAAGTAAAGTGACGAATGTTGGAAGCGGAATGGATCGATACGAGGCTTGTTTCGGTATTGATTTCCATTTCAAATCGGATGCAGTTGCAGTGCTTATCGGATACCGGTGTCTCAGGTCAGGTCAGGTTGTACGGCGATGTGTATTTGCATAGATACGATCTGATTGAAATAAGGTGAACACTTGATTCGATATTGCCAAGTATTTCCTCTTCGGACTCTATTCACTTGATCGCGCGCTTTCTTCGAAAACAAACGCGAAATACTCGCTCTGCTTTTATCGCGGGTATCGCACTTATCGCTCTATAATACCATTATTAATTACCCCGCTATTCTACGCTATAAATTGCACCACTATTTCGAGGTAAACGTGCCGCTGAACATATTAAAATGTGACCAATATAATTATGAAGTATAGGACGCGTGATAATTCAATAAAAACAATATTATGCTCCAAAACTGGAACGATTCTTAGGTTAACAAATTTCTAAAACGAGTTAAATAAAGTTACTCGAAGCGCGAACCGTGAAGTGACATTAATCGGTACATCTACCCTAGGCGTTGCAAAGAAGATTAATGAATTAAAGTTGCGCAAGAAGAGAATCTAACATGTGTTCCCAAATCGATCGCAAGAGTGCGAATTTTTGTTTTTCTGTTCTTCCGCACAGACGAGCTGTGTCTTCCGTTAGCGTTGCGATCGTGTTTAGCAGAGCTCGCGCAATGTCCTCGTAAGATAAACACGTGCTCGTGTATTATTACCTTTTCGTTCATTAAATATATATATATATATATATATATATATATATATATATATATATATTTAATTTAATATTCATAAAGATAAAGGTATTGTGGAGCTGTAGAGAGGGGATAGAATAGGAAAAAGGAAAGGTGTTGCGTTTCGTCCTGGGCCTACTAGTGGACAAATCAGTGCGGCTACCTAGCAGGCCCTGCCTTAGACGTTGGGATATTGGAAGGAAAGTTAAAGGTGGTATATATATGGACGAGGTAGTTGGAGCGAGTACTTTCGAGAAAGTCCTAATTTCGTATGTCCCTCTAGTGGTAGGTGGAGGATAGCCGCCACACCGTCTTCAAAATGTTAATAGTTGGACAAAGTGTGGAGCTGTAGAGAGGGGATAGAATAGGAAAACGGAAGGGTGTTGCGTTTCGTCCTGGGCCTGTGCTAGTGGAGTCATCAGTGCGGCTACCTAGCAGGCCCTGCCTTAGACTTAGGATATTGGAAGTGTGGAGCTGTAGAGAGGGGATAGGGTAGGAAAAAGGAAGGGTGTTGCGTTTCGTCCTGGGCCTACTAGTGGACTCATCAGTGCGGCTACCTAGCAGGCCCTGCCTTAGACGTTGGATATTGGAAGGAAGGTTAAAGGCGGTATATACATGGACGAGGTAGTTGGAGCTAGTACTTTCGAGAAAGTCCTAATTTCGTATGTCCCTCTAGTGGTAGGTGGAGGATAGCCGCCACACCGTCTTCAAAATGTTAATAGTTGGACAAAGTGTGGAGCTGTAGAGAGGGGATAGAATAGGAAAACGGAAGGGTGTTGCGTTTCGTCCTGGGCCTGTGCTAGTGGACTCATCAGTGGCGGCTACCTAGCAGGCCCTGCCTTAGACGTTGGATATTGGAAGGAAGGTTAAAGGCGGTATATATATGGACGAGGTAGTTGGAGCGAGTACTTTCGAGAAAGCCTATTTCGTCGTATGTCCCTCTAGTGGTCGGTGCAGGAGAGCCGCCACAGGTATTTTATTCGATTCTCTGCAACTTGAACTCTGTCAAATTGTAACAATTCTGTCGACCGGTGTATTTCAATCGGATCGAATTGCCGCGGGCGAATCGGTTACAAAAGAGTAACAGCTTCGACGCGTATAAAGCGATATAAAATTTACATCCGACGCGGAGGAGGAAACGTTAACTTCGAGATAAAAGTTGCAGCCGGTTAATACGTCGCGGCGCGTCCAGGCGACTCTGTATTTTTATGCATTCGGGCGCGCAATTTTACGGACGGACGTTCCTGCGGAATGAAATTTACGTCGGAGGCGAGAAAGACGAGGATGCGTATCGACGGGATTCGCGTTTACTCTGACAAAAATTGTCGATTGAAGCCGCAATGGCGTGGCATTAGACGCGTTACGATGCAACGAGCGACGCTCGGCGAGTCGCGCGCGGGCAAATGGCAGATCGGAACGACATTAGCCGAACGGCGCGCTAAATTCGCGACGCGCTAATAACGTCGAACAGCGTGTGTCGCGCAGCAGCCCTAGATAAATATGTATGACGCGAGCGAGCGAGAACGCGCGCGAGGCAACGCTTCATTCATAAACAAATCGCTTTCGTCGTGTCCGTTTGTTTGGATTTGCAACACAATGGCGGACAATAAAGTACAATGCGGTACGTCATCTGCACTTCGGGCCCGTCCGCGCGCATAACTCCTGTATTTGTCGATACGCTTCAACAATACGCCCGCGTTACACACGTTCGATTCTGCAAAATTGTCCGCCGGCCTGATTTCCCCCCCCCCCCTGCAACATTTAACAAAACCGCGGCTATTTATCCTGTCGATTTGCGCTCTCCTCCTGCCCCGCCGCGCCAAGTCCATCGACGTTTTCACGGCGCGGCGCGCGGCAGCGTAACGTCCCGTAAAAACGAACAGCTTACGTAAGGTAGGGTAGACGACCCACGCCAGTCTTCCTATAATTGTCGCTTTAATTCGTTTTATTTAATAGTCTAGTGCACGATAAATCGCGTGTATCGGAAACAATGAATTATCCGAGCACTTATTTACAATTCCCATAGTTTTAAAAAACGCTGTTGCTTTATTCGATTCCGTATAAGAATGGGATAGTCTATTCTACGTTTCGTCAATGGTAGAACGCGGAGCGAGTTTGACGGGTGTTTGTTATCTTATAGCGTTGTGAAACAACGAACACGGAGGATCGTAACTCACAAAGATTTAACGTTGTCCAGGAAGCGTCATACGAGAGAATATCTTAACCCGAAACTGAAACTTCTGATGTAACCGTGCGCGCACACATAGAAGAGGGACAGCGGTGTAGAGCAGCGATGGTTTCTCTTTGAGAACTTCATCCCTTGATCCTGTTTCGCGGTCAACTCTACTAAGTTTCAACCACGCTCTCATTTAAATATCTATACGCGGCCGGCGCGTAACAACAGACCACACTGGAATTCCACGATTGAGTAATTATGTAATTTGCCCGCCCACGTATTAGCGGTGCCCCTGTGCACGTTTCTACGCAATCTTGTGGTTGCCTATAATTTAGTTAAGATCATTAGTTACGCGCAAACTCTACGCCCTCAATTAACCCTCTGCTTGCGCACCGGATCTGGCCAAATAGTAACTAACTTGTTTTCGTCCGACGAATCGGCGCGTCGGCTTTTAAAGCAAACGAATTAATGTAATCGATAGGTGACTTCGGAGACTCGAGGGAGTTATGTAATAGCTTTCGATTCGAAAGGTTAGAAATTTGTAAAGGTGGCATTTGTAGGCTTGGGGTTCCGATGTTTGCAATTCGAAAGGTTGCAGATTCGAAAGCGTACAAATTCTGAGGCTTGCAAATTCCATGGTTTGTAAATTCCAAGGTTTGTAAATTCCAAGGTTTGTAAATTCCAAGGTTTGCAAATTTCAAGGCATACAAATTCGAAGGCTTGTTAATTCGAAGGCTTACTAATTCCAAGCAATACAAATTCGAAAGCGTGCAAATACGAAGGCGTGCAAATTTCGAGCCTTGCAAATTCGGAAGATTGCAAATTCGAAGCCTCACTAATTCAAAACCTTACTAATTCCAAGCCTTACAAATTCGAAGGTTTGCAAATTACAAGGCTTGCAAATTTCGAGCCTTGCAAATTCGAAAGATTGCAAATTCGAAGCCTTACTAATTCAAAACCTTACTAATTCCAAGCCTTACTAATTCCAAGCCTTACAAATTCAAAGGTTTGCAAAATCCAAGGCTTGCAAATTTCGAGCCTTGCAAATTCGGAAGATTGCAAATTCGAAGCCTTACTAATTCAAAACCTTACTAATTCCAAGCCTTACTAATTCCAAGCCTTACAAATTCGAAGGTTTGCAAAATCCAAGGCTTGCAAATATCGAGCCTTGCAAATTCGAAAGATTGCAAATTCGAAGCCTTACTAATTCCAAGCCTTACTAATTCCAAGCTTTACTAATTCCAATCCTTACTAATTCCAATCCTTACTAATTCCAAGCCTTAATAATTCCAATCCTTACTAATTCCAATCCTTACTAATTCCAAGCCTTAATAATTCCAAGCCTTACTAATTCCAAGCCTTACTAATTCCAATCCTTACTAATTCCAATCCTTACTAATTCCAAGCCTTAGAAATTCGAACGCTTGCAAATTCCAAGCCTTACAAATTCGAAAGCGTGCAAATTCCAAGGCTTGCAAATTTGAAGCTTTGCAATTTCGAAGCCTAACTAATTCGAAGCTTTACTAATTCTAAACCTTACTAATTCCAAGCCTTACTAATTCCAAGCCTTAATAATTCCAAGCCTTACTAATTCCAAGCCTTACTAATTCCAATCCTTACTAATTCCAATCCTTACTAATTCCAAGCTTTACTAATTCCAAGCCTTAGAAATTCGAACGCTTGCAAATTCCAAGCCTTACAAATTCGAAAGCGTGCAAATTCCAAGGCTTGCAAATTTGAAGCTTTGCAATTTCGAAGCCTAACTAATTCGAAGCTTTACTAATTCTAAACCTTACTAATTCCAAGCCTTACTAATTCCAAGCCTTACTAATTCCAAGCCTTACTAATTCCAAGCTTTACTAATTCCAAGCCTTACAAATTCAAAAGTGTGCAAATTCCAAGGCTTGCAAATTTGAAGCTTTGCAATTTCGAAGCCTAACTAATTCGAAGCTTTACTAATTCGAAGCCTTACTAATTCCAAGCTTTACTAATTCTAAACCTTACTAATTCCAAGCTTTACAAATTCGAAAGCGTGCAACTTCCAAGGCTTGCAAATTTCAAATCTTCGAAATTTGAAGCTTTACAAATTCCAAGCCTTACAAATTAGAAATCGTGCAAATACGAAGGCTTGCAAATTCCAAGCCATGCAAATTCGAAGCTTTACTAATTTCAAGCCTCACAAATTCGAAGCTTTATTAATTCGAAAGTTTGCAAAATCAAAGGCTTGCAAATTCAAAGTTTGAAAGTTAAAAGGATGACACGTGAAAAGCTAGGCAATTCAAAGGCTTGGAAATCTATAGAATTCATAATATTGATTCACAAACATAATTAATGTATTAATCTATATACATAGCAAAGGATTGTTTGACTCGTATATAATAATAACAATAATTCGAAATTTAAAGGCTTCACAATTTACCAGCTACAAAATTTAAAGGCTTGGAACTCGAAAGCTAGCAAATTCAATTAATATAAACATCAACAACCACGTTACCGTTCCACATTTCTTCAGTTCTGTTTCCAGTTTTACACGAAGCTTCCACCAACCCTTAGCTTCCTTACCATTACGCATTGCATTCATTAATGTATATACTAAACGGTTTTATAACCCGTATACAATACTACTAATAAATACAAAGACGAGGAAATTGCAATTAAAACAGAATTGCAATAATACTTTGGAAACTCTTATCGCGCTTGCTACTGTATCTGGCGAACGGCGACGAAATCGAGGCGACCAGCACGAACGGGGCGCGGCACTAAATTGCCGTTAAATGGAAGGTTAATAGATAAGCCGAAAGACAAGAAAATAGATGTAGCGTGGCGGTGGACAGATTCGGTGGAAGTTGGCGTAATTACGTGCGTATGTAGAGCGTAATGCTGGTCGGTTTCTAGGCCGACATTAGAGTTTACTTGGTGTCCATAGCAGCGTCGTGTTACCTGTCTAGAGTTAATTAACTTAATTAATGGATTGGCCACACCGTCGGAGTTTACTTAGCGATGGCCAGGCTAACGGTAGCCGAAGCCGGTAACAAACATCAAAGATAAATCGTCCAAGTTCCGAGAGAGAAGCCTATTGAGAAACGTTCCTTACGGATAAACAGGCAGACCACCCTGTGTCGCTGTAGGAAGTTTCACTTACTGTGCCTCGCCGGCATTCGTCCCCGAAACGAATGCCATTGTTCGAAAAGAAAGACACGCCAACTCCCGCTCTCCCACCCTTTCAAAACTCTTTCTTCTCTGCTCTCGATTATTAATACGCGCCCTGTAATTAACTCTGCTGTTGCACTTTTCGTTCTTACCCCGCAGTGGCGGACAACAGTTTCGTCGATTAATTTAAGGTATACACATTCTAAATATTTAAATACACTAGCTACTGATATAGATCTTTTTCCTTTTTTTTTTATACTGTTAATTAATATTTTCCGATGATGCTTAAGTGGGGAGGGAGGGGGTTTTTCCAAGCCCGCCGTTCACAACACCTACGAACGTGAGCCTTGACAGTGGCACAACGCTCCCAACATTGACCGGTATAAACGAAAGCTTGGACACGGCAGAGTGGGCTCTTCGAGGTCTTGGAACGCTCAGATCGGACAATAACCTGTTAATTAATATATCTTCTAATGATCCTCGAGCGGTGAAGGAGTTTCTCCAAGCCTACCGTTCAAAACATCTACGAACGTGACTTTTAGCAGTGGTCGACGTAACCAAACACCTGTGATTGAAAATGCACAACGAAGTCCAATGATCTTCGTACAGTCACACGAAAACTTTTCACTTAAACAGAAACACGTTTTACGTATATCAGCACGTCAGTTAGCGTAACAGATACAAGATACAGTGCTGCCTTGGATATTGGCCGAGGTTTTGCGTTGGATTATTGGCCGGTCGCTATCCCCACCAGTTGTAGTTCCAAGTCGTGTTCTATCTCACTCCACCTCCACGTGTATTGTTTCGCGTTCTTTGTCACGCAGTAGACTTGTAGTCGTGACGGATTCAGCCAATGACTATAATACGCGTGACCTAAGGTGTCGCTAATATGCGACACCTTCAGTCACACGTATTATATTCATTGGCTGAATCGGCCACGACTGCAAGTCTACTGCATGACAAAGGACGCGAAACAAAACACGTGGAGGTAGAGTGAGATAGGACGACTTGGAACTACAACTGAATCACATTGGTGTAAACCTAATTTCTTTTCTCGCGAGGTTGTGGGGAAATGTTCAAGATGATACCTGGCAGGGTCCGCTCTCGCGAATCCTTAGCGAATATGAAGGACCTACTACTATGCATGTAGCATCCAAGAATTCGGAAGAAAGATTTTCTACTGGCTAAAGGGCGGAGCGAGCGACCAGCTCCCCTTGCCCCTGTGCCGTTCAGCTTGTAGAACGCTCGCCAACAAGTCATCACTGCACTGTACTTACATTCACCCTACGTTTCGCGTTCGCGTGGACAGAAATGTTCAGACCTGGCTGCGCGTATCGCGTAAACATCGATAGAACGAGAGGAAAAAAAGAATGCATCTTGTTAGGATGTTATTCGCGAAAAGCTCTCCGGTGCCCGGAAAGTGATTACTCGGGAAGCAGAGCGGCGTACGCGCGTGTATAAATTTCGCGGCAACAACGCGGTTGCCATTCCGAAACTTTCTATGCTTATGCAGACGGGGAAAAGCTTCGGTTGGCTTTGCTAAATGGGCTAACCTAGGCCAGATCTAACACGCGGCGAACCCATCCACCTTTGGATAAGCTAACCCTGTAATTCACTCTGGGAACGAGCGAACGCGTTACCATTGCCGCGGCCAAATATTTCGTCCCATTTTTACGGAATTAGTTTGCCAAGTTCACCGCGGATTTATGTTTAACCCTTTACAAATAACGCGGCGAAATGTAAGATGACGATTTTGACGGGCGTTGCGTAAATAAATAGTCAAACTTCTGCAAGAAGATAACCGAGTGTGAGGGGTTTACTCAGGATTTAGAGTTTTTTTTACACCCTCACCTCGGTAGATATCGAACGACTTACGTCCTTCAACGGAGCAAATAAATATACGCGATCGCCGATCTCGCCACTTATAATTGTCGTGATTTCGCAAAGTTCTATATCTTCGGTTGTTCCAAATTATCCGCGCGTATCTTATACTCGTGGAACATCGTTAAAAAGTTAATGCCATTTTCCATAAATGTCGCTGAAAAGTGGCTCTATTCCTTGAGCGTGTTTCGCCGGGGAAAATTGCGTTCGAAGCGATCGAGGAGGGTCAGGAGATCCCGAGGATTTCCTCCTAAGCGTGCCATAAATCGAAAGTTTTCCGCTTGCCGCGATCGTACGGCAAATCGGATTATGAAATTGAATAGTCCCGAAGCCAGAGTCCCAACCTCTGTCTTTCTTCGCGGCGAAAGGGAAGATGGAATTCTACCTTCCGGCCGTTCTACCGGAGATCCTACTCCTACGCGGCGCAGTTTATTTGTCTCTGGATCAACGTATTTCGCCGCGCCCCGCCGATGGATACACGCGATATTACGTTAAGCAAACGTCGCAACAAATACGAAACGAAATCAAGCCGACCGAATGCCGCGAGCGTTGGCCAACCCTCCGGGCAAATTTCCACCGCAAATCGGCTTCAATCGTGCCGCGTTTTACCTCAAAGGTCCCTCGAATTAAGTCCTTCGAGAACTTTCCATCCTGGCGTAATTTAATCGCCAACTTTCTCTTCGAGATAACTACCATTTCGACCTTATTGTCCGCGCGTAATCGCCGCCAACCTAAACCACTCGACGAAACCTCGCAATCGATTTTTAGTTCGTACAGTAATTCAACGACGGCTAGTGACTATATGGATTTTAATGCATTCGTGGGAAATTTTGATGGGTAAAAAGACAGAGAATGTTTTTAATATGCGAGAAGATAGAAAATATTCGCGGCGAATTGGAAATTGTTGTATTTGGAGGACGAATCGAATCGATAACTTAAATCCCAGTTCTTTCATTTTGTTAATAGTAATAGGAATTTCGGTAAAGATTCGCAGTCAACTGACAGCTGTTAAGAAGCAAATTATTCTTTATCTTTGGAGACACGCGTAGCCTAGAATTAAGAGTAACATGAAACTGAAACGTTACATAAATTAACCCTTTTGCTGTTAAGACTGTATGCGGTACAGGTATTTCTAAAAGAATAAATTATTGATCTAAGATGGTGCACAAGTATAGGGCTCCTTTTAGATCTCAAAAAATAGCCTCCAACATTGTTTATGTTTTCGCTGTTTGCAATGGAAATGCACAGAATCTAGAAACCTCCTTCACTAAGATTTATACCACTTACAATTGTTAGAATTCTAGAATCGTTTGCAATTGTTGCACGATGTTATCATTTTAGTATACTAAAGTATACTTCTTTGTAAATAAGTTATCTCTATACTAAAGTATACTTCTTTGTAAATAAGTTATCTCTATACTAAAGTATACTTCTTTGTAAATAAGTTATCTCTATACTAAAGTACACTCCTTTGTAATTAAGTTATCTCTACACAAAAGTAAACCTCTTTCTACCAAGGAAATAATGGTAGATATTTGCAAAGCTCCAGTGATTGAACTACGATAAATCTTCGTTTACATTTCGCGCAGAAAAGCACGAGACACCGAATATCCTACGAAAAAATGTACCGCTGCAAATTTATACAATTTTTACCTTAAATTCGTCGGCGATCGTTTCGAGTGCCTCGATGCTTCGAACGTTAATCGGTATCGTTGCAGCGAAAGGGTTAAATCAGCCTCAGTAGAGCGAAAAAATATAAATCGACTTGGGAATCGATAAAGAAAAAAAGAGAAAACGGTGATCGGAAAAGGCGAGCGGAGCGTTTCTTCGAAATCGTGTAAATCCGAGCGAACGGCAGGCGTGCGGGGGATATTAAAAAATAAATCGCAGTTTCCAGAGACAGCGAATAAAAACGCTGATACCGCGTCCCCGTCGATCGTTGCGAGTGGCATTCATAGAACCGTCATCGTTGCCGCTCCAAGACATCCCGATATCCCCCCGCGATGTAATTTCTCCGCGAGATTTTTCTTCCTCGTCTGATTCGCTCGACCCCGTTTTCACGACCGTTAAATATCGATCGTTCACCGTCCCCCTCGTCACCTCGACGACCCCCGAGACAATTAAAGATCTTATCGTTGGTAACTCGAGCGGCGTAAAAAAAATTCTGTTCGTAAGTATTTCGCAGGCGAGCCGCTTATCCGTGTAAAGCGGAATTACGGTTGCCGGTCGCAGCCGCACGCGGTTCTTGCCACCGATCCGCGCGCAGAGTTGCGTTCAAAAATCGGCCAAACGATTTTAATCGCATCGCGTAAAACACTTCGATTGCGTCCCGGGTGTAATCGATACACCGCTGCTGGTAATTCGAATCGCTCGCGGAACTGTAATTCTGCCCCGTTATTAAAGTATCCTCCTAATTGGCGCGGCATTCGCGTGCATCTACGTTTCGCGCGATGCGAACGGAGCAGGAGATCCATTCGGATTAAAGGGAACCGTTTATGGAATTTATCGAGGATACGTATATACAGAGTTGTGTGTGTGTGTCTGTTTTTTTTTTAGCCAACTGTGGCATGCATTTTGTGGGAGAAGATACGAAGAAGATAAAACTTGATCCGTTGCGATTCGTAGTTATTTTAGATGTATTGAGGAAGATGTTAACGACGCGCTCCGAATCAGATAGCAAGAAATTAGGCCTGTAATTTTTTTTAAAAAGGATTATTGATAAGCTTTTTGAAACATGGATTTGAGGAGGCAAGCAAAAGCTGAGTAAGACGCAATACTATCAATGTTTGTCTTGATATCAGAAGAAGCTTGTTAAATATCACACGAAATTGGATTTGAAGAGGCAAGTAAAAGCTGAGTAAGACGCAATACTATTAATGTTGTCTTGATATCAGAAGAAGCTTGTTAAATATGACACAAAATTAGATTTGAAGAGGCAAATCAAAGCTGAATAAGACGCATTGCTATTAATGTTTTTCTGGATATCACAAGAAGCTTGTTAAATATGACACAAAATTAGATTTGAAGACGTACGTAAAAGCTGAGTAAGACACGATGCTATTAGTGCTTGTGTTGATGTCTCAAAAATCTTATGAAATATCACACGAAATTGGACTTGAAGAAGCAAGTAAAAGCTGAGTAAGACGCAATACTATTAGTGCTTCTATTGATGTCTCAAAAATCTTGTTAAATATCACACGAAATTGGACTTGAAGAAGCAAGTAAAATCTGAGTAAGACGTAATACTATTAGTGCTTCTGTTGATGTCTCAAAAATCTTGTTAAATATCACACGAAATTGGATTTGAAGAGGCAAGTAAAAACTAAGTAAGACGCGATACTATTCATGCTTTTTTGATATCACAAGAAGCTTGTTAAATATCACACGAAATTGGATTTGAAGAAGCAAGTAAAAGCTGAGTAAGACGTAATACTATTAGTGCTTCTGTTGATGTCTCAAAAATCTTGTTAAATATCACACGAAATTGGATTTGAAGAGGCAAGTAAAAACTAAGTAAGACGCGATACTATTCATGCTTTTTTGATATCACAAGAAGCTTGTTAAATATCACACGAAATTGGATTTGAAGAAGCAAATCAAAGCTGAATAAGACGCGATACTATTAATGCTGCTTTGATATCACAAGAAGCATGTTAAATATCACACGAAATTGAATTTGAAGAGGCAAGTAAAAGTTGAGCAAGACACGATACTAGTAGTGATTCTGTTAATGTCTCAAAAATCTGGTTAAATGTCACACGAAATTGGACTTACAGAGGCAAATCAAAGCTGAATAAGACGCGATACTATTAATGCTTTTTAGATATCACAAGAAGCATGTTAAATATCACACGAAATTGGATTTTAAGAGGCAAGTAAAATTGCACTAACAACAATAAGAACATTTCTAAACGCGCTTCTTCGCAATCGTTACCTACTTAACAGCTTGTAAAAATTGATGCTAATTCCAGAGGAGCGTATTTTAAAATTTCAAGCAAAACAATATGTGAGCCGTTTATTTGGAAAATGGCTTAAGTCCATTATAAATTGGATTACTTAAGGAATTGCGTCGGAATTATTTTAAAAATATTGATAACCGATATGTTGTCAGCGATAACATGCCAGTGTAATATCTTCTTGTCTCTGAAAGTGTGTAATTCATCAATCCAATTACCTTATTCATTAATTACAGTTACTTAAAAAGTAACGCGTTTTTGGTGGCTATAAGTGAACTTACGCCACTTTCAAAAACAAACGGCTAGCATAATCTTACTTTACATTCCTATTACATTATTACTCCTTCTAATCCTACATTCCCCATTACATTCTAATTCCTTTTATTCCTCTACAATCTATCTCAACATATAATCTTACTTTTCCATCCAATTCGTTTCCCAAAGTTTCAAACGCGTAAAGATCAGGCTTTGCTACTTCTCCGACGCATTCGAAATCGGCATCGGGAACAAAATTTACGCCGTCTAAATCGCGCAATTTAAAATTGATAATTTGACGCCGATTCATTGGCGCGTCGGCGAGACTTTAATTCGGCAACAAAAAAAGGGGGAAACGAAAAGGCGAGTTTATTAGGCGGCTGGGTTTTGAGAAGCACAGCTTCGGAAGTGTCGCGAAAGAAAATTCCTCCGGTAACGTTATCGCGGCAAGTAGCAATTCTTGCCAGGCTGCTTCGAGAGCTTCGGCGAAATATTTCGAGCTTTTTATTCCCGTCTCCCGGTTTGCTTCTTTCCGCGTCTGAAAATTCCAAAACGTTCCACCTTATGGAAATGTCCCTCGAACGGGCAAAAGCCATTTCGTTAAGCTGCTGCTCCAAGCAATTTTTAGCGCGGAAAAATTTAGCGACTCCTCATTTCCCTTTGCTCTCTGCCTGCTACCCCCTCTGCTCTTCTCCTTCCCCTTTGGATTTCTTCTTTTCAACGGTCCTCAATTCTGCCTTAATAGAACGTCGACTTCGTCGTCGTCGTCGTCGTCGTCGGGGCTTCGCGTATCGTCGTAAGGAAAACCAGAAACGCGCGCGCGCCCCGTTTCTAACCGATGTATTCCGACCTTCTACCTTTTCCCCGTCCTTCTTTATTCTTTCGCCAATTACTCGCCTGCACTGCCGGTTTGATCGTGGCTCGTTCCACTGCAATTCGGATGATAAAGGGAACCTCTTACACGGAGACTTCCCCGCGTTCCTTCCCTACTTGTCCCTTCCTTTCCTTTATCTCTTTTATAGTTTTGCGCTTTAGTGTATTTTCTTTTCTTTGCGCGCGCGTTCGTGTTTCACTCGAATTACAATACAGGGGTCTCGTGGAACGAGGCAAAGGATTAACCCCTTGCCAAACCGTTTTCTTATTATTCGATGCACGCCGGGTAAATTATTCGTTAGCTTCACACGATATCATATGCAAAAAGTATTCAAAGCGTTACGTGTAATTTTTAAACGAATCGCTCTCAATCTTACGAACCGAAACCGAAAATCAACGTTAGAATTGAACACTTTATGGCTGCTAGCCTGGTGCCATATCAATTAATAGAAGATGGAGAAGTGTATGGGAACGGAGGTCACAGAGAATGTGAGCGAAAGAGAGGGAGAACGTGACAGACTTGGAAAAGAAAGGTTCTAGAGTTTCGTGTCCCAGGTCTGCTAGTGGACTCGTCAATAAGGCTAACCTAGCAGACCCTGCCTTAGACTAGGAATATTAGGAGGCGAATTTAGAAGTGATATACAGTGTTGCTTTGGATATTGGCCGAGGTTCGGGACCGAATCTGGCCAAAGTTGAAAGGAGGTAGATCTTTCAGGAAATCGAGTGTCTCCTTGTTCATAGAGAGCGAGTGAGATAGAGATACACAGTAGGACTCATCGACATTTCACGGTAGGTGTAAAAACATATGTACTTGGCCAGCGGGACAGTTTGGAAGCCAGTTCCAAGGGGGATAGCGACCGGCAAATATCCAAGGCAAAACCCCCGCCAATATCCAAAGCAATACTGTATATGGGAACCAGTAGTAGCAACGAGTACTTGCGAGAAAGACTTGAGTCGCGAATCCCTCTATCGGTAGCTCTACGTGATAGTCGCCACAATATTGTTGCAATTAGAGTCCTCTTTTATTGACCCACTACTTTGATTCGTATCAGGAGTGTGACTCGTCGTTGCGAGCCAAGGTTTTAAAAGAATGTCGCGCGAGTGGCAAAGGGAAAAGGCGACGCGTTTGCAACGGAAGAACAGTGAGAGAAATCGGCGTAACTTCGATTCCCCCGGGGGAATAAAGTTATCGTTGGCAACGAGACGCTTCGAGAATAATTGTTTTCGTTCGGTCACGTGAAGCTCGAAGAATTTCGTGGAACGCCGCGGCGCCGTTGAAGCGTTAAAACATCTGCTCCGTGGAAAAGCATTCGGCTATGCCGGCTGCCACGGCATACAAAACCGCTCGCAGCCTTCCTTTCCGCGAGTCGCAACGTGCATTTTGATTTCGACTACTTCCTTTCGCTCACGTTCCCTACCTCGCAACCGCTGTAATTACATTCCGCTGCGAAATATAATTACACCCAACAAACTATACTTGATTACCGGGAACTTGCAATTTTGTCGCGGCATATATACGTACATGGATCGGGGATGAAATTATTGGAATGCAAAATACGGGACGGCGCGAAATTATTGGCAAGGCGGAGAAGTTTAATAGAAACAGGAGAAGTGTATACGCGTGTACCTCGCTTTGCGTAATTGCTAACGATATTTTAGTAATTCGATGAAGTACAGAGCGAATCGCGATGTTATTGGTACAGGCGGAAATTTTTAGAGGGACGTGTGAAACGTTCTTCGCTTTCGGCGATTATTAAGCAATATACTGGGGCTCAGTAAAGTTATCGACACAGGCAGACATTTATTAACCCTTTGCGGACCCTTCGTATAACAAAGATATAGGAACGTTGGGCATTATTGCTTTTGCTAGCTTAGCATTAGTAATAATTCAACAGTTTTGACCGTGAAATCGCGAATCTTCCACGCTGTGCGGACGCAGAACCGCGTCGCTGTCTCCAGTCGCGAAAGCGTTAATTTTATCACACGGGTCGAACGATAATCGCTCGATTATCGCCGCGTACGCAGCGGATCGATTCACCGCTCGCTTCGGCTGCAAATGGGATTACTAACCGGGTTTCGAAAGCGAAACAAAAAAGAGCGAAAGGAGAACCGAAAAAATTCACCGCAGCCAATCTAGCGGCGGCGACCATTGGCTGCGAAAATCGATTGCTACTGCGGGAATCGTTAGCGGGAAGGAAAGAGAAAGGACGAGGCGTAGTAGATGCGTGCGCTGTCTTCCTTCGGGGGGAAAAGCATCGTCGAATTCGCCGCGATCGGAGAACAAACGAATAGTTCGAACGGGCTTTACGGCTTTCACGCCAATCTCTCTGGGCTGTCTATGTCGCTGATGTTTCACAGCGACAAGCTTCCTCTGTATCTCTCGCTGTTCTTTTTCTTCTTTTTCCTTTTTTTCCCCTCTATCGCTATTCACAAGCGGATGCTAGATGTTTGCGTTCGAATGGGAGGCTAGCGGACGATACAAAGGGAAACTTAGATGCTCTTTTACGCGGCGACGTTGTCGACTAATTTCGATTTTTACCGGGACTTAACACTTTTTCGCGAGACTCGAGGCTCGGAGAATACGGTGAATAACCCGCGTAATGTGATTGTTGGATTTTTGCATAAATCGTTACGTTATATTTTGATGCAATGTGCAACGTTTTGCTTCTTCACGTGTTTCTTGTTTCTGCTCCACTGGGGCTATGTTGGATTCCGGGTCGCGAAATCGAGTGAACAACACTTTTTAAAATCTACTCAAGAGGTTTTTATTAAGACGCTTGGTGATGTACAAAGGTTTGCAGCGGAATCTTTACGCGAGTCCGACAAGAATAGTAATCCCGATTTTCTGACATTGAGGTCTATATATACAATCTTACAAACTAGAAAAATAACGTGGAAGGGATTGGGGAAGGGATACTGTGGAAAGGACTAGGGCAAAGGTTTTCGGTGACTAACTATTGTACTAGCATGGATGAGTTGACTGATTGTGAGTAATACCGGTGATGCACTATTTGCAAGGGATTCGAGTCACTAGGTATACAACAGCTAGGTCAGGGCGTAGTCGCGTCGTCTCAGCCGTTGTTTTTCTTTTTTTTGGTCAGTTCTGTACGAGCACTAAGCGTGAACGGTTGCTGGGTTAACAGCGTCGCTCACAACCGAAACCTTATATACTGGTTTTGTTATTTTGTATTACAATAATAAATATTCGTTTCTTTGGAAGCAACCTATGAAATTATTCAACAGTGATCATTTTGATTTTGCTTGATACAATAAAGAAAACAATCGTAGAAGGCTAACCTAACGGGAGTTTTAGCTTATGAAGGACAGAGTACGGGGAAAACCCATGTGCCCGTAGCGTAGGCCGTTTCGTTTTCCGCGTAGGAAAAGGGAAAGCGGCTCAGGGATGACGGGGCCAAGCAGATCAGGTCATAAAATGACGAGCCTCACGGCCAAACGGCGGAAAAAATCAGTTACAGCGTAGACTCTGACGAGGATTCACTCGGACACCCGCGCGCGCCCTCCGATTATATATCTTTTTAACCCTTTGCGGACGAGAAAAAATAATACGTAACAAATTTCCACTCGATTACAAATCTATCACGGACATATTTAATAACGCTAAACGAATTTTCGTTGAATTATTATCGAAAGTGCATATTAGTGTCACTAATCCAACTTTGCTGCTTTGAACACCGACATTTATCCATGGAATCGACAAACTTTCGGCGGCTATTTGTCGACGCTCGTCCGCAAAGGGTTAAATATATATCATAGTTAGTAGGAGTTGGAGGTGTTTTATTCCGCACTCCTGACCCATCTCTTTACCCTCCATATCCTCCTACACAATAATAGAAACAATAAACAATAAAAAACAGAAAAAACAAAAGAAGACGATAATAAATGTTGAGTACGCGTTTTCTATTTCTAGATTCGAATAGTGAAACGCGTACGTCGCACGCCGACTTAACTTTGTGCGACTGTTTGGAAGTGGACTGTATTTAATGGTCTACTTCAGCGAAATAAGTGGAATGTTTATTAAACGTATTCTGTCTTACTCGTCAGCGGCGAGTGTCTACAATCACGTCTGTGTACTCCCTCTAGTTTGTCTCGCTTGAAAATTGTTGTACATCTGCCGTCTCTGGATCTTGCGTGAGTTTTTATAAGCCTTGGGTAGGCGTGTGCAAAAATTGAAAATCAGCCCCATTCGTCGCCTTCCAAGGTAGTGGGCGCGTACAACCAAATTTCTTCGAGTGGGACTAACTTCCCCTCAACTCATGATCCTAGAGGGGTTGCCGATTGCAGCCCCCGAGTGACCCACGCAAGGGTCCCGAGCGTTCTTGTCGCTGACCCTAGCGAGTAATAAAACCAAGGATCGCCTCGACTTCTGGCAAACAGATGTAAAGTTAAAACTATTGTAAATCTACAAAAACTGGCAAAACGTGCCGAAGTAACTGCGACTAAAATTAGTGAAGTAACGGTTCCTTGGGCTTTTATTCCTGCTAGGGTAAAAATACTTAGGGCTCAAATGTGCCTCGCAGAAGGTTTCGTTAATAGCCATCCAAAAACAATTTCGCTACGCGACAATAAGTACGTACAATGCTTTCCTGAAGCATCGTACTTAAATTCGCTCACCGTTGCGAACATTGGTATAAATGAGAAAGAAGTACAAGTGTGAAAAGTAACTAATAATAAAGAGAACAGCAAGGTTAATATTAACCCTTTACCGTAGAACAAAGGACTACACTCGTGACGTAGATTATAGAGAAACGAAAACGAATATTAGGTGGTTGCATGAGTGACGTTGTTAAATAGATTCTTTTAACCCCTTGTAAATCGGAATTTTGCTGTACTCTTGCAACGGAAAGAATTGAAATCAGCCGCAACGTTAACGTACAGCGGTACGATGATTCTAGGATTTCGTTAGCCGTGCGATTCCATCGGTAAAATTGATAAATATTCATAGATTCGGGGTTGCAATTAGAAGAGCGTGACGAGGGCGATTAACCGCAAGGAGCAAAACAATGCGTCTTTACGTGGAGCGAGAAACCGGCGCGCGTGTATGCATCCCGTTAAAGTGGCGAAACAACAACGAAGCCATAAATCACTCGCAGTTATCTGGTTGCGTTTAATCCGAGTTTCAGCTAATTCGAATCTGTTTCGGTCTCGTTTGCTTCGAATTATCGAACCTTCGTCCACGGAAAATCTGCCAAAACCTTTGCGAACCGTGCAGCGATTTCCAGTAAAAAAATTCTCTTC
This sequence comes from Eucera pruinosa, assembly GCA_028830335.1. Classification (NCBI taxonomy): domain Eukaryota; kingdom Metazoa; phylum Arthropoda; class Insecta; order Hymenoptera; family Apidae; genus Eucera; species Eucera pruinosa. Next base: position 3,539,516 of record JAMYCR010000001.1, on the reverse strand, counting down.
TTTCTTGTTTCGTTGCGCGATCAAAAATAATACGTTCACTTCGCCAATGTATCTGAGGACGATCGCTACTATTTTAATTGTTTCCATACTTTAGCAGAGCGATCGATTAATCGCCATCGCCGTAGACATTTACGCAGATTCGTGTTTTTAACACAAGGTTTACGGAACTCGTCACGTTGACGCATTTCACGTTTCGTATCTAAACGTATAGAGAGCATAAATATTATTTTTCAGTACTTTATGTTAATTTTATTTAATACAATGGTACGTATATGTATTCTACGCGATACTTTTTCATCCTCACGCTTCTACGTTCGAATATTCATCAGGACGACTGTCCTTTTTCTGCCTTTTCTGTTGCGATGGGAGATGCGTGCATCGGAACAAACGAGCGCTTGGAAGGAAACTTCCTCTCACGTCGAAGCCAACGGGCAACGCTTCTGACCGTCGACCCTCGAACCCAACAGCTCGAGCTTCCAGAGTTTAACGGTCGAAACTCGACCATTCCATTTCGTTCGCCTTGACGATTTCTAGATTCACGCCACGGTCTTTTCCTTCTCTTTTTCGCGATCGATTCGCAGCAAATTCGATGTCGAAGTGGCATCCGTCCGCCGTGGACTCGCAGCAAACGAATCTCGTCTTCTTTTTTATACGCGCAAAGGGAGAAAGGATCTCACGGAATGGCCGTTTAAAAAGGAATGCGAGCGATCGAAATCGACGTTCTCGCGTGCCTCTCGCTAAACTTTTACGCGCGGATAGTTCGATAACTGATGCTCGATAAAACTATCCACGGTGCATTTTTCTTTTTTTGCGTGACTTGGCCCGAACGTCGCCCGGCTGGCGAACAAGCGCACGGTTCGTAAAAGAGCTACGAATCCGAATGGAAGGAACGATCGGTTCCACTTCGCAGGGAACAGAGAAGCTTCGGGATAAGTTCGCGAGCGTCGAACAAGTAAGTAGATCGGCGAGTTAGCAGCTTCCACAAGCGTCGCTCTGTCAGCAAATCTTTCAACGATTTCTCCTTTTATTTCACCGATACAACACAGCTACCCGGCGTCGTCTTGTTGCCATCCTTCGAACCGCGATAATTTATCGCTTGCCATGCCGTTTCTCGTTTGATTTTTCTCACCGCCACTCGACCGTGAGATATACTTGACCGGCTTTTCGCGGTTTCGAGTTTTAACGAGACGCAACCCTTTTTTATCTCTTTGGATGGTGCATTTGCAATTTTTCGGTTCTTTCGGTGCAATCTTGCTTTCCGATCACTTCACCGAGGATTTTTATGCAAATACGCGTATCTATAAACAAGCTCGAAGAGGTAGGATTTAAATTGAGGACTGCTTCGTCTTCTAGGTATCGTAGTTTCCACTACACTGATACGATAAGCGGCACAGGCCATTAGAAGAGAATATAAAACATATGTGCAATTACTGCGACTGGATTAAGGCGTGTATCATTTATATTTGGAAAATAATATGTGCAGCTGTAGAGAGGGGATAGAATGGGAAAAAGGAAGGGTGTTGCGTTTCGTCCTTGGCCTTAAGTAAAGAGATGTTATTACATTAAAAGCGTTGCGCCAATTTAAATAACAGGTCAACTCATTTTTCTCAATTAACAATTAATTAGAATGTCTATGCCTAAACTTTATATAATTGTGTCTGCTCAAATAATATCGCTGGATTTGTGGAGCTGTGGAGAGGGTATAGAATGGGGAAAAGGAAGGGTGTTGCGTTTCGTCCTGCGCCTGCTAGTGGACTCATCAGAGCGGCTACCTAGCAGGCCTTGCCTTAGACACTGGGATATTGGAAGGTATTTTATTTTTGTCGAAATACTATTGAGGAGAGGGGATAGAATAGGAAAAAAGAAGGGTGTTGCGTTTCGTCCTGCGCCTGCTAGTGGACTCATCAGTGCGGCTACCTAGCAGGCCTTGCCTTAGACACTGGGATATTGGAAGGTATTTTATTTTTGTCGAAATACTATTGAGGAGAGGGGATAGAATAGGAAAAAGGAAGGGTGTTGCGTTTCGTCCTGGGCCTGCTAGTGGACTCATCAGTGGCGGCTACCTAGCAGGCCCTGCCTTAGACGTTGGGATATTGAATGGAAAGTTAAAGGCGGTATATATATGGATGAGGTAGTTGGAGCGAGTACTTTTGAGAAAGCCTATTTCGTATGTCCCTCTAGTGGTGGGTGCAGGAGAGCCGCCACAGACTCATCAGTGCGGCTACCTAACAGGCCTTAGACACTGGAATATTGGAAGGTTTTTTTCAAAGAAATTATAGTCACATCCTTCACCCTATAAATTCTCTTCTATCCACTGCTCTACATCGATCGACCAAAAATTCTTTTACACGAACGTTTAAATCTCTCCGCTATGTTCGAATCGGAGAGGTTCGATTGTATTTCTTTACGATTACGACGTCGCGTTACAGCGAAGCCACTGAGGAACGAGGTTACGTATATATATATATATACATATACGTCAATAGACGGATAGCTACAGGCGAACCCGCGGATGCTGAATATTTTATTGGGGTCAGTCAAATGCCGCGTTAGCGTTAAATTTTAATTCAGGGCGCTTGCACTTTTCGGGTGCTTCGCGTCGAAGCGTTGAACCCGCGGACGCGTCGCCGTAATATTTTCAATCTTGCCGAAAAGTCATCGATTTCCGGGCGGGATATCCGGTGCAAAGTAGCCCACGGGACGACGCGACGTTTTATTCCCTTATCGGTGACCTATATCCATTCGGTATTAGCCCGATGCAAAAGCAGGAGAACGGCGACGATGAGGAAGGAGAGGGGTGAAAAGGGCCGACGAAAAAGCACAGTTTCGCCCGCCCCTTTATCCCTTTTACGATACTCGCCGATGGACCCGTTGATGGAGAGCCTTTTTTAGATTACTCGCTGCCGGTTTCGATACGCACTTTAATACCTCGTAGATCATCCTTTCGGACGGCTTTCTTCACGGGACGCGCCCGAAAGACGGTTCGGCAGATTAACTGGGAGGAAAAAAAACTATTCTGCTATTTTTTACGGCTGATGCTTTACGTTCGATGGAATCTTTGCGACTTCCTCGTAAATTTTTAATTCGATCCTTTGTAAGCCGAACTTTATTTGTCGAGACGTGACACGGATTGGTGATCATTATTCATTGCACAGGGAACCGATTCGGAGGCACGGAAAATCGAGGTTTGAATTGTGAAACGAAAACAATATTCGCTGGATATTTAAGATTGGAATAGGATTCATTTGTAGGTGTAATTTGAAGATGTTGGTGAGAGTTGTAAATACAATTAATAATTAGCAAGCGTCGAATGATTTGTGAACGGTGAAATTTATTTATGGAAATTATTGGGATATGGGGTTAATTTAAATTACAACTCGATATATATTTCTTTGATCTATGATCTTATTTTCGCAACGAGGAAGGACTTCTTAACGTTACAAGCATCGAACTAAAAGTGAGGGCTTTTCCAAAGCACATACAAAATCTGGCGCCCACTCCAGAAAGAAAAGCAACGGCCTGGGTCTGCAATATGTTTGTCACACGGGCCCTTTAGACACTTATACGGCCAGAGGACCATGACTCTGGTAACAGAGTTAAGGCTTTCCTTTATTATAGACCCAGTGTCTCTCAACACAAAATTTATTTTTGCTTTTAATTAAAATGATAATCCAACAGAAATGATTTAAAGTTTCTTAACCATCGATTGCTATAGTACATCCGTGAGAGTAGTAATATTTTTATATTTAAGGAGTTTAGATTGGGATATTTTAACTGCCACGATTTCATACCTAAAGTACCGATCCTAAGAAGATGCTAAATTTCTTCGAACAATTTAGTTCCTTTTAGAAAGTATATATTTATTTTAAAGTAAAATTAGAAGTAAAAATTTTAAAGTAAAAAAAAAGAAAGTATATAATTATTTTACATGTATGTATACATATTTTTCATTATTCAGATATAGTTTCAGATTGATCCTCATTTTAATATCGTTACTGTTGCCTACTATTTTTTGAAATCAAATTAATTATTGATTTAATCCGAATTTTAATCACTTCTACGATATTTGGATTAAATTACAATTTGATTCAAATTTTGCTTGCTTCTAAGGTGTTTCTTTTCAAAGGGTTTTTAGGAAGAAACGAAGGAATTTGTTTTACACAGGTACATATTTTTCATCATTCAGAACTAGTTTCGGATTATTAGCTAAATTAATTGCCTATTAACTATTAATTTTTTAAATTAAATTACCGATTGATTTAATCCGAATTTTATTTACTTCTTCGATGCTTAGTTTAAGTTACAATTTAATCCAAATTTTGCTTACTTTTAAGATGTTTCTTTACAAAGAGTTTTTAGGGAGAAACAAAGGAATTTGTTTTACATAGGTACATTTTTTTCATCATTCAGAACTAGTTTCGGATTATTAGGTAAATTGATTGCCTATTGACTATTAATTTTTTAAATTAAATTACCAATTGATTTAATCCGAATTTTATTTACTTCTTCGATGCTTGGTTTAAGTTACAATTTAATCCAAATTTTGCTTACTTCTAAGATGTTTCTTTACAAAGAGTTTTTAGGGAGAAACAAAGGAATTTGTTTTACATAGGTACATTTTTTTCATCATTCAGAACTAGTTTCGGATTATTAGGTAAATTGATTGCCTATTGACTATTAATTTTTTAAATTAAATTACCAATTGATTTAATCCGAATTTTATTTACTTCTTCGATGCTTGGTTTAAATTACTAATTAATCCAAATTTTGCTTACTTTTACGAAAGGGTTTTTAGGGAGAAACAAAGGAATTTGTTTTACATACGTACATATTTTTCATCATTCAGGACTAGTTTCGGATTATTAGGTAAATTGATTGCCTATTGCCTATTAATTTTTGACATTAAATTACCAATTGATTTAATCCGAATTGTATTTACTTCTTCGATGCTTGGTTTAAATTACAAATTAATCCAAATGTTGCTTACTTTTACGATGCTTGGATTAAATTAGGCACGATTTAACCCCAATTTCGCTTGCTTCTACGATGTAAAAAGTTACAATTAAACCCGAATCGCGTTTACCTATACAATAAAAAAAATTACAAATAGCGTTTGGCTATTTCATTGTCGAACATACCCAAAGTTACTTAATTGTTGCGCGTTTCCAAAATATTTCACTTTATCATTGGACCCTGTATCGTAAGCTAAAGATCCAATACCCTTGATCCTTTCCGCAATTTTTTATATGGGACAAATCTATATTCCATCGTACCGTAATTTATCAGCAAGAGTGAAAAGAAGAAGGAAAGGAATCGGAAACAGCGAGTGTTGGAACGAGGGACGAGGAATAAGCAAGTGGCAAAACGTGTGGGGTAAGACGAAAAAATGGTGCCGATTTTGTGTGGTATCCTGATTCATAATACTAAAAAATATTCTCTCGGTTGAGATCAGTAACCACGGGGCTACGCCGACAAATCCACGTTCCTAAACTTACGTACTGTTATGCTGCATCACTCTCCACACTGACTCAACTATGACTTTGCCCTCTTGGTCATGGTGTGAGTCAGATGTTTTGGCCGCTGCAGGCCCTATGACAGCGTGGGCCCGCTTGGCCAGTGACAAAACGATAGAACTAGGACTATTTAAGGGACAATCCGGCAAAACTCGGGGGGGGACTTCGATATTCGCGACAGTAGTGTTTAGACGTGCGTCGATGTGCAGTTTCTTGTGAACATTCTGTTGGTGACCTATTCAATAAAAACTTCTGATTATCAAGAAGAAGAAGGATCATTTCTCGAGGGAACCCCATCCTCTCCTTTTTCACGGCATAACAGTACGCTACGTCGCAAAAAACACCTATGCACGCCTCCAAATCTGAAGCATTGCAAAAAAGGGTGAGAGTTGCTAAGCTGCTAATTAACACTTTCAGTGCCGTTGGCGCCTACAGTCTCTTATCTTGTGTAGGAAATGTAATTGGTTTTTTCAGAAATAAACTTTTCGGACGTGGTTAATATATACACGTAGGATATACTGTTACGAACAGTTCTTGATTTTATTTTAACAATAATAATTCTAACAGGTATACATTAGCTAGAGTATGAAAACACGGTGCGGTAACGCGATAATATCGTCTCCTGAATCTGCGAGATGGAACTTCGTTTCGCGTCGAGGACTTCGGTTGAGAGAATGCCTCAGCTCGACGCTCTCGAAGGCTTGGCCCTTCGGGGTAATAAAATATTCTGGAAAATGCCAGAAAGTGGGGAAAAGTATGTACGCGTTGCCGCGGGTCTGGGACCATGCCCCTCTGCCTGCTTGCGCTCGGGGCCCGAGCGTTCGGTTACAGGTATCTAACAGAACTAACTGTGCTAGTTTTACTTCCGCGTTCCCGCCCGAAGGCTCTACACAGAAGGCCGGGTTCGGCGACCCATTGAGATACGCCCAATGAACGCATAGGGAACATACGCCTTAAGACGTAGCTCAAACCTACTACCTGTGCGATGAAGAGCCGGCAGGGCTCTAGACCACGTTACAGGTCGAATGGGACCCCTTTCCTAGGTCCTACCACTTCTGGAGAGTGGTACCCGTGCAGTTGTTAACGCTGCACTCCCGCCGACGTCTCTCGGGCCTCCGCTAGAGGACATCTTAACCAGCATTTGGCTTTCAACCACCGCCCCCGCGAATCCAGCTCCAAACCTCCGGGCCAGGGGGGCATCGAACGATGACTCAACCCCTGGGGCTAGCCCGGAACCCGCGGTACCAGTACGTCAACTGGTGGGACATGATTCGCGCACGTAACGCTACCGGTCTAGGGACCTGCCTCCCAGTGCATCGGTCGGACAGTTCGGGTTAGGCCCGCGGGGTCACCACGCCCCGAAGGGAGCGACTGGAATCAGCCACCTGGGCCTTTCAACCAGTCCTCCCCCCCTGCGGGGCGGTTACAGGTATCTAAACCCGCGGAAACGCACGCTGCCTTTTCTCTGGGTTTTTTCCACTCGTGGTGTGCGATTGTACGCCACAAACTTGTATATATTATAATGAAAGGTTTTACAATGGGTAATCACGCGGCGAGGTCTAGCAAAGAAACGAAGACTAAAACGGTCACAGTCGCGTCTGCAAGGAAAGCAGGAGAAAACAAATGACTGCAACAAACACGTTTCCTTGACGACGTGGTTTCTGGCGTGCTCACGCTGGCCCTTATGACGTTTAGTCGTTGTATTTCAACATTTTCCATTGTTCGCTAGAAACGTTTGATTCATTCCACATTTATGGAAGCTAATAGTTAGCGTCAATTGACACTCGGTAAATCGTATCATAATTATCGCATAACTCCTTGTTTTCATCAATTCTGACTTAAGATGTGCTACCAAACTTCATGTATACTCTTTAAAAAGTTCATATCGACGAAAAATGTCGTCGTTTACATATTTTCCTTTACGCAATTTATAAGTAGCGAAACTAAAATAGTTAAACAAAGTTACGCGCGAAGCTTAAAGTGGCAATACGTGATACATCTACCATATTCTTAACACCGGGAGAAAAATATGCAACGTTTCGCTTCGATATTCTCGGCAGTAAAAGAGTTTCCACCTGGAGTCGAGGAAAGTTTAATGAACGTCTCTTCTTGCGTGTGATTTTTCAGGTTTCGCGCGACCATCGGTTTGAAGGGAGTCGCGGCAGTAGTCGACTCGCCGATTATACCGACGAAAGTATACGCGATCGGCGTCAAGGATACATATATATATATATATATATATATATATATATATACTTTTTCAGTAGAAACACGCCGCTCTTGTCTGATTTACATGGACCCCCCATGATTTATTTATATCGACCTGCCGGCAAACAGGTAGAATTTTATAGCAGGCAAGTTTTACGAGCCGCAATCGAAGGTTGCGCGGTTTCCTCCGCTTGTTGAATCCATTTGCACTTTACGCCGTATTCGATCTTCCAACGGTCGAAGATGGATGGCGCGGATCATCAAGAAGGAATCGAAATATCGATAACTTTCAAACTTACTTCATCCGCTTTTTTTTTGCGGATCGGCTAGATAGCGTAACTGAAGCGATTTTCTTTTCCGGAAACGCAAAGTCATGAGGGATTTTCGATAGGTACGATTTCAATCGTTAGCCTCAATCGATAATTGTTAACCCTTTGTCCTATAATGACGAGTCACACTCGTTCCATGAATTACGGCTTAGATTCAACAAAAACAAATATTACTTATGGTAATATTCATGTTGAACTGTAATTTTAACTTTGTTTTATACGATCGGGGATTATTAAATAAAAATGGCCGCGAATAATTCAAATAATTGTACGTGAAATAAAATAAAAGCAGTAATCAGCTATCGCCGATATATGTTAGCAATAAAATAATCGTAGGTCAAAGGGTTAATAACGCAACGAAGTATCGGATAGATTTTATTGTCAACGCAGTTGAATTAAAATAGACACGTTTTACTTGGTTAATTAAACATTTTAAAACGACGCTTAATATACGCAAATTTAATTATACTAAATTGTAACGGAAGAGGAAATTTAATTACCGTTTTTATCGAAATATGCCTCGCCTATTATTCGATAACAGATCGATGCAGCATCGATCTGTGATCCTTATTTCGATTAAAAATTCCCACTTTTAATCGAGTTACGCTAAAACGACGCGATTGTAATATATGAAAATCTACTAATATAAAATTGTAATGGAAAAGGAAATTTAATCGCGTTTTTGTCTCACGATTATTATTACTATTATTTTACGCGAGAGCGAGGAAAGGTAAGACAGGAATGGAAAGTAGGTGTAAAAGTTGTTGACAAAGCGACAAGGGATTAATGCGATACCGAAGAGTGTTATTATTCGCAGCTGTGTTTATTATATTAGTACGCGTGACGTTGGTAATTATTTTTATTCTATTTTACCGTGCTATATTATCCTACTATTAGTTACGTTTATTATATCGTACAGCACCGGCTATTGGATAAGTTAATTTTAGTTAACTCTAGGTTTACGAACGTTACGCGCATAAATTTACAGGCTTCCGGAAAAATACGTACACTGCATAGCAATATTCGAAAGTAGAAGCGTGATGATAAAGAGAATTAATTAGAATACATATTCTTATCATTGTATTAATTAAAGTTAACATAAAGCACTGAGAAATAATATTTACGGTCTCTATAATTTTAGGTATGAAATCTGATCGGCGTCAACGTGACGAGTTCCGTAAACCTAGTGTGAAAGTAGTTTAGAGTACGATAGGTATAAGGAATATAATAAAGAAGTGATTGTATAGTGAAAAAAGATAGTTGGAAAGATCGAGTCGAATAAAGAAGATTGCAAGTGCGTGAAGTAGTTCAAGTATAAATTATACGAAGCCAAATGTTTGCGGAATCCAATTATAATACTCCAATTTTCAAAGCAATATACCTCTTTTCTATCTCTAACCTATTCTATCTCTATCTCTAACCTCTATTCTATTCTATTCTATTCTATTCCATGATTATTTTAATTACAAATTAATCATTTCGAAGAGGATGTAGTACACGTTTCATCTCGAACGCAACTCGTGCCACGCGAGAAACCGATAATAATAAATTGCAACGTAAGGGAAAATTTAATTGTGTCCGTATCCTAATGTGGCTCGGCTATCATTCGCTATAGCGTATCGCTTAATTAATAGCGCGGCGATCATTTGCTTGCGAATGGCGGCGTATCGATGACGCGCGTCGTTGAGAAGAGCATCGGCGGTAATTAAAGCGGATGCCGTAACCTTAATTAACGCGCTTTTAAAAGATTTCCAACGGTCCGCTATTTTTTTTCTACGTTTACGAACGGGAAAGCGAGTCACCAGTCGGAAGCATTCTTCGTGGTAGAATCGAGACGCGCAGGGAAATTTGTATCGGTAACGATCGCACGATAGAAGCATCGCGAGGAATTGATCACGATGAAACGTCCCGAAGAAATACGTTGATCGATCGTTAACCTTTTTAACGGTAGGATAGGATAGGAAAAGGAAGAGTGTTGCGTTTCGTTCTGGGCCTTCTAGTGGACTCATCAGTAATGCTACTTAGCAGGCCCTTCCTTAGACACTAGGATATTGAAAGGAAGGTTAATATTTAATTTAATTATTTAGGGGTTAGGTTAATATCTATAAGGTTACTATTTCGTATGTTCCTCTAGTGGCGGGTGCAAAAGAGCCGCCACAATATTATTGTTTTATTGATGGTTTGTTAGAATTGTTGAAAAAGAAAAAACAGAACTGAACTGGTTTCTATATACGAACTGGAACGTGGATTCTACGAATTTACTTTCACATTACAATGCAAATTGTCCTTCTTTGTTCGGCGAGACCGAACAACGCGCTTAGATCAGTTCGGCTGTGAAAGGTACGGTTAAAAAGTGGTCCGGTTATCCGTGTCTCGGTACAGTTTTCAACGGTCCGAATTCGTTTTTGTCGTCGCGGGGGTAAAAAAAAATTGGTAAAATACGGCCGGGAACGCGTGAACAACCGGTTTCGTTAAAAGTTAAATACGGTTTCCGTAACGAAACGTTTTCACTAACAACGCGCGCGCGCCCCGGAGAGTTTTTAGTTTACGAATAATTTATTTTCCAAAGCAACTCTTGCGTTCCCCTTTGCATCTGCGTCTACGTTAACAAGTTTCCGCGGTAAGTTTGCCAATGGCTGGGTCGCAAATTTTCGCTACGCAACGCAACGACTTTTCTAAAGTATTTTTGTCAACTTTTCCACGACGCTTCGCGAACTTTCGCGCGAATGTCCTCGAAGATATCATTGCTGTTTTACTTAAGGTGAAGTTAACAATTAGCCGGCGAATTTTCGTGCGAATTCCACAATTTTATAAACGCATTCAACTGTTCTGATACTGAAGACGATTACAATTATTTGTTGAAATTTTGCCCTAGCTAAGAATTCTAACTAACGATAGTAATAATAGCTAATATTGATATAGAAATCTAGCTAGATAATAATAACGTAGTTTAGTATTCGTTAATCTTGTATTCGTTATATATTAATAGACTAAAAGACAAAAATTTGCAAATAAATGCTACGATTTTTTATACATCGCTTTACTATTAACCTCTTAGGCATCGTCTTAGGCATCGTCCCCGAAACGAATGCCATTGTTCGAAAAGAAAGACACGCTAACTCCCTCTCTCCCACCCTTTCAAAACTCTTTCTCCTCTGCTCTCGATTATTAATACGCGCCCTGTAATTAACTCTGCTGTTGCACTTTTCGTTCTTACCCCGCAGTGGCGGACAACAGTTTCGTCGATTAATTTAAGGCATACACATTCTAAATACTTAACCTCTTAGACACGGCTGAATTTTGCGCGGTGATGTTTCCCTGTACGGCAGAGTTCGACGCGAATTACGCGTAAACGATAAAAACACTGCAACAATTCATACCTGACACTAGCGTATCAAAAATAAAGGCTGTATCTTCTGTCTGTATATTGTTAGCACTGTTATAAAACGTTGTGAAGGCAAAAAAAGTGTGAAACGAGACATATGGAAACGATCAGTTAATTGAAACGGTGAGCGAGTGAGTCACTAGAGTGAGTCATTATAGTGGCGCGTCGTAATATAAGATGACATCCGCGAAAGCCACTATAGTGGTGCATCGTTCCTAAGAGGTTAAATAAAACGAATTCGAGTGGCAGTTATAGGAACAGTATAGAAACAATACTATATAATTCGTGACAAAAGTTAAGAAACACAAAACACAAGTATTTGCGAAGCTTTATGCATTCGTTCGTTTTTGAAATACACGCATTTGAATTAAAAGTAGAAACACTTATTGTTTATCAATGAACGTAATACCAAATTTTTATGTAAATTGTTTTATTATATTAATGTAATACTTATATTTAATATAACACTATATTATTAAGCGAAAGGATACACAAAAATTCATAAGTGGTTACTTTGTTTCTTAACTTTTGTCCGTGCTTGTATATATTTTTCAACTCGCCATGAAAATTTACGCAACAGAGGGTTGAGATTTCTTTCATCCCCTAAATATTATCTCATCTACTTGCGATACTCTACTTACCGATATCTTTGCACCCTATAAATATTCCGTAATTTTTCCGTACACTCAACGTTCCCATAAACGCATAGAAATCCGCGGTCTACTGCTAATAACGCAAAGGCGCGTAAAATCCGCGAGCAAACAGGGACTGCAAGGTTTGTATTGGCACCTGGTAAATTCGCTTCTCCGCAAACTATCTCGTTCGCCGTTTGCATCGCCATTCGAATGGATACAAGAGATCTTCGCGCGGCCCGCAAGCATCGGTAATGCGTTTAAGGCAGTGGCGCGTTATTCGGCAGCGGCGTGGATCGCTTCTCGACGAGAGTGTCTTCTTGGGATAATCGGGAATTCAAGACGCGCGATCTTCGAGGGGATAGCGACGCGACGCTTGTGGCTGACACAATACCGTCCATCGATTTGCATCCCTTTTCCGATGCTTCTCCGCGATCACGGCTAAATTGCTCCTCCTTCTCTTCCGCCGTGCTCGATGAAATTTTTATACAAATGCGTTTAACCGAGCCACAAATTATTACGAACACTGGGACATTGTTGCTCGTTACATTCGAGGAGGAATAAAAATAAAAGCGCGGTTGAATAGAAATTAGGTATGGAATATTAACCTGTAAGGGTCTTCTTTACACAATCTCTTTCCACGTCTCTCGCGACTACACGTTTCATAGTCTTATCCAATAATGTCTCTCCCGCATTCTCGACCATCCCTGTATCCTGGGCGCCCCCTCTCCTGCCCCCGGGAAAACCTTACAGGGCGTCGGCCTTTCCCGAGGCTTCGCCTGCACGACGCCAGCCAGGGGTGCTCGTGGTCGGGGCCTTCTCGAACTCTGGCCACTTAACCCCCGCTACATCGAGTGGGCGCCAAATGTTGGGACTGAGCCGAGATTTATGGCCAGGTCTGGACTTCTTCCACTCGGTGTGCCATAAACCAGGCTCGTCCCTTCATCCGATGCCCTTACAAACCCTTTGCGGACGAGGAATAATAACACTGAATGGAGTATTTTAGTTTGAAGTTGCAAGCTTTTGAATTTCCACGCTTTCAAATTCCAAGTCATCAAGTTACCAAAACTTCCAAGCGTTTATCAATGATATTAATATAAATTTCTTGCTACAAAAATCGATGTGCGTCTAGAAAACTAAAAAAAAAAAAAAAGATGATAAGGCGGTTATTTGCAGACACTCGTCCGCAAAGGGTTAATCCGTTTGCAAACGAAGACGTATTGCTACGTCAAATTGGAACTGGCCATTTATACCGATGACGTACTAGTATTTGGAAATCAAATTGGGTAATTTTTGTCGATGAGATGCTAGGAGGTTGAAAGTTGATCGTTTTAGCTAATAAAGTAATATTAGAATTATGTTTCACACTTGGAATACGATTGTCTCAAGTAAGAATGTTTTACGCGAGTACACTATTTAACTATGATTCCGGATTATTATGCTTTTATTGATCAATGATCTGCAGTAATAAAATTATTATTTAGATTTGAGATGTAGAGTAAGGATATTATACATGTAAACACGTTTGCAATGCTAGTATGCACAGAAGGTGCATACTGTTAATCGCATAATGTATTGAGTAGCATAATAAAAAGTAGTGTTAAATTCAGCAAGCTTCACGCTTCATATTTGCATATAGTAAATGCAATTTAATATTGGTTTTAATTATTCGATGACTACGAAATTTTGAGCTATATGCAATAACCTAATATGTAACAATTCGCGGGACTTTAATAAACCTAATATGTAACAACTTACAAGACTTTAATAAACGTAATATGCAACAACTCACGAGACTTTTAATAAACCTAATAATTAACAGCTCTCAAGAGTTTAATAAACCTAATACGTAACAAGTTACAAGACTTAATAAACCTAATATGTAACAAGTTACAAGACTTTTAATAAACCTAATATAGAACTACTTACAAGACTTTAATAAACGTAATATGCAACAACTCACGAGACTTTTAATAAACCTAATATTTAACAGCTCACAAGACTTTAATAAACCTAATATTTAACAACTCACAAGGCTTTTAATAAACCTAATACGTAACAAGTTACAAGACTTAATAAGCCTAATACGTAACAACTTACAAGACTTAATAAACCCTACATGTAACGATTCACAGGAGTTTAATACGCCCAATACGTAACAACTCACAAGACTTTTAATAAACCTAATATTTAATAGCTCACAAGACTTTAATAAACCTAATACGTAACAAGTTACAAGACTTAATAAACCTAATACGTAACAACTTACAAGACTTAATAAACCCTATATGTGACGATTCACAGGAGTTTAATGAGCCCAATACGGAAAAAGTTACAAGACTTAATAAACCCAATATGTAACGATTCACCGGTGTTTAATAACCCTAATACGTAACAACTCACAAGATTTTTAATAAACCTAATAATTAACAGCTCTCAAGACTTTAATAAACCTAATACGCAACAAGTTACAAGACTTAATAAACCTAATATGTAACAAGTTACAAGATTTAATAAACCCTATATGTAACGATTCACAGCAGTTTAATAAGCCCAATACGTAACAATTCACAAGACTGTTAATAAACCTAATAATTAACAGCTCTCAAGACTTTAATAAACCTAATACGTAACAAGTTACAAGACTTAATAAACCTAATATGTAACAAGTTACAAGACTTAATAAACCCTATATGTAACGATTCACAGGAGTTTAATAAGCCCAATACGTAACAATTCACAAGACTGTTAATAAACCTAATAATTAACAGCTCTCAAGACTTTAATAAACCTAATACGTAACAAGTTACAAGACTTAATAAACCTAATATGTAACATGTTACAAGACTTAATAAACTCTATATGTAACGATTCACAGGAGTTTAATGAGCCCAATACGTAACAAGTTACAAGACTTAATAAACCCAATATGTAACGATTCACCGGTGTTTCATAACCCTAATACGTAACAACTCACAAGACTTTTAATAAACCTAATAATTAACAGCTCTCAAGACTTTAATAAACCTAATACGTAACAAGTTACAAGACTTAATAAACCTAATATGTAACAAGTTACAAGACTTAATAAACCCTATATGTAACGATTCACAGGAGTTTAATAAGCCCAATACGTAACAATTCACAAGACTGTTAATAAACCTAATAATTAACAGCTGTCAAGACTTTAATAAACCTAATACGTAACAAGTTTACAAAACTTAATAAACCTAATACGTAACAAGTTACAAGACTTAATAAACCTAATATAGAACAACTTACAAGACTTTAATAAACCTAATATGCAACAACTTACGAGACTTTTAATAAACCTAATAAAGAACAACTTACAAGACTTTAATAAACCCAATATGCAACAACTCACAAGACTTTGATAAACCCAATATGTAACGATTTACAAGACGTTTAATAAACCCAATATGTAGCAACTCACAAAACTTTAATAAACCTAATACGTAACAAGTTACAAGACTTAATAAACCCGATACGCAACGATTCACAGGAAGGTTTAATAAACCTAATACTGTAACATCTTACGAGACTTTTAATAAACCTAATATCTAACGACTCGCGAGACTTTTAATAAACTTAATACGTAACAGCTCGCAAGACATTTTAATAAAGATTCAGGAGACTCTGGTCGGAGACATTACAGCTCGTCTGCAGCGGAATATTTCCTGAGAGTATCCGATCCGCGGGTAGAACGTCGAATCCGACCTTTCGAGGGAAACTTCAAGCCCCGCGCAACGAACTTCCGTAATTTGCTCTCTTGCCGTATTTCTCCCGGGGACGTTACGCGAAAGGAGGGAGAGGGGACGTAGAAAGAGACGTAGTACTGGCAGGGTTTCCCGTGCCACCCTACTGATTTCATTTGCGAAACGTGTATCAAATATCTATAGAAGCATTTGCCCCGGTGACTGTGAAGCGCGACGCCCTAACTTCGCGTTCCACTCGGCTACTGTTTTAACAGGTATCACGTTGCTCCGCAGATTTCCACTTTGCTCTCCTGTGTGCCTTGCAACCGCAACCTACGTCGCCCTGGGGATCCCTCAAAAATACGCCAAATGCCGGGGATTCGTCACTCTTAAGTGGAATTTCCGCGCTGATAACTTTTAACTACGAAACTGCCTCGCTCTCTTTCTCTCTATGCGATCGCGGGCTGCGCTGGCACACGCTATGTTTCAACCCGTGTTCTCGACGCTTTCGCCATTGTACGGCCCCCGCATTTCCACGGTAAATTGCTCTAAGCGACGCTTTATTCCAACTTCGAGGCGCTTTTAATGAATTATGTCAAAAATTGTTGGCGCCGCGTTAACCCTGTATAACGTTGGTCGTTGCGTCGTTGGAAATTAAACGCGGTACTTTCTTTTCTTTTTTTTTTTTCGCGTACGATTTTTTGAAGTCGCGCGATTTGTATCAGCGCAGCTTCCATTGACGCGCGTTTTAAAATTACGAGTCCCATTAACACGGTTTTAAAGTTACGCACGGGTTCCATTAACGCGATTTACATTGACATGATTTTTCGAACATACGCTATTTCCATTCGTGTGATTTCCATCGACGCGATTTTAAAGTTACAGTATTTCCATTAGTATGATATTTCTATTACACACGATTTTAAAGTTACACGATTTTCGTTAATACGATTTCTATTAACGTAACTTCCATTGACTCGATGTTAAAGTTACGCGACTTCTGTTAACGCTATTTTAATGTCACAAGAATTCCATTAACACGATTACGAACGTTACGCGATTTCCATTAACAGGAGTTCAAAGTTACCAAGTGAAGTTATTAAGTAAATAATTTAGGCTTCGAATCGAACCATCGAAACCGAATGGAATGGGAAATTAACACTTTACCGACCGAAAGCCTATTACACGGCTCCTTTTTTATTTATATTTTTCTATTCGAAGGAAACCATTGTGTTTAACGTCGTGTGCGCAAACATTAGTCTAAAAATAGTCTCAATACCTATAAGTGCAAAGGAAAACGACGTAAATCACCGTTTCAAAAAATTCCAACATATACATTAATTGAAACGGCACGAAAATAAATTTCTCATGTTCAAAAACCAAATGCACGCTTATTTAACACGTGCATTCGATACTTTAAACGACAGTATCAGAAACTCGAAAACGCGTGACTTACGTAGTTTTTCCTTACAACCATATATATAATAAACGGAGTAATGGTATTGTGGCGGCTCTCCTGCGCCCACCACTAGAGGGACATACGAAATAGGACTTTTTCGAAAGCACTTGCTTCAACTACCTCGTCCATATATATACCGCCTTTAACCTTCCTTCCAATATCCCAACGTCTAAGGCAGGGCCTGCTTGGTAGCCGCACTGATGAGTCCACTAGCAGGCCCAGCACGAAACGCAACACCCTTCCTTTTTCCTATCCTATCCCCTCTCTACAGCTCCACACTTTGTCAAACTATTAACATTTTGAAGACGGTGTGGCCGCTATCCTACACCTACCACTAGAGGCACATACGAAATAGGACTTTCTCGAAGGTACTCGCTCCAACTACCTCGTCCATATATATACCGCCTTTAACCTACCTTCCAATATCCCAACGTCTAAGGCAGGGCCTGCTAGGTAGCCTTACTAATGAGTCCACTAGCAGGCCCAGGACGAAACGCAACACCCTTCCTTTTTCCTATCCTATCCCCTCTCTACAGCTCCACACTTTATCCAACTATTAACATTTTGAAGACGGTGTGGCCGCTATCCTACACCTACCACTAGAGGCACATACGAAATAGGACTTTTTCGAAAGCACTTGCTTCAACTACCTCGTCCATATATATACCGCCTTTAACCTTCCTTCCAATATCCCAACGTCTAAGGCAGGGCCTGCTAGGTAGCCGCACTGATGAGTCCACTAGCAGGCCCAGGACGAAACGCAACACCCTTCCTTTTTCCTATCATATCCCCTCTCTACAGCTCCACAGTATATTATAAAAACGTATGGATCACGATAAAACATTAGCGTTGCGAAAATAGGAGAGATTAGAACGATACAGTCAAAACTGAGCCGGTGTGTCAGTTTCGATCACGAGCTGTAAAATGTCGAATAGGCACCGATTTGCCAAAGGATAGAAGAAGAGAGGTGCGCGGCTGCAGTTAGGCTCGCAAATGAAATTACCGATACTGCCGCGCGGAAAGAGAAACATCGTCTCGCAAGAGTACGAAAGGGCGTACTTCATATTCATGGTAATTGGCTGAGCCGAGGCCGAGACGTCGAGCGTAGTTTATAATTAATTCATTGGATTAAATTTTGCGCTTCGCGTAGCTGGTATGCATTACTCGCGTGTGGGGCGCACCTTCCAATTCTCTTGCGTTCCTTCGAGTTCGCGCCGCGCCGCGCTCTTTACCAGCGTCCCTTCCATCGCCCTTATTAACCCTTAAAATGAACCTATCCGACCCTTCCCCTAATCCCCTCCCCAACCTCCAGCCTTTGGCATTGAATTACCTAACCGCCGTCGAATGCATGGTAAATTTTCCGGCGCACTTGCCAGGTGCTAAAAGTCCGCGTAACGTAATTAGCCAAGTTTGTTTGCGCGAGTTTCGTATCGGGGATCGGTTATTCGTAGCGGCAGGTGAATTTAGGCGCGTAGCTCGCGAACGCGGCCGAAACTTACGTGCGCTAATAAATAACGGGCGAGCTATAGCGGCTATTGTATATATCGCATTTAAGCGCTGGTTAATTAGCCGCCCATCTATATATCGAATTTTGCATCGCTTGATATTTGTAGCCTGGTGAAGGCTGCTATCATATTTCATTACGATTTATTGGATTAAAATTGAATCGTATAAATCGCGTACTTATTGGCGTGTGGCGGCAACGTCAAGGCCATTTTTTTACATTTTTCCTATTCTCTCCGAAACTTTCACTTTCATTTCCTGTCTTCAGTTTTCCTCACGGTTTCGCGCGAGCCTGTACAATGTCCACCAACATTTGGCGGCCAGGCCCGCGCGATCCTTAACCGATTACCTCCGAAATTTTACCCGCCCTTCTTCACTTTCTCTTTTATTACCTCCTTCCGTCTTCCTTAGGTTTTCCCGCGTTTTTCCAGCTTTTCTTTCCTTCTTCAATTCCATCGCTGTCCTTCTTTTCACCAACCTTTTTTAAGGACTTGCAAGTCCAGCCGCGAGAGAGTCTTGTCTCGACTTCCATGCTTCATAGTTCAGTCAGTGCGTTTTGCCGTTGCCCCCACGTCGCGTCAAGTAAAAAATAAAAACTTATAAAAAGTAAGAACGCTTCGACCATTACTACCACCGCGCACCCCTTCAAGCATTAACCTGTATCGCGGAGCTTTCGATATGTTTTCGTCGTTCAATTGTTGTTAAGGCTCCGATGGTATGGTTTATGACACGGTCAGGTTAATAGCTATTTTAGCTGAATTTTAACGCTTCTACCATCTGCGTGCCATCACTCAGGTGGTACGTGACTCGTAGCAATGTAGCAAATTAAAGGTATGTATTTTAGTTTCTTAGCTTTGCCTACCATACCTCGATAGCAACGACCCTGTCATAAACCAGGGAGTTCCGAATGTGTCGATCGAAGACGAAGGGTTACCTAACGGTATCCGCGGCCAGCACAAGCCCGCGGAAACCTCGTCAGGGTTGACCAAAACTCTCGTCCAACCTCGTAGGGGAAGACCTCTGTTCCCCTTCCAGAAACATAACGCGCTAAGGGCGAAATGGAAGGGAGGACACGAGGTCTTAAAAACTCGCGCAATTAGAATTTCTAACCAGATTCTCGCTTCTTGTCAGACTGTCATTGTAAACACTAGAGTCCACTACATTGTCATTGGAAATATACAAGTTTTGTTGAAGTACCAGTGCAGTTGTACAAATTAATTATCGTCGGTTCCCAAGTCCGAAACATGGGTGGTCCTTCGGAATCAATTAGTCGGCACACCACGTGCAAACGCCAACAAGGCCCGAAAGATCGCTGGATCAACCGCGGGTGTAAACAATTGTGTTAACACATTGCGGACGCATCGCGAGAATACTTCTAGAGCTCGTGGCCAATAACGAGAATTCTCGTTTTTTCGTTGCTGTCATTTAGAGTGGAGTTGTGTAACGGAAAACGCATTCGATGATGTTATTAGTTCCATGTGGAATTAAAAGTGATTAGTCTCTTGTTCTCAGTAATAAAACTAACTTGATTTTTATATCACGTGGATATTTTATAGCGTTCAAAAACCATGGAGAACGATAAAGAACGTGATAAAATTCTGGATATATTTGCTGACAATTTATCAGATATTCCTAGTGAAAGTGAAGATATCGATCATTGCGAGGATGATACTGAAAGTGAAAAAAGTGTGGGGGATAACAGTGATAGTTATCAAAGCTAATATAGGTCACTGAGTAAAACCAGCCATAAAAATACTGGTCCGCAATATATTGGGTATATTGAGAAATCATGTATTTTTAAAGTTTTTGTTGAAAAGAAATATTTTACGTGACAATGATTTTTAACTACAGTCCCTGGCCATCGAATTAGGACCACTACAAATCTGCGGCACATTCTCCTTCATACATTTCGCGATTCTCATCACTGTTTGATGCGAAACATTCGTATTTTTCGCGATTTGTCGCTGCGAAAGGTTGCCACTTTTCAGAAGACCACATATATAGGCCCTTTTCTCACAAGTTATGTCTTGTCGTTTTCCCATATTTCGTAAAATGCACTTCCAAACTTTTAACGCAGACTTCTTATGAACGCTTCAACGATTCAGTCACAACTGATTCCCTTCTTCATCATTTCAACTTCTAAAGATCTCTCCTGCATATGTGCAACACATTCTCATCATGTATGTACAAACAAATCTTGCATTCCCCAAATCTGACCTCATGCGCTATCGACACTTGAGCCTAACGTAAACACTGGTGCGGCCCTCAATCGCTCATCACCCACACAATTTCATTATTACCACGATAGTAACAAATCAATTGTTATATATACATTATTATCAACGTCGTTTGTAATAATTTCAATGACCTAAGACAATTTTCCATATATAACATACCGTTATAGGCATAAAAGTGAAATTTTCGTACGTGGTCCTAATTCGATGGCCAGGGACTGTACTAACAAATCATAACTAATTTAAAAATATTTGACGCGAAAAAATACCTGGCCACTGCGTAAGGTTAGCAATAAAATGTCTGGTCCGCAATGTGTTAAGCGACGATCGAGTCGTGATTTGTGTCTGTCCACGAGTAAATACTACTGTATACCAAAGTATTCTCTTTTTTCCCCCGTTTCAATAAATGAATAAAATAAATAACCTGTAATTGTATTATAATTTTGGCAGAAAAATGTACGGTGACTAGAAAAAGTATTGATAAATCACTGTATTGTTGCATTTAAGTGCTACTTAATTAGGCGCTAAATTGTACCCAATTTTGTATGATTTAATACTTAAGGCATTGGGTGGAAAAACATCTTAACCCAAGTAACTTAAATTTCTTTGGGTTCTATGATTTAACGAATGCATTTTGGTCGTAATTTATCGCCGAGCGATAGAAACACTTGATTAGATTGGAAAGCTTCGTTTCTTCGTTTTATAAATAAACAATTGTTTTGTCTTTTGCCTTCGAAGCTTGAAGTCGGTTTTAGTGCCTGCAAATGAACCTAATTAAGCAGCTTCTAAGATGCAAAACTACATCGGTATACCGATACTGTTCGTAATCGATGCAACTAATAGATTGCTGAATTTTTACACGACTTCATAAAGGGTTATCCAAAAGTACCTTTAGTATTGTGGCGGCTCTCCTGCACCTACCACTAGAGGGACATACGAAATAGGCTTTCTCGAAAGTACTCGCTCCAACTACCTCGTCCATATATATACCGCCTTTAAGCTTCCTTCCAACATCCCAAGTCTAAGGCAGGGCCTGCTAGGTAGCCGCACTGATGAGTCCACTAGCAGGCCCAGCACGAAACGCAACACCCTTCCTTTTCCTATTCCATCCCCTCTCTACAGCTCCACAGTATGTTGAACGAGAATATCTGTCAAACGCCATGTTTGTTAATAAAATAGAGGTGAAAAGAATAAAAATTGAAAACGAGAACGAACGAAGATAATAGAAATAAAAAGCAGATTAGAAGAGGGTAAAGCAGAAAGGGAAAGAAAAAACGGAAAGTAGGTGTTCCTATAGTCTATTTTTGAAAACGTAGGTAGAAAAGCGGAACGTAATTAAAGGATTTTGCACGTTACGTAGAAATCTGTAATTTAGCGAGCCGCTAGCGTAACGAAAAGCGATTTTTACAGTTACATCGATTACGAGTCGAAACAAACGTAAAGTAGAAGAAAGTTCCACGCAGCGGAAAAGAAAAAAAAATGTGTAACGCGAAGCAAAAGTTAAGAGGAGGCAGCGCCAGCGGTCCCATAGCTTCAGAGGTGTTTAGGGTGATAATAGTTGCCGTACCACTCTCCATAATTAATGTACAACCGTAAATTCAACTTTGCGACTAGCGACTGTTTAGGTACCGTAGTTAGGAAGAAGTAACCGTGCCAATTTATTAGACGCTGGTAAAAGAAAAGTTTCGATGTACAGTGGCCGCCGAATAACTACAACGACGTAACTTGTATTTAGCAATCCAGCTATCCGGTTGTTGCATACGAAATAGCCAATTTTACGTAGCTCAAAGTTTCGTAGCCGCTAGTGAATTAAAAGTAACATTAAAAGTTATTTGCTGTATAAAGCTCGAAGCTTGATCGTTACGCGTTTTAAAGGGGAATAGCAAATAAGGAAACTAAACGACCTATGCGTACAACTGAAATTCTAATGTCCTTCTTGAAATGCTTTCTTACATTGTTACTTTAACACCGAAAGGGTAATAGAGACTATTTCAGATCCGGAATTTAACTCGATCCAAGCATAGTCCGATTCGAACCTGATCCAAACTCAAGCCAAGTTTAATCCGAATCTAATCCAAACTTAAGCGAAATTTAATTCGAACCTGTTCCGAATGTGACTCGAACCTAATTCGAATCTATTCCAAATGTAACTCGAATCGAATCCAAACTTAAGCCAAATTTAATTCGAACCTGTTCCGAATGTGACTCGAACCTAATTCGAATCTATTCCAAATGTAACTCGAATCGAATCTAAACATTTCTCATCCCGCAACTGTCGTTGCTTCGATTCGGTACGAAGATGATCGTGAACTATGTAATTTGGAAAAAGCTTCGAGTCGTTTGGCCAATAGAGAGGAAATGTTCGGCATGGTAAGTCCTCTTGTTATGAGAAAACGCGATAACGAGCGCTCGAATGGGGACCTGATCGATTTATTGGCGCCGAAAGCCGACTCTGGCTTTGCACGTCAGACGATTCGAACCGCGAGAGAAGTATTACAGAGGTTCGCGTATATTCTACCTCGAAAATTGCGTCTGGTTAATCGATTGCATCTTAATTCCCGCAATTATTGAACGGTGAAGGGCCATCGGTCAATCTTCGTTCGAGGTAGAAGCAGTTAGAGAGAGGGGAGGGGAATTGTTAAATCTTCGCGGGAATGTAGTTACGAGGCGTAATTACCGGGCGTTTCCAGGTTCTGCGTTCAATCCACTTGTACCGCGGCCGCAACCGCGTTTTCTGCGCCCAGCTGCTTGATACACTGTGAAATTGATTACCGTTCCGCTCTGGCTTCCTTTCTATGCACTGTCGAACCTTTGTTCAACTTACGCCCGCTTGTTTGTTTCCCCGTTAAATCGCGTTTTTACTCGTCCCACGCTGTCGGCCAATTTTACCTCTCTTTATTTTCTCTACCATCCGCTAACAATTTTTCCACACTCGAAAGAATTTATTTAGTTATTTGGTGACGGGAAAAAGCACGATAAGCGCGAGAAAGGAATATACACAAGAGCGATGACACGGGCATAGTTAGAAACGTGGAACGTCAAATATTCGATTGACGATTATAAAGAAAGTGAGATTTAAGGGTATTGATATTGAATTAGCTCTTTAGTCGCGAAAGGCGTATTTATGTTGCTGTAAGTGCTCGAAAATTGGCAAATCCTTGGTTATATTGGTCAATCGTAACATTCGTCATAGTTAGCTGGTAAAATCCTAAGCTACTCAGGTAAATCAATTTTTACGCCCTTTGGAGATCTACAGACTTTGATTTTTTGAAGATTACAGATTAGATTTTCGAGACTATTCGATTTATAGTCTATCTAACACCGATAATTCTTACTTTACTCGTGTCAATTTTTACAAGCAAGTAAATTCAGCCTACCTTGAAGAATTTAGTATTAAAGTACGCTAAATCTTTATTCGAATGCACGTTAAATTTTCCTATTTGCCTGTACTGGTTTCGACTATTCTTCGCCTCGATGATTTTCATTTTACACGTATTTATATTCGTCCAATATATTAAACAAATAAATGGATAAATAAGAATAGGACTTCCTGCAACGTCGATTATTTTTCTCGAACGCGAGAGAAAAATCGAAATATGAATCGATGAATTCATTAACGGGACAATTATCGAGCAACGTTGCAACGTAAACGATTCAGCGCGCACTTAGCTTTCCGAGTACCTTTTTACGACCTTTGTCGGTCAGCCGGAAGGAAGTCAGCTGCACGTCGATAATTAACATTTATCCCTCAACGGATCCGATCAAGTGTCTCTAATCGGAGCGTATTGTTTCATGCACCGTTCGATCGAATTACAGACGCCTCGATACGCTCGTCGTCGACTGCAGAAATTAAAACTCGTTAATTACCACACCTTCCTCCAGTTTCTTGGTGTGATTGTTTACACCGAACGCCGTCGCTTCTCGGCAACTAAACTCGAATACGTACAAAAGTGTCAACAAAATCAAAGAGAGTAAGTTGAATTTTGTTACAAATAGCTGCGAACATTGCGCTTCGTATCTTTATATCAGACGCAAATTATTTCGATGCTTATAGGTTGAAAGATCTGATGATTTTCTCTGACTTAAAACTATTGCGTAGCTTTTCTTTAAAATGGAATTTATAAAATTGAATAGGGGAAATTATTTCGAACATCAAGGTTGTATTTAATTTTCTATGAATATGCAATGAATTCTATGGAGAAGCACCGAATTAATTTGTACATAATACATCTGACTGCAAATCGTAATTTTGTTCCATTGTATAATTGTCTTAGCTCAGAATTAAAATGATTAAAAGTTACTTTATTGTATCTCCCTATTTTTCATATTTCTGTCACAAATGCCTGTCTATTAATTCGGATTAGTAAGAGTCTATTGTATTACATTGTCCGTAAATATCTGTGCCAAGTTTATTGTACAAGTTGCTTTACTATATCTTTCTACTTTTCATATTTCTATCACAAATGGCTCACACTATTAACCCTTTGCACTCGAAAGTATTTTTAATAATATGACACGACAGCAGCTCCATCACACGTTTCTGTGATTATTGTGACAACTTAATAAGTTACGTATTTTGGAAAGGATAAATTTGCCTTGATTTCAGAAGAAATGACAATTGAATTGGTTAATATAGAATTAAAGAAACACGAACCTTCACTCTTGATACAATTTACGAATGTCTCCATAGCGGAGCCAACCGAGTGCAAAGGGTCAAAGGTCCAGCGGAGCTGTGGCGTAGTAGTTAACGCGATCGATTAGTACCAGATCATTTTAGAAGTAGGTTTTTGTATTCAATTTTCCTACACAGTATAAAGGTAAATAAGAAAAACCACCGTACCTGAAATCAACAAGACTGCAATATAAGCAATATATAGTGACTGCAACTCTGAGGAAAAGTATTACAAAGATGTAATATTTTTAAGGTATATAAATGTAGGAACAAGTAGGTTAATCCCTTAGGATAGGAACTACGGTAGACTGACAAGCAGAAATGCAAGAAATATTGTGCAATTAACCCTTTGCGGACGAGTGTCGACAAATAGTCGCCTAATCATTTTTTGGCTTTCTGAGCCTATGTCGACTTTTAAAGCAGAAAACTGAACGTAATGAATACTTAACGCAATAATAAACAATTGAAATCGTTAGGAATTACATGGTTTGGAACTCGAAAGCTTGAAAATTCAAAGACGTAGAATTCAAAACTAAAGTACTCCCATAGGTGTTATTACTTCTCGTCCGTAAAGGGTTAAATATTGTATATATATATATATATGTTTCTGTAATTTTTAAGTGTTATGTAAATAAAAGTTTTTGAATTGAAAAAAAAAATTGATTAGTTGACCCGAAGATCTGGGTGTTCGATCCCCGCTGGCGGCGTAAGTTAGTAGTTCCCTTTTTTTCGGCTATACAAGGCGATAAGTCTCGGCGCGATCCTACATTTATTATTACAAAATTCAGTGCATATAAACAGTCGATCAACCATATTTGCTTTTACCTCATCTATCGATTACAATAAAAGCAATGCAAGTAGAATCGATAGTAGAGATTGATTCACAACCGAAACCGATACCTTTATGAATCTCAGTCCTCTTCGTAACTGTTACAATAAACAACGGCTCCGCGAAACCGTGTTCCGCGTAGCGAAATCGATATTACATCAGCTTTCGAGCTGTGGTTACACAAGTGTCCGATTGCTGTTGCAATGCCTCGAAATCTGCAATCGCTTTTTATAGCAATTGATCGCGCAAAAGTTGCGCGAATGTCGAACGGATAAATCAAAAGTGAATCGCGTGCGCAAACGCGAACGGGGGGAAAAAAGCTGGCTCCAGGGACGGATTTAAATGAACGTCGAATTTGGCGATCGCCAGAGGCTCCGTTTAACCCTTTCGCGGATTACGGAAGTGCTATCATCGATATATCGATAAGATATCGATAAGACGAGCAAGAACAATCGAGGTATATATTTCATGCTGCCTTAAAATACATTTTATTTCGTTTCGCGTTGCAACGGGATAAAACATTTGTTACAAAAATAGAAGAAAAAAAGGTGCACGAGTAAGGTAACGAGAAAACGTAGAGATTACTATTATTTTATTACCTACTTAGGCTACCATTAGTTGACTACTATTTTTGCGTCATGTCACGTACAAACCGTTTCAATATTGCACACAATTTTTCTTTAATTACCTGTGTTTGTACCGTAACTAAAAACTACGAACTATAAACTGCTGTAAACTATGTATTAGGTTGCAACGTAAATTCGGCCCGCTTTTTCATTGGGCATTTTATCGAATTGCAAAAATCTACAAGAATGGAATTCTTTAGCTACCAGAAAAGTACATAGAAGAAAATTGCTAAACAAAATGACTCGGGCACGATTAAGCAAACTTGTTTCTGAATTTGCAAAATAAGTGATCTAAAAAAGTCTAATCGAACGGGATGAATATACTACACCGAAAACTGTAATCATTATTCGTTATCGAATCGTACGAATATCGCGCCGCGGTGAAAGGGTTAAATCCGGCGGCCCTGTGTAGTGATGTTTGAGGAGTCACGTATCCCCCTACATGCGAGTAGGACTTTATGGATTAGTAACCTTTCCATGTATTTGCCTGTCATGTGAACGAGACTTGAAGTATTAATAACTACCGCGCAAGCGCTGAAATTCAAAAGAGCAGCGGGCAAAAAAAAGAGCGACGAGAAGAAAGAAGCAACGAACAGAAGAAGAAGAACCAGGAAGAAGGAAAGACGCATTGAGAATTCTCGCTTGAATAATTTTCTTAAAACTAACACAAGAATAAACAGAAATTCAATTCAACAAAGTTTTATTTAATATTCGCGCTCTCGAGCAAAGTGCTTTAGCACTTCACGGGCATAGAACCCAGTAGTCCTAGACCCATTGTCGTGTACGCGTTTTCCACCGACGATGTTCGGTGGTTAAATTAGTACTTCGCACGCCGAATTAACTTTGTGCGAATATTTAGTTTAATTAAGTGGACTGTATTCATTTGTGGAAATCAATGTAGTGACTCGAAATATGATATGTACTCTTTATTTGTTTGTCTGTTCGACGTTCTTGTTAGCTCTCCCGTTTTCTCGTGAGCGTCGTTATTTATACATTTTTTGTTGGGCGTGTACAATTACGAGGAAACGTTGATTCGTTGGGAAAAATTGTGAGGTGGGAAAGGCCAGCCCCTACAAGAAGGTGTAGTACGGGGACGTACCAAAATTATAGAAATTGGGAAAACGCGCTGGTCACCCGAAGGTAGCGCTATGCGTCTTCGATTGACCGTGGCGCGTAATAAACCTGGTAAGCCGGGGTTTGGAAAAAACAGTCATAAACAGGGTCGACGAGTAACTTCTAAAACATCTGGCACAGGGGGATAGGAAAGACAAATTTCGTTATATGATGGTTCTTGAATGGTTACTGTTGTTAAAGGCAATTATTAAGATTCGGCGTTTCGTTTTGGAGGCCATAAAATAAGGCTCGCAACGCGACACCCATCAAGAAGATCCGTAACAGAGGTAACGATGAAATCGGTGTCTATCCGGGAACACGATTTACTTTATCGCGGAATCCCCGGTCGCGGAATAGCGCGTAACTATTTTCGTGGGGGCGAAAAAAGATCGATGGGGCGAAAACGGTCGTGATTTCTCGTCACGTTTCGAACTTGCCCCGGTCCGCTGGCGAGGAACATTTTTAAGACAGGCCCCTAACTTACGTGGAAACTTCGCAACAGCCGACTCTTCGTCTCTTTGTGTCTGGGTTTACGAGCCCGACCCGTGTGTCGTTCGAGTTCGCTGAAATTGGCCAATTGCTGGCGGGACGCGCGACGCTGTTGCGCTTTAGACTGCAATGCGTAAACTGCATGGCGATTTTCAATGCCGCTTGGCGCTGATATTCGCGGCCAACGTGATACGATAGACAATGGACGCTTGCTAATTCGAATTAATAGGGAAATATTTGTGACAGAAATATGAAAAGAAGACGGATATAGTAAAGCAACTTGTAGAATAAACTTGGCGCAGATATTTACAGGCAATGTAATACAATAGACACTTGCTAATCACAATTAATAGTGGAAGACATTTGTGATAGAAATATGAAAAGTAGAAAGATATAGTAAAGCAACTTGTAATAAACTTGGCGCAGTTATTTATGGGCAACGTGATACAATAGACACTTGGTAATCACAATTAATAGTAAAGCAACTTGTAAAATAAACTTGGCGCAGATATTTACAGGCAATGTAATACAATAGACACTTGCTAATCACAATTAATAGTGGAAGACATTTGTGACAGAAATATGAAAAGTAGAAAGATATAGTAAAGCAACTTGTAAAATAAACTTGGCGCAGATATTTACGGATAATGTAATACAATAGCCACTTGCTAATCACAATTAATAGTGGAAGACATTTGTGACAGAAATATGAAAAGTAGAAAGATATAGTAAAGCAACTTGTAATAAACTTGGCGCAGTTATTTATGGGCAACGTGATACAATAGACACTTGGTAATCACAATTAATAGTAAAGCAACTTGTAAAATAAACTTAGCGCAGATATTTACAGGCAATGTAATACAATAGACACTTGCTAATCACAATTAATAGTGGAAGACATTTGTGATAGAAATATGAAAAGTAGAAAGATACAGTAAAGCAACTTGTAAAATAAACTTGGCGCAGATATTTACGGATAATGTAATTCAATAGACACTTGCTAATCACAATTAACTCTTTGCGGACGAGTGTCGACAAATAGTCGCCTAATTATTTTTTCGCTTTCCGAGCCTATGTCGAGTTTTAAAGCAGAAAACTGAACGTAATGAATACTTAACGCAATAATAAACAATTGAAATCGTTAGAAATTATATGGTTTGGCACTCGAAAGCTTGAAAATTCAAAGACGTAGAATTCAAAACTAAAGTACTTAGACTAACGTCCGTAAATGGTTAATCTGTATCTAACGTCCGTATTCGTCATAAACCGTTTTTCTCTATTGGGTCTAGAAGGATCCACCATCCTACACAAATAATAATAATTTGTCTACTAGCTAGTAACTATCATCAACGCGTCAACTTCTTCGCTGATAATATCCACATCTTTAAAAATAATTTATACAGGACTTCGCTTTAATCGTGTTGTATCTTATCCTTTGTATTTCTTTTTATGTCACTGCGCTCTCGTTGTTTCTGTTCCTTCTTTTCTTTTAACCCATTTGCATTCGCGTACGATGATTGATATTGTTGAATATTTACAGGCAGTGTAAATTATTCGAACAGAGTTAAATGAAAACGCTATTTATTGAAAACACAAAGTTAGAGAAACGATACAAGATTCGAGATCTGGGTAGTGCAGCTACTCGCTTCGTCTCGTCCGCAGACAACTACTACCCGTGTCCGACTTCAACGCTTTTTGCTACAGAATTTTCCGGGAAAAAAAACAAGGGTCTTAAACCGCTTGCAAGGCAACGCAGTGCCGATGGGTGGGGGCAACGCATGCCCCGACTTTTCAATTGTCAGGCAACACCAAGTAAGCGTCGTGGCACTGTCTTACCAGATGTGGCGCAGACCTTCATAAAAGCGAAAGCTAAGGTTTAAGTTAGCAAACAGCCTACCTGGATTTAAAATACTGTGTCCGGAAACAGGGACACACTTCAACAGATATTGATGTTAAGGATGTTTGTGATATACCACTGTGTGTGATCGATCCATTCCATCGATCCCACTATCGATCATTTTAAAGATAATCGTACTCATTGATCAAAGGTATAATATCTGCTCCAAATTTGTTTAATGTATATACAATGTATAATAGTGTATTTTGTTTTGATTATTACACGTAATTTCTCAGTAAAACCGAAAGTCTCTGATATACAGAGATGTCGCGTATTTATTGCTACGTTGCAAATTGGTTAAAAACGGATTTTTACCCGTGATATAATTAAATAATTAAGTAAACAATAAAACCCGTCGAATTAATGGGGATTAGGTTGAACGTTCAAATTTTACTCGATTTTTTTCTTAATACGCGTTGAATTTCGTTTGGAAAGGTTAATGAAAACAACGAAGATTAGTTTGAATATTCAAACTTTGTTCAACTTCTGAGGATGCGCGATGAATTTGACGATGAAAGGCACCGAGTTAATGGAAATTAGGTTCGAATATTCGAGTTCGTGCAAACGCGCGCTGGATTTTACAATAGGGGACACCGAATTAACGAAACGTGCTTCGAACGCGTACGTAGAACGGATATGGAGCCGATGTAGAAGCCGTATTAAAGCTGTAACCAGTACGGAACCGATACAGAACCGCAACCGTAGCGGAGCCGATATCAAATCGATATAGAACGCGAACCAAATTGAAATTCAAGTTAAAATTGAGTTTCTCGCGAAAAAAACTACCCAACAATGGTATTTTTAGAAGCTTTTGTCCCTTGCGTACTTCGTTACGTTCAATTATATTTCAAGGAAGTTTCACGTCGCTTAAAATTTGCGACACGAATCCGCCCGAATATTTCCCGCTTCCTAATACGGAGAACAATTTAATTAAAGAGAACCGTGTATCCGTTTTTAATTACTAGGCTGAGAATACGTACGCGTTCATTGGCAATTTAAATGCGCATAACGTAGCCAAGCGTACACGCAAATACATACATATATATATATATTCACCGGCGAAGAATACGCGAACGCGTGCAACGTGATAATTAGAAAATAAAGTAGCCGAGCTTTTTTTTTAAAAAACTTGCGTCGAAAATAAAGATAACCAATTTGCATACGAGATCTATTAATTACATTTGCCTCTGCATACGCGCGCGTACACCGCGTATTACTACGCATCGAGATTCTTTTTCGCGTGCAACGAAACAACCGCGCTCACGTTTCGTTCGCCAGCATCGAAAAAAAAAAAAAAAGAAAGAAACGCAGAGTCGAGTGTCAGCCGCGCAACCGGTTACAAATGAAAAATACCCAACAAGTCTCTCGAAAGGAAAAGCACGTTAGCTGGAAGTTCGCCGGTGGCAGTAATTTGCATATAAACCATATTTTACCACGGCTACAGGCGTCACGCGTCATTCGGTATTGTTTTAATACACGAAGTGTCATCCGAACTAGCGCCGTATAACGAAACCCGCTCGCGTACGAAACAGATGGCCCGCGCGTTTCTACCGCGACCAGCAATTGCCGTTGCACTAGCAACCAAGAAAACACAGTGCACGGGCTCCGTCCGTGAAACATCAACCCCTGTGTTCCTCTACTTCCCGCTGCGATTTCATTCGAGCGCAAATCCTGTATCCGCAAACGCCTCGTTCGCAAATATCCAACGTCTAAACGCGTTTCGAACGCTTTGAGGTGGAGGAGTATCTACAATTAACCTCGCACGCTCGGTTATTGCTTGCGGAAGATGACCGTTCAATTGCACGATGTCCGACACATACGCGCTCGCGAACTTCGCTGCTCTAGGTTCCGTACAGGATTCTCTCGTGGCACTCGTTTCGTGGGGTTATATACCCGGTGTCCTGTGACAAGGACAGCGAGCAAGCCACGCCGATGAAAAAGCGCGGGCGAAAAAACGCGCGTAGAAAAGGGCGCCACAAATAGTGAAAGCGGTGAAAGTTTCCGCGTGGCCTGTAGGAAAACCCTGGCCTGTGCGAATCTGGCTGCCAGATGCGTGAACTGGCCGTAGCCCAGGCTCGCACACACCTTTTTGAAGCGCAGGAAAATATTTTTCCGTCGCTACAGCTTCATCCGTTAGATGTAAACGTTAATTCCCGTTAGTTTATGTAAGCGGGTTTAAGTAAAATAAGTCCCATTTATCTTTATAAATTCTCTTGTGGAGCTGTTGAGAGGGGATAGGATAGGAAAAAGGAAGGGTGTTGGTTTCGTCCTGGGCCTGCTAGTGGACTCATCAGTAAGGTTACCTAGCAGGCCCTGCCTTAGACGTTGGGATATTGGAAGGAAGGTTAAAGGCAGTATATACATGGACGAAGTAGTTGAAGCAAGTGCTTTCGAGAAAGTCCTATTTCCTATGTGCCTCTAGGTGGTAGGTGTAGGATAGCCGCCACACCATCTTCAAAATGTTAATAGTTGGACAAAGTGTGGAGCTGTAGAGAGGGGATAGAATAGGAAAAAGGAAGGGTGTTGCGTTTCGTCCTGGAGTTGCTAGTGGACTCATCAGTGCGGCTACCTAGCAGGCCCTGCCTTAGACGTTGGGATATTGGAAGGAAGGTTAAAGGCGGTATATATATGGACGAGGTAGTTGGAGCGAGTGCTTTCGAGAAAGTCCTATTTCGTATGTCCCTCTTCTAGTGGTAGGTGCAGGAGGAGAGCCGCCACACACCACCCCCGCGCCTTTATTAACCTTCCTTCCAATATCCCAACGTCTAAGGCAGGGCGCCTGGTGGCTAGGTAGGTAGCCTTACTGATGAGTCCACTAGCAGGGCCCAGGACGAAACGCAACACCCTTCCTTTTCCTATCATATCCCTTCTCTACAGCTCCACAGCGGTATATATATGAACGAGGTAGTTGGCGCGAGTACTTCCAAGAAAGTCCTATTTCGTATGTCCCTCTAGTGGTAGGCGCAGGAGAGCCGCCACACTCTTTATTCAAAAGAGAGAGTAAACCTAGCGTTAACTAATTAAACGTTAGAATGTATAGAAATGTAAAAGTAAATAGTTAAACAAAGTTACGCTTAGCAGGAAACCTTAAAGTGGCAGTACGTGCTGCATCCGTCCTAAAGGACGTTTTTCGACAGAAGCATCGAACACGCGTCGCGAGGCGGATGATAAATTCGCGGCGAAAGTACGGGAAAAAGGGACGGAATGGGGTTTGGGGCAGGCTAGCGTGAATCATCGTTTAGAGTCCATTAGGAGGCGAGTGGAGATAGTTGGTTCGCAGGTTAAAGAAAATATAAAGCTCTCGGCAGCGTGTTCTCTCGGCGGTTGATAAATTGAAGCGGCGCGGCGCGGTGCGGCGCGGAACGTCTGTCCTCCGCTATACACCGGCACCCTTTGCCTTCGCCGGCTTTTATTTATGCAACTCCTTTACACCGAGACGTATTATTTCGCGACAACGTCAACCGTTCAGTCGCCCCTTTCTTCTCGCGCGATTTATTCTCCAGCGATGCTAAGAAGCTTGCGACGGCTACGACTACGTTGCCAGAGAACGCCGGATTTCCCGCGGCGCAGCAACGCGTTTCTCGCCGGGCGAAACCAGCCGATTCCGACGTCGCCGCGCCGTTTTCTTCGTCGCTTACCGCCGCGCCATTCCGCTTCGCTCTTCTTGTACTTAACGTACCTCGCCACTGCTGGCCGTGTTCAACTGCCGCTTTGCATTCGCTCGCCCTCCATTCCACGCATTTCTACGATACTCTTGCAACTCTGTGTCTCGGGTACATTGTAAATTCTTTGAAAGGGAATTGTAATGAAAAATACTTGGTTCATTGAAGCGTGTCTATTCGATATCGGCCGGATACCGTGCAGAATTCAATCGACGGCGTATTGAAAGCACAATTGCTTTGCTTTTCCGCCGCTGGGCTAGGTAAGGTAGGTACTACTTTGTAAAGAGTGGAATTAATGAATTTCACCGCTTCTCTTTTCTTCCGACGAATAGCCCCGCCTCGTTTATCGTAGTACAAAGTATAGGCGCATTGTGTTCGGTAAAAATCCATTCGCCGAGGCTGCGCAAATGTATCGGCGAGAGATGTTACGTTGCTCGACGGGAGCGATTGGAGATTTTTTTTTAATAACCGTATCGGGTTAGATTCGAAATATAAAGGGACCGAGGATATATTATATTAACGCAAATATTGGTTACCGTATCGAGAATATTACGAGCCGTTCGCTTACAAAATTGGCTAACTGCACGAAACAAAAGGTAGAGAAGTTGTTGTATGTATGTACATTCTTTCTTTTAATGTTCCTTTTCAAATTTAAGTCCAAATAAACGCGATAGAACGTATCGTTACAGGCGATGCTTTTATCCAAAGACGAAATGCACAAAATAATATATTCTTGAAATAATCTTTATCGTTTTAATCAATTGTTTATTATTCCATGAGCAAAAATATTTGTCTCGTTTCGTGGTATTAACCCTTTCGTTACGAAGGACGTGTATATTACGCCTCCAAAATCTGGGCCATCGTTTGTTAAAATACAAGTATACTTTGGTTTACATCGCAATAATATTTAAACTGTTCGTCGTATTCGTTTACAATTCAATCAATAATATCGTGTATCTGAAAAATTGATAATAAATAAGGGGAATATTGCGATCATACGAATCCATTTCACTAGTAATTCTACACTCACGAAACCTCGGAGAATATTCCCAATTTATAATAAATAAAAGCAATATTGCAATGATACGAATCCATTTCACTAGTAATTCTAAACACTCGAAACCTCGGCAAGTAATAATTTGTATAAGTAAAGGGAATATTGTGATCCTAATTTGTTAATAGGTATTCGTAATATTAATAACTGGACTGCGAACCGTTGTACAAACTCGTATTTTTATCAACAAAATTAAAGTAGGAGATCCTAGATGAAGGGTTGCTTTACCTCCAAAATATAATAATTTGTACTTTAGTTTGAACGTTTTGTACATCTTTGCATTATACGTACGTATGTATACCTTCTACCTTTTTGCCTATTTAAATCCCCCATAAATGCATAAGAATCTGCAGTCCAGTTACAATTTATAGCGTGCAAGTATCGCGAATCTCAATTCACGACTCGTAAATTGCTGTGGGAATAAAAGACGAGAAAGTATGCACGTATGTATGTACATATTGTAAAGTATGTAGAAAATATGTAACACGCTCAGTGATATGCTTTTTATACGAAATACGCGAAATATGCGCAGCAGTATGAAAAACATGCGTTTGCATAAATATCCGCACTACGGTCAAACGCGATATTGCGCCGTATAAAACATTCTCGTTACGCCGAATTGGTTTCGAATATACCTGAAAATATCACTGGCAAGTTTCGAAACAACCTAATGCGAAAGTGCGGCTCGTTTAAAGGTTTAAATTTAATCGCGGTAATCGAGTAGCGGTGGAATATTTTCAAGTAAAACGCGCGACGCTTCTAATTAACAACGGGGCTCGCATTCGCCTGACAAAGAGACTGAATAAATCTCGAATACAGCATCGCGTGTCAATAGCAATTCAATGCTGATACATTGTTACGCGGCGCACACATTCGGTTGCAGATTCTACCAGCTACTGGCACAAAGGATCGTTACAAGTTAATGATCACAATCCAGCGAAATTGCCTCGTAACTGGCCCGTTATTATGTCCATTTATTTATTACTTTCCAATATCTTCCAATAGGTATTCCCCGGTATATTCTATCTATTAATATCTTCCCATATCTTCCGATATTTTCTAATATTTTCCGATAACTTCCTGCATTTTCCAACACCTTTCG
Source organism: Eucera pruinosa (assembly GCA_028830335.1). Lineage (NCBI taxonomy): Eukaryota > Metazoa > Arthropoda > Insecta > Hymenoptera > Apidae > Eucera > Eucera pruinosa. Next base: position 3,503,093 of record JAMYCR010000001.1, on the reverse strand, counting down.
ATATTCCGCAACATTTTCCATAATTTCATAATATCTTCCATTATATTTCAATACTTTTCAACATTCTGCGACATTTTTTAACATCTATCAAGGTTTTCTAATATTTTCCATCGTCTTCCTAATATTTTTACAAATCTTCCATCGTATTAAAATATTTTTCGGTATTCTGCAATATTTTTCAATATTTGCCAACCTTTTCCAATATTTTCCATAATTTCCTAATATTTTCCAATATCTTCCATCGTATTCCAATACTCTTCAGTACTCTGCAATATTTTTTAACATTTACCAGCATCTTCCAATATTTCATAGCAATTTGCAATAGCTTGCAACATTTTCTAATACTTGCCAATATTTTCCAATATAATCTACAATTTCCTAATATTATCTAATATTTACAAACATCTTCCATTATATTCCAATATTTCCCAATACTCTTCAGTATTCTGCAACACTTTTCAACATTTACCAACGCTTTCCTATATTTTCCACCATCTTCGAATATTTTTGAACGTAGTATTTTCCAATGTCATCCAGCATTTTCTAATATGTTATATTAATTTCCAGTAGCTTGCAATATTTGCCAATATTTTAAAATATGTTCTACAATTTCCTAATATTATCTAATATTTTCCAATATCTTCCATTACATTCCAATATTTCCCGATACTCTTCAGTATTCTGCAACACTTTTCAACATTTACCAACGCTTTCCTATATTTTCCACCATCTTCCAATACTTTTTAATATAGTAATTTTCCAATGTCATCCAGTATTTTCTAATATTTTATATTAGTTTACAGTAGCTTGCAATATTGGTCATTATTTGCCAATATTTTCCAATATATTCTACAATTTCCTAATATTATCTAATATTTTCCAACATCTTCCATTACATTCCGATGTTTCCCAATACTTTTCAGTATTTTGCAACACTTTTCAACATTTACCATCGCTTTCCAATATTTTCCACCATTTTGGAATATTTTTCAGCGTAGTATTTTCCAATGTCATCCAGCATTTTCTAATATTTTATATTAATTTCCAGTAGCTTGCAATATTTGTCAATATTTTCCAATATATTCTACAATTTCCTAATATTGTCTAATATTTTCCAATATCTTCCATTACATTCCAATATTTCCCAATACTTTTCAGTATTCTGCAATACTTTTCAACATTTACCAATGCTTTCCTATATTTTCCACCATCTTCGAATATTTTTGAACGTAGTATTTTCCAATGTCATCCAGCATTTTCTAATATTTTATATTAATTTCCAGTAGCTTGCAATATTTGTCAATATATTCTACAATTTCCTAATATTGTCTAATATTTTGCAATATCTTCCATTACATTCCAATATTTCCCAATACTTTTCAGTATTCTGCAACACTTTTCAACATTTACCAATGCTTTCCTATATTTTCCACCATCTTCGAATATTTTTCAGCGTAGTATTTTCCAATGTCATCCAGCATTTTCTAATATGTTATATTAATTTCCAGTAGCTTGCAATATTTGCCAATATATTCTACAATGTCCTAATATTATCTAATATTTACCAACATCTTCCATTATATTCCAATATTTTCCAGTATTTTGCAACACTTTTCAACATTTTCCAGTATTCTCCATTACCCGAGATACTCCAATATTTTTCAAACAACTTCCTAGCGTCCCCTTACATTTTCCAAAATCTTCCAGGAGTCTGCAACATTTTCCAATGTCTGCTAACGTTTTCCAGCAACATTGCATCGTTCTCGAATATATTTCCCAATACTTCCAACAGCAGCCTGTATCCTTTTCCAAACGTTTGTCAACTCTTTCCAATATTTTCCAACATTTTCCATTGTTTGCCAACGCGCCCCAATATTTTTCAATATCTTCCATCGCTTGCCAATATTTTTCAATAACCTTCAGCGTTTTTTCCAACGCGGAAATAATTAGGTCAGTAAAAATTGGATGTTCGTGGCACGGTTAAAGGGCAGAACGAAAAGGGACTCGCGAAAGTAATAGGAGAATTGAAATTGGCAGGTTTCGATTGCGCGCGGAGACGACGAGTCCTGCAAACCGCTAATCAGGTCGAAATTGGTCGGCTTTGTCGAAATTTCCAACGGGGCAACGCGACGCGCGTCGCGCCATTACGTTTCACCGCAACGATCGTGCTCTTTCGCTTCGAATTCGATCGCATCGTATTCGGCAAACTAAACCCCGTCAACGCCTAATGGCATGTTCGTTTACAGTATACGTACTTCGCTTGCAGCGTGACGTGACACGCCCTGCACACTATTTTTTGCGCAACTTTTGCAACGCTGTTAAAGCTTAGCTCGCCGGTCGCGAGTTAACCCTTTGACTACAAAATCCGTATAAGGGTAAATGACCCACGGTACCGTCACTGTTCCTACAACTGCCACTTTAATTCGTTTATTTAACCGATTCGCCTAGCGTAACGAGTCGAACTCGTTCTATGATTTATAGCGCGGATTCGACAAAAATAAATATTATCGAGGGTAAAATGTCATTTGAAACTTAACCTTAGCTTCGGTTTACAAGCTTGGAGGCTGTAACATAAAACGTGCCTTGAATATTTCTACGATTTTTCATTCACACGATGTAAAAGCGGTAATCAAGTTAGATTAGCGTGAATAAGTTTTGAAATAGTTAAATAATAGTTACGCGACAATTTTAACACTAGGTTTACGCATGTTAATTGTATAATTCGACAGGCTTTCGTTAAAATACGTATACTGTATATAAATATTCGAACGTAGAAGCGTGAGGATGAAGAGAATCAATTAGAATACATGTTCATACCATCGTATTAATTTAAGTTAACATAAAGTACTGAGAAATAATATTTATGCTCTCTATAATTTTAAGTATGAAATCTGAAACGCGTTTCGTAAACCTAGTGTTAAAGTGGCAATACGTGCTTCATCTATCCTATACAACGCTCTAAATGTCTATCGATATTTAGAAATGGCGTGTATATTTATTATACTTCTATCCTGTGCGATAAAAAAATGTTTGCATTCTAGGGCGAAAGAGAAATCTGTATTCGTCGAATGGTTAATGATAAAGTTATTTCGAGCCGGACAATGTCGACTACAAATGATAATTTGGGTCACGGGCCTCGTTAGACGAGAGGCGAGTTTGTCGTGCGCGTCGATAATTAAAGAGATAATATTTTAATGTTCAAGTAGGCGCACAATTGAGCGTGTACCGAGAGGTTCGTTTTCTTTTTCTCTTCTTCTTCTTCTTCTTCTTTTTTTACATTTATTATGGCGCGGGTAGGTAGGTACGCTGGCGTGGCTCGGCGCTACTTCACGAAGATTAATGCCTCGGGGATGTAATTGAAGGAGATGTTGAAAATTAAGATTGCACCTTTGACCCGGTCCAACCTCGCGGCTTCGGTTAACAATCTTGTAATTTTCTTTTTCCCTCTCGGCCGCGACTACTAATGAATTCGTTCCCCTTCGAAAAAAAAAAAATAAAGAGGGAAAAAAAGGAGGAATCGTTTGGAGGATTCAGAGGAGCCGGTGTGCAATCGGCAAATTAGAACTGCCTCGGCTAAAAAGCCGAATGTTTATTACAGAGAGCAGCGCACCGCCGGAGGAATATTAATACGCCTTTTATTTCTTTAATTGCGTTACAGCCCGGAAGCCGAATAATAAGAATTCTGAATAATAACGAGAACCAGATTACCGCGTTGCAATCGGCCGATTAATTGCGCGCGGTTAAAATATTAACCGGGTCGAAGAGGCGCTGTTCCGTTAAACGTACCGCGGATCCTCTATCGATTTCGAATTATACATTAGACTTGAATAATGCAAGCTGATTAGAAATTAGCTTCGTTATTGAAAGTATCGGATCATCCAATAAATTCGCTCGGAAATAACCGAGATGTTTTCGATCTAGATAAAACGGAGTCGCGAAATCAAACATAAATTGCGGCGTAGAGAAACGAAATTTGGAAGCTGGTAAAATTTGTACCGAATAACGCTTTCGTATTTTATAGACGGTAATAAATAGGTGCAAATTTAATTGAACAGTAGCGAGAATATTAATACCACTTTTCTATAATTATTCGTTAGGTCGCCTGATAAATACGTGCCGAATTTTACACCGTTGAATAAGCATTGTAAAGTTACTGCTGAATAGAATTGAATTTATGACGTGTTAATAAATACCTGTATCCGTCAAGTGAAACCTATTTTAGGCGTTTATAAGCTTCTATCCTTACTAACAGAGTTACACAGATTATTGGTTAATAATAATGGTTTATTATAGAAAAGATGTTACTAAATGAAATACAATATATATATAAGGAAGGCGCGTGAATGCACGTGGCAACGTGCATCGCCGGTAACCAAAACAGCCAAACTAACTAAAACGAAAAACTGTATATTTTAACATTGCTGCCAACTTATATTGTAGCCTAGAGAGATTCCATTGCCAACACTTACTACTGTGGCGGCTCTCCTGCACCCACCATACGAAATAAGATTTTTTCGAATTCACTCGCTCCAACTACCTCGTCCATATACTACACGCTGTCTTTAAACTTTATTTGCAAAGATACGAATCGGTCGAAAAATTCGCAGTCCGACTAAGCTAACAAATAAAAAGGAGAATCGTTCGACTGGAAAAAGCGACGTAAACCCGACGATTCACGGCAGGAGAGAGGAATCGTGGAAAAGGGTGAAAATAGCGTTCGATTAAAGTTCGAAGGCGAGTAATAACATATGCAAATAATTGAGGGAACGAGTGATTTGCGAACGAGGACGCTAAGATGTTCTCGAGTGGCTTCCGTCCGGCTGCTTGATTGGAGCGGTCTCCTTACTTATTCCTTCTCCAGCGATTCCAATTTAAAGACTGAATAACCCTCGATGCGATCGGAGCACTTCGCATCCTTTAACGGGAATACGTCATTTTGCGCCTTAAAGAATGTCGACGTCCCCCTTTTTTTTCTGCCGCTTTCGATATCGGAAATGTCGGGAAGCTAGCACGAATTCTTCAGCCGAGTTAACGTCTCTTCGATACTAGGATTCCTCTATCTTTACCTTCCATTCGTTCACGACGTAGGGCAGATGTACCAATCATGGCCACTTTCAGATTCGCGCTTTAAGTAACTTTATTCAACTATTTTAGAACGTCGTTAACGTAAAGATCGTTCCAGTTTGCAGCATAATTGTCGAATTATATTGCATCGACCTAACGTGTATGTCTTTCACCCACATTACATTGCCGAGCGACGGAGCGAGAGTCCACCCTGTAAATGGTCTGTCGAAGGCCGGGGGGAGCGTGGACAAGTAGGGATGACATACCTGCATTTTTAATAATGAACATGGTGTGCGAGTTTACCTGAAGTTAGTTCCTAAAACGAGACGAACCGAGTCGGACGGTTCTCCAATAAATAGCGATCGACATTTCTAACTGCATTTTTAGTTTTACTTTCACGATTCTGCCTATTACCCGGGCCTTTTTTGGTTGTATTCCTTTTTTGATTCAACAATAATATTGTTCAACGTCTCTTTTACTTATAAACATTTCTTTCTTCGGAAAACAAACATGCAGTATCGTACAAAAATTATATTCAGTATGCTGAAACGTTCGAAACATGTGATAAAACGAAAAGGTTATGCTACTAAGTAGCATTAAAAGTTAAATTTTAGTTTCTAAAGTATTTAATTATCTATAGTGTACGAATAATTTTGTAACTCGAAAAAATGACTGTGATCTCATTTCATTTAATATATTATTCTATTACATCAAGTTAGTTAAATAAGTTGTACATATTTGTAAAGTACAATAAATACTCTATCGAAAGAAACAAGTTTGAATTCATTTCGTCTATAATTAAGAAAGATATAGACCGCTAAAGTCAAGCATACCTTAGTAACCGAATACTTTTGTGATTCACTGTATGTTGAATGTAATGAATTCATTATCACGTACTTGAAAATGTACAACAAAGTCCAATGTACTTCGTACTGTCACTTATTGTTAGAAACTTTTCATTTAAATAGAAACACGTTTTAGATTTATTAACGCGTCAGTTTGCGTAACAGATATAAGATATAAATGTAGTAAACATCGCGCCTTACTTTTTTTTAGTTTAGCTGCGAGCAATTTAAAATGAACTATAGGAAACAGCAAGAAGGAGCTGCTTGAGCCTGTTTCGAAAGGCAACACACAGTTGGCATTGGAAGCGCGCGATTCTGAGAAACGCGGGCTCGATGGTTAGCGGTTTTTTGCGGTCTTTCAACTGTTTGGAGAATTACAAGGTGTACAACACAGCTGTTACTAGAAGTAAACACGCGATTTTGAGAGTATTATTTAACCCTCTGGTCCTCAAATATATTTTCAATCTTATTGTAACCAAATATTATATTATCGTTCCCAAGAAAAAAAAAATACAAATTTTATCGTATAAATTTACAACTTTATAGTATAATATTGTAACACATTTTCATCGGTTTTAACGGTGGAAGATTTTTACGTTAATGAAACTTTAATGTTAAGATGAAAATGCGATAGAAACAAAGCCTCCCCTTGTGTATATTATTAATTTATTAAACAGCGGATTTCTATGAATTTAAATATTCGAGTTAAGTAATATAAAATAAAAAGAGTAAACATAACACGTAAAAATATACAAAATATTCAGAGGACAATAGGAATCATAATAATAATTTTACGTCCGATTAGTGAATACAAATATAATAAATGCAAGAGAAAATATAATAATTGCATAACCCGTTTCTCGATTTTTAATTTTAAAGACACGAATCCGTATAAAAATCCGCAGTCCAATTATTAATAATAATAACAGCGTAGTTTGCGCGTTAATATTTTCAGCTCACGTCTTGGTCCGTTTAGAGTTGAGTGAAGCAATGAAAACTTTATTAAAGCGTCAAGTGATTCCCGCGTTCGCGTGAACGAGAAAAGAAAGGCAAAAACTAAAGAACAGTTACGGACTACGGAGATATTATTTGCGTCTGTTTTACGATCGCTGAAATTTCGATAACGATCGATCGAACGATGAAACCAGGAAGATCAAATGCCACGCAGTTTTACCGGTGATAAAGAAATTTTACTAATCTAAATTTCCATCTGACGCTTCGGAAGCACGCACGCCTGGCTGCTCGGGGCAAGGATCCCGATTATACGACTCCTCGGTACATTATTAACGTTCCTCCTCGCACGTTGCACTTTATAGTCTCTTTTATAGCGCCGTTGGCGAAATAAAAGTTCGGCAAACTACTGATTTGCAATCTTTCGGAGCGACGGTAATTGGAATTTATCGATATCTTTCACTCTTTGCGAACTAAAGGTGGCAAATAACTGCATATATGCATGATAATTTTTTAAAATTGCCACTGCTATAAATATCGTGTACCGTTTGAAATCTGTTACGCCAATTATGGTCTACAACTCGCTTAAACAAGTTCGCTTAAAAAGCGACGAAAATCGCGATTTTCGAGTTACGAATATGTCGCGGATTTTGATGCATTTATGGGAAATTTAAATGCACAAAAAAGCACGGAATGCAAATTAGCGAATTAAACTTGACATAAATCTGGCGTAAAATACAGATTATTGTTTTTCGAGGATGATACAGCTGTTGAATTTTGTTAAGAAAAATATAAACTTGCGTAAAGATTCGCAGTCGAGTTATGAGAATGTTGCGCAAGCGTTACAAAAAGCTTATTTACTTATCTTCGTAATTACGCTACTAGAGAACCATTATGCATCTGAGAAGATCGCGAAAAGCGTCATAAATAAAAAAAAAAGAAAAGAAAGAACGCGGTTTTCTAATATTAAATAAAAGAAAGTATTTAATTTACGACTGTTGTCCTTTTCACTTTTTCAGTAGCAAAATAATGTTTAACCATTTGCGCTCCAAAACGTTTTTAACGATATAAGCACTAATTTCTACACGCTTTCCTTCCACTTGGGAAAATTTAAAGCGTTACGTGTCTTTGAAACAGGGGAAAATTTGTCTTTAGTTCGTCTTGCTTCGAGCGAAATGAAAATACGCGAAGAAGCTTCAATTTAACCACAATGGCGTTAACCGAGTGCAAAGGGCTAAGTACGTATGTTCAAAAACAGCTTCTCGGTTCTCCTGAAAAATAGAAGAAAACATACGCAAGTATTTTTTTCGTGTTGCGTCACTTTTCAAGCGAAGGTGTTAGCGAAGAGTTGCAGGACAAAATTGCAGTTGTCAACTAGTTAACATCCGCGATAAAGTATGTTAATCTGGTAAAAGGAGTGGTCGTCTTAAAGTTTTGTCCGCCGGTGTATTACGTTCGGCGCATGAAGAGTTAATATCGCCGGGCGGCGAATCGCGTGGGAAAAGCGTTTCAGCGTTTTGGGACTGCGAAAGTTGGAAACGGTAGCTGCTCTGTACCGCTTCATTGTAATACGGAAATTATTTAGATAGAGAACGGGGAGGGGGGTCGCGTAACAACTACGGGAATATTAATTCTAACAAAAATTGATTTGCATAAAAAGTGAATTATCCAACGAGAATTCCGTTGGATGCATTATTCATCTTTGCAGTCCGACGGAATCATTTGAAATGGAAATTTTGATCTTTTCCTATGTTAAACAAAAAAATAGAAAAGTAGCAGACGCCGACAACACCGATGGGAAAATATTCCATCGAATACGTAATTTATAACCGGCTTCGCGGAATATTTACCGTCGCTCGTCGCACGGTGTACTTAAACGATAACTGAACGATAATTATGTGGTAACATTTAACCACAAGTTGGCAAAGTGAATAGTAATTACATTAAGTTGGTGCATACGAAATATCGTTTGTCTAACGTTTGATATTAGCAGGTAAATTTTACATTCTTTCAGTTTCGCTACTAATGTAATAATAACTTTACCAATTGTTTGGTAAAAATATACGTATTCGCTTTCTGTGACTCGATACTATTTTTACTAAAATTAATATTTAATAGACTAGTCAATTGTACGAAATATACAAACATTTATAGTCCTACCGCTTTTGTAATAACAAAAGTAATTCCTATGTGTGCATTGGGAATGTTTTTAATTTTTTAATGCCGCAGCGAAAGGGTTAAATATAATAGATCGCGTTAAAGAAGAAGCATTGTATGTATTAATATTGTGTAACAAACGTGTGAAAACTATAACGTTTGACGTCACGAATATAATGGAAGTGTAAACTTGTAAAATAGACAATGAAGACTATTGCAAATATAAAGTTCACGTTTAGAAAAGCTTACGTATAAATATTAAAACAATTGAATGATGTTTGGAAGATTTAAGACTAATGATTTTTCACTGGACAGCAAATTAGGAGCACAATTCTGACCAAACAATTCTAAACGCGGTGATTTTTACAAGTATAGAATAACGAAGCTAATATCGTTTTAAAAAATCTGCTTGCGTTTAAAGTTTTAGCGTAAAAAGCGAGATTTCAAATGCACCAATCTAATAAATGGTTTTAATAATTACTATAGATTGAATTATGGTAATTAACTATATTACTATAAATCGTGTCGTTTGTTTACAAAAAGATACAACAGTTTTTCACCCAGAAAATTATAAAATTCTGCATAAATGGAACCACGAAGCTACTTAAAATATACCTAAAGTTTCTCGAATAACCCGATGAATAAAGTTACACCTAAATGTAAAATCAAAATCATCTATTCAACCTAACGATTTACCATCAAATCTTTTTCCGCAAACTATTCCCATTGATTTGCACACGAAGGATTAAAACGAATCTATTTCACGGAAGTCTACCGTATTATGATATGAAAATGGCCGAGTGACCTTTAAATCGCGCAGGCGCCTCGATCGGAGCAGCAATTTGCACTAGAAGCGATAATTAGTATCTCGAATGCGGTTTCCATCTGCACTACCTATCGTTCACGTATTTTAATTAATATGCTTGAAACTTGTCGCTGGCCAATTATATAATAGTTCACCGTTGCGGGTTGCACACGGTAATAATAATTATACGTACACGGTGCGCATTTTCGATCGGGAGCGGATTCATCGATTCGCTCGGCAGCAATTGGAGAGCGTCATCGGCTGATAAATTCCCGATTAGTTTATCATAATAATTGCATACTTTATTAACGCCGAAAGAAGGTAATCAACGCTCGGGATCGAATCGCGGGTAATTAGAATATTGCCGACTACGTGTAACGCGCGCGTTCAAAGAGAAGTTTTCAGTTTTGAAGTGCGTCCGGCGAAATGCCTGGCAAGCCTAGCGTAACGATTAATGGCAATTAATTAGCAGCGTTAGACAGCGACTTTACTAACGCGCAACATTTTCATGCAAATAGGATTAACGTAGGACGCATCAACGAGATTATATTATCCCGGTGCATCGCGTTGCTAAACGGAATCATGCTATTCAAACGGCCGGTTTATTGACGCGAAAAAGCGAACATTTTAGCTACGCAACATTATTCCGCTCGGCTGCGTCGCCGTGTCGCTTTCCCGATAAACAACGGACATCGTAATTTCCCTCCCGTTCCTCCCAAGCTTTCCGCGGAAAATATCAACGCACGCTTGTCGATATTTCAAACTAGAATGGAAATTTGCATGCAGTAATACGCGTGAGTACTCACCGGTTTGCCGAGACGGAGACGGATTCGTCGACGGGTTCGACGCGGATGACTTTTTGGAGCTTTGGACGGTGCCGATGGCTTGCGGCAAGTAGATTTAACTCCTTTAGGAAGACAGCAAGTTGGGAGTCCAACACTGGCAGCAGCGCAGTAGATTTTTAAGTCCTCGAATTTCGCAGACTACGAATTTCTAAGCCGTCCAATTGCCAAACTTTCAAATTTCCAGTCATCGAATCGCCAAGCTTTTCTATTTTCAAATCTTTTCAGTTCAACAGCTGCATATGCTAAACGTACCGTTGCGAAACTTCATCCCGACTGTCCAAACTGTTTTCGTTTCAAATGCGCAAGCTGTTCAACGGTAGCTAACTAGCCTCCCAAAATGGTTATAAGTAGCAATAATAATTGTTCATACCCGCGTTGCACGTAAAACTTCCCCGCGCGCGCACACGAACACGGAGAATCCGAAACTCAACGCGATACGCGACACACGATTCGCATACTGGCTGGTACAGATCTCTCGAATTAACGACGGACGAGGGTCACGAACACGAGCGACGGAACGCAACACGATCCCGACTCCCCACATCATCGCAAACTTTTGAATACTCCGGAGAATAGGAATCCACGTATATTTGCCCGCGGTTCGGCGAAATATACGTATGCACGAAAGCCGATGGAAGCAGCCACTCGCGAGTCGCGTTACATCCGCGTGTTGCTGAATAAACGGACGCAATGTCTCGGGAGAAGCTAAAATGGACGCGATCCCGCTACGACCTCTATTGACAGCAACGTCGGAACTTTCCAAGACCGGAATGTTTGTCCAAATTTTCACCTTTACCCGTCGTCTCTCACGCGACGCAAATATCTGTTGTCCGGGGAACAATGCTAACGGTGACGCTCTAAAGTTACGCGATAAGAAACCAACATCTTTTACGTATGTACATACGTAGTTCGCGAAACGCGTTAACACACCGACTGCTTGGCTACGAGCCTTCTTGCGAGCAGAAACGAGCTTCCAGAAGTTAGACCAATCATTTTGCAGGGTTTCGCGTCACGTGACACGAAATATCTTCCCTTTTATTCTTTGAAAAGGAGCGTAAATTATTGTAACGTATTTTAATACGTAAAATGTGGAAACAAATGCACAAGCTATAGATTTTATGCGATAAAAGTGGTAAAAATACAAACGATAATAGTATCTTGAGATCCGAAAATTGTATAGCAGAATAATTCATTAGACGATAGGTTTATTCTGTACCTTGTGCGAGTTGGGAATTCGTACAAAATTCGTATAATAATGTATTGCCGTCGGAACCATCGAGATATTAAATATTGGTAGAAAATTTATAAAGCAATTTAAACACGATTCGGTATTTTTAGACAGCGTGATCGAATCCACCGTAGCGGTTAATGTGTTAAGACGCGTCTAAGCCAAAGCGAGAGCACTGCAAACGACCGCGAACGAGCAAGGTGAACGAATTTCCGTGGACGACATTGCGAGCACGAACGAATACATTCGATCGCTTGTTGATAAATCAAACGAAATTTTACGATCGAGCAAACTCTGCTCGCTTCCGTGTATACGGAGTTTAGTACGGTGCCGTCTTCGAACGAGTAAAAACGTAGTAGAGTTAAATGACTTTCTAACGCGCAACCATGACGGGGTTAACAATATTCGTGTTTGTAAGGGCATCGGATGAAGGGACGAGCCTGGTTTATGGCACACCGAGTGGAAGAAGTCCAGACCTGGCCATAAATCTAGGCTCAGTCCCAACATTTGGCGCCCACTCGATGTAGCGGGGGTTAAGTGGCCAGAGTTCGAGAAGGCCCCGACCACGTGCACCCCTGGCTGGCGTCGTGCAGGCGAAGCCTCGGGAAAGGCCGACGGCCTGTAAGGTTTTCCCGGGGGCAGGAGAGGGGGCGCCCAGGATACAGGGATGGTCGAGAATGCGGGAAAGACATTATTGGATAAGACTATGAAAAGTGTAGTCGCGAGAGCCGTGGAAAGGGATTGTGTAAAGAAGACCCTTGCATGTTAGCCATTGTTTACTCGTGTACGATCGCGTTCGTTCGCGTTCGTTCGTGTTTGTTCGTGTTCGTTCGCGCTCGTCTTCAGTTCGGACACGGCTTTGGAGATTGGCACGGCAATTTTTGAATCGCGATTAATAAAATTACGTATTTACCGCGTTACGTAATCCTTTCGGTGTTAAATTCGTGCGTTGGACGTTGTATAAGCGCGTCGCGAAGTACAAATCGTAAAAGCAGTGACGAAGATTGCTTATATTTGATGGAATCTACGTCGAACGCGTAACATTCGCGAGTCGCCACGTGGAAAAGTTCGTAGAGACGTTTTATCTCGACTACTTTGTACGTTTAATTTGGAAAATGAGTCGCGATTCTTCGCTGTAGCGTTTCTAAAGTGCGGGCGCGAATTATTTCGACATTGTACAGGGATCTACTGTTTCCGTCGCGATCCTTCGATCAAATATTTGTACAAGTGCTCGCTGTGTGTTTAAGTGAATTACCAGCGGCGGTGCTTTGGTGCTCGCAAATTATGGATACGCGTTCGTAAAATGGCTGCTAGCAGCTCTTCGCGATTACGATGCGCGATTTTATTGGAGGAATACGAGACAAACAATTTATCTTTCGACTTATTTTTCGAAGAAAAATCACACGAATAGCTTTACGGAATTTTATACGAGACGCTGAGGGTATTACGGGCAAACTCAACAATCGCGTTTCTTGAGAAAAACACTTTTTTCCGAACGTTCGTCTTATTTAGTTTTACCATAATTGCGCGATTATTGTGGTGTGATCGTCTTCTATATACGCAGTTTTCTCGTGATAACATTGAACGAAATTTCGCTGAATTATTAACATTTCGTGAACGGTACATAACGAATTCTCGCCTAATTATTGGCAATAGTATCTATTAACTCTTTGCGGTCGAAATACGGGATATTTTTGGCAATGCACTTTTACTATTCTTGTCGTAGGCCGCGAAAAATATTGCTTTTTATAAGGATACACTAATCCAATTATTCTATTATATATATTCTATATTATTCAATTGTTCGATTCAATTATAAATTGGAACTTATTCATTTAAGTAAAATTTATAAGTCTTTCAAATAATAATTAATAGCCTTCAACTTCGGATATGCAAGGCATGGTAATTTTGATAAACGTGAAACTTATTCCAAATATATTACGACCGCAAAGAGTCAACGATGTTAATCGCAATTTCTTATTAGAATGCCGATACTTGTCCTGAAAACTACAATAGATCTCTAACGTAATCGACAGCGGATTAAAGAGATGAATTCGATGGAAAGTTTGATTTCCGCTTCCCGTAAACGGTGAACTTTCACCACCGCAATAAAACGGCAAGCCACTTCTTTGATCGTAACATTCGCAAAAGCTATCGTTTCGCCTGTATAGCAGCTATATTGAAGCTAGCAAATGATGTAGTTCGTTAATTATTCAGTGACACCGTTGCGTCAAGATAAACGAGCTTTTGACTTTGGAAATTACGGCAGCGCCCGCCGTTAACGAGACGCGGTACATTCCGGCGCTGAGGCGGTGTGCTCGTTCTCCCGACAAAGTGTGCGCGTCTCTCGCTTAATTCTTATCATCGGTGCTCGGATTCGACGGCGCACACACCGATCCCGATAATAGTAGCTCGTTACAGGAGGCGCGGCCACGAAATTTCATCCTGCAAGAAATTTCACCGCTTCACGCGATGCCCATTCGTCAATCCGGTCACGCGCAGATCCACCAGACACGCGCCGCCTTTGTTACCTGCAAATCCGACTAATGAACGCTCCTCGGATCGCTAAGATCGATATTACGCTTTACGCACCCCCCTAACCACCGTTAGTCTCCGTAAATTTCACTTTCCATCCGCTCTATTTTCTTTCGCCGATACTCTAACGCGGTAATTGAAAGTATCATTTTTTGCCGTTCAAATATTAGGCAGCGGAAACAATTTCGGCCGGTTCTATGTGTAGTATCAGAAACGTATTCGAGTAGGATTTTTATTAAATTTCGCGGAGCTGCTAGAACAACGGCGATATCATGAGAAAATTCCGCGTATTTTTTTACATTGTTATATAATAAAATTGCGTTTGGGCCAATTAAATGTTGGCAACGAAAATTGTATGGTTTTTTCTGTCGGAAATATATCACGATTGAATTTTCTATTGAATTTTCCGAAACTGTTATAATAAGGGTGGGTTTTAGAAGGAAATTCTGTCTATCTTTTATATCGTTAACCCTTCGGAGACGGCGCGGTTTTTTTTATTTCGCTCGTGCAACTAGAAGAGATGTCTGCGTTTCAAGAAATTTACTGCATTATGCTACTAATTTAGGTCGCTATTTATAAAATACGGAAACTAGCATCTCCGTCATATAATCGCTAATGAATACTTCTGCCTGCACCAAATAATTATCATTCGTTTTATACTGTGGAGCTGTAGAGAGGGGATAGAATAGGAAAAGGAAGGGTGTTGTGTTTCGTGCTGGGCCTGCTACTGGACTCATCAGTAAGGCTACCTAGCAGGCCTTGTGCCTTAGAACTGGGATATTGTGGAAGGTATTTTATTTTTGTCGAAATTACTATTGAGAAGGGGGGATAGGATAGGGAAAAGGAAGGGTGTTGCGTTTCGTGCTGGGCCTGCTAGTGGACTCATCAGTGCGGCTACCTAGCAGGCCCTGGCTGCCTTAGACGTTGGGATATTGGAAGTGTGGAGCTGTAGAGAGGGGATAGGATAGGAAAGAGGAAGGGTGTTGCGTTTCGTGCTGGGCCTGCTAGTGGACTCGTCATCAGTGCGGCTACCTAGCAGGCCCTGCTGCCTTAGACGTTGGGATATTGGAAGTGTGGAGCTGCAGAGAGGGGATAGGATAGGAAAGAGGAAGGGTGTTGCGTTTCGTGCTGGGCCTACTAGTGGACTCATCAGTGCGGCTACCTAGCAGGCCCTGCCTTAGACGTTGGGATATTGGAAGGAAGGTTAAAGGCGGTATATATATGGACGAGGTAGTTGGAGCGAGTACTTTCGAGAAAGCCTATTTCGTATGTCCCTCTAGTGGTGGGTGCAGGAGAGCCGCCACGATACTAGTCATGAAAAGAAGCTAGGGTACGTACATCGTACGGATGTTAAATGAAATTACGTTTCAAGGAAGCTTAGGCTACTTAACACTAGGTTTTTCGGACGTTACGTGCATAATTTGAGAGGCTTCCGGAAAAATACGTATACTGTATATAAATATTAAAAATTAGAAAATTGAGGATGAAGAGAATCATGTAGAATACATATTCATACGATTGTATTAATTAAAGTTAACATAAAGTACTGAAAAATAATATTTATGGTCTCTATAATATTAGGTATGAAATCTGAAATGAGTCAACGTGACGAGTTCCGTAAACCTAGCGTTAAATCTTGTAAACGGTATAAATCGTGTAGATTTTCTATCACACTGGCTAAAGTCAACCCCTTTACTAACAATTACGAGACACACAATTACAGATAGATTCACTGCAGATAAGTTCTACGTATTTGTAATATAGGGTTATTTTTATTCGCTTTGGAAGATTAACTCTTTCGCTACGAAAGACGTATATACGCGTTTTCTAAAATAGGACAATCATTTGGTAAAATAATGCGTATTGTTTCTCTATAGCATATTATTGTATCCGTTTTCAGTTGTACAATAAAATTAGGATTCTAATTGATAATGCAAAGCATCCGAGTATTTATACGTATCCTATTTTCGTATTAATAAAAACGGTTCCTTACCTGTGATTTCACTTCTGAGTTCCAAGTCTCCGTAGCGAAAGGGTTAAAGATTCCTAGCTACAAATTATATAGAATATTTAGATGTTTCGAATAAACAGAGAAACTATGATCCGTTAACTATTTGCCGTATAATGACGAGTTACACTCGTGGTGACAGTTACGAACTAATTACAATAAAAACACCCTGTACTATTTAATAAACATCAATTTTGATTTTAATCGCAACGTGATTACGCGAACAAAAATTACGCAGAACATTTTAGCGTTTCGCATTCGTCGCACAAGTAGTAACTTCGTTGGTTAAAAGTAGAAAATAGCAAATTCGTACGGCACGGGATTAATACCTTACTTAATTATAATAACCGAACTCTTTTGAGGCGAGCGGTTAAATACAACGTCGAAAGAGGATTGCAAAGGGTTAATTATCCGCGAAACGGACGCAGAAAGACTGCTTATCCCGTGCCGGAATTTCCTCGAATTCCTGCAACGCGATAACAGGAACGTTCGTTTCGTTTGGTTTCTTCGTATCTTAACCAGAACGCGACGGTTTCCCTGGTGCTTCGTTTGCTCCGGAAGACGTATCGCGTCCGACTAGGCGAAATTGTTTTCGAGAAAGGAAGCGCCGCGCCGTAAATGTCGTTCGTTCTCCGAGCAGGACACCGAAAACGATCTAATCGCCGGGTGCTTACTCGCCGCACGCATACTCATACTCGAATGAGCGATCTGTGGCGTGTAACCATGGAGACATTAGCCGTTCTTGATAGTCGCCATCGCTCAAGCTTATGCAGGCGAGAGGGTGACGTAGGCGTTGTACGCAGCTCGCGGAAACGCACAGCTGCGACCCGGACGCGCATCGCCAACCCCATAAAATTCCATGTTTATATTCGGACCACCGTGTAGTTCTTTTTCCATCGCTATACGTGCGCGGGAGTCTCATAAATCATAAGGGGAAAACGCGAGCGCGTGTGTGCGCCGAGCGCGGTTAAGAAATAAAGCCACGCCGCGACGCGACGCTTCCTCTGCGTCATCGAATAATAATTAAGAAAGCTCGAGCTGCGCTGCTATTTTTCACTGTCAATTCCGACGACGACGCGACGGGGAGAACGGTTAATGTATCGCTGCGTGGCTATTATCCGCTACTTCCTAATGAATTAGGTTTAAATCCACGGGGGAATTGGAATGATCTATGCGCGGAGGTTGGAAATTTGAAGGATTGGATGTTTTACGCTTCGGGAATTCGAAGCGTTGGGAATCCAAAAGCTTTGAAAATACAAAGCGTTGGGAATCCGAAGCTTTGAAAATACAAAGCGCTTGGAATTCTAAGCTTTGAAAATACAAAGCATTTAGAATTCTAACCTTTGAAAATACAAAGCATTGGGAATTCTAAGCTTTGAAAATACAAAGCATTTAGAATTCTAAGCTTTGAAGATCCAAAGCATTGAGAATTGGAAGCTTTGGAAATTTAAAGCATCTAGAAACCTAAGCTTTGGGAATTCTAAGCTTTGAAAATACAAAGCATTTAGAATTCTAAGCTTTGGGGATCCAAAGCATTGAGAATTGGAAGCTTTGGAAATTTAAAGCATCTAGAAACCTAAGCTTTGGGAATTCTAAGCTTTGAGAATACAAAGCATTTAGAATTCTAACCTTTGGGGATCCAAAGCACTGAGAATTGGAAGCTTTGGAAATTTAAAGCATCTAGAAACCTAAGCTTTGGGAATTCTAAGCTTTGAGAATACAAAGCATTTAGAATTCTAACCTTTGGGGATCCAAAGCACTGAGAATTGGAAGCTTTGGAAATTTAAAGCATCTAGAAACCTAAGCTTTGGGAATTCTAAGCTTTGAAAATACAAAGCATTTAGAATTCTAAGCTTTGAGGATACAAAGCATTGAGAATTGGAAGCTTTGGAAATTTAAAGCATCTAGAAACCTAAGCTTTGGGAATTCTAAGCTTTGAGAATACAAAGCATTTAGAATTCTAACCTTTGAGGATCCAAAGCACTGAGAATTGGAAGCTTTGGAAATTTAAAGCATCGAGAATCCTAAGCTTTGGGAATTCTAAGCTTTAAAAGTTCAAAGCGTTTAAAATCCTACGCTTGGGGAACTCGAAGCGTTGGGAATCCTAAGCTTTGGAAATACAAAGCGTTGGGAATCCTAAGATTTGAAAATGCAAAGCGTTGGGAATCATAAGCTTCGAAAATACAAAGCGTTGGGAATCATAAGCTTCGAAAATACAAAGCGTTGGGAATCCTAAGATTTGAAAATACAAACCATTTAGAATTCTAAGCTTTGAGGATCCAAAGCATTGAGAATTGGAAGCTTTGGAAATTTAAAGCTTCGAGAATCCTATGCTTTGACAATTCAAAGCATTGGGAATTTTAAGCTTTGAGAAACCAAAGCATCGAGAATTGGAAGCTTTGGAAATTTAAAGCGTTGCGAATTCAATGCTTTGGCGATTCAAAGCATTGGGAATTTGAAAAGCTAGGAATTCGAAGATTCGTGTAGTACGATACGATATGCGACGAACATGCAGAAGCAACGCGAATGCTGTCTCTGGTCATTATCTTCCTCTATCACAAAAGTATCTAAAAATTCAATTACAAGGTCACCGGTGATCCCGGCATCCTCGAGGATCGAATCGAACCAATCAAGGTAAATACAACAGGATACGAATACTTTCCGCAGCCAGCGTACCAATTATTTACAACGCGTCTACAAAGTTTCTCTAGAAAACGTGGGGCACCGAGTATAGATATAAATAATAGTTCGCCGTTCGCCGGGTTTAATTTCAGACGTAGAACGTTGGCTCGCTCGGCGAACGTTTGAAAGGAGCCATAGAGGGGACACGAAAGTCGGGGTATACAGGGGTTAGTATGAAGCTCGCAACGTGGAGGAAAAGGAAGCATCTTATCCAGCGCAAAATGGGCGGCACGGTTAAGTTGCAGGCTTGAAGTTCGCCTATTACCGTATATAATAAAGAGCCGTTATTCCGTGGTGCTCTTATCTCTAAGGTAGCCATGAAATAAAGAGACGTAGACTACCGCGCTACGCTCGGAGACTCCGCTGGGCGAGGATTTTCCGCTCTGCTCGGATCGTCTTCGTTCCGACGCGACGCGACGCGACGAGACGGGATCGAGCCCACAGGCTTCTGTAAACATTACGCCAACGCCGGCGAAGAACCAGCGAGACAAAGAGCGAACGGTGTCCGCTGATGAGACGCTCCCGAGATACGTTTGTCACTCGCCTGATAGAAAAGTCGAGGAGAGCTTTTTATTTCATCGAGACAATGGCCCGCGGCTGGTTCTATTACGTGCGGGTACGCTTCGTACCAATTGACTTGTTCTTTGTTATCGGATTTTTGGACGTCGCGATCGGATAAGAACGACGCGAGAAATATTCATGCGAGGGGTTTAACCCGTTGGCTCGTTGAATCACGAGTCACGCTCGTGACGCGGATTATGGATAATGTGGAACAAATATGAGGAGATATTTGTAATAAAATATGGGCTGGTTAACCACTTATCCTACAACCTTTTCGAACACCATGCATTGGGACGTTAGCTGTTCTCTACTTTAACGCTGCGTCGAATGCGAAACACTGAAATATTATGCGTAATTATATTGTTCTCGGTAGTCTTCGATCTTACAAATCTAAGCTGTAGTTGTAATTTAAATTAAACTTTGGTAGCGGTACACTGCGTGTTTATCTTGCAATTAGGTTATAGTTTGCACCACGAGTGTAACACGTTGTTACAGGGCAAGGGGTTAAAGTGCAAGGCTCGTTAAGTTTTATCCTGTGTCAGAAATGGCGCAGGACTATGAGTAAAGAACAAATCAAATTTGTACGAAAGAAATAGTAATCTTCGTATGCTGCGTTAACGTGTTCCATTGCAAACGGCAAAGGTTTTTCGTAGGTTGTTTGTTTTATGGTTCTAACAATTATCCGTTGAAGCGAGAATGATTTTGCTAAGAGCATTATATTGCTAACATCCAGAGCTTTTCTTATCCAGTTTCAATAAAAAGAACGGCTTTCTGAAAAACAATAGAATGGCTTTCATTTTTCGTTTAGATTATTTTACGAGTGGCCCGTAGTTGGACGTTCAAAGATAACATTTATCACTGCTACTTCAAATTCGTAATTTGTAGTAAACGTTACTTTCGTTCAACATATGAGCTGTTATTTTTTAAAGTAGTATAAGTCCATTTTTTCATAGATCGAGATATTTAAAGGAATACAAAGAGGATATCTATGTCTTACCAAAATTACCATCAACTCTTTTTTTTCCAAAAGTGGACTTATACCACTTTAAAAAAAAAGACGGCTTATATTTCTATTCTACATCAGAAAGCTAACATTGATATGTAAAAGATTAGGTATCTCAACAAGTTAGACACGAAACGCTAACATAAAAATGGTAGCTTGTTAGCGTCCACGTGTCGTGCAGGCGGCCAAGGGTCGCAGGCAACGCATTGTCGCCGCTGTAAGATTTACGATTGGGACTTAGGCCGCGCGTGGCTAGGGAAAGTACCCTTAGCGCACGAGATTTTCCAGACAGCGTCCCCCGATGTCTGGCTCCCTAGAGCCGTATAGCTTCATTGTTTACAAAGTCGAAAACCAGGCGATGACTGGCGACCACGTTGGGTCCCCGAGCCATCGCCTGTTGATAATAAGCTACAGAGTTTAGAGTGAGATAGCAAGCAGCCCGAAGTTGCGTTGCTAAAAGAATAGGATCTCTGCTGTGGAAGATCTGGCCACGGAGTGGGGAAGGCAAGGGTGCCTTCTGGTAAGAGGACTGTGTTGAACCTCACGGCACTTACCCCAGAACCACAAAACAGCTAAGACCTCAATAAATTTCTAACAAGCTCGTATTTGGACCACTTCTTCTGCTAATTATTTATTGCTTTACCAGACGCAAATTTGTAAACTCTAGTATATTCAAGATTAGCCTGTTAGCGTCCGCGTATTTTGCAGACGGCTAAGGGTCGCAAGCGACGCATTGTTTGCCAGTGACTGATTTACTACTGGGACTTAGACTACGTGGGGCCGGGGAAAGTGCCCTAGCGCTTGAGACTTTCCAGACATTACCCCCCGATGTCCGGCGTCTCGGTTACTTGAAAAGTCAGAAACCGGGCGATGGCTGGCGACCACGTTGGGTCCCCAAGCCATCGACCGTTGGGACTGATTTATGAATTTAGAAGGAGATAGCAAGCAGCCCGACGTTGCGTTGCTATAAACAATAAGGTTTTCCGTTCTTGAGGAGCTGGCCACGGAGTGGGGAAGGCAAGGGTGCCTTCTGGTAAGAGGACTGTGATGAACCTCACGGCACTTCCCCCAGAACTGCTAAAGGAACGATACGTGAAAAAGGAATAGCTCGCTAACAAGCCGTCGTACGTTTGCAGTCATAGTATTGAAAGGGTTAACCTGTTGTAGATAATCGTAACAATATTTCCTAGCTGTGATTTTCTAATTGCTTTAATCCATCTCGGATGAGTGTCACAAGTAGCCGCCCAATTTTTCTCGATTTTGTTTCTGCGTTCAATTTTTTCAAGCGTGAAACTTAATTTAATATAGTCAATAGTTGGTCCGACGAATAATTAGACAGGAATTCTTCGAGTCCTGTCTTCAAAGTGTTAATAACAGAACGAAAACTCGTCAAAAGTTACTTCGTTCCATTCGCAAAGGGTTAATATGCGAGCGGTTCCCAAAAATCGAACGCTTTCGAATAATAGTGCTACAGAATTTTTGCAGCAACTTAATATGTTTTACGCGACGTGACAATATTGGCAATGGGTGAATAATAACACACAAGTATTTTATATTTTATACTATGTGCCTTTATTATTTTACTTAGCGGCGGGACGTCTTGACGATTTCAATACCGAATAAGAAGTGAGGAGACGCTCAGATCCCAAAAGGAAATTTTGTATCTATTTAAGAAAAGAGAGACTATGCCTGCATCGTGTTTATTACCTTGGCCTTCACGGAGAAACAGTCTCAGGTCCTTAGACCTAATAACGCCAGTACGGTTTTCTTAGGAAGGCAATAGACAGTGTTTCTCATTGTCAGATTTAGTTTTGAAAACAATTATTTACTAATAATCCGACAGACAACTTATTCGCCAACTATCGCGAACGAGAATTTGAACAATTTTCGTGTTTGAAATTGTTCTCCATCTGAAGTTTTTTCTGCGGGTAGCCCCGGGTGGCAAGCATTTCCAATTCACAGTAAAATTGTAAATGGACATCGTATTTCGTAGTCTCCGTGAAATTTCACCGCGCTCCTCCGACAAAGGATTTTCATTTCCTCTTGGCTTGCAGAACTCGGGGCTGCGTTTGCAGCCGATCCCGCGAAGATTTCCGATTTCCAACATAATTCGAAATGAAGGTCGTACGTCGCCGCGGCAAGACCTCGTTCCTCTCGCCCAGGGACTACAGTTTTAATTTCAACTTGAATCCCTGTCTATAAATTGCCGAACGAAACTAGGCCACCGGAAAACTGTTATATTAAGTTACTGCAAAAGGAGAAGTAGAATCGAAAACGAAGTTAAAAAGAAGAACGGTGAAATCTGAGAACGTTTAATCTTTCGGAATCCTTTGAATATTCGTAAAGTTGTTCGGGTTTTTTTGATGTTCCGACCATCTGGAAGCTACGCGATTTTTCCTGTAGTAAAAGGGGCAAGATAAAGTCTGAGAAAATTCGATTTTTGGGAATACAGTCGAATCTCAAGGGGAGGAAAGAAATGTTGGAATTATAGAGAATTAAAATGGCATTCGGAAAATTGATTCGAGATGATATTCGAACGATATATTCGACATGCTATTCGAACAATGCTCAAATCTGATTGTAATTAACACTAAAACTACCGACGACTAAAGTGTATATTTATTTGTACCACAGAAATAAAAAATGGTAGACATTTGCGAAACCTATGTGATTAAGGCACGATAAATCTTTGTTTATATTTTGTACAGAAAACCGTGTAATACGCTAACGAATCGTGGTAAATTTATATACGTATTATGGTAAACTTGTAACCAGTCATTTTGACTGCCTTGGTAGTTCTAGTGTTAAGCTAAAGGGTTATCCAAAAGTACCTTTAGGATGTTGAACGAGAATATCTGTGAAACGCCATGTTTGTTGGTAAAATAGAGGTGAAAAAAATAAAAATTGAAACGAGAACGAACGAAGATAATAGAAATTGTAGGGAGACTAGAAAGAGGGAAATGTCAGGATCCGAAATTACTTCCAAGTCCTCCTCTTATGAATAGATATATATTTCTACGTGTATAATTGAACGAGGATCAATGGTCGCACGGCTTGCTCGAGGGCCAGCCGTTCGCCTTCGTGCTTACGCTGTGACTGCCAGAAATCGCTCTGGCTTGCACCCCCTAAATTCAAGGGTGCCGGCCGTCGTCGCCTGTCCGCGAGTCCCGCTATTGTTTTGACTTGTCTACGACCGACGAGTGACAACCTACAGGCCCAAGCACATGGTCGTCTGGGTTTTCTCCGACCTCGTGCCTTCATGGGCTCCAAGTGTTTCAAAAGCCTACAAAATAAAAAAAAAACAGATTAGAAAAGGGTAAAGCAGAAAGGGAAAGAAATAAAGTGAAGATAGGTGTTCCTATAGTCTATTTTGGATAACCCTATAAAAGTTGGGATGCCGCGAAGGTGAATTAAAGAAACGGGCTGCGAGTTAACCGAGTCAAGCTAAACGAAGCGAAGTTGCGTGGAGCATTATAAGATCGTTTATCATCTTTCTTCTCCCGCGCGGTTTCTTTTCTACAAATAGTAAGTAAGCACTGGCGCACGCATTTATACGATCCAATAAATTGTTTAAGGCTAAAGTAGCGCTCCTTTTCGGACGGTCGCATAAATAGAGAGTCTGGAAAGGGAAACAGGGAATGATAAATGCTTCCTATCCTAATGCGTTCTCATAAAGCGGCCGAAACATCATTCATACTCGCTTCTTATCGAATTTTCCTCCCTTATCGAAACGAACGAGAAATTGAAGGAGTAAATATTATACATTACAGCGAAATTGCTGGCACGAGTTTGTTCTTTTACGCGAACTTTTTATAAGTTTGGCTTTTTGGAGGTTCAATTCTTTCAGTCTGCTCCGACATTTCCATTTTCTTTTCCTTTTTGCGATGATTTATTAATTAGTATCGATTGCGGGTTAATTGTTTGCAAACGAGTGTTTCAATGCATAGCTGAATAAGTATGTCGATTCTTACGGTAAATAATTCAATTAATGTCGTTAATAAACAATTCGGAGTTTTAGAAATTCGGTGGCGTAGAATTCGAAGGCTTAGAAATTCTGAAGTTTACAAATTCGAAGGCTTAGAAATTTAAAATATGAGATTCGAAAGCTGAGAAATTTGAAGGCGTAGGAATTTAAAATATTAGAGATTCGAAGGCTTAGAAATTTAAAATACTAGAGATTCGAACGCTAAGAAATTTGAAGGCATAGGAATTTAAAATATTAGAGATTCGATGGCTTAGAAATTGAAAATATTAGAGATTCGAAAGATAATAAATTGGAAGGTTTACAAATTCAAAATGTTAGAGATTCGAAGGCATAGAAATTTAAAATATTAGAGATTCGTAAGCTAAGAAATTTGAAGGCTTAGAAATGTAAAATATTAGAGATTTGAAAGCTTAGAAATTTAAAATATTAGAGATTTGAAGGCTTAGAAATTTAAAATATTAGAGATTCGAAAGCTAAGAAATTTGAAGGCTTAGAAATGTAAAATATTAGAGATTTGAAAGCTTAGAAATTTAAAATATTAGAGATTTGAAGGCTTAGAAATTGAAAATATTAGAGATTCGTAAGCTAAGAAATTTGAAGGCTTAGAAATGTAAAATATTAGAGATTTGAAAGCTTAGAAATTTAAAATATTAGAGATTTAAAGGCTTAGAAATTTAAAATATTAGAGATTCGAAAGCTAAGAAATTTGAAGGCTTAGAAATTGAATATATTAGAGATTTGAAGGCTTAGAAATTTAAAATATTAGAGATTCGAAAGCTAAGAAATTTGAAGGCCTAGAAATTGAATATATTAGAGATTTGAAAGCTTAGAAATTTAAAATATTAGAGATTCGAAGACCTACAAATTAAAAATATTAGAAATTCCAAAGCTAAGGAATTTGAAGGCTTACAAATTTAAAATATTAGAGATTGGAAAGCTAACAAACTTGAAGGCTTTGAAATTCGAAATATTAGAGATTCGAAGGCTTATAAGAACATATTGGAAATTCAATATCTTAAAAATTCGAAAGCTTGGAAAATTAAAATCCCAGAAGTTTAGATATTCTCTTATATATTATAAGATTATTATACGATTAATATTCTCTTAGATATTATATACTATATCTCAGGATACTCTCTTAAGTATTATTACATCCCGTTCACAAAGGATTAATATTTTATCTTTGTAAAACCTTCGAATTTGCAAGCTTCTACATGTCCAAGATTTTGGATCTCTAATCCTTCGAATTTACAAGCTTACGAATTCTAAGCCATCGAATTAATAATACTAAAGATCCCATAGTATTTATTAACGATATTAATACTGTCTTCGGCTACAGCTGCAATCGATGCAAACTACTACCAGCAAATCTCGCGCCAATAATTTCAATATACCTAAAATACTATTACTTCAATATTTCTCCACACTTATCATCCTACTATTTATTTATATTTTCTTTCTATTTCTTTATATTATTTATATTTCTCATTATTAACGGTACTATAACATTCTTTCGTCTTGGATCTATAATTATGTATCCGATTGTAGTTGCATTCGAATCGCGCGTTGCGTTTATAGTACCGATTGTTACCGCTAATTAGTGATTACATTTCTGTAAGCATGATGAACGATACACAGAGAGGGCGGCGATATCCGTCTTGAAGCCGGCCCAGGAATTCTAGACCTAAGCTTGGAAATTCCGTTTCCACGACGACCGGGTAAGGCAATTGGTTAGACTAGCTTAATTTCGATGTTTGGGATGATCTATACACCGTCAAGGCTTGCTAGTTACACTAATAAATCGGCGACAATAATCGGTGCGGCTACGTTCCCACGAATCGAATCGAATCTCTCTCCCCGAGTGCCTAGTTTATGCCACGTAATGCAATGTCCCTACACTTCCGACAACTATTAACATGCTTTCCTATTTCGCCACTAATCATACTCAAACGTCTCCGCATTTCTTTCTATTATCGTTTGCTTTATTCAACCGGTTGACGCTGTTTAATATAACGATATAGAGGGTTATTTCTGTTGAGGCTGTGGCGGCAACGTCAAGGCCATTTTTTACATTTTTCCTATTCTCTCCGAAACTTTCACTTTCACTTCCTGTCTTCAGTTTTCCTCATGGTTTCGCGCGAGCCTGGACAATGTCCACCAACATTTGGCGACCAGGCCCGCGCGATCCTTAACCGATTACCTCCGAAATTTTACCCGCGCTTCTTCACTTTCTCTTTTATTACCTTCTTCCGTCTCCCTTAGGGTTTCCCGCGTTTTTCCAGCTTTTCTTTCCTTGTTCAATTCTAACGCTGTCCTTCTTTTCACCAACCTTTTTTAAGGACTTGCAAGTCCAGCCGCGAGAGAGTCTTGTCTCGACTTCCATGCTTCGTAGTTCAGTCAGTGCGTTTTGCCGTTGCCCCCACGTCGCGTCAAGTAAAAAATAAAAACTTATAAAAAGTAAGAACGCTTCAACCTTGACTACCACCGCGCACTCCTTCAAGGCGTTATATTAAATAAACGACTCGTGTGGAGTGAAGTAAGTGAATACGTATATTTAAGACGGTGGAAGGGAAAAAATCTCGGCGATGTTCGCAAGTCGGGCGCACGATTAGAGCTGGCTATAAAACGTGGCGATAGTATGCGCATTAATACCTAGGGTGTTCGCAGGCATCCCCAAACTATAATTCGCCGACGTGTCGTGAACGAGCTGTGGAAAAGAACTCGCTTCTTCCGATATTTTACGATGCGGAGTTCTCCACGCGGTATAAGAAAATATTTGACTTCAACGATTTCCAAGTCTACAGCATCCGACTAGAAGTACGCGAAACAAAAGCAATGTGTGAAGGCATAAACACGCGAGAATAACGGGAAAGTACATACAGTTACTCACAAAATTGAGTGTACACTGAATTGTAATCCACAAATTGTGTAATTCGTGTAATCCCCAAAGTGTAACCCACACAAATTGAAATGCAAAATGATCAATTATACGTTTACGAATGGAGAAGATTTCAAAATGAAATTACAAGAAGAAGTCGGACCTTCTTTATAGAAAATTAATTAATTTTACGCCACGAGGATTAACGATGGTTAACGAAATAGTAATCTACGTGTGTCATATCTCTATAATAGTAAAAACATCGATGAGTACGTCCACGTTTGTGTCAGCGAATAAGTTATATCTTTACGTTTTCTATTAAGTACGTATAAATAACTTATTTTCGCTCAGGAATTTTGCACGTACTGTCCGTTAAAATATGCGAATGAAATAGATATATATCGTGTGTTTCTACTTTTCAATATGCGCGTGTATTGGAAATGGGTTATAAAATAATGAAGCAGTTTATATCTTTTAGTCTCACTTTATTAATACGGCTTTAAAAAAAACACGTCTGACTGTTTCTAGTTCTCGAAACCGAATGGGGCGAACACCCAAAAGAAGGTTGGGGTCTGCTTTTCTTGACGAGACTGTTTATGGCTTTGCCTGGCGACGAAATCTCTTGACTTCGTGTAACGAAATCCAGACACATCTTTCTATCGCCTTAGTTTAGTCTATCAGATAAAGGAACGTTGGGCATTATTGCTTTTGCTAGCTTAGCATTAGTAATAATTCAACAGCGTGTATATTCACATTTTAGCTAATTTTCATCGGCAACATAGGTGTACGCTCTATTTTGCGAGCAACTGTATATGTAAATCGATAATATTCGAGTAAATATTAGCACTGCATTACATTTAGCATTAGCATTAGTTTAATCAGGGATTTTTACGTCACGCGTATTTCAATACTACTTGGATACAAAATGCGGTAGGGTGAATCACGTAGGAATCTACGGTAACCCAGTCATCGACGCTTTCTAGGATTTTAATCTCCTTTTATTTATTTTAATCCGAGCTTTTCGGCTTTGGATGACTTTGGAAGAGCTCCGTACTCTCAAAGGGTTAATTCATGCAATTCGTACAATATTACTACCAATGCAATTCGTTTGCAATAATAAAAGCATGCGTACAACTTGGAAAAGAGTGTTGGATTTATACATTCCGCATGTATACAAAAAATAAATCTAAGAACTGTACTGGCTCGCATTCCAGTCGGGGCCGTTTGTATATTGAAATATACAAACGTAGATAAAGAGTGCTTACACTGCGCGACCGAGGGCCGGAGACCTAAGTGGGCTGGAAGATGATTTCGGGCGTTGCTGCAGTCGGTAAGCTCAAAAGAGCAGAGTCAGAAGGATATACCTTCCGATCTAAATAAAGAGAGCACTATATAAAATAATTGCTATTTCATTTAAAAAACCATAACCATTTCCAATAAAGAGAATTCAAAGTTAAATAGAACACGATTTCACCTGTTAACCCTTTGAGTGCAATGAACGCATGTATGCGTTTATCGAATATTATCATAGACATTATCAACGTTTGAGATAAACACGTGTTTGAAACGTTATACTTAATATCGCGGAAATAAGTAAATAATTACATTGCAATGGTAACTTTAATCAATGTTAGTCAATCGGTACTTTGATAGAAGAGCTCCACACTCAAAAGGTTAACTCGTATAATTCGTACACTATTGCTGTTATCGCGATTACCTTAGATAAAGCATTCGTCTAACTCGGATATTGAATTCAAAGTTAAACGAGAACCACGATTCGAACTGTTAATTCGCATCGAAGCCGGCGGATATTCTAATAATTCGTTACAAGTTGCCGGCAAAGGGAGATCGCTATCCGGAAACTGATTCGACGAGGAAGGTAATACGGGTAAATCCCACTTTGAAGGCGACTAAGCCGCTACATATGCTTGCATGCGACTACTACCTTTGTTCCTGTACACGCGGCTCTCGGTTTCGCCGGCTAGCGAGATAAGGGCTAGAATCGGTACCGTCCGTTTGCGAATCAACCTTCCCGACAAAAACAAATTGAACCGTGAAATCGACGAACGGGGGCAGTTCCGCGTGCGTGGATTCATCGGAACGCGCTGGGAAGTGTTTGCAAAATGCAATCGTGGATGATGGAAGCGTGAGTATGCATCAGGTAGTATATTCCATATTGCAAGTAGGTTTTTCGAAGCAACGCATACTCGATTCAAGCATATAACTTCTACGCGATTCTATATACTTTTGCAATTATAATAAATTATAATAAAGTGGCAGTACTTGGTACATTTACCCTATATGTTCGCTCGTCGATAACATTCGCGATAGTGGTTTTGCTCCTCCTTCTTCGCTTCTTAATACTAGAGACATACACATCTATACAATTTACACACACGCACACACACACACATGTTTATTACCAACTTTGGTTGCGTCTCTCGTCAGCGTTACTAACGTACGAACAAACGAACGAGTTTACTTCTTGATTTACCGTCGAATGAAAAGCAATGCAAAAGTACACAGCGCTGTGTCAATAGTTTCCATATCCACGGTGGAAGAGAATTTGTAGCTGGGTAGCGAACGAAAGGAGAGATACTGAGGAGAGTGCGAAGGCAAAAATGGCAAACGACTGTTGTGTCCAATCTCGCGGATTATACCGGGAATAACCGCGGGGAATTGCGGTGGCAATAAAACGCGGTCGTGAAGCTTCGAGCGAGCTACCCGTTACGAAGATGCGACTTTTAAATATGCAAAAAATGAAAGTTCCTTCGAACCCCGCGCCATGCATCCGGATTTTCGCTTACTTCTCCTCCCCTTTCTCAAAGCAGATCTTCTGGTTTTACTACCGGACGGGTCATTTATTTGTTTATTAAACGGGAATTAACCCTTTGGTACAAAAAGAAAGGACCCTCGAGATTCGATGACTCGGAAATTCAAAAGCTCGGTGATTAAAACGCTTGGAATTGAGGAGGCATGAAAATTCAAAACCGTGGAATTTCGAAAGCTCGGTAATTAAAACGCTCGGAACTTCGAGGGCGGGGAAATTGAGTAGCTTAGAAATTCGAAAGCTTGGCAATCCAAAAGCTCAGGTGTTCAAAAGTGTAACAAAGATTCAGATGCCTAAAAATAGAAAACGTTGAAGATTCGAACGTTGGGAAATCGAAATGCTCGAAGATCCGAAACCTTAAAATTCCAAACTCTTTTTCCCTTTCAATTATTAGCCAGCCTCTTGATTGCAACGCAGCAAATGAGCAATAACAAGCGTAAACCAATAACTTCGTACCGTTTCGAAATGAAGCCAGCCAATCTGATCCAGACTTCGCAACTTAAATTCCCCAGAACAATTCTATCAACTCCCGTTAAAGTATCCTTTAAGTAGTTAGCTAAAATTTCTGCGCGGGTTTCCGTCGCCGTAGCCATGCCATAATCCGAAGAAGGGTTAATTAGACGCGCGGCAGCTTAATGCTCGCCGGCAAAGGATCCGAAAGCGAGCGTAGGGGCGGCGCGCTTGGCGAAGCAAACGCGTGAAATCCGTGGGTGCGATAAAGCAGCGGTGACAGTGGCGAGAAATTTCCGGCGATGAGACGTGACACGCATAAAGGGGTGGACGAATGGCGACGGTCTTGGCGGCGCGTGACACTCTTCTCCGTCGTGCTTCTGCAACGAGAAGCCGGTAGTATTTGTTTCCAGCGAAACGCGGCGAAGCAACCGTCTAAATTACAAAGTCAACGGGCGAAGAGCCGGCGCTCCGTGTCCCGTGTCCCGTGTCCCGTGTCCCGTGTCCCGTCGAGGATACTTTTCCCTCTTTTTTCGCACCGGTTCACATTCGCTGGGATAACAGCGGGCTAGGCGAGCACCCAACGCTCGGACAACCTTTGGGTGCTGACGCAGCTGCAAATAAAACCGAGCTGTCCGCCTTCGTAAATACATCGGACCATAATAGCGGCTCTTATCGCGGTTTTACCGCTCTCCGCAATGGCCTTGGTGATTTGTCCGAAACGCGAAATCATCGGGTAGGATTGCGGAAAGGAATCGGGGAATTCGAACGAATCTGGGATGAAACGTGGAAGATCGATAGCCCGGCTAAACCGTGAGACTGAGACTTGTTTGATTTTAGTAGGTATGCCAATGAATAATTAGCGCTCCTTTTAGCTAAGTTTGACATTCATTTTAAACGAAGTTCGAGTAGCTGTACTTCTAACGCGATTCGCTCGGTTCACCGTTTTCCATTTTGCTGCGGAAAGCTGCTGAACTTACAAATACAATTATTTCTAACTTCGAGTAACCTCTGCTATGCGGTACAAATATTTCTCGTAGTCAGTGCGTAAAGTAGCATTTGTATTCGTTGGGGGCGTTTCGGAGGAAGGTTTTACAGCTTGCGACTCGGAATTGCGAAGCAAGATCGATAGATCGAGAACCGCTGCTAGATATCCGGTTTCGCGACAATTTCTATGCGTTTAATCAGAAACATTTCGAGCGACGCGAAGTTTCTGAAAGAGCCATATCGCGCGGACGAGAGAGGGAGGGTAACCATATTGAATTTTAATCGAATGAAAGTCGAAGTAAATTGAATGGTTAGGATAGAACGAGCCGAAGGAGGAGGCGCGGCGCCCATTTCCGCCGCTAAATCTTTCTCGTTTCTTTAAAATGTTTCCCAACGCGCAGCGGCGAGAATGCACGTCGAAAGCGTGTTTAATTACGCGGGGACGGTCGTTTGGGAAATTAAAGTAGCGCCCGGGCGAAACCGACGCGTTAAAAAACAGATTTTTACCAAACTAGTCGCGATTAGAGTTTATGTCTGGCAACCGCTGAACTTGCAACTTGCAACCAATTCGAGAGCATTACACTTCCGTTCAATCGTATTGCGACACTTGCAGTGAATCGAGCAAAGTTGAAAAATCATCGTGAAATTATTCGAGCATTTGAAAATTCTTAAGCGTAGCAATGAATTATTCAATTTCTGATTAAATTTAATATTTACTTTCAACAAAATTAGTAAAGTTGAAAAATCATCGTGAAATTATTCGAGCATTTGAAAATTCTTAAACGTAGCAATGAATTATTCAATTTCTGATTAAATTTAATATTTACTTTCAACAAAATTAGTAAAGTTGAAAAATCATCGTGAAATTATTCGAGCATTTGAAAATTCTTAAGCGTAGCAATGAATAATTCAATTTCTGATTAAATTTAATATTTACTTTCAACGAAATCAGTAAAGTTGAAAAATCATCGTGAATTTGTTCGAGCATTTGAAAATTTTTAGGCGTAGCAATGAATAATTCAATTTCTGATTAAATTTCATATCTATTGTCTACAAAATCAAGTACCTATACCGTGTCAAATACAGTTGATCTTTGTAGCAATCGTTTTTGTGGCAAGCTATAAATTCCTGCTAAAAAAAGAAGCTTAAATGATGCATAGAAAAATATTGCATTATTTATTGGTACATTTAATATTATCAGAGGGCAGATCTTTACGAGGATTCATATTTTGCTAGGCCAAACTAGAGATCAATTTCATTCGTTAACTATTTAATAGATGGTTAATAAGTGATTTGACAGCAGTCCATCGTGAATTAATACTTTTTTTATCGATTTACGTTACACGATATTTCGATGCTGTACCCAAAGCTCGTTAACTTTTTACAACGTCGTGTTATTTAAAGTTTGCACCGATATTTATCTATCTTTCATCACTTAAACCACCATTCAACTATTATATTTTATCATTTCTTTTATCCCTGTATCGATTTCAGTCAAATTCCTGTTTTTCATATCGAAATGAAAATTTTACCCAGCTATAATTTCTTTCATCGTAAGAGTAAACAAGATTCGGGTTAAAGTGGATTAATATTCCCATTATTATCATTATTATTACTTGTTGGGAAATTCCAATCTCCTGTTTTGCGTTCTCCCACCATAAACTAATTAGTGACGCCTACATTGTTAATCAGGAAATAAAAAAACGGCCGTATGTTTCCCAACAACCGGTAGACTAAAAAACGCGTGTCTTATTTTTCCTTCCGACACGCGCTCCAAATTCTTAGCCTATCCATTAAAGCTGACAACATTACCGTTATCGCGTTTCTCGTAAAATCGCCAAGCGTCCAAACACCCGTTAACGGCGATGCAAACGAGTATTTTTAATTTGACGCGCCGCCGTTTACAATCTCGCGAAAGCGTCGCTAAGGAATTGTTAAAGATTTAGCAACGGAAGATGGATGAAAGCGTGGGAGGGGCAGGACGACGAGCTCGCGTGAGAAGTGATTTAAAACTATTGAGATTACTTGCAGGTTGGTACAATGGGTAGAAGATGCTCTAGAAAGCATTCAACCGACTGGATGCCCGCCAACTCATCAGTAACTGCGGGAGGCGATGTTAAATCAAAAAGTGTAGCCCTTCCAACTCTCGACTCGTAAAAAAAAAAAGAAAAATCTTCGCGACCCCGGCTACGTGCTGAATTTCAATTTAACATCGAATCACTCGCGAACGCCGGTGTCAAACGGCAACTGCCACCCGCTATCCGCTCGTTCGTTGCCGAGAAATTATCTCTCCCCAGCAATTTCACCCAGTTTCTACTTTTGCCCGCATTTTTCTGCCAAGCGAAACGACCGCACGGCGGAACGTCGATTATCCAAACTTCGATTATATCAGAGCGAAGAACGAGTCGCGCGTTTCTCGGGTGTACAGATTTTAATTCGGTGCCTTTCGCAGGCGTGGAATTCAACGAGTCTCTCGAAAGTAAAGAGACGTATAGGATTTTTAACCCATTGGCCCTACGATTATTTTATCACCCACTTACGCTAGCGTTCATTGATTACTATTTTTTTTATATCGTGTCGGAAAGAAATGGTTCGAATATCGTGGATAATTTTTAATCGATAACCTACGATATTATAATATTATGCAAAGCTAAAATTAGAGTTCACGTTAAATTTCATTCTTATTCATACGTATATAAGTAATTTTTTTAATTCTTACGTTGATGATTCTTCTCTGTAATTTTCTAATTCCTATCTTGTTGGTCCGAATTTGTCTTAATTTGCGCGTCTAATAATGTTTACGTTTCGGAACGTTAAAGTTTTTACTTCGTTCGTTTCGTTTCGAAGAATATGAACCGACCGAACATCCGCTGTGTCTACGCGTTAGCATTGGAACTAATTAACCGTGTCGCGTAACGTCAAACCCGATTGGCGATCGAGTAGAACGTTTGATTGGACCTGGCGCGCACTGCACGATCTCAGAATGCCGTCAAATGAAATTCGAAACACGTAACGCGGCCTTCCCTGCGTCAAAATGCATTGAAATATTAGTCTATTGCATACGAAATGGCCGATTTAACGCAGCTTAAGTTTTCTAGTCGCCAATCATTGACCAACGGTTTTGCTATTATTTTTTAAATCAATTATTTATAAATTCATCGGAAACAAGTTTGATCTACTACTCGTGCACGATTTCTAATTTGTATATCGCGGATCTTTGTACAAATTCATACTTCTAGAATCACAAATGAAAAAGTGGAGACTCGATACTTTTTATTAGTACTATCTTTCCTTTTATTAATACTTAGATTAGCTCCACTCTCTAAATGTTACAAAGTACACTTTACTTTCCATATTTTGTATATTTCTGCGTATTCTACGTATTGTACGTATTTTTGCAAAATTATTACATTTTCCAAAAATGCCTAAAAATTTGCAATCTGAATAATTCTTCTCAAAAGGACTCTTCTCGTTAATAGATAATAATAATTATAGATAATGTTAATAGCCAATAATAACAAATAGATTTGTGGCGGCTCTCCTGCACCCACCACTAGAGGGACATATGAAATAGGACATTCTCGAAAGTACTCGCTCCAACTACCTCGTCCATATATATACCGCCTTTAACCTTCCTTCCAATATCCCAAGTCTAAGGCAGGGCCTGCTAGGTAGCCTTACTGATGAGTCCACTAGCAGGCCCAGGACGAAACGCAACACCCTTCCTTTTCCTATTCTATCCCCTCTCTACAGCCCACAGATTGATAACAATAATAGATAATATTAATAGCTAATAATATAATGATTTCGATCGGTAATCTTCTACGATCTCTTCGATAGCTGCAAATTCTTCTCCGGTAGGATTCTTGAGATTCGAAGAGCAACGCGAGAAAGCGGGACGAATATATTTTAGGACCCGTAATTGACGATGTTGTTCGGTACGAGAATTTCTTTGTAAAATAAGGGAACGACGTAAAGTTGCAAGGCTGGTTGAAGGATACGCGTGGCGACCCTTCGGAGACCTTTTAAACTTCTCTTTCGTCAGGTAATTAGGCTTACTCCCTATAATGGAACGGGACTTCTGTAACGAATTAATTAACTGATACGAACTCAAGTACACCCGCGAACTATGGGGACGGATATTGTTAACCGACCAAGGGTCGCGCGGAGGGGTAGAAGATTAGATGGAGAAGATTAAAACGGAAGGTACACTAATTTCGTCCCTCGCGCCACGATCGTCGTAATTAAAACGCGCGAGTCTTCCTATATATAATGTCTACGTGCTATCGTTAATATTTCAATTTTTTAACTGCTTAAACGTTTCCAACGTTTATTATCGCGTCGCGGAAGACGAATGATATCTTCTTTTTAACCCTTTCTTTCGAACACACGAGTCAGGATTATTTTTATTTGTATGGAAATAAGTTGGCCAAAATGTTTTGTCATTTTCTTGAAACGTAAGAAACGTTTTCGCGTGCCAGTAAACGTCACGACTACTTTAATTTTTATTTGGTTTATACCTATATCTCGATTTAAACCAGCTTTAATTTGAATCTATTTTAATTTAAACGCGTTTTAATTTAAACCTGTTTTAATCTGAATCTATTTTAATTTAAAGCTGCTTTAATTTCAACCCTTTTCAATTTAAACCAGCTTTAATTTGAACCTATTTTAATTTAAACCCGCTTTAATGTTCACTTGTTTTAATTTGAATCTATTTTAATTTAAACCTGTTTTAATTTCAACCCTTTTCCATTTAAAAGTGCTTTAATTTGAACCTATTTTAATTTAAACCCGTTTTAATGTTCACCTGTTTTAATTTGAATCCATTTTAATTTAAACCTGTTTTAATTTCAACACTTTTCAATTTAAACCAGCTTTAATTTGAACCTATTTTAATTTAAACCCGTTTTAATGTTCACCTGTTTTAATTTGCATCTATTTTAATTTAAAGCTGTTTTAATTTTAACCGGTTTCAATTTAAACGTGCTTTAATTTGAACCTATTTTAATTTAAATTCATTTCAATTTGAACCTACTTTAATTTTCCCTAATCCTATCTTAATTTGCCATTAAATCTACTTTGATTGAAATCTATTTCAATCTAAACCTATTTTAATTTGCCTTTGATCCTACTTCGATTTAAAACTATTTTAATTTTCCTTAATCCTATTTTAGTTTACCTTTGATTTCGCGACACGACATCGCGTTCTCCTAATTTTACTTGGGCGAATATACGAGCGCAACAAAAAAAAAAGGGTGAGTGGGGGAGCAGGAGGGGTTGGAAAAGTAGAAGGCGTAAGATGTATTGCTCGTTACAAAACGTTCTCTTGCGAAAACTTCGAAGGTACGTTGGAAATAAGAAGAAGGTTCGAACAGCTTTCGCTCAACGTTAATGGATGCCGTACCGTCGGACATTCCAGCAATCCATCTTTAAATAAGAATAACGAAGTGGCTATTCTATGGCAGGCGGAATTAATGAATTCCATTAACTCGGAGCAAAGCCAGAAGGAAATAGAGGCGCGATGGTGACCGTGGAACAATAATCCTACGATAAGAAACTCAAAATGTTAAAGGGAATGAACAGTCGAAGAATGAAACAAAAGTGGAGAAAAGAAGGGGAGTAGAAAAGGCGGAAAAAAAACGGGAGAAAGGAAAGGAATCTTTATAGCTAAAAAGTATTCACTTATTCATTTACTTACGACAATAATAAATTCGGTAGCGATCAACGAGGCTATTTTCACGCGAGAGGAAAAAGTATAAAAGAAAAGGAAAATAAGAAAAACATATACAGACGAAAAGTGAGAATAATTCGTAGGATAATCGTGATCATATTTAAAGTGAGGCTCAAAAATAAGTAGATATTCAAATTACAAAAATGAAATTGAGCGAACGTGTAAGATAATTAAGATTTAATTACAATATTACTCGTGGCCAATAAATAAGTATCAAAAATGCAAACACATAAAAGCTGCACTATAATCATAATATTCAATGTAGCATAAATGATATTACAGCATGATTATAGTACTAGATAGACAGTTATGAGTTTTACAGTCTCACACAATAGTCACTCTGCCAATTCAATCATTTAATTATAGTAAAGGGTTATCCAAAAAAGACTATAGGAACACCTACCTTCACTTTTTATCTTTCCCTTTCTGCTTTACCCTTTTCTAATCTGTCTTTTATTCCTATTATCTTCGTTCGTTCTCGTTTTCAATTTTTATTCTTTTCACCTCTATTTTACTAACAAACAAACATGGCACTAACAAACAAAGATATTCTCATTCAACAACCTAAAGGTACTTTTGGATAACCTTATGCTATTTGTAGCAAGTAAATAAGCATCGTATAATAGCGGTATATATTATAATACAATCACTAGATCGCGTATCCTTATGATTTCTTTTTCTGTACACTTTTCAACCACACGAAAGGTCTTAGCTCTTCCGGGAAGAGGAAAGGATAAAAGTCGACAAGGGTCACTTTTGTTGTGAACGCTTCGATTGTTTTTAAAGCGCAAAGGA
This sequence comes from Eucera pruinosa, assembly GCA_028830335.1. Lineage (NCBI taxonomy): Eukaryota > Metazoa > Arthropoda > Insecta > Hymenoptera > Apidae > Eucera > Eucera pruinosa. Next base: position 3,464,750 of record JAMYCR010000001.1, on the reverse strand, counting down.
AATCCGTTCCATATTTCGTTTTTCAAAGTGGCGCAGCGTGCCAAGCTGCTGTGTAACCCTTGCCCGATATCAAGAACGCCGGATCGATGCTACACAGCTTTCGGTGCGTACATACCTGGCTTGCTTCGCACAACGTTTCGGTTGCTTCCGCTTCTACGTACGTACCGACTTGCAACGCCTTCCAAGTGCTTGCTTCCTTTAAGAATCCACGCGAGAAACGTTCCCGCGATTGTTCTCGCGTTCGCGGTCTGGAATTATGCTGGAAAAACGAGGTCGTTGCGCTTTCCGCTGCTTTCACCCTTAACACTGGAACCGCGAAGGCAAACAAAATGACTGGCTACAAATTTACCACGAAAATTATATCGATTTGCTGCGGTACAGTTTTTAGGATATTCCGTGCTTTTTGTACGAAATGTATAGGGTTAACGAAAAGTACCTTTAGGACGTTGAATGAGAATATCTTTGTTTATTAGTGTCATGTTTGTTTGTTAGTAAACTAGAGGTGAAAAAGATAAAAATTGAAACGAGAACGAACGAAGATAATAGAAATAAAAAACAGATTAGAAATGGGGTAAAGCAGAAAGGGAAAGAAAAGAAGTGAAGTTACGTGTTCCTATAGTCTATTTTGGATAACCCTTTAAATGAAGCTTTATTGTATCTTCAATCTTCAATCTGCGACTTCAGTCGCATGGGTTTTGCGAAAGTCCACCATTTTTCTTTCTATGGTGCACAAATAAATGTGCTTTAATCGTCGGTTGTTCTAGTGTTAAGCAAACATTTAGCGTTAAACAAATACGAATTGCAGGTGGATTTTAACGATTGTTTTATTATTTACGCGTGCTAGCTTAATCGATCACTGCTTAAATTAATATTATTAATTTACTAATGTATAAAAGTCTTCCTTTGATAGAAGCTTTGCTGGTGGAGAAAAATATAGAGAATAAAAAAACCGATTTATAGAGTTCCAGTCGATAACGATTGTCGATGAAAATCCCGTTAATCGACTCTCGGCGAATAACTTCGCTAAAATATCTAAAGCTGTGCGCGTCCTTCTCGGTTAACGAAGAAAGTCCGCGAGCAATTGAAAAAACGCTAACACAGCTGTTTGTAAAAATTGAATACACGGAAGCCGCGCGGCGAAGTAAGCCGATAAAAAACGGTAAACAAAGGATCGGTGGCGCGTGAACGCGGTGGTTCGTAAGTTGCTCGTAAAAACCGAAATATTGTTCCCGGCATTTTCTACTCAAATCTTGACGGTCTTCGACAAAGGGAAACTCTCGGACCGTTAAACTTTCCCCACTATTCTCTCGTCTATAATTCTGTGAAAGCTGCGAGTGCTTGGTTGGAATCTAGAACGCGCGAATATACCTATCGATTCTCTTTCTCTCCCACTTTTCGACTGCCACTTCTTTTTCCCACTCGCTTTTCGATATTCTCTCTTCCATTCCCCGCCCGTCGCCTCTCCTCTTGCCTCTTCCTCTGCCGCTGCGACGGCGAATTATAAAATAGCGTATCGTTCGCGTATTATCCCCGAAAATCCTCGGAATCTTTTCAATTTCAACGTTAACGAGTCATTTGCGAATTCGTGCGCCACCCGGGAGGGAGACCGTATAATGGAGGAATGTACAAAACGCAAGTGCGCACCCGCAAAATACGAGCGCCGAAGGATTTTATTTTTCAACCACCGCCGTCGCCGCCGCCGCCGCTGCTTTCTTTCACGGATCTCGAGGATTTTTCCGCGTCTCGACGCGCGCCGGGCAAACTTTTCCTCGAGAAGATTCGCCTAACTCCCCGCGGAAAAAAGTACGCTTGCAAAGCTTCGGGGAAAGTAGGTTAAAAGTACCTAACAAGGCCTAGCGAAAGTTAAATCGCTGTCGGTTCAAACATAATTGATATTTTCACGTGTAACGTGAAATATCTCGGGAGACTCTAAACCCATCATCGACGCTTTCCGCGATTTTAATTATCGTCAGTTAAAGTTTCGGTTCGAAGTTAACGGTAGCTATGATTTTTCTTGCAAATTGCGACCGATTATATTTTGTCTAGCATCCGTAGGATGTTAGAAGAAACGTGTTTGTCACGAGTTTAAAGACTTACAGTGCTCGGCGAAAGGAATAAAAGATGTCCAATTAACGTAATTCCTTTCGACGAATAATCGACTTTTGATATGTAAGAATATTCGATAACGCGAGTGAGTTACTCTGCGCTTTACTCAATATCAAACGAAGACTTTGTATCACGTTTGAGTCTACGAATTAAGCTTTGGTGATGCTGGTATAATAATATATTATACCTTCTACGTAGATGCTATTCAATAGTTTGCATTGAGAACAATTAATCTACTTACTTCTGAAACAATTTCTTTGTAGGGTAAATGACCCAGGTACTGTCACTGTTCCTACAATTGCCACTTGAATTCGTTTAATTAATAGCAAAGTAACGTGTAAAGAATCGTAAGTAAACAAATTTTGTACACTACTTTGCCATTAACCCCTTGCCCTGCGATTATTTTATTACTTATGCACGCTAGCGTTAACTAATCACTGCTTTCATGTCATGTTCTGTACGGATTAATTGAATTTTATAGGTAATTTGTATCGAACAATCCCGATTATTATAATACAAAGCTAGCGTTAGAGTTCGAATTTAATTTCACCGTTAATGGCCCCAGTTTTTCTCGAATTTTGCACCGTAATTCGCAGAACGAGTGTGACTCGTTATTATAATGCACGGGGTTAAATAGACAAATTCGAGTGGTAGTTATAAGAACAATTACAGTACTATTCTTCCGCGGAAAAAATGCACAGCGTGTTTACATTCCCACTCTTGCAGCAGTCCGCTGATTGGCCTATGAACACAGGCAGTGATCACTATTGGCTGAAGACGCTGTACGAATTGTAAACACGCTGTGCCTTCTTTCCGTGGAAGGATAGTAAGTACGTAGATCATTTACCCTACGCATCTCGCGTTCATATCTATTATTCGTTCGATAAACTGAACTTTACAAAACGGAACAGCACCAGCATAATTTTGCACCGTTTCACTTTTCAAACTACGCAATTTTTGCGCTCACCGTTGCGCTGGGAACAAAGATCGATGAGCGGTCGAAGCGTTGGTGAATTTCAGTGGCGCGGCGGCTGTGTGCCAACGCCAACGCGAATCTCGGCTGCAGAGAATCTTCGTGTTGGGCTCTACACCAGCCGAATGTATTGTATTATATCCAGGCGATCTATCTTGCTAGACACGTCTATGTTTTATACCGCTATGATTCATTAGCATTTAGGAGCGCGGAGTGCAACATTAATTTCTATTGTGCAACATGGCAACCCCGGTGAACAAAAATAAGTAATCAAAGGTGCCCCCGTATGCGTGATAAATTCATCGTGGACTTGCGCGTGTTTGCTGCTAACTCCGTCGTTCTATCAGCTTATCGAATCGGATTCGATTCGAGCTACGAATATTATAATTAGACTGCGGATTTCTGTGCATTTACGGGAGATTTTAGTGTCCGAGAAAAGCACAGAATTAAAATAATATGTACGAATCTAGAAAATAATGAAAGCTCAGATTATATTATTTACAGGGTGAAATGAATTTTTTTTGTTGAAGTACCAATTCTTTTGTTGTATTTTCAGAAATATTACGAACTCTGTCGTTCTATTAGCTTGACCAATCAGATTCGATTCGAGCTTCGAATATTATAATTGGACTGCGGATTTCTGTGCGTTTGTAGGAAATTTGCAATCATCAAAAAGGTACAGCTTCAATGTAATATCCGTAGAAATGTATAAAATAATGAAAGCTCTGGTTATATTATTTAGGAGGTGAAATGAATTTAATTGAAGTTCCACTTCCTTCATTGCGTTCGCAGAAATATTAATTTGCATAGTCCGCAGTCTACTCGTTATTTTTTCTGAAATCTAGGTATCTTTTATTACGACTGAATTGAATATTTTCACACCGAGAATAACATTGACTCTCTCTCTCTCTCTCTCTAATCCATTAAATAAATTATTTTTAACACAGTAACGCGATCATTTATGGTCGAACTCGGCGAAACCTTTACACTCACCTCATTATTCGGATTCGGTAGCATTTGTGCATCATTGTTTCTAGATTCCGCGCCACGCGTTACCGGCGTATTGTAAACGTGAGATTAATAATGAATAAAATTCCTGTCGTTCGGATAATTATGATAAATATTACGCAATTTCGCGTGCAAACGGCGAGCAGCGTAAACACAGAAGCATTCCACTTTGATAACTCATTTACATCTCGTTTAGCTAGCTCATTAAAATCGATAAGCTCTAATTGCATTCCACCTTTGCAACGATGAAATCGAAATTTAGACGCGTTCCTTTCTCCGCGTCGTTTCCTCGTTTAAACGCGAGGTACGCGTATGGATAAGTTTTTACGCTGCGTTAGAGGTAAAGTAAGATCGTAATTCGCGTGGCCCAGTTTCGATTCGATGCCTTTTCCGCGTGAACCGAATTGCCCAAAACGAACGCATCGATTTTGATTTTGTATACTTGACGGTGGGGGCTGTCGAGCGTTTGTCAGCTTTGCTATTACGCGGTCGCGTCCATTTGTGAGCGGAAGCACTTACGCCGCTTCCAAAACTGCCCAAGCAATTTTGTCGATATAGCGATCTCGCTCTGCACCCATCGATCCACCGTTTCATTCGCGACCAAATAAACCTACGGTAAATCACTCACGTACTGTCACTGTTCCAATAACTGCCACTTGAATTCGTTTACTTAATAGCGAAGTAACGTATAAAGAATCGCGAGTAAACAAATTTTCATACCAAACTTGGTCTTCGGTTTACGTAACAACGCATAGACGTTGTAAATACATTCGTGTACGATTAATATTTGTAAATAAATATTGGGAGGTAAACGTGCTCTGTTGAACATTGAAACGTGACAGATATAATTATAAAGTATGGTGCGTGTGATAATTTAGTAAGGCGATACAGAAAAGTTGTTTCTATTTAAATGAACAGTTTTCGAGTGAGTACGAAGGACATTGTGCATAAGGACACATTAATAAGCATCGAGAAAAGAGTTAGAAAGGATTAATCCAGTGTTCCCCAATGTGGAGCCAACGCCCCACAGGGGGGCACGTTGATTTTTAAAGGGGACAATTCGAAAATGAACTCGTCCAGAGTTTAAGTTAACCGTATGGCGACTCTCAATTGCTACTCGAGCTGGATAAACGTTAGATCATAGATACGAGACGCGTGGTTCCTCAACAATTTCCTAGTGATTTCTTCTTAAAACCTATCATTTAAGTTTCTTCGGTGAACGATTCAATTTTTGAAAATTAAAACGTATTTATAGATTACATGGGGGGCATAAGAATTTTAGAAAGGCTTAGGTGGGGCATAGCACAGAAAAGGTTGGGAAACACTGGATTAATCGGTTATTAAGAAGAATATTACAATGATCGTAGATAACGCGCATACGTGTTTCCTTAAAGTAATTGCAATCTTATTCGATATCGCGTTGCGTATGTACGGTATGTTAAAATTCATTCTACGGGAAATATGATGCACGTTTTTAACGTTGACGGAGAAGATGCACGGCGAGAGGGTTCAAGGGAAGTTGCGCATGATTAGTAGAGGATGGTTGATGGACGATGAATTTCCTTCGGAGCAGAAACACGCAGGCTATTCAGAACTCTTGAATATACATATCGATCTTGCATAGATGAGTCTCTATATTCGCATTTTCTGCCCAGTGGAACTTCACTCAGTCAGCTGGCGGACATGCTGAAAGAACGATCCTCCAGCAGTTAACTTCCCACGGAATGGTGAGAAGGTATCCTTGGAATTCTTCCGGAGCCGCGGAAATTCTTCGCAAATTATCGTCCTCGATATTTTCCATATCTCAATTATCGGAGATCGTAATTGGATAGCGATCTTCGCATAGACATCTGCGACAGCCGTGTTTCGAAAGCTGTCAAATAAAAGTTGCGTGTCAAATATTTCAGTGTCTCACAATTCGACGCAGCGTTGAAGCAGAAAGTAACGAACGTTCCGATAAATAGTCTTCGAAAGCTTGGATTTAAGTATGTCGCGGGCGGGACTATCGCTGGTTGGGCTTCCAATTTGCATCTTCAGGGCTGAGAGCTCCGACACTGAGCTTCTCGATCATCAGCGTGTCCTTAACACTTAACAGACGGGTTGTTTTTTCTCTGTCTTTCTCGGATTCCGGGCATTTTTGAAGAGAATTAAATAAACATGTATGTACGGTTTTAACGCGTTGCAGTTTTATTAAATCGACACTATTTTTGATAAAATTTGTTCGTCGGTCAATTAAAAATCGGGAGGATACCGTGCATTTCTTCGTTGACGTGGTAGTCTTTGTCCCTGTTCAGCTCGTTTCGTTGCTTCTTTTGAAAAGTATGTAACTTGTCCTTGGAAAAATTAAAATTTCGAAGCCCTTGAAATTTGGTACTTAAAAAGTACGCCAATGTAAAGATCCCCAAAAAACTGACGAATGTCGAACATTCCTCAATCGTTGTTAACGTACACCTGCAAAATAGTTCTTCCTAAAAGAAGCACAGGCATAGCTATAACAACAAGAAGTCGCGATATAAAGTATTGCAAAGTAAGAGAGAGGAAGTAGGGATCGTAGAAGAGAAAAGTAGAGTAGAGAACGTGCACTTGCTGAATAGTTCTTAGAAGAAGCGTATTGATTGCGTTAACGTTTGAGAGATACTGGAAATTTACGAGGTATACAAATTTGGAACGCTTCGAAGCTTGCAAAACGCTAAAATTTGAAAGGCGTTGAAGTTTGACTGCCATAGAAAAATCTAGTAGTCATAGAAATCTTTAGTTGCGTTCAAATTTCGAAGATATAAGATGTACAATCTTCAACCTTACAATTTCGTCGTAGAGTTCGAGATAAAATTGCGATCCGTGTTACAAATTCGCGTATCTGTCGCGTTTAAGCATAATCTTTATCGCGTGTGACGCTCGTCATTGTACGGCAAGGGGTTCAAAAATTTCCAACCCCTTGAAACTTAAAGAAACTCCACCGTAAAGATCTCAAAACTAACGAACCCGAAATCTTCCCCAATCGCCATCAATGTACACCAACCTGTAAAATAATAAAGAAGCACACTATGCATAGCTATAAGAATAAGAATGAAACTAGAAAGTATTGTAAAGCGAAAGAGAGGAAGATGCAAGGTTGACTGCACAATACCGGAAGAGATTCTAGTTCGAGTGGGTAGCGAAGCAGAAACGAATAGAGTAGAAAACGCATATGTACTTGCTGAATAGTCCTTCCTAAAAGAAGTATACGAATTGCGTTATCGTTTGGGAGATATTGAAGCTTGGATCGCCTCGAAGCTCGCAAAACGTCAAAATTCGAAACGCATCGAAATTTCGCTGCCACAGAAAGATCCGAACGTCATACGAACCTTGGACTGTCTTCAAATTTCCACGATACTAAAATCTGCTACCTAAAAGAAACGGCAACGCGGAGGTTCCTAAAACCAATTGCCATCAACGTACACCTCCTGCAAAGTAGTAAGAAACATACTACGCGCAGCTATAAGAATAAGAATGAAACTAGGAAGGGCTGTAAAGTAAGAGAGAGAGAGAGAGAGGAAGACGCAAGGTTGACTGCACAATACCGGAAGAGGATCTGGCTCGCTGGGGTGGGGGGAGCAAAGAAGAAGGGAATAAGAGAGGGTGGCGGGTGGGTGGGCAAACGGGTTGATATATAAGCAAGCTATAGACACGAGGGCCCAGGTAAGGGCGCACGCGCGCTCGCACACATAGGGAAATGGAATGAAAACACGGACACGGGTTGCGTGTGTAGCGGTGTTGCGCAGCGACGGTGTATAGCGGCGGTGTCGGAGTGTCGGAGAGGCTGCACGGGGCGGCTGCGTGGCTCGAAGCTCGAGCGGCGCTCGCGCAATGTAGTCCGTCGGCTATCCTTGACGCGGGAGCATCGTCGTTTCGAAACGGGATCTTCTCCGTCGCGCGCGCGTCCCGTCGAAACGTCAAACACCCGACGCGCTGCCAAAATTCTCGGCCCCCTCCCCCCGTATAATTGCCGAGCCAAATTTTGTCGGACGCGTCGCGAGAACGGTGCCTGTCACCCTTAATTCTGTTCCGTATTTTCCCACCCCCCTCGGATCCGTGGCCGTGTTGTTGTTTTTTCGCGATTTTCACGGGAGTGCGAGTTGTTCGGTAGAGAACGGTTGTTGTGCCGCGAATCGATGCCAGGATCGATTCCAGGGATGTGTACAGTGACGTAATCGGTGGTGAATTGTGGTCAGTTGTGGGGAGCGGGAGGAGCAGGAAGGATTAAAGATTCGGGGAGGGTTTGGTTTCGATCGCGACGCACGTTTAACCTCGGATGCGGATAAATCGGTCAACGCTCGGAACATCGAGGCGAGGGTGCGATCTGCACGCGCGCCAGATCTTTGAACGCGAGAATGTCGCCGCGGCATTTTCTCCGCGTTCGTGATTGTGGGTATCGCGGATCGCCCGTGTGGCTCTCTTCTTTGGATTATATTCGTCGGCAAGCTGGGGGGACGGTTACGGGGGTGAAATTTAGTAGGCTAGAATTCACCAGCGTCGCACGCGTTAGCGAAGGAAACATTAACGCAGCGGTGGCGAGTTGGTATTTGGATTTGGCGTTTTGTGTCTCGGAGGCGGTGAAGCTTGGCAGAGGTTGAAATTTCGGGAGACGTTGAATGATTTGGGGAGACCGTGAAACTTGAAACGAGTTGCATCTTGGCGACGCTGAGACTCGAAACGCGTTGAAAGTTGAGAGTTGAGTTGCGTCGCATTTTGAAGGCACTGGAATTTTGGGAAATATTAAAGTTTAGGAGGCATAGAAACTTGAAGCGCGTTGAAATTTGCCAGCCGCTGATGCTTGAAAAGTGTTGAATTTGGAGCACGGCGAAGCTTGAAAAGCATTGATATTCGAAAGGCATCGAACCTTCGATTGGGTTAAGAGGCAGCGAAAATTTGAAGATATTCGAAGACATTGAAACTCGGATCGCATTCAAATTTGGAGGGGTTGAAACTTGGATCGCGATTAGATTCGAAGGACATTGAAACGTGGATTGCGCTAAGATTCGGAAGTCATCGAGATATGGAAGGCGTTAAATCTTGAATTGGGTTAAATTTGGCAGGCATCGAAATTTTTGAAGCTGTTGGAATTTGGAAGACGTTGAAACTCGAATTGCGATAAGATTCGAAAGACATCGAAACTTGGCGTGCGTTAATAATTGGAAGATATTGATAGACGAAGGGATTGAAGCATAGATGTACACCATAAGTTTCGAAAGACATTAAAACGTGGATCGCGCTAAAATTTGGAAGCCGTTTAATCTTGGATTGAGTTCAATTTTGAAGTCATCGAAATTTGAAAGCTGTTGAAGCTCGGATTGCGATAAGATATTGAAACTTGGATAGCATTCAAATTTGGAAGGCATTGAAATTTCGAAGATATCGAAACCCGTAAGGCGTTGAAGTTTGGTAGTCGTGGACAAATTCGAAAGGCGTTGAAACGCGGATTGCGTTAAAATCGGAGAAGCACGGAGACTGGAAAGGCACTGAAATTTGGAAAGCGTTGAAATCTCAAACGCATATTGAAGCTTTGAAAGCGTTGAATTTTGGAAGCCGTTGAAATTCAAAAGGCACTGAAACTTGAAAAGCGTGGAAATTTAGAGAGCATCGAAACTCCGAAGGCGTTGAAATTTCAAAAGCGTTGAACTCGAAGCTGTTTAAAACTTGGAAAGCCGCAAAAAATTCGCAATATATTGAAACTCGAAAAATTCCCACATTTAGAAGGCGTTGAAACTTCGAAAACGTTGAAATTTCATAGCCATTGAAATCCAAAAGTCTTAAAACTCGGGACTCCCCAAAAATGTGCAAAGCATCGAAATTCGAAAGACGTTCGAACTTATAAAATACCCAAACTTGAAAATCCTCGAAACTTCGAAGATATCGGAACTCGGGAAGTCGTTGAAACTCGCGAGATTCCAAAATTCGGGAAGTTAATAATCATAGAAAAATTCCTCGCGTTAAAATTTCCCATCGATCATTGATGCAACAAAAGCTGTATTATACTTATTAATCATTTGCTATTTAATCATTAATACATATTAATCCGTTGGTTCTGCTGACGATACACGCACTTAACATTCGTTCCTTTAACCATTGACTAAGCATAGGACAGAAATTTACACAACATTTATAGGAAACATTATAACAACAAAAGCAGAGGTTCTTTACACCCCTTGCAATTTAGAATGGTTCGTTTAAGAATTATATTCAATTCGACAAAGTTGCGAAAGTTTACCAAAGTCTATCCATGTATTAAGTATAATTATACGTTTGTTTATCTCGTAAAAGTAAACTAAATTTGGGCGATAGAAGTCCAATACTTACGAATATATACTTCTATACTCGGTACTATAAATCTAGCTACTATAGATCGCGTATATCGGAAACAATTGATTCTCGCAGAATTTATTTACAATTCGCATCGCTTTAAAAACGCTATTCCTTTATGTTAGTGATATGGATAGCTTATACTATGTTTCGTCGATACTTGAACATTCGAAGCTTTGGAATTCGACTGCTTGGAAATTCAAGAGTTTAAAAATTCGACTGCTTGGAAATTCAAGAGTTTAAAAATTCGACGGCTTGGAAATTCAAGAGTTTAAAAATTCGACGGCTTGGAAATTCAAGAGTTTAAAAATTCGACGGTTCAAAATTTGAATCTTTGGATAATCAAAAGCTTACGACGATTGCAAAGCTTAGGAATTTGGAAGCTTGGAAATTCGGAGACATAGAAATTTCAATGCTCGCAAATTCAAGGTAGCCAATAACAATAGATAGTCTATTCTATGATTCGGCAATGTTTCATCCATCTTCGGTGCATATTATTATTATTCTTCACCGATAAAACACATCATCGGGAAGGAAACAATTACGAAAGCTTGCGAACGAGTGAAAGCCAAGAACAATTCGATTTCAAATTACATACGTACGAACGATTTAACCCCTTGCCCTACGATAACAAAGATTCAACAGAAACACCTACTATTAATAATGCTATTTAATTTAAACTCTGCGTTTAGCTTTGCATTATAATGCGAGATTATTGCATTAAAATTTCCAATACATTACTATAAACATCACTAACATTACTATACTACATATAGTACATTATACTTGCACTACTACACTAACATTACTATGGACACGATATAAAACACTGATCGATTTAAGCTAGCCTAAATATCTGACAAAATAATTCTAGGCCAACGGGTTAAGCTTCGTTGCGAAAGCGTGTGTCACAGTTGTAAATAATACGAAACAAAAATTCGGCAGTGCAAAGGGTTACAAAATAACAGCGAAAAGCATTGAAATGTGAATTCAGGCCGATTCGCAATTGGAAGAGAGTGGGGCGCGGTGTGTTTTTTATTTTTTTTTTTTTTAGAGCCGTTGAAAAGCTATCGCGGTTGCAAGTCGGCCGCAAATTCGCGGTCGGAGTTCGCCTTGGAACTTCTGGCGAACAATCGGTTGGTCCGCATAAAAGGCTCGTAACACTGGCGGTGGTTCGCGAACGAAACTGGGTGACGTACGGTTATCGTTTGCGACCCGATCGAACTTGGCACCGCAACTTCCTTTCGTCGCTCGCGCGATTCACGTTGAACGAAGCGAACCCCGGCATCTCCCAAACGAATCGCTTATGCCTCCGCTCAACTAGATTTCCTCTTCGTCCCCGCGTTCGTTCCTTCTAGCCGACGACACACGCGCCCAGAGCCGAAACTCTTTCAAACGCGTCGCGCGATTCTCGACAACGTTCCGAAAAACCGCGCGGATTCTTTGTTTTCACGCGGAACGCTTTTAGAGATAATAGGAGGAGATTCGGGCGGAATTTTAGCCGAACAGTATCGCGTTCCAGTGGTGGATCGTATTTGATTAAAGAGACGGTAAACGGGAAGAGTTTCTTTAAGTTTCGCGTAGCGTTTCAGTGAAATAGAAAGGGAAACGTTGTAATGTTTGTACGAAAGATTGGGGCAGGTAGCGCGAGGATTATTAACCCCTTGTCCTACGATTATTTTATTAGGTAGTTAGGTTAGCGTTAGTTGACTACTATTTTTATATCACGTCGCGTAGAAATCATTTGAATATTACAGGTAATCCTTGTTTAATAACATCCGAGCTTATAATACAAAACTAACATTAGAGTTGAAATTAAATTTCATTCGGAATAATAGACGTTTTTGGTGAATCTGTGGTATAATTCGTAGAGCGAGTTTGACTCGTTATTGTAGGGCAAGGGGTTAATACCAGGTTTACGGAATGCGTCACGTTGATGCCTTTCAGATTTCGTCACCTAAAATTATAGAGACCATAAATATTGTTTTTTCAGTACCACTTCATGTTAACTTTAATTAATACAATTGTATGAATATGTATTCTACGCGATTCTCTTCATTCTCACGCTTCTGCGTTCGAATATTTATGTACAGTATATTATTATGCAGTATACGTATTTTTCCGCAAGCTTGTCGAATTATACACGTAACGTCCGTAAACCTAGTGTTAAAGAGGGAAATCTACATCAATTTTATGGGGAATAGATGAGGAATGTCGGAAATAATAGAATAACAGATGAGAAATATCTGAAATGTTTTACTGGCGGTATTCAAACGAATAGGAAAATAAGCGAACAGCGAAAATAGGAAGAATTATTGCGTTGTTTGCACGAAAGATTAAGACGCTAGGCACGACGACTAATAAACGGGGAAATCTTCTTTAACCCCTTGGCTTACAATGACGAGTCTCACTCGTGGCACGAATTATAGATTGACTTGTTTAAGATAAGTTCTGCTTGCGATACGATGTTCCATTTATTTTAGCCTTACTTTCTCTTCAGAAGATTAAGAATCGCTAAATATAAATTATGCGGAATATTTGAACAGTTTGAACAAATGTGAGAACTGTAACCTGATAAGGATAGCTTACATAAGTGCAATAATAAGAAATTTGTAGGACAAGGGGTTAAGTAGCTTTAAAGGAAATCGTAAAGTATTAGCGAATGGGAAGAATTTTTATACCGTTTGCATAAAAGATTGGGACACTTCTGCTGCATGGAATATTAACCCGTTATCTGCGGATGACGAGTTAACTCGTCTTACGAGTTAATAATATTTTGGATATACTATTTTACTTTGTAAAAAATTGCTTATCTTTTAAAGCATCTTTATCTCGGTATCAAAAACACGTTACTTTACATTTATATTCACAGCAATTAAACTTACCCCAAACAATATTAATCCCTGTTTATTCAGTTTCATTTCTACGTACGAAGAAGATTCTGATCGAATAATTCCGCAGCTAACAGGTTAAATAGGAAAATCTTCTTCAATTTTAAAGAAAATCGTGAAGAATCTCGAAAATTTGGCTCGATAATACCGCATTCGAGTAAAATACTACTGAATGGGAAGGAAAATTGTATGATTTGCAAATGAAAGATTGAGACACTTGTGGCGCGAAGACTGTTAAACGAGGAGATCTTGAATTTTAAGGAAACTCGCAGCAACGGAAGTTTGCCGTAATATTTAGGCGAATTAGGTAGAAGGATTGTCTTGTTTGCATAGAAGATTGAAGCAGCGAGCAATGAAGACGCTTGTCGCGAAGATTTTAAACGGCGAAGTCTTGCAACGATTCTAAGGAAAATCGTAGAAAGATTCGCGGCAAGAGAAGTTTGTTGTAGCGAAGTAATAGCAAGTAATAAAGACGCCTGCTGCGCGGATTATTCAACGGGGGACATCCATAAAGAAGTTTTGCAGCAAGAGAAATTTGTCAGAGAATATTGGAGACTTTAAATCTGAATAATGCTGCATTTCAGTCATCGTGATCATCCCGAAGTAAGAAGATTGATCGCATTATTTACGTGAAAGATTGCGGCAGCGGGTAAATACAGTTCACGCGAAGGTTACTCGATTTTAAGGAGAATCAGAGCAAACTTGCAGCGAGAGAAATTTGTCAGAAAATACGGGAACTTCACGGTTGAATAATACTCTGCGTTTTAGTCGTAGCATTGATGTGAAATACTGCTAAATAGGAAAGGAAAATTGTATTGTTTACTGGAAAGATTGAGGCACTTGATGCGTGAACTATTAAACGGGGTCGTCTTCTGCAATTTTAAGGAAAATCAAAGAAACTTACAGCAAGAGTTTGTCAGAGGATATTGGAAATTATGACTGAAGGATACTGCATTTCAGTCGTCTTAGTATTGAAGTACTAAGAAAAAATATTGTACTGTTTAAATGGAAAACTAAGACGCTTGATGCGAAGACTATTAAATGAAGACATCTTCTTCAATTGTAAAAAAAATCATAGAAAAGCTTGCAGCAAAAGAAATTTGTCAGAAAATACAGGAACTTCACGGTTGAATAATACTCTGCGTTTTAGTCGTAGCATTGATGTGAAATACTGCTAAATAGGAAAGGAAAATTGTATTGTTTACTGGAAAGATTGAGGCACTTGATGCGTGAACTATTAAACGGGGTCGTCTTCTGCAATTTTAAGGAAAATCAAAGAAACTTACAGCAAGAGTTTGTCAGACAATATTGGAAATTTTAATTGAATAATATTGCATTTTAGTCGTCGTAGTAATGAAGTACTAGGAAAAATTATTGTATTGTTTAGATGGAAAATTGAGTCTCTTGATGCGAAGACTATTAAACAAAGACATCTTCTTCAATTGTAAAAAAATCATAGAAAAGCTTGCAGCAAGAGAAACGAGTCAGACGATATTGGAAATTTTAATTGAATAATACTGCATTTTAGCCGTCGTAGTATTTAAGTGAACTGCTGCTAAAGAGGAAGATTGAGGCATTTATATTGAATGGACCACTAAACGAGGTCATCTTCTTTCATTTTAAGCAAAATCAGAGAAGCTTGCAGCAAGAGAAATTTGTCAGAGAATATCGCAACTTTGTGACTGAATAATAGTGCATTTTAGTTGTCGTTAGTATTTAAGCGATATAGTAACAAAAGTTATCGTATTGCTTGGATAGAAAATTGGGACACTTGATGCGAAGACTATTAAACGAAGCCATATTTTTCAGTTTAAAGAAGAAATTATAGAGAAACTTTGTGGCAGGAGAAATTAGCCAGAAGACGTTGGAAATATGAACTGATTAATACTGCATTTTATTCGTTATAGTATTTAAGTGAACTACTGCTAAAGAGGAAGGTTGAGACATTTGCAGCGAATGGACTATTAAACAGGGAAGTCTTCTTCAATTATAAGGAAAATCAGAGACTATTAAACGAGGAAAATGTAGAGGAAAATCGTAGAGAAGTTTGTCAGAGAATATATGAAACTTTATGACTGAATAATACTCTGCATTTAGTAGTCACAGTATTTAAGCGAAATAATATTAAAAATTATTGCATTGTTTACGCGAAAGATTGAAACACTTGCTACGTGGACTATTAAATGAGGCCGTCTTCTTCAATTGTATGGAAAATCAGGGTAACTTGGAGCAAGAGAAATTTTGTCGGAGAATATCGCAACTTTACGGCAGAATAATACTCTGCATTTTAGTAGTCACAGTATTTAAGCGAAATAGTATTAAAAATTATTGTATTGTTTACATGAAAGATTGAGACACTTGCTACGTAGACTATTAAACGAGGCCGTCTTCTTCGATTGTATGGAAAATCAGGGTAACTTGGAGCAAGAGAAATTTGTCGGAGAATATCTGAAACTTTATGGCTGAATAATACTCTGCATTTTAGTCGTCACAGTATTTAAGCGAAATAATATTAAAAATTATTGTATTGTTTACATGAAAGATTGAGACACTTGCTACGTAGACTATTAAACGAGGCCGTCTTCTTCGATTGTATGGAAAATCAGGGTAACTTGGAGCAAGAGAAATTTGTCGGAGAATATCTGAAACTTTACGGCTGAATAATACTCTGCATTTTAGTCGTCACAGTATTTAAGCGAAATAATATTAAAAATTATTGCATTGTTTACGCGAAAGATTGAGACACTTGCTACGCGGACTATTAAACGAGGCCGTCTTCTTCGATTGTATGGAAAATCAGGGTAACTTGGAGCAAGTGAAATTTGTCGGAGAATATCGCAACTTTACGGATGAATAATACTCCGCATTCTAGACGTCACAGTATTCGAGCGAAATAATAGGAAAAATCATTATATTGCTTGGATGGTGCGAAGACTATTAAACGAGGACATATTCTTCGATTGTAAGGAGTATCATAGAGAAACTTGGAGCAAGTGAAATTTGTCAGAGAATATCGGAAACTTTATGACTGAATATCATCGTGTTTCAGTCGTCGCGAGATTCGTCGCAGCATTTAAGAAGAATCGTCTTATTGACAAGGAAGATTGAAACAGCGATTAATAAAGACGCTTGGTAGGAACATTATTCAACGAGAGAATCTTCTTCAATTTCAACGGAATTCCGCAGAGAAACTTGCAATACGAGAAAGTCGGAGAATAGCACAAAATTTTGGCTGAATAATATTGCATTTTATTCGTCGCAATATTTATGTGAAACAATAAAAAGAAAAATTGTATTGTTTACGTAGAAGATTGAAATAGCGATTAATAAAGACACGCTATAGGAAAATTATTCAACGAGAGAATCTTCTTCAATTTCAAAGTAACTTTATAGAGAAAGTCAGGAAATAGCAGAAATTTTGACTATTTAATCTTGCATCTTATTCGTCTTAATATTTATGTAAAACAGTAGAAGGAAAAATCGTATTGTTTACATAGGAGATTGACACAACGATTAATAAAGATACTTGATAGGGAAATTATTCAACGAGCGAATCTTCTTCAATTTCAAGAAAACTTCATTGAGAAAGTCAGAGAATAGCACAAAATTTTGGCTGAATAATATTTTATTTTATTCGTCACAATATTTATGTGAAACAATAAAAAGGAAAATTGTAGTGCTTACATAGAACATTGAAATAGCGATTAATAAAGACGCTTGATAGAAAAATTGTTCAACGAGCGAATCTTCTTCAATTTCAAGAAAACTTCATAGAGAAAGTCAGAGAATATCAGAAATGTTGACTATTTAATCTTGCATTTTATTCGTCCTAATATTTATGTAAAACAATAGAAGCAATAATTGGATTGTTTACGTAGAAGATTGAAATAGCGAATTAATAAAGACACGCGATAGGAAAATTATTCAACGAGGGAATCTTCTTCAATTTCAAGAAATCTTCTTAGAGAAAGTCAGAGAATATCAGAAATTTTGACTATTTAATCTTGCATCTTATTCGTCTTAATATTTATGTAAAACAGTAGAAGAAAAAATTGTATTGTTTACATAGGAGATTGAAACAACGATTAATAAAGATACTTGATAGGGAAATTATTCAACGAGCGACTCTTCTTCAATTTCAAGAAAACTTCACAGAGAAAGTCAGAGAATATAAGAAATTTTGACTATTTAATCTTGCATCTTATTTACCTGAAATGATAAAAAGGAAAATTGTATTGTTTACATGACGCAAAGATTATTGAGGAAATCTTCTTAAATTTGAAGGAGAAGCATAGAGGAACTAGCAGCAAGAGAAAATTCGTCAGAGAACATTGAAATCTTTACGATTGAATAATACTGCATTTTAGTCGCGGCGAAGTATGAAGAGAGATTGTGTATTATTTACACGAAAGATTGGAGTAGCGAGTAAATACAGTTGCTGCGAAGATTATTCAATTTTGGGGAGAATCATAGAGAAACTCGCAGCAAGCAAGAGAAACGTGTCGGAGAATATTCGAACTTTATGACTGTTGAATCCTGCTGCATTTTAGTCGTCGTTGCGAAATTCGTCGTCATATTTCAGCGAGACAGAAACGAAAACTGTATTATTTACACGTAATATTGGAATAACGAGTAAAAGCATTTGGCGCGAACTATTCGACAAGGAAACCTTCTTCAATTTCAAGGAACATCGTAGAGAAATTTGTTAGAGAACATTATAAAATTTCGCGACTGAATAATATCACATTTTCATCGTCGTGAAATTTGAAAATTGTACTGCTGAACATGGATGATTAGAACAGCCAGTAACGAAGGAATTTGTACAGTTGGTGACTATTAAAATTAAACGAAGAAACCATGTTGAATTTTGAGAAAAACCATATGGAAAAGTTGCCTCAAGAAAATGCGTAAAATAGGAAGAGAAATATATTAAATTGTATCGTTTACACGCAGTATTGGAATAGCGAGTAAAATATACACGATTGGCGTGCGGATTATTCAACGTGGTAACCACATTCAATTTTAAATAAAATCCATAAATGAACTTGCGGCGAGAGAAATTTGTCGGATAATATTGAAAAGTTGCAACCGAACCCTGCGACATTTTAAATGTTGCAAAACTCGACGTAGTGTTTAAGCAAAATTGTATTATTTACACGACAAGTCAACGCAGTGAGGCAAGACGAAAAACGTTTTCATTCGTCGAAAAGCGCGAGCAAAATTTATTAAAGAAGTGGATTACTCGTGGATTACAGGCGACTGAATCTTCTCCGATTTTATATAAAGTCCTTAGAGGATATTGCAGCGAGAGAAATTTGTCGAAGAATATTGGAAATCTACGACTTCAATAGCCACTGTATTTTAATCGTCGCAAAACTGATCGTAGTGGTTAAGCGAAAACACAAAGGGAAATTGTATTATTTATAAAAAGATTATCGCTGTGAGTCGGGGCAATTTAATACACGGATTATTCGACCAGAACTTTCTTCGACTTTCGCTATAAAATTCATAAAGAATCATAAGCAAGATTTATTAAGGTGGAATTTATTACTTCGCGTATCTTTATTCGATTTTAAATAAAATCCGTAGGAAACAGCGAGGAATATTTATTAACCCGTTGCATTATAATAACGAGTTAC
Organism: Eucera pruinosa; assembly: GCA_028830335.1. Lineage (NCBI taxonomy): Eukaryota > Metazoa > Arthropoda > Insecta > Hymenoptera > Apidae > Eucera > Eucera pruinosa. The sequence goes on along the minus strand of JAMYCR010000001.1, from coordinate 3,445,794 downwards.
ACTCGTGGTTTTATTTATAGACTACGTACGATAAAAACACGCAGAATTTTTGTATACACTTTAATTAATTTCATTCTAATTTGTAAGCGTGTAAGATCGAAGACTACTGAGTACAAATTAAGTATAATATTTTAGTGTTTTGCATTTGTCTCGCTGTTACGATAAAAAGCACGCAACATTTTAGTAAATAATCTTCGAAAAATTTATAAGGCAACGGGTTAAATAAGAGAATTATTTAATGGAAGATTCTTCTTCCATAGAAATTGTTGTGGCAAGAATTGTTAAAGAATATTGAAAATTTACGATTAAATTCTACTGTGCTTTGGTCGTTGTAAAACTCTTCGCAATCTTTGTATGAAATGGAAAGAAGATTTGGATTATTTGCAACAAACATTAACGCGGTGAACGAAGATAGTTAATGCGAGAATTATTTAACGAAAACGTTCTTCGGTTTTAAATAAGATTCGTACAAAACAGGAGGTAATATTTATTATAGAAGAGAATTATTCAATGGAAAGAGTTTTCGATTTTAAGTGAAATCTAGGAAGAATCTTGCAAGTAAAATTTGTCAAAGACTATTGGAAACTTTTCGACTGGACACTGTTTCACCTTAATTATCGTAAAACTCGTACCTTTAAATGGAATAGAAAACGTTCTTCGATTTTAAGCGAACCGTACAGAAAACGGGAAGAGAAATTTGAAGAAAATTTGTCGAAAAATACGAGAACTTTTCAGTTGAACACTGCGTCACTTTAATTATCGTAAAACTCATATCGTAACCATACTCGTGTCTTCGAATGCCGTGGAAAACGTTCTTCAATTTCAATCGAAGTCTGCGGAAAGCAAAGGAAGAGAGATTTCAAGAAAATTTCGCGGAATATTGGAAACCTTTCGCTTGCATGCGGCGCATTTTAATCGCCGTGAAAGTAAAAAATAAAGGCAAAAGGACAAAAAAGAAAAGGTTGTATTGTTTAACGGAAAGATGGTGAAGAAGGCGAAGCGAAAGGGGTTTCACGCAAGGACTATCGAAGTGCTTTTTACTGTGCAGTCGACTACCAAGAAAGAGTTGTTTTTGTGGGGCGAGAAACCCTTCTCGAATCTCATGGGATGTTGAAGTTAAAAAGGTGTTGGTGGATCAGCAACGATCCTCGACCCTTGTTTACCCGAGCATTTCTGTGACACGACTCTGCTGCATTCCCTTCGTACTAGCGCCGCTGTGGAAAATCTCCCATCCTTTCTACCGCTATAATCACTTACCACAGTGGAAGATTCTAATCGAAGCTGCAACGAATAATTTAATAAAAAATTGTGGAGTGGATAAAGTAATTCATTCTCGATTTAGAAGAAGGCTAATTTAAGTAATCGAATAAATAGTAAAATATTAATTTGTATTATAATAGAAGGATGTGGAATAATCACTATAGTGGAAGATTCTAATCGAAACTGCTCCGAATAATTAAATAAAAAATTGTAGAACAAATAAAGTAATTCATTCTCGATTTACAAGAAGGCTAATTTAAGTAATCGAATAAATAGTAAAATATTAGTTTGTAGTATAATAGAAAGATGTGAAATAATTGCTATAGTGGAAGATTTTAATAGAAGCTGCAGCGAACAATTAAATAAAAAATTGTAGGATAGATAAAGTAATTCATTCTCGATTTAGAAGAAGGCTAATTTAAGTAATCGAATAAATAATAAAATATTCGTTTGTATTATAATAGAAGGAAGTGAAATAATCACTATAGTGGAAGATTCTAATCGAAGCTGCAACGAACAATTTAATAGAAAATTGTGGAACGGATAAAGTATTTCACCCTCGAGTTATAGTAAGGCTAATTTAAGTAATCAAATAAATAGTAAAATATTAGTTTGTATTATAATAGAGAGATGTGAAATAATCATTATAGTGGAATATTTTAATAGAAATTGCAACGAAGAATTAAATAAAAAATTGTAGAGCAGATAAAGTAATTCATTTTCAGTTTAGAAGAAGGCTAATTTAAGTAATCGAATAAATAGTAAAATATTAATTTGTATTATAATAGAGGGATGTGAAATAATCGCTATATTAGAAGATTCTAATAGAAGCTGCACCGAACAATTTAATAAAAAAATTGTAGAGTGGATAAAGTAATTTATTCTCGAGTTACAAGAAGGGTAATTTAAGTAATCGAATAAATAGTAAAATATTAGTTTATATTGTAATAGAAGGATGTGAAATAATCACTCACTATAGTGGAAGATTCTAACCGAAGCTACAACGAAGAATTGTTACAATATTTTTAAATAATCGAGCAAAAATCGTGGAACAAACGGAATGATTGATTTTCAAGTAGAAATAAGGCTAATTTAACTAACCAAACGAATATAAAAATAAAAGCTTGTATTATAATACAAGGATGTGAAATAATCGCTCACTGTAATGGAAAATTTTAATTGAAGCTACTAAGTATAATTATCACATCCTTAACCGATTAGGGGAGAATGGGGTAGGTTATTAAAATTTAAAGGAATAAACCAAAAATCGTGTGGAATTAATTCCCAATTTAAATAATGAAACAAATACTAAAATATAATATAAGACTTTCTTATTAACTTATATATTTTAATAGAAGCATGTGAAAAATCTCTTCCTCCTATTTACACTTACAATCACTCGCTGCAGTGGAAGATTTTAATCGAAGGTGCAAGGAAACAATTACCACAGCATCGTTCAATAATTATTTAATCGAACAAGAAACGTGGGACAAAATAATTAATTCTAAGGTTACAGTAAGGTTAAATTAGATACTCAAATAAACACTAAAATATTCCATCAAATATTGTATCAATCGTTCTACTAATTTTTCCAATTTCTAATACAATAAACCGAGTTGGCTTAATAATACGAGGCAATTAATCCTTCGATAAACCCGCGAACTCGTTCTTTGCCTTACAAAAGCAATCAAACGATTCGCTATACAAATTCTCAACACCCGATCACGACGAATCGCTGAACAAAGCGTTTGCAACGAATTTCAACGTTATCCACGCGTGCATCGCCAGCCCTTAAAATCAAAGAACCGATTAAACCACATTAAACATCCATTAGGGTTGCGCAGTAGTTGATCCATTCGCTCTTAACGCAGCCCGAAACTAAAACACCGACTCGCCTACTCGAGCTATGCTCGCCATAATTGAAAAACTAATCCTCCAAACCTGAAAGGGTTAACCACCCCTTGGAGTGAAGGAACGAGGCTACGAAGCTATCGAGGAGAATGCCGAGCAATGGGAGAAACCGAGAGAAAACGAGGAAAGAATGATCGATGGAAGTAAGGGAGAGTCGGAGGAGGAAATTACTATAACGAGTCTCGCCTAATGCGTTGCGAACGACTTCGCCAGGTTTGCGAGAGGCATAAAAGCGTCGCGTCCAACGGATTTCTCTCTCTCTCTGTCTCTCTCTTTCTGCGCGATCTTAGGCCACTGGCGAACCTAATGCCACGCCGTGGCTGACGAAATACTCTTTCTTCTCTCCGTTCCCGTTAATTACATTCATTAGCGGTTCTCGCTCGCGCTACAACGTTACACGTTACACGTTTTCCGTTCAGCGCGCCGCTGCGAAGAATAACTCGACGGCGTTGGTGAATTCGAAACCGCCGCGGTGGCTTTTGTTTTTCCTTTTTCTCTCTCTACTTTTTGCAAAAAGAGAGAAGAAGAGGGAAAGGAAAAAATACCGAGCAAACTCGGTCAAGTTGCATCCAGTGCTCGCTTAGTTGTTTTTTTTTTCCCTCCCTCTTTTTATTTTTTCGAGAACCGCGCGCGCACGCGGCGGCGTTGGTAAATCGAATACAGTTTTGCTGTTCGCAGGATGAGAGACGATGACGTTGCGTGGTCGGTGAAAGCGCGAGGAAATTATTCGGGGAAGTGACAAACGAACAGTGCGCGAAGCGATCGATCCGTTCGATCGGATCTAGCGTGGAGAAAACGAGGAGGAGGTGGAGGATCTAGAGATTTGTTGTTTCTTTTCTGGCGCGTGGCAGCCGATGGTGTGAAATGTTACGTCGATGGAAGAAGGATCTCGGTTGGTTGTAGCGGACTTCCGGTATCGCGGGGAGATGCGAGTCGCTGCGGAACAACTGAAATGCGTGTGAAATAGCGTGTCAATATGTGAGAGAGAGCCCTCGTCGAGGAAAAGCGATGTCTACTTCTCTTCCCATACTCGTCTGTTTTATCATTTCTTTTGGTAAGTGCAACAGAAGAAACTTTAACGAGCGTTCCGCCACTTGTTATCGCCCGACCGCTTTATCCACCCGGGGGGCGTTGTTTGTAAGTTTGGCTGAAGCTTCGAGGAACACGAAGAAGGCCAACATCGTATTGGAGTATGGTAAAATAATTGAGGAAATTTAGTAGTTTGCTAGAGAAGGAGAGGAAGGGTGGGGATTTCAATGGAAGAGGATGTTTGTTATGGTAACGAGTGGAAGTTTAAGGCGCGGAACTTTTTGGGTACATTAGCATAGTTTATTGGAGATATTGAGCATTAGATTGGTGCGTATCATTAATACTCCGCGTTGGAATATGGCTAATTCGGAAATTCTATAGTTTGGGAAAGAAACAAAAGAGGGGATTTCAATAGAAGATATTTGTTATAGTAGTGGACAAAAATATAAGGCGACGCCTTTTTGGTAGATTAGCATAGTTTATTATGGATGTTAAGTATTAATTATGATATGGCCAATAATTCGTATTGAAGTATGGTATGATAATTGGAAAATTTTATAGTTTGGGAAAGAAATAAAGGAGGGGATGTTAAGTATTAATCTACATATTAGCAATACTCCGCATTAAAGTAGAGTGAAATAATAACAGAAATTTAGTAGTTTGCTAGATGAGAAGCAAAAACGTGGGGATTTCAATGGAAAAAGATCTTTGTTATGGTAACGAGTGGAAGTTTAAGGCGCGGAACTTTTTGGGTACATTAGCATAGCTTATTGGAGATATTGAGCATTACATTGTTGCGTATCATTAATACTTCGCGTTGGAGTATGGCAAATTGGGAAATTTTATAGTTTGGGAAGAAAACAAAAGGGGGAGATTTATATTTTGTTATAGTGGTGGACAAAAATACAAGACGACTACCTTTCAGTAGATTAGCATAGTTTATTATGTATATTAAGTATTAATCAGGATGTGGCCAATAATTTCTATTGAAATATGGTATGATAATTGGGAAATTTTATAGTTTGAGAAGGGAATTAAAGTAACTGGGAAATTTGGTAGTTTAGGGAGGAAATGGAAGAGTGAGGAATTAAGAGGACGACTTTTTGGTAGATTAACATAGTTTATTGTACATATTAAGCATTACATTGGTGCGTATCATTAATACTCCGCGTTGGAATATGGCAAATTGTGAAATTTTATAGTTTGGAAAGAAAACAAATGGAGGAGATTTATATTTTGTTATAGTAGTGGACAAAAATACAAGACGACTACTTTTAGTAAATTAGCATAGTTTACTATGGATATGAAATATTAATCAGCATGTGGCCAATAATTCTTATTAAAATATGGTATGATAATTGGGAAAGTTTATAGTTTGGAAAAGAAACAAAGGAGGGGATGTTAAGTATTAATCTACATATTAGCAATACTCCGCATTAAAGTAGAGTGAAATAATAACAGAAATTTAGTAGTTTGCTAGATGAGAAGCAAAAACGTGGGGATTTCAATGGAAAAAGATCTTTGTTATGGTAACGAGTGGAAGTTTAAGGCGCGGAACTTTTTGGGTACATTAGCATAGTTTATTGGAGATATTGAGCATTACATTGGTGCGTATCATTAATACTCCGCGTTGAAATATGGCAAATTGTGAAATTTTATAGTTTGGAAAGAAAACAAATGGGGGAGATTTATATTTTGTTATAGTAGTGGACAAACATACAAGACGACTACTTTTCAGTAGATTAGCATAGTTTATTATGTATATTAAGTATTAATCAGGATATGGCCAATAATTCATATTGAAATATGGTATGATAATTGGAAAATTTTATAGTTTGGAAAGAAAACAAAAGGAGGAGATTTATATTTTGTTATAGTGGTGGACAAAAATACAAGACGACTACTTTTCAGTAGATTAGCATAGTTTATTGTGTATATTAAGTATTAATCATGATATGGCCAATAATTCCTATTGAAGTATGGTATGATAATTGCGAAATTTTATAGTTTGTGAAAGAAAGAAAGGAGGAGATTTCAATAGAAGATATTTGTTATAGTAGTGGACAAAACTATAAGGCCACGCCTTTTTGGTAGATTAGCATAGCTTATTATAGATATTAAGTATTAATCTACGTACCAGCAATACTTCGCTTTAAAGTGGAGTGAAATAATTGGGGGAATTTGGCAATTTGGAGAGAAAAGGAAAAGGTGGGAATTTCAATAGAAAATATTTATTATCGTATGAGACAGAAGTTTAATTATTATGTGTTATTGTATGTAAATATTAAGTATTAAGTTGGTGCATATCACCAATCCTATTCTGCATTGGAGTATGGTAAAATATCTGGGAAATTTTACAATATGAGAAAGAAATTTAGGGGTGAGAATTTCACTAAAAGAAGATATTTATTATACTAGGGGGGCAGAAATTGCAGGCCACAACATTTGGGTAGATTAGCATACTTTATTATAGATATCAAATGTTAGTAGATGCATACAAATTATCGTTTGTGTATAGTAGAAAGATTGAACATAATTAACCCTTTACAATATATACGCCTTCAAAAATCTTACAATCATTTGTTAAAATTATACGTATATTTTTTTCTGGTACAATACTGCTTCTTTGTTAATTCGTGCAACAATACTTACACGTATATAATAATTTATATTTATACTATTCTCATATTAATAAAAGCGATTCTTACTTGTCAATTTTAAAACGCCGTAGCGAAAAGGTTAAATAGTTCAAACTTCTGTACGTTCGTTTGATCGAAACAATTTGCACGCAATTCTGTACACTTTCCCCCAGCAGCTTAACCAGCTTAATTATTACTCGCATACGCCTGTACCTATTCGATTCCGGCGCGCTCGATTTAACAAAGTACACGAAACCGCGCGCACGGTACGTAATACGTTAATACGATTCGGCCCAATTAATTGCTGTCTAAATATGAAAACAAACAGGCCGTTGTGCAAATACTTTTCGCGGCCGCGGTAACGTATGCGAGCAGAAATTCGATCCGGTTGCTTTCTTGCCGCAGCGCGCGTGCAAAGCGACGGGGCGATGTTTTTTTTTAGCCGCTGTACGTTGGAAATTAAATAGACAGGTGAATAGAGGGTTAGATTGTAGCCTCGCCTCGAGCTGAATGGTGGATTCTCGATCTCCAACCCCTAGCAGCTAGGGTGGAGTTCGTCAAATTCAATCACACCGAAAGATACACGAGCTCCACCCAACGTTGTGTCAAAGTGTTTCTAGAATCGAGAGAAAGAGAGAGAGAGAGAGAGGAATATCATGAATAATACAAGGCTATTGGGTCAGTCGGGTTGAAAAACGATCGATTTGCAATTCAAACGCGAAGCATTCCCCTTAGGTTACGCCGAAAGAAATGCCCTTACCCTTTTGCCATTCGTTCGGATTATTTAACGCTTAACGAAAGCACGATACTCGAATACGATGGAACTTCTACGCAGTGTTCGAGCCTCCGTTATTCGAACGTTCTTTTATACGTGAAAGGGAGAATCTTACCATCGAAAGATGCGTAACGTTGATGGAAGATTCTTTGTTCTCGTAACGGAATATTTGGATAATGAAAATAAGAATGAAATATCATGTTAAAGAAATATATGTTATATTTCAATGCAATATTTTATACGCGTTGCAAACGTGCAAGCAATGAACAGTTTACTTAACATATCTGTACCTGAGTGTTGGACTAACGCAAGTCTATTTTTTGTGAAACGTGTATTATAATATGTATAATCTTCGTGTTCTTTCTTAACTTTATTTGGCCCACAGGAATGTACATTTTTTTTTATTTAATTGTGTAAGTTACTTCGAGTACAATGTTGCGTCGTGTATTTTTAATTTTTGTTCTCGCTCTATTGTAAACTAAAATACAGAAGTTAGGTCAGATACGTAAGTATTTAAAAGATTGTAAAACGAAAGACAGGGGAAGTGAAATTTAGTATCAGAAGATTGACTATTTTATTATTCGGAATTTCTTTTATGGGAGCTCCCTACTGATTCGAATCAAAGAGGTTTTACTCGATAATGTACAACTAATTATAGCGCGTTAAACACTATTCATACCACGCCCCGTCAAATGACCGGTTTTAAAATATTTCGTTTAAGATTCTACATTCATTGTTATCCATTTCGTCTGTTTAACTTTATGACAATTCTTTCATCGTTTGCTTAATCAGTTTCACACATTTTCTTTTACTTTTTCCTTTTTTTTTTTAATTAGAATGATCTATTTTGCGAGTAACTGTACATATTTTTCGCGAATATTTGCCCAATCTTTGAGAGCGTATCTATACCTGTTCACGCGGCGAAAGGGTTAACAGCTCGCATTTTCTCGCAAATGAAACGTTACGCAATTGTGGCGGCTTGCGGAGGAAGAAGAGGTTGTTTTCCGTGTCAAGGAGAAAGGGGAACGCGACAGTGGGGCGGCAGACGATTTAACGTAGAAATAATTTCTCGTTCGTCTTTGGCCGCGTCTCGTTTTCTTCGTTGCACCTGGCGGCGGCGTCGAGATTCCCTCCGGAGAAGAGAGCTGCCTCTATGAAAAGTTACAATGCTTTTTCTTCGCCGTGCGAATACTCGTTCGCTCAGGCCAGCATCGCATCGCGGCGAACCCCTGAAAAAGTTCACAATCATCGCCGCTGCGATGATTGCGGAGAGAAAACACGCGCGAATCTTTCGCCTCGCTGTTATTTCGCCCCCTTTTTGCTTCCCCCCCCCCCCCTTTTTTTTAACGCCCACAACGAACGAATTACCGCGCGATTCGACCTGAATTTTTACCGTTTCCAATTAGGATTTTCAGAGATTTAAAAGCTATTTTGTGCGGCATTTTTTTTTTGTTTTTTTTTTGGCGCTTTTGCTTCTTGTTTCAATTTTACAGGGACGAAAAAAGATATTGCATTCGTTGGCATACGATAGCAGACGATTTGCGGTGGATTAACGGTGTTGATTGAATAAATAGAGATTCTATTTGCAACACGGATGAATTTTCACTCGATTTTATTTTATTTTATTTTTTTTTTCATGAGATTGAGAATTGGTAAATAAACGACGCGTATAATATTTCAATATTTTATATACAATGCAGCGCGAAGCTAGCGAATAATTAAAGCAAAATACGTTGGTAGAGAAAATTGTTATGGCAAATGGTTAATTTTCCTAGCGAACGGATTAATGACACCTTTTTTCTATACATTAGTAGTCGTACGTTTGGAATCACTTTTTCGTTTAAACGCATGGGTATCTCTTATTAATCGTTTCCTGATCAATTAACCCTTTGCGGACGAGGGTCTGCAAATAGCCGCCTAATAATTTTTTGGTCTCCTGAAGGCGCGTCGATTTTTACAGGAAAATATTTAAATCAATATCGTTAATAAGTATTTTAAACGTTTGGAAATTTAGTGGCTTGGAATTTAATAAACGCTTGGAAGTTTAAAGGCTTTCAATTCGAAACCAAAATCTTCCTCAAGTGTTATTATTCCTCGTCGGCTAAGGGTTAATCTCTATCGAAGTAATGATTAGGTGACAAGAGACGGATTAATATCCATTAGTACAGTTCCCTTTATTTGATGAAGAGTTTTCTCTTTGATGAAAAGTTTACAAGAGTATTCTAAATTCATTAATGTCTAAATTCCCTTTTTCTCTCGTTTCTATTATACATTCCTTGGAATGCATAATACGGTTCGAAGAATATTGAACATTGTCGTACATATTCGGTTACGTAGCAATGAATTTATTATATTGAACGTGTAAAAATGATGTTTACAAATAAGAGAGCGGTTAAACAATATTATACCCCAAACTGGAACAATCTTTATATCAACGAGGTTCTAAAATAGTCAACGAAAGTTACGCGCGAACTTTGAAGCGGCAGTACGCGGTACTGTAGGCCAAAGGCGAGCCGTGTGCGAATTGCGAATCGCGTGCCACGAGTAAGGTTCAAGTTATTGCGAGATGAGAATTCGGTAATTCCATTCGAAAAGACTCGCAAATCCCCGGGAAATGGCATAATATTCCGAATGGAGTATCGCGCTCTTATATTAGCCTTCAAGTACGCCGCGCAATCCAGGCCGCGTCTCTTTAACCCCCGTAATAGTGCAACGCAAAAATACAGCGCGTAACATCGAAGCGGTGTAAAAAGTAACGAGTCCTCCCAAATGCGCCGTACTTTATTCCGTAGCTGCTGTTGCCAGCGTTATTGCGTCTACGCGATATTCAAGGATCGCGAGAAATATGCGAGCACATACTCGTTCCAACGCTGCTACGGCCACGCTGTTCGAGATGTTTCGAAAATTACTTCCACCAGCTTTGCTAATTATTATTATTATTACGCTATGGATCTTTGCGCGTTTACGAGAAACTTACGTGTGTGCGAAGAAAAAAGTACAAAATACAAAGTACGCGTGACGTGCAAAACGGTGTAAAATTGTTATTCTTTTTCTTTACGTTTGTGTGATCTTCTCAGCCGTACGATCGTAGCTTTACCAAGTCACACGCTTGTCCTTTATTTTATTGTTCGATCATTTTTCCCACTGACTGTTGCTTTTCGTATGTCTCTGCGTGTAATTGCAGTTGTAAGTATATTGTTGTTAGGTTTTGTAGAAATTTCTTCGATGCGATGCCTGTTGCAGATATGGCGATTATTATTATTATTATTCTGTTTCTTCATGCTTCTGTGGTCTTTTCAATTGCACGACGGATTCTTTACCAAGTCGTATGCTTGTCCTTTATTCTTGTTGAATGATTTTTCTCACCGTTGTTGCAATTTTTAGCATCGTTGCTTTTTGTACGTCTGCGTGTAATTGCGGGTTTAAGTATATTGTTGTTAGGTTTTGTAGAAATTTCTTCGATGCTATGCCTGTTGCAGATATGGCAATTATTATTATTATTCTGTTTCTTCATGCTTCTGTGGTCTTTTCAACTGCACGACGAATTCTTTACCAAATCGTATGCTTGTTCTTTATTCTTGTTGGATGATTTTTCTGACCGTTGTTGTAATTTTTATCATCGTTGCTTTTTGTACGTTTGTGTGTTATTATGGGTGTAAGCATATTGTTGTTGGGATTTGTAGGAATTTCTTCGACGCGATGCCTGTCGCAGATATGGCGATGGATACTACTGAGACTGTTTCTTGGTTCCATAGTTTCTTTATTGATTATTATTATCGGTATTATATACGGGTCAAAAAATTATTTGGTATATACATAAATGAATACAATGCGCAATCGTAGGATGCTAAGTGATGTTTGATGCTTCGTTTGGAATACTTATTATATATACATTACAATACTATTTGTTACAATGTATTATTACAATACATTACAATGCAATACAATATATTATTGCAATACATTACAATACAATACAATATATTATTATAATACATTACAATACAATACAATATATTATTACAATACATTACAATACAATACAATATATTATTACAATACATTACAATGCAATACAATATATTATTACAATACATTACATTACAATACAATATATTATTGCAATACATTACAATACAATACAATATATTATTACAATACATTACAATACATTACAATACAATACAATATATTATTACAATACATTACAATACAATACAATATATTATTACAATACATTACAATACAATACAATATGTTATTACAATACATTACAATACAATACAATATGTTATTACAATACATTACAATACAATACAATATATTACTGCAATACATTACAATACATTACAATAGAATACAATATACTATTATAATACATTACAATACAATACAATACATTATTACAATACAATACAATATATTATTATAATACATTACAACACAATACAATATATTATTACAATACATTACAATACAATATATTATTACGATATATTACAATACAATACAATATATTATTGCAATACATTACATTACAATACAATATATTATTGCAATACATTACAATACAATACAATATATTATTACAATACATTACAATATATTATTACAATATATTACAACACAATACAATATATTATTACAATACATTACAATACAATATATTATTACGATATATTACAATACAATACAATATATTATTGCAATACATTACATTACAATACAATATATTATTGCAATACATTACAATACAATACAATATATTATTACAATACATTACAATATATTGTTACAATACATTACAATACAATACAATATATTATTACAATACATTACAATACAATATATTATTACGATATATTACAATACAATACAATATATTATTGCAATACATTACATTACAATACAATATATTATTGCAATACATTACAATACAATACAATATATTATTACAATACATTACAATACATTACAATACAATATATTATTACAATACATTACAATACAATACAATATATTATTACAATACATTACAATACAATACAATATATTATTACAATACATTACAATACAATACAATATGTTATTACAATACATTACAATACAATACAATATGTTATTACAATACATTACAATACAATACAATATATTACTGCAATACATTACAATACATTACAATACAATACAATATATTATTGCAATACATTACATTACAATACAATATATTATTGCAATACATTACAATACAATACAATATATTATTACAATACATTACAATATATTGTTACAATACATTACAATACATTACAATATATTGTTACAATACATTACAACACAATACAATATATTATTACAATACATTACATTACAATACAATATATTATTGCAATACATTACAATACAATACAATATATTATTACAATACATTACAATATATTATTACAATATATTACAACACAATACAATATATTATTACAATACATTACAATACAATATATTATTGCAATACATTACAATACAATACAATATATTATTACAATACATTACAATATATTGTTACAATACATTACAACACAATACAATATATTATTACAATACATTACAATACAATATATTATTACAATACATTACAATACAATACAATATATTATTACAATACAATACAATACAATATACTATTACCATATACAATAATTATTACAATACTAAAAGAAATCCGGACTTGGTGGTTGTTAACATGAATAATAATTCTGTTTATACAGTTACGTTGACTATATTATTCACAATATTCGAAGTAAAATATACCTTGCAATATAGTTTTCTTAAACCAACATTCATACATCGACGAATATACCTATTGCATTTTGATATCATATATATTTTCTATTGCACAAAATTCAATATTGAATTTCAAGTATTATAATGTTCCGCTGTGGTATCAGAATCGATTAAACATTTAATTGTTATTCTTCTCATTTTGTATAGCTTCTTTAATCGATCGTTTGGTTGCTGTCTCCGTTATCGTTTGCTTGTTTCACTGCGCTCAAACACTTCACTTGTGATACTATCCACTAAGTTGAATAAACTAAACTAAATCAAGCTATCCATTTTATTCCGAAGCAATATATTCTTCTATATTCTTCTTTACTATTAAAAATGTGATTTCGTTGCGTAGAAGCATAAACAAAATTGTTTATTTCGATTCGAAGTTTAACAACACTTTCCAAGATCTACGAAGATTTGTATTCGACCCATTGTTCCATTTAATTGTTGAAAAATCTCGATTACTTCACAAGAAGCTAAACAAAAAGTGAAAGTCGTCTCTCGAATGCAAAGGATTAAACTATTCGCCCGATGCAAATTCGGATAGGAAAAATTCTGTACCGTGTTTCGAGTAAACTCGATCGTTCGGCTTAATTTCGTTTCGCTCTTCGTAGCGGGGATCCAAATTCATTGTAAACGTGGCATATTTTCACTGCATTTAATTCGCGCCCGTGATTATAACGCGAGGTGTTAAATAAACAAGTTAAAACAAACAGAGCCGCGTCGGGATCAGTTTCTCCGCAACGGTGTGCGCAAACGAACCGCGTTGAAACGACTGAAAAGCGCGCGGGGAGTTTATTAAATTCCCGTTAAGGTGAAAATACTTGGCGAGAGCCGCGAGCTGATATCTGCTTTCGCGAGAGGGGGAACAAAAAACACGTCGAAATTAGAGAGACTAGCAGCGAGAAGTGTCGCCGTAGGCAACCTCGGTCAATCCTTTCCACTCGTTTCAATCAGATTCGTATTAAGCTGAAATTATTTGCCACTCGGAAGCGCCGCGCACAACGTTTCTCTTTTTTTTTTTTTTTTTCTATTACGGATAAATCGCCCCGCGTGTTTTCCAATTAACCCCTTGCGACACGTTAAAGTGTTGCAGAGTGAATGATGACGTTATTAGCTCAGCTTATCGTACACTCGGATTTATCAATGGAATGTCGACATTTTTTTAAAAATGTGATCTTCTTGTCCCATTTCGAACGCAACAAAACGCAACATTATATGTGGAATATTTTCAAGCATATTCTTGTGAAAGAGAGAGGAACGGAGACCAAATAACAGAAGCATACTTCTGTTTACAAATCGAATTTACATCGAACGAGTAAATAAATAATGTAAATAAACAAGAGTTATGGGGATTTGAGAAATCCTTACAATTTCTACAAATAAAAGCTAAAGATTTAGAAGCTTCGGATGTAACGTGTTCGATATGCGTATCGATTTAATTGTAAATATAAAATACAAAATTTTCAAGCCCTTTTACGCAGAAAGAAACATTTTCATAAAAATTGAACCGGTGTGAATTACAACAATTTGATCCTCGCTAAGGTACATCGTTGCTCGATTGGCGAAGGGTTCAAAAAATAACGGAACAATGATTTAATTCGCTCGCAGCTGTCGAAGTGGACTCGATGCCTCGAGTTTCCCCCCCACCCCTCGAATTCGCCATTTGTTTCTCAGATAAGACGCTTCCAATTTGAAGTAAAATTCTTGATTCGATCTTCGCGCGAGTTTCGCTCGCCGGACGGTCGCCTCGACTATCCGCTCCCTCGTTCCAAGCTGATTTAACGTAATTGAACTTATCCCGAAAAAAGGCGGGATCGAGGCTACGCGAAAGGTTGATTTTTTTTTCTTTCACCGCTTTATCTGCGCGTTTGGTCTCGCTGGAAAATTGGCCAGCAGTTGCTTGCCTTCTTCCTTCATTCGCTCTTGTTCGCCGTCGTTTGTTCGTCCATTACCGTCCTGCTTCGAAACGTACACTCTACCTCGAAACTCTTACACGATAGTCGAAACTTCATTTCGAAGTGACTACGCTAAACACGTCGAATTGCATTCGCGATAGTTAGATTGCGAAATTTCACGCAGCATTAACCCTTTGCGGACGAGCGTCGACAAATAATCGCCTAATCATTTTTTGGCTTTCCGAAACCATGTCGACTATTAAAGCACTAAACTTAATGCAATGAATACTTAACGTAATAATAAACATTTGAAATGGTCGGAAATGAAATGGTTTGGAACTCAAAAGCGTGGAAACTCAAAGTCGTGGAAACTCAAAGTCGTGGAAACTCAAAGTCGTGGAAACTCAAAGTCGTGGAAACTCAAAGTCGTGGAAACTCAAAGTCGTGGAAACTCAAAGTCGTGGAAACTCAAAGTCGTGGAAACTCAAAGTCGTGGAAACTCAAAGTCGTGGAAACTCAAAGTCGTGGAAACTCAAAGTCGTGGAACCTCAAAGTCGTGGAAACTCAAAGTCGTGGAAACTCAAAGTCGTGGAAACTCAAAGTCGTGGAAACTCAAAGTCGTGGAAACTCAAAGTCGTGGAAACTCAAAGTCGTGGAAACTCAAAGTCGTGGAAACTCAAAGTCGTGGAAACTCAAAGTCGTGGAAACTCAAAGTCGTGGAAACTCAAAGTCGTGGAAACTCAAAGTCGTGGAATTAAAAACTAAAGTACTCTCACAAGTGTTACTACTTCTCGTCTGCAAAGGGTTAACTCCTCGTCCTACGATTATTTTGTTGCCTACTTATGCTAGGGTTAACCGATCGTCGCTATCGTTTGAATATCGTGAGCAATTTTTATTTAACAATCTTCGATGTTGTAACGCAAAGGCGAATACAAGTAGATTTCAAAATTAAATTTTATTCTCAACAATAGGCGCTTCTGTTAAATCTATGCTAAGATTCGTAGAACGAGCACGACTCGCTATCGTAAATAGGTGGTTAAACGTCGCAGACGTTTAGTTGCAAGCTTCTCTTCGCATTCGGCCAACAATATCGGATTTCATAGCGAAAATTATACGATAAGTGGGCGTTTAACACTTTCGCTACGATAGCTTAAAATTGAGAAATCGAGGCACAAAGAAGAGGTCCTGTAATTAATATGAAAATAGTATAAATGTAAGTGACTTGATGCTCCATACGATTAATTGTAATGTAATATTGTTGCACGAATCGACGAAACACTGAAGAGTACCACAGAATATATTATATTAGAGAGATAGAATATATTAATAGTAAATGTGCTGTTGAACATTGAAACGCGACCAATATAATTACAAAGTATGGAACGTGTGATGATTCAGTAAGGCGAGACGTTTACTATGAATTCTATATCCGTCCCACAAACTAACGTGATAATATACACTTACTGACTCTTACATATACTCTGTACTGTGCTTAAAAATCAGTTATATTAATAAAGTTAATATAATAAGTTAACTGTGCCACTATTGCATCCACCTAAATATTCAAGCGCTATTAAGTTACTGCTTGAAGCAAGTAACAATAAATAATTCGAACACAACACAAATTATAAAAACGTGCTCGTTGAACACTGACAAAAGTTAAGAAACAAATATAGTCGCTTACGAATTTTTGCGTATCCTTTTGTGGAGCTGTAGAGAGGGGATATGATAGGAAAAGGAAGGGTGTTGCGTTTCGTGCTGGGCCTGCTAGTGGACTCATCAGTGCGGCTACCTAGCAGGCCCTGCCTTAGACTTGGGATGTTGGAAGTGTGGAGCTGTAGAGAGGGGATAGGGTAGGAAAAAGGAAGGGTGTTGCGTTTCGTGCTGGGCCTGCTAGTGGACTCATCAGTGCGGCTACCTAGCAGGCCCTGCCTTAGACTTGGGATGTTGGAAGGAAGCTTAAAGGCGGTATATATATGGACGAGGTAGTTGGAGCGAGTACTTTCGAGAAAGCCTATTTCGTATGTCCCTCTAGTGGTGGGTGCAGGAGAGCCGCCACACTTTTGTTTCTGAGATTCGTAGCTTGGAATTTGCAGTAGCGTAAAAATATAGTATTAAACACGTCGGTAAACAATAAGTGCTTCTACCATTGACTAAGAATAGGATAGACCATTTATCCAATGCTTCCCTTTGTCACCCGGATTTGGGGCTAATGAGCCCCAAATCCGTTTTCATTTTTACCTTTTCGATCGTCTAAAATGTATAACTTTTGCGTTTGCTCTTACATTTTGTAAATTAAAATACTCTAGAAGTGTTTACACTCTTTGTCGGATAATAAAACGAAAGATATTCTTCCGAAAAGTCTGAAATTTTAGATTACCGGTATTTTAGAGCACGCGACACGAAGTCCCATAAGATGATAGGTCTATCCTCTACCTCGTCTGTGCTTCTACTTTTAATTCCAATCCATGTATTTGAAAAACAAACAACGACGTAAAGCTTCGAAAAGCAAATACGTACCACGTTTCTTAAACTTCTGTAACGAAAGTGTATGTAAAACGTGTTTCCATTTAAGTGAAAAATTCTCAAGTAACAGTATTAAGGATATTGGTCTTTGCTCTACATTTTCAGTTTATTAATAATGAATTTATCAAATTGAATATATAAAAGTAACGTTCATAAACAAAAGAGCGTTTAAACAATACTATGCTCGAAACTGGAACGATCTTTATGTCAACGAAGTTCCGAAACGGTTAACGAAAGTTACTTAAAGCGCGAACCTTAAAGTGGCAGTACGTGGTACATTTACCCTGCTTACCTAAACCCGAAAGCCTTCTGCCCCGCTAGCTGGAAGCAAGTGTATACGAAGGAGAGGAGGACCCATCCGGTACCTTTATCCCCGGCAAATCGCTATTTTCTATCGATCGCGCTCACGGTTCGCCGGATACTTTAATCCAGGAGCCTTTGTATCGAGCAGGGATGACGCGGAGGATCATTATTTTCGTTAACGCGGCGCTTTATCCGAACAGGGTTCTTGGGGACGTTAAAGGTGGTGAACCGTGGCGGGGAAATCCGACGGTAAGCCGTGGTCGTTGCAACGACTCCGTGCGACGCGCAGCGTGTGCCACGGGCTGGCAGAATCACGCGCGTCGTTTCACGGGCGTAACGTCATAAATGCGAGCGACACGGCGACGCGACGCGACGCGACGCGACGGTGGTGTTCGAGTTCTATGGCCTCCCGATCGTCCTATAAACGCCTCGTAGTCTAGCCTTGTATCGGCAATACTCCGTTCACCGATTCTCTGCACGGTTCGACGATCAAAGTGAATTCGTCAGCTCGATTTCATTGTGCCCATAATCCGGCTGGATTAAACAAGTTGACTCGGAGCGAATCGCAGCCTCGTCGCGGCGATATCGTTCTCCGAAATCGAGCAGCGATCTTTCCTATTTCGTCCTTTCTCTACGCGCTCGCAATTTGCTCCGCCGTTTATCGGGCGCCTCTCCTCCGTTCGCAAACCGTGCCGGCGATTTCCAAGCCGTTTCGAGCGTGTCGCGATACACAGGGTAAACGTACCACGTACCGCCACTTTAACCCATTGGCTTACGAATTCTTCGAAGCGTGTTCGGTAGAACGTTGGTTATTCTCCACTGCAACGTCGAGTGGAATGCGATACCTGAATTGTTGTACTTAACTTGAACTCGGCAGTGCTCAATGTTGGAATAATATTACTTAGTGTAGACCCGTAGGCTTAATTATATGGTCGCGTAGCGAGTGTTAGAAAGTGAGAGCTTGCCGTAGCAACAATAAAGCCCAAGGTACCAGTACTTGTTAATTTTTCAGCTGGTCAGCACGTGAATCCAAGATTTGGGATAGTTGTAATTTCGCTATTTCCGCGTGTGATTTCAAAGTTGAGGCGATCCTTGGTTTTTATTGCTGGCTGCTGAGTTCCGGGTAGGTAACGGGAAAGACGGAATGACCGTTGACGGGGAAGTGGGAAATTCTAAGGGGTAACATACCCCTTAGCTCTCTCCATCGGGACTCTTCCCCACCATTCGAATATAGACAATATAAAATGGTACGCCGGTCAACGAAAGGTCTGTCTGCGTCTATCGCTCGTCGAAAGAATAAAGCAACGTTAAACGAATTGAATTGTATCTTTCCTCACCGCCCCGAGTTCCGGTCTACATTAGCAGATGCAAAAATGTATGTTTACGTTGAGAAGCATTGCTTATTAAACAACAGGCCTAGCTCAGTCACTGAAGCCGATGGTTCTTTAGCCGTACCAGATCTAAGGGTCTGGTGCAATAAACATATGAAAGGCCCGGGGCCGTGTTTTCTAAATATCGCCGCCAGTTTTCCACGCGTATTTTCAAGAGCGTTCGAAGCATTCATTCCTTGCTCTTTCGCAGCTGAGTAAAGACGTAGTATTCCTCTAGTCTTTGAAATAAAATAAAATCACTCTGTTAAAATTAAAATCGAGTATTCTTACTCAACTCACAACCCCAATATTCCATCACTCAATTTTACAGCCTCACAAGAGTTGAAGTTAAGTCGATTAACCCTTTGCGGACGAGAAAAAATAAACACTCGATTATGAATCTTTATTATGGACAGCATTAAATAACACTTAACGAATTATCGCTCAGTTATTATCAAGAGTGCCTATTAATGCCACTAATTCAAATTTCTTGCTTTGAAAATCCACATTTATCCGGAAGATTGAAACAATTTTGGCGGCTATTTGTCGACACTCGTCCGCAAAGGGTTAAAGTTTTTTTTTAAACTCGCCCGGTTAATTCGATAAATATTCAAGAATTCATCACGTTTACCAAACTTAGTGGTGATTATATATAATAATTCGGTAATTGTACGTAATCACTATGTTGGAATGCAACGATGATGTCAGATGTGTCAAGCATCGACGGCCTATAGTTCTCATCTTTCAGGCATCTTAAGCCGTGCCTTGTGGAGGGGTTATCCGTGGTGCGCACAAGGTTTTGGTTTTTCGCCCTTGAGGTTAGTTAATAGCCGAGAGTCGAAAGACACACTTGCCACTGTCGTTGCGTGCAAGGCACAAAGTTTAAAGTTTCCTATAGCTCTTTTACTTATTCTTATTTCATTATAGACTGTATACGCGAATCCTTTGTCATTTAATACGTTAATGTATTGTATAATAAACTGATTTTACGACACACTAGATTAATCACATTTACCGTAACATATATATATGGACGAGGTGGTCGAAGCGAGTGCTTTCGAGAAAGTCCTATTTCGTACGTCCCTCCAGTGGTAGGTGCAGGAGAGCCGTCACAGCTAATTTTCATTTTGCCCCGAAAACACGTATATGCATACCTACGCGTAGGCGAACGGTCGCCAACGTTTAGTAGAAGCAGGGCGCGTCGAAAGCTGGCGAAATTCAACGCGGATTATTGCGCGTTCTAACGGTATCGTTCGCCAAGCGAACCGAATTCTCCGCTCGAAACTGATTTCATCGTTGATTAAATTCGATTCCCTATTAGTCCGGCTAGAATTAGCCATTGCTGGCAACGGTATTGACCGACGGCGCGATGCCTTTTGAAGTCGCGCCGTTGGTTGACGGAAAACAAAGCGAATCGATGGCTTGCGACGATTCCTTCAACTCGTTGCGCTATTCCAAATTGCCCGTTAACGTTTCGCGATCGTAAACAGATTGGTAAAGCTTTTCGTTCAGGCAACTCCTTCTTAATTCTGGAATGCGAAATAATTTGTCACTCGATAGGAATAAATTTGTGGGATTGGAAAATTTCTTTCTTTGGGTCGCACAGTATTGGAAATTTTATGGGTTCAATTAGGTTTCCTTTTTGAAAACTTTGATAAAAAGTGGGATGTGGTTTTTGATGCACTTGTGGGAAATTTGAACGCGCGTAAAGCGATGCATAATAATATTTAAGGCAAGTTTCACTGTGTTACGTTTTTGGGGGCATCAGGCCCGTTATTATTGTTTTAATTGTGTTTATGAACGTATAAATTTGCATGAAGATCGTTTATAGCAAACTGTAGTACATCTAAACGTTGTAGATATAATTATTAATAAACGTTTGCGCATATTCGTATATTTGTACGCGCGATTAAAGGAACGGAATTGAAATAGAGGATTACTTTGCGCTCGAAATATTTTCCTTTATTTTCCTATATCCTAGGAATATCTTGGATATTTTATACTTATTATTTATTATATATTTTATTACTTATTATTTGTATACTATTATTTTACGTACTATGCGTAGATATTCTCTCCTTTTTAACCCTCTTAAATTTCCTATAAACGTATAAAAATTCGTAGCCTAGTGATACTACATCGACGATCAACTTTGTCGTAACAAAATGGTTAATAATTATTCAATTATTTCCTCTAATTATAATTAGACGAAAATACAGCGAAACTTATCATTTCTATTGTAGACGGGAACTCGGGGCGGCGAGGAAGATACAATTCGATTCGTTTAACGTTGCTTTATTCTTTCGACGAGCGATAGACGCAGACAGACCTTTCGTTGCCTGGCGTACCATTTTATATTTTTCAATATTCGAATGGTGGGGAAGAGTGCCGATGGAGAGAGCTAAGGGGTATGTTGCCCCTTAGAATTTCCTACTTCCCCGTCAACGGTCACTCGGTCTTTCCCGTTACCTACACGGAACTCGGCAGCCAGCAATAAAAACCAAGGATCGCCTCGACTTTGAAATCACACGCGAAAATAACGAAATTACAACTATCCCAAATCTTGGGTTCACGTGCTGACCAGCTGCAAAATTAACAAGTACTGGTTCCTTGGGCTTTATTGTTGCTACGGCAGGCTCTCACCCTCTAACACTCGCTACGCGACCATATAATTAAGCCTACGGGTCTACGCTATAAAAGAATCCCGAAGCTTTCAATTTTGCCGTTAACTGTTATCCGCTACGAATGCAAGAATTAAAATCCAAGAATTTCCACTATGTCGCGCGACTGTTTCTAAAATAATTTCACCGGAGGAAATGCCATCGTCGCGAGGCGAATTACACGGAAAGCTATCCCCGGTTTTATCGATAAAAACGTCCCGGAGTCTTCGAAGTTAATCCCCGTCCCTTTGTTGCGACAAAAAATATCTCGCCGTTGCGAAAACAATCGAACGGAGGAGCCGGTGGCAACGATTCTCGTCCGTGGCTAATTAAACATCGCAGCTAACG
This sequence comes from Eucera pruinosa, assembly GCA_028830335.1. Lineage (NCBI taxonomy): Eukaryota > Metazoa > Arthropoda > Insecta > Hymenoptera > Apidae > Eucera > Eucera pruinosa. Next base: position 3,423,249 of record JAMYCR010000001.1, on the reverse strand, counting down.
CAACGAGGCAAAGAGAAACGAGCGTGCGAGCTAAGATAAAAGAAAAAAAAAAGAAGTTGCGAGGGATGAGAGCCTGCCGCCGGAGTAGTAGTGCTCGTAAAACCTACATTCAGATGGAAGGGATAATGGAAATGGCGGCGAACGCGGAGAGGCGCGGAGCAGAGCGGGACGGAACGAAATAGGATTTTGCGGTGAGCAACCAAACCATTCAGTGTCCCTCATTGTCGAGGAGAAGCTCTCTGGTAGTTAGCCATGACGGACAAGCACCATCCCGGAGTGAGGCTCAAATAATTATAAAGTTAATGCAAAGTCATCCGGTTAGACTTCTTCGAACGTTTGCAAAGTTTCTTCGAAACTTTCCGACGAGAGATGGCAGAGGGACGCGACGTCTTACGTCGTTACCGGCGAGTAGGCTGCGAATTTTTTTACGCGTTTGCGATGCGGCGCAAGATAAGATGGGGGAAAGATAGCGCAGGGATTATTTTAATTCAAAGCCCACGTGGCATCGTTTCAACGCACGCGTAGATGGGAAATGTTTCTTTAAACGATAGATAAAATGTTTATTAACACGTTACACGGTGGTCCGGGCTGTTTGAGCGGAAACTTTTCGCGCGTAGCCGACGATGTGAAAGCGATAAGTGACGATTATAAGCCACCGATGTACCGAAATAAAACTGTAATAATTGCACGAAGGACGAAAAGAGTAGATAGCATGCGTAGGCAAGCGAAAGGAATAAGAAAAGGGATTTCCTTCTCGTTGAATGGCGCCGTACGCATTGAAAAAGTGCCGCGTTCTTAAACGATGTTTATTTAGGCACTCGTATATCCTTTTACTTCTTTTAAATGTGTTAATTATCGTGTTAGTTTAGTATCTTATTGTGTTCCGTTTGCTAAGCATTTTCGATGCGCGTACTTACGATGTAATTCCTGTACTTTCTTTTATATCACATTATATATACAGCAACTTCTCGAGTTACGACCATTCGCATTTATGACGACAAAATTCCATTAAAATATTAAAAAAGTGTATCATTTTTTTATAGTTTTCGTCGAATATTATATCATATACGTATATAGTTATTTACTTGTATTAAGTTAAAGATATTGTTAAAAATCTGGACGAAAAGCTATTAATTTTGATGTATGTACATGTGTCTATTATAGTTATATTATTTATTTTTGTATTAAATTCGACTTACGACCATTTCGATATATACTATATATATATATATATAATATTACTAATATACTATATATATAATATTATATATATAGTCGAGAAGTGACGGAAACTTCAGACGTAAGTCGAATTTAATATAATTAAAAATATATATATATATAAATATATATATGTTGTAACATACATTTATAGGACGCCAGTATTTAACTCCCACCGCGTAAAACCTTATTTTATACGTCTCCGACATTTTACAAGCAGTCAAGAGAAAACATATTTCTACGTCTCCGGACGGTTATGTGTTAACGACGTTCCAAAATAATTGAATAAAGTTACTTAAAGCGCGAACCTTAAACTGACAGTACGCGGTACGTCTAGCCTACGTAGCGTAGCTGTATTCGTGAGAAATAAGTAAGCGTCGGGATGATACTTTCGAGCGGAAACGTATGTGTCAACGTCAACCGAGAAGAAAATCCGCGTCACCGCGTCTCCGAGAGCTTGTTCTCTCGGAAACTTCTCCTGGCTCTGTACCAGTTACTTATTCAACCATCTTGCGACTCCGAATTTTTTCGCCCCCTCCTCCACGAGATAAAGTTCGCGCGGAAAATCGGTCGCATCCGGTCGCGATTAAGATTTCATGGATCCTCTCCTTTGCTTCTCGCAATATTTTTGACATCTCTCCGGCGATACGAAAGCTTTATCCGCCCGCCGCCGCCAGTTTTCGTTCTGGCCTGTTTTATTATTTCATTCGCCCGGCTATACGAATGTATCCGTGTATCGATGTGTACGCGCTGCTTCAAATGATTATTTTATCAACTCCTCTTTCCGCGAATTCATATTCGCCGCGTCTCCGATGGACGTTGATAATTTATTCGACTCTGTTTCGGCTCATCCAATTTTTCGACGCCGCTGTAAGTATTTTATTTTGCGCTTGTTAACGCGGCGATATAATTAACGGGAGAAGTGGATTGTGAATTAACCCTTTTGCGGACGAGAAAAAATAACACTTAACAAATTTCCACTCGATTATGGGTTCACTATTGTCCTCTCTTTCCTACTCAGTTTATCGATAGAGATTTGTTGGGTGAAATCCTTGACTACACTATGAATTTTTGTCCGATTTGAAGTAGTCCATGTCTGATTCCATTGCATTCTAACGATATTTTTAAAGTGGCTGATGAGCTCCCAATGGGGAATAGATGAGTATACTTCATGTGTAGATCTTGTTTGTTTTAAAACCCGCGATCATCTACGAATCATACACGCCCATCCTCATCCCCTAGGCCATTATCTTCCTACAGCATAGAGATCCGCAGTCTATTAACAATCGCGTAACGCCGGTGAATAGCGTCTAATTATACGCATATTCGTTTACGGAAAGGCGATACCTTTCCGGCAGAGTAATAATTACTTGCCTCGCGGAAGGTATTTCGATAAAGTTGCGGAAGAAGCAAGGAAACAAGAAGGCAAGGAGGCTTGGTAAAAGAAGGACAAGCTGCAAAGAGAGGAACAAAGATGGATTAGTAGATTTGAGCGCAAAATTAATTTCCGGTCCAGTCGTTGGATTATAGATTATCCGATACTCGCTGCGAACTTATTTGACCTCTTTTCGATGGAAAAAGCGCAGTAGAGAGTACAATCCATGCCGCTCCAACTTTCGCTTCTTCCATCGAGAAAAATCCCACCGAATGAACGCTTTCCTTCGCGTAGAAATACAACCTACTATTTTTTTCTTAACTTCGACTTTATTGCTCGAATTTACCGGGCAACTTTGACACTTCGCGTTATTCATGCAACGTATTATTAGCGAATTTGTGATTTTATCAATATAATCATTTATATCGATATCAATTTTATCGATATAAAATATCATTATTTTCCATATTGATATACGGAAAAACGTGCTCCTATTTAAATGAAAAGTTTCAACCTTAAAGTGCAAGTACGTGGTACATTTACCCTATGCGCGAGTAGCATTATTAACCCTTTGCCCTACGAATTTTTCAGGGACTCTATCCTGTAACATTAGCTAGTTCTTACTTTAATAGCGCGTCAAATATAGAACGCTGAAATATTAGGATTAATTTGGACTCGATAATCCCTTATCTTGCATATCGAAACAAACCGTGCAACCGAAACGCTGTATTTTATTATAGATACAGTGTATCTTTATTCTATTTGGATTACAATAGTTGCTCGCCATTCTACGTCAAAGGGGTTAAAGTACTGACTGTAAGATGACAAAGCGTCACGAGTAGAAGTAATCGACTGTTCCCTTAACGATTGTCAACAGTTGCAAAGAACGTTTTCACCCTCGCGACGCAAGTGAATTTCTCAACAGCATTTCGAATCGCGAACGCACATTTAACTCCAACGGAAGAAACGTTTCTGCAGCCGAGGAGGTGCTTTTCTCCGGGGAAAATTTAAAGCTGCCTCCCCCCCAATGGCGTGGACTCTTAAAGTTTCGAGGAGGGCGGGCGTGCGCGAGTTAAGACGAGCACACCGAGTTAAGAGTAGTAGCGTGCAGCCGAAAACCACCGACGTCGTTTCGCCAGAGTCGTACTTACTTGCACGGGAATTAATTTTGTCCCTGGAACACGCTACGGTTGAATTTTCCCGCCGCGACGTGTCTCGACTTCCCTCGAAATTCCCATCGACTCCGGCCAACCCCTAGACCGACGCAAAATTGCGCACGAATGCGGAGCTTCCCTGGAAAATATTCGCGGTTAACCCTTTCTCTCCTCGCCTTTTCGCGCTCAATTTACCTACCTGTTATATTTGGCAAACTTTATTTCCGTAGCTTGCGAATCGCCGATGGCAGATAAAAAAGGGAAAACGTTGTACGAACCAGAGGCGAGAAAATTTAGGCTCGTTGTTCCTCTGAGCGAAGCTAATTCGTTTTTACTTTTCTTTGCTCTCTGTTAATTCTTCGCAATTTAGTTTAATGTGAAGTGGGAGTTTCAATGATTTCACTGATTCCCAAGTACGATACGAGACTGGTTCTCTGGACTTTAGTCTTGTGTCTGCCCTATCTGGCGGTTAAAATGCAACTGGCTTCGATGGTGGCAAAAAATGTATTTCTCGATCGCGAGTGTCTCTGAACCCCCTCTTGGAATTTGCAACTGCCGACTGATTGGTTCTTTCCAAAATTTAGAAAGATCCAATCAGTGAGCCCAATCAATGTGACGGACACACTTTCCTTTACGCCCTCGACGTGTTTCCTTGAAGAAGGGGTTGCGATAATTTCCAAGGAGAGGTAAACGCTAAATTCGACGGGGGTGGGCGACACATCTGGTCAACAGCTAAGACGGTTCCTTGATTCTTGCATCGCACGTGGAAACCGTTAGGTGACCATGGTCCTTGCTGACTGCTCGGGCCGGGAAGGTTTATGACAGGGTAATAGCTATTGAGTCGAACGGGAAACTACGCGAACGAAACTAAAGATACTATACAAATGTTATAACAACGAGAAAAAATTGAAGTAACAGACCACCTGGCGAGTGTCGTCCAGATGGTGAAAAAGTTAAATTAAGGAATCCTCAAAAATAGCGGTGCTTCTAAACCCTACCATACACCTTGTATAAACTGGCCCGAACACTCTCTTTTAGCATTTCCAGTTGCGGAGGAGAAACGTTTTCGTGGATAGAATGACAGTGTTTCCCTTTCTTAGACGAAACAAATATCAATTCTAAACGTAAACATGTCTAAAGTATCGAATATATATTAGTTCTATTGCTGATGGTAGCGGAAAAGGGTTAATCGAACGCTACGCAAATTCGATCGATCGTATCGGCGAAGCTATTATTCTATTCGATGATTCGCGAAGCTGGGAAAGTTTGAAAGGTACAGTTACACGTGGCAAGTACACGCGTGGCAAGGTTAGCGTGCTCGTTCACGGCGCATTAAAGCTTTTCAATGGGAGGCTATAGTTACACCGAGTTCAATGCATGCGTGTCAACCGCGGTTCTATGAAGCTCATTAATTCTGCTTCCTCGGCGACTAACTTCGCATCCATTGTTTTTCGTCCCACGCCGAAGCATTGTGCGTTTAAGAATGCGCGTTAAATCGATTTGTTTAATTTGTGGAAGCACATTTAGTCTTCGATTCTCTGCTCCGTCGCAAGTTCAACGTAAAATTCTGCTGCTTTTTGGAGTCGCTCATCTACTAACCTTAACAATTTTATTATTAGAGTCTTTTCTATTTATTTATTTATTTAATAAACAGGGGAGGAAGGAGAACCCTTTGGTGTACAATAGTATTTAGTCGTTGGCAGATTATTTCGTTATCAATCGACTCTTAAGAGACACGCGAACTATGAAAACATATCCAACGCTATAACGTATAATAGAATCTTCAAATCTATGACATACCCTATGTCATCCTACGTTTAACCCTTTGCGGACGAGTGTCGCAAATAGACGCCCAAGTTTTTTGGTTTCTTGGACATAATATCAATTTTTAGAGCAGCAAATTTAACTTAACATTATTCGAAGACGCTGCTGTTAATGATTAGACAAGAATTTATTAAATCCCTTTCTCAAAAGGTTAATAATTCAACGAAAATTAGATTAATATTATATTGTCCCGTCAGCAAAGGGTTAATGTATACTGTAAGGCGTCCGCAAGGGACCGCGTCTGGCTTTCGTCTGTCAGCACCCCTCACTCCTGCAGATTGGGAATGCTGCGACGAAGGCAGGGACAGGCCCGGGCTGCAAGGGCAGTCGTTTCTCCGACGCATGGAAACACACTTCGAGAAATAAATCTCTATGAAATAGAACACCAGACAATTCAATTACACTATACCCCTTTTTCCGTGTTTCTAACAATACCTTCTTGTAATAATACTACTTGTGAATGTGTGATGTAGGTCGTTGGACCAAAGAAGTTGTTTAATGTTTATCTGGTTTGTAAGACCAGATATTGTTTATAATTTGGGTGCACTGACGTACTGAGTAGGTTAAATAATTAACTTGTAATTAGCTTGTTTTTATCGGACTGTGTGTCCCTTTATTTTCTTGTTGATTCCTGAGTTGGAATCACTTGTCCTGATGCAGTGATGATACTCTGTCATTTTGTACAATCGAGGGTGTCTTATACTAATTGTGGAGAAGAGGGTGTGTACCGTTTCGTGTGCATGTTGAAGGTAGGAAATATTTTCGTCCAATGAAATTGTTGGGGATTGAATCTGCTGTCTTGTGGTCACGCCTTGTAGGGTAAGTCGGAAACGTCAAGTCAGGTATCGTCAGTAGGAGTGAGGAGTACCGTTAGGGTGTCGTGAAGTCAAGCAGTCCTTTGTGTGTTAAAAATGTCTTAATTTGTTTTTTATGGTGTGTCCAATTTGTCCTAATGGTCAGGGTTTTATTATTAGTTAATGTGTCAGGGCCTTTTTCTCTATGGTTGTAAAAACTAAGTGTTCCGTAACTATAAAAATGCAAATGGGACGGTGAGGGATATTGCTTGATTGTATGTATTCTTAACACTACTTACGCATATTTATTAATCCATTTATGTAAACCAAAGGGTATTTCACTCGTGGCAAATATAAATAGCTAAACAACGATATTTCGGTCTCGAAAAGCGAGGCACTCTTAAGCGAAGGGTAGAAGAAAAAAAAGTACGAAGTCGCGCGTTCGCTGCAGGGCGAATCGATGCCTGAAAAGCAAAAGTGGACGTGTATCTTAGACGGTGCTTAGGGCGAACTCGTCTCGACCACTTCTGGGCTGGAAAGCTGCGAAGCGTAGTCTACGAGCGCACGGTCTAGTAAACTAACGAAAAGAGAATTTCCCACTGCGAAAGTGCTCCTCTATAAGCGAATCATTCCAAAGAGCAATCGCAAAAAGAACTGCGCAGCGCTGCTGTTCTTGTCCATCTTTCATCTTGTTGCGACCCGGCGAATAAACGTCAATGCGAATTTTGCATACAAATGGATACGCTTCATTGGTTGCTTCAGGATTTTATGAATACAGAGTACGGCGTTCGTCGACGCGTTCTTTTCGGAGGACTTATGTAAGTTCTATACTTTCCGTGAGTGGAATAAGAGTGTTTTCTTTATATATAAGAGATATATTTAAAGTTGAAGACTAAATAATGGTGGGTTAAACAAATGACACGTGTCGATATAATACATTTGGTGTGATTCTCTCTGTATCGCAAACTCAATTCTGTCTCTCTCTCTCTCTCTCTCTCTCTCTTCGTAAACTCGCTCTCTTTCTCTCTCTTAGCTTTCGATAACGACTGACTTTTCTGACGGACATTCTTCATAACAACATATACAATAAATGGAACTCTCACGTATCGTGTTTACACCATAGACTGCATAACTATTGACAAAATATTCACACTCATTTAACATTACTCTCACACACATATATGTAAAATAGACAGTCACACTTTCTTCCCTATGGAGACACAAATTTTTCATAAATGCATAGATGCACCAATGAACTTAATTTCACCTGTAATTTTAGCTTCGCGTTACAAGACGGAGGATTGAGATACAAAATTTCTTACAATATTCAAATGATTTGTACGTCACACGATACGAAATGAATAATCAGCTAATGTTAGTGAACGTAGGTAACGAAATAATCGTAGGGCAAGGGGTTATTGTTTGCATTTTCATACGATACGTATAAAAGAGGTTCAAACACATAAGAAGCGTAAGGAATGAAACGAAAAAGCCGGAAATATTGATTTCATCAATAAATGAATATCGTTAACCAATAAATTAGTGAATACCAGTGAGTAAACACTTTTAACTAATTAATCAATAATACGTATTCTTGCATAGAAAAACTCTTCTCATCTTTTTGTTCTTTTTCTTGTTTTAACAACTTACTGTACTCGTTTTTGTATCGAATGTTTGTTCTGACCATTCTCCGTTTTAGAGTCTTGAAAGCTGGTAAAATATATGTGTAAAACGAGAAACGTTCGCAAAATAGTAAGCACCTATCAATAATAGATGTAACGAATGATTATTGAACCACTATTTATCCGTTTGGTGTTTCTATTGTTGCACGCCGAGGCCAAATTCGTAATTTATTATAAAGATCGCACATAGTATATTTTAATGTAAACTAATTGGTTATCCCGTTGATAGATTGAATAAACAAATAAATACAATAAAAGAGAGACAACGAATACCTAATAGGAAAAGCGTGAAACAAGAAATAAGCTGCGATTAAACGAAACGGAAAATTTGTTCTCGCAATCTGTATTCAGTTATCGTTTCTCCGATTCTTGATCAACGAATTAGCAGTGCAAACGGTGAACCTGATTTTGGACAAAAGCTGTCGGTACAAAGGTAACGAAGACAAATGCGAAATGCGCATAATAAAACGCGTTTTTCGGTTGTATAATTCGAAAAGGACAATTCGACGGTGGGAAACGGCGCGAGGAGAGAAAGAAGTTCGATCACTCGTGAACAATGCCACTCTATGGACGTTATTTCACTAGAATGGAAGCAAAATAGCTCGGCGCTGGCCAAATTGTCGGTCGCGTTACACGCTGTTAACTTCGCGAAACTATTCACTGTTCGTTCTGATTCCCGATTCATCGGCAATGCGTTTCCGCAATCTAGCGATTAATCAGCCGTACCGTTCCAATACTTGCGACTTATCGACGAAAATTACAGATAAAGTCCAGTCATTTGCAACGATATATTTATGTATACTTCGTGACGAAAGTTAAGAAACATTATACGTATTTGCGAAGCTTTGTATCGTCGTTCGCTTTTGAAATACGTGGATTCGAATTAAAAGTAGAAGAACTTATTGTTTATCGATGTAGGTAATAGTATATTTTTATAATATTGTAAATTCTAAGCTACGAATCTTAGAAGCGAAAGGATGAAAACAAATTTGTAAGTGACTACTTTGTTTCTTAACTTTTGTCAGTGAGTGTATATAAGGTAGATGTAGCATGTATTGTCACTTCAAGGTTCGCGATTTTAGGTAACTTTCGTTAACTATTTTAGAACGTCGTTAATATAAAGATCGTCCCACTTTCGAACATAATATTGTTCAACCGCACTTTTATTTATGAACATTCTTTTTACATGTGTATATATATATATAAGTATATATATAATTGCGGCCAACTTATATAAGTTACTTATATAAGTACTTACTTATATAAGTATGTGGCGGCTCTCCTGCACCCACCACTAGAGGGACATACGAAATAGGCTTTCTCGAAAGTACTCGCTCCAACTACCTCGTCCATATATATACCGCCTTTAACCTTCCTTCCAATATCCCAAGTCTAAGGCAGGGCCTGCTAGGTAGCCGCACTGATGAGTCCACTAGCAGGCCCAGCACGAAACGCAACACCCTTCCTTTTCCTATTCTATTCCCTCTCCACAGAAGTCTATATTATGAATAGTTATATAATAATTTAATTAACCTTCCTTCCAATATCCCAACGTCTAAGGCAGGGACTGCTAAGTAGCCTTACTGATGAGTCCACTAGCAGGCCCAGGACGAAACGCAACACCCTTCCTTTTCCTATTCTATTCCCTCTCCACAGCTCCACAGAAGTCTATATTATTAATAGTTATATAATAATTTAATTAACCTTCCTTCCAATATCCCAACGTCTAAGGCAGGGACTGCTAAGTAGCCTTACTGATGAGTCCACTAGCAGGCCCAGGACGAAACGCAACACCCTTCCTTTTCCTATTCTATTCCCTCTCCACAGCTCCACAGAAGTCTATATTATTAATAGTTATATAATAATTTAATTAACCTTCCTTCCAATATCCCAACGTCTAAGGCAGAGCCTGCTAGGTAGCCGCACTGTTGAGTCCACTAGCAGGCCCAGCACGAAACGCAACACCCTTCCTTTTCCTATTCTATTCCCTCTCCATAGCTCCACAGAAGTCTATATTATTAATAGTTATATAATAATTTAATTAACCTTCCTTCCAATATCCCAACGTCTAAGGCAGGGCCTGCTAGGTAACCTTACTGATGAGTCCACTAGCAGGCCCAGCACGAAACGCAACACCCTTCCTTTTCCTATTCTATTCCCTCTCCACAGAAGTCTATATTATTAATAGTTATATAATAATTTAATTAACCTTCCTTCAAATATCCCAACATCTAAGGCAGAGCCTGCTAGGTAGCCGCACTGTTGAGTCCACTAGCAGGCCCAGCACGAAACGCAACACCCTTCCTTTTCCTATTCTATTCCCTCTCCACAGAAGTCTATATTATTAATAGTTATATAATAATTTAATTAACCTTCCTTCCAATATCCCAACGTCTAAGGCAGAGCCTGCTAGGTAGCCGCACTGTTGAGTCCACTAGCAGGCCCAGCACGAAACGCAACACCCTTCCTTTTCCTATTCTATTCCCTCTCCACAGAAGTCTATATTATTAATAGTTATATAATAATTTAATTAACCTTCCTTCAAATATCCCAACATCTAAGGCAGAGCCTGCTAGGTAGCCGCACTGATGAGTCCACTAGCAGGCCCAGGACGAAACGCAACACCCTTCCTTTTCCTATTCTATTCCCTCTCCACAGCTCCACAGAAGTCTATATTATTAATAGTTATATAATAATTTAATTAACCTTCCTTCCAATATCCCAGTGTCTAAGGCAAGGCCTGCTAAGTAGCCTTACTGATGAGTCCACTAGCAGGCCCAGCACGAAACGCAACACCCTTCCTATTCTATTCCTTCTCCACAGCTCCACAGAAGTCTATATTATTAATAGTTATATAATAATTTAATTAACCTTCCTTCCAATATCCCAACGTCTAAGGCAGGGCCTGCTAAGTAGCCTTACTGATGAGTCCACTAGCAGGCCCAGGACGAAACGCAGCACCCTTCTTTTTGCCTATCCTATCCCCTCTCTACAGCTCCACAAGTAATTAACCACTATTATAATCATAGTTATATATTAGCACATAATAACATATTTCATATTAATACATTAAATGTGTGTAATTACTTTTGAGAAACAGTAACTCTACACAACTTGCGATCACTCGCAAAATTCTGCGTCTTAAATTTTGAATATCTACACGCTTTCGAATATTTTATAATAATAAATGTGATGGGAAAATGCATAAAATATAAAATTACAAGCGAGAAACAATTTTATAAAGTGAACATCATTGATTAAGCGAATCAAATTGGTTTTTAAAGTGTAAAGGATGTTATTTTGTTTACTTCGAGCAAAGGTCTAATTAATTTTCTTCAATACCGGTTTTAATATATTCGACTTAAGATTCTATCGTTCACTATTCCTTCTTTCGTTCGTTTAACTTTACAATAGAGGTATGGATGATGGATACGATATAGAAATATATCGTCCATCTAATAAATTTCCCACGTTTCGTTTTTCATTGCGCTTCTCTTTTCGCCGACCAAGATTTGTTCGATAAGCGTGCGCAAAATGCCGGTACGGTTAACGTTAAACAAACTTTTATTAACCGTAATCAGGGAATTCACGGAATCAGCGTGGGGATTATCGTGTACTAGCGGGCGTTGAAAAATCCAATGCTAGTCGGTTGTTTACGACGCTATATCGAATCACGGCGATCACGCGATGGCCGCAATTTGCGGATATCTATTGGAGTAACAAATTCGCGGGACGCGTATAGGTTGATTTCCGCGGCACCAGCGGCGTATCGGGTATCGCGTTGATGCTGAAACAGATTATGCGTATTTGCACTAACAATCGGCCCCTATGAAAGGCAATAAAAAAAAAAGAAAAAAAAAGAAAAATGTACGCAACGAATGCATGCGGTTGGTACTCGTTACCGCTGCATTCAACGTTCCGCTTGTACCGTATTCGAGCACTTTCGCGTATCCGTGCCTCCGCCGTCGAGCTGGAAAATTGTAGCGGATGCAACGCCATTTCATCGCGCCAGCTAACCGAATCAAAGATAAACAAGGAACATGCCATTTCAAGACCTATTGAAAAAAAAGGAAACGGCGTCGATTGACCCATTCAGAGGCGGCTAATGTTTTCGTTAGCATTTCAGCTCGCTAAGCGCGGGACTCGTTTATAGGAAACATCATAGATTTCAAACTGAAATTCCACCCTGTTTTGTGAAAAAAGCAGAGGTTTGTTTTACGCCTCTTACGATTATAGCGGAACGGCCAGGAGAGAGTCACTTGAATTCGTTTTATTTCGTAGCAAAGTAATAAAGAATCGTAGGTAAACAAATTTTTATACTAAATTTGGTTATTCGAAGGGTTGGAATTTGAAAGCCTTGCGAATTTCATGGCTTGGAATTCGAAAGCTTTGAACTGTAAACCCTTGGAAATTTGAAAGCTTGAAAATTTGATGGCTAGGAATTCGAATGCGTAGAACTGTAAACCCTTGGAAATTTGAAAGCTTGAAAATCTAAAGACTTGGAAATTCGATGGTTTGGAATTCCAAAGCTTAGAACTGTAAACTCTTGGAAATTTGAAAGCTTGAAAATCTGAAGACTTGGAAATTCGATGGTTTGGAATTCGAAAGCTTAGAACTGTAAACCCTTGGACATTTGAAAGCTTGAAAATCTAAATACTTGGAAATTTGAAACCTTGAAAACCTAAAGACTTGGAAATTTGAAACCTTGAAAATCTGAAGACTTGGAAATTTGATGACTTGGAATTCGAAAGCTTTGAACTGTAAACTCTTGGAAATTTGAAAGCTTGAAAATCTAAACCTTCGAAAATTCGAAAGCTTGAAGATTTAAAGACTTGGAAATTTGATGGCTTGGAATTCGAAAGCTTTGAACTGTAAACCCTTGGAAATTTGATAGCTCGGAATCCGAAAGCATCGAACTGTAAACCCTTGAAAATTTGAGAGCTTGAAACCGTAAACCCTTGGAAATTTGAGAGCTTGAAAATCTAAACCCTTGGAAATTTGAAAGCTTGGCGATTTCGAGAGATGTTCTCGACCGGAAAATACGCGGCAACTTTGCAGAAACACGGAACAGTTTTGCAAGTTCGGCAAATCTAATATCTCGCGTTGGCGAAGTTTTTCTAATGTCAAAGTAGAGCTGGCGAGCGAACGCATTTTAATTTCTTTTGAAAGTTCACACAGCTTTCGAAAGTCTCTTGCGTCCCATAGGTACCGCCTTTACGTAAGCTCTCGCGAGATCGCTTAACTGAATAGCCCGCCAGTTACCTCGAGATTATTCAATTCCAAACTCTTTCTCTGCCTATCTTCTTTCTCTTAATTATTTTTGCCTCTAGCTTGCCGTGTCGGCGAAATTAATTGCGTTTAGCAGTAACAGATCGTTACACAAATTCTCCGAAAGGACTCGAGCCCATCTACGAATATTTTTTAAAAAAAAATAGTGTTACAGGTTTCATAAATGCGCGCGAATGGTGAGAGCGAATGAAATGACGAATGAGCGATGAGTGCTACAGGATATAAGAGAGTGAGAGAGGGAATACGTAGAATAGAACGAGCGAAAAAGATTGGAGACAGACGAGTAGCTTCGGTCCACGCGAAACGGCCTGTATTCAGTGCCACGTTTAAAATACATTATTCTTTTCTTATCTAACAATAGCGTACTTTTTAGGGAACAAACCTACAACTAGACGTACTTTAGACAGACTTGAATAACCTTAGAGTGGCAGTAATATTGGTACATCTACCCTAGTTAACATAATAACAATAGTCAAGAAATTGTTGGACAAGGGGTTAAGTAGGTAACTACGCAGAACCGGAAACTAAGATCTTTTAAGTAATAGGTAGTAAACAAAGGGAGCGAAGTATCCATCACTTGTTAAAAAATACATCTTGTTTTTATCGTAATTTGCACACAAGTTGTGCCACGAGTGTGACTCGTTATTATAAGGCAATGAGGTTAATGTACAAAATGTAAAAGCGAACACGCAAAAGTTATACATTTTAGACAATCGAATTAAAAATTAAAATATTAAAATTGCGACAGAAAAATACATCGGACGATTGGTCTATTCTGTGCCTCTTCGTCTGTGTATATATGCGTAGACCGAAACTCGGGGAGGTGAGGAAAATACAATCAATTCGTTTTAACGTTTCTTTATTCGTTCGACGAGCGATAGACACAGAGACAGACTTTCGTTGACCGGCGTACCATTTTATATTTTCTATATCCGAATGGTGGGGAAGAGTGCCGATGGAGAGAGCTAAGGGGTATGTTACCCCTTGCAATTTCCCACGTCCCCGTCAACGGTCATTCGGTCTTTCCCGTTACCTACCCAGAACTCGGCAGCCAGCAATAAAAACCAAGGATCGCCTCGACTTTGAAATCACACGCGGAAAATAGCGAAATTACAACTATCCTAAATCTTGGGTTCACGTGCTGACCAGTTGCAAAATTAACAAGTATTGGTTCCTTGGGCTTTATTGTTGCTACGGCAGGCTCTCACCCTCTAACATTCGCTACGCGACCATACAATTAAGCCTAAGGGTCTACATATGTAATCTACTCGCTCTCAGCTGACAAGTTCGTAGGAGTCTACTCAACGAGTCACCACTGCACAGTAGAACAAGTCGATTATTAGTCGGCCGTATAATGTAAGAAATCGTAAGGGTCTTTGACACAAGGCACAAGAGGCTTTCCCGCTGTTATCCTCAGTGTCGATGACCCGGGTTGTTCAGATTTAGTTGAAGCGCGCGCAAGTCTTGTTTAGAATACAGCTCGAAACGCGTTCAACCTTATCGGCAAGGAGGCACTGCTTATCGAACTCGCGATAACGTTAGTCGCATCCATAGGATGCGTTTCGCATTTATGTTTCCTATGTTCTTTTACGTTTTTTCCGCTTTACATTGTGAAACAGTTGTTTAACTTTCGAATAATACACACGCATATATATACATATATTTATTTATTTATTACCCCTCATTGCCTTCCGGCTTATTGGGGGTGGGACTCCTTACAATCTTTGTACAAGCATCTTTATACCTTTTGTATTTATACAATTATCTTAACTATCTTAACCTTAGGCTTATCTATACCTTAAATTTAACTATTCTTTAATTCCTATGCAATACAACTATAATATAAAATATAAAGATAGATAATATCAACATATATATACATATATATAAACTAAAGTAAAGCGTGTCTGAAATTTGTTCGAATCCTACCACAACCCAACTATGCATCCTTGACGTTTGACAATAAATTGATTTATTGTTATTCAAATCGGAGCAGATTTCTAACGATTGTTAAACGTGTTCGCAGGTGGTATAGCGTCATGTATACGGAACTTTCGGACGGACTTTCTGGAGGAATGGCCGACCCCAGGCACGGGGCCCCATTTCGACACCTCCATGCAGTCGAACTTCACCGGACTGGTTGGCAAAACCGTGCACCTAGTGTGCAAAGTGAAGAACCTCGGAAACCGAACGGTGAGTCCATCAAACCAACTCTCAGTTCTATTCATTATTTCGTACTTTATTCTAGTACTATTTATACTAAACACTAATGTTGACGACCATCGCCAACACGGTTTATGGCGCGGACGTGCATAGATGGTTATTTTTGAGATTAAGGATTTTTAGTTACTATTCGCATGTCTGTAGAGTGATAATATTTCCTGGCGAGAGAAAGCGATTTACAACTCAGGCACGATGGGTACTAGAGGGCCTCTTCTTTCGCCTCTCAATAACTGTAGCCGTACCATAAACCGGGAAATTCCGAAGGGTAGTTCGACAGCTGTATAACGGTAAAGATACCGAACGGTCAACCACTTGGAGGAATTTCCACCACGTTGTCAAATGTCGTCACCCCCACAAGCATCGCGACACCCCTCTCCAAGCGAGCGCGGTAAGGGCGCACAGAGGTTTGTCGAGGCTCTGTTTAGGCTCGCTGATTGGTAACCATCAAAAATGCAAACGAACCAATCAGCGAGCAATTGAAAAACTCAGAGACTTCGCGATCGGCATCACCGGTCGCGACAGTCAGTCATCTTCGAGCAATAGCAAGCAACACTTACTCATCTTCGAAAGCCACCGCAACTAAAGGTGTTAAGTATATCACAATCGTATCATCGTATCGAGTCGAATCGAACAACAATCGATTTCAATCAGGCTTAGGGTTATTAATTTTGTGGCTGTAGAGAGGGGATAGAATAGGAAAAGGAAGGGTGTTGCGTTTCGTGCTGGGCCTGCTAGTGGACTCATCAGTGCGGCTACCTAGCAGGCCCTGCCTTAGACTTGGGATATTGGAAGTGTGGAGCTGTAGAGAGGGGATAGGGTAGGAAAAAGGAAGGGTGTTGCGTTTCGTGCTGGGCCTGCTAGTGGACTCATCAGTAAGGCTACCTAGCAGGCCCTGCCTTAGACTTGGGATATTGGAAGTGTGGAGCTGTAGAGAGGGGATAGGGTAGGAAAAAGGAAGGGTGTTGCGTTTCGTGCTGGGCCTGCTAGTGGACTCATCATTAAGGCTACCTAGCAGGCCCTGCCTTAGACGTTGGGGTATTGGAAGGAAGGTTAAAGGCGGTATATATATGGACGAGGTAGTTGGAGCGAGTACTTTCGAGAAAGCCTATTTCGTATGTCCCTCTAGTGGTGGGTGCAGGAGAGCCGCCACAATTTAAAACTAAGCCAGAGTGCTCGCGAACATCGTACCGCGGCGCTCAACAACTAAGAAAGGAAACAGTGGTTTTCTGTCACATTCGCCATTACGAGATGGGAATTATATAAACTCACCGGTTAATTTGATAAATATTCAAGAATTCATCACGTTTACCAAACTTAGAGGTGATTATATATAATAACCGGTAATTGTACATAATTGTACGTAGAATGGGAATGAATATACTCGCGTGGCTTCTTGTCGCGGACGAATAGCACGACTACCCTATTATTGTGAAAAAAAGAGAGGGATGAGAGGGAGAGGGGATAGGTTTAATCCGCTAATTGACTCGTGCCGCTTATTGTACGGCGTCCGATCACGATAGCGAATGCTGTTTGGAAACAGAAACAGTTGGCAGGTTTCAAAGGCGAAGCTACATAATGACGATATGTTTAGCCAAAGCAGCTAAGAAGCCGCTGTTAATACACCGTCAACGATAATGGCGGTCTTCATTAGTAGGCATACAGAGGCCGCAAGCTAATCAACAGCAGTTTGACTTTGGCTTAGAGCTTCCCGATGCAAGCAATTACAATGGCCCCGAAGTCTCTGTCTTACGCGATTCTCCTCGTCGAACCACATCCAACCTAGTTTAAGATCGCTCGGTTCCACTCGCCGACAAAAGCCAACCAACGGAACCTTTCCCCTTCGAAATTCCCTATTCTACGTCTTTCTTTAACGTAGCCCTGAAAATTTATCGACGCGACGCGTGTAATTTAATACGTCTCGAGACAGATAGGCGTAGAGTGCTTCGGTGAAGTGGGAAAAGGTTTGCCATTTTTTTTTATTCAAATTATAGGAATGAGTAAATCTTTCGGGTATTGTTTATGAAGAATAAAATGGCACGTTGACCTGTCAGTAATTTATACAGTACGTAAAATAAAATTTGTATAGTATTATAGTACGGTGGTAGAAAAGTATTGTAGTAATTTTTATTAAAATTGTAGGAGTGGCTGAATCTTTCGAGTATTATTCATGAAATATAAAATGACATATTGACCTGTCAGTAATTTGTATAGTATATAAAGTAAGATTTATATAGTATTGTATATTTCCTATGTACTATAGTATCACAGTATAGTATTATAAAAGCATTATATTATAGTAATTTTTATTAAAATTGTAGGAATGCCTGAATCTTTCGAGTATTATTCATGAAAAATAAAATGGTACATTGATCTGTCAGTAATTTATATTAGTATATAAAGTGAAATTTATATAGTATTGTATTATAAAGTATTGTATACTTCCTATGATCTATAGTATCACAGTATAGTAGTATAAAAGTATTATAGTAATTTTTATTATAATTGTAGGAATGCCTGAATCTTTCGAGTATTTTTTACAAAAAATAAGATGGCATATTGACCTGTCAGTAATTTATGTAGTATATAAAGTAAGATTTACATCGTATTGTATATTTCCTATGTACTGTAGTATTATGGTATAGTAGTATAAAAGTATTATATTACAGTAATTTTTATTAAAATTGTAGGAATGCCTGAATCTTTCGAGTATTATTCATGAAATATAAAATGGCATATTGATCTGTCAGTAATTTATTTAGTATATAATGTAAAATTTATATAGTATTGAATATTTCCTATGTACTATAGTATCACAGTATAGTAGTATAAAAGTATTATAGTAATTTTTATTAAAATTGTAGGAATGCGTGAATCTTTCAAGTACTATTTATAAAAACTAAAATAACGTGTTGCACTTGTCAATAACAAATAGATAAGTATAATACATATGGATTTGTGGGGAAATTAGTTGTGCAAAAAGTAGCTCACAAAAATGCTCCAAATATTCAAAGCGAAGCACAAATAATAATAGTTAGATCTTTTCATTCCTTTAGCGTTACATTTCGTTTCAATAAGAATACATAATATAATATATTTACTATCGCAGTTGCAAAACGCGTGTAGAGTAAATATCGATAAAAGAAGCTGCTTCGTTGTGTTCACATTCGTAGTTACGAAATGATGAAATATCATTTGTTTATTTCCCGTTCGCGATCAAGCGAATACAACGCATCTGTTTTTAATGGAATTTAATTAAATGAAATTGAGTTACCTTTCGATGTGAAACGTAATTTAGCATCCTCAATTACATTTTATTTTAACGGGAAAATTTTTGGATTCATTTTATAATCACGTTTATGAAACGCTGCGCGTAACGCGATTATTATATGCGAATTTTTTTATGCAGCCGCAGGAAACTTGAACGAGCAAAAACTTGAAAGATATTCAGAGTAAAGTACATTTTATTATATTTCCAGAGTAAAACAAGCCTTCGATTGGATTTCATTTCCTCGATTCCACAAAAGGAAATATAAATTTGCACCTGCAGATTTTTATACATCCATGGGAAAGTCGAATGCGCAAAAACAAAATAAAGCAGGATTCTATCGTATTTCGATGGTAAAGCACAATATTCCAATACGGTTTCGTTTGCTCAACTCCGTTAATAAAAATATCAATTTGCATCTTCGGATTTTTCAACATCTATGGAAAAGTCGAATGCGCAAAAACGAAGTAAAGAACGATTCTACGTTGTATTTCGATAATAAAACGCGATTCTCCGATCGGGTTTCGTTTGCTCCATTCCGTTAATAGAAATATAAATTTGCATAAAAATCCTCAGCGTTCGATATTATTCTGGGGGTTGAACCTTTCAGCGGAATCAAAAGCGGCACGAATTTATCGGACGATGTAAAAAGGTAACCGAAACAAAACAAATGGTGAAAATAAGAAGAGAACCTGGAAGGTTTGCATATAGAAAATCCATTAATCGTTCCTTTATTTGCCGCCGCGATGAATTTATTTTCAATAGCAGTGCCGCCGCGTTCGAATCGAAAAACATTGAATTGCCGCGCGCCGGTTGAACGCGAAATTGTTTAAATATTGACAGAACGAAGTAATGGAAATTCAATTTGGGTTTAGGTTCTGCCTCTAAAAATAATCGGGGCTATAGAGAAGGTCGGTTATTTACGTTTGCGATCGCATCGAAATCTGCTACCGGCCGAACAAGCGCACCGCGACAGTTTCAATTGATAAAAATGAAGTGGGGAGAAACGATGGGAAGTTGGCCGGGAAAAATAAGTTTCCTCGAAAATTCGAAACACCGGCAACGTTTTCCGTAATACGCGCGGCAATATTGGCCCCGCTTGTATCCGGGAATTAATAAATTTCAATGCGAAATTCGATTATCGCGCATTCGCGACCATCGAAGCGTTACGCGATGCCGATTCCGCGTACCGATATTTTATTAAACGCCGCGCAAAAATGCCCTTTGTATTCGTGGCCGGCGATGAACATTTTCGATGGAATATTAATGAGAATAATAATATTGAGAATTACGTCGACGAAAAGGAAAATAACAATAACAATATTGAAAATTACGTCGACGAAAAGGAAAATAACAATAACGATGACGGTAATGATTTGCAGCCGGATATATAACGATGGTAACGAATAATCGCGACGCTTTCGCGTCTCGCGCGCAAAAGCGATATTCGTGAAACGCGAATTCAAGCGGGGCCAATAAACGTAAGATAAATAAATGGACCGCGGTTCTTTGTGCGAATTCGAATCGTTGCGAATTAAATTAACCCTTTGCGGACGAGTGTCTGCAAATAGCTGCCTAATCGTTTCTTGGTTTTCTGGGCGCAAGTCCATTTTTAAATCAAAATAATTAAAGTAATATCGTTAATGAACGCTTCAAAGTTTTGGGAATCTGATCGCTTTGAATTCGATAGCTAGGAATTTGAAGGTTTGGAACTGTGGCGGCTCTCCTGCACCCACCACTAGAGGGACATACGAAATAGGCTTTCTCGAAAGTACTCGATCCAACTACCTCGTCCATATATATACCGCCTTTAACCTTCCTTCCAATATCCCCAACCCATCACGTTCCTTCGGTAAGGTGGCATTAGCTACCAGGCACGGTACACCCCCCCCCCCCCCCTCGTCAATAGTATTTCGACAAAAATTAAAATACCTTCCAGTATCCCAGTGTCTAAGGCAGAGCCTGCTAGGTAGCCGCACTGATGAGTCCACTTGCAGGCCCAGGACGAAACTCCAACACCCTTCCTTTTCCCTATCCTATCCCCCCTCCTCAATAGTATTTCGACAAAAATAAAATACCTTCCAGTATCCCTGTGTCTAAGGCAAGGCCTGCTAAGTAGCCTTACTGATGAGTCCACTAGCAGGCCCAGGACGAAACTCCAACACCCTTCCTTTTCCCTATCCTATCCCCCCCTCCTCAATAGTATTTCGACAAAAATAAAATACCTTCCAGTATCCCAGTGTCTAAGGCAGGGTCTGCTAAGTAGCCTTACTGATGAGTACACTAGCAGGCCCAGCACGAAACGCAACATCCTTACTTTTCCCTATCCTATCCCCCCTCCTCAATAGTATTTCGACAAAAATAAAATACCATCCAGTATCCCAGTGTTTAAGGCAGAGCCTGCTAGGTAGCCTTACTGATGAGTACACTAGCAGGCCCAGGACGAAACTCAACATCCTTCCTTTTCCCTATCCTATCCCCCCTCCTCAATAGTATTTCGACAAAAATAAAATACCTTTCAGTATCCCAGTGTCTAAGGCAGAGCCTGCTAGGTAGCCGCACTGATGAGTACACTAGCAGGCCCAGCACGAAACTCAACATCCTTCCATTTCCCTATCCTATCCCCCCTCCTCAATAGTATTTCGACAAAAATAAAATACCTTCCAGTGTCCCAGTGTCAAAAGGCAGGGCCTGCTAAGTAGCCTTACTGATGAGTACACTAGCAGGCCCAGGACGAAACTCAACATCCTTCCTTTTCCCTATCCTATCCCCCTCTTCAATAGTATTTCGACAAAAATAAAATACCTTCCAGTGTCCCAGTGTCTAAGGCAGGGCCTGCTAAGTAGCCGCACTGATGAGTCCACTAGCAGGCCCAGCACGAAACGCAACACCCTTCCTTTTCCTATTCTATCCCCTCTCTACAGCTCCACAGAACTGAAGGCCAAAATACTTTCTTAAGTGTTATCATTCCTCGTCCGCAAAGGGTTAAAGAAACGAGAACTGAATCGTGTGATAATTCAGTAAGGCGCGACGTTTACTGTACATTTTGTATCTGTTACACAGAACTGACGCGTCAATATATGGAAAAACGTGCTTCTATTTAAATGAAAGTGGAGAATTGGTACGACAATTGGTTAAATGAACAGTTTTCAAGTGACAGTACGAGGAACATTGGACTTCGTCGTATATTTTCAATTACGTTATTGGAAATGGGTTATAAAATAATGAAGCAGTTTATATCTATTAGTCTCACTTTATTAATACGGCTTTAAGAAACACGTCTGACTGTTTCTATTTCTCGAAACCGAATGGAACGAACACCGAAAAAAAGGTTAGAGTCCGCTTTTATTGACGAGACTGTTTATGGCTTTGCCTGGCGACGAAGTCACTTGTCTTCGTATAATGAAAACCAGACACATCTTTCTATCGCCTTAGTTTAGTCTATCTAATAAAGGAACGTTGGGCATTATTGCTATTGTCTAGCTTAGCATTAGTAATAATTCAACATACGTAATATTTAATGCATTATATTGAACATATAAACAAAATGTTCGCAAATAAAGGAGCTGTTGAAGAATATTGTGCTCGAAACTGGAACGATCTTTACGTTAACGACGTTCTAAAATAGTTAACTAAAGTCACTTAACCCCTTGCCATACAATTACTTTATTACCCATTAATTATGAATTGATCACTGCTTTCACACCGTATCAAGTACAAATCATATTGATACTATGGACAATTTTTATTTCACAACATCGAGTCTTGTAAAACGAAGCTAAGATCGAAATTCAAATTGAATTCTACCCCCAACAATATTCGTTTTTGTCGAACGCGTGCGCGAATTCGTGGCACGAGTGTAACTCGTTATTGCAGGCCAAGGGGTGTTAAGGCGCGAATTTTAAAGTGGCAGTACGCGGTACATTTACCCCGATCGTTTAGCATCCATCTCAAAGATCGACTCACGCGTAATTACGATCGCGTAGGATCGCGCGTCGCGATAAGTTTTATTACGCTGCCATTTTTCAGCATTGTTTGCGCGTAGAATGGCCGCTGTTAGACGCTCGTCTTACGACTTCCGGTTGCATTGAGGCTCGCGGGGATTACAGCTTCTTACCGTGAAAGTAGACAGCGGAGAAAATGGGATCGTCGAAGGAGGCGGAGAGGATAGATCTCGGGAAAATAAGGACTCGCTGATCTTTGTCCGGATAAAAGAGACCCGGTTACAAGCCTACACCCAAGACTCTCTCCTTTCGCTCTTACGCTTCCCATCCATTCTCGCTCGCCCCTGTATACTAAAAGTACCGCGTGCTTTCTCGCTTTCTACGTTCCACTTCCATGCCATCCGAGAAGAAGCAGCGTTTGCATAGAACGGTGTAATGATCTCGCGCTCTTTGTTCCTCAACGTACGAGTAATCCGGCTTGCAATTTCCACGATGGCGAACAAGACCCAGCTTTTGCGATTCAACGGTTCAAACTTCTACATATTCTCCTTTCTTCGTTTCTCGTTCTACTAAATGGAAATATTTATCTTTCCACCGTTTGGATTCGTATTTCGCGCGTACTCAATACCTCTGTACGCTAAATTAATTAGGGTACATGTCGTGGTTTTGTCGAGAAAATTCAACTGCAAGTAGATACCGATGGACTTGTTCATCAACAAGTGATGAACTAATAATAATAACAGCAAATAATAATAACAAAGATAATGAATATTGAGAAATGTCTTACTTCTTAATACTTAACGGACTAGTTGTGTAAATTTACGTTTATCCATTCTGATTTCCTAGCACGGGCCACGTAGATTTACGTTTTTGATTGAATTTTTATTACGCTGCGTCAGTTTTTCATTTTTATGCGTATTTGGGTGTTTTTCTCGTTGCCATTAGTTGTAGTGCTATCTGTCTGTTGATCCTACTGCGCAGTTTTGCTTTTTAGGTAGTATTTTTCAGTAATTTTGTAATTTTGTCGAGAAAATTCAACTGCAAGTAGATATCGAAGGACTTATATCCGTCAATGAAGCAAATAATAATAATAACGATAATGAATATTGAGAAATGTCCTACTTCTTGATATTTAACGGACGGGTCACGGAAATTTACGTTTTTCCATTCCGAGTCTTAGAACGGGCCATGTAGATTTACGTTTTTGATTGAACTTTTATTACGCTGCATCAGTTTTTCATTTTTATGCGTATATGTAGCTTAAAGTTTCGCGCGATTCATTAATTAACCGTGTACAGCATAACGAAACTACGAATCTGTGGTTATTCCACGGGATAATTCTATTACTCCACTCCATGTTATTCGTTAATAATAGTTAGCGTGCTTCTATTTTCGTCTCCTCGATTAGCATTCGAGAAACGATCGACATTAACACTTATTTACGTTTTTCCATTCTGACTTCCTAGGACGGGCCACGTAGATTTACGTTTTCTGCTTGAATTTTTATTACGCTGCGTTAGTTTTTCATTTTTATGCGTATTTGGGTGTTTTTCTCGTTACCATTAGTTGTAGTACTATCTGTCTGTTGAACCTACTGCGCAGTTTTGCTTTTTAGGTAGTATTTTTCAGTAATTTTGTAACGGTGAAAATGGCAAGAGAAACAAGATATATATGTCAGTTCTGTCAGGTTCCACTTCGCAATGGTGAATGTTTTACAAAATATCACACAAACGTCCCGTCTCTTTTAACTCTTTTGGATTAGGAAATAGTTCGTTTTCCCCCCTACCTTCTCCGTTCCCCTACTCAATGTCTTTTACATTTTACCCAATTCTCTTGGCCTTCTTCTTCCTCTTTCTCCTTCGAGGCTCTTTTTTCTTTCTCTTCCTCTCTCCTCTCCTCCTTCCCCCCTCCTCTTTTACAAATACTAGACATGTAAATAAATAACTTTGTAAAATTTTATCAAAAATAGCGTCGATTTAATAAAATTGCAACGCTTTAAAACCGAATATACATACATATTTATTTAATTGTCTTAAAAAATGCCCGGAAACCGCGAAAGGAAGATAAAAAACAACCCGTCTGTTAAGTGTTAAGTTCTCTTCCTTTGCTACGAAGTCCGAAGTAAGCTTGCCGCTATTGTTCTCTGATCGAAGCATCCTCATAAATCAAATCTGTCAAACCGGTATATCGCAATACGGCGAGCAATAATCGAGTAGACGTCACAGAAATTCCGCGTGCAAATTTAATTGACACCGCGCAGAGGGAGAGAGAAAGAGAGAGAGAGAGAGAGTTGCCGGTAGTTTCAATTTACCCTACGGAATGCAACAGTTGCCGATTCATAGTCGTATCAAAGTTTCATGGGCGCGTTACGCAAGCATCCTGGCCGCGCCGCCACCCCTTCGAAGATACGAACATCCGAAACACTTGCAAATAAATTTCGGTTTACGAGCTATTTAATACGACCGCGACGGTGCGCGATGCGAGATCAAACGACGGTAAAACGGGGATCGCGTTAGTACAAATGGAGAGCAGCAATTCGGTGTACCAGAGAGAAACGCGATATTTGCACGCTCGCTGTTCGCTCGTTTCCATCTTTGCGGCGCAATCGTATCTCGAATCACCGTAGCGGATCGAAGCTTAAGACGAGCGCTTCTTTGGTAGATTATATCATTAGGCTGCGGATTTTGATGCGAATTCGTATTCATGCAAGCACGATTAAAACCGCTTGCGCTTCGATAACGAATTACACTTGTTTTATGAACTACTATGTTTATTCGACGAATAAAATGGATATTATCGACGGTGAAGTTTGATTTTAATTATAATTTCAGCTTTGCATTACATTATTGTATGTTATTAAATAAGAATTGCCTATAATAATCGATTAACTTGTACGCAACGCGATGTGAAAGCAGCAACGAATACAGTGATACGAAAGCAGCGCAAGGGGTTAATGAAATACAGAACTTCACTCTTTACGGGAAGTGAAGCATATTCGAAATAGTAATTTGTTTGAGATGATTGAAAGGTTACAGCAGAAGATAAGAAGGATTCGAATTAGAATATTTAGATGAAGAATCAACCCTTTATTAACCCCTTGTTCTACCATTTTTTGACTACGTACATTGATAGATCACAGTTCTCGTGTTTCTTCAAAATATTAAAATACTTGCATAATTTGTGTGGCGGCTCTCCTGCAGCCACCATTAAAGGGACTTACGAAAATAGGACTTTCTCGAAAGCACTCGCTCCAACTACCTCGTCCATATATACACACCGCCTTTAACTTTCCTTCCAATATCCCCAACCCATCACGTTCCTTCGGTAAGGTGGCATTAGCTACCAGGCACGGTACACCCCCCCTCCTCAATAGTATTTCGACAAAATAAAATACCTTCCAATATCCCAGTGTCTGCTAGGTAGCCTTATTGATGAGTCCACTAGCAGACCCAGGACGAAACTCAACACCCTTCCCATTTCCTATCCTACCCCCCCTCCTCAATAGTACTTCGACAAAAATAAAATACATTCTAATATACCTGTGTCTAAAGCCAGAGTCTGCTAGGTAGCCTTATTGATGAGTCCACTAGCAGACCCAGGACTAAACTCAACACCCTTCCCTTTTCCTATCCTACCCCCCTCCTCAATAGTACTTCGACAAAAATAAAATACTTTCTAATATACCTGTGTCTAAGGCCAGAGCCTGCTAGGTAGCCTTACCGATGAGTCCACTAGCAGGTTTAGGACGAAACTCAACACCCTTCCCTTTTCTTATCCTACCTCCCTCCTCAGTAGTACTTCGACAAAAATAAAATACCTTCTAATATACCTGTGTCTAAGGCCAGAGCCTGCTAGGTAGCCTTACCGATGAGTCCACTAGCAGGTTTAGGACGAAACTCAACACCCTTCCCTTTTCTTATCCTACCTCCCTCCTCAGTAGTACTTCGACAAAAATAAAATACCTTCTAATATACCTGTGTCTAAGGCCAGAGCCTGCTAGGTAGCCTTACCGATGAGTCCACTAGCAGGTTTAGGACGAAACTCAACACCCTTCCCTTTTCTTATCCTACCTCCCTCCTCAGTAGTACTTCGACAAAAATAAAATACCTTCAAATACCCCAGTGTCTAAGGCCAGAGCCTGCTAGGTAGCCTTACTGATGAGTCCACTAGCAGGTCCACGACGCAACGCAACATCCTTCCCTTTTCCTATCCTACCTCCCTCCTCAATAGTATTTCGACAAAACAAAATACCTTCGAATATCCCATTGTCTAAGGCCAGAGCTTGCTAGGCAGCCTTACTGATGAGTCCACTCTAGCAGGTCCAGGACGAAACTCAACACTCTTTCTTTTACTATCCTATCCCCCCTCCACAGCTCCACAATTTATATTTAGCGATCCTTGACCCCTTGCACTACGATAACGAGAGTTACACTCGTTTTCATGAAATACCATGAAAATCCCTTGACTATTTCGTCTCCGCGCGCTATTTACACGCGCGTAGGCGCGTGCACGCGCATGAATTCGTCGACGCGTTGGTTGGCAAATCGCAAAGCATCCGTGGAGGGATCGCCGTCGCATAGATTTCGGTTGGATTTCAGCAAACACACAATACACACTGGGGCGGGTAGAGGGAGTAATGCCGATGACACACGAGTGTCATCTGGAGAACTCGCAGGCTACCGCAGCTGCCAGGTTCGCGGCCCAGTTAGGACAATACTGAATCTCCATGGTGACGTCACATTCGTGTGGAGTGGAAGCATCGCCGTTAAGGGAAAATTGGTTTATGCAACCGGTGACGGAGGAGCAGCCCGGTGAAACGGAATACCCCTCGAAAAGAGAAGAGAGATCCTCCACGCCATGTCACCTCATCCTTCTGCCTGGCTTCTTCTCTCCATCCTATACACACCGTTCTCCTTTAATTCCAACGCTCTTCGCTCGTACCGTCGCAGTCGCAGTCGCGGGCGCGTCGACGCCCGTTTCGGAATACACACCGAGCTTACTTCGCTCTCCATTTGTCAACCAGCTACTTCAAACTCCTCCGAGTAATCGAACCGAGCCCCATCACCTTACTATTCCTTCGGTAATAGCTACCCGAGCATTTGTTAACCTTTTCGCCGAACTCTATCGAAAGGGAATTCATTGGATATTTTAGTGAAAGGTGTTAAAGAGTGGCTGAATGTTTTTGTTTCACTCCTGAATCTAAATTATTTATGAGGCGGCATTATACGTCGTACGATATTATATTTGTATTTTTTTCTTTTTCTTTTTTGTGTGTTTTAGTCTAGACACAGTTTTGTAACGTAATATAATCTTTAACCCTTTTAGATCGGCAAATTTCTCTGATGAGAGGTACCAGATAGTCGCAGCAAATTTAGCTTTTCGGTATTACTTTTCTCTAAGTGATTTAAAGCTAATATATGAATATTAAGAAACACAGAATATGTTGAAGCTGATCTGTTGTGTTATAATACAAAATCTTATAATACATATTATATTATATATATATATATACTGTACTATAATACATAAAAAGCAGAAATTTTTAATTTTTGTAATTTAGGATCATGCCGCCAGTCTCGCGACGCCGACTTCTACGACACTTTGAAAATTCCGCAACTGTGGCGGCACCGCACGTAATAAATTATACATTTGTGGAGCTGTAGAGAGGGGATAGGATAGGAAAAAGGAAGGGTGTTTGCGTTTCGTCCTGGGCCTGCTAGTGGAATTATCAGTAAGGCTACCTAGCAGGCCCTGCCTTAGACGTTGGGATATTGGAAGGAAGGTTAATTAAATTATTATATAACTATTAATAATATAGACTTCTGTGGAGCTGTGGAGAGAGGATAGAATAGGAAAAAGGAAGGGTGTTGCGTTTCGTCCTGGGCCTGCTAGTGGACTTATCAGTGCAGCTACTTAGCAGGCCCTGCCTTAGACGTTGAGATATTGGAAGTGTGGAGCTGTAGAGAGGGGATAGGGTAGGAAAAAGGAAGGATGTTTGCGTTTCGTCCTGGGCCTGCTAGTGGAATTATCAGTAAGGCTACCTAGCAGGCCCTGCCTTAGACGTTGGGATATTGGAAGGAAGGTTAAAGGCGGTATATATATGGACGAGGTAGTTGGAGCGAGTACTTTCGAGAAAGCCTATTTCGTATGTCCCTCTAGTGGTGGGTGCAGGAGAGCCGCCACAGTTAAGTATTATTTTTTCTCGTCCGCAAAGGGTTAATTGCACTAAAGTGTAAAATAAAGTATTACAAAGTAAAGCAGTAAAGATATAAAATTGGGAAAGCAATATAGTGGTAAAAAACTGGACGGTTTTTTTAAGGAGGAAGTAAAAAAAGAAATAAATTGGTTTGAAGAGCAGGTCGAACAAGATAACGATCTGGAATTATAGATTTTTCAGTATTACACGGCCTGTAAAAGAAATGCATTGACTCAGTATCTACGCATCTACTCAAATGCATCTACGAATCATTAAGAATATTGTGATTTAGTTTGAAGACTTACAAGAATATTTTGATTTAAGTTTCACATCCTTCGAAAGGAAAATCGGTCAAATACGATCTAAAGGAGTTAAATAAAGTTACGCGAGAACGTTGAAGTGGCAGTACGTGGTACATTTACTCTGGTAGAAATCAGAGATTCGCGGAATATTTGGCAGCGCCGCGTTCTCTTGAAACCGCCAAGGCTCTTCGCGTGAAACGAAGCGGAACGAATGAAATAAACTGCAACTTTTACGATCATCCTTCCGTCGTCGCGTGGCTCCCGGTTCGATTTTTAAACGACAATTAAGGTCAATCGGATGTAAATGTTGCCCGAGAGAATGCACTCCACCGAATTACGTTTCGCGCTCTATCGATATTGATTTAAACGCATACACGCGGAAGGAGAGCGGCGCAATTGACCTCGGCAATTAACGCGACATACAGACGCGCGTCAACGCGATCCTCCACCCCTGTATCGCGTTTTCCTTCACTCCGTATCGATTCTATATCCAAAAACTCGTTCGCTTGATCGAGTAATCGTAATAATTCCCGTCCTACTTTTCCCTTCCATCCGTTAACTTCTCGCGTTTCCTTTAAATCATCCTGAAACGATTGATTCGTCGACGGTTAACTGTTTCTTTAGTATCGTAGATAGATTAGGTATACTCGCTCGCGAAAACTTTGTTCAACCATTTGCATTCAAGAGCTTTGAAAACTAATTTATTTTGTGGACTTAAAGTGGCCTCGCGAGTGCAAAGACTTACAATAGTATTAGTTACGAGTGTTTAGGGAAATGATTAGTTTTCTTTTTGGAAATCGATAAACATCTATTTAAGTTTTTCTATTTAAATGAAAAGTTTTCGAGTGACAGTACGAAGGACATTGTGCATAAGGACACGGTGATAAGCATCGAGAAAAGAGTTAGAAAGGATTAATCCAGTGTTTCCCAACGTAGGGCCCATGCCCCACAGGGGGCACGTTGATTGTTAAGGTGAGCACGTCGAAAATGGACTCGTCCAGAGTTTAAGTTAACCGTATGGCGACTCTTAGTCGCTACTCGAGCCGAATAAACGTTAAATTATAGATAACAGACGTGTGTTTCCTCAACAATTTCCCAGTGATTTCTTCCTAAAATCTATCATTTCAGTTTCTTCAAAGAACAATTCAATTTTGGAAAATTAAAACGTACGTATTATGTTACGTAGGGGGTATAAGAATTTTAGAAAGGCTTAGGTTGGGAAACACTGATCTAGATGTTAATCAATACCACAGCTGCATCGATGCGCTAACAAATTTGCAGTTTACGATATAAGCCGTAAAATTTGGCAAGGCTTTTCAAGAATTCTTTTTGCTATGGATACTACTGACCGTTGGCGATGGTATTTTGTTGCAGGTTTCCTGGGTAAGGCATCGAGACATACACCTATTAACGGTCGGTCGTTACACTTACACGAGCGACCAGCGTTTCGAAGCGTTGCATCTTCCTCACGCCGAAGACTGGACGTTAAGGATACGATATCCTCAGCGCAAGGATTCTGGCATTTATGAGTGCCAAATATCAACGGCACCCCCTATCGGTCATCCCATTTATCTAACGATAGTCGGTGAGTTCCAATAAATTCAATATTTAACCATTTTTACATTTTCTATCACCTGCGTCACTTTTTTCTATTATTAGTAATCAATTGTTAATTTGCACAAAATTAACCCTTTGCAGTCGAAATCTTTTGAAGCTAGTTCATTTCAGATTAATCCCATTTGTCTAACGATAGTCGGTGAGTTTCGACAAATTCAATATTTAACCATTTTTACCTTTTCTATTACCTAGAGTCACTTGTTTACATTATTAGTAATCAGTTGTTGATTTGCACAAAATTAACCCTTTGCAGTCGAGAGCTTTCGAAGCTAGTTCATTTTAGAGTAATCCCATTTATCTAACGGTAGTCGGTGAGTTTCGACAAATTCGATATTTAACCATTTTTACCTTTTCTATTACCTAGAGTCACTTGTTTACATTATTAGTAATCAGTTGTTGATTTGCACAAAATTAACCCTTTGCAGTCGAGAGCTTTCGAAGCTAGTTCATTTTAGAGTAATCCCATTTATCTAACGATAGTCGGTGAGTTTCGACAAATTCGATATTTAACCATTTTTACCTTTTCTATTACCTGGCGTCATTTGTTTACATTATTAGTAATCAGTTGTTAATTTGCACAAAATTAACATTTTGCAGTCGAGAGCTTTCAAAGTCAGTTCATTTTAAATTAATCCCATTTATCTAATGATAGTCAGTGAGTTTTGACAAATTTGATATTTAACCATTTTTACCTTTTCTATCACCTGCGTCACTTTTTTCTATTATTAGTAATCAGTTGTTAATATGCACAAAATTAACCCCCTGCAGTCGAGAATTTTCAAGGCTAGTTCATTTCAGATTAATTCCATTTGTCTAACGATAGTCGGTGAGTTCCAATAAATTCAATATTTAACCATTTTTACCTTTTCTATTACTTGGCGTTACTTGTTTACATTATTAGTAATCAGTTGTTGATTTCCACAAAATTAACCTTTTACAGTCGAGAACTTTCGAAACTAGTTCATTTTAGATTAATAGAGTTAAATTTAAACGGAACTTTAAATATTTCTGCGAAGTTCTTCCAGTCTACCATTGCATTTTAAGTAAACGACAAATGTATCGTGTGGTACCACTTCTTCGAAGTATACCACTTAAATTCAACATTCATTTTCAACAAAATTAAATACCTCTTCTGTCATAAATGTGATCATCGTTTGCTTAAAGCTTTGTACTTATCGTTTCATAAGACAAGTTCATCAACATAGTTGAGAACGATAAATTACTGTATATACACGTGGATACATTATACAAGACAGACGTAGGTACACTATACAAGACACACGTAGATAGACGTAATAATAAACGAAGACAATTCGATCAATTTCTATAATGTTTTTCTGTCAACGAAGACCAGAAAGAGCAATGAATATTGGACGAACAATAATAAGCATTTGACTGTCGCAATTAGAGAGGTATTGCATAATACTTTTATCGGCGATATCTTCGGTTTAATTAATAACTTTCTAATAATAGATAGCTGCACTTGTTGTGTTGCATAATATTCTTCTTTTAACGCGCGACGAGGCCAGCAACGAACGTCGGGTAAACATAGAAAATTGAACGACAGGTGCGTTAATAATGTTCGACGCAACGTAACGCGGATAAATTACAAGCGAGAATTTGTTTTGATAGAAACTCGATCGTTATTGACTTCGAAAAGTTGACGCGCGCCTCTGGGGTATCATAAATGCATGCACGCGAAAAGCAGTGCAACACATTCGTATTTCGCGTTTAACGCTAATTTCTGACCGATTTAATGAACAGCGCGCAACATATGTGGGTCGATTATTTCAGTAATTTCGATACTCTTCGTTATCCCCGTTATTAAAATCGGGCTATTAACGTCACGCGCTAATAACTTGTCAAAACCAAACACAATCGTATCTTCTCTAACGGAATTTTAAACGTTACGTATTTTCGCTTGTATCGCTTTTTGCTTTTGGCAGATTATCGTACTTTATCGTAGATAAAATCTCTGGAAATTAATCTCTGCTTATTTCAATTCTATCTTCGCTTTAGTCGTGTTTATAAATGTAGTAGCATCGGGACGAGCCGTAACGCCTTGTATAGCCGAGAAAGGAAACTGCGACAACGCCAGGGCGGGGATCGAACTCAGATCTTCGTGTCACTAAATCGATCGCGTTAACCACTACGTCAGGTTATTGTCTAGTTTGAGCGTTTCAGGGGGCTACAGGAGTCCCGCTCTGCCGTGCCTAAGCTTTCGCTTATATTCGTAGATGTCCTGAACAGCGGGCTTGGAAAAACCCCCTCCTCATCACTTAAGGATCACCGGAAGAGTACAGTGCAGAGATGACTTGTTGGCGAGCGTCCTGCAAGCTGAACGGCACTGGGGCAAGGGGAGCTGGTCGCTCGCTCCGCCCATTAGCCAGTAGAAAATCTTTCTTCCGAATTCTTAGATGCTACATGCATAGTAGTAGGTCCTTCATATTCGCTAAGGATTCGCGAGAGCGGACCCTGCCAGGTATCTTCTTGAACATTTCCCCACATCCTCGCGAGAAAGAAAAATTAGGTTTACGAGAATGTGATTCAGTTGTAGTTCCAAGTGGTTCTATCTCACTCTACCTCCACGTGTTTTGTTTCGCGTCCTTTGTCACGCAGTAGACTTGTAGTCGTGACCGATTCAGCCAATGAATATAATACGTGTGACTGAAGGTGTCGCTAATATGCGACAGCCAATCGGTTTGCCTCGCCAACAAGTCATCTCTGCACTGTAGACTGTCCCTTTCGGGAGGCAACTCACTTAGCCGTTACACTTGTATATTTGTGCTAGCCAGTTATACGTGCGTGACGTTGCTCAACCACTACGTCACAGTCACACTGGGCCTCTACTGTGTCTTTAACGCTCTCATTCGTAATATACTGTCTTTCTCTTCTATTCGGTCTAGAAGGGTCCACCACCATCCTACATAAAGTTAGGAATTTCCAATAAAGATCCAGTTTAACAATCACAATTTTCACCTACCAGTATTTAAGAATATTTTATTTTTGGTAACACTAGAACTTCTTTTACTTGGATAAGGAAACAATAGGATGATTATAGTCAAGTGCTGTCTACGCATTTCGGGTATGGCTGACCACATTGCGACTCGTACTACTGTTGCTTCGGCAGTCGGAGCCAACAGATTCTACCGCGACGATCGTGAAATGTACCGTACTTACTTTGCGTGGTCGCTATGTTTACAAACTATTGTAAAACAACACATGGAGTAGGTATACCGCGTACTGTCACTTTAAGGTTTTCATACGCGAATACTTTTAGTATCCTGATATTTAGACTCCATTCCTCTGGTCGTGTTCTCGAAAACATGTATTTGGGAAAACGTAAAACGCAAGCAATCAATAGATTAGCAGTAGGTATTTGAAGCAATGTACGTCGTCGATTGGATACACTTGTTGCAGTTCATATTTTTGAACGTATCTCGTTTTGCAATTCAACTCCATAATTATCTAATACTTTGAAGTAATTTAGTTCCACACTTGTTTAATTTAATATTTTTAATATCTTTGTTTAATATTTTTGGACCTTTGCAATATGATTTCGTAATTTTTGGGACATATTCCTATTTGCAATTCAACTCCGGAATTATCTAATACTTTTGGACATATCCCATTTCTCAATTGAATTCCATAATTATCCATTCAGTATTTTTGAACATTTATCCCTTTTTCAATTCACCTCCATAATTATTGAATATACATATATATTCGAACATATCAGATTTTGCAATTCAACTTCATAATTATTCATTGCTCCTTATACAAAAAAAATAAACTAAAGTCCACGTGTTGTATAGGAAAGCGAAAGAAGTTAGCGTAAATATAAATAACGGTTAGGAAATTAATTCTATTAAAACTTAATAAGGTAGACGCAAGACGTATATGTAAGCTGTGACCTAAAGCAAAGTGCAAAGTTTATTATTTTTTCTGTTTGATTCAAGGAGTTTTATTCACTTATTATATACCGCGTAAGTTAGGTTGACGTGTTAAGGTAACACTCTAACAAGCACAAGCTAATGACCCGCTTAAATTAGCAAGAAACGATATTTAAAACAAGGGAAAACCTAAACAAAAGTGATGGAGGAATAAACTAAACTAAACGTGACGTCACAGGCGAGGTACAGAATAGACTTATCTTTCAACGTGTTTTTCTTTCACACGATTTGGGGGTCTTGAAACCCCCTTAACTATTTTCATTATTACCTTTTCGATTGCCTAAAATGTATAACTTCTACGTTTGCTCTCACATTTTATACATCGAAATACTTTAGAAGTGTTCTTCATATTCTTTGTCAGATAACGAAACGAAGGTTATTCTTCCGAAAGCTATGATTCCTAAGGTTACCGATACTTCGAACCGCGTGACGCCAAGTCCCATAACGTGATAAGTCTATCCTGTAATTCGTCCGCGGTGACGTATAAAAGATCGTCGATAAAGATTAAGCAACCAACTGACTTAGTTATTTCTTCCACTACTCCTCCTCCTTCTCTTCGAAAAGAAGGAGAAAAAAAAAACTTCGCGGAATCCCAGTGGTGGGGAAAAGTTTGCGAAAGATGGGTACTCGAAGAGATGAAAGATTATAGCGGAGGGAAAGATAGAAGCGACGACGGTTACCGAAAAGTGAAGAACCCGCGAACTCGTTCGCCCGCCTATCTGTGATCAATGCGCGGTTCGAAAATTCAGTTCAAGATGGATGTGTGCAGAGGCGGCGCGAAAGGGGTTAATCGAGGATACGTACACGAAATCCGTGCAAAGATTTCATGCGGGCATACAAAGCAAGTGAAACCAGGCCGTCTGCGAGCTCATATATCCTCGCCAGGTATACCGTTAATGACTGCTCTGATATCCTAACCGGGCCGTTCTATTAAATGAGAGGATCTTATCACACTGACTTGACCTGAAAACCCAACCCAGCCCTCGCCCACTCTATATTTCGCCAACCGATAAAAATATCGCGCGTTCCTATGAAATTATGCGCGCGCGCGTGTATCTTGTCGCGTTTCACATCCGTACACACACGTCGATATTGTCTCCACTTCCTTTCATCGCGCGATTCATCGTTAAACGTAAAATTTTGCACTCGCGGAGAAGCAAAGGGAGGAGGAGATGCTTTTAATTATTGAAATTAACGGAAATCGATACGGTTGCTGATTTTTAGGAGGTACGTATAAATTCGTAGTTCTTTGCGAGCATAATTATTATTGCACCGCGGATTTTTAAGAGGGTATGGGGAATTTGTGTTCGTGGAAAAGAAGAGCGCTCAGTTGTACGCTAAATTATAGAAAATAGGCAAAGCAGTGGGCTACGTTGCAGTAGTAATAATACTTTATTGGTTTCCTTTCGTAATAGCGCTACGAGAAACATTGCTATAAAGTTATTTTACAAACGGTTCTTTTAGAGCACGTAAGCCTCGAAGAAGATCAATATAGTAGTTCAAATCGTACATCAAATGCGTGTCTGAAATTTTATAAGTAGCGATTACGTTTTGATTAAATAAATAATGTAACGAATGGAAGTATCCGATAAAATTCCCGAGTCTCTGTATAAATTTTATTATAGGTCCAATTTTATATTGAAAGTTTGCTTTTTTCCAGAAACGAAGACACATTTCAACCCTTTTCACTCTAAGTCCCCAAAATTATTTCTTGCTTTCGTGTTTTGTACACCTGTTATAAAATAATTCGATCTTCTATTGCCATTCGCAAATTTCGCCCGTTTATTTTTACCGTTCTCGTTTATCAATTTTGCATTGAGTTAAATATTCCCCCCCCCCCCCCCCGTACGATAAATAAATGATTAAATAAAATGAACCAGTTTCGATCTCGAACTCTCGAGTGCGAAGGGTTAAAGAAACAAGCGTGTAACTTTGGCCTGCTAATTTCGAAGGCCGTTAGCTGGGTTAAATAAATAGAAGTGAAACGAAGGGCTGTTTCACCCTCGAGATACGGTAACTTGTATGTTGGAATGCAACGATGATGCCAGATGTGTCAAGCATCGACGGCCTATGGTTCCCATCTTTCAGGCATCTTAAACCGTGCCTTGTGAAGGGGTTGTCCGTGGTGGGGACAAGGGTTTT
This sequence comes from Eucera pruinosa, assembly GCA_028830335.1. Classification (NCBI taxonomy): domain Eukaryota; kingdom Metazoa; phylum Arthropoda; class Insecta; order Hymenoptera; family Apidae; genus Eucera; species Eucera pruinosa. The sequence continues at coordinate 3,386,271 of JAMYCR010000001.1, read as the reverse complement.
GGTTTTTCGCCCTTGTGTTTAGTTAATAGTCGAGAGTCGAAAGACACACTTGTCACTGTCGTTGCGTGCAAGGCAGAAAGTTTAAAGTATCTTATAGCTCTTTACTTATTCTTATTTCATTATAGACTGTATACGCGAATCCATTGTTATTTAATACGTTAATGTATTATACAATAAACTGATTTTACAACATTGTAAATTTGATTTCAGAACCGATCACCATAATCATCGGCGCACCCGATTTATTCGTCAATAAGGGTAGCACCATTAACCTGACTTGCGTCGTGAAATACGCCCCCGAGCCACCGCCCATGATGACCTGGTGTCATAACACTGAGGTGAGTATTACGTTCCGAATGATTCGACATTTTTTATCCCCCTTCGTTCGTGCAATCGAAATTTAGGGTAAACGACGCACTGTGCACTGTCACCTGTCTGATCATTGCCACTCTAAGCTAGTTTTGTCTAAAATATAGGGTTATCCAATATAGACTATAGGAGCACCCACGATTAATTCGAGGTTTTCAAGAAATGTTGTTGATAGGTGCCACTATGTGAATTGGGGACGACGGTATTAGCTGTTACGACGGTAGTAGTTGTTTTCGTTAACGTTGTGGCGGCTCTCCTGCGCTTACTACTAGAGGGACAAACGAAATAGGATTTTATCGAAAGCACTCGCTTCAACTACCTCGTACATATATATGTTACGGTAAATTGATCCGGTGATTATGTATAATTACCGGTTATTATATATAATCACCGCTAAGTTTGGTAAATGTTGATGAATTCTTGAATATTTATCAAATTAACCGGGCGAGTTTATACAATTCCCAACTCGTAATGGCGAATATGATAGAAAATCACTGTTTCCTTTCTTAGTGTTCATAATATTAACCAACTTGGAGTTAAAACCTCGTCCATATATATACCGCTTTTAACCTTCCTTCCAATATCCCAACGTCTAAGGCAGGGCCTGCTAGGTAGCGTTACTGATAAGTCCACTAGTAGGCCCAGGACGAAACGCAACATACTTCCCTTTTCCTATTCTATCTCCTCTCCACAGCTCCACAGAAGTCTATATTATTAATAGTTATATAATAATTTAATTAACCTTCCTTCCAATATCCCAACGTCTAAGGCAGGGCCTGCTAGGTAGCCTTACTGATAAGTCCACTAGCAGGCCCAGGACGAAACGCAACACCCTTCCTCTTTCCTATTCTATCCCCTCTCTACAGCTCCACAGAAGTCTATATTATTAATAGTTATATAATAATTTAATTAACCTTCCTTCCAATATCCCAACGTCTAAGGCAGGGCCTGCTAGGTAGCCTTACTGATAATTCCACTAGCAGGCCCAGGACGAAACGCAAACATCCTTCCTTTTTCCTACCCTATCCCCTCTCTACAGCTCCACACTTCCAATATCCCAACGTCTAAGGCAGCAGGGCCTGCTAAGTAGCTGCACTGATAAGTCCACTAGCAGGCCCAGGACGAAACGCAACACCCTTCCTTTTTCCTATTCTATCCCCTCTCCACAGCTCCACAGAAGTCTATATTATTAATAGTTATATAATAATTTAATTAACCTTCCTTCCAATATCCCAACGTCTAAGGCAGGGCCTGCTAGGTAGCCTTACTGATAATTCCACTAGCAGGCCCAGGACGAAACGCAAACATCCTTCCTTTTTCCTACCCTATCCCCTCTCTACAGCTCCACACTTCCAATATCCCAACGTCTACGGCAGCAGGGCCTGCTAAGTAGCTGCACTGATAAGTCCACTAGCAGGCCCAGGACGAAACGCAACACCCTTCCTTTTTCCTATTCTATCCCCTCTCCACAGCTCCACAGAAGTCTATATTATTAATAGTTATATAATAATTTAATTAACCTTCCTTCCAATATCCCAACGTCTAAGGCAGGGCCTGCTAGGTAGCCTTACTGATAATTCCACTAGCAGGCCCAGGACGAAACGCAAACATCCTTCCTTTTTCCTACCCTATCCCCTCTCTACAGCTCCACACTTCCAATATCCCAACGTCTAAGGCAGGGCCTGCTAGGTAGCGTTACTGATAAGTCCACTAGCAGGCCCAGGACGAAACGCAAACATCCTTCCTTTTTCCTATCCTATCCTATCCCCTCTCCACACCTCCACAACGTATTGAATTTATAAACAAAAAAGGGGTTTTAAGAGTCTTATTATATTTTGTTTCTTACAGTAGAGACACTATGGATTGTAATATGAATGATTTTGATGAACAACTAATAAAAATAGTTGCGTGAAAGTTGTAGTTGATCATTCAGGTGGCCGTAACTAAGTACGTAGGTCATTTACCCTAGTTTCCCGTATTCCAGCGTTGGAAAATAAAACGCCAACGCGTTTCACGCGATAGATATGGATTAACGAGCCAGTTGGTGGGACGCGTGCGGTTAAAAAGGAACAATATTGGATCCCCGGATGCGTCAGACTTTCGTTTCGCAATCATTTGCTCAAAGGTACACCGCCGCGGCGGGCTGCTTCACTCGTATTCCCGTCGAAAGCAAACCCCCCTTTCCCCAGCGAATTCTCGCACTGCCGCGTAATACCGTTGCATCGCGCCAAGACAAAGGGTATTTTGCTCGAAGGTTCGCCGGAAGAATGGTAAAAAGATGTGCGAGCCGTGTTTTCTCTGCGCGTGTTCCCTTTCAAGTGGCACAAAGAACATTGCGAGCACGTAAAATGAACGGTGAACACGCGGCTCGACGGATATTCTCCGCGTCCGTGGCATTTGTTGGATTTATATGCAATAGTTAGGGAAAAGTAACAATAATTAAATCTAAAGCTTTACTTAAAGTATGCGTTTCTTGTAATTTAAAACTCGTAATCAAAGTAAATTAACCCTTTGAGGACGAGTGTCGGCAGATAGCCGCCGAAACTCTCAATTTTCTGGGTAAATGTCGATTTTCAAAAGAAGAAATTTGTGGCACTAATATAAAGACACTAATAGAAATGACATAATAAATACAAGAAACTAGTGATACTAATAAGCACTTTTGATAATAATGCGGCGAAAATTGGTTAAGTATTATTAAGTTCTGTCTGTGATTAATTCATAACTGAATGGAAATTTGTTAAGTGTTATTTTTTTTCTCGTCCGCAAAGGGTTAATCGTCAATCGTAGATTAACACTAGGTTTACGGAACGCGTCGATTCGACGGATATCAAATTCTTTGCTTAAAGTTACGGAAACGATAAGTATTTGTTTTGGGGCAATTTGTGTTGACGTTGATTATTGGTGCAATAATACGAATACGTATCGCAATGTATTGTAATTTCCAGTATTTATGCGTAATATACTTCAATTTCAGGGAATCTACCGAATTATATTGTCAACGTACGTGCAGCTATTGTTAAAGAAATTAATTGCCGAGAAATCGGCGATTAATTTAATGGATCGATGAACGTGTTGATCGTTGATTGAGAAAATGAATCGAGTAGCAATTGCTGAGTTTTAAATGGAACTTGAACAAAATGTTGATTCAATTAAAGTTCCACTAAAAATTCATTAGTCAAGTTTACTTTTTTGGTAAATTGTCTTCGATTAACGCTGAAACTGCCAACGATTGAAATACACTAATTTGCACGTTGGTATTAAAAACGATAGATACTTGATAAAAGTATACGTTGCAAGTGAAGCAAATCTTTGTTTACCTTTTCTATAAAAGAATCACGGAATATTCTCAATAACTCACCACTGTAGGCTCGTATAATTTCCAGTCGATCGTATTGACCTCTTTCGTGATTTTAATATTCATTATTTTCGTTCCATTAACCAATATTGCCTCGAAACTTCGTTTCAATATTGCACCAATTAACTTTAGGGCAATATTTATCGTTAACTCGCTTTGTCGAAGCCGCGCAATTTACTCAATTTATCATTTTACCTTATGAATCCTTTTTCCAAAAAAATAAAAACAAAAAAACTCCTCTCCGATTGCGACCGAATACGCTTGAATAAACCGAAACGTTCGAAGTAAAATAGACATTATCGCAATTAAAGGAAATCGAAGCGAAACAACCTGTCCGTTCAGTTTGCATTTCTTCGATTTCGTTAACGAAAATATTACGTCGTATAAATATCCTCCAGGCGAGTGGCAACTCTTTCCTCGTAAAGGGGTATATTCCATTATGAATTCTATTAAAATCGCCGACTGGAAGAGTAAATACAAGCTTGCAACGCAGGTTGGATGTTTTTGCCGCACCGAAAGTGCTTCATCCGATCCCCATTCGCGTTAAATAACATTTTTCCAATGTCGGCAAACGCGCGCATTAAACGGTGCAAAAGAAAGGAGCGATACTTTTTTCCCCCGTAATGCGCTTCTATTCAGCCCGCACGAATGCGTCGGGACTTTATCTTATATCCTGCTCGGTTTACAAGTGTCTCTTTACAAAATCCAGCGCGCTTTGTGCCGGCTGGCACGAGTAAATGCAATTCTTTCCCATGCACGGAGAAGTAATCCCGGACCTAACCCGACAAAGGAACGAAAACCCTTTCGATTCCATTTCTCTTAATGGTTTTACCTTCTATTTTAAAAAAAAAAACGATTACACATGCCGCGCGTTCCCCTGCAATCCTACGAATATTGTATCGTTTTGCCGAAGGTTTTAAACAAACGTGTTGTGGCGGCTCTCCTGCACCCACCACTAGAGGGACATACGAAATAGGCTTTCTCGAAAGTACTCGCTCCAACTACCTCGTCCATATATATACCGCCTTTAACCTTCCTTCAAATACCCCAAGTCTAAGGCAGGGCCTGCTAGGTAGCCGCACTGATGAGTCCACTAGCAGGCCCAGCACGAAACGCAATACCCTTCCTTTTTCCTACCCTATCCCCTCTCTACAGCTCCACACTTCCAATATCCCAACGTCTAAGACAGGGCCTGCTAGGTAGCCGCACTGATGAGTCCACTAGCAGGCCCAGGACGAAACGCAATACCCTTCCTTTTTCCTACCCTATCCCCTCTCTACAGCTCCACACTTCCAAAATCCCAACGTCTAAGGCAGGGCCTGCTAGGTAGCCGCACTGATGAGTCCACTAGCAGGCCCAGGACGAAACGCAATACCCTTCCTTTTTCCTACCCTATCCCCTCTCTACAGCTCCACACTTCCAATATCCCAACGTCTAAGGCAGGGCCTGCTAGGTAGCCGCACTGATGAGTCCACTAGCAGGCCCAGCACGAAACGCAATACCCTTCCTTTTTCCTACCCTATCCCCTCTCTACAGCTCCACACTTCCAATATCCAACGTCTAAGGCAGGGCCTGTTAGGTAGCCGCACTGATGAGTCCACTAGCAGGCCCAGGACGAAACGCAACACCCTTCCTTTTCCTATTCTATCCCCTCTCTACAGCCCCACAGTGTCCCATTTTTGCCACTTTTCCAACGGGAAACATTTCTCTTTGATTATTCTTGGAATTACCGCAAGTTGGCAAAGAGACGCAAAATACCGATGACAAAGACGCGCTCTTTTATCTTTCTGTTCAGCTAATTAATTTCGACTCGCCGCGAGGAGGAATCAGCCTGGTGACGGAGAAAGGCCCCGAAACAACGAGTCGTTTAATGATCCAGAAAGCAGTGCCCAGCGACTCCGGCATTTACACGTGCGAACCGAGCAACGCGAATCCGAGTAGCATCAAGGTGCACGTTGTTAACGGTAAGTCTTGCAGCAAAATATAAATTTATTTGCACGTCCCTTGTAACGATTAGCAGATCACATACGTTGCAATCGTTATCTCCATTGTTTCAATCTTCGATTCAAGCTTAGGATCCGCGAGTGTGGATCCTCGCAGGTATTTTCTTGAAAATTTCCCCACATCCTCGCGAGAAAAAAAAGATTAGGTTTACGCGAATGCGATTCAGTTGTAGTTCCAAGTCGTGTTCTATCTCACACTCTACCTTCACGTGTTTTGTTTCGCGTTCTTTGTCACGCAGTAGACTTATAGTCGTGACCGATTCGTCCAACAACGATAATACGTGTGATCGAAGGTGTCGCTAATATGCGACATGACCTAGTTAAAAAACTGTACGCAGTAGATACTCCTAGAAGACTGCACAGAAAACACTCCAACGATCTTCTGCCTCGGAAAAATACGCTGTAACCTTACATTGATGCTTTCTAATGAGAAACGCAGCTACGTGATAAATAATCACACTTAAGTTAACTCACCGAATGTCATTAATGGACAAATTGTAAAGTTCCTTGGAAAATATGGAAAATAAGAAAAATAATATGCGACAGACAATCAGTTTGCCTCGCCAACGAGTCAACTCTGCACAGTACGTGGATCTCCTTTACCCTAACAATAAGTACGATTTCAATTCGCTTCGTCGATTCCTGCCTTCCGCGTGCTCAACGATTCGTTTCTGGCTAAATATTTTATCGGCCCCGTTGTTCTTGGAAGACGGAAGTAACAGGGCTGGCCTAGAATGGACTCGTGTGTCGGGATCGATCTGAGACCGTGCCTCGCTTTTAAACTCGCCGTCGAAACATCCACAGCGACGCGTCTAGTGGATACAATGCGCGAAATTGACACGGTTTGGGCCACTTCAATGGCTAGGAAACGCTGTCGAATCGTTCCGTGCATAACCCTTCGCACTTCTGAACTATTTCAATTATATAATCTACCGGTAACTCGAACATACTTTCCTGGCTGTTACACAAAATTTCGAAGGGTTGTTCCGCGTACTTTAGAAATACCAAGATTTTTTGAAATACAAAGATTTAACCCTTTGCTGACGGGACAATATAATATTAATCTAATTTTCGTTGAATTATTAATCTTTTGAGAAAGGAATTTAATAAATTCTTGTCTAATTATTAACCCTTTGAGGACGAGCGTCGGCAAATAGTCGCCTAATCATTTTTTGGCTTTCCGAACCCATGTCGACTATTAAAGCACAACACTCAATGCAATGAATACTTAACGTAATAATAAACATTTGAAATCGTTGGAAATGAAATGGTTTCGAACTCAAAAGCGTGAAAACTCGAAGTCGTGGAATTAAAAAATAAAGTACTCTCACAAGTGTTACTACTTCTCGTCCGCAAAGGGTTAACAGCAGCGTCTTTTGAATAATGTTAAGTTAAATTTGCTGCTCTAAAAATTGATATTATGTCGAAGAAACCAAAAATTTGGGCGTCTATTTGCGACACTGAATGCAAAGGGTTAATTTGCTTTGCTTCGAAGGAAATGGAAATTGGGTTAGTAGAAATAAATAAGTACCTTGAATCTTGAATTACGAGAAAATTGACGTGTGTTAGGCGTAGAAGCGTTGAATGGAGTGCAAAGGGTTAACTATTCCGCTTAATTAATCAAACGAAGAATATAAGATCGATTGAAATACGCGATTTACGAAAGAACGATTAACGTTATCTGAAATGATTATTTCTAAATTTCTTCGCTTTCCTACGTTTCGTTATCAGTGCTTCTTCTCGCGCGAACAGAAAAGATTATTGTATTTCAATTAATTCACCCTGTTTATACTAATATTTTAGCTCGCTATTTTTAAAATTATGGATACTAATTACGCGTTTCATAATTGCGAATAAATCTCTCTGTTTCAAATAGTAATCGTTTTATACTAATCGTAAAAGGAAACTAGGATCCGTACCTGAAGAGTGAATTAGTTAAATTATGAACGTGAGATCGATTGAAATACGCGACTTACGAAAGAACGATTAACGTTATCTGAAACGATTATTTCTGAATTTCTTCGCTTTCCTACGTTTCGTTACTTTCTCAAATAAGTAGTGCTTCTTTTCGCGCGACCAAAAAAGATTTTTGTATTTCGACAAATTTATTTCGCTATTTCTAAAATATGGAGACTAATTACGCGTTCCATAATTGCGAATAAATAGTTCCCTCTGTTTCAAATATTAATCATTTTGTACTAATCGTAAAAAGATACCAGGATCCATCATTATTATCTTCGTAATTCGCAATGGTGAATTAGTCGAACTACGAACATAAAATCGATCGAAATACGCGACTTACGAAGGAACGATCAACGTTATTCGAAACTGTTTGTAGTAAATAACTTCACGGACACAAATGCGAATAAAGTAGTTTAATTATAACAGTAGATACACGGGACAAGTTGAATGCCGAGAGCTCATTTTCGACGAAAGACTGATGTACACGAGCGACAGTTCGAGACCGACTGAATCAGTCGTGACGTTCAAAATCCGGAATGTTTTCAAACGGTGATTCATCGTTAGTTTCGCGCAAAATTTCAGTTCACGAGCTTCGCTATTCTCAACAGAAACGATTATTTCGAAATAGTTCTTGGATTATTAATTTCGGTCGGATTCCAAATTACAGTGTATCCGTGTGCGAAAAATGGATATGGCGAATCGTTCGAAGGAAGCAGGGTTTCACCTGCAAACGGGTTAAAGAAAGCCATGCAAACGCAAGGGAAATAATTGCTTCGTCCATAGAGGGTGAATTATTAGGGTGTGCGCTATGCTTATCACCGGCTGAAAGCGGACGCGTGGATTTAACGATAATTCGAAATAAGTTAAGCCGAGTTTCCGGTATGTTATTTATCAACTTCAAGCGTTAATTGCTCGGTACAATGGCCTGCGAGGCCTTACCTGACACGAATGCAGATCGATGCGACACGTCGTGCAACGGCGGTGATTTATCACCGTCATCGTCCTGACTGATCCGCTCGCAAACGTCTGTTTGCCTTTCTTTCACTTAATTGTTCGAATCGTTGCGCTTGTTCCACCCTTACGCGCCACGTTTCCAACCCCAAGCGAACGCGGCGCCGATAAATTTTAGCGAAAAGAACGGAAAGAAGAAGGAACAACAGCGGCGTAATTTCGCGGCATGCGAAGCCGAAAGAATTCTCTCTATTTTATTAGCATTGCTACGATTTATTTACCTTTTTGGGGTAGTATTTTTAATAGCATTGCTAAGGTTTATTTATCTATATTATTATTTCCTTTTTTGAGTTAGTATTTTATTAACATTGCTAAGGTTTATTTATCTACATTATTATTCACCTTTCTGGGTTAGTATTTTATTAACATTGCTAAGGTTTATTTATCTATATTATTATTCCCTTTTTTGGGTTAGTATTTTATTAACATTGCTAAGGTTTATTTATCTATATTATTATTTCCTTTCTTGGGTTAGTATTTTATTAGCATTGCTAAGATTCATTTATCTACATTATTATTTCCTTTGTTGGGTTAGTATTTTATTAACATTGCTAAGCTTTATTTATCTATATTATTATTCACTTTTTTCGGTTAGTATTTTATTAGTATTGCTAAGGTTTATTTATCTACATTATTATTTCCTTTTTTGGGTTAGTATTTTATTAACATTGCTAAGGTTTATTTATCTACATTATTATTTCCTTTTTTGGGTTAGTATTTTATTAACATTGCTAAGGTTTATTTATCTATATTATTATTTCCTTTTTTGGGTTAGTATTTTATTAACATTGCTAAGGTTTATTTATCTACATTATTATTCACCTTTCTGGGTTAGTATTTTATTAACATTGCTAAGGTTTATTTATCTATATTATTATTCCCTATTTTGGGTTAGTATTTTATTAACATTGCTAAAGTTTATTTATCTACATTATTATTTCCTATTTTGGGTTAGTATTTTATTAACATTGCTAAGGTTTATTTATCTATATTATTATTTCCTTTTTTGAGTTAGTATTTTATTAAAATTGCTAAAGTTTATCTATCTATATTATTATTTCCTTTTTTGGGTTAGTATTTTATTAACATTGCTAAGGTTTATTTATCTACATTATTATTTCCTATTTTGGGTTAGTATTTTATCACATTGCTAAGGTTTATTTATCTATATTATTATTTCCTTTTTTGAGTTAGTATTTTATTAACATTGCTAAGGTTTATTTATCTACATTATTATTCACCTTTCTGGGTTAGTATTTTATTAACATTGCTAAGGTTTATTTATCTATATTATTATTCCCTTTTTTGGGTTAGTATTTTATTAACATTGCTAAGGTTTATTTATCTATATTATTATTTCCTTTCTTGGGTTAGTATTTTATTAGCATTGCTAAGATTCATTTATCTACATTATTATTTCCTTTGTTGGGTTAGTATTTTATTAACATTGCTAAGCTTTATTTATCTATATTATTATTCACTTTTTTCGGTTAGTATTTTATTAGTATTGCTAAGGTTTATTTATCTACATTATTATTTCCTTTTTTGGGTTAGTATTTTATTAACATTGCTAAGGTTTATTTATCTATATTATTATTTCCTTTTTTGGGGTAGTATTTTTATTAGCATTGCTAAGGTTTATTTATCTACATTATTATTCCCTATTTTGGGTTAGTATTTTATTAACATTGCTAAGGTTTATTTATCTACATTATTATTTCCTTTGTTGGGTTAGTATTTTATTAACATTGCTAAGGTTCATTTATCTATATTATTATTTCCTTTTTTACGTTAGTATTTTATTAGCATTGCTAAGCTTTATTTATCTATATTATTATTCACCTTTTTAGGTTAATATTTAGTACAGATTTATATTAATATGTATAAGTTCTTCCGATATAAATTAATGCAAATTAAACTGTAATTCGTTTAATTGCTAGATGGATTACAAAACGTGCTAATTATTTGTAACACGATCCTCAGCATTAATTTCAATGTTTGATTTATTTGTTGCTACTTTTAACTTCGCGTAGTATTTAATAATAATTAAGTAACAAGGATAAGTTTTACTAACGACAATTTTTAATACCTCGTACTTGCTTTTTCATCCTTATTTCTGCAGATCGCATTTAAAGCAACGTATCTCTGTTATTCGTCTTGATCTCTTACTATCTTTAATACCTTTAATACGGAAACGATTAAATAATAAAGATAACTCTTCCATTTACAATAATTTTCAATACCTTGTATTTGTTTTCTCAATCCTTAAATAGGAACTATTCGAGGCATTTGTCGCAAACGGATCGCAAATAGATTTTAAAAGAAGAAGTACAGTTACTCAGAAAATTGAGCGTACACCTATGTTGCCGATGAAAAATAACTAAAAAGTAAATATACACACGCATGTTCGAAAGTAGAAACTCAATATATTTCGCATATTCTGACAGACAGTACGTAAAAAATTCTTGAGATAAAATTATATGTACTTAATAAGAAACGTAGAAGTAGAACTTTTTTTGCTGACACAAAATTGTTATTATACATACGATACATGTAGATAACTATTTTGTTAACCACCTTTAATATTCATGGCTTAGAATTAATTAATTTTCCATAAAGATGGTAAAATATTGTCCTATTCTTCTTTTAATTTCATTTTGAAATCTTCCCTATCCGTAAAAGTACAATTTATCATTTTGGATTTCAATTTTTCCAAGATATGTTCAATCAAGTTAATAGTTTGAGTCCACTGAAAATTAACCATTTTTTAGCCATCTTTTTCATTGAGTTTCAAGGTGTACGCTCAGTGTTGTGAGTAAGTGTACATACGAAGCGTGTGATTTCGTCAAGTTTGCTTGTTAACACGTTGTAACTTACATTTTTCGTCATTATGTTTGATACGATCGGAGGGGAATTGTTTGTTGCAGAGGAACATCCGGCCGCAATGCATCACGGAGATGGAAGTTCGTCGTACGCGAAGACACGGCCGATGTGTTTTATAATTTTAATAGTAGCTAACGTAATATTTGTATAAGAGAAAACAGGGGGGGGGGGGAGAAAGCGACGAAGGGGAGGAGTAAATACCCGACACGATTAATACACAGCGAGCGCGGTTTCATTGAATCGCATTGCCTATGATCGTTAATATCGTTTGGGTGGAAATATTCGCGCAGGGTAACACCGAATAATTATCTAACATTTACATTCAATTTCCGTGACCAAAAGAGTTTTCGAATATCAGCACGGCACAATAATCGGTAAGAGCGTAGTATTTTGTTAAGATATATCATCAACAAAAAACGAATAACTTACGACGTCAAAAATTTATTGTATTATTTGTAAATAAATTTATTGTATGTACATATCAATAAAACGATTGTCTTTAAATTTTCGCCCGTTTTTATTCTCGTTCATCTCTATCGAAATTCACCGAGGCAAACACCGGTCGCGACAGTCAGTCGTCTTCGAGTAGTAGCACGCGACATGTACTCATTTTCAAGACCAACGCAAACGGAAGTGAAGCAGAACGAAGCGGAATTCAAAAAAACACCGCAACTAAACGTGTTAAGTAACTGAAAAATCGTATCATCGTATCGAACAGCGATCAGTTTCGATCAGGCTTAGGATTATTAATTTAAAACTAAGCCAGAGTGTTCGCGAGCATCGTACCGCGATGCTCAACAGAGGGACTGACCACGGTTTCGAAGCGGCGCCTCGTACAGCGTGAGTGTCGCGGCGGACAGAACGCTCGTACCGAAATGGTTAAAGCTTACGTGACAAGACACGCGTAAAGCATGAACTGCGAAAGTAAGCTGTTGGAATAATATTACTTAGCAGATGCAAAAATGTATCTTTACGTTGAGAAGCACTGCTTATTAAACAATAGGCTTAGCTCAGTCACTGAAGCCGATGGTCCTTTAGCCGTACCAGACCTAAGAGTATCGCCCAAAAACTCTAGTCGTGAGGACGCCCATGCCAGTGTGTCCTTTTCTTAAACTGCTACTCGGGCAGAACTTCCCTTAAGGAGGGGGAGCGCGCTGACATAAACCACATGGCCTGTCTCGGCGCCTATTTATTTCGACTTTTCTCACACGCATTTTCAAGAGCGTTCGAAGCATTCATTCCTTGCTCTTTCGCAGCTGAGTAAAGACGTATTCCTCTAGCCTTTGAAATAAAATAAAATCACTCCGTTAAAATTAAAATCGAGCATTCTTACTCAACTCACAACCCCAATATTCCATCATAAGCCGCCGCTCAAAGGGTCGAAATCAAGTTTGATCGAGGTAGAAATTTCTCAAGGAACAAACGCACCGCGAGCATTTCGTTATTCACGGTACACTCGATGCGCGTAAAGTTCCGCTGACAATGAGTTATTTGTTCCCGCTGTGCAGCTCCGTGGCCGGACGATGCAAAAAGGCTGCGAAAAAAAATTGCATTCTCCTGTTTAAGTTGGCGGAGCGTGCAGCATTCCGCTCGGGTATTTCTGGCGGGAAGTTGCCGAAAGTAACGACCGCGCAGCCACAGCGCTGGCTAATGACAGCGTTAATTACTTCGTCTATCTTGCGCCCATTAATTACGCCGCTGTGCAACTGACTTTTCCAACGGATAGCTACGCGTTCGCGATTCACTTCGTGGAGAAGATAGAGAATGGCTACGCGGACAACCGATCTTCCGCAGCCGTGACTGATTCGGACGATTTACAGCGACTCGAGAAAGATTCAGGTAAGATTTTAATTAATTTATTCGTAAGCGTGTCAAGCAGGGTCGATAAACATTTTTTAGAGTCGCGCGTGGCAAAATTGAAACAAGGAAATATTATGTAATATTACTATTACAGAAATTTTTGTCAACCGTTTATTATTCAGCACGAATCGTTTCCCATTAAAAAAGATTCAAATTTACAGGCTCAATGTTATACAGAATTTAAGATGGGTTACAGGATTGAAAGTGTTAAAACGTATCCAGTAGGCGTGTATGAAAATCTGTAGCACGGCAAATTTCGATCGATTCCGATCAATTTCGTTAGAATCACAAAGTTAGGTGGCTAACAATATTTTTATCCGCCGTCGGTTTTCGCGGCGAGATATTGCCCTGGCTTGAAAGTAATAAAAAAAAACTTGCAACAGGGGGGCGGAGAAAAAAGAAAGCCACGATCCTCGAGCAGGCAACTCGCTGCGAAAAAGAGCGAACTCGCTTTTTAACCGATGTCGCGATGAAAGGCGAACCTGCGCGCCTCCCCGAAAACTGTGCTTCGATGTGTTCGACTTTCCGCAGAGTCGCGGAGAGGAAAAACTGGGTCGTTGCGACTTGTAACGACTTTCCCGCGATTCTCCGCATCGAGCCCGAGAACGTTTACGATTCCGCTGCCCCGATTCGTCCAACTTTCGTCTACTCTGCGAAGAGTCGCGCAATTTCACAAGATATTCCAGCGTGAATCTTTGCAAAAATCCATTTTTTCCTGTTGTATATTCTTAACAGAAAGCAGCGTGAAAAGTATACCTGTAAAATCTTACGCTTGAACTGTTAAAATTAACAGAGCTACGATCGTTCGAAGGACGCGACGGCCAATAATCGTTATTGTCGTACACGTGCGAAACTTTAAAAGGCATTTCACTGGAAACTATATTTATTCAAAACGGTGACCGTATCTCAAAATCCAGTTAATCGCGTGCCTTTAAAATTTAGGGTGTACATTCGGTGTACTTGTATCTGTAGCTTGAACTGGAAACGATCCAAAAATGTTGTTTTTTTATGTCTTTTTAGGCCTCTCTCTCTGCAAATTTCACTGCGAAATGGTGTTGCGTAGTTTCTTCGCAAAGAAACGCATTTCGCGCTGGAATATCCCCTGAATCTAGTATATACACTTCGTGACAAAAGTTAAGAAACATTGTACGTACACGCGAAGCTTCACGTCGTCGTTCGCTTTTGAAATACATGCATTTGAATTAAAAGTAGAAACACTTATCGCATATCGATGCATTTAATACTACAGTTTCGTGCTGTTGCAAATTCGAAGCCGTGAATCTTAGAAGCGGAAAAGGATACGCAAAAATTCGTAAGCGACTACTTTGTTCCCTTAACTTTCGCCGGCGAGTGTATTCGGATTTATCGGGGCAACGATTGGCGAATCGGTCATCAGTTGGCGGCGGTACAACGAGCCGTGTTCAAATAGTCGATAAAGTCGACTATTTTCGGCTCCCTCAAGCGTGGAATCATCGGCGGCGCTGTCCACGCGCGTTGCTGTTGCTGTTTAACCCAACCGTTTATAGCCTTCTTCTTCTTCTCCCGTTTACGTGGATATTCTTTCAGCGTTATCGACTTGCCGAACACGAACAGGCAGGGGCCGAGATAAGGACGGAAGTCGGGGATATTTTGCTTATAGACCAGGCTGAAGCCTCCCGTGTCCGCGGCTGGGTTCACGGGCACGTCCATTACCACTGGCAAATGGAAACGAAGGGAATTAGACGCGCAGATGGAAATGTGATCGTGAAGAGGACCGCGGGTGTTTAGGCGAATTTAGGCTTTTCCAAATGAAAATAGAGGAATGGCACTTGACACGGTTGTAAGAGCGAGCAGGGAACAATGAGGCTGAGGTGATAGGCGCGGGTGGAAATAAGTCGTACACCGTTTCTGCTACGATACTGTTTATTCGGGATTCAGCCGCGCGGGGGTTTCTTTACGTCGTTCACGTTCTCGGGACGCGTTCGTCTCCCTCGAAGGTTTCTACGAGATTCCTCGATGCCGAGTCGTCTACGGCGAACGTTCAGGAAATATGGGAGATTCCCGGGGAGTAGGTATTTTCCGCGGTCAGTTCTGGCGGGCCCATCTCTGGCCGCCACATGTTTTAGCCAGCGCCCGCGTCTCTCAACTTTACGTTTTGAGTGCGCCACAAGGCGATGGGACACTAGTCTAATAAAGACGACCGGAACCGTTCAAAGGCCGTCATAAATCGGGGAAACATTCGGAGTCCGTATGACTCAGCGAGCGTCGGGACCGAACTCGAGCGAAACCCGATCACGCTCGCCCCCTCATCGGTGTGACGTTGACCAGGCCCCGTGGAACCGGTGACAGTGGGGTTTTTCTCGTAGCACGACGTGACATTAAAATGGTAACACGAGGATGATTCTATGTAAGAATGGATAAAGTCTATCCTATGTTTCGTCGATGCTTTAACGTATCAGCGCGCGTGTCGACAAAGCCAACGTTCCATTCTTAACTCGGAGCATCGAGAGAACCTCTCCCATTTCTTATGCACCGATCAAACGGATGCTAAATAATAATTAATCCCCCGACGTCCGACAAAGAAGCAGGGATACAAAGTATCGACGGTTGCTGGCGGTCTAGATTCGCGGCGAGCGAGAATTAAAAGGACTTTGGCGGAAGCGTGACGACCAAAAGATTAGAAGGTTGCCTGTGCCGGGATCGGGCAAAGTTGCTTAATCAGTGCGCGGAAAGCCAGTGTGTATAGCTGTACTGGACTATTTGAAAAGCTTGTCGTCGTGAGCGTTCGCAAGGAAAGCTCGCCGCATCGAGTATCCATCCGTGTTCGGTTTTGTCTCTTGTCTCTGCCACCATCCGACGAAACTTTCACCCGCAGTCTCGGTTCCCGACAACTTCCTTCTGTGTCTACACGTTTGCCCCTCCCTTATATATAGATGACGCGCGCGCGCGCACGGTTTGCTAACCTTTAACCAAGCTCTCGAGAACATTGGAATAGAGGCGTTTGGTAATTCTCGAACTGGGCGGGTGCATCCGAGGGTTCGTGTTGATCTCGATCAACCAGACCGAAAGGTCCTCCATCACCACGAAATCGGCCCCGTATAACTCGAAGCTACACCGTCGCCGATCCATGTGCTCTTGCGACGCCAGCATCGTCAGAACTATCGCTTCGGACATTTTCGGGTAAATCTGGTCGTAGTACGGGTCACCGTCCAAACCCGTTTGCCTGACAATCGCAGAAACCTTTGTTAAACGGCGCGGATCTCGTCAACTTCGCGGGAACAACGAAAGTTTGATCTTTCGGGTAACTTATTGTGATTCAATTTGTTCGATTAGGGTGATTAGGTTGTATTAGATAGGGAAGAAAAGTATAGAAATCCAGTCATTTTCAACGATATATTTATATATATACTGAATCCGGGAAGATAAGAAATCCTTAAAAATCTTTAATACTCGATAGAATTCGAAGGTTTCAACGTTCAATGATTTACGAGTTTGAAGGTTTGGGAATAGAGAAGCTTGCAAATTAAACTACTTGCAACTCGGAAGCTTGGGAATTTGATATATTAGAAATTAAAAGGCTTAGAAATATAAATACTTGAAAATTCAAAAGCTCGAAAACAAATTCCAACGCTTGCAACTCGAAAGCTTGGAAATTTTAAAGATTGGAAATTGGAAGGCTTGGAAACATAAATATTTGAAAATTCAGAAGCTCGAAATTAAATTTCAGCGCTTGCAACACGGAAGCTTGGAAACTTGAAGTATTAGAAATTAAAAAGCTTACAAATATAGATGCTTGAAAATTTAGAAGCTCGAAATTAAATTCCAACGCTTGCAACTCGAAAGATTGGAAATTTTAAAGATTGGAAATTGAAAGGCTTAGAAATATGAATATTTAAAAATTCTGAAGCTCGAAGATAAATTTGAGCGCTTGCAAAACTGCGAAAACTTGTAAATTCAATGGACACGCAAATGCATTAACGAAACGTGCGAAAGCTCGTAGCAAGGGACGACATTACGGTTGGAACATCGAGCTGTTATTCTTGCGAAAATAATGAGCGAGCGAATGACGAGGGAGAGTCGATTACCCGTGAAGAAAGTACACAGGTTCGGAGCATATTTGCACACCCCGGACCTATCAATCTCGAAATCACCAAGGGCTATCGAGCGTAACGAACGGATAACCGAAACTTCTCGTATAACGATAACGAATAGAGAGAGAGAGAGAGAGAGAGAGAGAGAGAGAGAGAGAAAGGAAGCGGCAGAGGAGAGATTACTTTAAATATTCGTTCAGCTTCTCGCAGTCCCATCCTTGATCGCGAATCGATTTTACGACTTCCTCCGGATTTCCACGTTTCCTCCTCCTTCTCCTCTCCTCGTCGTACTTCTCTTGAATCGCGGTATTGCAGATATGAATCGCTTCGTGATAAGTCGAGAAAGTGTAGGGTTTCGAGCTGAATCGAAGCAGTCCTTCCCTGATAGAAAAGAGGGATCCGCAAAATTCTTTCATCCAACCATCGCTGAATTTCCGTTCGGGGAAATTCTTTCGCCAAATTTTCGCCTAGCTTCTCTCTACGAGATTCTCTTGGAATGAAAATTGCGAACTACGCGTCGATCGATGGTACGCGATATTTCTACCATTCGAATCATTTTATTAACCCTTTGCCTTGCAACAACGAGTCACACTCGTGATATACGGTGTGCTCTACACGAAATAACAATGAATCGTATTTGCAACGAACTTTCATTTTAAACTGCGACAATAATTTTAATTCACATGATTAATTATTGTGAAGTATGAGTTGCATGTAACAGTTCGGTGTTTTGTATGCGATAGAGTATTATAATAATAGATAGCTAACGCTAGAAAGTATGATCATTAAAAAGTTCATAGGTCAAGGGGTTAATCTTCTGTTGAACGATTTTACGCGGCAAGGGTGAAAATTGTTATACGCCGATCGAAACGATTGAGAAATTTCGAGCGAAGCTGGGCAAAAATTTAATGCTGCGATTTACGATTCAATTCTTCAATCAATCGTCGGTCAAGCGTAACGATTAATTTCCTACGGCAGTTAATAGAAATTCTAGTAGTAGCTAATAGAAATTAACGGTTAAATAGCTTTTAATCGTTAGTTGCGATTAAGAACGTTTGGTTCCATCGTTAACCATTTCGCTACTAAAAACTAAAAGCGTAGCTAGATAACGTTTATTAACATAAAAATTGTGTAGGTATAAGTATCTGTATATCGCTATACAACCAATTGTACCGTAATTATTAATCGACGTACGAATTATTATAGAAATTATATTGTATTTATGTATTAGTAAAGTAACATAAAAGATAAATATTATATTAGTAGAAGAAATACGCGTGTATGCTTCTAACAGATATCAGCACAATTCTTGAAAACGTATATATACGTCCATGGTAACGAAGGGGTTAATTGCACGTAGCGATTAATTTCCTGCTTCGGTAGGAAATAGAAATTAACGATTAAATAATACCTTTTAATCGTCAGTTGCAATTACCAAGACTGCGGATTTTTATGCAATTTCCTGCCTTTAAAGCGTAATTAAAAATGAAACTTCAATAGACTTATTGTAACGCGATTAGATATCGTAACGCGTGCTTCGCTTTACATAATTCTTCCCATAATTTTTTTTCCTCCTTGCGTACAACTTTGAATGTTTTGAAAATTTAAATTTCCTACAAATGCGTAAAAATCGTACAAAATTATTTTGGTTTCCTACTTTTGTTATTAATCGCGACTAACGATTAAACATTCAACGTTAATCAATTGGATAATCATAATATTATAGGGATAATGATTTCATGAATTTATAATCCGATAATTTGTGGCGAAATTTTAACTACACCGATTGCAAACTTTATTCGAGTCGCATTAAAAAATCAGCAGCCGATAATGGATTCGTTTCTTTAATCGAACGATCGACGATTAATTTAACCGATCGATTAAATCGGTCACCGATTTTTTCCAACGATTATTCCTTTTAATCGTAAGCATTGATTAATTATTTATTCGGGTAAAATAGTTTGCCACTGCTTTGGGGATTCTAAGATAATCAGAGTGCAACTCCTTTAGGAATTGCAAGCCACCAGTTTCACAACCTGTGTGACCTAATTGTCTCGAACAGCGCACTTTAATATTCCAACTTGGAAATTGACCGCTTTGGCTTGCAATATGCGATACTAAATAGACAGCGCCTTTGAACGTTAAATAAATACCGTCTTTGAATATTAAACGAGCATCTAAGTAGATATTAAATAATTAGCGAAAGCTTAGTTACTTGAATACCCATATTGTCATGGGAAACGTGTTTGTAACCAAATACCACTGTCTGATGTCGAACTTCGTATCGTGAATCAATAACGGACGTTCTAAGATCAAAAAGGAAGGGATGAGTATGAGGCGAAAGATGAGATTAAAACTATTCACGTACCGATATATTTTTGAACGATGAAATAATCTTTCGGTCTACATTTGATCTTTCGAAATATGTCCTTCAAGCTATGGGAGATACTGATTCCTGTACCGCAACAAAGTTCACTAGGTTTCAGGATCCACATGTTCCTCATTCCGTTCAGCTCGTATTGCGGATCGAGCTCTTTCAATTTTGCTAACGTTGAATCCGCCGCCTCCAAATATTTCTATAGCAAAAGTTGCGATTCAGTTGCAATTCGAAAGTTTGGTAATTCAAAGCCTCGAAGAATTCAAAAGCTTGAATAAGACTTGGCTTACGGGATAGAGCCGCGTTGAACGATGGTTTGTTGCTGGTTCGTAAACATTGCAGTTTACTTCATCATAGCTAGAGACAACCTGATACTGGTTGCTGCCGTACAGGGTGTCTCTATTTATCCAGAACTGGAATCATTGTTACGTGACGTTTCAGTTGAGTGGGGAGTTGACCAATCGAGTGGCTGTTTTATCCCTTTGCGGACGAGTGTCTGCAAATAACCGCCCAATCATTTTCTGTTTTCTACGCGCGCATCGATTTTTGTAGCAAGAAATTTCAATTAATATCATTGATAAACGATGCTGCAAAGCTTTTGAAACTTGATGGCTTGGTTATTTAAAGGCTTGCAACTCGAAACCAAAACACTCCCTTAAGCGTCGTTACTCCTCGTCCGCAAAGGGTTAATTGAATGGCCATTCAATTAAGTCAATTCACTCAGTTCTGTATAAATAGGGACACCCTGTATGGGAGCAACCAGTATCAGGTTGTCCCACGTCCCGATGAAGTAAACTGCAATGTTTACGAAACGTCGGCAACAAATTGTCATCCAACGCGGCTCCATCCCGGAAGCCAAGTCTTATTCGGAATCTTACCACGGAAGCCTCAAAGACTAAGGTCTTGTCTTGTTAAAAACTAAGGTCTCGTCAAAAGCTTGTAAATTCGAAGCTTTGACAATTTGGTAACTTGGAATTACGATCAATGGAAAATTCGAACGCTCGTCGAGCTCTCAAAATTACCACTCAAAGGATTACGATTAAACTGCATTTTAAATGAAATAGTTTACAGTGGCAGGGATTGGGTACGTGACAGTAATCGAGACGTTTACCCTATACGTTAAAGCAGTGTTTCCCAACGTATGGGGCCCATACCCCATAGAGGGGCACGTTGATCGTTAAGGGGGGCAATTCGAAAATAGACTCGTCCAGAGTCAAAAGAAATCGGCTGGATATAACACAACGGGCAGACTTGAGACTGAAGCTAACTAAATCGAAATCTAACATAAAATCTCTTTGCAGCAAGCATCAAACGCAAGGATCTCACCAAATTTAAAAACGAAATAGTATATAGTAATGATTAAAAATAGAATAGTAATAATTAAAATAATATAGAAGAATCTTTCGTTAAAATTAATCGTACTTGAATTTCAGTTCTCCATTGTACGTTTTGAAAATTTACTTACCGTGTTTCCTCAACAATTTCCCACTGATTTCTTCTTAAAATCTATCGTTTAAGTTTCTTCGGTGATCGATTCGATTTTTGAGAATTAAAACGTAGGGGGCACAGGAATTTTAGAAAGGCTTAGGCAGGGCATGGCACGCAAAAAGGTTGGGAAACACAGCGTTACGAGAAGCAAAAAACGGCGTAGGTAAATACTTGTAGCTGTTCGCGACTTTTCTCGGTGGAAGTCTCGACTGCGGCACCGTCGTGCACAGCCGCGGCGTAGTCGTCCAAAAAGGAATTCCATTCCTCTTCCGAAAACTCGGCGGCGAAGTCTTCATCTATGTTCTGGTGGTTCGCGCAGGCAATAAATTCTTCGCAGCGTTTTACGGCGAATTCCAACCGGCTCATTGGGATCGGACGGTGTCCCGTGTCTGGCAAGTTTTCGTCATCCCGCATTCTTCCGGCGAACCATTTCAAGAGACCCGCCGCCGCGGTCAAACGAAAATCCTCCAGGAAAGCTTTCGGTTCTCTGCTCAGGTTGTAACTTCGGGGAAACAACACCGAGGACACGTCCTTTTGGTATAACCAGTGAGCTTCCTCTAGTAGACGAGCCATTCCTAGCTACAATTACGCGCGATCGCAAACATTTTAGACGTCGAATAAGCTCGTCCGTAATTCACTGGCCGAAGTGATCGACTCTACTCTGACGTGTTCGTTAAAATGTTGGCGCCAAGATCTTGAACGATGCTTGACTTTTTATTTAACAATATTTAACAATTTTGCAGATATTTATTCGATAGATCTTTCCGAGCGAAAAGGAAGCAAAGGGATAAAACGAAATGCGAGAATTTTAGCGATGATAGCTCGTGGAAAAAGTAAGTAGAAAAGAAGGAATAAAATTGAATCTAAAGATTAACATCAACGAGATTAATCCATTTGCATCGTAGCAATAAATGTATAGAAATTCGAAGCCTAAATTTTAAATAGTCAGCTTAAAAATTGCACAGCTCGAAATTGGAAAACTTGAAAGTTTAACCTCTTAGGAACGACGCGCCACTATAGTGGCTTTCGCGAATGTCATATTATATTACGACGCGCCACTATAATTTCTCACTCTAGTGACTCACTCGCTCACCGTTTGGACTAACTGATCGTTTTCATATGTACATATGTCTCGTTTCACACTTTCTTTGCCTTCACATCGTTTTACAACAGTGCTAACAATATACAGACAGAATATACAGTCTTAGTTTTTGATACGCCAGAGTCAGGTACGAATTGTTGCTTTTCGTTTAAACAACTATACCATTTGCTCTTAATATACCAAATGCAGCCTCGCGCAAAATTCAGCCGTGCCTAAGAGGTTAATAAAGCTTGGAATATGCATAGCTTGAAATCCGTAAACTTGGAAATTTAAAGCTTCCTGTGCTTGGAATTCGAAAGTCTAAAACTGCAAATGCTTGGAAATGGCTACTATTATATTAGCACCGGGATAATAATATAATAGTAGTTAATTATAAAGTGTAGTAGTAGAAATGCGTAGCTTTGGGACGTAAGAGCGTAGTAAAGTGGGAAGATGATAACCTTGGACGTGTAAACGGAAGGTTTTTGGTATCTGTTGAGGATGGTGTTGCTGCTGAGGCCACGATGCCAGTCGACGAAGTCGTTTCGACAGTCCCATATAAAGTCGGGCGATTTGTGGCGTAATAACGCGAAAATTACCGCTTTCTCGTTTAAAGTACCGTCCGGTTGGGTCAAATCGCCCAGCGATCTTGCTTCTAAGCTCGCCACGCTACCTACAAATCCAATAAACGTTTTGGCAACGAAAAATTGCCTCCCACCCGAATCGATATTAACAATAACGTTCTACGAGTCGTAAATAGAAATTAAAATTCCTAGACTGTTGCTGTTTATGCAAATACACGTGTTCGCGAATAACACTGAACCGAGTAGACATAAATAAATAAAATAAAACGGGTTGCTTCAGCCTGCGAATATAATCGTAATAATTTCACGTATTTTCGTGCAACTTTTTGCGCATTTAAATTTTACACGAACGCGTAAATATCGCTAATAAATTCCACTGCACGGTAATCATTTTTTATGCATATTTTTTGTTTCACTCTTTGCACAAATGTATCGCGGGCAAATATAGTTTATACGCGTGTATTTATTCGAAATTTTGCGCGGAAATACGGTGTCGATGTGTGCGAAGAAAAAAAATTGCAATATATATTTTGCAGTTATCTTTTTCGATAAATATTACCGGTAATCAACTAACAAACATCTGCAATGAGAAATAAAATTTCTGTTTGGATTCGATTTATTATATTTGCTCTTCATCCAGGCGAAAGCGTAAATATGCTTTTCTAATGAAAACACGGGGTTACAAACATTCGTAGGCGAATGATAAATTTTGCAACGGCAAAAGTAAAATTCTACAGGCGAACGTTTAATTTTGGACGGCTGCGAATTATTGCGAAAGGAATGATGAATGATTTATTCGACTAAATTTATTAATTATACTAGGAATTTAATTTGCAATAAATTGTTTGCGTTATCGTAAAATTTGTTACGCAAATGTCGCATTAATGTTTAATATTTGACACGTGAATACGTAAATGTTATTACGTTAACGTAAAATTGATATAAATTTGGCGGCAAATTGAATGCTCATTTCACGAAGTACGTTTGCAATTTATTTTACATCTTTGGCGTGGACGATTCGTCAACGTTTAGACG
This sequence comes from Eucera pruinosa, assembly GCA_028830335.1. Lineage (NCBI taxonomy): Eukaryota > Metazoa > Arthropoda > Insecta > Hymenoptera > Apidae > Eucera > Eucera pruinosa. The sequence continues at coordinate 3,362,190 of JAMYCR010000001.1, read as the reverse complement.
GTCAATTTTTTAATCAAGGGGAGTAAAATAATGCGAAGAAAAAGATTTAATTAAGGAAACCGAAGGAAGCTAACCGTAAGGTAGAGTTCTCGTTTTTGTTGCTTCGTATTTCTGCACCCAACCTCTTTTCTCCAGGGCTTCCTTCAATTTCGGTAACTCGCCGCGTATCAAAAATATTTTGTGCCTCTGGAAAACGAGTAGCGCCGCTTTTTAAACCATCTTAAAGCTGCTGCAACCGTTATTAGAAGACTACGGATCTTTATGCAAATTTGTATTAGCTAAAGTGTTCGGATACGAGTATAAATTACTTTCACCTTTCGGACGTTAATTATGTATTGCAATATTGCGTTACTGTAAAGTATACTTTGCTTCGAATATTTTTTAAACGTTTTGCACATCCAAATGTGCAACGCGTGCATAAAAATTCCTAGTCTGATCGTTGGTTGCTATTTTATTTAAGCTTGCTTTGTCGTTTAGTAATATCTATTAATTACAAAATACATACATATATATATATATATATATATATGTATTATATTATACGTATTAAATAAGTATCTCTAATATATATATATTAAATATACATTTGGTCGTAACGTACATTCGTCCCGCTTTATTAGCACTTTTAAAATCACATATTTGTTAATTTAGAAGTAACTTTAATCGTTTATGTATGTTGCACTAATTAATGACATCTTTCCATATTTTTGATACCTGAAGCATTCCTGTCTTGTCTTTCTGGGACTTGAAAACTGTCTTGGAAAACGAAGCGAATTTATGTTACAACCCAATATAATTCGTGTGTATATCTATATAGATAGCATTCCTGTCTTGTTGTCTTTCTGGGACTTAAAAACTGTCTTGGAAAACGAAGCGAATTTATGTTACAACCCAATATAATGTACGTGTATATCTATATAGATAGCATTCCTGTCTTGTTGTCTTTCTGGGACTTGAAAACTGTCTTGGAAAACGAAGCGAATTTATGTTACAACCCAATATAATGCGCGTGTATATCTATATAGATAGCATTCCTGTCTTGTTGTCTTTCTGGGACTTGAAAACTGTCTTGGAAAACGAAGCGAATTTATGTTACAACCCAATATAGTGTGTGTGTATATCTATGTCTATATATCTATGTCTATATATCTATATCTATATATCTATATCTATATATCTATATATCTATATCTATATATCTATATCTATATATCTATATATCTATATCTATATATCTATATCTATATATCTATATCTATATATCTATATCTATATATCTATATATCTATATCTATATATCTATATATCTATATCTATATATGTATATAGATATACACACATTATATTGGGTTGTAACATAAATTCGCTTCGTTTTCCAAGACAATTTTCAATTCCCAGAAAGACAACAAGACAGGAATGCTTCAGGTATCAAAAACATGGAAAGATGTCATTTTATATATATATATATATATATATATATATATATATATATATATATATGTATATGAAAACATTAGTCTACTTAACCCCTTGCCAGATAACGAGTTACACTTGTAATGAATATTATAATTCAAGTAAAACGAAAACAAACAGCGCATCTATAATAAAGTATAGTTTCAATAGCACGTTTTGTTCCTATATTTAAGCTAGGGAATTCGCGAATCCAAATTAATTACAATATTTCAACGTCACGTATTTGTCACGGTATTAAAGTAACAAGTAGCTAACGTTACAAGATATAATCTCTGAAAAATTCGTAGGGCAAGTGGTTAAAGAAAATCAACCTGTAAAAAATGAATAAAAAAGAAGAAGAAGAATCTTGCTCGAAATAATCACATTCCAAGAATGAACGCGTGTAATCTAGGACGAGTTTAACTTTCGACGTATCGATACGTCATCGTTTGGTAAATTAATCAATTTGCTTTCGAAATTACCAGGTGGCGTGGCAAAAGAAGAAGATAATAACTAATTTGGAATCGTTTCGTTCAGAAAACTGTTTGTCGATCTTAATATTTTATATCGTTGAAACTGATTATTTTACGTTGTTGATCTGTTTACTTTGATAGCTCTGCCAACTTTCGTTTTAATCGTCTGATAACGTTCCTTTCTGGTCCAGTGAGCTTTGCAGCAATCGCCGTCTTTGATTACGACACGTCTGTAGTCGTCTATGCCGTCTGTATCGTGCTTGTCGAAGATCTCCCGAGGGCAACAGGAACACGTGTCGATGTACGATTTAGGGAATGCACCGCAGTCAAGCTGCGGCAGGCTGTTGACAGCGTTGATCTCGTTGTCGTCGGCGTCGGCAATTGGCCATTTCGAGTTCATTTTCGTCCAGTCTACCCGATTGTACGGATTCATCGGACTTTCCTTCTTTTCGGGGCCGATCAAAGGAGTCAATTTGCAGTTGGAATGGCTCGCTTTATCTTCGCCGGTGCGCTCCGTGCTCGTCGAATCTTTCGCGGTCTTAACGTCCCTTGACCGATCGAGGTGAAACGTTCTAATTTATTACGCGATACTCGCTCAGTCTTTCTTTTTCAGCTCCACTTTTCTAGTCGACGATTAAGTAGCCGAGTTTAAGTCGGATAGTTTAATTCGATCTGATTTAATCTTTGCTCGTATTACGGGGGCGTAAAATTAGGCGGGTCGAGAAACGAAAATTGGGACGGGGATTATTGCGCGAACGAGTCAAATTAAAGCGTAGAGGATTTTTGGGCTTTTAACCCTTTGGCTTAGGAATAATTCAAAGCGTAACCGCTGAAATTTTTTCTATTTTTTTTTTATTATAACATTGTATCGAATGCAAAACGCAATTGTTACCTAGTTAACTTCTCAATCTCGCGATGTTCCAAATTGAAATGAAAGAAATTAAAATTTCTCACTAAATACGGCATGTTTTTGTTGTAATTGGTCTTGTAGGTTAAACCACGAGTGTAGCTCGTTGTTCTAAGCCAAAGGGTTAAGAAAGAGAAGAGCGATTGGTTTTGGAAATGGGAATTAGGACAAGGATTATTCTAAACCGATTAAATTCAAGCATAGAGAATTTTTCGTTTCTTTTTTTAAGATAGAGAGAAACGATTGGTCTCAGAAATTAGATACAGGACAAGAATTGTGGTGAACGCGTTAAATTCAATCATAGAGAATTTTTCGTTTCTTCAAAAATAGAGAAAAGCGATCGGTCTCAGAAATTAGATTTAAAACAAGAATGATTGCGAAAGGGTTAAATTAAAGCGTAGAGGATTTTTGGCTTTTTAAGAAAGAGAAAAAAGATTGGTTTTGAAAATAAGAATAAGAACAAGAATTATTGATAAGTAGTTAAATTAAAGCACAGCGAATTTTTGGCGCTTCTAAAAAAAAGAGAAAAGCGATTGATTTAAAAAATTGGGAATTGAGACAAGAATTATTGCAAAGGAGTCAAATTAAAGCGTAGAGGATTTTTGGCTTCTTAAGAAAGAGAAAAAAGATTGGTTTTGAAAATGAGAATTAGAACAAGAATTATTGATAAGTAGTTAAATTAAAGCACAGCGAATCTTTGGCGCTTCTAAAAAAGAAAAAAGCGATTGATTTAAAAAATTGGGAATTGGAACGAGAATGATTGTGAAGGAGTCAAATTAAAGCGTAGAGGATTTTTGGCTTCTTAAGAAAGAGAAAAAAGATTGGTTTTGAAAATGAGAATTAGAACATGAATTATTGATAAGTAGTTAAATTAAAGCACAGCGAATTTTTGGCTCTTCTAAAGAAAAGAGAAAAGCGATTGATTTAAAAAATTGCGAATTGGGGCAAGAATTATTGCGAAAGGGTTGAATTAAAGCACAGCAAAGTTATGGTTTTCTTTCTTTTAAAAATAAGAAAGGCGATTGCTCCAAAAATGTTAATAGGGTTAAATCGATGCAGAGAATTTTTGAAATAATTCTTTAAAACATTATTAGGGCCAAGAACAGTGAAAGGGTTAAATAGTTTTTTCGAAAGAACGCACGTACCTCAAATCAAGCGGTAAATCCATAGTTTCGTGATGAATCGAGAGAGTTATTTTAGGTCAATTCCTGAATAAATTGTACAACTTTATTTAATATTATTTGCTATTTAAATTATATCATAGACGGCGTAGTAAACTTTCGTTAAGCAGCTAATACATACAGTTACTCGCAAAATTGAGCGTCCACTAAATTGTAATCCACAAATTGTGTAATTCGTGTAGTCCAGAAAGTGTAATCCACGCAAATTGAAATTCAAAATGATCAATTATACGTTTACGAATGGAGAAGATTTAAAAATGAAATTACAAGAAGAAGGCGGACAATATTTCACCTTCTTTATACAAAATTAAGTAATTTTATGCCACGAGGATTAACGGTGGTTAACGAAATAGTAATCTACGTGTATCATATCTCTATAATAGTGAAAATATCGATGAGTGCGTCCACGTTTGTATCAGCGAAAAAGTTATACATTTACGTTTTCTATTAAGTACGTATAAATAACTTATTTTCGCTCAGGAATCTTGTACGTACTGTCCGTTAAAATATGCGAATGAAATACATATATATCGTGTGTTTCTACTTTTCAACACGCGCGTGTATATTCAGTATATTTTAGCTATTTTTCATCGGCAACATAGGTGTACGCTCAATTTTGCGATCAACTGTAGATTAACTCGTTTGCATCATTAGCGTGTACACACTTATACGAATAATCATTTGGAATATTATCACGCTGTAGAAAACAATTAGCCTAGATTGTTCTCGTTTTTATCAACATACATATATGCAAATATATGTGCGCAACAATTTCTTCGTGGCTTTTCTTCATCTTATATAAATACTTTCTTTTATTACGGAGCACTGGATTCTTATCACGAAGTAATCGATGCATAATATGCGTATACGTTTGTGGCGGCTCTCCTGCACCCACCACTAGAGGGACATACAAAATAGGACATTCTCGAAAGTACTCGCTCCAACTACCTCGTCCATATATATACCGCCTTTAACCTTCCTTCCAATATCCCAACGTCTAAGGCAGGGCCTGCTAGGTAGCCGCACTGATGAGTCCACTAGCAGGCCCAGCACGAAACGCCGCAACACCCTTCCTTTTCCTATTCTATCCCCTCTCTACAGCTCCACACTTCCAATATCCCAACGTCTAAGGCAGGGCCTGCTAAGTAGCCGCACTGATGAGTCCACTAGCAGGCCCAGGACGAAACTCAACACCCTTCCTTTTTCCTACCCTATCCCCTCTCTACAGCTCCACACTTCCAATATCCCAACGTCTAAGGCAGGGCCTGCTAGGTAGCCGCACTGATGAGTCTACTAGCAGCAGGCCCAGCACGAAACGCAATACCCTTCCTTTTTCTTACCCTATCCCCTCTCTACAGGTCCACACTTCCAATATCCCAACGTCTAAGGCAGGGCCTGCTAGGTAGCCGCACTGATGAGTCCACTAGCAGGCCCAGCACGAAACGCAATACCCTTCCTTTTTCCTACCCTATCCCCTCTCTACAGCTCCACACTTCCAATATCCCAACGGCTAAGGCAGGGCCTGCTAGGTAGCCGCACTGATGAGTCCACTAGCAGGCCCAGCACGAAACGCAACATCCTTCCTTTTCCTATTCTATCCCCTCTCTACAGCTCCACACGTTGTTTATTTTCATTTCTATCGCTTACGAATCACTGAAATATTAATTTCATAATACAAATATAATCCTCTCGCTACAAAAGCTCGAAATTCGAATGTTTCTCTGATGTACAGATGAGGATAATTTTTATTCGTTTAGAAATAGCGTAAGGGTAAATAAAGGGTTATCCAAAAGTAACTTTTTAGTATTTTGAATGAGAATATCTCTCAAACGCCACGTTTGTTAGTAAAATAGAGGTGCAAAAAATAAAAATTGAAACGGGAACGAACGAAGATAATAGAAATAAAAAACAAATTAGAAAAGGGTAAGGCAGAAAGGGAAAGAAAAGAAGTGAAGGTAAGTGTTCCTGTAGTTTATTTTGGATAACGCTATATTTCAATACTTGGTGTTATTGATTAAATTGTAAACGAGTACGACGAACAATTTAATTATTATTGCCACGTGAAGCAAAGTACAGTCGTGTTTTAACGAACACGATGGCCCAGCTTTTGCGACGTATATATTCGTCCTTCGTAGCGAAAGGGATAACATATAATAATAATAATAATAATAATAATATAAAGTATTAAATTGCTAATATTTCCCGCAACATTTATACTGAAATTTGATAAGAAGAAAGTTCAGCGATAACCGAATAGCTTTCTTTCTTTGGCGCGATGCAAACGAGCTAAAATCTCAGGTTGGAAATATTTTGTTGGCGTTTTCGGAGTTTAAAGGGCGAATAAAGAGTGGAAGCGAGAAAGGGTAAATCGATCAATCTACTTGTTTAACCCGACCGCTTTATTGTCTGGCAAGCTTAATCGCCTAAGTAATTAACCTTTTATGCAAGGAACTTTGGAGAAGCTGCTTTTTGCCCTTATCAAAGAACCATATTAATTTAACACTGACTTTATGTAGACCCCTTTTTGATTCACAAAAGAAGCCCATGACTAAATTACTGTAAACAAGTTGCACCGTTATCTTTCAAAGCTTCCACGCTAATTTCTATTAAATTCCGAGGCGTTTTTCTTTCGTTCGCCTACCCAACGAATAATTATGAAGCTTTATATACTTGCCATATTTATTCTCATTTCTCGCAACCATGACGATCAATTCCCAAAGTTTCATCGTTCGCATCTGTCTTGCTTTCAACTTTGAAAATACTTCGCGATACTCGGCGTGGAAATTTGTTCTTTCGTTTCTCCTACGAACTGCGTGAATTCGTTGCGCGGCGGAAATTTCGCGAAACTTTCATCGATTCGCAACGTTCGACCAAAGGTTTCCTCATTGATGTCTTTGAATCGCGACGCCGTGACTTGGAACTCGAGCAGAGTCTTTGCTTAAATCGCAGCCAATAAGGTTTAACTCGGAAAATTTATTTCATGGTTCTTCTATTCCGAACGGTTTTTTTGGGGGGGGATTGCTGCTATCTGCGGAGATTTGTTTACGTGTCAAATGTCGGACATGTTGCTTCTTATCGATCTTCCGCTGTTCCTTTTTGAACCTTTGCGATTTGATGGCGCTGCAGTGGGCTCCAAGTAAAACTCGGGCATTTATAATTTTGGGATTTAGGAAACGATTCATTAGCGTTTACATTTCTAAGCTTTTGGATTTCTAAGCGTTTAAGTTTCCAAGATTTTTAATTCCTAAGTGCTTGAATTTCGAAGCTTTTGAATTTCTAAACTTTTGGATTTCTAAGCGTTTAAATTCCCAAGATTTTGAATTTCTAAGCTTTTGAATTTCTAAGCGTTTAAATTTCCAAGATTCTGAATTCCTAAATGCTTAAATTTCTAAGCTTTTGGATTCCTAAGCTTTGGTATTTCGAAGCTTTTGGATTCCTAAGCGTTTAAATTTCTAAGCTTCTGAATTCCTAAGCGTTCAAATTTCCAAGCTTTTGAATTCCTAAGCATTTAAATTTCTAAGCTTTTGAATTCCTAAGCGTTTAAATTTCCAAGATTTTGAATTCCTAAATGCTTAAATTTCTCAGCTTTTGGATTCCTAAGCTTTGGTATATCGAAGCTTTTGGATTCCTAAGCGTTTAAATTTCCAAGATTTGGATTCCTAAGCGCTTAAATTTCCAAGCTTTCGAATTCCTATGCGTTTAAATACCTAAGCGTTTAAATTCCTAAGTGCTTAAATTTCCAAGCTTTTGAATTCCTAAGCGTTAAAATTTCCAAGCTTTTGAATTCCAAAGCGTTTACATTTCCAAGCTTTCGAATTCCTAAGCGTTTAAATTTCCAAAATTTGGATACCTAAGCGTTTAAATTTCTAAGCTTCTGAATTCCTAAGCGTTTAAATTTCTTTTCTCTATTCATTGTCAGTCGAAAAAAATTAGTTGCAACGATTAATTAAAGGTAGCTTTATTTATCTAACCCACAGTTTCACGAGTGTAAATACATATATGTTTATTTCTAGAAGCTTCAAATACATATAGGAAAACGATATAAATGGTATTTGCGAGTATCGATACACATTCAATACTGTGAAATATATCCTACATAGATATCGTCGTTGTTGCAGCAAAATTCAGTGCGTCCACGCTATAAACACGCTTCGATAAGCTTAGCGTGTTTCTCGTTAAAACGTGCTAACAATAGAATCACTTTTCGTTTAATCATTTTTCGGAATACAATTAAAGTAATTCGAATAAAACATTACCAATGTACCTATCGCAATAAGTGAATGTTTTATTTAATATAACCTTCTCTTTTCGAAGTGAAAACTTCTTTAGGCGCGTTCATTTATTGATATATTTACGTTATCGTTCATTTTATTTTACCAAATAGTTTACGTACGAATGTAAACCGGAAGCCATCTGAAACCGAAAGCTACTTTTATTCGACTTAATGTAAGATTGCGACGGTTAGATAGTCGAAATTGTAGAATACCGGCAATATTCGCTCTCGCTAGCGTTTCGGTGACGATTCACTCCTAGAGGCACCACGTTGTTACGAAGTAAAGAGAACTCTCGAACACTTTTACTACGAAACGTTTCATTCGGAATAGACTTTTACAGTCGCGAAAGAATACACGTACACTACGGTCGCTCGCAAGTTGTCACTAAGTTACTAGCGAAGCTAGTCGCTGTTATAATCGTCTCGCGAGCCCTAATGCATGAAGTTTATATAGTGGAATCAGGGTGTGGCCTATTTATCCCTGAATTACCATATAAGGGCATTTCTTACGGCGCTGGAAAGATGTGGTGGAAAAGGCCCAACGATTTTGGGACTAGGTGCAACGTGCACCCTTATCTTGGTAGGCGCCAAGATATCGCGGCCTCCTGGAGCTGCAGGAGCTGCAAGAATTGTTCAAGTGGCCTTTGTAGTCCTAAAATGCTTTTAAAAACATCGCAACGGTCGCGGTCGCGCACCCACATTAATACAATTTTTTTTCTGTTCTTTATTCTTTATGTAATTTATTAGGATTAAGTTAAATAAATGAAAGGAAAATGAATACCATATATGATCTCGCAGCAAAACGACGAACCTCAAAATAATGCGCACCCTTCGTTCGACTCAGAATACTGTGTTCAAGCAGTCGCCATTCGATAAGTATAAACACGACGAAGAGGATCGGCGGGATTAAAGATCGAGATGGAAATCACGGAATGGAAACGTCTGTGGGATTTCTTGGGCCGGTCCACTTAACCTTCTTAACTTTAATCAATATATTTCAGACGGTTCTTGCATAATTAAAATAATGGAAGGTCTAATAGAGAGGAGGTTCTATGCGAATAAGGACGTAATTGTGGACGGAAAGTTTAAAAGCATTCCCGGTGCCTTTGGTGATTAGAGAGTGCACTGGGCGCGGTTACTTAGCTAGTTAACTCATTCGCTCGTGCGGCAAGTCGGATCGAAAGCACGTTCCGCTGACACGATTTCAAACCCTCTCCGCTTGCCAGCTTCGCGTTTTCAGTTAAGTATTACGCATTTCTAAATATCGTTCAACCTCTGCCGTACAGCCTATTAGGGCTACGGTTAATGTACACCACGTACCGCCACTTCATTTCAACTTTATTCACTTACTGTAACGATTATTTGTAACTATTGGAAATGGTTATGGTTTTCTTTTTTAAATGAAATAGCAATTATTTTATATAGTGCTCTCTTTATTTAGATCGGAAGGTATATCCTTCTGACTCTGCTCTTTTGAGTTTACTAACTACAGCAACGCCCGAAATCATCTTCTTGCCCACTTAGGTCTCCGGCCCTCGGTCGCGCAGTGTAAGCACTCTTTATCTACGTTTGTATATTTCAATATACAAACGGCCCCGACTGGAATGCGAGCCAGTACAGTTCTTAGATTTATTTTTTGTATACATGCGAAATGTATAAATCCAACAGTAACTATTTTAGAACGACGTTAACGTAAAGATCGTTCCAGTTTCTCGTCGCAATATCGTTCAACGGATCTCTTTTATTTATGAACATTTTTTTTCATATGTTCAATATAATTAATAAATTCATTACTACGTAATTGAAAATGTACAACAAAGTCCAATGTCCTTCGTACTGTTCCTTGAAAACTTTTCGTTTAACTTAAGTAAGTTAATATTATGAACACTAAGAAAGGAAACAGTGGTTTTCTGTCACATTCGCCGTTACGAGTTGGGAATTATATAAACTCGCCGGTTAATTTGATGAATATTCAAGAATTCATCACATTTACCAACCTTAGTGGTGATTATATATAATATACCGGTAATTATACATAATCACCGGATGAATCACATTTACCGTAACATATATTAACCCCTTGCACTACGATTATTTTCTAACCTATGTACGTTAGTATTAGCTGGTTACTGTTTTTATATCATTTAACTTGCAAATTATTTAAATATCGTTGGCAATATTTACTTAAGAACCTCCAACCTTGCAAGACCAAGCTAAAATTTGAATTTAAATTAAAGTCCACTCTCGGTACTATCTGGTTTTGTTGAATCTAAGCCATAATTCATAGAACGAGTGTAACTCGTTATTGTAGGCCAAGGGGTTAATAAACGCCTTTAACCTTCCTTCCAATACCCCAACGTCTAAGGCAGGGCCTGCTAGGTTCCCTTTTACTGATGAGTCCACTAGCAGACCCAGGACGAAACGCAACACCCTCCCTTTTTCCTATCCCCCCTCTATAGCTCCACAAACCCATTGCAGTACTAATTTTCCACTTGTTAAAAAATTTCACCTAGCTATTCACTGCTTGTACACCGTGTGTCATCAAATATCTTCCAATATTGCACTGTCGAGTTGAAGGAATGATTGAGTATCCACGACAAGCATGTTTGCAAGAGTTTTATTAATATAAGCACAAGTTCCTCGTCGGTCGGAGGCAAGGTAGATAATTGCTTGTATCGCGCCTTTCCGCCGTATCTATTTTCGCCTCCGGAAAGGCGTTACCCCTTAGCGACTTCGAGGGTGGAGCTACTTCCCTTCTCCGAAGTCGCCTCGATTCTTGGCAGGGGAAAAATCATAATTTTCTGATGCGGAGTTTTCTTTTTCGGTCCGCGCTGACCGTGCGGACGGACAAGCCGTAACGGAACACGACTGGCAGCGTTTATGGTAGAGTAGCTTATTCAGCTACGCACGTGAAAACAGTATAAAATATTTTCGCCGACTTACAGACTTTAGGGTAGGCTTAATTGCCTATACCCAAACATCTGTAAGCGGACAATGCTATTTTCTACCAACGCTGCGAGCCACGTACCGCTACAGCACCTAATTTAACAATTACCCCACCTAAATAGTCCCCAATCTTACAGCTTGGTACACATACGATACAAGAATACTGCCGATCGTCGATTCGAAAATTCGGTATTAATTCCAAGTGAAAACCGCGCGCGATCGATCGGAGCTTTAGCGATTTTATCGGACAAAGGTTGAAAGAAAAAAAGGAAACAAGAGGCGAATGACGGCAAATATGTATTATGAAACGCAGGTAGTGGACGGATTCGTATTTTATAACATTTTAACAAGCGATAAAGTTTCATGAAAATTTCCCGAATAATTATCTTATATTGCGTTTTATATTAATGCCCGTCGCGATAATATTTTGCATATTAAAAGGGAAACGTACGCAGGAGAGCTGGCGGGAGTGTTTTAACGTTCGAAATTTCCCGTGGCAAAAATGCGAAAAGCCGAGCGACGCGATATATGGCGCGGGAAATCGTCCGATATTGAATTCAGCTGGATATTAATAGGGCCGAAGCGAAACGTTAGATAAATGCGTGCAATTTATGAACACTTAGCAATCGAACGCGTCGACGCTCGCGATCAAAATGAATACGTAATACGGTACACGCGTAAAAAACGGTTCTCCCGTTCCCGCATTTTTCGCACGAGCGTGAAAATATATCGCGGATCGTTCGCAACAGCATTTCCGCTGCCGAGTATCGGGTTAATGTTTTTATTCAACTTTTTGTCCATTCGGACGATTGACAACGCGAGCAACGAGTTTTCGAGTCTCTGCATTTTTCAAGCCTCTCGATTTCCAAACTTTCGAATTGCAAAATTTAACAGTGCAAACCATTAAATTTTTAAGGTTTCGAATTCCGAGCTTTGGGATTTTAAATGCGTCGAATTTCTAAGCTTTGGGATTTTAAGTGCGTCGAATTTCTAAGCTTTGAGATCCGAAGCCGTGAAATTTCGCCAAGCTCTCAAATTTCCAGCGCTTCGAATTGCCAAGATTACGAATTTCCAAGCCTATAAATTTCCGAGCTATCGAGTCCCAAGCCATGAAATTCCAAAAGGCTTTCAATCTCCGCGCATCGGAGTTCGCAAGCTTTCACAAATTTCCAAGCTTTGTTATTCGACTGAAATTTGCAAAAGCAACGCGCATTAAAGGTTTACAATTGCTTTCGTGGTATAGGAGAGCGCTATCGCGCAATGTGTAGCAGTCGCAGGTGTGTAAACGAAGAATAGTACAATATACAAACAGGATCAACTGGAGTACTTCAAAAATATCTGTGTACCGATAAAAATGCTATCGAACAAACATGCGTCTCCGCGTCCTTCAACAATGCGCAACAGAGTATAAAAAGTTTTTTCTTTTTTTTTTTCGTGCCGATGAACTCTTTCTCTTTTTTCTTTTTTACGTGTAACAAATTTTTCCGGGAAGAGCAGAATAGAAGTTTGTTTGGAGTATTCCCAGTAACGTTTATGTTTATCCGTTCCTCCATTCGGCGGATTATTTGTCGCAGCACAAGAGCTTACGAACGCAAAAGCTGCGCTACGTCTTTCATCGATGCGAACATTCGAGGAAATAATAATTCCGAACATATTCGGATCCGTGTCCCAGATATTAAACAAATTCTTTGCGATAAATTTCATTTAAGTTCATTAATATTAGGTTTACGGACGTTACGCGCATAATGTGACATGCTTTCGGATAAATACGTAAACTTCATATAAATATTCAAACGTAGAAGGCTGATATTGGTAATGGGTGAATAATAACACACAAGTCTTTTTATATTTTATATTGTGTGCCTTTATTACTTTACGGAGCGGAGGGATGTCTTGACTCTATCGATACTAAATAAGAAGTGAGGAGACGCTCAGACCCCAAAAGGAAAATTTGTTTCCACTTAAGAAAAGAGAAAGACCATGCCTGCACCGTGTTTATTACCCGGGCCTTCACGGACAAAACAGTCTCAGGCCCTTAGACCTGATGGCGCCGGTACGGTTTTCTTAGGCAGTCAATACACAGTGTTTCTCATTGTCGATTTAGTTTTGAAACAATTATTGGCTAATAATTCGACAGCTGAGGATGAAGAGAATCACGTAGAATACATATTCATACCATTGTATTAATTAAAGTTAACACATAGCACTGATAAAATAATATTTATGGTCTGTATAATTTTAGGTATGAAATCTGAACGGCGTCAACGTGACGAGTTCCGTAAACCTAATGTTAATTTCGATTAAATTCGATTGAGTTCGGATGAAACGTTTGTAAGATCGCTCGAACGATTTGGGAGAAAACGCGTCATCTATACTCATTTTTAAATCACTGTAGTAGTGTAAATATACCACGTACTACCACTTTAATGTTCGCGCTTCAAGTAACTTTCGTTAACTATTTTAGAACGTCGTTAACATAGAAATTGTTCCAGTTTCTCGTCATAATATTGTTCAACCGCTCCTTTATTTACGAACGTTTGAAATTAAATTTAAATTTCATATGAACAAGATTCGGGTTATAGAGAGTTAAATGGTTTTCTAAAAGTCTTCCTCCATAGTTGTTCCTCTAAACTTTGTTAAAAGTGTTTCCCAACCTTTTTTGTGCCATCCCCAACCTAAGCCTCTTTAAAATTCTTATGCCCCCTATGTAACATGTACATCATTTTTAATTTTCAAAAATCGAATTGTTCGCTGATGAAACTTAAATGATAGGTTTTAAGAAGAAATCATTAGGACATAGTTGAGGAAACGGGGTAAGTAAATATTCAAATTCATTTTTTAAAGTTAACGCGCGCATTACCAACGGCTGTACGATACTTATCCTGACTATTATAAAGCTTTTACTTAATCGTGTGCTTGGGAGGAAGAAACCGTGAGAAAGTTTGCGTAGAAGTTTCTCCTCTATAAACTAGTTTTGCACGGTAGAAACTTTAGCCTGACTACTTATCGTATCGTGTAAATGGTAAACAGTGTAAACAACTGATGGATTATTGTGTAGTAGCGACTCGTACGAATTCATCGTGTCGAAGCAATCTTCATTCGAGAGAAAAAATAACAGTATAGACTAAATCAGTAACGTACAATTACTGTTCCCATAACTGCCACTTGAATTCGTTTTATTGGTAGCAAAGTAACGTACAAAGAATCGTTGTAAGAATTGTTGTAGATTTTCAATTACGTAGTAATGAATTTATTATATATTGAACGTATAAAGGAAATGTTCATAAATAAAGGAGCGGTTGAACGATATCATTGCACCAAATTGGAACGATCTTTACGTTAACGACGTTCTAAAATAGTTAAATAAAGTTGTTGCGTCCTACATTAGGTTTGGATTCTTAGAGTCATACCTCGCAACCAAAGATACCTATTTGCAACCCAACCACCGTGATTCAGGGTATACCTGCACCGCCCGCGCACCCTCGGTAGAAGGGAAGCGCTGACCAGCTCCCCTTCCTACAATATTCTAAATGATTCTGATTGGTCACTAGATGGCTACAACTTGTGTATAAATAGCGTGACAATTCTGCAAATAAAGCATTAACCAACAAGACATTGACGCTGTCGCTCAAGCGCTTGACACCTGAGACAAGCTGTTACAACAACTGCTTCACCCAAATTCCAACCCTCGCTGCGCAAGGCGAATTATCAAAAAAAGAACGGGAAGGTATCGAGAGCGACACACCGATCTCGCACCTAGACCACCTCAAACAAAAGTTACCCACCCTAGTTAATTTATTATACATTAAAGTTACCCACCATAGTTAATTTATTATACATTAAAGTTACCCACCCTAATTAATTTATTATACATTAAAGTTGTCTACCCTAAATGGAACCTGTTTTCACGATAACTTTATTACTTTTCGTAGTACACTTTTTCACTAGCTAATTTTCCTCGTGTTTTATACAGATTCACGATTAGGTTTCACATTTGTACAATAACACTCTGCTCTAGAAAAATTTTAGCGTTTGTAGCTAACTTTATATCGCTGTGTTTGACCGGAAACTTTTCGGAGTAGTATTTCAATTACGTGGACTCTGCAAATGTCTATCTTTTTGTTTCTTTCATACAAGTATACCCAATTAAAAAAATTGCAGAATGTACGCAATGTATAAAATACTAGAAAATATCCTATTTTAAGTTTTAAGTTGCTGTACTTATTTGTAAGCTGAACGAAATCTCTATTGAAGCTCCATTTCGTTGATTGTGCTTCTAGAAATACGAATTTGCGTAAACGTCGCAGTCTAGTTATCTTCGTTAATACCTCGTTAGTGATTTTCGGCGTTAAATATTAAAACGCGCATTAATGTACGCGAAATATATTTAAAATTAAACTTCGCGTCGCACTGGTCCCGTGAATTATAGCGTGCAACGTTTTCCCATCCATCAAACAATTTATCTGCTAAACATTTATTTAGATGATCGGGAAATTTGTTGACAGGGGAGAAAAAAAATATTCGATATTGGTTATCAATTTGCGTGGAGTCGTTGGAAGAATATTTTAATAACAGAAGTGAAAAATTCTGCAGCGGCGTAATAAATAAATTGCTGGACAGGTGGAAAACAGCCATAAATAACGACGCATATGATATCGAGGATTAATTCATCAAAATTCCAGTTAAAGAGTTAAAAAATAACGGCTCGGTTGTAGCAGAAAAATGGGAGAATTTTCCGGTAAACTGGCTACGATAAATAACTCACGATCAGATTATGTAAACGCCTACATATCGTTCGTATCGAACCAACCCAAGGTTGATCAAATTTAAATAGAACTTAACCCGAATTTAATGAAACAAAACTGAATTGAGCCTAATTTCGAGGACATTTTCGAATTGTCCCCCTTAATAATCAACGTGTCCCCCCGTGGGGCGTTGACCCCACGTTTGGAAACACTGCTTTAGAATGTTACAATACAAGCTTCACTAATTGTTAGTATATTACACGCGTAGTCAGCTCGATACAAAAGGCAACGATTAAAATAGTAATCAATATCTGACCTGGTAAAAATTTCTTCATTATCGTAAACTGTCCCGTGACAAAGGAACGATTTGGCGCAAAGCAATAGGAGCGAGAGGACGATCTCCTTTCGATGGGAATAAAAGTGGCGGAAGTTTTTGGGGGCGGGGGGAGTGAAGAGCGGGCGAAACGAGGCCGCGGCCACCTCGCCAGAGCAGCAGAACGCCATCAACTTAACCGACAAACTTCGTAACTTGTTTCTTCTCGTTGAAAATGCATCGTGTAAGATCTACACAGACACCGGGATACACAAAGTGCGAAAGTACTGCAGCGTTTTCAAACAAGATTACCTTGTAATAAGATTTATACAACTGCGAGTCTATTCCCCGCGTTCCGGGAAGCTCTTATTTCGCAAGCTGCGCCGCGTCGCGTCGCCGCGCAATCTCGTCGAACTAACATTCTGCATAAAATCATCCTCGAGAAACACGCGGCAACATTTTACAGTTTGCTTTTGCGACCATACAATTAAGCGTAAGGGTCTACACTAGTTACTTGCACGTTATCGCGTTCGACCGAAAACATTTTGCCATACTTGGCGCGGTAAATCTTCGTTTACATTTTATTCCGAAGAAAAGAGTGCATCGTTTGTACGCAATTTTGACGGTGAATTCGCGGCAAGCGATTTCGACCGCGTTGGCAGCGATAATGTTAAGTTACCGCAGGCTATGCATAACATTTGCAATGGACGGGGGTTAGTTTGGAACGGAATACGATTCGCGGCTCGTATGAATAGCGATATTCGACTGACGCGAGCGTTTTCGAACGACGCCGAGTAGTATAAGGCGAAACTTTATAGCATTATGATCCTGTGTAATGGAATTATTGGATTATCCTCGCGTCTATTTGAGGGTGGTTCGGCGGCTCGATAGAGACGTCTACTAATCGCAGCTGGATGGTAACGCTTTTCGCGCGTGTATCGTCATTTAACAGGGAAACTGGATAAAGGCAATTTGCAAGTCTGTTAATAGTCACCGGACATAAGCACTTCGCCCATTCCTAGTCCTATCGATATCGAATACCGTCATATTTCCTCCTTTAACCCTTCGCTCCGCAATAACGAGTATCTTGCCGTGAGTTACACGCGTTCTACTAGAACGCGTAATATTTTCTTTTGCAACATCAGCAACGGAAAGTATTAGAATTGAGCAATACACATTGGCGAATTTTACACCACAAAGTGCTTTCATTTAATGTATATATTCCCGGAAGGATTACACGGATGGAAAAAGG
The DNA here is from genome assembly GCA_028830335.1 of Eucera pruinosa. Classification (NCBI taxonomy): domain Eukaryota; kingdom Metazoa; phylum Arthropoda; class Insecta; order Hymenoptera; family Apidae; genus Eucera; species Eucera pruinosa. The sequence goes on along the minus strand of JAMYCR010000001.1, from coordinate 3,344,648 downwards.
AACGCGAGTAGAGAAAAGGAACACCTTTACACGTCGCGTTACTAAAACAAGAAAAAAGATATCGCTACCAATCGTTGAAAAATAAAACAAAGAAATATAGGGACAAATTCTTCGATGAACAAGAAGTAACCATATTTTTTTAACTTTTAACGCAGAAACGTAAAAAAACTCGCCAATCATTTGCACGATTAATTTCAACGCTTCTTTGAGACCCATTTTTATTTAGACCGCCTCTCCTATCGACGTCCGCAATCTGAGCGCTCGTAACCAAGGTTCTAAACGTCGAAAAGAATTGTTCTCGAGAGCTACCGTTTTCTAAAATGTCCAATAATTCTTTACACAATTTGCCAATGCGTATTCGAACGGTTGCACATCGCGCACCGTTTCCACGTGCGCGCTATTTTCCGTATGCAGGACGTTACACGCGTAATCAAGCGCGGAAAGTAAAAGAAAAAATTGTCTACAAAGGAGCGGGCGACCATGTTTTGCGAATATTTTTTTTTTCAAAGAGAAACAACACAGCGTATTTACAGATTGCAGCAAGCGAAGAGCACGCATGTTCGCGCCGCGCGTTGTGTATCGCTAAAGGGACCTTTGTGCAATTTAAAGCAAAGTCATGTATTACGTAGATATTTCTTTGAGAACTTATTCCTCTCCTCTTTCTCCGGGAGCCGCTCTACTTTTGCATTCCGTTGCTCTACTTCCGCCCGACATGCACGAATTCAAACACTGCCGATAAAGTTTTCCATTCTACTCGATGCTTCTTGCATCAGGATGGGAAATGCAGGATCGTCGTCGTCGAGCTACACGATGCACGGATCTATCGTTTTAACCAACGGGCTAAAAAACGCATGACTACTTTGTTATTATTATTTGTAGTATCGGGCGAGCCGTAGCGCCTTATGTAGCCGAAAAAGGAAAAAATTCTAAGGGACCCTCTGGAATACGACTTTATGATATCCGGACTGAAGCGAAAGAATAGACAATAAGCTGATTTCTAAAGTGACCCTTGTGTCCCGCATATTGGCTGCAGGCCGGCCTGCTAAACTAACGAAAGAAAAACTAGCGGTTTAAAAATGACTCTACGAATATTTCACCGTATCATAAAGTTGTCCCCTTGCCGTCCTAACACTTTGCGTTGTTCCGATCGCGCGTAGAAGAATCCAAAGATGAAATTTCCCCCCCCAAAAAAAAACCTCGCTTATGGCCTACTTAGTTAGCCCATTTCTAAATGCGCCGCTGGTAGTAGCGAAAGGGTTGGACAATAAAAAAAAAAGAAGCGGTTCTCGTGGAATAAAATGGAAGATTTCGTATTAGCCGTAGAAGGCCGAGTACCCTACTCAGAAATACTTTAGCTGAAGATGCTACTAATGAGAGGAACGATTACATTTCTGTTTGCGAATCGTTGCATCGTTGTTTTCTCCACTTCTTCTTCTTCTCCTCCTTCTCGTTGTCTCCCCGAGCTAGCGTACAAGTGGAAGAAGGCAAAAGTTTCGCGAGAATGTTATTTGCGCGTGGAACACGTGACATCCGAGGCGAAACGCGAAATGGAAAATGGGAAAATGGGAAATGCGAGAAGGTACAATTACAAGAATAATTGCCGTCTCGTTTGTTTTCTCGGTTCTTAAAATGGGATCATTACAAAGTACTGCTTACTTTAGCGGCAGAGAAAGAGAAGGGCAAAGAAGAGGGGAAACAAAGAGAGAGAGAGAGAGAGAGACAAACAGGCGAAGAGTATGTTTTTCTCACGTAATTAGCCACTTCGAGAAAGAAACGACTGCCGGGGCTATAGGAAAGGAAATGGTTCTGTCGGTGAACGCGAAAAGGACGTTTCTACTTGCAAAAAAAAAGGCACAATAATTAACCCCATCCTTCTTTTCGTCCCGCGAACACCTCTCCTTTCGTCAAGCCCTATTCCAGGTTTCAACATTCTACCTTTATTCGGCTTCCAATCCTCTAGAGGCGTTCGTAGAAGCACGAATTTGCATAAACGCATCTACGCTCTACTGCTACTATTCTTCTTCTTCTTCTTCTTTTCTTGTTACTTTGCGGCAAATTCAATGCTAGTTTGTAAAGGGCGAACACAATTTTAACGTTTCGTATAATTCGCAGTTACTTCGAGCGACTATTCTTCACTTAAAAGGTTTCTTCCTTTGAAATACGATAGCACGTTTGCGTTAGAAAAAGACTCGCTGCGCTGGTTAAATGCGCCCCGAATTTATTAAAAATAACGCAACTTCCGGTGGACGATTTGGTACGATTCGGAACCGCGATGGATGATGAAAATTGTATAAACAGAATGGCTAGAGATGCAAACGAATTATGCGACCCTAAAGATTTCTTCGGTGCTCGTTAAACTAATTCATTCATTTTTTACGTCCATTTGATATGTACATCGTCTCAAGCTTTACATAACTACATGTTAAAGCTATACTTTAAAAGAGTTATAGAGCTTGTTAACACTAGGTTCACGGACGTTAAGTGCATAATTTGACAGGCTTCCGGAAAAATACGTACACTGCGTATAAATATTCGAACGTAGAAGCGTGAGGATGAAGAGAATCACGTAGAATACATATTCATACCATTGTATTAATTAAAGTTAACATAAAGTACTTTAAAATAATATTTATTGTCTCTATAATTGTAAGTATGAAATCTGAACGGCGTCAACGTGACGAGTTTGGTAAACCTAGTGTTAATAAAGAATAATAATAATGTAACATAAATTAATTTCCTAATTTGTTAGATGTACAGATTAATTCGATGCTTCTACGTTCGAATTCCTGAAGATTTCATTCGCTTGAATTCGTCGCCTATAGCTGCCATAAGTGCAAACAAACTAAAGTCCTATTTGTTTACAATGTTATCCTGTTTATAGCGGCAATTAAAAAATGACAATTGAACGTGCATTGTTAAATGTACAGATTAATTCGATGCTTCTACGTTCGAATTCCTGAAGATTTCATTCGCTTGAATTCGTCGCCTATAGCTGCCATAAGTGCAAACAAACCAAAGTCCTATTTGTTTACAATGTTATCCTGTTTATAGCGGCAATTAAAAAATGACAATTGAACGTGCATTGTTAAATGTACAGATTAATTCGATGCTTCTACGTTCGAAGTCCTGAAGATTTCATTCGCTTGAATTCGTCGCCTATAGCTGCCATAAGTGCAAACAAACCAAAGTCCTATTTGTTTACAATGTTATCCTGTTTATAGCGGCAATTAAAAAATGACAATTGAACGTGCAATGGGATGAACATGAATCTCTTCGAAGCCTGATCAATTATCTCTACCGTTTGTAAATTACTTAATTTCATTACCTAGGATCTACACGATAAATGCTCGTTTTTGAAAGATTATTTTTTCAACTCGCGTTCATTTCAACGTCCGAGTTCTTCCCTTATTTTTGCCAAAATAATTGTCTCCACACGGCCGATAAATTTTCCAGCAACGAAAAAGGGGGAGAGAAAAAAAAAGAGCTGGTCAATTTTAAAGATTTCTGTCCACGTGCGATGAGAACGTCTTTAAAGTTTTCAAATATGAACGTTGATTCCTGGCGGAAAGTTTCGTTACTAGGGTGGCGATGAACTGATCACGCGTATCAAATACGTGACCACCATGTAAACCCGTCTAACGTGGAAACTTTGTTGAATCGGACAAATCTCAGGAATTTATCCAAGAGCCAGATACGGCCCTATAACTTCAAACGGAAACGAGATTATCGGCTTGGCCTTTGATTAGCTGCTCCTGTCTTCCGACTTCGTTTCCGAACGATAGTCGAATTTCACGCTCGAATATTAACACTTTATCAAACCGCTCGTCGCGGAAACTGTTACGCATTCCCGACCGATTCTCTTTTAATCTCTCCTAATTTTATCACGATCTATACGTTTCATAATATTGTTACTTCATTCATTATATACAGAGATTTAAATATCGTAATATTTTTAACGCAAGTTTCACAATTTATCGTAACTCGTATGCTATCACAATTATTACTCGAAACACTTGTAAATTGTAGTTAAATGAACTCGTTCCACCTATACGGATTATTATGTTCTTACGAAAAGTGATGCTTTTCCTGGCCCAGAAGCAAGAATAGTAAAATTGCTTCGCCGGGAATATGCCATAATTCGACTGCAAAGAATGGATGGAACAAAACAATATTTAACAAATCTTTGTCCAACTATTAACATTTTGAAGATGGTGTGGTGGCTATCCTGCACCTATCACTAGAGGCACATACGAAATAGGACTTTCTCGAAAGCACTTGCTTCAACTACCTCGTCCATATATATACCGCCTTTAACCTTCCTTCCAATATCCCAACGTCTAAGGCAGGGCCTGCTAGGTAGCCGCACTGATGAGTCCACTAGCAGGCCCAGCACGAAACGCAACACCCTTCCTTTTTCCTATCCTATCCCCTCTCTACAGCTCCACACTTTGTCCAATTATTAACATTTTGAAGACGGTGTGGCGGCTATCCTACACCTACTACTATAGGCACATAGGAAATAGGACTTTCTCGAAAGCACTTGCTTCAACTACCTCGTCCATATATATACCGCCTTTAACCTTCCTTCCAATATCTCAACGTCTAAGGCAGGGCCTGCTAGGTAGCCGCACTGATGGGTCCACTAGCAGGCCCCAGAATGAAACGCAACACCTTTCTTTTTTCCTATCCTATCCCCCCTCATTATTAAACAAATGCTTGTCCAATTATTAACAGCGACGTATATCAATCGTCTTAAGTTGAATTTCTCGTTTTAAAAATTGATATACGTCGAAAACACCAGAGAACTCGAACGACTATTTTCGACACTCGTCTGCAAAGGGTTAAGTAACACTTTTGTGCAACAGCGGTGAATCCTATCTTAATCCATTAGTTTACAAATTTTTCGGAGCGTATTCACGGAAATTTTTACTATTTGTTTATTGTAACATTACATCGAATGCAAAGCACTAAAATATTATACTATGTAATTCCTACCTAGTGATCCAAATTCTAGTAATCCTACAGAATGGCGCAAATGGTTAAGTAACACTTTTGTGCTACAACGGTGAATCCTACCTTAACCCATTGGCTTACGAATTTTTCAGAGCGTATTCACGGAAATTTTTATTATTTGTTTATTATAACATTACATCGAATGCAAAGCACTAAAATATTATACTACGTAATTCATACCTGGTGATCCAAATTCTAATAATCCTACAGAATGGCGCAAAGGGTTAAGTAACACTTTTGTGCAACAACGGTGAATCCCGTCTTAATCCATTGGCTTACGAATTTTTCAGAGCATATTCACTGAAATTTTGACTATTTGTTTATTATAACATTACATCGAATGCAAAGCACTAAAATATTATACTATGTAATTCATACCTGGTGATCCCCAATCTAATAATCCTACAGATTGAAATGAAATGAATTAAAATTTATTAGAAAATACAGCATGTGTTTATTGTAATTGGGCCATAGATTAAACCACGAGTGTAACTCGTTGTTGTTAATCCAAAGGGGTTAACCCTTTCGCTACGAAAGACGCGCTTGAATGAATCTCCGGTTATCCGATCTTAATGTTTCACCGGTTCCCTTGAAACACCGTGCACGCGGAGGTTTCGCGGAATTTTGAAAAGCTGACGTTTCACAAGGAGATCGTAAAATTTTATGCGAAAGTTGGAACGCTCGTAAACTCGCCTGCGTCGGTTCGGGCATATCTATTCAATTACCTTCCGAATGACCTTTCTATTTAATCGACTTTTTTCCTCGCGATAAAATCGTCGTAGAAAAGTAAATGGAACATAAATCGACATAGCGAGAAGAAAATGCGACGTTTCAGAAGAGAAGAAATACAGCGTCTTTGGATCGTTGGTCGTCTTGAGTACAGAAATAGTACGGCTGATCTTATTAATTTCGTACTACTTAATTGACCATTCGATTAATGATTTGCCAACAGGATTTAAACAAATTCGTAGATTTCGTCAGTGAAATTAAAAGAATTCGCAAGGTTGGTAGCAAATTTCCATACGCAAAGATTTTCTGTATGTAATACGCGCAATCAAATTATAGTTTTGAAAATATGTACACGGAATGAACTATGAATAACTGCTTAATAATAATAATATTGTTTTGATGAAATAAAAGAGACCGTAATCTCGACTGTCTTCAAATCCGCGGGAAAATTAAAGGCCAAGCAACGTCACGCATTTTATGGCAAATAATTAATTATGCAGTCAATGCAGTGAAAAATTATATGTGGTTTCGAATACTAGAATTAACTTACGACTGTCTTCAAATCCGTGGCAAAATCGAAGGCCAAGAAACGTCACGCATTTTATGGCAAATAATTAATTATGCAGTCAATGCAGTGACAAATTATCTGTGGTTTCGAATACTACAATTAACCTACGACTGTCTTCAAATCCGCGGCAAAATCGAAGGCCAAGAAACGTCACGCATTTTATGGCAAATAATTAATTATGCAGTCAATGCAGTGACAAATTATCTGTGGTTTCGAATACTAAAATTAACCTACGACTGTATTCAAATCCGTGGCAAAATCGAAGGCCAAGAAACGTCACGCATTTTATGGCAAATAATTAATTATGCAGTCAATGCAGTGAAAAATTATCTGTGGTTTCGAATACTAGAATTAACTTACGACTGTCTTCAAATCCGCGGGAAAATTAAAGGCCAAGCAACGTCACGCATTTCATGACAAATAATTAATTATATAGTCATGATCTGCGGTTTCGAATACTAGAATTAACGTAAAGTTAAATAATGTATCGGCATTGATGTGAAAGTTATTCAGAAATTAATCCTCCACATTTCCACGCCCTGCTATCGCTATCAGCTTCTAACTTCCATCGCTACGAAAAGTCGAGGGGAAATTAAATGCCAAGCAACGTCACGCATTTTATGACAAATAATTAATTATATAGTCATGATCTGCGGTTTCGAGTACTAGAATTAACGTAAAGTTAAATAATGTATCGGCATTGATGTGAAAGTTATTCAGAAATGAATTCAGAAATTAATCCTCCACATTTCCACGCCTCGCTCTGGCTATCAGCTTCTAACTTCCATCGCTACGAAAAGTCAAGCGAAAACGGCTGCGAATTAAAAATTTACAATCTTCGCTAGAAGCAAGAGGCAGTAATATTGAACATAAATACACGCGCTTATTGCTCGAACCAAAAATTGAATTATTCCAATTTATTACAATGCACGGTACAGACGTGATAAGTATACAATACTCAATGACAGATCCACGAATGAGCACCGCAAGTAACGCGTCTCCCCACTCACGTTTTATCGCATTGTGACGTCATCGATTGCACCGTCGCTCTCGAATTTTCCCCCTACATGTCCGCCGCAATGCTTCCCCAAAAATATTTTCAGTACTAAAAAGGGGCCCCACGTGGTCCCGTTTTATGTTCGGGCCTGCCATAGTTTTGCATTTAAGCTGCGTAAGCGCGATGCGCAGCGCCGCTTTTACGTTGCGACCGCTGAATACGCGAGGAACGGAGGAACATCCGACGACGGAATTTCCAAAGCAAACATTCCGCTTGATTGTAGCATAATAACTCGGTGAACTTTCCACGGCCAATTAACCAGCTAGTGGACATTGCCGAAGTAATTGAACGTATCCGGCTTTAAAATCGCGTAACTCGCGGCACGGAAACGGTAGAATTGCTCGCGCTAAAACTTGTAAAACGAAGATTCAGACGCGACTACTTTACACGCGTGATTCGTTTACTTGTTAATTGTGCGTTTATCAACTGCGTTGCCGCCCCGTGTGTTTACTGTGTTGTGGTTATACGTACATCAAATTAAATATTCGTTTTAATAGCGTGTACCGTGTATCGAAAAAGGAGTGTTCGTTGCAAACCATTCGAAAGCGGAGCGGGCAATAATATCGAGGCGTTTCATCGCAGCGTCGGACGTCAACGTTTCAAGGTAGGAAATAATGGTATACTCTGATTAACACTAGGTTTACGGAACTCGTTCCGTTGACGCGTTGCAGATTTCATACCTAAAATTGTAGAGACCATAAATATTATTTTTCACTACTTTATCTTAACTTTAATTAATATAATGGTATGAATATGTATTCTACGTGATTCTCTTCATCCTCAATTTTCTAATTTTTAATATTTATATACAGTATACGTATTTTTTTCGGATGCCTCTCAAATTATGCACGTAACGTCCGTAAACCTAGTGTTAAACATTTGCACTCGAAAATCATTCAAATTGGTTCATTTTACTTATTTATTTATGTCTATTCGGGTGGGAGAAGAATTACCCAATTTAATACAAAATTACTAAACGCGAACGATAAAAATGAAGAGAAGAAGTTTACGAATCGCAATAGAAGATCAACTTATTTTATAACAGGTGTATGAAGACACGAAGACGCGGAATAATTTTGGGGACTGAGAATGCAAACGGTTAAGATCGATTTATCCGTGGATTCTTCGCGTTTGTTAGAAATATTTGCTTCAAAGCGATATTAACACCTTGCGCAGTATAATAACGAGTCACGCTCGTTTTATGAATTGTGATTTCGCTTTGGATTAGAGCAATCTTTAGAGTTTGCACTTTGAATGTGCATCGCGGATGATTCAGTCATTCATAACAAATGCGAAACACGAAGGCTAGAGTGTTTTATATACTGGTTCGATAATAATCGAATTCATTTCGCTGGTTTATAAAATGTTGGCGAGTAGAACAGCGAAAGCAAAACAATGCCGACTATACCGACTATTTGCACGCTTGCAAATAAAACCAGCATTGAGCTGCATTTCTTGACTGGATCCGCCAATTCTGTTTGTAAACTACTATACGAATACGTTTCATTTACTACATTATTGCACTATGCACTTCACTTTATTGTCTGCATACGTTCTTTATACGTATTGTCCTCCGTTCAGAATTTACGTACTCAAAATACTAAAAACGTTACGTACTAAAAATGTACATCAATGAGTATTTCTCTTAAATTATAGATAAATAAATAAACGAGCCGAATTATGGAATCTGAATTAAAATTATTTGCGATGCACGCTCGATTCATCGAAAGCAGACGTCGATTCTACTTCGTTCGCTGTTCAGTTTGGATGTTCACTTCGGAGAAAATGTAAACGAAATGTTTATACCTTTTAACCATTTGCGAACGGAACAAAATAGTATTTAACGAATTTTCGTTCAATTATTAACATTTTGAAGACGATATCAAACAAATACTTGTACAATTATTAACAGCAGCGTATATTAATCATCTTAAGTTGAATTTCTTGTTTTAAAAATTGATATATGTATGTCCAAGACACCGAAGAACTGTGAAGTTGTTTTTACGCTAGGGATTAAGTTGGTAAGAATGTTGTGAGATTGAGGTTCGTAAGAACGAAGTTTTTTGAGGTTGGAGTGTTTAATGAAGTAACCAAGAGTGAATGCGATGCGAAAGTGCGTAGTTAGCGTCTTCTTCGCATTATGTTATAAGTTTGTTATATTCAATATTCGATTAAATATGTTAAAATAATAAAATAATATGAAGATAAAATACATTTCCCCCAGAAGAACTTGGGTGACCATTTCTGACACTCGCCCGCAAAGGGTTAAACTGTAAAGTCTAAATTTTGGCCTTCACCCAGTTTCGTTGCGAATATTTGTTGATGAATCATCCGCGATTCGCATCGAAAGTACAAAGATTAAATTCGCCTCCAGCGAATGCATTTCTGCATTACGAGTTACTATCTTTATACGATCTGCGCTTTCAACATAAGTTTTACGATATGTAGTCGGTCAATATTTGCTCGACTGTCTCGAGGCTAATTTCGAAAGAAATCGCAGAGGTGCACACGATAGTGAAACGCAATGATCGCGGTAACGGGGCTAATATTTTTCGCGACTCGTTTATACGAGTTGTCGAGACGTTTTTATAAATGTTTTTACATCGCGTGACTAAAAACAAGCCTTCGGTATAAATCGCAATAATATTGGCTCGCGTTTGCCGAAGCTACGGCAAAGTGTTTGTATTGCGCCACCGTAAACAAACTTATTTCCTTGAAAGCAAACACCATAACGGGATATTTTTGAGTATTTGCGCGGCGGGTTCCGGGAATTTTACGATCAAATCGATTCGAAGGGAATAACGCGAAAGCGGATAAAAGCATCGAACTGTTATTTCTGTATTTCGTTCTTTACTCCTTTATTCTTTATCGTAAAGCACGATAGTCGCTTCCAATTTATCTTAATATCCTCCTACGCGAGGGAGAATAGAGAAAACTTATCCGTTAGAATTCAACTAAATGCAGAAGCAGCTCTTTACCATCATCGCGCTAGTGTTTATATATTAGATATTATATATTATATTAGATATTGTCGATAGTATTGCATGTTTTATAAGTCTCGAAAATCTTTGAAGTCTTGGAAGTCTCGACAGTCTTCGAAGTCTTGAAACTCGCGATAGTCTTGGTAATTTTCCTAGTCTTCACTGTTTCAACGACTTTCTGTTCACCAACTCGTAAGCATTTTGATTAATTTAAACATTATTATTGACGTGCAAAATATACAAAGACTTTCAAGACTTTCAAGACTTTCAAGACTTCTAAGACTTTCAAGACTTCTAAGACTTTCAAGACTTTCAAGACTTCTAAGACTTTCAAGACTTCTAAGACTTTCAAGACTTCTAAGACTTTCAAGACTTCCAAAACTTCCAAGACTCTCAAGACTTTCAAGACTTTCAAGACTTCCAAGACTTTCAAGACTTTCAAGACGATCAATAAGATCAAGACTTTCAAGAGTTTCAAGACTTTCAAGATTTCCAAGGCAATCAAGACTTTCAAGAGTTTTAAGGCTTTCAAGACTTCCAAGACTTTCAAGACTTCCAAGATTTTCAAGACTTCCAAGACTTCCAAGACTTTCAAGACTTCCAAAACTTTCAAGACGATCAATAAGATCAAGACTTTCAAGAGTTTCAAGACTTTCAAGATTTCCAAGACAATCAAGACTTTCAAGAGTTTTAAGGCTTCGAATTAGATTCGAAGCGACTCGAATCTCATCGCTACGCGTGACACGAAACGCGTTAATCGATCGATCGCACGAAACATTTTAATCTATTCACCAACCCCGTCTTCGAACCGCCGAATTGTAGTTGCTAACCTGATAATAATTGGTCGCAAAGAAAAGCGACCTATTTTACGGTTTGCCGCGTGGTCGAGCAAAAATTCGTTTCGATGGGCGCAAAAGTATGTAGGCGAAGAATGAAGTGTATTCAGTGCACGGAAACATAGCTACAGAGCCGCGTGTCCCTCGGTTTTCAAGTGTACATGCCTGCTGGCTATGGCGTCCAACTTGATAAATGTATTCTACGCGAGGAAAAAAGAAAACCGCATGCAGTTTGCCCGCATAATAACCGAGGAACGGGAGAAAGGGACATTTAGTGCACTTGGATGCGTGATCTATCGACCGCGGGGCCCCGGGGCATCGACAGCATGGATACTTCATTCTTTTTTCGCCCTCTTTTAACCCATTTCCCTTGATCTATTAGCTTCCTTCGAATAATATACCTTCTCTCCCCGTAATGGCCGCCGCGACATCCAACGCAGCCTCGTTTCTCCACGCGACCTTTTCTCCATTCAACGTCCTTGGTTAAGTATACTATAACGCGAGTACCGCGTCATCTGGGCAACCTCGAATGGATGAATTCTCCGCCCTGCGTCTCTTTCGCTACGTTTTTTCACGTTCCAACGCTACAACCGTATCGATTATCACAAATGTCGTCGCGCACTCGATGTAAAGAAAAATGAAGAAAAAGAGCCGTGTATATTCATAGAGTGGACTCTCGAAGCTTCGTTGCTCTCTTGGCATTTATCGAAAATGTGATTTGCAGCACTGTGTAAATATAGGTTACGCCGCGCATTGTAGTGGATAATATAGTTAACGTGACGTTGTTAGAAGGCGGATTTTCATGCATATTTATACTTTAACACGCACGATTAAAGAAATTGGACATTAATACGGATTCGTTTATAGATGTATAATTAAATAAGTATACAGTTTTTATAAGTATATAGACAAAGATGGGGATAGTAGATGTATTAACACTAGGATTATGGAACTCGTCACGTTAACGTGTTTCAGATTTCATACCTAAAATTATAAAGACCATAGATATTATTTTATCGGTACTTTATGTTAACTTTACGTAATGCAATGATATGAATATGTATTCTACGTGATTCTCTTCATCCTCATGCTTCTAGTTCGAATATTTATACGCAGTAGATGTATTCTTCCGGAAGTCTGTCAAATTATGCGCGTAACGTCCGTAAACCTAGTGTTAATACAGTCAAAACCTCGATAACTCGAATCTAAAGGGAATATCTAAAAATCTCTTTTAATACTAGATTGCCGGACGTTACGTGCATCGTTTGGCAAGCTTCCGGAAAAATACTTATACTGCATATAAATATTCGAACGTAGAAGAATGAGGATGAAGAGAATCACGTAGAATACATATTCATACCATTGTATTAATTAAAGTTGACATAAAGTACTGAAAAATAATATTTATGGTCTCTATAATAGGTATGAAATCTGAAACGAGTCAACGTGACTCGCTCTGGCAATCTAGTGTTAAGAGTTATCGAAGTTTTCAAATAATAACGGTTTAATATACGAAAATTAGACTTACGAAGGAGTATAGAGACACGGCAAGTGTTGTTTTACGTGTCGCAGCAGTTAATCTAACTAGCTAGTTAAGCTAGCAGTTGCTAGTGTTAAAAATGTTTTGAAGCGCAAATTGTGTGGGTAGAATAATACTGCTTCCTTTTGTTAGACGATACAATTTAGTATACTTATTATTAAAGACTACATTTAATGATATAACACATTTAGTATGACTATCTCTATCTCGCTCTTTAGTTCTCTCGTTCTCACTCTAGATTCGCTCTCTCATTCCATATACTCTCTCTGTGGAGCTGTGGAGAGGGGATAGGATAGGAAAAAGGAAGGGTGTTGCGTTTCGTGCTGGGCCTGCTAGTGGACTTATCAGTAAGGCTACCTAGCAGGCCCTGCCTTAGACGTTGGGATATTGGAAGTGTGGAGCTGTAGAGAGGGGATAGGGTAGGAAAAAGGGAAGGGTGTTGCGTTTCGTGCTGGGCCTGCTAGTGGACTCATCAGTGCGGCTACCTAGCAGGCCCTGCCTTAGACGTTGGGATATTGGAAGGAAGGTTAAAGGCGGTATATATATGGACGAGGTAGTTGAAGCAAGTGCTTTCGAGAAAGTCCTATTTCCTATGTGCCTCTAGTGGTAGGTGAAGGATAGCCGCCACACCGTCTTCAAAATGTTAATAGTTGGACAAAGTGTGGAGCTGTAGAGAGGGGATAGAATAGGAAAAAGGAAGGATGTTTCGTTTCGTCCTGGGCCTGCTAGTGGACTCATCAGTGCGGCTACCTAGCAGGCCCTGCCTTAGACGTTGGGATATTGGAAGAAAGGTTAAAGGCGGTATATATATGGACGAGGTACAGTGTTGCCTTGGATATTGGCCGAGTTTTGGGCCAAAGTTGAAGGGAACTACTTAGATCTTTCAGGAAATCCTGAGTGTCTCCTTATTCATAGACAGCGAGTGAGATAGAGATACACAGTATGACTCATCGACATTTCACGGTAGGTGTAAAAACATATGTATATGTATGTACTTGGCCACCGAGACAGTACCGAAGGCAGTTCCAAGAACTGGTGGGGATAGCGACCGGCCAATATTCAAGTCAAAACCCCGGCCAATATCCAACGCAGTACTGTAGTTGGAGCGAGTGCTTTCGTTCATAATAAAACAGACATTCATCATAATAACGTACACAATAGATCGGACTCTCACGCATCTCATTTTTACCATAGACTATACAGTTCTGGACAAAACATTCATACTCATTTAACATCATTCATACATATACGTATAAAATCAACACCCACAAGTGGTTGAAACTCGTCTATTGCAGTAGAAAAGGAATTAAAGCGTTCGAGTGGAACGACCGCGAATTCGACGCGACGCGACGCGGCAACTACGTCGTAGTCTCGATTATAGCCGGCGGTTGATTCGATTAACCGGACGCGAGGCAACTTTTGATTAAATACACAAAGCAGTAACGTAAGACCGCGTTGAATTTGCGATGGGGGAGGAGAAAAGAGAAGAGAGAGCTCATGCATGCGCGATGAATGCCGCGAGTTGAAGGGATTGGATTTAAACGAGGTAACTTTCTTTCAATAAGCTCCTCTTAGCGGCCATTAAGAAGCTCTTCAAGCATGCAAAAGCACTACCAACTTTCTCCCTGACAGTTTTATTCGGATATTTTCCATTGAAACGAACTCGCGAACAAGCGGGCCGGCAACTATCTATCGATTTCACCATTCAACGATTAGGCAAAGAAAATTGCTTTTCTTCGGCTGACGAAAGTCGCGGTTAATTATACCGGCTAAAGATAATTCCCTGGGCCGATGGCGAAAAGTGCATTGGCGAAGTAATTGGCAAAAATACTTGACGCTTATACGGTACCGATGCTTTCGAAAATATTTTCTACTTTATCGAATCGAGTTTTTTTCGTTCTCATTTCTAAATGCACCACGTATTGCCACTTTAACTTTCGCGCTTCGAGTAAGTTTCGTTAACTATTTTAAAAACGTCGTCCACACAAAGATCGTTCCAGTTTGGAGTATACTATTGTTCAACCGCTCTTCTATTTATGAACATTTACTTTTTACACGTTCAATACAATAAATTCATTACCACGTGATTGAAAATGTATATACAACAAATACCACGATTCTTCGTACCGTCGCTTGAAAACTTTCAAGTCTCCATTTAAATTTAATTCGATTAGAATACAAAAATATTGGTTCCATTAATACTTGAGCAACGTTCGTGGAACGCTGCAGATTTAACTGAATTTCGAAATCGCCAAAGGTTTAACAGCAACGCGGTCGTTGACCGTGAATTTTTCGACAAGACTGTTGGCGAAATGGTTGAGACGTTGCGAGACGAGGCGGGTATGTTAGAACACGAAAGAGCACATTCCGCAGCATGGTGGCTCTTTGTTTCGTTAATCTCACCCGTGGCCCGCCCGGTAGATAAAGCCGAGGTCGCCAGTTCTAAACTCGCACGTTGCTCAGGGCCGTTATGTCAAACCGTAGCGACAAGGGAAAGGAGAGAGTTATATTGTACTTAGTCGTATATAGCGATGCAAGGTGAAGCGAAGCAAGGCATACAAGACCAGGACGTTGTTACGCCCTCGGCAACCTATTCAAACTTCTCACCCCTTTCGACGGACGTGCGCGCACACCCTTCCAAAATCCCCCAATCATTACCAACTCTCCTCATCTCCCCTTTCTCTTCTCGCACGCCTACGTTTCACCCTCTTCGTCTTTGCCCTTTGTCTCTGCCTTATGCGTTCACTTCCGGTGGACTGGCCTTATGAACCTTATAACCACCGACAATTAACGTGTACTTATTTGTACGAGACCAATTAAGGCGATAGATATTTGGAGGAGTATACGATCCGATGGAAATATATCTTCATTCATCCCCTGTATGTGTATTAACCCTTTGCGGACGAGAAAAAATAAACACTCGATTATGAATCTTTATTACAGACAGCATTAAATAACACTTAATGAATTTTCGCTCGATTATTATCAAGAATGCCTATTAATGCCACTAATTCAAGTTTCTTGCTTTGAATATCGACATTTATCCGGAAGATTGAACAAATTTTGGCGGCTATTTGTCGACACTCGTCCGCAAAGGGTTAAATCACGGTAAATTTGTTTGAATGAATTACTGCAAGTTTGTATAATTCTTGCGAGGAATTGCAGACGAGTCGTTTTAATCGCTTTGGTAAGTACAGTGTTAAACGTATTTGGACGACTTCTCGAGTTACTATCCGAGGTACAAGGCAACTTTAAATGATCTTAAAAAGTTTAATTAAACGAGATGGATATATGTTGCAACCTGATACAGTGTAATCCTAATATGAACCAATATATATATGTAGGAATGAGAACGGACGAAAGGACGTAATTTTAGTTTAGGCTTTCGTTCGTTACAATTT
The DNA here is from genome assembly GCA_028830335.1 of Eucera pruinosa. Lineage (NCBI taxonomy): Eukaryota > Metazoa > Arthropoda > Insecta > Hymenoptera > Apidae > Eucera > Eucera pruinosa. The sequence goes on along the minus strand of JAMYCR010000001.1, from coordinate 3,328,523 downwards.
ATGACAGGACCCCTTGAGCCGACGCTGTGCAGACGCGTCCCAACGTGACCGTGCAGGACAGTTTTCCCTTACCCCTCTAGGTTTAAGTTTAGTTTTTAACCCTTTGCGGACGAGCGTCGACAAATAGTCGCCTGATCATTTTTTCGCTTTCGGAACCCATGTCGACTTTTAAAGCACCAAACTTAATGCAATGAATACTTAACGTAATAATAAACATTTGAAATCGTTGGAAATTAAAAATGGTTTGGAACTCATAAGCGTGAAAACTCAAAGTCGTGGAATTCAAAACTAAAGTACTCGCACGAGTTGTCATTACTTCTCGTCCGCAAAGGTTTAAGGATTGCTATACTGAAGGAGAAGGGCTTGGAGACAGGGAGAGCATCGCGAGACGCCGAGAAGGCAGGTCGTAAAGTGCAGCGTGGAAAGTAGCGTAGGAAATAGCGTGGAAGAGTCAATTTGGCGTGCTAGCGATATCACGATCTCTTTTATAATACTGCACCATTTAGTTTTGTTATTCAATAGTTATATTATTTAATCCATACGCCGACTTGTAACTCGCCCGTGAATTTCCCATCCTACATATATATATATGTGCCCATAATTATGAAAGGGGTCTAAGTGATATATTTCTTGTTTCGAGATATAAACCATTTTCATACGTAACAGTAAATGAATTCTATATAATGTTGAGATAACAAGCACTATCTAACCCATTCATTTTTGACAATATCGCAAAACGTGCATCGAATTAATTTAGTTTGAAATAATGTGATGCGATGTAACTGATAATCTCAATTTTTTTCAATTTTGACTTGGACCACTTTCATAATTATGGGCACCTATATATATATATATATATTATGATACATTAACACATTGTTGTCGGGACACGTATAAATCCGTTTTTTTTAGACTGTTGGTGGTTTGCGGGACCCGTAAAAATCCGTTTTTCATTGTCTGCTGGTGGAAGTCGGGTCCCGTATTTATACGGATTTTTTTAACGACGACGGGGTTTTATACTTGTTATATTGACATACTACTTTCGTTATTTATCGCGTTATATACGGTACACAATTATAAAAAAATAATTGCGATTTATTTCGTTGCCAAATAATGATCGTTGCTAAAATATCGCCCGCGCCAGGCTCAAGTCAGCGCGAGAAATGTCCCGCAAACAATGTGTTGATTACACGTTAAACGCATTAACCATTTGCCGTACGATAACGAATTGTTCGGTTTCATTTTACTGTATATTGTAATTAATATATCACTGAAGGACTGTGGCGGCAACGTCAAGGCCATTTTTACATTTCTCCTATTCTCTCCGAAACTTTCACTTTCACTTCCTGTCTTCAGTTTTCCTCACGGTTTCGCGCGAGCCTGAACAATGTCCACTAACATTTGGCGGCCAGGCCCGCGCGATCCTTAACCGATTACCTCCGAAATTTTACCCGCGCTTCTTCACTTTCTCTTTTATTTCCTCCTTCCGTCTTCCTTAGGTTTTCCCGCGTTTTTCCAGCTTTTCTTTCCTTGTTCAATTCTAACGCTGTCCTTCTTTTCACCAACCTTTTTTAAGGACTTGCAAGTCCAGCCGAGAGAGAGTCTTGTTTCGACTTCCATGCTTCGTAGTTCAGTCAGTGCGTCTTGCCGTTGCCCCTACGTCGCGTCAAGTAAAAAATAAAAACTTATAAAAAGTAAGAACGCTTCAACCATTACTACCGCCGCGCACCCCTTCAGGACATAGCAATGAGATATTCGAAGCGAACACGCGAATTGATCTAATTTACGCTGCACGACCACAGAGTTAATCGATCATACGTGAAAATAATTTTCATCAACGACGTTCCTGAATTTTTCCGGTAGCCGATGGATCTTTCTCTCGTAGGCTTCTCGAGATTTGAAACCGTTTCGAGAAAACGGCATCTGGCCGTGAATTTAACCGTGGTAATGGCAAAGGAATTTCCACGCCGGCAAAGTAAAACGGGAATACAGAAATTTAGGAAAAGTTTGAAAGTTAAAGAGCGCGGAATTGTGCACTGGAGCAAACTCGTTGCTTAATCTGATTTCATCGGCGACGATTCGTAGTTGGCAGTTGCCGTTGCCGGTATGTTGGGGCAAACGTTGCACAGTTCGCATCATTCGATGCATAGTTAGCCGGACATTGTGCTGGGCAAGTTTGCTCGCATAGTTGCGTCCAGCTAACAGCGTCGTCGCTGCGCATACATCTTCCTTCGAGTTTGCCGCTCTAATCTTCTACGAGACAGCTGCGCAATATTGCAACAACGCGCCAAGTGTACAGCATGCGAAACCGAGATATACCGAACAATTAAACGGCAAATAAGTAATTAACGATGCGAATGATGTACAGGCTAACGGTTGCACGAGTGCAACAGTTTATGCGAAATTAAGTAGGACGAATCTTCATAGCTACGAATTTAATTAAATACGAATTCATAATGCTACAAATTTTCAAAGCGAAGACTTAACTGTGCTTACATATTCCTAACGTTACGAATTTCCTAAGGCTCGAATTCACAATGCTACAAATTTCCAAAGCGTGGACTTTACTATGGTACAAGTTTTCAAAGCTACGAATTCTCGAAGGTTCGAATTCACGATAATATAGATTTCCAAGGCTTCGAATTCTCAAAGCTGCGAAATCCCGACACTACAAATTTCGAAAGCTACGAATTCCTGAAGCTTCGAATTCCCAAAGTTATGGATTTCCAAGGCTCTGAATTCTCAGAGCTACGAATTCCCAAAGCTATGGATTTCCAAGGCTTTGAATCCTCAAAGCTACGAATTCCCAAAGCTATGGATTTCCAAGGCTTTGAATTCTCAAAGCTACGAATTCCTAAAGTTTCCAATTCCCAAAGCTATGGATTTCCAAGGCTTTGAATTCTCAAAGCTACGAATTCCCAAAGCTTTGAATTTCGTAAAGTTTGAATTCCCAACGCGTCGAATTCTCAAAGCTACGAGTTCCCAAACCGTCAAATATCGTAAAGCTTGAATTCCCGAAGCATCAAATTTCGTAAAGCTTGAATTCCCGAAGCGTCGAATTCTCAAAGTTGCGAATTCCCAACGCTTTGAATTTAGTAAGCCTTGAATTCCCAAAGCTTTGAATTTCGTAAACCTTGAATTCCCAAAGCTTTGAATTTCGTAAAGCTACGAATTCTCGAAGCATCGAATTCTCAAAGCTTTGAATTTCGTAAAGCTTGAATTGCCAAAGCTTTGAATTTCGTAAAGTTTGAATTCCTAAAGCTTCGAATTCTCAAAGCTACGAATTCCCAAACCGTCAAATATCGTAAAGTTTGAATTCCCGAAGCATCAAATTCACAAAGCTACGAATTCCCAAGGCTTTGAATTTCGTAAGCCTTGAATTCCCAAAGCTTTGAATTTCGTAAACCTTGAATTCCCAAAGCTTTGAATTTCGTAAAGCTACGAATTCCCGAAGCATCGAATTCTCAAAGCTACGAATTCCCAAAGCTTTGAATTTCGTAAAGCTTGAATTGCCAAAGCTTTGAATTTCGTAAAGTTTGAATTCCTAAAGCTTCGAATTCTCAAAGCTACGAATTCCCAAACCGTCAAATATCGTAAAGTTTGAATTCCCGAAGCATCAAATTCTCAAAGCTACGAATTCCCAAGGCTTTGAATTTCGTAAGCCTTGAATTCCCAAAGCGTCGAATTTCGTAAACCTTGAATTCCCAAAGCTTTGAATTTCGTAAAGCTACGAATTCCCGAAGCATCGAATTCTCAAAGCTACGAATTCCCAAAGCTTTGAATTTCGTAAAGCTTGAATTGCCAAAGCTTTGAATTTCGTAAAGTTTGAATTCCTAAAGCTTCGAATTCTCAAAGCTACGAATTCCCAAACCGTCAAATATCGTAAAGTTTGAATTCCCGAAGCATCAAATTCTCAAAGCTACGAATTCCCAAGGCTTTGAATTTCGTAAGCCTTGAATTCCCAAAGCTTCGAATTTCGTAAACCTTGTATTCCCAAAGCTTCGAATTCTCAAAGCTACGAATTCCCAAAGCTTCGAATTTCGTATAACTTGAATTGCCAAAGCTTTGAATTTCGTAAAGCTTGAATTCTCAAAGCGTCGAATTCTCAAAGCTACGAATTCCCGATGCGTTGAATTTCCTAAGGTTCCACGCTTCAATGTTACGTTCCCTCAATAGGAAAAGAAATTTTTGGAGCAACCGAATATCTTTCAATACTTATAAGATTCGCATGAATCTTTGAAATATTGGCTGAAAGTAATCGAAGCAACATTTCCAAGATAAATTTGATCTTACACGGTTGCAAGCGTAACATAATGGACGTGATGGCGATCGGTCACGATCCGAGGAAGAAAATGGAAGAATTTTGGTTGAGAGGTTGAATTTTACTGGTGAGCTTTGATGACAAAGACGGACCACAGAACAGAAAGACCTTAGCGGTATTTCTGCTGTTACAGCAGGGTAGAAATCCTCAATTTCACGGCTCACTTATCGAAGAGCAGCAGTTTTCCTATCGCAACTCCATGCATTCCAAGAACTTGAATCGGAAAGTAGTTTATCCACCCTTCTTCTTTGAGAGTTACTCTTCTTCCTCATCTCTCTTTGCACACACGTTTATATCACACTCGACTAGGTATACTTCCCTTTGAGATTGCTATTAAAATACGAACATGGGTATTAGTGCACCGACTATCTTTAGGAAAACCTAATTTCACTTATACACATTAAGAACCGTACGCTACAATTTTGCTTCGGTGAAATTATTATCAATATATCGAACGTGTAAACTTTCGCAAGGATTTACTTTTTATTATTTTTTATATCTATTAAGTTACTATCGTATTTATTATTTTATTGATTATTTTAAGTTAATAAAGGATACGAGTTCGTGAAATTAGAACGACGAATGGATTGAATTAAATAAGTAACATGAATAATCAGCAGGTGCAATATTTGCCTGATTTTTCACGACTCCTTATTTTTTCATTAAGTTTTCCGCGACGATTCTCAAAAGATAATATACTAATTAATCCCGTAAACTCATATACTGATGCAACGTAAATTGTGGAACAATTCTGCAATGTGTGTTGATTTTACTTTGAATTGTGTTTGGGTATTTTGATCGTTCTTAGACTAGCAGGCATAGGCATACCTGGAGCTGGGTGTCCGAGAGACAGCATGCTTTCTGACCTTTGCACATTTGGTGCGAAGGCTGAATTTCTACATTAGTACACGTGCATTTTTGGTTCTTGCTTTCCCTCCCTGACCGTCGTTTTATGGCATGGGCCATTCTTGTACACGAGCCGCACGTTCATGCAGGCGATTTTCGTCACTTCACTGCGTTTCCTCAGCAAGGAAACATCAACCAGCTTTGTATTTAGTTTTACTCTTATTAAACGTTTATTTTATTTCGTTTCAATAAAAACTATATTTGGAAGCTAATCCCAACAATGTGTATAATACTCTCGCGTGTCTTTTAACGATTATGCTTTAAAGATTAATCGGGTCGTCTATTGTTATAAAAGTGAAACGAATCCCAGTCTTCGAAAAAGATATGATTTTGTGTGTACTATTTTGAGAAAAACACGAAACTTTAAATATGTCATTAATGAAGAAAGCGGAGTTGCCCCACTTCCATAATTACATTGCAGATCTTTATGCAAATTTACACTTTTATTAGCTAAATTAAAGAAACGGAAGCTAAGTGGAGAGCCGTTCCCCCTTTCGAAATAATTTGTACTTTGCCTCAAATATTTCGTAAGATAAACGTTGGTAACACTGAACACCTGATTTTAAAATCTTACCAAAAATAGTAGAACTGTTACGAACCAACTACACTTTCCCCACGCATACCAATTACATTTAAATCACGATTATTAATCAATATAATTTACCATTAATAATAAGTAATATTAATAAGTTATTAATAAGTTATAATAAGTTACAATAAGTAAACCGGACAGAAAGACGAACACGCGCCACAGGTAAAAATGGACCGAAGTCGGGGAAAACCCACGAAGCGACGCTCGACTCCAGCCCCTTTTCCTGACCGCCGATTGGTCGGAAGCAAGGTACCAAAAGGGTATATATATATATTCCCGCAACCTGCGAAAACGAATAGACACGTTTTGTACACGCACCAGAAAATACCTACAAGGACAATTCGTTCAACATTTCAAAAAAAGAAAAAGAGCATCCACGAAAATCAATAGACAAATCTATTTTTCCCAAACCGGCGGAAGACAACCTCAACAGTTACGGCCCGTTCCGTAACAAGAACGTTGCCTTTTTTAACGAAACTAACGCGCATGAATGAAGGAACTAATACACAATCGTATTTAAATCGTTAAGTGTGAAACAATTGAAACGATTTGCCAAAACTAACAGAAGTGAAATTCGGCAGCTCGAAAAAAAAATGATGTACGCAATATGGAACTCCAAGAAATTGTACAAAGAAAACCAAAACACCTTTACGTTTGTCACGAGAAAGAAACAAATATCTTTTAGGTGTTCCATATTTTTCCGATGTAGCTTATCTTCGTTAAAATATCCAACTATTTAACTCGCCTTTCAGAAATTTTTGCAAGCCGCAAAAAAAAGTAGAACGTTTCTTTTCCAATAATCGATATTCTACTTCGCTTAATTGTCATTACGTTATTATATTGTTTATAAGGAAATGATATACACGGTTGTCGGTAAAGTTCGCTATTTAATTATCGAGATTTTAGAAAATTCACCTTAGAAAAAACACCTTATATTACATACTTGCTATATTATTACATATACTTATATTTCATCTTATATTTTTGCATATCTCCAGCGTAATTCGCGTAATTAAATTTCCCCCTAAGTGCATAAAAATCCGCAACCTGTTAATGATAAATTAGTTGGCCGCTAATAAAATTCCCAATAAACGCGAAAGATTCGAATTTTTTTCTTCGCCACTCTGCCCCACCTTAATTCTTGCAACTTATTAACTTTCCAACCGACCCGACGTTCGAGCGTTTCTTCTCCGTAGAAAAGCTACTCGTGGCACCATAAATAATCGAGGTAAGAACAGGCGAAGCTACGCAGTTACGAAAGTTCACGGATAAAGCTGCCACGTTCGGTTTCACGCCATTCTTCCAACGACGAATAAACAAACTCTCCGCCGGTTCTAACAGCGGTAAACTCATTCGCGCCCATAAATTGCTTTTGACTCTTCCTTTTTCAATTACCGGTTAATTATACTTCCTGCTGCACGCTTTCGTTACGCTTAGAAAAGAAATTCTTCGAACATCGACGCGAGATCGATCGGCAAAAGTATTACCGAAGATTAAAGAATAAGGAACTTTCCTCGAAATTAATCGGTCATCGAAATTCTGACACGATTATATTGTTGGATTCCGGGAGAATTGACAACACGTAGAAGATATATGTAGACCGGAACTCGGGGAGGCGAGGAAGATACAATTCGATTCGTTTAACGTTACTTTATTCTTTCGACGAGCGATAGACGCAGTCAGACCTTTCGTTCACCGGCGTACTATTTATATTTTCTATATTCGAATGGTGGGGAAGAGTTCCGATGGAGAGAGCTAAGGGGTATGTTACCCCTTAGAATTTCCTACTTCCCCGTCAACGGTCATTCGGTCTTTCCCGTTACCTACGCGGAACTCGGCAGCCAGCAATAAAAACCAAGGATCGCCTCGACTTTGAAATCACACGCGGAAATAGCGAAATTACAACTATCCTAAATCTTGGGTTCACGTGCTGACCAGCTGCAAAATTAACAAGTACTGGTTCCTTGGGCTTTATTGTTGCTACGGCAGGCTCTCACCTTCTAACACTCGATACGCGACCATATAATTAAGCCTACGGGTCTACACACAGTATTAATTTACAGTTCCCATCGTTTTTAAAACGCTGCTGTGTTACTTAAGTAAGGAGCCCCGACGATTTCGTATAATAATGTACAATCTATCCTACAGTAATCTAAAACGAACAAAGTGTATATAGAAAATTCGAGGCGGATGCAAAAGGGTTGTAAAAGGGGGAGATAAAAAAAGGTCGATGGGAAGAGGGAAACGAAGTGTAAAGTTGCAAAGGAAGTAATCTTGAGATGGCCATACGGCACAGAGTTGGCGCTGAGGGTGTAATTGGAGCCCGAAGGCAATCACGAGATTATCTCGGACACATCGTTCGCTTGTCATGCCTCTCGACACTCCCCTTACACGCTACTGCCTTCCGCTAGAAACAAAGGTACCCCAGAGGAGGCTTCATTAAGCCGTCGCTCCGCCAACAAAGCGCCGATAGTTTCGGTTAAATGAAATACAGGTCAGCTATAAATACCGATCTATCGATGGAAACTTTGACATCGACCATTTACGGTTACACCGCCGCGACCGAGCCGAGCCGCTCCACTTCCTCGGATCAACCTGCGCGATGTACGCTCCAATGGCAAACCTTTATCGCGTCTCTCCAACCCTTTTACGTTATTCGGATGCATAAGTGGACGGTTGCTTCGCCATCCAATCTTACGGTTTCTAATTCACCACGGGATAACGGCATACATCCCTGGTTAAAGGTGTGGTTCTGTAGCCATGATTTTTTTAGGTTTTATCCCGTTTAAAATGATTCCGAATCACGTGACTACAATTAATTTTAACCCTTTGCGGACGAGAAAAAGTAATACGTAACAAATTTCCACTCAATTACAAATCCATCACGGACATATTTAACAACGCTAAACGAATTATTATATATATATATATATATATATATATAGCTGAATTATTATCGAAAGTGCATATTAGTGTCACTAATCCAAATTTGCTGTTTTGAAAACCGAATACTTATCCATAGAATGGAAAAAGTTTCGGCGGCTATTTGTCGACGCTCGTCCGCAAAGGGTTAATTGTTCGGGGGAAAAGTTTCTCATAACTGTTTCCAGAACCTAAACCTGTAATAGTTTTGGAGTCTTGATTAACCCCTTGCCCTAAGATTATTTTATTACCTACGTATGCTAGTATTAGCTGATTACTGTTTTTATATCATTTAACTTGCAAATTATTTGAACATTGTTGGCAATTTTTACTTAAGAACCTCCGATCTTACAAGACCAAGCCAAAATTTGAATTCAAATTAAATTCCGCTCTCGGTAATATCTGTTTTCGTTGAATCTAAGCCGTAATTCATAGAACGAGTGTGACTCGTCATTGTAGGGCAAAGGGTTAAAACGCTTGTTGAGAATTAAGGAAACCTTAAAATCATTAAGAAGTAATGGAGAAAGAATTCGTATTACGTTGGATTATCATTTTAATTAAAAGGAAAAATAAATTTTGCGTTGAGAGACACTGGGTCTGTAATAAAGGAAATTTATTACGTCTGTTACCAGAGTGATGGGCCTCTAGCCGTATAAGTGTGTTATGTACCAAATAAATATAGCTTTAAGATTAAGACTGAGTCACCGGCTAGGCTATCCCTTGGGTCATTTTGATCGAATAGACCGCGTCATCGTAGAACGCATTTTGCCCTTTCCGTCCTACAAGGCGCATCGGGCCTAGATGACTAAAGTCCGGTGACTCCTTTTCCAAGATAAAATTATAAAAACGCATGCCTCGCTGCGCTCGGGGCTCATTCGTCAGTAGTGCTTTGACGAAATCCGAAATCTCAATAAAGTTTTCCTGTGCACTTCGGTTTGTGGCTTATTTCTCTTCAACTCTAATCGTCCAGCGGAGAAGACTACGGAGTCTCGAGAGATCCTCCTTCTCCTCACGGCATAACAAGTGTCTAAAGGCCCGTATGACAAACACGTTGCAGACCCAGGCCGTTGGTTTTCTCTCCGGAGTTGGCGCCAGATTTTCTATGTGCTTTAGAAAAGCCCTCACTTTTAGTTCGACGCTTGTAATATTAAGACGTCCTTCCGCATTGCGAAAATAAAATCACAGATCAAAGAATATATCGAGTTTTACTTTAAATTAACCCCATATCCCAATATATTATAAATTCAATTTTAATAAATGTCTATTCAAATTTGGCAAATTAAACCTGCCAATCATCGCTTCGATTAATTTTGACATACGTAATATTAACTATTTCGTTCCATCCGACGCTGTTTATATTCTATGCACATTGCAAGCGATTCCAAAAGTTAGATTCGAACTTAAAGGTAAACTTTTCTAACCGTCGACTAAACTCGTTCACACTTCTCCGTAAAATTATTTTACGATTGCTTGCAGTGTCACTGAAGTGATCAAGTAGATCGGTAACTATAATTCGCGTAACAATTGCCGCGATAATATCGGCGACGGCTAATCAAATTTATTTTTATTCGCCGTCCAAATGTTTACGTACGGAGATGCAAATGCATGCTTGGCTGAGTTAATCTTTTCACGGGGACAAATTCGATTTTCCGGCTTGACGTTTCGCGACACACGCAGATAATGGCCGACGCGACGTGGGCCTGGAAAATGGCGCACTGCCTGCGGCAGTCTAATAGCTTCCTCGTAATAATCGGCATAAAGCAGAGAGTCTCGTCTTCTTCCTTTCGCTCGTTTCCCCGTTTTGCTCCGTGTGCGGCTGTATTAAAGTATTTCGTCTTTGAAGACCAAAGGAAAGCGGGAGGAGGAGTACCGCGGTAGAATACGTAGCGGCGAGATTTTAGACCAAAGCCACCGTCTGTTGGTGTGCTGCTCGTTGTATTCGCGAAGACCGAGTGGCTTTCAGTGGGAGACGTTTCCTAAAGTACGTCCCCGCTTTTTGTTGTCTGTTCTTCTTGGAACGGAATACGGGCATCCTCGTCGCAGATGTTGCTTCGAAGAAAGCGGCAACGGCTCCAAATCCATTTAACTGTAAATCGCTACACACGCTACATCCTCGTCCACTTCTAACTCCCAGCAAACAGAGAGAGAGGGAGTGGAAAACGTCGAAAGAATTTTCAGATTTTTATACGCAGCGTTCCAGATTGCATATTTATCTCGCAACGCCATGAAGAAAGATCTGACAAATATTATTCTTCGCCGGTTAGCTAAGGTGATTCCAAAATTTATACTACCAATCGTTGGTTTCGTGTTTGTAACGCGTGTAAGGGAAAATAGTAGAAGCATATTTGTTGCGCGATTAAATGGGAAAACTTTAGATTGACACTTAAATGGGAAAACCCTGTATATATGTAGGATGGTGGACCCTTCTAGACCTAATAGACAACGATGAGAAAAGGACAGTATATGCAGAAGAAGAACGTTAACACGCAGTAGAAGACCCAGTGGGACTGTGGCGTAGTGGTTAACGCGTATAAGCTAGTTGTTAAGTTATACTATAAGCTATTTTATAAATCAACCAAAGGATGCGTCATTTTCCATTGCCAAAGAGGAACCCACTTTTTGGGCGCAATCAAAATAAAAAGAGAGAATAGATACACCTATTATATCAAAGCGACACAAGGATATTGTATTACGAAAACCAACAAACTAGTCTTCGAGAGCATAAGTAGCCAGTAAGATGTGGCGGCTCTCCTGCACCCACCACTAGAGGGACATACGAAATAGGCTTTCTCGAAAGTACTCGCTCCAACTACCTCGTCCATATATATTGTGGGGTCCGGATAGAATTATGACGTATTAAGAGTGTTTAGGTTTAAGCAATGCAAGACCGGGCCGTGTGGGACGCGGATGGTTTGCAGGCGAGCGACGATGACCTGTGGAACCGCGTCCCAAGCATTCGGGAATAGTTTAGTTAGGCTAAGTGTATTGTTTAGGTTTAGAGTGCGAGGGTGAGTAAGAGAGTGTGTGTGAGAGAGAGAGAGAGTGAGAGAGAGAGAGAAACAGAGGAATGGTTGGCGACAAGGGTGGTCGTCGAGGGAAAAGTGGAGAGTGTCTTTTGAGAAGTCAAAGAGAGTAGAACGGAAAGGCATAGCGTAGAACAGCGTGGTATCGAGTGGCCGTATATAGGATATTTAGCGTAGTTTACTTTAGTTGCTTTCATTTAGTCTCATTTAGTTAAATATATATATTGCGTTACGCTATACGCGAGCTTGATTTTGCAAAACCTTCCAATCCCACAATATACCGCCTTTAACCTTCCTTCCAATATCCCAAGTCTAAGGCAGGGCCTGCTAGGTAGCCGCACTGATGAGTCCACTAGCAGGCCCAGGACGAAACGCAACACTCTTCCTTTTCCTATTCTATCCCCTCTGTACAGCTCCAAAAAAGATTACCAAAATATTGTAAGAGAAATGTATGCTTTATAATGTTTTATAACATAGTACCCACCATTGTAAACTTGGCAATTAATAAAACATTTTTAAAAAAAAAAAAAAAAAAAGTGGTTAACGCGATCGATTAGTGACCCGTAGATCTGGGTTCGATCCCCGCCGGCGGCGCAGTTTCCTTTTTCGGCTATACAAGGACGATACGGCTCGCAGGATCCTACATATATATAGGTATAGGTTATATATACGTTAATAATAATAAATAAATAAATAAACATATATTCGTCCCGCATGATTAAGCTTTTTAAGATCATTTATAAGAGTGTTTCGAGAAACTGTCACACTGGTGGGCAATTAATAAATTTAGTTAGTTATTCATTTATTTACTTAATTTAATTTGATTGTGAATCGACGGGTATAAGAACCCTTTAGTATACATGTTCTACGTGCATTTGACTTTGTGACAACGCTATTTTATATAATTTCTCTTGTACTTATTGGGCTTTTGCCCGTTAATAATAAATAAATATATATACACACACAGGTAAAATGTAATACCAATATATACGTTTCAAAAATCGCGGTCAGCGTTGCCATAAAGTATCCGCAGCTATGTTAAAATAGTTGGCGGCGAAGAGCCACTTGGGCGCCATAGTTAACGATGAGAAAGGTCCGAGCGCTCGAATAAATCCTTGCTCCTTGGATCGCTTTAAAATCCAAAGACCGTTCCTCCCGCCGCTTTTCTGCGTTTCCTTTTCCTATTCGCATCGCGGTTCACGGATTCCGTCGAGTTCGAAACCCCTCGCGGGATCGATATCATATCGAACTGCGGCAAAAGCTCCAACGCGTACGTGCATTTCAACGTTTCGCCTCCGCAGCGAACCGGTGATTGCGTTGCTATTTCCTCGTCTTGTTTCGTTTCGGAAACGATACAAGGCCAGTCGAATGAAACGGATATTCGCCTCGGTTGAATCGCCGAATGAAATTTACATTACAGTAGGGCGTTCTGTAAATTTGTAACGAGGCGTAAGCTGCTGTTTAACGTGTCCAATTAGACGAAACATACGAAGCAAAGCGCGCGATATTGCGCTCACGATTCGTTAAATAATGCCTTGATGAAAGCTTGTGCGACGCTTTTGGATTATCCTAATAACATCTAACCATTGACTGAGTTATATACCTAACAAATTTCCGATAGATAATCGCGCGAGCTTTTTTCGGCCAATGTCTAATAAATAAAATTGAAGCGTATCGCGGTAACGAGGAAGTTTAGAGGATGGAAACGCGCGGAAATATGGAAGGGGAAAAAAAGCGGGGAAGGAAGAAGAAAGACGGAGGTTTGGGGATAAAAGTAGGGGGGGGGGGAGAAAGGCGACGATGTCCGGAACTTCAACGTCAACAATTTCCGTCTACGTTTCTACTTTTTAATTACAGAGTCGCGCGAGCCTCTGGCATTCGCAGCGGACGACGACAGTCGCGCTTGACGAGGCTGCCTCCGCTTCAATCCTCCATTCACGCCATTTTTTGCGGTCTTCCCATTACCGAGATTGTGTGTCTTTCGCTTATTCTCCCTTCGTTATGTCTTCCACTCTTCCTCGGCCTCGGCAACCTAACGATCTACTCCCTTTTCTCTTCTATAAACTTCTAACTACCGTCCGAAACCGTAGCGCTCTTCTTCCGAAAGCGTCCGAGCTTTTATCAATCTTTCGAATTCCCCCCGAATCGTTTCGAACATTCGTCGAATACCGAATTAACGTTAACCCTTTCGCTACGGTTTCGTGGAAACGAAAACTGGAACCGTAAGATGAGAAATCATTTTTATTTATTTATTTATTTATTTATTAACGGGGGTAAACCGTTTAGAGTATGAAGAAACGTTAAGAATAATGGTAAGAGTTTGAACAACGCAATACGTGAGATTTGAAGCTATAGTTGGAGTAGAAAAGAAGTGGATGGAATTACAGTACATGTTAACATTCTTTAGAATCGAGTTGAGATCATATAGCGTCGTATGAACTTCCTCTAACAAAAGAGTTTGGTGTCTAATAGCTGTGACAGAGGTGGTAAACTTAATGGACTCAAGTAATAGAGAACACGTCGCGATACCGTTAATAACATTATAAGCGAAATGAAGTCCAAGTAAGATACGACGTTTCTCAGTAGATAGTAACGTGAGATCAGACAGGAGTCGAACGTACGTATGGTCATCCATTGCCATAGGACGATTCATACGAGAAGCACATAAAACGTAAAAACCGGTGTTGAATACTCTCGAGTTGTTTACGAAGGTAGTCAATATTAATTAAAAAAATTAATACGAAACTCAAGACAAATATAAATATTTTAGATGCTTTATTGCTACGATTGTGGTGTAAGATATTCGTACGAATTAAAACAGAAATAGTAGCACGCTACGAAGAAACAATATGAATGTGTACTTAGTAAACACGTGTCCAATTTTTTAAGAGCTTATATGTACGTATTTCGTAGCGAGAAGGTTAATCTGTAAATTTGTATGCATTTGTTGGCAATTCGAAGATGCAAAAATGTGGTGAATGCATATAATATATAGAACTATATAAAACATCGTATTGTATCGAAGAATAGTATAAATTACAACATTTAAGGGGTGAAACAATTAGCATAAAAATAGACAGTGTAATAATTATAGCACGGCTACGAAACGACATCGTTAAAATTAATCAGAATATTCAGTATTCGTTGCAGAATTTTTTCTCAATCAGTTCTTCTCCCTTAATTCTTGAATCTTAATCATTTAATTCTCTAATCTACAATCTACACTTTTCGATAAATAGTAAATATATTGTGGATTCCTTAGAGTTGTGATTATTTTCGTTGCTAGCTTTAAGATCCCGGTGATTTTAACATCGCGTCAATTTTTATTATCAAAAATGAGTTCTGTGGCTTCGAAAAGGTTGAGAGTCGTTTTTCCGAAAAGTTAAACGCCTTCGAGTTCTATATTGAATAGCGGAGAAACGTTCGGAAAGGGATTTCTAAAATTTTTAAAGAAATATATACGAAGCTCCTCGAAGATCTCTTTTTACTTCGATCCGCACTTAGTTCCCGGCTGCAAGGTAGGTCAGTGTTTTATGGAAGAGCAATTCATTGCAGGTGCGAAATGCGGGTGCCCTTTTAAAGGAACCTATTATTCTTTCGTCTAAATCTTATCGAAAAATTAGTAGCTCGCTGCCGCAATAAATCTCTGCTCTTAGGAAGATCTCTGCTTTACATGAAGACTTACGATCATTTCGTAGAAATATTCATGCGAATGTGATTTATAAAATTACGCGGTGGATTCGCTGTTTTCACCGTGTGAAAATTATAGCCACAAATTGTGCTGTTATACTTACAATTTTATACTACGAGAATGTTATACTATTGTATCTTTCTGCTATTATACTGCTACAATATTATGCTATTATACTATTATACTATTGTACTATTATACAATTATAATATTGTACTATTATACTATTATACAATTATAATATTATACTATTATACTATTATACAAATTTAATATTATACTATTATACAATTATAATATTATACTATTATACTATTATACAATTATACAATTATAATATTGTACTATTATACTATTATACAATTATAATATTATACTATTATACAATTATAATATTATACTATTATACAATTATACAATTATAATATTATAATATTATACTATTATACAATTATACAATTATAATATTATAATATTATACTATTATACAATTATAATATTATACTATTATACTATTATGCTATTACGCTATTATACTGTTACATCATTACAATATTACACTATTATGCTATTATACTATTACACTGTTATAATAATGTACTATTATACTGCTACAATGTTAAGTGTACGAATTAATTCATCATCTTTATGGTTAAACTCTTGGTATGTTTTGTGAACTCGAAATTACTCCTTCAATATTTTTAAAGCGACGAGTTTGCATAAATACTTTCTCTAAAGCTAATTTATTAAAACGGTGTCTCGGATTTTCTATGAATAAATATTAAATCTCATAAAATCCTGGAGCATGGAAATTAATTTGTACATGTAACAGTATATTTATATATATTATATATATTATATATTATATATATTATATATATATATTATAATATTATATTAATGATTGTAAATTATACCTACTACAATTTTTTAATATTCCGTTTCTGCTACTCCCATTAAAAAACGTAGCATTAAATTCTTAACTGGGGATGACGAGTAACCAATGTTTGCTTCCTGAGAAAATCTTTACTTCCTAACGCACCTTTTGCATTCCTCTCAGAAATAGTTTACCTTGCACATACGTTCGCAGCGATTAAAACCCTCCTTCGATCAATACAAATTTTTATTGCTACGCGTAACCATAACATAGCTGCTAACGTCGTATAAAACAGACTTGAAATTTGCGCGAATATCCGCAATCCGGGATCTATTAACCCTTTGCGGACGAGTGTCGGCAAATAGCCGCCGAAACCATTTCGATTTTCTGGATAAATGTCGATTTTCAAAGCAAGAAATTTGAATTAGTATAAGCACTTTCCATAATAATTGAGCGAAAATTCGTTAACTGTTATTAAATTCTATCCGTAGTGAACTCATAATCGAGTGGAAAGTTAAGTGTTATTTTTGTCGTCCGCAAAGGGTTAATTATGGAAAACTCAAGGAAGAGCGAATGAATCTTTTTTTTTTTTACGGATTGGTAGAACGAAGAAGAAGAAGGGTGTCCCCGATTTTTAGCGCGCATTATCCATGGTGTTAGAGGGGGTTGGCAATGCGAGGATCATTTATCACTGGGAAAGGTACAACCGTAAAACGAGGAGCAGATAGCAAACTCATTTAGTTATGTTAATGAAGCATTAAAGCCGATGATAAGCGGGCAGCTTCTAAGCTCGGGCGCGAATTAAGCATTAGAAAAAGAAGCTCGCGAACGCGAACGAGACGTCGTAAAAGTGATATAGATACTTTTTTTTTATGCGGCTTTAAATATTCAAGGTAATCCATATGACCGAGCCCCGGCAAAGAAATATGAACGAAGATAAAATGGCTTTAAAAGATGTACCCGTGAATTCCACGCTAATTACTGCTACCGCCACTTTTATCGCGCGAATTGATAGTTTTGCGAACATTAATTACAACATCGCGTATAATTAATCGCAACATGGGTGTACGCTCAATTTTGTGAGTAACTGTACACATTTTAAGGCTGTCGAATTATACGATTAACGTCCGTAAATCTAGCGTTAAAGTAAAAAATATCTAACGTCCCAACGAGTAACGTAATTTTCCCACAAACGTATAAAAATTCTAAATTCGGTTATGAGCCAAAAAAGCGCGGTTCAACCTTCGACGTATCAATACGTCATCGTGGGCAATGGCTCGCGTTGCCTTCGACGTAGCAGTACGTCATCGATCGCGAATGGATTCGGGGAGAGGGAAGTCCAGTTTGAAATTTTCATGCTTCTAACTTCGCTACGATTCTCATCTCGCAATACTCGCTTACATATTGCAAGGCAGTATTGCCGAGGTTCCGTGCAATACCGAATGTTAAATATAGATAGCGCCAGTCGATTTCCTCCCTTTGATGGATCGCCTTCGCTGTCGAAACGACGATAAAGATAGTAATCAAAGACAAATTGCATCTTCATGACTGAGCATTTGCGTAACGTCGAACAGAAGTTCATTGTCAAAGCTGGTCACGAAATCGGTATATACAATAGACTTTTTAGTATCGTTGTCGCGGTAACTTACTCGTCAGCTTCTTTTTTTCGTCTTTTTCTTATGTCTTGCGAAATTACTTCCACGTGTTCGTCCACGGTATTGTGGGATTGAAAGGTTTGCAAAAACAAAGTCGCGTATAATGTAATGTAATATACGTATATACAATATTTAACTAATACGAAATCGCACTAAACTAAGCTACGCTAAATATCCTAAATACGTCTACTCCTTGCCACGCTATCCTACGTTATATGCTCGCGCTCAGGTCTCTACTCTCTTCGATTTCTCAAAATCTACTCGATGCCACGCTATTTTACGCTATATGCTTCCGCTCATGTCTCTACTCTCTTCGACTTGTCAAAATCTACTCGATACCATGTTATCCTATGCTATATGCTTCCGCTCAGGTCTCTACTCTCTTCGACTTGTTAAAATCTACTCGATGCAACGCTATCCTACGCTATATGCCCCCGCTCAGGTCTCTACTCTCTTCGATTTCTCAAAATCTACTCGATGCCACGCTATTTTACGCTATATGCTTCCGCTCATGTCTCTACTCTCTTCGACTTGTCAAAATCTACTCGATACCATGTTATCCTATGCTATATGCTTCCGCTCAGGTCTCTACTCTCTTCGACTTGTTAAAATCTACTCGATGCAACGCTATCCTACGCTATATGCCCCCGCTCAGGTCTCTACTCTCTTCAATTTGTCAAAATCTACTCGATACCATGTTATCCTACGCTATATGCTTCCGCTCACGTCTCTACTCTCTTCGATTTCTCAAAATCTACTCGATGCCACGCTATCCTATGCTATATGCTTCCGCTCAGGTCTCTACTCTCTTCGACTTGTTAAAATCTACTCGATGCAACGCTATCCTACGCTATATGCCCCCGCTCAGGTCTCTACTCTCTTCGATTTCTCAAAATCTACTCGATGCCACGCTATTTTACGCTATATGCTTCCGCTCATGTCTCTACTCTCTTCGACTTGTCAAAATCTACTCGATACCATGTTATCCTATGCTATATGTTTCCGCTCAGGTCTCTACTCTCTTCGACTTGTTAAAATCTACTCGATGCAATGCTATCCTACGCTATATGCCCTCGCTCAGGTCTCTACTCTCTTCAATTTGTCAAAGTCTACTCGATACCATGTTATCCTACGCTATATGCTTCCGCTCACGTCTCTACTCTCTTCGATTTCTCAAAATCTACTCGATGCCACGCTATCCTACGCTATATGCTTCCGCATAGGTCACTACTCTCTTCGACTTCTCAAAATCTATTCGATGCCATGCTATCCTACGGTATATGCTTCCGCTCAGGTCTCTATACTGTTCGATTTGTCAAAATCTACTCGACACCATGTTATCCTACGCTATATGCTTCCGCTCAGGTCTCTACTCTCTTCGACTTCTCAAAATCTACTCGATTCCACAATCATATTTCAGATGATTGACCATATATAAATATGTGGGTTCAGTGCGTGTCTGGGGGCATGAGGGAGTGTGGAGCATGGTGCCGCGTGTGAAGGTACACTCATTCCCGTGTGCCGTCGTTCCGCGAGCGTTCGGCGGCATCGGCAATCGTTTGGCGGCGGAATTGAAAGACTCGCGCGGACCCGGGCGGCCCGAGCGACACCGTAACGTTCGGCATCGGGCAGTTCTCGTCGGGACACAGAAGAGTGTGCTTCTTGTATTCTTTGTTACCTTATTGCTTTTCTTTAAAATATATTCACTATGTCAATTCCGTGGTCCGTATGATCCTACAATAGTGGGGGCTCGTCCGGGATCGAATCGGATCATAGGTTGGCAGAATTACCTTTTGGTTGTGCGTGAGTCTTCGCGTTGTCCAAGACGTGTGACACAGTGGTCGTGCAGAACCTCATTCTGGACAGTAGCTTTGTATGGTGTTGTGCAGTGCGTGATAGGCAGACGGCCACAAGAAGATTTATATTACGCAGTGTATTTGGGTGTCAAGATGCAGCCTTCGAATGAGAAATCTGTTCCCGCTGTCGAATCGATGACGACCGAGGAGCTGCGAAACAAGCTGCAGGAGCTTGGTCGCTCGATAACAGGGTCTAAGGCTGTGCTGGCCGTTAGACTGAGAAAGGCCATGCAGAACGCAGAAAAGAAGAAAAGCGGTGTAGAGACGACGACAGACGTTGGAAATGATGACGGTGACGAAGAAGATTTCGACGCGCTCTCCAAAGACGAAGCCAAGACGAGACTCCGTGCCTTGGGCCTGAACGTGACAGGTAAGAAGGCCGAATTGGTGGGGAGGTTGAAGGCAGCCTATGAAGACGATGACGACGAGGACGAAGATGACGACAGTGAAGAAGTTGACGACGATGAAGATGAAGACGACAATGAAGATGATGCTGAAGACGAAGAAGAGGAAAAAGTAGTGAAACATTCCAGACGAAACGACGGGGGAAATCGTAGACGTTCTCGAGATGCCGGATTCTCTCGTAACGTACTAACGTTCAAAGATGTTGAAGATGCGTTGGAAACTTTTAGTGGCGATGGAAGCGAGAACATTCACAGATGGTTTGTAATGTTTGAAGAAACGGCAGAGATGTGTGACTGGTCGGAAACTCAGAAAGTTATATACTGTAAACGGTTGTTAAAGGGCTCAGCGAAGCTATTTGTCAATTTCGAATGTCATGCGAAAACCTGGACAAAATTGAGGAAAGAGCTCATCAAAGAATTTTCAAATACAGTAAATAGTAAGCAAGTTCACGAACAATTAAGCAAGGTGAAGAAGAAGCACGATGAGTCATACCAAGCGTATGTGTATCGCGTTTTGGAAATGGCCAGCCACGCGGAAATTGAACTAGAAGCAAAAATCCAATACATAATTGACGGGATTCAAGACGATGAAGTGAGCAAAGCGATTTTGTATACCGCCTCTACAGTGAAGGAGCTGAGGAAGAGATTAAATCAGTACGAGACGCTAAAGAATAATTCCAGATTGAAGACGAGTGCAAGAACCCAGAAGTATGAAAAAACGAAGAGACCAACTCAGGCGCAAAGCGATGAAAAACCCCAGCATTGCTTTAATTGCGGAAGTAAGGCGCACATAAGTCTGTACTGTCCGCATAAAGCTAAAGGTCCAAAGTGTTTCGAATGTGGCGAATTCGGGCACGTTTCGTCAAAATGTACAAAGTCTCGCGGTGCGAACAAAGAAAGGAAGGAGGGAACGGAAAAACCGCGGTGTAACTTGCTGGCATCGACTGATAAGAAGACGTACAAAAAGGTAGAAATTCTAAATAAGGAAGTGACGGCCGTGTTGGATGGAGGCAGCGATTTACATTTGGTGCGATCTAGCTTTTATGTACAGCTTGGAGCACCGCCTCTCGAACGCAAAACCATTTCTTTCGACGGAGTAGGTACTGTGAATCGACGCACGTTGGGACGCTTTCGAGCAGAGGTTGTGATCGATGGGTTGTCATTTAATTTCAATTTTGACGTCGTGCCGGATGACTTCCTGGGTCACGACATGCTGGTCGGCGGAGAATTATCAGATTATGTTGAGGTGCGTACGAGACACAGACAAGCGACGCTGGTGAAATTGGAGTCGGAAGAGACGCAGTTGGAGGAAGGTGGCTGGAAGGTATTAGCGATTAATGCTTATGAGGAACCGGAGGATGAGCATAACGTCGAAATTCAACATATAGCCGATCCTGAAATTAAATCAGAGGTGAAAGAAGTCGTTGAGAATTATACGCCGACGCATACTAAACATACAGGAGTGGAAATGCGTATAGTGCTCCAAGACGATGCCCCCGTGTTCCAAAACCCTCGGCGACTATCAGCCGAGCAGAAGAAGCAGGTGAACGGAATCATCGATAAGTGGATGGACGACGGAATAGTGAGGCCGAGTGTCTCGGATTTTGCTAGTCCGATTGTGCTGGTTACAAAAAAGAATGGACAACCGAGACTGTGCGTTGACTATCGAGTTCTGAATGAGAAAATCATCAAGGACAGAAACCCGTTGCCGTTAATCGAGGACCAACTGGATCGACTGCAAGATGCAAGATTGTTCTCCACGTTAGATTTAAAAGACGGTTTTTTCCATGTGCCGGTTGAGGAAGACAGTGTAAAATACACGGCATTCGTGGTCCCCGATGGACACTATGAATTTTTAAAAGTGCCATTCGGATTATGTAATTCGCCGGCTGTTTTTCAGAGACACATACGTGCAATCTTTCGTCCGCTGATAACAAGTGGCGTGGTGTTAGTTTACCTCGATGATTTAATCATTCCTTCGAAAGACGAACGTGAAGGTTTAGAGAAACTGAAAACTGTGCTGCAAACGGCGAGTCAATTCGGTTTAGAAATAAATTGGAAGAAGTGTGAATTACTAGTGGATAAAGTAGAGTACTTAGGTTACATAGTGAAGGCGGGTCAGATACAACCCTCTCCAAAAAAAACGTTGGCAGTGTCGAAGTTCCCGTTACCCAGAACTATAAAACAGGTGCAGAGTTTTTTGGGACTCACGGGGTATTTCCGAAAATTTATACCCCAATTTTCCGTACGTGCGCGACCGTTGTCCCAGCTGTTAAGAAATGGTGTAAAGTTCGAATTTGGGACGGAGCAACAAATGGCGTTCGACAGTTTAAAGTCAGCGCTAACTGAAGAACCAGTGTTGAAGCTGTATCGAGTCGGAGCGGAGACGGAGCTGCACACAGATGCGTGCATGGGTGGACTTGGAGCAGTGCTACTTCAAAAAGATTCAGAAGGTGGTAAGTTGCACCCCGTATATTACGCCAGCTGGAAGACGACACCCGCCGAAGAGAGGTACTCGAGCTATGAATTGGAGATTTTGGCTGTGGTTAAAGCTCTAAAGAAGTTCCGCGTATACTTACTCGACGTAAAATTTAAAATAGTGACGGACTGCAAAGCCTTCGTGTTAACGATGAAGAAAAAGGACTTATGTTTGAGAGTGTCGCATTGGGCACTTTTAATCGATCAGTTTGATTACACGATCGAGCATCGACCAGGAGCATCGATGCGCCACGTTGATGCACTAAGCAGGAATCCTGTTGAAGTCTTTCTAGTGCAGGAGGGCCGAGACGGATTAATTGAAACAATTCAGAAAGCTCAACAAGACGATCCTGAATTGAAAAAGACGATCGACGCTGTTCAAGCCGGACGAAACACGGACTTTTCGATGTCTAAACGAGGAATTTTGTACCGAGAAGATGGTGGAGTCGATCTCATGGTGATACCTAAAACGATGCAGTACGATGTAATAAAGCAGGCACACGAGCAAGGACATTTTGGGTGGAAAAAAATTGAATTTGCGTTAAAACGAGAATTTTGGTTTCCCAATATGCGACAGAAAATTCAGAAGGTGATCGGGAATTGTATCAAGTGTTTGTTGGCAGAAAGGAAATACGGAAAGAGCGATGGACTACTAAATCCAATTGAGAAAGGAGTTACACCGTTGGATACTTATCACGTGGATCACCTAGGGCCGATGCCATCCACGAGAAAAGCATACAACCATTTGTTTGTGGTTGTGGACGCGTTCACGAAGTTCGTGTGGATCTACCCGACGAAGTCGACGACTGCAAACGAAGTCGTCGATAAATTGAAGAAGCAGGCGACCGTTTTTGGGAATCCTAGACGCATAATTTCAGACCGCGGAACGGCGTTCACCGCCAATGTGTTTAAGGAGTATTGCGCAACGGAAAACATCGAACATGTTTTAATAACTACAGGCATCCCAAGGGGAAACGGACAGGTTGAAAGGATGAACCGCATCATCATCCCCATGTTGACCAAGATGGCGATATCCAATCCTATGGAATGGTGGAAACACGTGGATCAGGTGCAACAATTTATGAATTCGACATTCAATAGGAGCACGCAGATGACTCCTTTTGAATTAATGATTGGAGAGAAAATGAGGTTGAAGGATGACCAGCAGTTGAGAGAGCTGATAGAAGAGGAATTTATTAAAGTGTACGAGGAAAAACGCACTAATTTACGAGACGAAGCCAGGAAGAATATTCTCAACGTCCAGAGAGAGAATAAAAAGACGTACGACAGGAAGAGAAAACCAGCAGGAAAATTTAAAGTTGATGACCTTGTAGCCATACAAAGAACACAATTTGGGGGAGGTGCGAAACTGCATCCGAAGTTTTTAGGACCTTACAAAATAACGAACGCAATGAGGAACGACCGATACATTGTGGAGAAGGTGGGAGATCATGAGGGCCCAAACAAAACAAGTTCGGCAGCTGACCTAATGAAACCATGGACGAAATTAGCCGATTTGAATGAGGTGTTTAATAACAGCGATGAAGATGACGCCCTGGATGTTGACGACCATCTGGAAGATTAAGCTGGGAGGTATCGAGGACGATACCCGAGCAGGATGGCCGGTTGTGGGTTCAGTGCGTGTCTGGGGGCATGAGGGAGTGTGGAGCATGGTGCCGCGTGTGAAGGTACACTCATTCCCGTGTGCCGTCGTTCCGCGAGCGTTCGGCGGCATCGGCAATCGTTTGGCGGCGGAATTGAAAGACTCGCGCGGACCCGGGCGGCCCGAGCGACACCGTAACGTTCGGCATCGGGCAGTTCTCGTCGGGACACAGAAGAGTGTGCTTCTTGTATTCTTTGTTACCTTATTGCTTTTCTTTAAAATATATTCACTATGTCAATTCCGTGGTCCGTATGATCCTACAAATATTTGTGTATTTTGTAAATACATGCACATACATAAGAATACGACGATAAAAGCTCTGAGACGAAAAGCAATTTGGTACAAATCGAATGACTGAGAAAGATATAGAAAAGATCAAACATAGTATTATTCTAATACAAAGTATTAGAATAATAATACTACTAATACTACCAAGAAATACTAAGAAACTAAACACTAATATATACTACAAGTTTAGTACAATTTATTAGAGCTTATATATGTATATCTATTATATAATAATAGTCCTAATGCACTATACTTAAATAATAGTACTAATAAAATAATAAACAAATAGGACTAATGTTACTAATACATACGAATAATGTTAGTATTAGTAGTATTTGTAGTATTAGAATAATAATACTACTAAGAAATACTAAGAAACTAAACACTAAGTAATACTACTAAGTTTAGTACAATTTATTAGAGCTTATATATGTATATCTATTATATAATAATAGTCCTAATGTACTATACTTAAATAATAGCACTAATAAAATAATAAACAAATAGGACCAATATTACTAATAATGTTAGTATTAGTAGTATTAGTATTTTATGTCAGACAAAGAACCCAACAAACCTTTCCCAGCATCAAACACGTTACCATGCGTAAATGCGTTGAGCATAGCTTCAAGGGATTAAATTTTCCACGGCTGTGCGTTCCCCCAAAATTTATTCAAGCATCGGTTGCTCGACGAATTCGCGAATTTTTCTCGAGTAGCGGAGTGCGCGACGCGACGCGTCGCCCAAGGGGAACACCATAGAAATATCTCAGCCGCGCGAGTGTCTCATACTACTTTTTTACGTCGACATGCGTCTCCAATTAACGGTTACACGCGAGCTTGAAAACTCTCGAGAAAGGGAAGAAGAATGCTCATGGGAAGGTTTCAATGTCGTCTACGCGTCGTTAGGACTTTGTTAGAAAAAACCCTTTAACAACGCTATTCTCCCATTTTTAACACTAGGTTTGTCGTTGTTAGACGGCGGATTTTCATGCATATTTATACCTTTACAGGCACGATCAAAGAAATTGGACATTAATACGGATTCGTTTATAGGTGTATCATTAAATAAGTATACAGTTTTTATAAGTATATAGACAAAGATGGGGGTAGTAGATGTATTAACACTAGGATTACGGAACTCGTCACGTTGACACATTTCAGATTTCATACCTAAAATTATAGAGACCATAAATATTATTTTTCACTACTTTATCTTAACTTTAATTAATACGATGGTAGGAATATGTATTCTACGTGATTCTCTTCATCGTCACGCTTCTACGTTCGAATATTTATACGCAGTATACGTATTTTTCCGGAAGCCTGTCAAATTATGCGCGTAACGTCCGTAAACCTAGTGTTAATACAGTCAAAACCTCGATAACTCGAATTTCAAGGGAATAGCTAAAATCTCTTTTAACATTAGATTGCCTATCCAATATATAGGATTGCATGATCCTAGCTTCGGATAGAACGATTCTTTCCTCACTTTTGAAACGGTGGCGTAGGTAGAATTTAACAAGCTGCACCGAATATTCGTTTCAGCTTGCGTCATTGTTATCGGCGAGCGCAGTTAACCAGATATTTTAAACGAGTACCGTCCGCGGGCCCTTAAAAGTTGCTTCGATTCTTATCGGAGAACTTCTTACGAGATTGTAGCGTACAATGCCGGCCAAAAGTTTCGAGTCGGTGCACGCGTTCCAGGGATTATAGAAATGACAAATAAGGAGAGGAAACTACGCGAAACGCGCGTTGGCTTAAAAAATTACAACTTTTATGCGTGTAACGCGAATGCTGTGCGAACAATTTTGGAATATCATTGCTGCTATAATGATGCGCGATCGCCTCGATTAATGCTACTGAAATGCGATACAATTCGGCGAATTTACTTGCACGGATTATTGTATACGTACATTTCATAAGGAATACCAATACCTTCAAATTCTAAAGTATAATAGATTGTACAGTGATTAAAAAAGAAGAAATAATAAAATATAATAAGACTAAAGAGATTTGTGGGGCTGTAGAGAGGGGATAGGATAGGAAAAAGGAAGGGTGTTGCGTTTCGTGCTGGGCCTGCTAGTGGACTCATCAGTGCGGCTACCTAGCAGGCCCTGCCTTAGACGTTGGGATATTGGAAGTGTGGAGCTGTAGAGAGGGGATAGGGTAGGAGAAAGGAAGGGTGTTGCGTTTCGTGCTGGGCCTGCTAGTGGACTCATCAGTGCGGCTACCTAGCAGGCCCTGCCTTAGACGTTGGGATGTTGGAAGTGTGGAGCTGTAGAGAGGGGATAGGGTAGGAGAAAGGAAGGGTGTTGCGTTTCGTGCTGGGCCTGCTAGTGGACTCATCAGTGCGGCTACTTAGCAGGCCCTGCCTTAGACGTTGGGATATTGGAAGTGTGGAGCTGTAGAGAGGGGATAGGGTAGGAAAAAGGAAGGGTATTGCGTTTCGTGCTGGGCCTGCTGCTAGTGGACTCATCAGTGCGGCTACCTAGCAGGCCCTGCCTTAGACGTTGGGATGTTGGAAGTGTGGAGCTGTAGAGAGGGGATAGGGTAGGAGAAAGGAAGGGTGTTGCGTTTCGTGCTGGGCCTGCTAGTGGACTCATCAGTGCGGCTACCTAGCAGGCCCTGCCTTAGACGTTGGGATATTGGAAGTGTGGAGCTGTAGAGAGGGGATAGGGTAGGAGAAAGGAAGGGTGTTGCGTTTCGTGCTGGGCCTGCTAGTGGACTCATCAGTGCGGCTACCTAGCAGGCCCTGCCTTAGACGTTGGGATGTTGGAAGTGTGGAGCTGTAGAGAGGGGATAGGGTAGGAGAAAGGAAGGGTGTTGCGTTTCGTGCTGGGCCTGCTAGTGGACTCATCAGTGCGGCTACTTAGCAGGCCCTGCCTTAGACGTTGGGATATTGGAAGTGTGGAGCTGTAGAGAGGGGATAGGGTAGGAAAAAGGAAGGGTATTGCGTTTCGTGCTGGGCCTGCTGCTAGTGGACTCATCAGTAAGGCTAACTAGCAGGCCCTGCCTTAGACGTTGGGATATTGGAAGTGTGGAGCTGTAGAGAGGGGATAGGGTAGGAAAAAGGAAGGGTATTGCGTTTCGTGCTGGGCCTGCTAGTGGACTCATCAGTGCGGCTACCTAGCAGGCCCTACCTTAGACTTGGGATATTGGAAGGAAGGTTAAAGGCGGTATATATATGGACGAGGTAGTTGGAGCGAGTACTTTCGAGAAAGTCCTATTTTGTATGTCCCTCTAGTGGTAGGTGCAGGAGAGCCGCCACAGATTCTAAAGTATATAATAGATTGCACAATAATTAATGAAACATATATAAAAATTGAGAAACTAAATTTCAAAGTATAATAATTGTTAACGGTTCGACGAGGGAAAGTGCAAAAGGTGAAAGCCAAAGAAGATAGACAGTATAAGATTACAAAACAAAAAGAAAAGGTATGAAATAAGTTTAGGGTTAAGAGTGAAATTAAGTTACATTTTAGTTCGTTTCACGTTGTTTCATTTTGCTTCAAGCTTATTTCTTGTTTATTCTTTCGTTCCTCTTTGAATTCTCGAGTTTTCATTAGCTTTATTGATTGTTATTTACCGTTTACTATTTAGTATCGATTGTAAGCTGCAACGAAACGGAACTACATTGTAATCCTCCGAGGAAACGCGACAAATATTACGTTAAATTGATTGTTAACGGCTCGAACAATTTCCGAATGGCTTGTCGAGGTCGTTTAACCCTTTAACAAATAGCCGCCGAAACTTTTTCGATTCTATGGATAAATATTCGGTTTTCAAAACAGCAAATTTGGATTAGTGACACTAATATGCACTTTCGATAATAATTCAGCGAAAATTCGTTTAGCGTTATTAACCCTTTGCGGACGAGTGTCGGCAAATAGTCGTCGAAACCATTTCGATTTTCTGGATAAATGTCGATTTTCAAAGCAAGAAATTTGAATTAGTATAAGCACTTTCGATAATAATTGAGCGAAAATTCGTTAACTGTTATTAAATTCTATCCGTAGTGAACTCATAATCGAGTGGAAATTTGTTAAGTGTTATTTTTTCTCGTCCGCAAAGGGTTAAATATATCCGTGATGGATTTGTAATTGAGTGGAAATTTCTTACGTATTATTTTTTCTCGTCCGCGAAGGGTTTAATCCCGTGCAAATGCTCGAACACTTTTGGACGGCGGTGTATAGTACGCCGTTGGCATAAAATAGCGGGGCTAATCAAAAGTTTCCTCGGTGCATGAACGATGGGTATCCAGGAAAGATGTAAGAACTCGCGAGCCATTGTCAGTCGATTCGCTTCCCTGATCTCATTTGTTCGCAGCTGGAAAAACTCTTTCAATTTCGATGGTGAATTACGGTCCCGGTCGCGCATTCGCTACGTGCCCGTGATTCCGTAACGTGGCCAACCTCCGAGAATGTAACTAAAGAACCGGTCGAACACACGAAACTTTACCCTTCCCCTTCCACGACGCGTCCCCGCCCCCTTTCACCCTGAAATCGAATTATACGGGTAATCAGAAAGTTAAAACCGCAGTCCATTTTCTGCCGCAAGAACGCCCGCCATCCATGTCGGAATACTTTCCCTATTTAGGGACATTCAAAGCTAACCCAATTACTCTATAAACGTGAAACACGGTTACCAGCAGTTAGACGAATCCCGAGCAGCACCCGTTAATTCCTCTTCTTCCGATGCAATTGCAACTTTAACCCTTTCACGATCGAATCCACCTTTTTACCACCCCCGGCAAACAAGTTCTCGCTCGAACGCGATAATACAGAATTAGTTAAACGCGTTAGGGTTTTCTTTTTTTGTAGAGCACACTGCTATCGTGTAAATATAAATCTTGGCGGAGAAATTGAAAACAAATCGAAGCAGAATTAGCGAAAAATGCGAGTTCGTGAAAGGTTACTTTTGTTTTATATCGTTCGAGTATTCAGTAGTCATTGTTAAATAGAAAATTTTACCTCTAGATTATACGTTATATATACGGTTACTCACAACATTGAACGTACACATTGAAACTCAATGAAAAAGATGGCTAATAAATGGTTAAGTTTCAGTGCACTCAAAGTATTAATTTGATTGGAACATATCTTGGAAAAATTGAAATCCAAAATGATAAATTATACTTTTACAAATAGGGAAGATTGCAAAATGAAATTAAAAGAAGAATAGGACAATATTTCACCTTCTTTATGGAAAATTAATTAATTCTATGCCATGAATATTAAAGGTGGTTAACAAAATAGTAATCTACACGTACCATATGTATAATAACAATTTTGTGTCAGCAAAAAAAGTTCTACTTTTACGTTTCTTATCAAGTACATATAATTTTATCTCAAAAATTGTTTACGTACTGTCTGTCAAAATATGCGAAATATATTGAGTTTCTACTTTTCAACATGCGTGTGTATATTTACTTTTTAGTTATTTTTCATCGGCAACATAGGTGTACGCTCTATTTTGTGAATAACTGTATATATTTTTTGAATGCTAAGTTTAGTTTCTTTTGTTTTATGCTACTCGAATCTCCCATTAGAGGGCGAGTTTCTGTGACCACGTAACCACGTTTTTCTTCTTTGTTCTTCGTAACGAATAAATGCAAGAGTAATAGAAAATCTCGATTCATTTTAATAAAGAAACCATAACTCTCAACAGTCACTCTGTATTATCGGTGAATTGCGAGTCTCAAAACTGATCGTAGTAACCGTATCGCTGTACGTATTTCGCAGGGAACGCATAAACTTTCCATCGAACCGTCCCCATAGAATATTTCGTCCATGGTGAAAGAGGTTCCCAGTCGCGGTAGATATTGCGCGAAGCTACGCTACGCGTCGGTACGTTAAATATGGTAATGAGTTTCAACGCACAGGCTACCAATAGTCATCAATTATTCTGAATAATGGCATGCAAATAGGACGACGCGTAGGCAATTAATGTCACTATTTGCAGAGGCTTATCCTTGGCGCGGTAGCACGGCTTGCTACAGAGCTGCTCTACATATATATTTGTCAATCGTAGGTAACTATAAACGGGTGACAAACGTGATACCGATCAGTCTGTTTATAATATAGTTTGCATGCTTGCATTATACTCTCTGCAATCCTACGCGGCGAACATGCTCATTTGCGGTCGGATCCAGTTTCCACGTTTCACCGCTTCCCAATGACAGCTTTCAACTTTACACTCGTCACGCTGCGATACACGGTTTAATCGAAGCTATTCCAAAAATCATGCCGTTTGCCCGCTGAATCTGTCAAGTGTATTTATAGACCGTGTACTTTTTATTCGTTTATTTATATATATATATATATATATATATATATATATATATATATACAGGGTGTCCCGTAACTGGTGGTACAAGCGAGTGTTGGATTCCGAGCGAAGGGAATTGACAACACCGTTTTTAGAGAAACTCTTAAAGGTTTTTATTCGTGCAACTATGGTCTGCACTCTGGCAGTGAATACTCAATTCTGTCTCGTTCGGAAGTATTACCGAGCTTTTATGTTGTGTTTTGAAGGATGAGTAATGGTAAGGACAGCGGTCAAGGGAGAGGGTGACTAAGGAAAGGTACGGAGTACAGGATGACTAGGAACTGCGATTAGGGTGTTTGTCGGATGAATTTGGTTTAGGATGCGTCTATGGTGTTTACAGTGTGAGTGGTCGTGTTGGTCATCCAACACGAGTAGGGGGTGATTCTACGTGAAAAATTGAATCGGAAATTTAGAATAACATTTTTTCATACGACGCTTTATTTTCGAAGAAAATAAGTTTGAAAATTTGTCGAGTACGCGTGCACTTGGACCAGCTTCAGTTCGACGGATTTGACTATCTTAGTGTTCAGAGTAGGAGAATACTTTCGTGCTTCTTGCAATGTTTACAACACATTGTCAACACGATGATATCTCTTACATCGATTTTACTTTCTTCTTATGCTTATCGGACAGGACCTTTACTAACTTTACTAACTTATAGAACTTTACTAACTAGAACTTTAATACTAGAACTTTACTAACTAGAACTTTAATACTAGAACTTTACTAACTAGAACTTTAATACTAGAACTTTACTAACTTATAGCAATCGGGAGTATACTGATATGATTCTCGCTTTGGGTGCGTGCGGTGGTAATGCTTCGGCGGCGGCTAGGTGTTACAGGGATCGGTACCCTAATCCAAGTGCACGCATACTCGACAAATTTTCAAACTTATCTTTTTCGAAAATAAAGCGTCGTATGAAAAAATTTTATTCTAAATTTTCGATTCAATTTTTCACGTAGAATCAACCCCTACTCGCTTGTACCACCGGTTACGGGACACCCTGTATATATATAGCGTTTTCCTAGTGTAATAATGGTAGAAAGGATAAAATCAAAGATGGGGGATTGGAAAACAGTAGAGTTTCGTTTGTATATAAGAGCAGTTTACTCTTAATGTGTCATAGTTTGTTTTATATAATTTGTTCTATTGTTTCGTTTTGGTTTAGTTTATGCTATCGTATTACATATTAAGTGATAAGTAACTTGGTTAAATAATTGCATAGTTAGATTCATTTTAAAGACGTAGTATTAGAAGATTATTATGTATACATTAATTAAGATTAGCAATTAGGTGTAAGGAGAATGTACGTATAGGAAGTGTGTACAAAGAATGAAAAGTGGCGGAACCTTTGTAATCCAATAGGAAAACAATAAAGATCTATCTACATAGCGTTTTCCTTTTTGGGTTTCTATGAACTTCTAGAATAGCACTTTAATTCTTTGGAACGTTATCATTGTTATTTAATATTGCGGCCTTTAAATTTGGTCCTTCGATGCTTCCTACTGATCCTGACTATGATCCTGTTACGCGTAACTTAAATCTTGCATTTTTAACATCTAGAAGAACAACCGATGATTTACTATATTTCTTTTTAAGATCTCGAACCGTGTAACTAATTGTCCGTCTCTTTTACGCGATATTGATTCTTACGTTCCAACAAGATTTGTCAGGTTCTCGCGTATTATCCTTTCCATCTACTTCAAATCGTTTCTTTTCAGAGTTGCGCGATTACGCGAATTACGCTGTGGCGAATCTACTTTTCGCGTACTTCTTCCGGTAGCTAATAGATAGTAGGGACTATCGAAACGTCAATGCAGTGCAAGTTTGCAGTTGGCCAACTTTCCACTCTATTCGAAGTTCGAAGGGAAGGTCTATTTCCTCGATGGAAACTTTAATTACCTCTCAAAACCTTCTGACTCTCCCTCTCTCTCTTTCTCGATGATGGACATATTTACGACCATCGCGCGGTCTATATTTATATTCGTCCTTGCTCGTGTATACCGATAGAGAACTTGTTACGCGATATTGCGAACGTCCAACCGTACTACAAATATTTGTTTGCTCCATTTAATTGTGCAGTATATTTTATTAGCTTCCCGTCGCGGTTAAATACGCGTTCAACTGCGTCCCAAGGTTACGTAATTAATTATCGTTCACGGCGGACATTTCACATCGGTAATTCGTTTTTCGCATCTCCACGGCTTTCCCCGGGAAATTTACGTTTCGAAGGTTCATCTTAATTGGCGGTAATTTCGACGAGAATGACAATGTTACTCGCAATGCTAATAAACAATTAAGATATCTGTTGCGGTAAAAAGTAGGCTGCGCTTGTTTACAAGAGTTCTTTGCGTGAAATAGATAAAGAGGGCGAAAGAGGTACCGAAGTTGCAGTGGAGAGTTTCACCTTTTGAATATTGCAATCGAATACTTTGCTTTGTATATTTGGTTCGTGTTTACGTTTTACGCGCACCGCGCGACTTATCGCGCGTCTAAATTAATCATAAATGCATAGACATCCGCAATATAGTTACAACTTAATAGCAAATTAAATGAATTAATTTAAGCATAAGTAAGATCTATCTCGCTAAACTAAATAGGAGTGATTTTAATCAGTGAGACATTTCACGTATATCCTCCAAAAGATTGTTTATCTGACTTCGAAATATCTCGAAAGATACATTAGAAAAGACAACAGGTACAGAATATTTATTAGCCGGTAGTAGCGGACAAGAGCAGATATGAAGATACGAAGATATGAGCAATAATGCGAGCAAGAGTATCGGAATTAAAGAAACGAGATGAACAGCTCTTTTGCATGAAAACGCGAGTAAACCAAAAGGATCTTAAAGGAGCATAAAAAGTTACTCTTGATAAAAGCTGCCTACGATCAATTACACCATTGATAATCTTAGACAAACCATTCAACTCAGAAATAGTTCTACGATTTTGATTTCTTATTCGCTACTTTCACGACATTGATAACGCAGTAAACGTTAACGATCTCATAGACTGCTGTTAATGATTACGTAAGTTTTAATAGGTGTAGCAATTAAGGGTTAACCATTTGCGGACGGGACAAAGTAATATTTGATAATTCTAGGCAAGGGCCTTAGACGTTGGGATATTGGAAGGAAGGTTAAAGGCAGTATATAGTAGTAATAAACTTTACTTCGGCATCAGAGCCATCAAATGTGGACTTGGTGTACAAATTATCATCTTTTCTCACTCACTCGTTCTTCTCACTCGTACCAAAACTATTAAAAACTATGTAACTTTGACTATATGAACTACGAAAATTAGACAACTATATAAATTATTAAATAAGTTAACTTTAGAGCTATACTATGCACCGTAAACCTTTCAACTATTTTCTTATCTATTTATTTTAGTTTTAGTTTATTTTCTCACTCACTCGTTCCTCTCACTCTTACCAAAACTATTAAAAACTATGTAACTTTGACTATATGAACTACGAAAATTAGACAACTATATAAATTATTAAATAAGTTAACTTTAGAGCCACACTATTCACCGTAAACCTTTTAACCATTTTCTTATCTATTTATTTTAGTTTCAGTTTATTTTCTCACTCACTCGTTCCTCTCACTCGTACCAAAACTGTTAATAACTATATAACTTTGACTATATAAACTACGAAAATTAGACAACTATATAAATTATTAAATAACTTAACTTTAGAGCCACATTATGCACCGTAAACCTTTCAACTATTTTCTTATCTACTTATTTTAGTTTTAGTTTATTTTCTCACTCACTCGTTCCTCTCACTCGTACCAAAACTGTTAATAACTATATAACTTTGACTATATAAACTACGAAAATTAGACAACTATATAAATGATTAAATAACTTAACTTTAGAGCCACACTATTCACCGTAAACCTTTGAACCATTTTCTTATCTATTTATTTTAGTTTTAGTTTATTTTCTCACTCACTCCTTCCTCTCACTCGTACCAAAACTGTTAATAACTATATAACTTTGACTATATAAACTACGAAAATTAGACAACTATATAAATTATTAAATAACTTAACTTTAGAGCCACACTATTCACCGTAAACCTTTCAACTATTTTCTTATCTATTTATTTTAGTTTCAGTTTATCCTTATTTGCTTTTACACCATCCTCTTTGGTATATATGTTCTTATTGCTTAATAAGTATTAGAGGAGTATTAATAAGTATAAGAGTAGATAGTTGGAACGAGTACGTTCGAGAAAGCCCTATTTTTTTTTTGGAAGGCCCTCTAGTAGGTAGGTACAAGAGGGCCACCATAATATCGTCGATATCGCGGATGTGGGAAAAGTTAAATAAATTATTAGACAATCCAGTGGACGGCGATGCGACGAATGTTGCGTTCTCTCGGCGACGTTATCCTAGCTCCGTGAAAATAGGAAAACGCGAGAAAGGGCGAAACGATGTATAAAAGCGCGGAGAATGCTTGGAGAAGGGGCGATCGTCCCCCTTTTTCCCTCGAAATTATTCTCGCGACCGGGGCTGCTGATTTATTAGAATATAAATTACGTTAATGCACACCTTTTTAGTTTCGCGAGAGAAAATTCAAGCGAGTGGATGGATTCAGCTTCCAAGGATGCGGGCGCAAAATGAACGACGATTTAGATTTATATTATTCGGACATTAGCCCTAAAGCAACCGTGAAATAGAAACGTTGTTCAAGTTTTCAAGAGACACGTACGAAGGGCATTGGACTTTGATGGAATATTGGGGTTGTGAGTCGAGTAAGAATACTCGATTTTACTTTTAACGGAGTGATTTCATTTTATTTCAAAGGCTAGAGGAATACGTCTTTACTCAGCTGCGAAAGAGCAAGGAATGAATGCTTCGAACGCTCATGAAAATACGCGTGGAAAACTGGCGCCGATATTTAGAAAAGACGGCCCCGGGCCTTCCATATGTTTATTGCACCAGACCCTTAGGTCTGGTACGGCTAAACGACCATCAGCTTCGGTGACTGAGCTAGCCCTGTTGTTTAATAAGCACTGCTTCTCAACGTAAACATACATTTTTGCATCTGCTAAGTAATATTATTCCAACAGACTTTGTTCTACATCTTCCATTACGTAGTAATGAATTTATTATATTGAACGTATAATAAAGATGTTCGTAATGTTATGTACCAAATAAATATAGTTTTAAGATTAAGACTGAGTCACCAGCTAGGCTATCCCTTGGGTTATTTGATCTGTGGAGCTGTGGAGAGGGGATAGAATAGGAAAAAGGAAGGGTGTTGCGTTTCGTCCTGGGCCTGTGCTAGTGGACTCATCAGTAAGGCTACCTAGCAGGCCCTGCCTTAAACGTTGGGATATTGAAAGGAAGGTTAAAGGCGGTATATATATGGACGAGGTAGTTGGAGTGAGTACTTTCGAGAAAGTCCTATTTCATATGTCCCTCTAGTGGTGGGTGCAGGAGAGCCGCCACAGATCAAATAGACCGCGTCATCGTAGAACGCATTTTGCCCTTTTCCGTCCTACGAGACGCATCGGGCCTAAATGACTAAAGTCCGGTGTCTCCTTTTTCAAGATAAAATTATAAAAACGCATGCCTCGCTGCGCTCGGGGCTCATTCGTCAGTAGTGCTTCGACGAAATCCGAAATCTCAATAAAGTTTTCTTGTGCACTTCCGTTTGCGACTTATTTCTCTTCAACTCTAATCGTGCAGCGGAGAAGACTACGGAGTCTCGAGGGATCCTCCTTCTCCTCACGGCATAACAGTAAATAAAAGAAATCTGTTGAACAATCGTATGCTCGAAACTGGAACGATCTTTACGTTAACGACGTTGTAAAATAGTTAACGAAAGTTACTCGAAGCGCGAACCTTAAAGTGACAGTACGTGGTACAATTACCATATCGTGCACGAGATCGATATCGCAAATATCACTTCTAAACATAAACGTAGCAATGGTACGAATGATGTCTCGGTGGCATCGCTAATTACTAGCAACAACTACGGTAAAGGACGTCGTACGACAAAGCATTTACCAGCCGAAGCAATGGTATCGTAAATACGCTGGCAGAAAGCTTTGGACAGCCGCGTGTTCGAATGCCGAGCAATTCTCTTTGGCATTCTCCCGGCGCGCAACTTTTACGGTCACCTGATCGCAATCTCATCAAAATTAGGTCATACAATGCGCTCCACTTGCGTCCCACGAATCCCCATTGTTCTTCGCCCTTCTTTGATCTTATATTTTAATCATTGGCTTTTTAAATTTAGACCCCGCTACGAGTGGCCCTCGTCCAACGCGTACTTGCAATCAGTCCCGCAACATTCAAAAGCAGATTCGTTGCGTTCGGACATTTTTGTCGCGGGTAGATTTGCTCGCAAAGCCTGACAAACGTTTCTGGCTAAACTTGCAATTTTATTAGGGATTCGCAGAAGTTTCCATCGCTCGTAGATGAATTTTCTTCTGCAATCCTAAACTACGAACTTCGCTAAAATATTGTATAGCTTCTTTTGATGTAAACGAATGCGTTCAAGGGTAGCTTCCATTTTGATAACCCTTTGAGAACCAATCGCCAGTTTGGACAACCCTTTTATTTTAACGAATCGTATGCGTATACCGCGTCGTATCAATATTACGTTTACCAATGAGTCTTTTTGGTTTACAATTACACGTCATTGCAAATGAAGTACAATACGAAAGCAAGTATAAACCGCATAGAGTTAATAAAAATACACTCGTGAGGAAGATGAGGAGGATGACAAAATTCTGATGGAAAACGTGTCAATCTTTCAGCTTCTACACTTAGACTGCGGATCTCTATGCAAATTCACAATTTTATAAACACAGTTAAGGGGAAGAAACTCAAGTAGAGATTTCTTTCACCCCCTAAGTATTTTAAAATCCATTTCACTTTGTATACTTCGTTGTACATCGAAATTTTACATAAATGCATAAAGATCCGCAATCTAGTTATAATTTTTTTAAAGAAGATGTTGCGTCACCGTACCGGCCTTAATGAGGTAATGGGTGGGTTTGAAAAAATAAAAGTGACACTTGCAAACGTTTAAGCCGCTTTGATTTAATCTTACGACTGTTCAGATCGAGTGTTGTTATGTGCGAACTGCTCTGTGTGACTGGTGGTGGCGAACAGACTGTCGTGAGGGTTGTTGTCGAAAATATGTTGGTGAAAATTATGGTTAGGAGAAGGGATGACAGTGGTGGAACCGTGGAGAGCGTAGTCTCTGTCTTGGCCTGCTGACAAATACCGTTTTTCTAGCAACGGTATTTTGCCAATGCACGTAGTCAGCAGACCGCGTGTGGCGGCTCTCCTGCACCCACCACTAGAGGGACATACGAAATAGGCTTTCTCGAAAGTACTCGCTCCAACTACCTCGTCCATATATATACCGCCTTTAACCTTCCTTCCAATATCCCAAGTCTAAGGCAGGGCGCTTAAACAGATATAGATCGCCAGAGACAAACTACACTAAATACATCAGCACACATAAACTTTACAACATGGCAAAGATAACACGCATAGACATTTTTATACTTAAACAAATCAGAAACGCATGGTTCACAATCCATAAAAACTCTACAAACACTCTAATCACTCACACAGTATACCCACAACAACTCTACTTTGAAAAAGCCAGATCCACAGGATACATTCCACCCGAAGCATTTACCTACTTAGATTCAATAGGCATTATCCAAAACACAGAACACACTCCACTAATATACCATTACAACAGAAAATCTGACGACACAAAACTACTTTACAATCCAGACATAAATCTAAACAACAACAACCTCAAATTTCTACACAAACTCACACTCCACGACACCAAAAGCAACTTCACGAAAAACACAGACAAATATTGGTGGCTCGAGTAGTAGACGTACAATCAGAACCGTAGCATTAATACAAAACTATAAAACTGCAATCCTGCACATAACACCATAGCAGTCCACTGTACAAGTATTAAAAATTCTACTTCCTCACACTCCCATCCCCCCCTTATAGTCAAGTTAAGTATAGTTTTTAAGCCTTTCTATACTCTTAAAGCTACCACTATAATTATATCTATATATATATATATATATATATATATATATATATATATATATGTATATATGTATCTATGTAAAAAAAAAACAAACCCCTCCTACCGATAAGTGTAAATAAATATTATTACTGTACATTATTTAGGCTACGCGTACTCTCCCGTAGAGTCATTAGTCTATAAGATTTTCTGTTAATATAGTTTTAGATCCTATTTGTACGTTTAAGGAACTGTTAATCTGTTATGTATATTTTATGGCTAATAAACGTATGTTACAAAAAAAAAAAAAAAGTCTAAGGCAGGGCCTGCTAGCAGGCCCAGGACGAAACGCAACACCCTTCCTTTTTCCTATTCTATCCCCTCTCCACAGCCCCACACGCGT
This sequence comes from Eucera pruinosa, assembly GCA_028830335.1. Taxonomy (NCBI): domain Eukaryota; kingdom Metazoa; phylum Arthropoda; class Insecta; order Hymenoptera; family Apidae; genus Eucera; species Eucera pruinosa. Next base: position 3,289,078 of record JAMYCR010000001.1, on the reverse strand, counting down.
ATTCTTCCCTGGTCGCAGGCTAAATCATAAAACGGCTTCGCAGCCCCTTTGGACTGCTACGCCTAAAGTCGCGTCGCGACAGAAGAATCGCGCAACAACAGCTTGAACTTATTTCGAAGCTTCGCTTCTCTACTTCTACACAAGGTAAATGTTACCACGTCCTGCCACTTTAAAGTTCGCGGTTTAAGTAACTTTATTTCATTATTTTAGAACGTCGTTAACGTAGAGATCGTTCCAGTTTGAAGCATAACATTCTTCAATATTCCTTTTATTTATGATCATTTTTCTTATATGTTCAATATAATAAAGGTGAACGCAGACGTTTTGCGAAAATTTTCTTACGTCGAACATGATCAGTACAGTAGTTATTTACTGTACTGAAACAGTTCAGCGTCCAAACAAATTAATAGTTGGGCAAAAGATAATGTCTAATTCCTCGTTGAACATCGTTCACATTCGGTTCGCAAACAAGGCACCGTTTCTGTCCTGCGAAATTTAGAAATATTCGAAAGAACGCGGTGGCGACGAGGAAGCGAGCGTACTTCATAAACTGTCTACTTTCTTTTTTTTCCGTGAAAAGAATTGGTAAATCTTGCGGGTCGAAGTGGATGAGGTTTATTGTTGGCGCGCGTGATATATAGACTCGCGATATCGCTGTTGGCCGTCTGCAGAGACACGATTGGGTTTCGGGAACTTCGAAGACGGCTGAGACATAAATATCCAAAATTTTCTCGCCCCGCATCGCCGTCGTAAATCTACCATTTATTCCCGAGTTCGCCGGAATTCACGTTTCATTACCTATCTCGACGACGACGACCAGTGACCCGTTGTTTTATAGCGCTTCGCCAACTTTCTTTTCCTCTTTCACTCCCACTTCTTTTTTCTTTTATGAAAAAAAGGAAAAAAGAACACGCACACGTGCACGCGGATAGAGGCGTTTAAATTATTGCATTTTCCGTGGGAGAAAAATGGAACTTCTGAAGGTTGGGCGATTAGAGAAGCTAACGAAATGTCCGATAATAAGCTGGCGTTTCCAAGAAATTCTCTAATTTATATTTTCGAAGCTCCTGATTCCAATCTTCGGTGCTTCAAATTTCCAATGCTTAGAATTCTCAATGATTTAAATTTTCAAAGTTTAGAATTCCTAATGCTTCGAATTCCCAGCGTTTCAAATCTTTGAAACGCCGGATTTCCGCAATTTCGAGTTTCCAAAGCGTCGAGTTCCCAATATTTAGAATTTCTACCGCTTCGAATTCCCAATACGTCGAATTTCTAACGCTACGAATTGTCAAAGCGCCGAATTGGCGATATTTAGAATTTCTTCCGCTTTAAATTCCCGATACGTCGAATTTCTAACGCTACGAATTGTAAAGCGCCGAATTGGCGATATTTAGAATTTCTTCCGCTTTAAATTCCCGATACGTCGAATTTCTAACGCTACGAATTGTCAAAGCGCCGAATTGGCGATATTTCGAATTTCTACCGCTTCAAATTCCCGATACGTCGAATTTCTAACGCTACGAATTGTCAAGACGCCGAATTGGCGATATTTCGAATTTCTACCGCTTCGAATTCCCAATACGTCGAATTTCTAACGCTACGAATTGTCAAAACGCCGAATTGGCGATATTTCGAATTTCTACCGCTTCAAATTCCCGATACGTCGAATTTCTAACGCTACGAATTGTTAAAACGCCGAATTGGCGATATTTCGAATTTCTAAAGCCTCGAATTCTCAATGCTTTAAGTTTCCTAACGAAGTAGCAGCGGTTCAAACATTGACAACCCTTCGATCGAAATTTCTTGATCCTCTAATTTTGTGGAGGAGTGCATCTATATATATACATACATATATATGTAAAGAAAGTACAGGGTACTTCCTTTCGAATTACCCTGTGCACCCTCACGGCGCGCAGGTAAAACAAGTTTCTGCACATACAAGGAGAGAGAGGAAAAAGTAAGGAAACGTGACCGCGTGCAATGATTAATGTAATGCATTGAAAGTTTACGAATGTAAAGATTGTAATTGGGGAAAAGACATAGTGAATAATTGACACTTAATGTCGTTTCCCTTTTTACAGGTAAGCCTAGTAAATAGTTGCAAATAGGAATGCGAATAATAAAATCAAAGAAATCTCTTTTTACAGGAGAAACTCAGTTATGTTATTATTCCTGCCTTTACCATTAGGTAATTACTAATTATACTAATTATAGTAGAGAGAGCAAGGATCCTCATATATACATATAGAGAGAGAGAGAGATTTCATTGATTTTATTATTCGTGTTCCTATTTACAACTACTACATATAATATATATATATGTACGTATATGTATTTAATATATTTAACTTCGAGATCAGCTGTGCGCGGCAAATGTCAAACCCCAAGCCTCGAACAATTCTCATCGTCGCGCTCTCTCCGATTTTCGAAATGCTTTAATTTCATTTCGAACAAAGTAACGCAAAGTAACGAAAAAAAAAGAAAAAAAAAAAAAAGGTCAAGCTACGCGACGCAACGCGACGCGACGTGGCGTTGAAAGTTTGGTGAAACGATTGGAAAGTGTCAATCGGAAATCCCATTGGCGGGCAGAGAAGAGACAGGAAAATGTTTTGGTGTTCCGTGGAAGCGTTTCGAACGACGGGCGGCAGGGCTATTTTCTGCATTCTGTGCAGTTTGCGTTGCGGAGGATCACGTAGGGCCGAGTAAATAGAGAAAGAGAGTAACGAAAAGGGAGGCGGCGAGTGAGGGAGTGGGGAGGGAGAAAGAGCGACGATGAACGCGGAATGCACAAACCATCGGGATTCGGTCAATTGCCTTCGCCATCTCATTTGACGACCATTGTTTCACGTGTGTGTGCGATAGATCTCGTCCGTCCAACTTTCGCCAATCGCTCTTTGATTAACCCTTTCCCTCTCTCGCACCGATACAGCCCTCATACTTTGCTGATTTTTACGAACCGCCAAGCAATGTATTCGGTATTTGTTAGCGCGCGTTGCTTCGCTTCGATAATCTTGGATGCGCTTGCTCGTTTCACTGTTTCGGATTTCACGGCTACTGTTCTCGTTATCGTTTGTTTAACCCCCTGCCATAATAATTATTTCATTATCAATGCCACGTGTGTTACTCGTTAGCTTTATTCAATATTACATGCAAACTATTCGAACGTTAGATATGTACATATGTAATTTTTAAACAGCGTGTTGGATTTTCTCTTTCAAGAAGAGAAGGTTTTTATTTACAAAAACCATCACTCCGCGTGTTCCGTTTCTTTACGAGACACAGCTCAAGAGGGTGCAGCTGTGTCCCGTCTTGACTCGTTCAGACGAAGTATAGGACCGATATGGTCTATGGATACGCGACGAATTCTTCTTCACTGACTCACTGACCTCTCGTCATTCTAGTAGTTTCTTTCGTACCGTAAAGACGTGCCCTTCCCAGTGATTAAATAAAGACGAAGTTTAGAGTCAAAAGTATTTGAACTTTCTATTTTATTTTATTCCACCACCTATATTTCCAATACAGTGACTCTCAATCTTGCGAACCGAAACTAAAAGTCAAGTTAAACGTTAACTTTGTTGCTAGTAGAATTCCTTTTCATTCGTGTCACGAGTGTGGCTCGTTATTGTAAACTTACTTAAACTCGTGTTTCGATTGGTTGCAGAGCAGTCGACATAAATTAAAAAGAGAAACAAGTCGAGGTGGTAGATTTAACCCTTTGAGTGTTAAGTAATTTTATGAAGTAGAGTTAGGAGCGATGAGTAGGTTTATGAATATTTTCATATCAATTCCACTGTCAATCATCTAACTGTCTTCTCGGTTTTACATCATTGCGAAGCGAAACTCTGCTTGAATCATTTTAAGAACAACGAAGAAGGTGTTAATTCACGAGAAGCGGGTCAAAAACAGTTTTAAGAACGCGATTAAATTGATAGAGTAAAACATGTCGGAAATGTTCATTTTTGTTGACTTCACGTTTATGGAGAAATTAAAGAGGTAAAGATATTAAAGGAGCAAAAGAAGTAATCTAAGGAAAAACCTTTAATCCGGGGAATAATTTGAAGGAATCTGCATGGATCTTCGGTGGAAATGGGATTAGTTGAAGTTGCGCATGGAAAAGGGGATCGCGGTTTGATCCAATATAGATTAATCCGAGGATGAATGATACGATATCTCTTAAAAGTCAATACTACGGGGGCCATATCATGAATTACTATTTGATGGATTTCATGGAAGCTACTAAAACTGGAGCGGCAATCTATTTTATTGTAAAATCTAATAAATCCAGTCGATCCCGCGCTGATACATAGTTCACGCGAAAAATAGAATGCTTTTCAAACGGATTAACGTCGCGGAAAACTTTCTCGATATCCTATCCAATTTTATCGTCTTCGTTTCGTGGAAAATTAGAAAATTGCTCGCGATAATATTCGCGGTGAATTCAATTTTCGAGTCAACAGAGACGAGAATAGAACCAGATTAAAGCCGCGACGAATTTTTAATTTCTCTCTCTCTTTCTCTCGTGTAATTTCAGCAAGATTGCAACTGCAGTCGCGTACGTGTAAACGCGTTCGCGCGTTGCAAGCAAGAAACAAGCAACGGGGACGTTGGAAAACGCACACAGTGGAAATTCTTGCGCTCGTGTCTCAACACGGATTCCGCGAAAGGTTTCGAAGGGATGTTTTTGTTAACGATAGCTAAGAACACGCTGAAAAGCCGCTGTTTCCACGGCCCGTTAACGAGCATTACGCGTTACTGTAGCAAAGCATTTCTACCGGGCGAATATCTACATATATAGTTTGGGTGAACGCGAGAACGCGTTAGACGCCCATTGGACAGCTTTCAAGTATTTATAAAGATGGCTCGTTAATTACTTCCGACGGCTGCAAACTACTTCGCTCCCGTTTCCAAATTCATCATTTCCACAAGCTATACTACTTAGGCAAATTTTCCCCTCGCTATTCGTGCGCGTTGAATTTTAAATAGCTAACGCGCGGCACTGTTTTGCACGATGGAAAGACCGGAAGTCTTTCGCTATTTCGTTTCCCGAGTTCTACTATTTTGGGCTACTTCTTTTGTCCTAATTTTAATGTTTATTTGGGAAATTTTAGTAATTTTAGGGTTACTAATTTTGTCCTAAGTTTAAGGTTTATTTGGGAAAGTTTACTAATTTTGTCCTAACTTTAAGGTTTATTTGGGAAATTTTACTAATTTTAGGGCTACTAATTTTGCATTAATTTTAAAGTTTACTTGGAAAACTTTCCTAATTTTAAGGTTACTATTTTTGTACTACTTTTTAAGGTTTATTTGATCAATATTCCTCATTTTGGGTTAGAAATTTTGTCCTAATTTTAAAGTTTACTCGATTAATTTCCCTTATATTAGGGTTACTGATTTTGTCCTAATTTTAAGATTTACTTCAGAAATTTTCCTAATTTTAAGGTTACTAATTTTCGCCTATTTTTAAGGTTCATTTGCTCGATTTTCCTTATTTCAAGGTTACTAATTTTGTCCTAATTTAAAGATTTACTTGATAAATTTTCCTAATTTTAAGGTTACTAATTTTGTCCTAATTTAAAGAATTACTTGGAAAATTTTCCTAATTTTACAGTTACTAATTTTGTCCTACTTTTAAGGTTGATTTGCTCAATTTTCCTAATTTTAATGGTACCAATTTTGTCTCAATTTTAAAGTTTATTTCATCAAAGTTCCTAATATTATAATTACCACTTTTGTCCTAATTTTAAGGTTTACTTGGGCAATTTTCCTAATTTTAGAGTTACTAATTTTGTCCTAATATTAAAGTTTACTTGGCTAATTTTCCTAATTTTATAGTTTCCTTAACGTTAGTCAATCTTCCTAATTTTAAGGCTTGACCACAGTTTTCCTAATTACAAGATTACTAATTTTGTACCAATTTTAAGGTTTGATCAATATTCCTAATTATAAAGTTACTAAATTTGTCCAAATTTGCAGATTTAGCAAAGTTTATTCATGTTAAAAATCCCTCAGTTTTACCATTCAAAATAGACGCGATTATTTTAGACAATTTACCATTTAATCGATCAATTCCTTCTTCGTCTAAAGCTGCCCATTTTTCGTCTACAAAATTCCCACGATTCTAACACTTTTCCTACTTTTAACATCCTTAACTGCTTAAAAAATCACTCTCAAAATGCTACAAACATTTTTAATCGATTAATTCCGGTTATCTAACCTTCAAAAAACTTGGAATTGTTTATCACTCGAAAAATACGAGAACGCGTATTCGAACACGAGTTTAACGCAATGCGATTCGATATTTCGTTGAGCACACTTCGAATAAAATCCATTGCAACGAAACGGTTGAAGGTAAAAGCAACGAATATTAAATCATACGACGCGAATGCGCCTAATAATCGAGGGATTATGAATTGAAGATTCGCTGGACGGACGTTTCGCAGCGGGATAAATGAGTGTCCATGCAGAAGCGTAGGAACAGTTTTTCCGGCAGTCAAGTGTTAAACCTTCTCGCCTAGCCGCATGAATATTTCACGGGAAGAGACCGCAGCGATGCGCTAGCGGTGACATAAATCTTGCCCGAACGGGCTTCGTCGCTTCTCTCCCAGTCTGAAGACTGTAAAAACCGTCGGATGGTCCATTCGACGTCTGTAAAAACTGCCTCGTTGCGTCGCCGAAGAATGAAACAGGCGGATAACTCCGAACATCGACGCGATTCCCGGAAGCACTCGGCGAAACGGGTGATCTAGCTTTAAGCAGAAACAGTGGCGAGTTACTTCTTTAACCCTTTGCGGACGAGAAGTAACGACACCTATGGGAGTACTTTAGTTTTGAATTTTATGTCTTTGAATTTTGAAGTTCTTGAATTCCCAACTATTTAATTCCCAACGATTTTCAATGTTTATTAATGTATTAAGTATTCGTTGCGTTATGTTTTTTGCTTTAAATGTGAACACGGGTTCTGTAAGGTAGGTCGGATGACTTCCGAGTGGTTAAATAAAAACTCAATAGGGCGTTTTAAAACTCGATTTACTCTACTGACTGTTCACTGCGACAGCTCGTACAAGAGTGCGTCTCCTTCGACAATTCGTTAGTTCTGAGGACGCCTTCGCCAGCATGGGTTGTTTACTACCGACGATACGAATATCCCGAAGAAAACTACCCTTGAGAGGAGAAAGCGCGTTGACAAAACGCATATGGCCCACCTCGACCGCTTACCGATTTCGACATTTCTAACAGTTCAGAAAACCAAAAATGATTAGGCGACTATTTGTCGATGCTCTAGGACAATAGAATTACCGAAATATCTGGGGGGAAAAATGAAGAAGAAGGACAGAATAACTAATAATGAATTTAAAGGGAAACAGCACTGGAGAGAACCTGAAGATAGGCTGCGCAGAGTATGTGGGGAGGAAGAAGAAAAAATCAACCACGTTCTGAAAGAAAATGCAGAAAGACGAAGTATGACATAGAAGAGAGTGAACTCCTGAGAGAGGACGGAGCAGGACTGGAGATAATGAAAAGAATACTAAGAGAAAGGAAAATCAGGGAAGAAGAGACTAAGGATGAAGAAGGAGAGATAAAGCAAGACTGTAAGGAATAAGAAAAGGATATAGTCAAGGAAGGCGAAGTAGATCCGGACTCAATGTACGTCATTTTTGTTTTCTTGTTTTTATTTTTGTTTTTCGTGCAATTATGGAACTCTAAGATGATACGGAGCAATTAACGATTTAAAGTTGAAAATATGTTTAGTTACCTTACGTACACCAAAGAATTTTAAAATAGGATATAGTTTATATTTTTAGAGGATTAGTTACCCACTTCAAAGTTTATACTAAATATTATAATTGATATTATCTATCTTTATATTTTATATTATAGTTATATTGCATAGGAATTAAAGAATAGTTAAATTTAAGGTATAGATAAGCCTAAGGTTAAGATAGTTAAGATAATTGTATAAATACAAAAGGTATAAAGATGCTTGTACAAAGATTGTAAGGAGTCCGACCCCCAATAAGCCGGAAGGCAATGAGGGGTAATAAATAAATAAATAATAAAATAATAAATCAAAATATTTTTCGATGCTCGTCCGCAAAGAGTTAAGGTAGTACACGAACCACAAACGGTTTCAGAAACCTTTTATTAACCATTTGCCAAACCGCTAATTCAACCACTATGATAAATTTGTAACTGCTTCGAAATTTTTATATCCAACATTCATGAAGCATAGAATAGACTAATAGAATTGTGGAGCTGTGGAGAGGGGATAGAATAAGAAAAAGGAAGGGTGTTGCGTTTCGTGCTGGGCCTGCTAGTGGACTCATCAGTGCGGCTACCTAGCAGGCCCTGCCTTAGACGTTGGGATATTGGAAGTGTGGAGCTGTGGAGAGGGGATAGAATAGGAAAAAGGAAGGGTGTTGCGTTTCGTCCTGGGCCTGCTAGTGGACTCATCAGTAAGGCTACTTAGCAGGCCCTGCCTTAGACTTGGGATATTGGAAGGAAGGTTAAAGGCGGTATATATATGGACGAGGTAGTTGGAGCGAGTACTTTCGAGAAAGCCTATTTCGTATGTCCCTCTAGTGGTGGGTGCAGGAGAGCCGCCACAGAATTATAAACAAACTTGTTTTATGTCGCGAATCGAGATTCAAGGTTACGAGTTTAAAAATTCGAAAAAAATACTATCGTATTCCTTGAAGTTTTCTCTATAAAATAATCTTTAAATAAGGATACGCGTTAATTTCGACATGTTTTCAAGCACGATCGAGATCAAATGATTAACGAAAATCGACCACGGTTTGCGAATTGGATTCTTCCATAAATTCGGTTAACCGACGAACGACAGTGCAAATAGAGGGAACAAAGGTTTCACGGGAACATCGTAGCTGTAGCTACGTTGTAATGGATCCTATATCAACGAGGCAACCATTTATCTTGGCTGCGCTGGTAAGAAGTAAAATCGACGCCACTCGTCATTCCGAGCTACAGGATAGTATTTTTCCACGGTAAAAAATGGACAGGATCAAACGAAAACGAACACGCTATTCCATTTCGAATTGCCGATGTGACCAAACGTTCTCCACTGAAATACGACTGAAATTATTCTTATTTTTGTTTTCTGTTTTGCTAGCCTAATACTAAACTAACGTAGAAATTGATATTCGCTGTTTTTTTTACATTTCACTTAAGGATCATTATATTATTCTTTATAGTACGATATTTTTTCCATTTTTATATGACTATTTTATTACTTTCTTTGCGTTATTAGGAGACTGCGGATCTTTATGCTATTGTAGACAATTTAAACGTACAAAAATGTAGAGAATGCGAACAATACATTAAATTATACAAAATGTTTCACGTGCGATGTGTTTTATGATATTTGAAAGATTTTTCTTCGCCCTTAAGTTTCATTTATGGATCATTATATATTTCCTATTTTTATTATGTTTTCTATTCTTATTTTGTTACTTTCGTTGCATTATTAGTAGACTACGGATCTTTATGCGATTGTAGACAACTTAGATATGCAAAGCTGTAGACAACGCGTACAATATATTAAATTATGTGTGATACGTTTTATTAGGCAAGAAATTTAGTCTCGTATCACTAATAAATACCTTTCGTTAATAGCTGAGCGAAAATTCGTTAAATGTTACTACGTCTTAGCCACGATAAATTAAAGTATTAAGCATTGAGTATTGTAAAGTAGATCGGATGATTTCCGAGTGGTTAAATCGAAACTCAACAGGGCGTTTTAAAACTCGATTTACTAACTGTTCGCTGCGACAGCTCGTACAAGAGTGAGTCTCCTTCGACTATTCGTTCTGAGGACGCATTCGCCAGCATGGGTTGTTTACAACCGACGATACGATTGGCCCGAAGAAACTTCCCTTGAGAGGGGAAAGCGCGTTGACAAAACGCATATCGCCCACGTCGACCGCTTACCGATTTCGACCTTTCTAACAGTATTAAGTATTAACCCTTTGCGGACGAGTGTCGACAAATAGTCGCCTAATCATTTTTTGACTTTCTGAGACTATGTCGACTTTTAAAGCAGAAAACTGAACGCAATGAATACTTAACGCAATAATAAACAATTGAAATCGTTAGGAATTATATGGTTTGGAACTCGAAAGCCTGAAAATTCATAGACGTAGAATTGAAAACTAAAGTACTCCCATAGGTGTTATTACTTTTAGTCCGCAAAGGGTTAAATATTAACCCTTTGCTGACGAGTGTCTGCAAATAGCCGCCTAATCATTTCGTGGCTTTTTTTAATTGGAAATCGGAAATTTTTAATCGGAAAAAATTTAACTCAGTATCGTTAATAAGCGCTTCGAAGTTTCGAAAATTCGATGGCTTGGCATTTGAAAGCTTCGGAATATAAAGGTTTGCAATTAAACAGTCTTAATACTCTAAATACTAACCCTAATACTCTAAATACTCTTTTAAGTGTTACCATTCCTCGTCCGCAAAGGGTTAAGAATTAAAATATTAAGCATAACTATACGCCGTGCGCAAAGTGTTAAAAAACGAACTTATCATAGTCGCGTTGAAAGTCAATCGCCGAATGCCTTAATAGGCTTAACCCTTTGCGGACGAGAAGTAACGACACCTATGGGAATACTTTAGTTTTGAATTTTATGTCTTTGAATTTTGAAGTTCTTGAGTTGCCAACTATTTAATGCCCAACGATTTTCAATGTTTATTAATGTATTAAGTATTCGTTGCGTGAAGTTTTTTGCTTTAAATGTCAACACGGGTTCAGCAAATCAAAAATGATTAGGCGACTATTTGTCGACGCTCGTCTGCAAAAGGGTTAAGATTCTAAAACAGCGCGAATGCGATCGTTTCTATCGCCCAACGATCTAACGCGAATAATACATCCTATCATCGAAGAATCGAACGCTATTTTCACGTCTCGAAGCACACAGACGCGGAAAAAAATGCACCGAAGGTTAAGTATAATTCCGGAGGATTTATTGAATCATTCTTAAGACAGATCGGAGTTCCCTCGGCGAAGAAAACGAATTCACGATTGATGGATAGCGAATAGGTTTCGCTCTGGCGAGGTGAGAAAAGCTGGGAACAATTTCTGGAAGAAAACGTCAATCGACGCCGCAGTGCGATCGTGACGGACCAATCGGTTTCCTCCATTCTTTTCTCCTTTAATCGTCGATCGTTTCCAAACTACGCGGCTTTCGGTTTCGAATCGCCAGCGATAAAAAGCTCGCTATCGTTTGCCTGACGTTTCAATCTATTAGCGGACCGTTGCACGTGGAAGTATTGGGTTATTCGGAAAGTTGCCGCCTCATTGTATTTATTTCGTCTTTCGCGATATTTCTTTTTTAAACGGTAGATCCGAATGTACCTTAGCATAGCTGTCCGAGTTCAGGTTTAGAAACGCCTTTTGGGATAGCAAAATGCTTCTATTGTAACTATAAAGCTCGCTATAAAAGCATAAACACGGTCAATGTAAAGATTTCCGTGAACACGCGTGGCTTTGAGAAATTTGTTAAAAGTCGGTTCTGTCGGTTAAAAGATCTGCTGAAAATTTCAAGACGTATAGAAAACTGGCGAAAGCATATTCTTAATTGTGGAGTTTAGGATGATGAATCTATGGTGTTTACAGTATGAGTAGCAGTCGCGTTGGTAATCCAACAACATTGTATTGTTACACTTTTGATCAGCATATAAGAATGCTAATAGAAATTATATTGCGTTATAGAAAAGAAATATTACGTACACATTTAATAAACGATTGCTCTGTTGGATGACCAACACGACCACTCACACTGTAAACACCATAGACGCATCCTAAACCAAATTCATCCGACAAACACCCTAATCGCAGTTCCTAGTCATCCTGTACTCCGTACCTTTCCTTAGTCACCCTCTCCCTTCACCGCTGTCCTTACCATTACTCATCCTTCAAAACACAACATAAAAGCTCGGAAATACTTCCGAACGAGACAGAATTGAGTATTCACTGCCAGAGTGCACACCATAGTTGCACAAATAAAAACCTTTAAGAGTTTCTTTAAAAACGGTGTTGTCAATTCCCTTCACTCGGAATCCAACAGCTCAATGATGGAATATTGGGGTTGTGAGTTGAGTAAGAATACTCGATTTTAATAATAACGGAGTGATTTGATTTTATTTCAAAGGCTTTAATATGGCTAGAGGAATACGTCTTTACTCAGCTGCGAAAGAGCAAGGAATAAATACTTCGAACGCTCTTGAAAATACGCGTGAGAAAAGTCGAAATAAATAGGCGCCGAGACAGACCATGTGGTTTATGTCAACGCGCTCCCCTTCCTTAAGGGAAGTTCTGCCCGAGTAGCAGTTTAAGAAAAGGACACACTGGCATGGGCGTCCTCACGACTAGAGTTTTTGGGCGACACTCTTGCTTTGGCAGTCGACGTGAGGCATCGTAACGAGCAGAATACAGATTCATTATTTCAAAACGCCCACTTATCATTATTTATTTACCGCACGCCATTCCAATCCTGATTTACCATACATACGCGTGGAAAACTGTCGCCGATATTTAGAAAAGACGGCCCCGGACCTTCCATATGTTTATTGCACCAAACCCTTAGATCTGGTACGGCTAAAGGACCATCGTGTTAGAAATGTCGAAATCGGTAAGCGGTCGAGGTGGGCCATATGCGTTTTGTCAACGCGCTTTCCCCTCTCAAGGGTAGTTTTTTTCGGGATATTCGTATCGTAGGTTGTAACCAACCCATGCTGGCGAAGGCGTCCTCAGAACTAACGAATTGTCGAAGTAGACGCACTCTTGTACGAGCTGTCGCAGCGAACAGTCAGTAGAGTAAATCGAGTTTTAAAACGCCCTATTGAGTTTTTATTTAACCACTCGGAAGTCATCCGATTTACCTTACAATCAGCTTCAGTGACTGAGCTAAGCCTATTGTTTAATAAACAGTGCTTCTCAACGTAAACATACACTTTTGCATCTGGTAAGTAATATTATTCCAACACTCCATTTTTCACAGCTTATATTATATATACGTTCTTCGTAACGAAATCGGTCAAGGTAACGTCGCGTCAAAACGAGCGCGAGGAACAAAAAGCGCGCACGTGTAAGCGAGAGAAGATTTATTTTCACTTTCGCTTCGGCAAACGGATTTAAACGTCTCTCGTATATTCGAGCTGGTGACTCGTGACATATTTATCGGCGAGGGGGTCGGGGAGGGGGTAAAAGCTGGCGATAAGGAAGATTATCATCAACCGTTAGCCGTGAGGAGAGATTCTTATATAAATATCCGTTACAGAACTCCCGAAACGAGATTATCGAGCAATTCATTTCGCTCATAAATTTTTATGAATCGGACACCGACCACTTCTTCGGCTACCTTACCCGAAACTCACTCTCGCCTTTGAGAAGCTGAGGCACGTGCTCCGGGTACAAGCGACCACTCAACAACAGTTCGGCGACGAGATTTCTTTTTTCTTCTTTTCCCTTCCAATAACACCCTGGACCCACGTCCCTTTTACGCCGCGTTTACATTGGGCGCGCAACTTTTGGTCGGACCAATCCGATCGATCGAGAGTAAGCAGAAATTGGCAGTGTAAACGTGAAGGTATCGGTCGAGTTGAAATCATTTTTGACCGGTTGAATTATAAGCTGTTCGTTCAGCAGTTGCATGCAAAGGGTTATACAAAATAAAGTATAGAAACACTTACCTTCACTTTTTTTCTTTACTTTTGTTCTGCTTTACCCTTTTGTAATCTGTTTTTGTTTTATTTGTGTTATCTTCGTTCGTTCTCGTTGTTGGATGACCACCCTAATGACTCAACGCAGATAAGCAATATCAGAACCGCTGTGTCCAAAATAACTGAGTCAGCCTTGTTTTTCGCATCCTAGAGAAAGTATACAACCGTCTCATCCAAGGCTAGTTAGTCACCAGGTACTAAGGGTCACAGATATCCCCTCCTCGCCGAAAACCCTAATAGATATATAAGGACTAGTACCCTTAGAGTAAGTGCCTTTTTTTTCTTTCGATCCTATTGCGGTAGCGGTCTGTCCGTAATGGTGTGTTTCCGCGTCGTTCGTCGTGTCCGGAGTTGTACAGTTTGAAACGCCCCGAAATATATTTGTGATTGAACAAATCGGACTCCACGTTTCTCACCCGGATCACAACATCGTTTTCAATTTTTATTCTTTTCACCTCGATTTTATTAACAAACATATGACGTTTGACAGATATTCTCATTGAATATCTTAAAGGTACTTTTGGATAACCCTTTATGTTAAGCAAGTTTTGGTTGTCCGGGTTATTTGACTGCAAGTAATTCAGAGGAGGCCATTGAAACAAGTTGAAATCATATTTGGTGATGGAACTATAAGCAGTTCGTTTAAAACGTGTTTATGTTTGTTCGATTTAATCGAGTCTAAATTATTCAAAGCTGGCCATTGAAATATAATTTGAATCAAGTTCAAACCACTTTTTGTGGTCGAATTAAAACCTGTTCATTTAAGCTGTGTTTATGGTTGTTCGAATTAATCGAAACCAAATTATTCAAAGTTGACTATTGAAATATAATTTGGAACAACTTGGAACCATTTCTAATAGCTGAACTAAAACCTGTGCATTTAAGCTGCGTTTATATTAACCAATTTTTAGTCCTTCGAATTAATCGTCTTTAATTAAATCAAAGTTGACCATTGAAATATAATCTGGATCAAATTGAAACTATCTTTGATGATGAAACTATAAGTAGTTCATTTAAAACGTGTTTATGGTTGTTCGAATTAATCGAGTCCAAATTATTCAAAGCTGACCATTGAAATATAATTTGGATCAAGTTCAAACCACTTTTTGTGGTTGAATTAAAACCTGTCCATTTAAGCTGTGTTTATACTTGTTGGAATTAATTGATACCAAATTATTTAAAATTGACCATTGAAATATAATTTGGATCAAGTTCAAACCACTTTTTGTGATTGAATTAAAACCTGTTCATTTAAGCTGTGTTTATACTTGTTCGAATTAATCGAGACCAAATTATTCAAAGTTGACTATTGAAATATAACCTAGATCAAGTTGAAACTATCTTTGATGATGGAACTATAAGTAGTTCATTTAAAACGTGTTTATGGTTGTTCGAATTAATCGAGTCCAAATTATTCAAAGCTGACCATTGAAATATAATTTGGATCAAGTTCAAACCACTTTTTGTGGTTGAATTAAAACCTGTCCATTTAAGCTGTGTTTATACTTGTTGGAATTAATTGAGACCAAATTATTCAATGTTGACTATTGAAATATAATTTGGATCATCTTAGATCCATTTCTGATGGTTATACTAAAACCTAGCCATTTAAGCTGCGTTTATTTTCAACAATCATTAGTTGCTCGAATTAATAAACTTTAATTAAATCAAAGTTGACCATTGAAATATAATCTGGATTAAGTTGAAACTATGTTTGATAATGGAACTATAAGCAGTTCATTTAAAACGTGTTTATGCTTGTTCGAATTAATTGAGTCTAAATTATTCAAAGCTAACCATTGAAATATAATTTGAATCATGTTGAAACCATCTTTGATGGTGGAACTATAAGTAGTTCATTTAAAACGTGTTTATGCTAGTTCGAATTAATCGAGTCCAAATTATTCAAAGTTGACCACTGAAATATAACTTGAATCAAGTTGAAACTATCTTTGATAATGGAACTATAAGCAGTTCATTTAAAGCGTGTTTATGGTTGTTCGAATTAATCGACATCAAATTATTCAAAGCTGACCATTGAAACATAATTTGGAACAACTTGGAACCATTTCTGATGGTTGCACTATAACCTATCCAATTGAAGCTGCGTTTATATTAAACAATTTTTAGCTACCCAAATTAATCGACCTCCAGTAGTTCAAAATAGATCATTGAAGCGTAATTTGGATCAAAGCGTAATTTGGATCAAATCGTAACCATTCATTAATGGTGAAACTATAAGCAGTTTATTCGAATCGCGTTTATAGTCGTCCAAAGTAATCCGCTTTAAGTAGTTCGAAGTGTTCGCTACTTTTTTATAGCGACCATCGAAAGAATGATCGGAAGATTACGAGCGCAATTGATTTTATTACATTTTTTTTTGCAGAGGATAGTGTTACCTCGTTTAGCCATTCGCCATCTTTGTTTTCCCGAGGAGAGATTCGTAAAACGGGATTTTGGAAGGATATATTTAAATCCAGAACACTGCGAACGAAGCCGATACGGATATTTCTCGCGTGTCCAGTAAAAGACAAAACGCGGCCATTGATTACTGGAACGCTGGACGGTGCGAGCTTTGGTTACGATCGGCCACTATGGCTTGCGCTAAATTTCCCATTGCAATTGAATTTTCCTTCCATACTTTAGCTTAACTCGATCGAGTTGAATTTATTAGCGACAAACAAGGAACCCGTACCCTTGCCCGTTCGCGAATAAAAAGCAGACGACATTTAAACGACTTATGTATGTAGAAAAAGCAGTGACAATTTGGCCGTATTTTATTTTTTTTTTAACGTCTTCCTTTTGCAACTGTTTTGTTTACCGTTGTTCGTAAAGCTTTGAAAATCTGCGCAAACTTTTCCCGTCATTTAATAGATTTTACCGTGCAAATTAAACGCGATTCTCTGCACTTTTCTGTTCGCGATAATTTACGAAGGAGCAAAGAAGTTTTTTTCTTTTGAGAGTTCAAATGGCGAACGATGTAAGTGCCAACAAAGTTGAAAAGTATTATATTTCTTCCGCGAAACAGGATACAAGTTCCTTATTGTATAGGATAATAAATGTCGTAAATATGGAACCAAATTATAGAAGAAACAAAGCAATAATTACTATTTAGCAATGCATAATTTTGTTGAATTTCTCTCATTCACATTTTTAATCTATGCATAGTGAATAGTTTCTCGTGTGACACTTATATACAGCGAGAGTCAAAAGTACTTACTTATGCACTTGACGAAAATTAAATCGAGTGAAATTGTAGGATATTACTTATGGCAGGCGAACAAATATTCTGCAATAATAATAGAATTATAGTATTGTTTATAGAAAATGCATTTTAGTGTAATTATAGTATTGTTTATAGAAAATGCATTTTAGTGTAATTATAGTATTGTTTATAGAAAATGCATTTTAATGTAATTACAGTATTGTTTATAGAAAATGCATTTTAGTGTAATTATAGTATTGTTTATAGAAAATGCATTTTAGTGTGATTATAGTATTGTTTATAGAAAATGCATTTTAGTGCAATTATAGTATTGAATATATTACAAATAAAATTATAATACTATGGAGCTGTAGAGAGGGGATAGAATAGGAAAAGGAAGGGTGTTGCGTTTCGTGCTGGGCCTGCTAGCGAACTCATCAGTGCGGATACCTAGCAGGCCCTGCCTTAGACGTTGGGATATTGGAAGTGTGGAGCTGTAGAGAGGGGATAGGGTAGGAAAAATGAAGGGTGTTGCGTTTCGTGCTGGGCCTGCTAGTGGAATCATCAGTAAGACTACTTAACAGGCTCTGATTTAGACACTGGGATATTGGAAGGAAGGTGTGGAGCTGTAGAGAGGGGATAGGATAGGAAAAAGGGAGGGTGTTGCGTTTCGTCCTGGGCCTGCTAGTGGACTCATCAGTGCGGCTACCTAGCAGGCCCTGCTGCCTTAGACGTTGGGATATTGGAAGTGTGGAGCTGTAGAGAGGGGATAGGATAGGAAAGAGGAAGGGTGTTGCGTTTCGTGCTGGGCCTGCTAGTGGACTCATCAGTGCGGCTACCTAGCAGGCCCTGCCTTAGACGTTGGGATATTGGAAGTGTGGAGCTGTAGAGAGGGGATAGGGTAGGAAAAAGGAAGGGTATTGCGTTTCGTGCTGGGCCTGCTAGTGGACTCATCAGTGCGGCTACCTAGCAGGCCCTGCCTTAGATGTTGGGATATTGGAAGGAAGGTTAAAGGCGGTATATATATGGACGAGGTAGTTGGAGCGAGTACTTTCAAGAAAGCCTATTTCGTATGTCCCTCTAGTGGTGGGTGCAGGAGAGCCGCCACAATACTATTATTTGTAGCAACGAAGTGAATATTGTACAATAGTACTACAATAATAATACTACTTCCGATAAATTGTAATACAATTACGATACAATTTACACCGAACAAACTGTAGCACAATTTCAGCTTTGCAAAGTGTATACTTGTACTTTTGACTCTTCTCATTGCGTGCACACACATCGTTCAACATATCAACTTACACAATTGCTTCGCGAGCGAAAGAATATACATTATGCGCACTTTTCTAGCGACGCCAATTTACACTGTTACTTTTAGCAACGAAATAAACACCGTGTAACAGTAATACAATTATAATACTACTTACGATAAATCGTAATACAATTACGATACAATTTAACGCGATATCAATTCTGCAAACAGAAAAATTGTACTTTTCACTATCGCCGCTGTACGCCGCGCGTCGTCAAGCATTTCAATTCGCACAATTGCTTCGCGAAGGAAAGAATATGCATTATGCGCAGTTTTCGAGCGAAGTCAATGACAGGTGTGTGCAACGGCGGAAAATCGATTTTATATCAATGTCATTTATACCTATTCCGCGCTGACATAAAGGTAGGGTCGCGATCCTCGAGAATTGAAATGGTCGCAGTCGCCGGTAGTGGAAGTGTCTGAAAGGAAAAAGAATCGCGTCGGTCTAACGGAGGAATCAGTGGTGTCGAATACCGAAGGGGGTTCGTACTCGCTATCGTTACCTCGCGCATCGGGGGACATTCGTCTTTGGTCTCTACGTCGGACATTTCTATTTCCTCGGAAAGTACCATTCCAAAGGTAGTCGCGTGATTTGTTTCACCGCGCCTCTCGCGTTTCCTTTCGACGCCGACTATGCATGCATTACGCCTCCGTTCGATACTTCAACGCGTTAAACCAATTCGCAACCGATCGCGTACCGTTACGTCAAATTTCCATCTGGCCCATTTCCATCGATCACGTACGTATTATACGTCTTCGTACGTCGAAATCAAATCGGACGAAATCGGATTGTTGGATACCGTCGTAGGCTAAGAAATATTTTTATGGCTCGTGCTTAAGTTGAGACGAGTTAACTATCGATTTCGTTTCTAACCGTTTTATCTTCCGCGCGTACAATTACGCATACTAACGTTGAATTCGTTACTCATCAACCCTGAATTATACGCTTAACCCCTTGCCATACGACTATTTTATTGCCCACGTATGCTGCCGTTAGTTGATCACTGTTATCGCATCATATAAATGTTGCATGACTAACCCACCGATACCATAGATATTGTATCGCCCCGCGACAAACACGACAAATCATCCTGCGAAAAACATCTTGACTCATAGATTCCAAATTCCTAACCAGCTAGCTTCCCGCACCCGATTACTCATCTTGCCCCCTTTGCACTCTGCCCTTATGCCGACCATTTCCACTAGTATATGTTGCGGCGCAATAATAGAATCATAAAGCCATCGGGTCTATTTTGCTTCCTCGAAAAATTTGTAAGTGACTAACAGCTGCCTTCTGCAGCTGTTTGCCAAATGTATAATTACTCTACCGAACCTTTTCTTAATTTAGTTTGCCTTCGAAATCCAGCGACTTTATGACTTTATTGCTTGCGAACCGTTACTCGACAAGCGACCTTCGCGCGCGTCATCTCAGGTCAATGGTGACCTGAGGACGGACAAGAGGGCGGCTCTCTTCCATTTCCATCAATTTTGAAAAACCAATCCGCTCGCCTACCCCCAACAACATGCCCACCCCCAAATCGCCGCAACCTCTTGGAAAACCTGCACTTTTTTTGGAAGAAATCAGTTGTCAGTCAGTTGTCAGCAAGACGTCAAACAGTGAACATCAAAAATAAAGTATAACTTCTCCCACGAGCAACCTCGATCACTGGTCAATCACTTTATACAATCAAGTGGACTCTTCCACGACCCAATCAGTTCGTACCGCGTTAATTCACGATACGACGCAACAGTATATATATCACCATTTTTAACCAGCGCGGGTCAATTCTCTGTAGTTCGTACTTGCGTGCGGAACTTACCGCTTACGAATAAAAACCTTCGAGCCTCTCTAAGAAGTTGCGTTTAATTCCTCAATCTGGAATCCAACATAAAGTACAAACTGTGGCGGTTCTCCTGCATCGACCACTAGAGGGACAAACGAAATAGGACTTTCTCGAAAGCACTCGCTCCAACTACCTCGTCCATATATGTATACACCGCTTTTAACCTTCCTTCCAATATACCAACGTCTAAGGCAAGGCCTGCGCAGCGCCTATCCAAATGTCATATGTAATAAACGCCCCTAGGCGCGCCAAAGAATTCTATTGTTATATTATGTACCTTATCCAAAGGGAAACAAAAAAAAAGAGTACTCGCGTAAACCTATAAGTGTTAAACCTAACCAAATAGTTTTTAAGCGCTCACTTAGCCATAAGACTGCGAATTATTATTAAATATAAAGAATCGTTATATTTTTCGTTGTACGTTTTTATATAATTTGTACAAATTATCATTGTTGGCCTGTTTGAATAGACGTATTTAAAAAATGAAAAAACGCAGAGCCTGCTAGGTAGCGTTACCGATGAGTCCACTAGCAGGCCCAGAATGAAACGCAACACTCTTTCTTTTACTATCCTATCCCATCTCCAGAGCTCCATAAAACCATATGGAATACCGTAGACAATTTTTATTTTACAACTCCCCAATCTTGCGAAGCAAAGCTAAGATTAAAGTTCAAATTGAATTCTACTCTCAATATTGTTCGTTTTCGTTGAACGCGTGCGCGAATTCGTAGCACGAGTGTAACTCGTTATTGTAGGCGAAGGTGTTAACCCTCCGAACCTTAATAATATCCAAAAATTCTTCGTGGACCTTCGTCTCATTCCCCGCTACGTTCAAACGCAGACTTCCGATCCTTTAAAAGCAATGCAAAACCGTCTTTTTACTTTGTTGTATATTTGCAATTATTTAGTAATTAATTCATTATATTGTTGTATTCCGCTGAGGTTGTCAGTTTATTATATATAATAAGTTACAACGTCGAGCGAAATAAAGACGAAGTTTAACGTATACCGGAGTGTATTCGCGTTTTACAAGTGTAGTTGCGCGTCCTAAGACGGTCCGGACTGTTCTGGCGTGTCAAGGGAAAAACTGTGATTTTGGAGACTCGGAAAATAGAGAGGTAGGGGTTATCTTGGGTTCGGTGGTCAGTAAGGGATGAGGTAGCAGGATCGAGGTTCGGAGGTGACTAACTAGGATGAAATCATCAGCTATCGAAGGATTTTGCAATGTTTGCTGCTGGGGTTTGGTTTATCGTGTTTGAAGGAGGATGAGAAGGCCGCGTTGTCTTAACTAAAAATAATATAGTACTAATGATTACGTTGGCATACAACAGCAAAACCGTCTTTTTACTTTGTTGTATATTTGCAATTATTTAGTAATTAATTCATTATATTCAACATATTGTGGGGTGTGAGATAAGGGTGTTTTGGGCAGTATGAAAATCGGATCGAGTGAAATATCAATGAGGAGTGTTTGGGTTATGTGATAGTCGGATCGTGTGAGGTGTGAATAAAGAGTGTTTGGACCGTCTGACAGTTCTCTGAAATAAGAATGCATGTGGGTACGAATCGGTGATTGAATGTGATTGTGTATGAGTGAGTTTTAAGAAAGCAAGAGTGTCGCGAGGATGGAAGGAAAATGAGTTGAGTTGCGTAAGAATATTGAGAGAGTGAAGACGACCGAAGAGAACCGTGCGAGAAATCTGCGAGAAAAAACTGTATTTTATTTCTTTTTACTTTTCCACATTAAATATTCCTTCAGAATAACTGTGGTTAATCCTTGTTGTTGAAAATCCCTACAATATTGATATATGTTCATAAGGGAAGGAGAGGTTGAACAATATTATGCGCCAAACTTGAACGATCTTTACGCTAAACGCTTTCTAAAATAGTTAAACAAAGTTACGCGCGAACCTTAAAGTGGCAATACGCGGGGTACATTTACCCTATGCTCGAACGCAAAAATCTAAATATGTATCTCGAAACGAAATACTCGCGCACCGCTTTACGCGAATAATCCGCATAATTATCACATCTATCGTTCGTCCTTTCCAGCGAACTTTAACAAGTAGCAGCGATACCTTGGAACCGTTTTACGAGCGAGCACAATTTTGATCGATCGCCGGTTCGCCGCTGTTCTCACGGAATCGAGGCGAGGAGAGAAGGCGATGCGAACGCGAGAAGCGTCTCGCATAAATGTTCGAAAGTCAGCAGCGTCGGTAAAGTTTGTCAGACGAACGCGGCAGGATATCTCGCGCATACGAGTGGCGTAGAAAATAAAGAAAGTATCGTGCAAGGGAGAGAAAGAGAGAGAGAGAGAGAGAGAAGAACGCGATAACCTGGCGTTGAGGAAATGTTTGGAGGTATCGGTGGAGCGGCTATTACCAGCGAAACGGGCAAACTTCGAATCCCTTGGTGCCGATTGTTACAAGCTTATAAACTGTGTCCGGCCTCGAGGATCGAACCTTTCCACCCAAGGAAAACCTTTCTTCGGACTTCGTGCGCGACATAGAAACGACGAAACTGCTGCAACCTGGGTCCCCGTTAACGTTACACCCTACCCTTATGTCCGCCCATTTGTTGTCCACCTGCCGAGGAAAGCTTTGCCCATTCTAACAAAGCACGCTCTCTCCGCTATCGCGCTGCCCCATCCTTCGTTCTCCTGCGATTCAACTGTGAAGCCTCGCGCAGTTACCGCTCCCTACCTTCCTACGGCATTGTAAATAAAGCTGACCGATGACGATAATAAAGACCTGGCACTCTCCTTGCCCTTATCGCTCTTTATACAGAGGCTTCTATTAGCGTTCGCCGACAAATTAGTCGACGAGCGACCGTCCGACCTGGGAGCCGTGTAAAATCGCGACGGCAAGCTTCCCTCTTTAAGCTTTTAGCGTGGTTGCACGCGCACCACTTGCTTCGTTCTTCGCTTACGGCGCTGGCTACGTTTGTTCACGTTAATCGGTACATTTCGGTTTTGAATGGCGTTACGGATTACAGTCGAACGTGAAATATATACGGGAAAATAAGACGAAGGTAAAGTACGATGAAAATGGTAACGAGGCTTGTATAGGGTTATCCAAAATAGACTATAGGAACATCTATTTTCACGTTAACTTGTTGAAGCGTATTAATTTACTAAATTGTATTTAATAGGTTTGTAATCTGTATAAATGTGGATAGTAACTGTGGTTGCCAATGATTTTTTAAAGTTGAAGTAACCTTAGAAATTAAAAAAGAAAATAAGATAATCTATCTAGTCAATGACGTTCCAAGGTTGAAGTAACCTTAGAAATTAAAAAAGAAAATAACATAAACTATCTAGTCAATAACCTTCCAAGGTTGAAATAACCTTAAAAATTAAAGAAGAAAAAAACATAAACTATCTAGTCAATGATGTTCCAAGGCTCAAGTAACCTCAGAAATTAAAAAAGAAAATAACATAAACTATCTAGTCAATAACCTTCCAAAGTTGAAGTAACCTTAGAAATTAAAGAAGAAAAAAACAAACTATTTAGTCAATGACGTTCCAAGGTTGAAGTAATCTTAGAAATTAAAAAAGAAAAAAACATAAACTATCTAGTCAATGACGTTCCAAAGTTGAAGTAACCTTAGAAATTAAAAAAAAGAATAATAAACTATCTAGTCAATAACCTTCCAAGGTTGAAATAACCTTAGAAATTAAAGAAGAAAAAACCATAAACTATCTAGTCAATGACCTTCCAAAGTTGAAGTAACCTTAGAAATTAAAAAAGAAGATAACATAAACTATCTAGTCAATGACCTTCCAAAGTTGAAGTAACCTTAGAAATTAAAAAAGAGAATAACATAAACTATCTAATCAATAACCTTCCAAGGTTGAAGTAACCTTAGAAATTAAAGAAGAAAAAAACATAAACTATTTAATCAATGACGTTCCAAGGTTGAAGTAACCTTAGAAATTAAAAAAGAAGATAACATAAACTATCTAGTCAATAACCTTGCAAGGTTGAAGTAACCTTAGAAATTAAAAAAGAAGATAACATAAAATATCTAGTCAATGACCTTCCAAAGTTGAAGTAACCTTAGAAATTAAAAAAGAGAATAACATAAACTATCTAATCAATAACCTTCCAAGGTTGAAGTAACCTTAGAAATTAAAGAAGAAAAAAACATAAACTATTTAATCAATGACGTTCCAAGGTTGAAGTAACCTTAGAAATTAAAAAAGAAGATAACATAAACTATCTAGTCAATAACCTTGCAAGGTTGAAGTAACCTTAGAAATTAAAGAAGAAATTAACATAAACTATCTAGTAAAAACAAACGACACATACCTATTCATTTTTGTAACTTATTGCTAAATATTTGAGATGCCACAATGAACGTCAATAAAATAACAATTAATAAGAGTATCTAAATGGCTACGCAACTCTCTATTTCAGTTTCGCTTCTTTAATCTCGTTAATAGAAACTTTGCAATAATTTGCATAGAGATCAGCAGTCTAATATTCGAAGCTTAAGAAGAATATATCCTGTGTAGTAAATTATTTCATTAAATGTTCAAACGGTTGGTCATTGCTGAGACGCTATAAATAAATGCGACAGGGAATACGCACCCATTTTTTCTTTAATAGAAACCTTGACCAATGTTGGATAATTACTGTTATCGTTAAAATAATGATAACAATATCTCTAATTTAATTCTAATCGCAAATAAGAAGAAACACGTGGTACGTGTTAGCGCTTAAACGAACGCAACGCATTGAACATTTAATAAGACGTAATAAAATAATAAAATAATCATACGGCGTTAACGAAATTTTGCGAATATTTACCGAATGGACCGAAAGGAATTTTCCAACTCAAGCGTAATGTTTAGTTATTTTTCTTTTTTTTATTCAGCGATCTCTAGACCCGTCACACTTCGCCGAGAAACAAATGGCGAGTGTTTGCTCTCTTTAAATGCATTTGGTGCTTCACGGCACCAGGGATGGTACCTACATTATTCAAAAGCCTGTTCTTTGAACGTCTTGCGTGGAACTATGTCGCGCTAGAGCTTTCCTCTTTGACAACGCTCGAGAGAGGAAGCTCCACCTAGAAACTAAGAGCAATTCGTTCGTTCGTTCGTACGCTCGCGAAAGCTCCCTTCGCGACCACGATTAATTCTTCGACCCTCGAACACAACTATACCCGTTGCGACGCGTAAAAATTATACGCTGCCGACCGAAATCTTTGAAACTATACCGCGTTCTAGTTACCAGGAAATGTTTTACGAATAAAACACGTCCAACTCCGTTTTATAGGGATGAGGAGAAGATTTGTTTAGGTTTTTCGTAGCTTCGGTTATTTTCTTGCTTCGGATATGTTTTATTGATACTCCCTCTTCGAAATGTTATTCGAATAACATTTCGAATAATGCGTAACTCTGGTCACAATGTGTAGGGTAAAGCACCCTAATTTTGACATCCTTCTAATTATTGACACCGATTTAAACGTAAAGATTATTAAATTAATGTGACCATATAAAGCTTCGTATTAGGAAAACGATTCCTCTGTTTTAGTCATGTTTCTTTTCTTAGTAGATACAGCGTAAAACGTTAAATAATTATTCAATTTGTCTAACATATTGCAGACTCTTCGAAAAATCATTTTGCTTGAATTTTGCTAAGGTATGTGTGCGCAAATTTCACATCTATTCTAATAATATTCAGCACTAAAATGTAGTTTCTGTGTTACTTTAGTTTTACAATGTTTTCAAGTGTCAATAATCGATAAACACAGTGACAAAATTAGGAAAATCGGTAAGAATCAATTAACTTGAAATTTTAAAATGGATTTTCATGGTTTAATAAATTTCTAAATTTTACCAAGCGGTATAACAATGTAAAATAAAGAGAATCGAAGCATCAATTCTGATTACTTTTTCGTTACTTACGATCGTATCTTAGAGTGTCAATAATTGTATAGTTTACCCTGGTATAATTATTTTATACGTTGTACTAACAAATCGTAGAAAACCAGAGAACTCCGTGATCGACCTTCGCGTGTACCGTAAAATATGTAGAAAATAATGATAATTATTTTTCCGCAATTCGGTCACATTGCACGGAGAAACGCATGCAACGTGAAAAAATGTATTTGCATAAATATCCGCAGCCTACTTGCGCTATACGCTACAACTGAACGAAAATTCCATCATGAGGAAGGCCAAGACTTTTGCGTGCACCTGGTACGAAAATACAAAGAAAAACAAAAAATAAAACAAAAAGTACTTCCACGTTTGTGCGTCTCAAAGAACACGCGCGCAACAGTGTTCCGCGCGACTAAATGGAAAAAGAGGTAGTGATCGATCTGCGAAAAGAATACGCGAAGGATGCGTTGAAAGAGAAGCTTGGCGAAGAAAGGAGAGGCAAAGCGAGCGTGAAAAGCAAGAATAGGGAACGCGAGAG
This sequence comes from Eucera pruinosa, assembly GCA_028830335.1. Taxonomy (NCBI): domain Eukaryota; kingdom Metazoa; phylum Arthropoda; class Insecta; order Hymenoptera; family Apidae; genus Eucera; species Eucera pruinosa. The sequence continues at coordinate 3,262,549 of JAMYCR010000001.1, read as the reverse complement.
CGTTAAAACACGCGTGCGCGCAGCGGTGTAATATGTGGGATTGCGAGCGTTGCGGATGCGAATAAAAAAAAGCGGAGAAGATGAGAAGAACCGTGCGAGGGACGGGAAAAAAATGTTACAAGGCAGAGTGGAATAGGTGTGCGGCATGGCCGGTGTGCGTTTCTTTATTTCCCCCTGCAAACACCGGCCGGAAGTGTATGCATACACGTGCCCGCGTGCATACCGGAAGTGTATTCTTGGCGAGAAGGGCGGGAGGCCGGAGAAGGGTTGGGAAAAAAGAGAAACTCGCTTCATTTAGCTCTGCTGCAGCTTTCACGGCGGCGCTCGGATTCGTACTATGAAAATTAGTCCTCGTTACACAAGCTTCGCGGTCAGTGAAAAATGAACAATAAGACGTTTGCTCGGCAAGAAGCCGCTTCTCTGCGCGCGTTATTAACCATCCGTAACACGATCTATAGCAGAGTCACTGTTAAAAGGGACAGGATTTTATTTAGCTCGACGGCGAGGGACGGGAAAAATTTGATTCGGATATCGGATGGAGATTAAAAATACAGTACAGCGTCTCGTATTCGAATACCCTGATGTATGAACGTTCTTAACCCTTTCGCTACGAAGGACTTGTATGAATATACGCCGTCAAAGATTAGAAAAGTATTTATCAAAAAGCATAGATAGACAAAATATATTTTCCGTTGATATTGATATGCGTTAAATCATAACTTTTTTATAAATTTATCAAAGTATGTTTAATTTACTGTAATACTGCACGATACATTTGTTGTTGTAGTATTTGCTGTTTGTTCTTAATTAACACGTGAAGTCATCTGTACGTATTTGTATATATAGTTTTATTAGTACGTATATTAGTATGTGGCGGCTCTCCTGCACCCACCACTAGAGGGACATACGAAATAGGCTTTCTCGAAAGTACTCGCTCCTTCTTAATAGTACTTTCCTTCCAATATCCCAACGTCTAAGGCAGGACCTGCTAGGTAGCCGCACTGATGAGTCCACTAGCAGGCCCAGGACGAAACGCAACACCCTACCTTTTTCCTACCCTATCCCCTCTCTACAGCTCCACACTTCCAATATCCCAACGTCTAAGGCAGAACCTGCTAGGTAGCCGCACTGATGAGTCCACTAGCAGGCCCAGAATGAAACGCAACACCCTTCCTTTTTCCTATCATATCCCCTCTCCACAGCTCCACAAGTACGTATATAGTTTAGAACTTATATACTTAAGAATTGTACACTAATGGGTTAATCCCGTAAATTTATTAATACATAAATAAATAAATAATTGTACGAAATGTTTGAATATTGTTTCCATGCTAATAAAAATCGCATCGATTTGTGCGTTGAAATAGTCTTTAACCCAAAATGTGCCGTAGCGAAAGGGTTAAAGCTGGTTCAGACACGTCCAGCAACTTAGTCTGGTAACAAGAAATTGTGTAATTATCGTAGACACAAGTGAAGTAAGAATGTGTGGACAGTAGCAGCGAATGTAAAATATTTTTTCACACTTTCTATTTGAAATCTCATCGCATTTGCTTCTACGATTAACTTCTGCGCAAATATTGAATTGAAGAAATTGATTACTTTTAGGTAGATTCAATGGAATAATTGATACGAAATTATTGGAATAAATCATCGTTATTTATTCGAATAAATTGTTTCGCGTGCGGTCAGTTGCAAAAGTCTACGTAAACATTTGAAATGTCAAACGTTTAATACATATATATTATGACATATTTTAGAACGATAAAGGAAGGGCGAAAATTCGTAAAATATAAAATTAAAAACGTGGAAGATTCTTAGGTGACGTCCTATAAAGTGAATAAACGTGCTTGTAAAAGTGTAAAAGATGTTATCTGTTTTGTGTTAAACGAATTATTTATAACACATCAGAGATGCATTAAAAGATTTTGTATACTTTAATACAATACGTAGATTTTCATAAAGCCGTGTTCCAAATTAATGTATATATATATTTTTTTTATAAACAAATGGAAAAGTGGAAATAATCGAAACTCTTGTATCTTTTTAAATATTTGAAAAATTCAAAGCTGTACGCAGGATGCTTTCGCGACTGACCATCCTATATCGGCTTAATTTAACGCTATCAATTTCCGTAAGCAAGAAGATTAAAAGGCAAATAGAAAAGGGGTCGGATGCGTGGAAAGGGTTAAAAGCGGCGGCGAGATAGAACACTGGTCTAATGAGAATTTAATTAACACGGCGCGTGTATCCGGCTTGTCATGTGTTCCCCCGTTCGTCCGTTCTTTCACGCGAGACCATCGCCGTTGCAAGAGTTTTCCATAAACTTCGCAATATCGCGAAGCTTACCTTTACGGAGGACGTTATTTTTATGCAAATCCCGCAGCCCTGTAATTTGCCAGTTCGTTGTAAACTTTATCATCGTTGCGCGTTTTCCTATTATACCGAGCTTACGACACGCGAAATTGACTCGTTAATATGCCATTAGTAAGCGAACCTTTCGCGCAAATTATTTTCGTCCCTTTTTACGAGCGTCGAAAATGAAATCAAACACCGATCCATCGGAAACGCCGCGTTTAACTCGATGTAACCAGAATTTCGTTCGATTGGATGAAAAAAAGAGAAATGGAGAGATACTAATTTGTCTTAATTCTCTGGACGCACTCCGATTTATGAAGCAACAAATTCTAGTTGGTATCGTTAATAGATCCTTTTGTTAGTAATAATACTTCGTTGGTTTCCTTTCGGATTACAAGTGTTCCGCTCCATTACCATGCTACATAATCTTATTATACCTCTCTCTCTCTCTCTATATATATATATATATATATATATATATATATATATATATATATATATATATATATAGAGAGAGAGAGAGAGAGATATATAATAAGACTATGTAGCGTGGTAATGATAATATATATATATGTACATATCATGTTCTATTTCATTACCCTAAAAATGAACAAAGCATAGCTTATCGCCTACATAAATATCACATATTAAACAAAAACACAGATTATAACCTATATATACCTCTATATATGTATGTACATATCATGCTTTGTTTCCTTACCGTAAAAATGAACAAAGCATAGCTTATCGCCTACATAAATATCACATATTATACAAAAACACAGATTATAACCTATATATACCTCTATATATGTATGTACATATCATGCTTTGTTTCCTTACCTTAAAAATGAATAAAAGCATAGCTTATCGCCTACATAAAATAACACATATTAAACAAAAACACAGATCCTATTTCACACGAGCTAATACATATTATTCCTTACTTATGTTCTCGACGCTCCTGTTAATAATTGAACAACAATTCGTTAAGTTCCACGTTCAAAAGGATAATGATCGTCCGAAGATTTGTTAAGCGTTATTTCGTTCCCTCCAAAAAAGGTTAGGAATAAATCGAAGCTTAAAGTTAATCTTAGGCTTAAGTTACGTTTTCGGGAAGTCCAACTCTAATCACGCACACATATTTACACCCTTCGCCCGTGTGTTTTATGCTGCTTATCGTTAGTAAGAGACACGCGCAACGTTCTTCCGCGGCTAATAAATTCTTATCAAGTTTCGCCCGGAGAGATAATAGTTGCGTAACAAGGGAAAATGAAGAACGAGTATCGAAAGGTGCGATAATAAATCCAAATTCCGCGTGTAAACTTTGCTCTCTCGGCTAGCGAAACATTTTTCCCCTCCCCCCCCTACTCGGGCCGCTCTTCGCTTTGTTTCTCGAGCACTCGGTTGGCTAAGGCGCCGCGCACGGTAGATTAAAGTCGTGTAAAGCATTTTTTTACTAGAAGTACGGCCACTTTGATTTTGATAAGTTACGCAGAAAGCGGGCGAGAGTTTCCATGTTGGCCCCGCGAGACGGTAACAAAGCGATACCGCGACCGGCACTATAATCACGGCACATTACTCTTATTATCTCTCCTTGCGCTGGCAAACGCAAATTAAGCTGTAAAACTCTCCGGTGAAATATAAGTTTCATCTAAAATATGCTCCTCCCGCGCCTTCCCCTTATGTTTATTAATTAGTCGCGGATCGATCGTTTTTATCGTTACGCGTTCGATCAATTTTTCCTTCCACTTTCTTCTTTCGCAACGAAAAACGTCGCTTCGTTAAAAACATATATTACGCATGCAGTATTAACCATTTCCGGACGAACGAAAAGAATATTTAACGAATTTTCATTCAATTGTTGACGATTTAAAAACATGAGTTAAAGAATTTTTGGCGAATTATTCACAGCAGCGAGTATCAATGATATTAACCCTTTGCACTCGAAAGGCTTGGTCGCCAAAATTGTTCTCCGTCTCCATGTTTTATATACCTATTGTAAAATAACATTACCTTCTATTGCTATTCGTAAATTTCGTCTCTACTCTTACTATTCGCGTCTATTAATCTTGTATGAAATTCTTTTACTATTCGTTACCCGTCCAATAAATCAAATAAACCAATTTTGATAACTCTCGAGTGCAAAGGGTTAACTTAAATTTCGCGCTTTAAAAATTGGCATGTATCCAAAGAGTAAAGAAAAATTAAGCGGCCATTCGCAACACTCGTCTGCAAAGGGTTGAGTTGTCCCAAAAGTTAATTTCTCTGTTTCGAGTTTTACTAGGCGAAATGGTGTTGCGAGGCTTTAATAAATTGTAAGGCGCATACAATTTTCCGCGCTTAATATTTAGTAAGAGAAAGACGAAACTTTTGACTAGAAAATTCGAGAAATTGACGAAGTTACAGGCAATATTGCTAGAACGCGCGCGACGGAGAAGCAGTACGCTATAATAGCACGAAACTTGAAACGCATTTTTCGAGAAGCACGTTTTCTCATGACCGTCGACGCGATAACTCTTATCAATTTTCGACGCTTCACCATGAAACTTTAATTTTCCGTAAGAGTAACCCTGCGTGCTATTTTATATTTAATAAACATTTATTCATCGTTAACAGAAATTTTTCTGCATCACTGTACTTTGACCCATTCGCGTGGATTTCAATTGAAACGATCGAAACGAGCATAATGGATTTTCAAGTTAAACACGTGTTCTATAATAGTCAAAGTTACGCGCGAAGCTGAAAGTGGCAGTAATGGGTATACATCTACTCTACGCGTACACTTGTGCGACTGATGGTAATTTGGCTCGCTTTCCGAGTGCACTTGCGTGCGAATCGGTTCACCGGAGGATGGATTATGGGAAAGTTACGAAGATCAGCAGCCGAAGGAGGAGAGGTCAGAAGTTAAGATGGAAACAATCAAGGAAGTGGAAGGATATCGCACTTTCGTCGGGTGGCTCGAACGAAGTTCGAACCGGGTTGAACGTCGTCCTCGTCGTCGTCGTGTGCTCGCTCGAACAATTTGCTTTCTATACCCGTTTGGATTTCGATGTAATCCAACGGTGGCTGCCGAGTGTTTGACCACGCGCGCTCGTCTAACCACTTTCGCCATTACCACCGACACAGCCTCGCGACAAACTTCCCTCATTAACGGGGCTGGTGGTTTGTTTTCGCGCTGCCCTCGCAAACGCCCCTACCGCTACTGCCGTTCCTTATTATCAGAGTTTCGAGATTTCGAGATCTCGGCTTCCTTCTCATTACGAATTTCGCCGCCGATTCGCCCGGCTACTTAGGCGAATCGCTGCCCTCGTCGACGTTTCCTTGCGCGAACATCGGATGAACCTTTCGCATCCCGATGCAATTACTTCGATGGTAGTTATTCCCAATTTTGGCGGGGTTATATGGTTCACCTCGATCTTCAATTTGTATAATACGATTTATGTCTTTTTTTAACACTAGATTTACGGACGTTACGTGTATTATTTTGTTAATAAATACTGCATATAAATATTATTAAATAACGTAGAACGTTGAGGATGAAGAGAATCACGTAGAATAACATATTCATACCATTGTATTAATTAAAGTTAATATAAAGTAGTGAAAACTAATATTTATTGTCTCTATAATTTTAGGTATGAAATCTGAAATACGTCGACTTGACGAGTTCCGTAAACGTAGTGTTAATTTTGAAAGCATGCTTTTACAACCCAGAAATGTTAAACTTATAATCGCATTGCTCGTTCAATAGTTGCTAGCATTTCGAATGCTCCGGTAACGATTCGAATTTGATTAGAATCTCTCTTCTGTTTCTAAGTCAATTCAAATAACTCGAACATGAATTACCCAGGAAAATACATTTTGTAATTAAAACAGTGAACATGGTAGGCTTCAATTTAGCATATCGCAGTACGCAGCAATCAGCAATTCTAATTCATAAAAACAGTACCTAATTTGCCACTATGTAAACATCGCCGTGTCACGTGCACCGACCTAATAATTATTAATTACCAGTTGCCAATTACTGATCAGTAATTACTAGGTGTACATGAATTCTTTTTTAAATCATGAAATTGTGTACCATCGAATCGATTATCTTTAATGATTAAAGAGCAACATTGAATACAATTAAAGGGCAACCGTACGAAGAATTTGTTCGAAGAAAAAGGTTTACGCTTCGTAACGAGGCGACGAAAAATCGGCAAAAATTCTCCGCTCCCATTTTCACCTCGAGCTGAAGCTCCAACTCCAGCCCGAGTGGAAACAGTTCTCAACAGCGGCAAAGTTTCGTCGTAAAACGTATATACGTATGTATGTACATCGTCGTCCAGGGAGAACTTTGAGTCTCCGTAATGACACGTTTCTGCAAGTTGCCCCGTATATGTTAGAAAGAAATCATACACCACTGAAAGTTACATTTTATTGCGTTCCGCTCGGAATCGTAAGTTCCCGAAGTGGCGGCTTCTTACGACTGCTCGCGATACACGTGCAACGCGCGCTATTTACCATACTCGAATGAATTTGCCATGTTTCAACAGTCGTTTGATTTAGGTTACGGTTAAAGTGCATACGTATTCGTTCGCGTTTCACCTGTTTTATTAGACGAAATAGGCAAACGTCGACCAGACTTTTTCCTCCTTTTATCCCACATTATTACGGAACGTGGATAACAATATTAGATTATTACAACTTACTTCGAGTGTAAAGGAGGGCAACACTGGATTAAGATGAAAGATAGAATGTGTAGGATATGGGGTAGTGCGGAAGAAACACAGGAACGCTAAGTAGGGGTTGCAAGGGGGAGATAAAAGAAGGGAAAGTGAAGGATTTACTGGAGGAATCGGGAGAAGGACTGGTAAAATTGAGAAGGACAATGGAAAGGAGAAGGAAAAGAGAAGACACGGACGCTTGGAAAAATATAGTCTGAATGGGGGAGGAAGGAAGGTGTTAAACCTGTGAGAGAGTAATATATTATCGAACTATAAAAGACATCGTAAGAACAGCGTTGCTGGAAGCGGGTGTAGACTTCGTATGAAATCGCGATCGGCATTTGTTGAAAGGCGTATGGTTACGCAGTAACGCAGGAACAAAGGGGAGTCGGTCGAGACACGTTCAGACATATACAGGTTACTCGCAAAATTGAGCGTACACCTTGAAACTCAATGGAAAAGATGGCTAAACAATGATTAATTTTCAGTGTACTCAAACTATTAACCTGATCGAACATATCTTGGAAAAATTGAAATGCAAAATGATAAATTATACTTTTACGGGTAGGAAAGATTTCAAAATGAAATTTAAAAGAAGAATAGGACAATATTTCACCTTCTTTATGGAAAATTAATTAATTCTATGCCACGAATATTAAAAGTGGTTAACAAAATAGTAATCTACATGTATCGTATGTATAATAACAATTTTGTGTCGGCAAAAAAGTTATACTTTTACGTTTCTTATTAAGTACATATAATTTTATCTCGAGAATTTTTTACCTACTGTCTGTCAGAATATGCGAAATATATTGAGTTTCTACTTTTCAACACGCGTGTGTATATTTACTTTTTAGTTATTTTTACACATAGGTGTACGCTCAATTTTGCGAGTAACTGTACGTTCTGTTTTAAAGAAATATATATATATATATATATATTAATATGCATCAAATACGAGTTCATTATTTTCCGTCATCCTGATAAAGAACCTAACAAACCTAAATAAAAACCTAGCAAAGTTAGAAGATAAGTTAAGTGATAGGAAAACAAAAGAGTGTAAAGTTAACCGCAATATACATTAGACGTAGGTAGCCGTTAAGTAGGTTGAGTTTAGAGATTAAGATTGTATAAAGTTTGTATATCGGAAGTCATACAATAGCGAAATGTGCGGATTACGATAAATAATAATAATACGACTTACTTAAGTAAAATAGGATTGTTACTAATGTACAAATCCCACGGAAATGCGCAAAAATCCGCAGCCTGCTTGCGGTAAATTATTATTTGCGAGCAAGGGGAGAGATCGAAATTGCTTCGCATAAGAAGTAATCGTGGTCGGCGGGAAGCGTGCGTGTGTATCGGCCGATATAAGCGAAACGTGTGTAGAGGGAAGACGATGGAAGGTATCCGGTATTCGTTGGCTGCTCTTTTGTATTCAGTAGTGGGTATTCAACGGCGAGCCGATGGTTGCCGTGTTTGGCCAGGATTTTGACGTTGATGACGAGGGATGATAGATGCGTCCTGCATCCATTACGAAAAGTTGGACTCGAGAGATCGAGAGGTAGAACCGTATATACGTGACTGACTGGCAAAACTGTTCCCGCAATCTATACTGACTCATGAAAGTGGCGGCTGAACGCTTGGAACTTAGGTAACAGCCAAACCACGCATCGATACGATCATTTTTCTCGAGAAGATGCGATCATTTCTCTCTCGAGAAAATTTGCGAGTTATTCTTCTTTCTTATTGCTGAATCGTTTCTGTGTCTATTATTTTTATTATTATTAACCCTTCGCGGACGAGAAGTAGTAAACACTTATGAGAGTACTTTACTTTTTAATTCCACGACTTTGAGTTTTCACGCTTTTCAGTTTCAAACCATTTAATTTCCAACGATTTCAAATGTTTATTATTACGTTAAGTATTCATTGCATTAGGTTTTGTGCTTTAATAGTCGACATGGATTCGGAAAGCCAAAAAATGATTAGGCGACTATTTGCCGACGCTCGTCCGCAAAGGGTTAAATGGTGTTGCGAGGTTTTCGCGTATAACAATTTGCCAATAACTCTTGGCTATATATGTTACGAGGATCTGTATAATTTTACATGGATGGCCAACAGGCGCATACTATTGCATTCATAATCTTATTGTATGGTTTAATCTAGAATTTATAATATATTTAAACCTAGAACTTATTCTTTGGTTTATAAAATCTTAATGTGTATTATTTGTTTAATGTAAAGGCAGGGAGTTTAAGGCTCCGTTTTAATATGACTTACTATCGTAAAAAGATAATAGAAATGGAACGAAGTTAAGCGAAATATAAGCCTGTCCAATAGAACTATGTTTCTGTATCTACATTGCTCAAAACAATTAGGAAATTGCAAATTTGGAAGACTGTATAGATTCGTGCTTTTGGGACGCATGCAGATGAATATTAATTTAGGGTTCGAAGCATAGGGAACTCCTAACTTTTAAAGAGAATTAGAAGCTTTGAAAATTCCAAGCTTCGAGAATTGGAGCAGTAAACATTCAAAGCATGAGACATTTGAAACGTAATAGATTTCAAGTTATAATGCTACAAATGTTCAACAATTGGTGGCTTTGAAAATTCGAAGCTCTAAGAATTTGCTGCTTTGGGAAATCGTGGCTTTGAAAAATCGCAGGTTTGAAAATTCACGACTTTGGAAAATCGTGGCTTTGGAAATTCGAAACCGTAGGAACTCAAAACTTTGAAAATATGTGGCTTTGAGAATTCGAGGCTCTAAGAATTTGCTGCTTTGGAAAATCGTGGCTTTGAAAAATCGCAAGTTTGAAAATTCACGACTTTGGAAAATCGTGGCTTTGAAAATTCGAAACCGTAGGAACTCAAAACTTTGAAACTTCGTGGCTTTGAGAATTCGAAGCTCTAAGAATTTGCAGCTCTGGAAAATCGTGGCTTTGAAAAATCGCAAGTTTAAAAATTCATGACTTTGGAAAATCGTGGCTTTGGAAATTCGAAACCGTAGGAACTCAAAACTTTGAAAATATGTGGCTTTGAGAATTCGAGGCTCTAAGAATTTGCTGCTTTGGAAAATCGTGGCTTTGAAAAATCGCAGGTTTGAAAATTCACGACTTTGGAAAATCGTGGCTTTGGAAATTCGAAACCATAGGAACTCAAAACTTTGAAAATATGTGGCTTTGTGAATTTGAAGCTCTAAGAATTGGCAGCTCTGGAAAATCGTGGCTTTGAAAAATCGCAAGTTTAAAAATTCATGACTTTGGAAAATCGTGGCTTTGGAAATTCGAAACCGTAGGAACTCAAAACTTTGAAACTTTGCGGCTTTGAGAATTCGAAGCTCTAAGAATTTGCTGCTTTGGAAAATCGTGGCTTTGAACAATCGCAAGTTTGAAAATTCACGACTTTGGAAAATCAACGGTTTGAAAATTCACGACTTTGAAAAATCATGGCTTTGAAAATTCGTGACTTTAGCAAGTCTATGCTTTGGGAATTCGTATCTTTGAGAATTCAAACCTTCCCACTAAATTACTTAATCACCAAGAGGCTACGAAATAGAAATATACGCGTATCGCGTTAACAATAATTTGACTAAACGTGAAATTAAGTTCTGCCAAGTAATTCGAGCCACGGATGTAGATAAACTGTACCGTCTGATGGGAGGAGCACGCGCGCATTATTTCTTAAGCATGCTGTAGGACGAAGTAAAGCCAGCCACGTTCCGGATAATTGATGCAATTCATATTCATAAGCCGGCCTGGGAGGGGCAGCGATGCGAAATGGCCAGCAACGAATCCGAATATCGAAAGTACGGCGGGAGGAATAGGGTCGTCTTAACGGTGAATACGCAAAACGACTAGGAAAAGTAACGATAATTTCAAACGATGGAAAAGGGGGGGGGGGAGGAGTGGCGGAAAGACAGTGCGTTATTACGTGTCTACAGTATCTACTCGCTGGTAAATATGAATGGCTTTAATATTCCGTAAGCACGAAGCCGCCACTTTTTAAAGTTCATGCATACCCTGGACGTGACCAGAAAATATTACAAAGCCCCGTGGAAACCCGCCCCGAAGCTACCGGGGACTAGATGCCACGGATAAGAAAAAAAAAAGCCGCGTGTGTGCATACGAACTATTTCTTTGGTAATCTTCCGCATTCTTCATCCTCGCCTTTACGAATTCTTCCGTCCCTTCCGCTCTCTTTTATCAACCCACCGTGCAATTATTTCGCAGCCTCGCAATAAGCACGGAGAATTACAGGTACGTTTACGCTAATGTTTTATTACATAGATTTACATAGATCACCCGCGCATTTAACCGCTCGGATTCGATTAAAAAGTTGTAATAGATAGATAAATAAATACTGGCAGCAACAAGGCAACCAGTTAACATGTTCCCGGCAGATAAGGCGTTAAAAGGGCGTATCGTTTAATTAGAAACAGTGCTACGACTGGTAACGCGACAGGGAACACGAATCACTGTCGCTGCAAATCGTCCGCGCGTATTTATACATTTAATAGGAAGCTTGACCGGCGCGGCGGCGCGGCGGCGTGCGCCTTAATTCAAACTAATTTACATTTCACATGTTCGCACGGACGAAACTGGCTTAGCGCCTCCATTTATCTTGGTTGAATTTAATTTCAAGCTGGCTGAGTAAAGTGCCACTTATTCTTACGAATGCCATCGACCCTTCGAGTATCTTCCGAGACTAGTTCAGAATAGCTCCGCTACGCTAAATCTATCTGCTTCGCGTCCCTTCTTTTTTCCCCCTCTCTCTCTCCTTCCCTTTATTTCCAACGTATTCAAGGCAACTGGTAGTAAAATCGAAAAGAGACGCAATTCTACGCGAACAAGCAATGATTCGAAAGTTATACGACAAAATTTCGTCGCGAGAAATATTTAGTTTTAAAGGAAAGGTAGTTTAAAAATTGTGAAATGTTATTAGCATTTATTAACGGGCCTATTGTCTTTCGTGTGCATCGACGGTGATAGTACGGTATTAAAGCAGAACAATTTATTGGATCGAGGCCCTTTCTCGGAATATTTAAAGAAATTTAGAGACTGGATTTATTAAGGCGCTTTAGTCTTCCCTTAATAATTTTAACGCTTCGAATTCGAACCCTTAAAAATTTGAACGCTTGGAATTCGAACCTATAACAATTTTAACGCTTGGAATTCGAACCGTTAAAGATTTTAACGCTTGGAATTCGAACCGTTAAAGATTTTAACGCTTGGAATTCGAACCTCTAAAAATTTGAACGGTTGGAATTCGAACCCTTAAGAATTTTAACGCTTGCAATTCGAACCCTTAAAAATTTGAACGCTTGGAATTCGAACCCTTAAAAATGTTAACACTTGGATTTCGAACCGTTAAACATTTTAACGCTTGGAATTCGAACCCTTAAAAATTTGAAAGCTTGGAATTCGAGCCCTTAAAAATTTGAACGCTTGGAATTCGAACCCTCAGAAATTTTAACGCTTGGAATTCGAACCCTTAAAAATTTGAACACTTGGAATTCAAACCCTTAAAAACTTTAACGAATGGAATTCGAACATTTAAAAATTTGAACGTTTGGAATTCGAACCCTTGAAAACATTAACGAAATCTTGCAAATTTAAGTTCTTGGAATTCGAAACTTAGAAAATCTGATCCCTTACAGTTCGAAACCATGAAAATTCAAACGCTTGGAATTCGAGAGGTTAAAAATCGAAAACCTTAGCAAAGCTAAAAGCTTGGAAAAAGATAGACAGCGTTGAAAATGTGTTCGACTTGCCCACGAATATCGTACGATTTAAACTAAAGAAAGGTTCACTTATCAGAAAGATGCGCAACATCGTATCGTCCTCCCGCAGTGATAACAAAATCTCGCTTTCGCATTATCGTCGTGTTTAACTATCGCGGATAATTTATAACGCCGCTGTACAAATAGAAATATATCTTTTAGGTCGCTTTGCCTTTAAATCTCGGCGAGATTATCGGGGAGTTAAAATGTACGCGAGGGGATGAAAATAGAAACGGGAAGTTTCAATGCAAATGGCGGCGGTGCGCGAAAGCAACAGACGTTCGATATGTTCCACCCGAAACATCGTTTCGCATCGAGACACCCGTTCGATTAACATTTTCGCCGCATCCGCGAAGTTTCGTGTCCTTAGAAAACTCGAGATTACAAATTTTCATTAAAAACTTTTGCCCACCGATTTGCATAACTATTGCCCGCCTCCGCTGTCTCATATACCGCGTGCCATCGACGCGACGCGAGATTAAACCTGCTTGTATCTTTACATTCCCTTTCCTTCGCATTTATCTGCTTCGGTTAACCTAAGATCACGATACTTCCCTGTGAATTGCGTTATTAACCCTGTGGAGCTGTGGAGAGGGGATAGGATAGGAAAAAAGAAGGGTGTTGCGTTTCGTCCTGGGCCTGCTAGTGGACTCATCAGTAAGGCTACTTAGAAGGCCCTGCCTTAGACGTTGGGATCTTGGAAGGAAGGTTAAAGGCGGTATATATATATGGACGAGGTTTTAACTCCAAGTTAGTTAATATTACTGTGGCGGCTCTCCTGCACCCACCACTAGAGGGACATATGAAATAGGAGTTTCCCGAAAGTACTCGCTCTAACTACCTCGTCCATATATATACCGCCTTTAACCTTCCTTCCAATATCCCAACGTCTAAGGCAGGGCCTGCTAGGTAGCCGCACTGATGAGTCCACTAGCAGGCCCAGCACGAAACGCAACACCCTTCCTTTATCCTACCCTATCCCCTCTCTACAGCTCCACACTTCCAATATCCCAACGTCTAAGGCAGGGCCTGCTAGGTAGCCGCACTGATGAGTCCACTAGCAGGCCCAGGACGAAACGCAACACCCGTCCTTTTTCCTATCCTATCCCCTCTCTATAGCTCCACACTTCCAATATCCCAACGTATAAGGCAGGGCCTGCTAGGTAGCCGCACTGATGAGTCCACTAGCAGCAGGCCCAGCACGAAACGCAATACCCTTCCCTTTTCCTTCCCTATCCCCTCTCTATAGCTCCACACTTCCAATATCCCAACGTATAAGGCAGGGCCTGCTAGGTAGCCTTACTGATAAGTCCACTAGCAGGCCCAGGACGAAACGCAACACCCTTCCTTTTCCTATCCTATCCCCTCTCTACAGCTCCACATTACGAACACTAAGAAAGGAAACAGTGGTTTTCTATCAAGCTTCGTTTCACGATAGAAAAATATGTTTGTATTCTATATATAGCAAAATACTCGGTAATCGACACCAAACCAGTCATCGATAGTTTCTATGATTTTAATTATTAACAAGTTGAATTGTTGTTACGACAAAGATATTGGACGAGATATAATCGGTTGTAGTTTACAGGAAAAATCACAGGTCACATTACTTGTCAAATAGAACGTTAATTTACGATTGAAACGAAAGCTAAGAATAAAGGTAACCGGATTAAATAATAAATCTTGCCGTATCTCTGAGACAACACGATAATGCAATGAGAAAACCTCCTTGTCATCAGTCTTTTCTTCGTCAACATTTCGCTAAACCAATGCGCGAGATCTCGCCGATTAAAGCGACGCTAAACGTGTATCGTACAATTTGGATTATATTTGTTTAACGACCACTCACATTCCTCTCATTATCGCCTAAGGAGTAATAAAAATATATCATGCGCCGATCCCATTGTAATCACCAGTATCTCGCGAGTCTATTTTGTCTAATTTTATAAATTATGTAACTTCTCTTGCCTCCATCTGTCTAATCCCTCCCTCCACCAAAATTTGGTGTCCCAAATTTCATTCCGAGAAGTATAATTAACCTATGATTAACGACAATTGTGCCCTGTTAAGTGAAAACATGTTTATCTGTATATATAGTTAATTGGTGCACTATACGGTGCTAAATATCGCTGTAATAAATATGAAAAATACGAAGGGATCACGTTAACGCCTTCTCCTCGCTCGTATTTATTGTTAGACCAGTGTTTCTCAATCTCTTTACTCTCGCCGCGAATTTTTCAAAAAAATACAAATTTCGCGGCACGCCTATTATTCGTTCGCGATAAGAAAGCACGCAAGTATTTTCATTCCGGTTCTAATTACAATCTACTAGCCTCCCTACAAGCACACGCTGTATTCACTATTAACCGAAGACGTAAAAGATCGACAGTGAAATTTTCAGATTAATATTGGACTTCAGTTTACGTAACAACACGTAGACATTGTATAAGATTATCCAAAATAGACTATAGGAACACCTACTTACACTTTTTTTCTTTTCCCTTCTGCTTTACCCTTTTCTAATCTTTTTATTTTTTTATTTCTATTATCTTCGTTCGTTCTCGTTTCAATTTTTATTTTTCTTCGCCTCTATTTTATTAACAAACATGGCGTTTCACAGATATTCTCATTCAACATATTAAAGGTACTTTTGGATAACCTTTTATATTCGTTTACACTTAATATTTGTAAGTAAGTATTAGGAGGTAAATGTGTCGTTGAATATTGAAACGTAACTAAATTAATTATAAAGTATGGAACGTGTCATAATTTGGTAAAACGATACGTTTACTATGTATCTTATATCTGCTACACAAACTGACGTGTTAACACTTTACGGTCCGGGCTTTTTGCGCGAAAACTTTTGCGTGTAGTCGATATTATTATTAAATTTTTTATTATTATTATATATATATGTCTTATATATATGTTGTGACACATATTTATATGTCACCGGCATTCAATTCACAATGTGTAAATGCCTATTTATACGTCTCCGGCATTTTACAAGCAGTCAAGAAAAAACGTATTTTTATGTCTCCGTACGGTAATGTGTTAATACATGGAAAACGTGTTTCTATTCAAATAAAAAATTTTCAAGCGACATTACGAAAGACAGTGGACTTTGTTGTACATTTTCAATTAATCAGTAATGAATTTATTGTATTGAACATATAAGAAAATTGTTCATAAATAAAAGAGATGTCGAACAATATTATGCTGCAAACTGGAACGATCTTTATGTTAACGACGTTCTAAAATAGTTAAATAAAGTTACTTAAAGCGCGAACCTTAAAGTGTCATCACGTGGTACGTTTACTCTACTGAACGTATATTCGGACGATGATGTTCAAATTAAAAAGGACGCTAGTTTTTTTCAAGATTTCGCGGCACACTATTTGAGAACCACTGTGTTAGACTATAATCTGCACGACGAGTTATATACTTGTTATTGTAAGGCGAAAGATAACTGTTTATTGCTCCGAAACCAACAGACTCCGATTAGGTCGTTGGAACGAATTGCAAGAAAAAATTGGTCCGGTATTTTTCCGAGTAATAAATGAGTTTCGATGTAAATAATTGAATTTTGTTTGAGATGATAATCCTAAGCTACCCTAAGACCCTTCGGATTCAAGAGGATATTTTTCTCGAAAATCTGCTCAGCTTTTTGTGAATAAAAATTTGAAAAATGAAAGGATCGAAAAAAAATGGTTGGATATACCAACGTTAATCGTATTACCTATATATGTGCCAAATTTCGTGGAAAAGTATCGAAAATTGATAGAGTTATCATGCGGATAATCGTCAAAAAAACGTGTTTCCAGGGAAATGCGTTTAAAATTTCACACCGGCGTATTGCTTCGATACGCTCTGGCAATATTCGTTGTAACTTTATGAATTTTTCCAATCTTTTAATGAAATTTTTACGGAATAGTCCCTATACTTACAAAGCATTGATAATTAGAAGCTTTAGGTATTTAAAGCGTTGGAAGTTCGACACTTGGAGAATTTTCAACCGTTAGAATGTCGTAATTTTGAGAATTCGGAACTGTGGAAACTAAAAGCATTGAAAATTCAAAGCACTGAGAATCTGAAACTTTGGCTTTTCAACGATTTGAGAATTCAAAGCACTGAGAATCTTAAGCTTTGGCGTTTCAACGCTTTGAGAATTCAAAGCACTGAGAATCTTAAGCTTTGGCGTTTCAACGCTTTGAGAATTCAAAGCACTGAGAATCTTAAGCTTTGGAATTTTAGCGCTTTGAGAATTCAAAGCACTGAGAATCCTAAGCTTTGGAATTTCAACGCTTTGAGAATTCAAAGCACTGAGAATCTTAAGCTTTGGAATTTCAACGATTTGAGAATTCAAAGCACTGAGAATCTTAAGCTTTGACGTTTCAACGCTTTGAGAATTCAAAGCACTGAGAATCTTAAGCTTTGACGTTTCAACGCTTTGAGAATTCAAAGCACTGAGAATCTTAAGCTTTGGAATTACAACGCTTTGAAAATTTAAAGCACTGAGAATCTTAAGCTTTGACGTTTCAACGCTTTGAGAATTCAAAGCACTGAGAATCTTAAGCTTTGGCGTTTCAACGCTTTGAGAATTCAAAGCACTGAGAATCTTAAGCTTTGGAATTTTAGCGCTTTGAGAATTCAAAGCACTGAGAATCCTAAGCTTTGGAATTTCAACGCTTTGAGAATTCAAAGCACTGAGAATCTTAAGCTTTGGAATTTCAACGATTTGAGAATTCAAAGCACTGAGAATCTTAAGCTTTGACGTTTCAACGCTTTGAGAATTCAAAGCACTGAGAATCTTAAGCTTTGACGTTTCAACGCTTTGAGAATTCAAAGCACTGAGAATCTTAAGCTTTGGAATTACAACGCTTTGAAAATTTAAAGCACTGAGAATCTTAAGCTTTGACGTTTCAACGCTTTGAGAATTCAAAGCACTGAGAATCTTAAGCTTTGGAATTTCAACGCTTTGAGAATTCAAAGCACTGAGAATCTGAAGCTTTAACTTTTCAACGATTTGAGAATTCAAAGCACTGAGAATCTTAAGCTTTGGAATTTTAGCGCTTTGAGAATTCAAAGCACTGAGAATTGGAAGGTTTGGAAATTTCAAGCATTGAGAATTCGGCGCTCTGAGAATTTGGTAATTTTGAGAATCCGCAACTTTGGAAATTCAAAGCATAAAGAATTCCAAGCTTTGAGAATTCAAAGCATTGAGAATTGGAAAGTTTGAAAATTTCAAGCATTGAAAATTCGGCGCTCTGAGGATTTGGTAATTTTGAGAATCCGCAACTTTTGAAGTTCAAAGCATAAGGAATTCCAAGCTTTGAGAATTCCAATGCATTGAGAATCGGAAGCTTTAGAAATTCGGTACATTGAAAATTTGAAGCATTGGGGAAACCGTGATGTCTAATATTCTATCCTAATCTCATAGTCTTACTTTCTCCTCTAATTACAGTACAATTTCTAATAAATAAACTATACCACACTCTTACTTTTGTAAAGTTCTTTTTGTAAATACTTCATCTTAGCTGTCGCTGTATTTTCAATCGCGATGTCCCGTTTTTTTCGTTTTTCTTTTTCGTTAAATTTCTTTAAGAACTCACAAAATCGTAACTTTCGCATTTTTAACCCTTTCGTTGCGGCAGAGATGACCAGCGATGCGCTAATGCCGTATAAGAAAATTCAACTGCGAATTTATAGAATAACACCTAAATACTTGCAAATTGTTAGCTTTCTAACCAATTAATAATCAACAAATACTAAATTAAACAGAAACCTAGAAACGTCCAACTATGCCACTAGATTTAGCCAAATTTCTTAACTATCGTAAAATTTACACGAACCACTATTAGTCGTCTTTATTATCGAAAACTGTTACGGACTAACCCCAAGAATTAGTTATTGAGTACACAAATTTGACAGACGTGCACCTATCGAAAATAGTCGATAATTACAGACGGTTAAATAACAAACCATCGATAGCTATTAATAGTTTTCCATGTGTACGCGACTTTGGATCGTTTAATTTATTATAATTTATAGGATACTTTCACAAAGAAAACAATTACTCTACTCCGCACTGTTACAAGATTTATAGCACTTTAATAGGCTTGTTGACTAAAGAAAGGTGTACCAGCACAATGTGTCATCGTTCATATGTACATACGTACATCGATTAAGCGGTCAGTCTGTAATATTATGTAAAGCAATTATTACGTTGTCGATATCGTTACCGATGTAGAAGCATGCTGTCAAGTAACGCGTGGACGATTGTTCGTATTAAGTAATTCGACACACGTAACGAGCGGGGGTGGTCTGCAGATATTTCATTTCTCCTACTACGCTTGAAAAGTACACGGAGAAATGTGCCTATATAAACCATGGGCCTGTTCACTTCCACCAAAGTTTCATTCATTTTACCAGTGAACGATATGTGGAAGTCAGTTTTATTTTTTGCCGCTCTCGTCGGCGGAGGTAAACTTTTACTTTCTTCCCTCCGAAATATCGCTTCGAATTTGCGCGAATTACATTTGCAATTTTTTTCGCGTTCGAAATACACGCGGTTTGGAACCAATTTCTTTTGCGATACATCGGAACGCTTAATTCTTCGGATTCGTTCGAATCGTCGTGGCAACCTTTGGACGCGTAGATTTGACAGCCGATCGAGTGAATCGTGTGCTACGAGAAAACGCGGCGAAGCGTAGAAATTTCGGTACGCGGTAGCTTTTGGAAAATATCACTTTCGTATCTTTTTATTTTTGTTTTTATTCATCGTTCGAAGGGGTGCGAATTTTATTTCGACGAATATGAAAAAAAAAAAAAGAAGAAATTGTTGGTGATGGTTGAATCTGGTGCAAATTGACATCTTTCGCGTGTTTTCGAGCGACAAATTCGACGGTACAAATTGAATCCCGAAAAAGTTCATTTGTTTAGCAATGCGTACAAAAAACCTGGCGCTTTTCGCTGATTTTTCGCGTCGATACGCGAATGAATTTCCATGGGAATTAAATTATTCCTTGTAAAATTAATTTCTGGTACGTTGTTCTCTATCAAATTTAATTAAACCGGGATTTTAAAGTTTGCATTATTAGCCCTTCTGCAGTGCGCGAATGACGAGTAAAATAAACATCGAGGCGAAGCAAAATTAATATCTGGTTTAATTTGTTTTTCTTTAATCCGTTTAACTTTATACTATACGAATGTCGAAGATTAGAACGCGTAAGACGAAAATGTAGCGTCACTCGAACCACAAATTTTTTAACACTAGGTTTACGGACGTTACTTGTATAATTCGACAGGCTTGCGAAAAAATACGTCTACTGCATATAATTATTCGAACGTAGAAGCGTGTGAGGATGAAGAAAATCGCGTAGAATACATATTCATACTATTATATTAATTAAAGTTAACATAAAGAGTACTGAAAAATAATATTTATGGTCCCTATAATTGTAAGTACGAAATCTAAAATTTACGCGTTCCGTAAACCTAGTGTTAACAGAAACGGACCAATAATGAACTACGTAAATGAGATCAACGTGTACCGTCAAATATAAAACACTGCAATCTAGTCGCGTCGCTAATAACCTAACTGTTGATTGGACGAAAAAACTTTAACCCTTCGCGCACCAAAACTACGTTAACTTGGACAACCAGTAACTCGAACACTCTTTTCTGACTTTTACCAGAATTTCGCGCGTTATCCCGTACTTCGAGAATAAGAAGAGTGGCCTTTGATCCGCTTTGTTTTGAACGAAATAGAAATTGAGTTAGTAGAAATAAATGAAAACGTTACATCTTGAATTACGAGAAAACTGTTGCACAAGTGGACCTCCTACAACACGGTAGATACGTATCTTGAAAATACACTATAGAATTGTGGCGTTGTAGGAAACGTTTCGCATTTTTTCAACCGTGTTGTAGGAGGTTCACCTGTATGTCGCCGTAGCGGCGCCAACGAATTGCGAAGGATTAATAAAATAAATGTGATACACGCATAATGATAACGTATCCTCTGTCGAAGCAAGTAAAAATCGCCGTGGCGTTGAACGTGTTAAAGTCACCTTAAATTACCGACGAACATTATTTATCGGCTCTGTATATTTAAAAGTGTGAAGCAATCTAAAATCCGTCGAATTAACGCGTTCCACGAATCTAGCGTTAAACAAAATAGGATAATCTTTCGTTTAACTTGATTGGCGATAGGTCTCGCAAACGAGTGCGTGCCTTACCTAGTAGATGACCAAGTAGTCGCTTGCGTTTGCAACGCGACGTATTGCGATGCATTACCGGAAGATCAACTAAATGTGCCGCAAGAGATTGGCGACTGTTTCTGGTACGTGACGAATAAAGAGGGGCTCAGAATGAAGCCCTTCGAAGTAAGTTTCGATCACCTGGATAGTATTCAACCGGATGTGGAGCTAGTGGTTGATACGTCGACGAAGTACCAAAGTATCGTCGGTTTCGGTGGCGCGTTCACCGACGCTTTCGGTATGAATATCGCGAAACTCAGCCCGGCCGCTCAAGAACGACTTCTTCGGTAATTATCCATCTCCCATATAGTGTATAATTAATCTACTCGCAATTAGACCGCGGATTTTCATACGTTCGCGAGATGTTCGAATGTACACCAACTCGCAAAAGTATAATGAATGGGAGCGTGGAAAAATATACAAAATAGGGTGGTAGATGTCCTAATTACTACTACTTAAATTGTTTCAAGATTCCTTATGCTCGCCTAATTTGTAAATAAAAATACACGGAATTAGAGTAGGGAGCAGTAATCTAGAATAAGAATTTACGAAGCCCATTTATGAATTTTATACTACTTCGAGACATTTATAATTGCAATGCATCGCCGATTTTAATCAGCGCTGAAAGGGTTAAAAACGTGATTATAAAAATATGAATTTCCGTAAAGATCCACAGTCTAGTTATATCTATTCATAGATATATTACTATACTATACTTTACTATACTATACTTTTCTATGCTATACTTTACTATACTATACTTCACTATACTGTACTTCACTATACTATACTTGACTATACTATACTTGACTATACTATACTTGACTATACTGTACTTCACTATACTATACTTGACGATACTGTACTTCACTATACTATACTTTACTATACTATACTACACTACACTTCACTATACTTTACTTTACCTTAGTATACTATACTTGACTACACTATACTAAATTATACTTTACTGTACTTTACTGTACTTTACTGTGCTTTACTGTACTTTACTATACTATACTATACTATGCTTTACTATACTATATTATACTTCACTATACTATACTTTACTATACTATACTATACTACACTTCACTGTACTATACTTCACTATACTTTACTTTACCTTAGTATACTATACTTGACTACACTATACTAAATTATACTTTACTGTACTTTACTGTACTTTACTGTACTTTACTGTACTTTACTGTACTTTACTGTACTATACTTCACTATACTATATTATACTTTACTATACTATACTTTACTTTGCTATACTATACTATACTACATAACTAATATATAAATATAATCTGGGCATTAATCTATTCTTTCTACTTTATGTATCATATTCGTTTCTTCGTAGATCGTATTACGATCCGAAAGTAGGAAGCGGATACACGCTTGGTCGAATTCCGATCGCCGGTACCGATTTCTCCACAAGATATTACTCGTACGACGATGTTACCGACGATGTGACACTCGCGAACTTCAACCTCGCGAAAGAGGATCACGATTACAAGATACCGTACATAAAGAAAGCCCTCGAGTTGAGCCCGGATACATTATTTATTAGCGCTGCCTGGTCCGCGCCGTCCTGGATGAAAACTTACGGCAAACTCAACAACGTCAGTACGTATTCTCGCTCTGATTACGAAAAGTATTCGCACGTCGCTGTATTTTTACAGTTAAGCGATACTTAAACCCTTGTCCTGCGGTCACTTTATTACCTACGTATGATAGAATTAGCTTATTAGCTAATAACCACAGACTTCCCGTTGCTATCCAGTATTAGGAAGTATAAAATCGTTATAATATTAAAACCGACGCAACTTATTTCCACCTGGATTACAACGATAGAATCGTCCTCTAGCGTTTAGGCAGCGGTATTCCATTCGAGTTTACCGGCAGGAGAATAACCCCTTGTATTACCAATCGATCAGGTTCCTTGAAAAACGAATACTACCAACTTTACGCCGACTATCTGATAAAGTTCTTGGATGAGTATAAGAAGAATGGAATCGATTTTTGGGCGATTTCCACCGGTAACGAGCCGCTGATGGCTTATCTTGGTTTCCCGCGCATCACTATGTCGTGGGAACCTAAAACCATGGCTAAATGGATCGGCGAGAATATGGGCCCGGCTTTGAAAGCGTCGCAACACAAGACGCGTATTCTAGCTTTCGACGACGATAGAGAAGCTTTGCCGTGGTTCGTCGAGCCGTCGTTAGGAAACGAAACCGTATCGAAATACGTTCTCGGAACCGGTGTGCACTGGTACATGGATTATCTTGCTCCGGCAAAATTGTTGGACCAAACGCATTTCGAATTCCCGGACAAATTCATTCTTATGACCGAAGCGTGTCGAGGTAAGTCTTCCGTACTTCAAATTCTTGTCCTTACGACCGATTTTATGTTACGCTTATTATTGGACTGCGGATTCTTGCGCAGTTACGGTGAAAAGGTACAGAATATACGCAGTGTATATAAATACGTGAAATAGCGAAATGGAAGAAGATATTTTAATATTTAGAGGATCAAATTATCCACTGTTTAGCTTCAATTAAAATTCGCAGTCTTGTTACTTGTTAAGGAAAAGGTTCGTTCGACTTTGCAATCGGAAATGTATTCGAATCAAATGTTTATAGCATTTGGCAATTATCGTTAAAAGGGTTTGTCCGCTTATTACATTGTTAAATGAAATTACATAAGATGGGAGTTTAATTGACTCAAATTTTATAATATATATATCAGCGCGAACTTTTTTCGTTACATAATATTGTAGGGTAGATTATGCCAACCAATAGCTGCCACTTTAAAACTTACCGCGTAACTTCGTTTGTTTTAGAAATTATTCGACTTAAAAATCGTTCCAATTTACAGCACAACGTTGCTTAGCGTTTCTGTTATTTACGAGAATTTTTTGTATACTATGAAAATGATGAATTATTTAGTATTCAAATTTTTGTTATTCGCGATCCTCTTCATAGATTATTTCGCTATTCGGTAAAATAATTAAAGTAGCAGCTTTTTGGACATCTACTTTACATCGTACAATATTACAACGTTTAAGAATTGAACCGTTTACAAGTCAATGTAATTAACTCCACTTTTCGAATTTGAATTTGAAAGCACGTAATTGGTGCTCAACGTTTGATATTTACAATAAATTTCCTTAATAATCGAACCTGACATCGCGAAACGAGAAACAGGTTTTTAATCATGGAACAATGAACAATTTATAAAAATAACGAATTTAACGTTTTACATTATCGTTGAACGAAAACTTGCCCCTGTGATAATACGTTCTTCTGCGACGTTTAATTTAAATTGTAAAAGGAATTGAAAAAAAAAGGATGTGTAGGATTTGCTTCGCCAATTTCTCTACTATCCGTCTCGCGGAGTTAATCGATTCGGCAAAACGTTGCGTAACGAAAAACGATCGCGTAACGTTCGCGATCTCGTACAATAATTTTGCTGTGCACTCGGAACAGGACCTCCGATATGGAACACCCCGAATTTAAAGTCGGAGTCATGGCGACGAGCAGAGGAATACGCCACCAGCATGATCGACGTAAGAGAACATACGATTTTCGTACCGAATTAAAATCCCTGGTAACGCGACGAGATGCGATGTATTTAAATTTGAATTTACAGCACTTCAAACACTGGTCCGTCGGCTGGTTGGACTGGAATTTGGCTTTGAACGACGTAGGGTCTCCGAACTGGATCGATAATCCCGTCGATGCGCCAATTATCATCAACGAATACACCGACGAATTTTACAAGCAACCCAATTATTACGCGATGGCGCATTTCAGCAAATTCGTCAGCAGAGGTTCAGTCAGACTTAACGTCATCGATACCGAAACCGTGCAAGCCACGGCTTTCCTTACGCCCGCCAACGAAACAGTCGTCGTAGTATACAACAGGTATTAACGCTAACAGGTCTTAACGCTGGAACTGTCAACGTGCAAATTAATATGCACCGATTTACATTGACCCTTTTTCGAATTATGGTGACTGCAGAAGCTCTGGATAAATGTAAACTTAGCATACGGTTATTTTCTTTTTCTTTCGCTTTATCGTCGCAATTCACTGCAAGGGCATTTAGCGATAAGTTCTAGGGTAAATGACTCTACAATGTACGATTAATTAGAGTGTGTTAAATACGAAAAATAGTAGAATTATCGTGCAATAAAAGATATACATTACTGAGCATAAGTTGGAGGCCATAACGCGTTCGAATAGAAGCAATTTCAAAATATGTTAGCTTAGAAAACTCGTCGGTTAAAAACGTATGAGAATAAAGGTGATTACTTAGTAGTTTACCTTAGTATTTTACCTTAGTAGGTAAAATTAATATAATAATTAAAGTGTTCTTGACGTGGTCCTCTGAAGTCAATGAATGTTTCTGGATGGAATCCATATTTTCTTCTCTGTAAAGTGAATCTTTTGCATTCGCACAATAAACAGGTTGCTAATATTAGTTGGTTGCAATTCGATGCAAGTTGCAAGTCGATGAAAATATGATTGCTCACGCAAGGATTAAATCGATCTAATAAGACTCATCGATTACAATTTCGATTAATTCTCTATTAATTTTGTATTTTTTATTGCAGTGACACTTCGACAAAGGAAGTGGTTCTGAAAGACAAGCGAAGAGGTTTACTCCACTTGGAATTGACCCCGAAATCCATCAACACTCTTAAGTATAAGTAAATTGTATATAGTTGTATTTACTGTAATTGTATTTACGGATGTGTATGCATTTGTGCGTGTGCTAGCGATGAAAAGTATGAGTCCTAGTCAAGAAGAAAAGGAAGGGGAGGGGGGGAGATTTTTCATATTTTTGTGATATAACTCAATGTAACGCAAAATACTGAACAAATACAAATAATTTTTAAAAATACACAAATGTTATTTTCTTTGGAGATTAGAACAATTCCTCTCTATTTAATTCCTGTTTCTTTACTTTCACCTGCAAAAAGTGAGTTAGAGTATTATTCCAACGTTTTTTGACGCGTGTGTGTAATACTTTCGATGGATCGAAAGTATCAATATCAATGTGGGTTAATTCTTGAACCATTTATAAAAATTGCGAATTCGACCAAACATCCGCAGTCCTATCGATCGATTTAACCCTTTCAAGGCAATTAAGCGTACGCTTACTTTAAGATAAATGTTCAAAGGAGTATAATAGCACATGGGAACGAAAATATATTCTGTCAACCGCATTGTTATCTTCTCTGACAAAAGATTCGCGTTGGGTATTGTTCGCAATGAAAGTACGATTTAATGAAAATCGTTAAAGCTTCCTTCTCGCCACTCGCCACGCATTCTCTTGAATTTCATGAATCAGATACAATTAACTTCGTCAAAATATGGTCTGAATGCCATGCCGTACGAACGAATTTATAAAGACTCGCTGCTGCTGGTCTTTTGCAGCTCTTCAACTTCAGTTTCCTTTAATCAACCGGCTAACGCGAATTTCTTTCCTTTCAACGTTCAATCCACAAAGCGAGTATTTTCATGCGGATTCATATTTTAATAAACACCCAATTGTTATACCAGCCTAAACGAACGTGTCCTTTGTCCTTCGAATAATTGACATCGGGTATTTTATACACTTTTGCGTTTCATTTTATACGCCTTTTGCGTTCAATCGACAAAGGGGATTTTTACGAAAAGTCATATTTTTGCGAGCATGTACGCGTTGCAACAACCTAAATAGAGGTGCCATTTGCCCGCTAAATAGTTGACTTTAGACGTTTCACACATTCATGCATTTTATTTCGTGTTCTTTCGCGTCAAATCCACAAAAGGGATTTTTACGCAAATAATTTATTTTTGTAAGCATGCACAGTTACTCAGAAAATTGAGCGTACACCTATGTTACCGATGAAAAATAACTAAAAAGTAAATATACACACGCATTTTCAAAAGTAGAAACTCAATATATTTCGCATATTCTGACAGACAGTACGTAAAAAATTCTTGAGATAAAATTATATGTACTTAATAAGAAACGTAAAAGTATAACTTTTTTGCTGACACAAAATTGTTATTATACATATGATACGTGTAGATTATTATTTTGTTAACCACCTTTAATATTCATGGCATAGAATTAATTAATTTTCCATAAAGAAGGTGAAATATTGTCCTACTTTTCTTTTAATTTCATTTTGAAATCTTCCCTATCTGTAAAAGTATAATTTATCGTTTTGGATTTCAATTTTTCCAAGATATGTTCGATCAGGTTAATAGTTTGCGTACACTGCAAATTAACCATTTTTTAGCCATCTTTTTCATCGTGTTTCAAGGTGTACGTTCAATTTTGTGAGTAACTGTACGTGTTGCAACAACCTAAATAGAGATGCCATTTACCCGCTAAATAGTTGACTTTAGACGTTTCATACATTGTTGCATTTTATTTTATGTATTTTTTTTTTCGTTAAACTCACGAATCGAATTTTTACGTGAATTCCTATATTTTTATAGACATACGTATAAGTGTTAAAATGTTTGAAGTAAAATACGAATCATTGTATTTTGGGGGTAAAACATCCATTGACTTCAGAGGACCACGCCAAGAACACTTTAATTATTATATTAATTTTATCTACTAAGGTAAAATACTAAGGTAAACTACTAAGTAATCACCTTCATTCTCATCAATCTACAATCCACTTTTTTGACACTAGAATTGCCGGTAATTAAGGTACGCGTATTTGCGTCAGAAGTGATTAAAGCGATAGAATGTTTGCAAAGAAAGATAACTCGTGTGCGATAAATCTTCGTTCGCGCTATTCATAGAAAATCTCCGAAAATCTAAATGTACGCGAATTTTAATAAGAAATTATATAAATGGCTCATTTTTACCACTTTTTTGGTGGTTCTAGTGTTAATTTTGTTAATAAACGTACAAAAACACGAAGATCCGCAGTCTAGTCATTAACATTTAATACCTTCCTAATTTTAATTCATTTCTCCAACTTCAACCGAAAATAAAAAAAAAGGAAAAAAAAAACGGAAATTGTTGCTCGAGCGTAAAATGTGTCTTTTCATTAATTCATATTTGTAAAATGTCATATTAAGTGGAAGAAATAAATGTACAGACTAGGACGAAACAAAATGCAAAGCGGCTTACAAATTGCATGGCTAAGTACTTTGATCATTCGTTACACTCTGTTTAACGGTTTCAAAGGGCAAACCGTTTATATTTCAACTCTTTTTCCCGGCAAAACTCTGCTGCACTTTTCGCCAACTCCGCATGCATTAACGCAATAAAATTGGAGCTACGAATTTCAAAACAACCTGCACGTATTTTGTATATTTTTGCAACTCACGCGTTCACCGTTGAGCGTTTATTTTGTTTACGCCGTTATATTTATCGCGCTATAATTAATGGACTGCGGATGTCGTCAATGCAAATTTGTATTTTTGTTACCTAGAATAATCCTTCGCGGTAATTGCTACAATGCACGGATCCTAATTTCTCCTCGCGATTAGTATAAAACGTTTAATAGTCATTTAAAAAAAGCGAGACGTATTTATCGGCGATTATAGTAAGCTTAATTAGTCTCGATAATTGATAAATACCGAACTAAAATAATAGTGTAGGATTATCCAAAATAGACTATAGGAACAACTACCTTCACTTTTTTCTTTCCCTTTCTGCTTTACCCTTTTCTAATCTGTTTTTTATTTCTATTATCTTCGTTAGTTCTCGTTTCAATTTTCATTTTTTTTTCACCTCTATTTTACAAACAAACACATGGCGTTTGACAGATATTCTCGTTCAACATCGTAAAGGTACTTTTGAATAACACTTTATAACGTGTTAAATGCGTCGAAATAGAAAAATATTTTCTGTTCGCGTGAGAAGAACGAAAAACTGCGCCGTACCTAAAGGGTTAAAGAAATGGAACCTAAATCGAAGAATAAATATATCTTTGACTGGCAAATTTAAGTTTCCCATCAATGCGTAAAAATCCGCAGCTGAATTACGACGTGTATTATACTAATTATACCTGTTATAGTTTATTATAATATATATATATATTCCACAGCCAAGAAACGAGAACTTAATTTACATTTCTTTTTTTTCTATTTATTTCATTTGCTCTTCTCGCTCATTTTCTTATTTTATTTAACCATTCTATCCTCACATTGTATCTTAGTCTTTGGTGTTTTTATCGCCTGCTGTCCCTGGCTATTTTTTCTTCTCTCCTTTATAGCATCCCTAACCATTTCTCTACCTTTTCATCTTTTCTTCAGCTCAGCACCTCTAGTTTATTATGATACCCTGATTAAATCTATCATATACTGTATTATCCCCTTTTTAATCTCCGAAAGAAAATATCTCGAAAGATACGCGAGACGTGGAAAAGTGTTTCGATCGAAGAGATTTCAGATTATTCGATCTTGCGATAATTTCGCAAAAAATCTACAAAACTAAATTTCGAATGTTTAACCCTTTGGGTGTTAAACAATTTTTGAAAGTCGACACCATTGCTCGATTTCTTTTACGAATAACGTGTATACGTGATATTTAATATAAACATCGTCGTATTTTTTAATCATATTTAAGCAATATTTATAAATTTATATTCGACGAATATTTCGTATTAATTCTTCATTGTTTTAAATGGCCCGACGTTTTAAACTCTATGTGTTTGTGGCGGCTCTCCTGCACCCACCACTAGAGGGACATACGAAATAGGCTTTCTCGAAAGTACTCGCTCCAACTACCTCGTCCATATATATACCGCCTTTAACCTTCCTTCCAATATCCCAACGTCTAAGGCAGGGCCTGCTAGGTAGCCGCACTGATGAGTCCACTAGCAGGCGCCCAGCACGAAACGCAACACCCTTCCTTTTTCCTATCCTATCCCCTCTCCACAGGCGGTATATATGTTAGGGCAAATGTGATTAATCCGGTGATTATGTATAATTACCGGTATATTATATATAATCACCGCTAAGTTTGGTAAATGTTGACAAATTCTTGAATATTTATCAAATTAACCGGCGAGTTTATATAATTCCCCCAACTCGTAATGGCGAATGTGATAGAAAACCACTGTTTCCTTTCTTAGTGTTGTTCATAATATTAACTAACTTGGAGTTAAAACCTCGTCCATATATATACCGCCTTTAACCTTCCTTCCAATATCCCAAGTCTAAGGCAGGGCCTGCTAGGTAGCCGCACTGATGAGTCCACTAGCAGGCCCAGGACGAACACAACACCCTTCTTTTTCCTATTCTATCCCCTCTCCACTACAACGCCACAGTGTTATATCCAAAATTGGACGCACTTATGCGACCATAGCACTGAAAGGGTTAAATTAGAAGCTATATATTTCTTGTTGGATACCGCTATAATTGGCACTGAACCGTTTGCAAAATATTACTCCACCAAAACTGCCTTCGATTTTAACTTGCACGTTGCTTTACAAGTTCATGGTTTCAACCATGCCTCACATAAAAGACGAGAAAGTTACAGTCCACTCATAGCGCAATGTCATTGAATAGGAAATCACATTTAGTAAACCATTTCTAAGATAATCCACTGTATAATTCATTGCTTTCTCGTCCTTTCGTGTCCAATTAGCATATCCTGATATTTCGCCAATTTAACGATAACAAACGACGAATTTCCTATACTGAAATGCCTTTTACTTTTATCGGTTATCGTAAGTATAATAAAATATTCACGAGTATCAGTTACCACTACCTTCGTATTTTTTTGCTATTTACTATTTTTAGACTGCGGATCTTTACGCATTTATGGACAATTTTCATATACAAAACTGTACAGAACTCGTGTAACGTGTAAAAATGCATAATACTAAAAGTAAAGCACTTTTTATTTTTACAATTTTATATTTACATTTCTACTTTTTCACATTGTACTTTAAAAGTGAAACAATGCCCTATTTAAATTCCATTTCTTCAACATCGATTAAGAAGTAGCATAAAAATCCGTAGTTTACTGATCATTTTCTCCAACGGCTGCGAATGCATACAATTTTGGTAAATTTTCCATGATTTTTTTTTTATTAAGCAACTGGATATCGATTTATTTCCGCTGCATTATACACAGGCACAACGAAAGTTGAAACTAAGTGTACGATGTAAAAAAGTAAAATTACGCTACGACTTGTTCACTGGAAATTACACCCGAATTATACTGTAATTCCTTTATCGTAAGTAACACAGTAAATGTATTACTGTACGACGTATTCTTATTTGCTATAGATAATACTACAATTTAGTTACAATGTCACTTGTACTGTAATCAGTTCCATTGATCTATAATTACATGTTTTTGAAGTGCATGCTTAACCTTAATTAGCACTGTATATGTGTGCACGTGTCCCTATATATATATATATTTATATTATATATCTATATTTATATATATTTAAATATATATATATTTTCCTTTATATCGTTCTCCCTCATATTTAATGTACCTATTTATTTTACGCCACTTTTAATATATCTACTATCCCTATATTTGAATATATATATATATATATATATATATATATTTATATTATATATCTATATTTATATATATTTAAATATATATATATTTTGCTTTATATCGTTCTCCCTCATATTTAATGTACCTATTTATTTTATGCCACTTTTAATATATCTACTATCCCTACATTTAAATATATATATATATATATATATATGTACAAGTATTAAAGATAGCACATGCGTTCTTAATACGAAATAGACATGTACGTAAAAAAAGAATGAAATTTACAAACATACGTATTACGAATTGAATGTATTACTACACTGCGAACTTTCGTGCATCTACAGGAATTTTAAAGGGGCGTAAAAGTACCTAAAGGCTTGTGAACCGCAAAATTATACAAAGTATTCAAAGTATAGGAATGATTATGATACTTGGGAAGTGAAGCAACTCTCAATTTAGATCCTATTTCACGTCCCAATGTAAAATGTCCAAAAATACCCTTGCGCCTTTTTGGAAGTCACGTGACTTAAATTTTGAACCCGACAAAGTAAAGTACGACCTCGTTTCAATCGCTCGAGTTACAGGAAATCTATTTCCATCAACTCGTCGATTACACTTGCAATAGTTGGTAATTACAACGCGGCGGATTCGCGATCGTGACGAATATACAACGCTATTAAATTCAGACGCTATCTGCCGGCCCTATTTTCCGCAATCTTTCCGTAATCACCGAAATAAATTAACTTCGCCATGTTTCGCGGGAACGAATGTCACCCGCATAGATAGAGAGTTGCATAGAAATATATTTGCGAGACCCGTGGAACGTACTCGATAGACATGTCAAAATATATTCAAGGAGAGGAAAAGAAATTTGCATTGTCGCCTGTCAATACAGGCGATAACTTAATCAATGATATATATATTCGTCTATACACATCTTACGTAAGTTCCGCATGAGCGTACCGATAATCGATATCACGCTTCCACTCCAGAGTGTACATAAAACGTCCTCGTTGCTTGCACCATACAGTCAGATACCGGCCAGGATTCTATCAGTGCGGAACAACGCTTTATCTCAACCGGTAATTCGAAGCTAAATTCCGAATATCCACGAGAGAGTCGAATTCGAAGGATTGCTCGAGAAATTTTCCATCCGAGTGCATTCGGCGCAAGTGATTTTTTTTTTTTAATCGAATAATCGTTTAATCGAGAAGAACGAATTCGACTGTAAACAGTGGCGAAAGTTTCCGGCCAACAGTGTTATCTTATTACCATAGTGCGGAC
Source organism: Eucera pruinosa (assembly GCA_028830335.1). Classification (NCBI taxonomy): domain Eukaryota; kingdom Metazoa; phylum Arthropoda; class Insecta; order Hymenoptera; family Apidae; genus Eucera; species Eucera pruinosa. The sequence goes on along the minus strand of JAMYCR010000001.1, from coordinate 3,229,647 downwards.
GTTTAAGTATTTATGGGGGAGTTATTAGTAAACTGCGGGTTACTATGCATTCATAGGGAATTTAAACCTTCTTAGGATCATTGGGATCGCAAAGGTTCCACGCGCAAATTCAAGCTGAGCTGCTTTAAACGGCGTTAATATAATTACCGGAGAATCTGTGTAATCTTCTATTGTCGTATCAAATTGTGAATGCTGCGAAGCAAAATAATTTGCAATTATTAACTTGGCGGTGGAATTGAAAGGAAATGTGAACTCTGGAATTGAAATTAGAAATCCAAGGAACGGTGAAATAAGACAAAAATTAGAGAAGAATGCAAAACGTCAAAAATATAGAAAATATCTAAAGTGTTATGAGATATATATTATTTTGTTTAGAGGGTGAAACGATCTTCTATATTCGGATACCATTCCCCTAATTTTGTTAATGGCAATAGGAATTCGCATAAGTATATTTAACACGTTCACAACGGCGCGTATCACCGGTGACTCACGCTCGAGTCCAAAAATGTACCACCAAAAATATAGTTCGTTTAGTAACTACACAAAATTGCCATATAGTCAAAAATGGAAGTTTAAGGTGTATTAATTGAAATTTTGTTTTGCGTATTTTATTTTAACAAAATAAGTACAGCGTTGAATAAGCGGTAGTAGCGCCGCCAGATGAAGTAAAGCATGAATACGAGGCGCCGTCCCACTGCGAGATACACAAATAGCAGCGCCGTCGTGAACGTGTTAAGTTGGTTCACCTTTCATTGGAACAATTCAAGTATTTTATACCTATACGAATTTATGCGACTAACGAGTTTGAAAGAGGAACTTGATTTTACAAAAGAACTCTCACTCGCTCGTCCACTCGTGCAATTCACTCCGCTAAACTACTATTATCCTATATTTCGCATACATTTTTGCTTTACGTCGTTCTCCCTCATATTTAACCCTTTGCGGACGAGTGTCGGAAATAATCGACCAAGTTCTTCGGTGTTTTTGGACGTATATCAATTTTTAAAACAAGAAATTCAGCTTAAAACGATCACTATACGCTGCTGTTAATAATTGGACAAGTATTCGTTTAATAACGTCTTGAAAATGTTAAAATACTCGAACGAAAATTCGTTAAACATTATTTTGCTCCGTCCGCAAAGGGTTAATATACCTATTTATTTTACGCCTCTATCAATATATCTACTATCCCAATCTTTGAATGTATTCTTATAAACCTATATACGTATTTAATTATACAACTTTTAATATCACTATCGTCCCTGTATCTTTATAAAACCTAAACATATATACGCTTTTACAATTCAAGTGTTATTAGTAGGCGCAGAAATTAACCCTTTAAACAAAAATTGTTGATTATTAATACTCGGCTTACGTTGCATAACGGGAGTTACGTTTTTGTGCTCTATTCGACGGATACGATTTCCACGATGTTCTGTTATCATCATTGTTATGTTAATTTAATCTTCTATATCAATATAAACATTTTTATATTGCAAAAGAAAATTCTGCACTCGGTGGCTTTACGTTTAAAGTGTTGGGACAAAAAAAGATTTGTTGACTTTTAACCGTGTTGTAATCTTCGAGTCGTTTTCGATGAACGATTGGCTGATCAAAGAGATATTTCTTTCCAATCTGATTCCAATCACTACTATTTAATTCCAATCGCCGGCGTTGCGTTCATTTTTTGGCTAGATTTGCTTGCCGCCTAAAATCGGGCGCGGCTTACGTAACGTTGTGAATTTTGGACAGCTAGACGAGACCCAACGGAACAGTAAAACTACGTTTTGCTGAGAACGTGGTGGCATCCCGACATCGCATTTCCCACCTATTCCCAGCGCGCTGTCACACGCTGAGCATTCTTCTCGACACGCGTGTGCAGTTTTTTGCTGTGCCAGCCGCGTTATACGCAATATTTCACCGTTTCCCTTGTTCGCCAAGCCTTTTTTTTCTCCACCGAATATGCGAGCTAATCTAAACGAGCGGCTGAGAAAAAGTAATCAGTTACACCTTTTCCAGTGAATCACAAAATTATTGGAGCGCGTGAAACATTATCGACGATGATGAAAAGTAAATAGGGAATAAAATCTGTTTGAGCTACTCGTTTGCCAAATCGACTAACTCCGCGAAACGAGATACATAGTAATTAATAAAGCATGTATATATATACACTTCGTAACAAAAGTTAAGAAACATTATACGTATTTGCGAAGCTTTATATCGTCGATATCTTTTGAGGTACATGGATTTGAAATAAAAGTAGAAGAACTTATTGTTTATCGATTTATGTAATACCACATTTTTATGCTATCGTAAATTCTAAGCTGTGAATCTTAGAAGTTGAAGGATACAGAAAAATTCGTAAGTGACTACTTTGTTTCTTAACTTTCGTCAGTAAGTGTATATGTACTCTTTTAAAATTCCTTTTGCAATTTGAATCGAAATAAACGACGTAAAATGTATTATTACGGACGAAGCTTTTATCCAACAAATACCGTTAATCGGTTTTTGTAAATTGTTTAGTATTCCGTGGGCAAAATTGTTGTTCGCATGTCGCACGGGTTTAAATCCAATTACGAAGAAAATTTATTTCAAGAATAAGAAGCTAAGCCTCGATCAAATGCGTTGATACTAATATTGTAGAAACGTTAAATAGTGAAGTTAATTGTTTTGGACTTAGAACGGCTGGCTTATTGAATCAACGCGATAATTCTTGTCACGATTGTAACTCGTTATCGTATGCTAAAGAGTTAATTAGGGAAATTTGCCTAAAGGTCCGCCATCTACTTATAATTCTGTGGCCAGGCAACAAAACGCGGTCACCGTAATCTTCTTTGTTTTAAAATATAGCGATTCTAGGGATCGTGTAATCAAAGGAAAACACGGTATTTTTTAAAACAAAATTTCTCTTATCAACGGCTAATTAGGTCGATTGATTATTCGATGCGTATCATTCGTTAAGCAAATTCAAAACACACGAACAAAGCACGTAATATTAATTTCAATAAAAGCTGAATACGTTTTGCAGTCTGCGCGCAGAATTATTTAAATGCGCGACATTTGCGTAGATAAAATGTTGCGATTCCGAAGATTTTGGATAAATTTGCAAATCTTTGAATTCTGTTTCAGTGACCAGCGAGAATCATGATGATCGGTTGGAAAGCGACGCTCCTCCTGCTCGTAGCGTTCCTGGCTATTGGAGGTGAGCTTCGATATTTTATTAACACTAGGTTTACGTACGTTGCGTGTATAATTCGACAGGCTTGCGGAAAAATACGTATACTGCATAGAAATATTCGAACGTAGAAGCGTGAGGATGAAGAGAATCGCGTAGAATACACATTCATACCATTTGTATTTATTGGAAATGGGTTATGAAATAATGGAGCAATTTATATCTATTAGTCTCACTTTATTAATACGGCTTTAAAAATCACGTCTGACTGTTTCTATTTCTCGAAAACGAATGGGACGAACACCAAAAAAAGGTTAGAGTCAGCTTTTTATTGACGAGACTGTTTATGGCTTTGCCTGGCGACAAAGTCACTTGTCTTCGTATAATGAAAACCAGACACATCTTTCTATCGCCAAATTTAGTCTATCTAATAAAGGAACGTTGGGCATTATTGCTATTATCTAGCTTAGCATTAGTAATAATTCAACAGTATTAATCAAAGTTAACATAAACAGTATTGAAAAATAATATTTACGGTCTCTATAATTTTAGGTATGAAATCTGAAATGCGCCAACGTAACGCGTTCCGTAAACCTAGTGTTAATAGACCGTGTATTTTTCTGCACTTATGGGCAACTTACATAAGCTAAAAGCCTAAAAATTCGTGCGATATAGAAAAATTATGCAAAGCGTGTAAGATATGCTGCAAAATATCCTGATTAAAAGTGTACAGCAACAAAATAAAACTCGAGAAGGAATTCCTAAATTGACGAGAAAATGAAGCCGATATATTATGAAATAATAATATTGTGATAAATAATAAAATTCGAAACTAGTAATGTTGAGCAAATTTTTATTTGATCGCTAGACTGCGGATTTTTATGGATTTATGGGCAATTTAGATATGCAGTTAGATACAGGAGTACATACGATATGCAAAAGTATACGCAAACGTTCGAAACGCAATTTGTAACTTCTATTTACGTTCCATTTATTTAACTATTTATACACGAGTCTGAATTTGATTCGAAATTAATTATAAATATGTATCGAATATTAATTTGATTATTTTATATGGAACGTAACAATTTTGAGGTCCCACGAAATCTGTATCCTGTATTTTTAGTCATAGTTAAATTTCCCCTAACTGCATACAAATCTGTAGACTATTCATGACTATAGGAAAATTTCATAATTCTTCTTTTCCGAGAAATCTACATTTTTCTAACGATTTTTTAGCATTGATCTAACAATTCTTTGCTAGAATTGCCGAAAACCGCTGCAACAATTTTTATCTATAATTGCCAACAACATGTGTAACAATTTTCATATAAAATTGCCAAAAACAGGTGCAACAATTTTTATCTATAATTGTCAAGAACACGTGTAACAATTTTTATCTATAATTGTCAAGAACATGTGTAATAATTTTTATATAAAATTTCCCAAAACACGTGCAACAATTTTTATCTAAGATTACCAAAACTAGGTGTGACAATTTTTATCTATTATTGTCAAGAACAGGTGTGACAATTTTTATCTGTTATTATCAAGAACAGGTGTGTGAATTTTTATCTATAATTGCTAAGAACAGGTGTAACAATTTTCATATAAAATTACCAAAAACACGTGTAACAATTTTTATCTAAGATTACCAAAACCAGGTGTAACAATTTTTATCTATAATTGTCAAGAACAGGTGTGACAATTTTTATCTATTATTGTCAAAAACAGGTGTGTCAATTTTTATCTATTATTGTCAAGAACAGGTGTAACAATTTTTATCTAAAATTGCCAAAAACACGTGTAACAATTTTTATCTAAAATTGCCAAAGACACGTGTCACAATTTTTATCTAAAATTGCTAAACAATTATGTAGGTAACAGTTTTAGCTAAAATTACCAAAAATTGCCAAACGTGCACAATTATTCGTTCAAACGATAACCGTACGCATAATGCTCGTCTGAGTGCTCCCGCGATAAAATACCGCTACGAATTTTCCACGCAACTAAACGAATTCTAATTGACCGCAGGTAATGCGAACGATTGCGTGCCTCGTAGTTTCGGGACTGATAAAATCGTATGCGTTTGCAACGCAACGTATTGCGATGACACGCCGGATAACGATCCACGAATTCCGCAAGATGGAACCTTCTACTGGTATGTCTCGAGTAAAGACGGACGCAGGATGAGCGGATCGCAGGGGCAGTTTAATTCCTGTGACATCTGGAATTCTGGTATAAAACTGGATATCGATACGTCGCAGAGATATCAAACTATTTTAGGATTCGGTGGTGCTTTCACGGACTCCACGGGAATTAACCTCGACAAACTCAGTGCGGATACTCAAGATCAACTGATGCGGTAATTACAGTAGAATATTAGAAAATATGTTATCGTGTTCGCCACTATCGGCGCACGCGTTGACTTAACCCTTTGCGCTCCGGAACTTTTTCAATAACTATAATAATCATCGGCAATTCTAACGCAATTTTCTGGCTCCTGTGAGAATTTAAAGTGTTACGTTTCTCGAAGGGAAGGAAAGTTACCTTTAATTTGCTCTGTTTTGAAAGGAACCAAAACTTGAATCGACGGAAGTAAGTGGAAATTTTAAATTGTAACTTTTGAGGAAAATCACGCGCGTCGCCGTAACGTTAACGGAGTGCAAAGGGTTAAAAGCTGTTGCAGCATTTGGTACTTTAAATTCCTATACCAACAGCTTTCAATGTTTTTTAGATTTTCGAGCTCTTGAATTCACAAATCTTCTAATTTTCGAACTTCTGAGGTTCTAAGCCTCTGAGTTTCCAAACTTTTGGATTTCCACGCCTTCAAGTTTCAGAACTCTTGACTTTTCAAGCAGTCGAATTTCAAAATCTTCTAATTTCCAGACCCACAAATTTCCAGATCTTATAATTTCCAAGATTTTAGATTTCTGAACCTTCGAGTCTTGAAGCTTTTGAGTTTCTAAGCTTCTGGGTTTTCAAGCCTTCGAGTTTTCAAGCTCTTGAATTACCAAGCATTGGAATTGTCAAATCCTACTAATTTCCAAGCTTTTGTATTTCCACGTCCACGAGTTTCCAAGCTTTTAGATTTCAAGACCTTCAATTTTCTATGCTTCTGGATTTCCAAAGCTTCGAGTTTCCAAGCTTCTGGATTTCGAGACCTTTGATTTTCTATGCTTCTGGCTTTCCAAAGCTTCGAGTTTCCAAGCTTCTGGTTTTCCAAGTCTTCGAGTTTCCAAGCTTCTGGATTTCCAAGTCTTCGAGTTCCCAAGCTTTTAGATTACCAGACCTTCAATTTTCTATACTTCTGGATTTCCAAAGCTTCGAGTTTCCAAGCTTCTCAATTTCGAAACCTTTGATTTTCTATGCTTCTGGCTTTCCAAAGCTTCGAGTTTCCAAGCTTCTGGTTTTCCAAGTCTCCGAGTTTCCAAGCTTCTGGATTTCCAAAGCTTCAAGTTTCCAAGCTTTCGAATTTCCAGACCATCGATTTTCCAAGCTTTTGGATTTCCAAAGCTTCGAGTTTGCAAGCTTCTGGATTTCCAAGTCTTCGAGTTCCCAAGCTTTTAGATTTCCAGACCTTCAATTTTCTATGCTTCTGGATTTCCAAAGCTTCGAGTTTCCAAGCTTCTGGATTTCGAGACCTTTGATTTTCTATGCTTCTGGCTTTCCAAAGCTTCGAGTTTCCAAGCTTCTGGTTTTCCAAGTCTTCGAGTTTCCAAGCTTCTGGATTTCCAAAGCTTCAAGTTTTCAAGCTTTCGAATTTCCAGACCATCGATTTTCTAAGCTTCTGGATTTCCAAGCCTTCGAGTTTCCAAGCTTCTGGATTTCCAAAGCTTCAAGTTGGCAAGCTTCTGGATTTCCAAGTCTTCGAATTTCCAAGCTTTTGGATTTCCAAGTCTTCGAGTTTCCAAGCTTTTGAATTTCAAGACCTTTGATTTTCTAAGCTTCTGGATTTCCAAGTTTTCGAGTTTCCAAGCTTCTGGATATCCAAATGTTCTAATTTCGATGCGTTAAATGTTGCTAACGCCCTGGCATTTTCATTGTTTAGAACATATTTTGGGAAAACGGGATGCCGATACATGCTTGGTCGAGTGCCAATAGGAGGAACTGATTTTTCCACGAGACCGTACACGTACGATGACGTTGCAAACGATACGTCACTTCGCAACTTTAGCCTCACTTCGGAAGATTACTCGTACAAAATACCACTGATTAAGAAAGCCCTCGAATTAAATCCCGATTTGCTAATCTTCAGTGCCGCGTGGTCCGCCCCACCATGGATGAAAACCAACAACAGAATCAATGGATTCGGTGAGCGTAATTTCTCGCATGTTTTACCGTTTTGACGCTTATACGCGATAAAAGTGAGCCAACTCAACGAAACATTATTTCGCGCGAAAAGTGAAAAGCTATGCTTAACGATTACACTATGAAAATTACGATTTACGACAATCGTATACACTAGCGTTCATAAGTATTTCATCACTTATAAAGGAAATCATTCCACTAACGTATGCTAATTTTAAAAAAAACTGATAAGATTAAAAGCAAATTAGGAGCAGCTATTTGCGCCGAGAAAAAAGAAACGATAAATATTTCGAGAAAAAGAAGTACGTACGATGCAACGAAAATAATTTACGCTATAGAAAATCGCACACAATTATTAATGATCAACTACGAATGGATTATTTTTACAACTGTGTAGTAATTCTAGAGTTGAAGTAAAGGGTTATGCAAAAGTACCTTTAGGATGTTGAATGAGAATATCTGTCAAACGCCATGTTTGTTAGTAGAATAGAGGTGAAAAAAATAAAGATTCAAACGAGAACGAACGAAGATAATAGAAATAAAAAACAGATTAGAAAAGGGTAAAGCAGAAAGGGGAAGAAAAAAAGTGAAGGTAGGTGTTCCTATAGTCTATTTTGGATAACCCTATACAATGATAATAGAAGTTTCTTTTACGAATAGGCTGCGAATTCTTATGCATTTATAAGAAACTTAAGTTTTCAAACACGTGCAGAATATTCGTAATTTCCAAAAGCAAGTAAAATACGGTGGAACAAATTTCACCTAATCTCCCACTTCTTCAATCGTGCTTACAAAAACACGAATCCGCGCAGAAATCTACGATCTATTTATTGGCGATGAAATACTTACGAACGTTAATGCATATAATCATACATATTACGAGCCACGTTTGCGAAGCAACGTAATTTATGCGCTCCTTTCATTTTCCAAAATATCCTCGGTTATTAATATTTCAAATGGTTACAGCATTACAGAATTTAGGTCACGCCGCTATCATTGAAGAGCGTAACTACTTTATAACATTTAAACGAAGTTACATTATATATTAATTAATATTGCATCACATAATAATTCTGTTCTATTTTTTTCCTTTTTTGTAATTCATTTTAATTCCAATCAAACCAATGGAATACAATTTTTTGCAACAGCCTTCGTATTCTGCGAAAATTGAATTTCAATTTTCTTTGTATATGCATCTAAATTTTGATAGGAATTATATTCAAACTTTGATGAGAATTACATTAGAACTTTGATGGGGATTACATTAAAATTTTGATGCAAATTATGTATTACGAATATAATGTTAACAAAAATAGCGAAGCACGTATTGTACTCCATTCACTTGAAGGCTCGTGGCAGAAATGCGGGTTTAATTCGTCAAAGCGGAAGAGGCTCGTTTTTATCTAACACGCATTTTCGGTTCTGAAATGATATTGACCTAAACGGTCGCACATCCGCTGACGAGACCGAGTGTGCGAGGTATCCCTTTTGCCTCTGTGCCGTCCCGCGAGCCTTCAAGTGAGAGGATGACAGACAGTAACTACAGTACTGCTTTGGATATTGGCCGGGATTTTGCGTTGGATATTGGCCGGTCGCTATCCCCACCAGTTCTTGGAACTGACTTCAGAACTGTCCCTGTGGCCAAATACATATGTTTTTACACCTACCGTGAAATGTCGACGAGCCCTGCTGTATATCTCTATCTCGCTCGCTCTCTATGAACAAGTCGACACTCAGGATTTCCTGAAAGATCCACCTCCCTTTAACTTTGGCCAAATTCGGTCCCGAACCTCGGCCAATATCCAATGCAACACTGCATATAATACTAATTCAAGTATTGTTGACTAGGCTTCCTAAAACCGGAGTGCTTTCAGCTTTACGCCGAATACATAATAAGATTTATGGACGAATATGCAAACAACGGTATTCCTATCTGGGCGGTTTCAACGGGTAACGAGCCAATAAACGCCTACGTACCCTTCGATAATCTTAATACCATGGGATGGACACCAAAGTCCGCGGGGACGTGGGTCGCTGAAAATTTGGGACCAACTCTGGCAAATTCCAGACACAATAAGACATTGATTCTAGCTTTGGATGATCAGAGACTAGAAATTCCGTGGTTCGTACGAAACATGTTCAAAGTAAAAGGCGCGAGCAATTACACTGCTGGTACGGCTGTGCATTGGTACGCCGATGCGATTGTTCCGGCAGTAGTGTTGGACCAGACGCACGACGATTTCCCGGACAAATTTATTCTCCTCACCGAAGCTTCCATAGGTAAGACAGATTTTGGAAAATTTCAGCCCTAGGCTAAATGACCCACGTACTGACACTGTTCCTATAACTGTCACTTTAATTCGTTTTATTTAATAGGAAAGTAACGTATAAAGAATCGTAAGTAAACACAAATTTGGACTTCCGTTTACGTAACAACGCATAGACATTGTATATTCGTTTACCGTTAACATTTATAAACAAATATTAATAGGTAAACGTGCCCTGTTGAACATTGAAACGTGACCAATATAATTATAAAGTATGGAACGTGTGGATAATTCGGTAATATGATAAGTCCCCATTTTCCGACCAGTGGAGAATTATTATTTTCATTAGCTTTAAATTTTGCAAAACAATGCCGAACTATTCCTACATCTGTATAATCTTAAAATCCCAGTTTCAATAGCTTTCACGGTATATTTGCAAAATTTCGAGGAGAATACCATAAAGAATTGACCTTCCCCTATAGAATAATAAAACTAGTTAATCGTTAGAAACCGTACATGGAATCATGTGCTTAGGTATTAATTGGATTAAGTGCATCTTGTCGCTTTGAAAACCGATGTTTCCTACGCACCAACCTAATAATAAAAGCATCCATATTGTGGCGATCGCCGGCGTCGCCAAGCCGATCGATACACTATCTTTTCACGCGTGGGCAGAGCGGTTTTAGATCAAGTCGCATATTTCGTGGCGCATTCTGGCCTGGCGTGATAAGTCCCCGCCAGGCCGTCGCGTAGATCTTGAACCATAGCGATGCATAGGGAACAACATACCCGACGGAGGCGAAGAGGGAAAATCGAGAGTCAGTCGATCCCAAAGCGAGCACGCGACAACAGCGAGCGACGATCAATAGTTTGTTATATCTCTCACCTCCTTTCCCACACATATATCCGAAAACATGCTTTCTCCAGATCGATCATTCAAAAGAAAAATCGTGTTTTCCCGCTACAGATTTGTTTCTCTATTAATTCGAATAATCGACGTTCCTCTATATTTTCTAATTTAAAGTGGGAGCTGGAATAAATTACAAGAAAGTCGATTTAGGCGCGTGGGACCGAGCAGAACAGTACATCGACAGTATAATCACGGTAAAAATTCTTACGCGTATTTATATCTCTGGGCTTTGTTTAGCCGCGCGCAAAACGATCGGCGCTTATAATGGAATGTTCTCTGCTTCAAGTACGTAAACCATTATTCGGTCGGATGGGTGGATTGGAATCTAGCACTGGACAAACAAGGCGGACCGAACTGGATTAGCAATTTCGTCGACTCGCCTATCATCGTGAACCCGGAAACCGATGAATTCTTTAAAAATCCAATGTACTACGCTCTGCAACACGTCAGCAGATTCGTCAACAGAGGCTCCGTTAGAATTTCCATTACCAATACCAACATTATCTCGACTGTTAAAAGCGCAGCTTTTGTAACTCCTGACGACCAAGTGGTCTCCGTTTTGTACAATCCGTAAGATTAACGCTTATTTTTCTGCTACAAAAACTTGGATTAAGAAGATTCTATGCTTCGAAACGGGACGAAAATTAAGACGAATGAAATTACGCGGGAATACTTTGTTCTCGAGACAAAAGCATTTGAAAATTAGAGTCGAGTTCGCGTGTTTATTATTTAATTCAGTCGTTGGCGTATCATTGTTTGCTACTTACGAGCCACTCGATTAACTATTTAGGTTTAACACTAGGTTCACGGAACGCGTGTCACGTTGACGCCGTTCAGATTTCATACCTAAAATTATAGTGACCATAAATATTATTTTTCAGTACTCTTTATGTGAACTTTAATTAATAGAATGGTATGAATATGTATTCTACGTGATTCTCTTCATCCTCACGCTTCTACGTTCGAATATTTATATGCAATATAAATATTTTTCCGGAAGCCTGTCGAATTATACACGTAAAGTCCGTAAACCTAGTGTTAATGCTGCACGAGAACGCTATAAGACCACAATTAGTTTGTCGCGATATTTAAATAACAACGCTCGTGGTTGATTAAAGGATAAGGCAACAGTTTCATATTCGATTACGCTGGCTTTTGTGTCTCGACAAGGAGGCAGAAAAAAATTAGACATTGCCTAAGATATTCTATTATTATACAGTTCATAATACCTGTAGAACTTTATTAATGATCAGAAATTTAATACAACGGTAGAAAGTTGAAGATTACTTGCACGAATTCATTTCCAAGAAAAGTGCAAACTTTTTCGAATAGGTTGAAGTTTATAAAAGTTTCTCATAGCTATAGAATTACCAAAAAAAAAAGGATAAATTCTACGTGCAAAAATATTCGGCAATGCTACGTACTACATGCAAAAATGGTAATTTAGGTAATGATAACGAATAGAAATGTATCGCCTTCGATTGTTTTTTTTTTAAAAAATTTAATATTTTTCTCAAAAACCGAAATTTCCCTCAAATTTCATCGTTCTTGATTTGTCATCTTACTTCGAGCCACAGAATCTCCTGGAGTCGATTTGTACCACTGATTTGGCACTATCGTGTGTAAACATTTCTATGCAACGATTGATTTTTCTTTGCAGAAGCATCTTCCCGTCAAGCGTTACCCTGAATGATCCGAAGAAAGGCCATATTTGCTTGGAACTGCCTGCGAATTCTATAAGCACCGTGATTTACGCGTTATAGAATTGAAAACTTCTACCGAGACGGGAATCGTTACCCTTCGTGAATTGTAATATATCACTGTTAGTAATACGTGACAATTGCAAAGCTCTACTTGTAGTACCTGTATTGAAAGCAATAGTAATTTCGAATAAAAGTTGTTGTAGATTGAAATAAAGAAGTGCATTTTGAAACTGCATCTTCTTCGTTATTGATTACCTACATATACTTATTATTGCCAGGGCGGATTTTTATTATACATTTATGGGACATTTGAATGCGCGCAAAAAATAGCAAAACTCATAGACGATGCAAAAAATATATAAAATATCGAAGAAACATTAAACGTTATCAATTTTAAAGGACGAAATAAATCTCTATTATTAAGTCTTTCGGTGTTGATTAAAACAAAGATAAGCTGCGACTGCAGACGATTTTAAGCGGGATGAAATTTCGAATGAAAAGTTTACAGATTCTATGCATTATCATTATACATATATAAGGGAAACCTGAACAATCCTGAGACACGTGTTTTAATCTTTTGAAACGTAAGCAATTTTGTAAACTTCCGAGTGCAAAGGGTTAAGTTCTAAAGAGAAGATCCCGTTAGAAGAATAATTTATAACTGTGGGAGACAGAACGACGCGTGAATGTTTATAAACTGACGCCTGACTGAAGAGTGTTTGGGACTGAGTGTCTGGGGTTTGGCGTGTGAACGAAGGGTGTGTGGTCGCGCAAGATTTCGGGTGAACGTGACTGACTGGGCCTTACGAATGTCGGAGATGAGTGAGAGAAACCGAGAGACAGAATGAGAGAGAATGAATGCGTGCAAGGGTAGAGAATGCGTGGAAAGCGTGGGTGCGGTAGTTAAATGAGAGAGTTCAGAGAGACAAGACGTTGCGAGCCAAGAGAGTTGTGTGAGCGAAAGACGTAGTGCGATTATTATTACTTACATTTAATAAACTATTATTTGCCCTTAAAGGACATTTTTTATCTTCCCGTTCCCTAAACAACTCCACGTGGGATTTAATTAAAATAATCCCTACAATACTTTTGAGAACGCCCGTATCGCGTACGAACTTAACAGTGAAAATTTTAAAGTTCCTTAATCCACTTCTTTAACCCTTTACCCTATTCATTTTATAACTGCTGAGAAATTCAACTTGGATATTTAATGCTTTATCACCGTATCGTTACATTTCCATAAACATTAATCTTATAATTTCATATGCCACGTTTACAGGTAAAATTACAATTCGTTTGAAACGCAGTCGTCGTGTACGCGTTAAATTCAGTCCACAATTTGCCTGGCGAGCTGCACACGTCGTTATAAAGCAAAGGGTTAATTGCATTGGTAAAATTTGGAATTCGCATAAAGAATTCGCGTCCCAATGGTAATCCGTATGCGTACACCTATTGTTAACCGCGTATATAAGTTGGTAATTTTAACGGTACAACAAACACCACGTGAAAAACAAATACTGGACTACGGTAAATCTATCGTTGGAACGCAACAAACGTATGAATCGTTGCTTTTATTATTGTAACAAATTCGCGAAGCGCAAACAGTCGCAACAGAAATGGGATGAAGTGAATTGCAGCGTTATTTGAGTAAATTATTACGGCACGCGATGAAAGATGCGGAGAGAATGGCGGCGCGAACGGAAATGATTAACGTAAACCGAATCAAATCGAGACAAAAGGATGATATCCACCTCGTTTTATTGCGGCAGATACACGCGTATTGTTAACCAAATTTGCAAGGCATAAATTAATAATTTTAACGGCTCAATAGATCTTTAGACGTCGATAACTAACACCGAACTATTGTAAACGCGCCTCTTCTGCGTCCGCAAATGTGTAAATTACTACACTTCATTATCGTACCATATTCTCAACAGCATGCATTTTATAACAAAACTATAAAAATTATCCGCCTACATTTTAATACCTAGACGGCGAATCTTTATGCAAATTCAAATTCTTGCAAATAAAATTAAAGGAACGAGACACCTAAAATAATGAATTCTCTCACGTTTTATTTTCATTACTTTTTCATTTGCATTCTGCACCTTAAATTTCCCATAAACGTACGAAAACCCGTAGGCTATTAATTTACCTAGACGCGTATCGCCAATTGTATATACAAATCGTAAGTTAATAATTTTACGTAGAATAGAATACTAACGTCGATAACTAACGCATCGAACTACTCTAAATTTTTTTGGAAAACGACAGCAAGCTAACACCTACGCGTTTATGGCTTAGTTTAGATTTTATTCTAGACTATAAGTTATTAATTTTATTTTATACTTTAATTTAGATTTCATTCTAGGGTTTAAGTTATTAATTTTATCCTAGACTTTGGTTTAGGTTTTATTTTAGGCTTTTACGTTATTAACCCTATTTTAAGAATAACCTAGCTTACCATCCAAATGTTTAATTACAGTTGCGTTTAACTGTAATTTGGCCCTATAAACACCTACTCGAATTCTGTATTCGATTGTGCCTTTAGAAACCTAGATTGCTTTAAATAATTTCGTATTAAATGAAATATATTCTTCGATACTGAAGAAATGTATTTATTAACAACATTATTTCATAAGAAATAGCCACAAAGGACTAAGTGAAAATAAAGTTATTCAACGATAACAATAATCGTTCACTCGTTATAAAGCCGATCAAAACCCGTGAGTGAAACTTTGCTTCTTTTTCGCGACACTAATTTACTGGATTTGTTCATCAACTGGAGGATTCTACGAATCAATCGCGACAGGTGCTCCATTGAACCGAGAAGCACTAATTTATGCAATTTAACTTTGATTCGGGAAGAAAAGCAAATGGCAAATTCGCGAAAGCGCTCATATTAAGGCGCTTTATTTATATTTTAACGCAACGCTAATGAATGCTAATTGATGCATATAGTATTTTTCAATACGCAACACTAATTACAAAAGTGCAGCAGGTATAGATGCAGTTGAAGAATCAGGAACGCAGCAGCTGGCTTCCACTGTTCCAATGGAAGATTATAGGGCATTTTGTCATAATCGCAACACTACTTAAACGCGATCATTTATTAACGCAACGCTAACTGGAAAATTGAACAATCGCGATGAAAGAATGTCGCAACGCTACCTGAATAATTTAATAGAAACTGCAATACATTTATGTATATAAGAATATTTATTTTAACTAATCGCGATATTTGGAAAACGCAACTCTAACTTTATTAAACAACTATACTATAAGATTGACTTCAAGGAAGCTATAGCAATTGATAGTAAGCAAGATACTAAAGAATATTAAAAGCAATCGCGATATTTCATGTTTCGCAACGCTAAATCAATCGCGATATTTCATAATTCGCAACGCTAAATCAAACGCGACAATTATTTCTTCGCAACGCTAATTGAAAAACCGCGATTTGCCCAATGAAGATCTGAAAATGTAAGGTTAATGCACATGAAATGTCGTGTGTGTAATGTTTTAGATTAACAAGGGAATACCGTTCCGTTAATTACGTCTAACTGTTACGTGCAACGAATCACATTAAAGAAGAAGAAATGTACTGTAATATACGCGTGCAAGATATTACGAGTAACTGTAACGAGCTTGTGAAAACTTTAAATACTTGTCGTCACGAACACTTAAAGGAAATATTTCCGCAATTCCTTATAGAAGTTTAAACTCGTAAAATAGAGACGAAAAGCTATTGGAAATATAAATTTGGCATTTAAGGACGCTCACGTAAATATTAAAATAGTTGACTGTTGATTTGTAAAATTTAAGACTTATAATCTTTCATCGAACACTGACGATTTTTACGAGTATAGGATAATGAAGCTAATTGGTGCAAAATATATCTATGTAGGAGCGCGCAAAAGTTGCCCGAATTTAATACATATCGTTTTGAAAAATCAATTGTACTTAAGGGTTAAAATTTTATTGTAAAAAAACGACATTTCATATGCATTAACCTAAGAAATACTACGGCATGCAAAGCTAACAACGAGTACAGTGACAAAATAGTAACACGAATGACTGTCCATTCTTTTTTAATAAAAAGAAATGAATAGCCATTGGTTGCAGCACTCTTCGTAACAGCTCGTCGAGCCTCTTCTTTTCTTCGGGCACGATGCCCATTGGAACTTATATCTAAGCTCGAGGTTTCCTAGTCCCAAACTGAACACTCAAGAGTAACTTACAAAGCTGAATAAAGCGCGCAGATGACCAGCGATTTTAACAATCGTTGACCATGCAAACGCGCCTCGAACCTCGAGCTACACACGTTCGTTTCGAATTTTTCTTCGCGACCGCGACCGCGGTGGCAACTTTAACCCTTTAGCGAACAGAGCCATACACGCACTGGTCGTAGCACCTTGTATCTAGTGGAGCGCACGCATGCTTGCTCAGAAATTGTTCTGGGCAAACACTATTCGAGCGCAGAAGGATGCTGAACGCAAAGGAATAAGCGAAGAAGGAATAGAAGCAGTCTCAAATGTAAGCAGTCATGCGAAATCGTGACAAACGTAGAGGAAGATCAGAAACGAGAAAGGAATAGGAGAGTTCTTCAAACGTATCGAGGAAGACTGGAATATAGGTTCAGAACCATGCAGTATTCAGTATTCTACAGTATTCTATTCAGTAAGCAGTATTCAGAACCATGGCTGCCACAAAACAATGAACAGAAAATACAACGTAACACAAAAGTGCAAAGAAAAAGGTAACTAATTCGATCACTGAGAGAAGGATGAAAACAATTGTTCGAAGACTAAAAGGATCGTTGCGTGGAACAAGTATAAAAGAAGCAGGATGAAATGCGATGGAATTGCTTAACATAAAATAGAATAAAGATACGATCGCAGTGCGTGCTGGGTATATTCGTTTAGGCTTTCTATCGAAACAATAAAATCGCTATGCCGAGAATTATCCCGGCTCTCGATCGCAAAGGGTTAAGTTGCCGGATTCGAAAGATCGACGAGACGAAAGTAGAAGTGAACGGCATTCTCCGTTCAGCTCAACTTCACCGTCGATGATTCAAATAGAATTTCCTGAAACAGGTTGACACCGAAAATGTGCCTACCCGACCTGAGACTGTGTGTCAACCTGCCCAGCCCTACCTACTTATAGTTAGCAGACATTCCAGAAAGTATGCTACCTGTCCTACCTAGCCCTCCTATATTTAAAAATGGCAAAACAGGCACGCCAACACAATCGCTCCACGGTTCTCTCGCGCACCACCCAAATGCAATAGGCCTGCACTAGAGAGCACATCCCGGGACGCCTCCGACACTCGAGTTCAACATCGTCAAGCACACTCTAAGTTTACGTACCAAGCCACTGAAATCGTCTAACTATGGATAGCGACCATTGCGTGTCACGCGATTTAATACACGGCTGTCTCGATGCGTTAAAATCTACTTCAAGCATTTGCCAAATACTTCGATATCAAGATTAGGAAATATATTCATCGCGTACTATTTTATCGAGGATCGTAAGTGATCGTAGCACGAGTGCAAAGAGCAAGTTACGCGAGTGTAGTATAGTAAAATTGGAATCGAAACGACGCAATTCCACAGCCTAACACAGACAGACACACGCAATGTGGAAATTACGTCGCGCACGATACGCTAAACCATAGTTAGCCGCTACACAAATATCAAATATCGAAATATACAAAAAAAAGCATCGTGCCACGTGCCTCTCACCCGCTCAAGTAGCACCTGGGCACGTGAGCGAGATCCTGGCAAAACGGCACGAAGGGACGCTGAAAATCCTGTCTAGAAAAAGTTATCGACATACGTGATAGACTAACGGACTGTAACTCTATTTTCTGTTCGCGTTTAATTTTAATGCAAAAAGACTCTACTAATTTATTTGAGAAAACATAATGTATTTATGAAATAAATAAGCAAGAAATGTCTAATGCAACGTGAATTTAAATTGAGACTACGCGTGTGAATAATAAAATAGACCAAGTGACTCTAATTTGAAATAAAGAACAACAAAATACAACAAGTGACTCTGATTTGAAATTAAGAATAACAAAGTGAAACAAGCGACTCTAAATTGAATATTCTAATTGCAATACCTTGGGCGACTCCCTCATCAAAGCACATTTTCTATAACGTTAAACTTGCGTTAAAGTTCGCGACTTCGATTTAGAAATCTACCCATCGCGAAATGTCTTCTTGCGCAGTTTATTTAACATAACTTTTGTACGAGAAAAGAGAAAGTTTCTATCTCTGTATCTTTAATTGCATTGAAGCTACTAAGAAAATCGAAAGGCTCCATTATTTAATACCTTCAATAACTACTAATATAATCATGAATTTTCATAAAATATTATTCATATTTATATGTATGCATATATACATATATTAAAAATATACATCTTCATTACGATTGTGCAATAAATATAATTATTAAAAAAAGGAACGAAATCGAATGGTATCCGACTTCACACCACTGCATATTGCAAATTGCAAATTACAAGCTACTCAAATAAAATAATTGTATAAGATTATTTTTTTCCTATGAATATTCGACTTTAACAGATATTCATGTGAAACTTCTACTGACTCTACTTTTATTTGCACAATTACTTCCAATAATATTCGTACTAATCTACTTTACTGTGGACTCGAATCTTTCGTTAATATGTTGCAACGTTTAAAGCCGCGATGCGCAAGAAAACCTAGCCTGATCTAATGAATAAAATACAGATATGAGGTGTTACTACTCACGGGTATAATGTATACCCGAGGACACTGTACTCGTTTGAAAAAATCTACGGATACAACCAGTCACCCGTGCCGTTTCGGACCTTTCGTCCTGCGACATGTTTGAGAGACCGGAGGGATTCAAAATTGCATGCGACTCACCATTAGACGACTACGCTGTCATCTGCTGCAGCCAGGCGGAAGAAAACCTGGTGAACCATCGTCAAGTGAAGCCGTGAAGTCGTGAAGTCGTGAAGCCTTGAGGACACAAAACCATGAAAATGATGCCGCGAAGCCGTGAAGCCGTGATGCCATGTCCTTTGGTCCCAAGGACAAGAAGATCTGTGGAAGATCTGTAAAAGAAAAGAAGAGAGCGAGAAGATTACAATTTATTCTCAAAGTTGTTGCTCGTTCATTATTCGGCACGTTTGAGATTAAGAAACTCGAAAGCTTGGTAAACTGTAAATCTTTAAATGATTCTACTTCGTGTTTGAACAAAGGAAGGAACGAATCGAAGTTCTAAAAGTGTTGAGTAGCTTCTACATTTTTTAATTGTTTAAAATCTGGGTAAGATGCAAAGATACTTACATTGCGGACTTCAGGAGACCAGCGGAGGATCTTTTTGGAGGCAGCCGAAGCGTGACTCTAATACCGTATACGAATATTTAAATAAAAAGAAAAACAGGAAAGATAAAAGGCTACTCGATCGTGTAAATTATATTTAGCGAGCAAACACTGACTCTAGTTTCGCGAATAATTGCTATAGTTAACGTGAATTAGAGCAGCTGTGCTCTTAAAACATCGAACATATTTTATCGAAACAAACACTGACTCTACAGCCGCATTGCGCGCGGCTACTAAAATCTCCTGCAAAAGAAAGAAGAAAAAGAAATGTATCAGTAAGAATATAAGCAATAAAAGGTAGTATTTTCATACTATTATTCAACCTTTCCTCAATAAGCATGTGTTATTAAAAATACCGGTATTATTAATTTCGGAAAATATGTAGAAATTGAAATATAAAAATAATAAAAGCTACATAGATACAAAGGCTGAATATTCGTAATGGAAATAAAACACAGTATTTTCTTATTACTATTCACCCGTACCTCATCGACCATTTGTTATTAATTTTGAAAAATATTTAAAAATGTAACGTAATTCAGAGCATAATAAGAATACTATAGATATAATAGAAGCTATTTGCGTTCAACAGTGGATGTTATCAAAAATACCGTTACTATTAATGTTGAAAAATATTTAGAAATCAAACGTAATTTAGAATGCAATAAGAATACCATAGATATAATATGCAGAAGTTCTGCTCGACGGTGAATGTGTGGTGTGAATGTTCGCTCCCGAAATTCTTAAGTGGTCGTTTACCCTTCCTAAACACCAACAAGGCCACGCGTCGCAAATCCTCGCAACAGGCTGCGGAAATTAAACCTCCAGATGTAAACACACTCGAGCGGCGGCGAGCCTCGCGCAATGTTTTTGCTTACAAGTTTGACCGTGGCGAGCTAACCGCCAAAGTTTTTCTAGTCTATTGGTTCCTAGGAAACGAGTCACGGTCAAAATACAGTAAAATATAAAAGCCGCGGCGATTTTGCGTTACGTCTAATACACGACAATACAATTTAACTTAATAAAATGCACGTGTTAACGAAAAGACGCTTCTAATAGAACAAAATCGGCGCTCGAAACACAAAATGGCGGATACAACCGCGAAAAATGTTCAATTAGTATTCGAAATGTGAAAGATGCTGTTAATAAAACGTGTGTTACTGAAAAAGACGGAACTTGAAAGTACAAGTAGGGAATACAATCGCGGAAACTATTCGATTAGTAGTTGGAATATTATTCAATAGTCGAAGATGTCGTTAACAAAAAGACGACGCTCGAAGCAAAAAATGGACGATACAATCGCGAAAATTGTTAAATTACTCGTGGAAATGTTGAAGATTTCGTTAATAAAACGCGTGTTACTATGATTAAATTACCATTGGAAATATCGAAGGTACCGTTAATAAGACGCGTGGTAATTAAAAAGTGCTTCTAGTAGAATAAGAAAAACGCTCGAATCGCGATAAAGGTAATAAGTGGAAGAAGTACGCACCCTGCAAGACAGACGCGTGCTGTCTCCACGATGTCCGACAGACAAATGGCTGCTCTCGGCTTAATTCGTCATCCGAATTTCGGGAGTGGGGATACTTCGGCTATCTGCGCAACTCGAAGCGCGAAATTTGGGCCCGTTTGTCGAACAGTTCGCGCCGTGGCCTCTGATTGGTGAAAAATTAAACGGAAAGTTAATTACCGTAAATATTTGCAGCGGATTTAAATTTGCATTGCTTAATTAACTTCAAAATTGTTTGCGATAATATTATAATAATAAAATTGCCAATAATATGCATAAAATTGTGACGTGATTGTCTTCTGTAAAATGAGATCTGTATAAATGGGAAATATACATACTTGTATACGTAAGCATATACAGATGGTATATCGACCACGCCTATGTCTAAGTTTTGCAATGTTTTTAAAGCAATATAAAATGAATTGCAAAAAAAAATTATTAAAAATAATTAAGCAATAATATCTTTTAGTCCGCCGGCTTTCGATTAAAATTTAATTATTAAATTATAAGGGAAAGGGATAAGTGCATTCTATACTTTTTTTCCGCAATTAAATTTCCTACAAGTGCATAAAAAATACTTAGCCTACTTATTGATATCAATAAGAACACGGATGATAATTTTCATTCGAATTATTATTAACAATGCTTATGATCAAAGTACATATAAACCGAATAATTTATGCCTCTGGGTAATACGATTTCGCCCAGCGGCCAATTTTCCTCTTTTTTGGATTTTCTCTCAGTGCTCTCGGTATGTAAACTGGCAGATGATCGTCCATTCTCCTCTTGTAAGGATTGTAACCGAACTGCCATGGGTCACGTTTCTTGTCCATAGGACGAGTTTTATGATTAATCATATAAATTCGTTGCCAGCTGGCTATTTCGGGCACTGTGCTATAATACGAAAGAAAATGCAAACAATTTAATTCCTCCACGAAACTTTTATATTCTCGAAGTGTATAGAGATTCGATTAACTCAGCGGCCCAACAAAATCGCACTTTCCTTGTTGGAATCATATTTAATCGTAGCGTATCATCATTTTAATCAACGATGGGGCTAATAAAGGGTTGATGTACTTTCAAGCAAGGCCAGATCAATGAAAAATAATAATAAAAAATAGCGGCATGGGAGGAGGGGAATGTAATAAGTAAAAGATAAATTACTAATACTACATGCCTCCAAAATTTGGGTCTCTGCAATTTATAGCAACCGCTAAAGCGGGGACTGCTGTACACGTAACTGTACGTAGTCCATTATTATTTATGGTATCCAAGTACTTACTAATGCCTTGGTCTGTTGCTCATAAGATGTTTGAAACGCATCTCTAACCACGCCCTTCGTTCAGGATCCTGAATATCGGCAACAAGCTTCACAGATTCGCCTAAATACGGCTGCATATCTACGTTCGTTCTCTGTGTCGGCATATTAATATAAAATGGGAGCAATTTTTTGATAACATCCGTATTGAGCCCGTGAACTATTCCGTCCTCTACTTTATCGAACAACTTCATCGGCTCGGTAATCCAACATAAGTTACGTTTAGGATTTTCCTCTGCGTACTCGGAATGCAATAGCATCGTATTCAATTGGTAAACGCAGAAGGACCATAATTGACCATTCGTCAAAACTGTTTGCGTTACTAGAGGATACGTTATATCGTTCACTGTTGAGAAACCTAAAATTCAACGTGTAAAGAAAACACCTATGTAATCGTTAGAGATTATCGCTTTGAATTGTTGTCGAATTTCTAAGCTTATGGATTTCAAACCATAGAATTATTAAGCTTTCGAATTCCAAACTTTGGAATTTCTAATGTTTAGAATTCTAAGCCATCGAATTCCTGAGCATTCGAGTTCCAAACCGATGAATTTCAATCCTCTGGAATTCCAAGACTTCAAATTTCGGAGCCTTCGAATTTCAATTCACGGAATTTTCGAGCTTCAGAAATTTCAAGTTGTCGAAGTTCTAAGCATTCGAATTCCAAGCTATCGAATTCCTAAGCATTCGAATTCCACGCCATCGAATTCCTAATCATTCGAATTCCTAAGCATTCGAATTCCACGCCATCGAATTCCTAAGCAAACGAATTCCAAGCCATCGAATTTCTAAGCGTTAGAGTTCCACGCCGTCGAATTTCTAAGCATTCGAATTCCACGTCATCGAATTCCTAAGCAAACGAATTCCAAGCCATCATCGAATTTCTAAGCGTTAGAGTTCCACGCCATCGAAGTTCTAAGCATTCGAATTCCAAGCTACCGAATTCCTAAGCATTCGAATTCCACGCCATCGAATTCCTAAGCAAACGAATTCCAAGCCATCGAATTCCTAAGCAAACGAATTCCAAACCATCGAATTTCTAAGCGTTAGAGTTCCACGCCATCGAATTTCTAAGCATTCGAATTCCACGCCATTAAATTCCTAAGCTTATAAATTTCGAACCATTGAAATCAAGGATGCTTGTTTTCCAGTAGTACCTTGATAAGAAGCCTGTGCTAGAAGCCAACTGTAAGATGCAAAAATAGCCTGCACGGTAATCGCATCTTCATCCAAAGCCGGCGATTTGAAAAACAGTTCATTCGTATTATGATAGGACATTAAACCAAACTCATTAAAATCCCCTGGCCAAAAACCAGGTATAGATGATGCGTGTCTTTGTTCGAAGAAGTAACCCAATACTCTAGGATCAAACTTAAATACGGGAACCGTAAAATCCGAATTGGCCGAGTCGTCCAAAGAAAGGATCTCCCGTAAGGGAAATTGATGTCTCAGTTGTAGAATTGGTGAACCGACGTATTGAACGGGCACGTCGACCGGATCGTTCGCATATTCTTTCAGTCGTTTACATTTCTCCTTTACTTTTCTCACTGTAGTCGGAGGTTCTACACCGCCCACGAACCAAAATGCTTCTATTCTCGGATCGTAATCTACTTGAGCTTCCAATAAATGGGGCGTATCCGAGGACAAACTAGCCAATATTATTCTGTTGATTTGATAGACAAGCGATTTTGTGATCTCATTCTGTAACGATTTCTTTTTAATTTCATCCACTGTCTCCTTACTTTCTTGCTCCCTTCTGCAACATTCATCGTAATGATTTTTTCGTATACTGTGGTAGATTCGAAAAATACGATGCAATAATTGTAGCATACATTTTTTAATCCTCAAGTAGCCTTTAGATTTTTTACTTAACATTTGTTGCAAATGTGATGTTATTGTACTATAATGTACTAATTATAATGTAATGTTAATGTACTGTAATGTACTGATTATAATGTAATATTATTATACTATAATGTACTGATTATAATGCACTATTATTGTACTATAATGTACTGATTACAATGTAATGTTAATCTACTATAATGTACTGATTATAATGTAATGTTGTTGTACTACAATATGCTGATTATTATCTAATGTTAATGTACTCTAATGTATTGATTATAATGTAATGTTATTGTACTATAATGTACTAATTATAATGTAATGTTAATGTACTGATTATAATGTAATATTATTGTACTATAATGTACTAATTACAATGTAATGTTATTATACTATAATGTACTAATTATAATGTAATGTTAATGTACTGATTATAATGTAATCTTATTGTACTATAATGTACTAATTATAATGTAATGTAAATGTACTGACTATAATGTAATGTTAATGTATTATAATGTACTAATTATAATGTAATGTTATTGTATTATGATGTACCGATTATAACGTAATATAATGTTAGTTATAATGTATCTTTAATGTACTATAATGCACTGATGATATTAGATACATAATTGTAAGGCAAAACAATGCAAGTTGCACGTTTTCATTTTTGAGACACAGCCATTTGAAGGTTTCAAATACAATAATTGTAATTGTTTTATACAATCTTAATACTTACAACCTATGGCAATACTCAAATGCAATAACCTTCTCTATGTGTTGCTTAATAATTTCCGCTGCCTTATCTATCTGTTCAGGTGTACTCAAAGAATTATAATACTCTGGCAAATTGCCATTATTGAAAACATGAGTACGCGTAATGTACTGAGCATGATCCAAAGAGCTGTACGTAACACCTCCCTCCTCTAAGAACAATGATTTCCAACCGTAATAGTGCGGCATATTAATTCCAAATAATTTCTCCTCCACGGATTCGAGCTTCTTGATTTTGTTGTGCCATGCTTCCTTTCTTCTTTTGAGCGTAGCTCTGCGCGATAAATCGTAAATGGGAGGATACGCGGCTTTGTCGACCTCGTTGAAAGTGAAACGAGAATAATTGCGTATGACAGTTTTTAAGATGCTTATGGTACAGTTTGACAAACATCTCTGTCGACCGGTATACATATTCAAAGTTGTCGAAAGTATTTAAACTTATGTTTGACGATGGTATTGAGGTTATAAACTATTTGAGGTTATATTCGGAGCGCTTTACACGGTTCGTCTTTTGATATTCATATCTTCGCGTAAGATTCAGATGCGATTTGCTTAAACCAATAAACTGTATGGAAGTATTAAAAAATTATCATCATACGGATTAAAAATCGTAGGTTATTTAAAGTTTATACACATTGTAGAATATGCACCATAGACGATGTATAGAATAGATGAGGAATCTTATCGGAATTCGTGTTGCATGATCTGAAATACCGACATCCAAAAAAAACTCGTAATGTAATACATTTTTAAACACGCATAACTTTTAATCCCATCCATTCTTAACGTTATAATAATCATATTTTGAATCTACATGTTAAGTTCTATCAGATTATGTAAAAAAAACTCTTAGCAATTATTGGCCCAGCAAAGTTTAACCACAGACGAAATATATAATTAGACAGATTACCTTACGGAAGGTCGTGTCCCATATTCTGCAATACCGAGAACAAAAAACTCAGAGTTTTCTGAAGAATATCTTCCGTTTTATTATCTGACGAAGAATGTAAATACTTCTAAAGTATTTAAATATACAAAATGTGAAAGTAGATGCAAAAGTTATACATTTTAGACAATCGAAAAGGTAAAAATGAAAATGGTAATGCCTCTGGATCTTCAAGAATTCGGGCCAGAAAAATACATATCACGATTAGTCTACATTTATACTTAATCAGTGGTTTAACCATTGACTAAATGCAGTATAGACCATCCATTTACAAGAAACATTATAAATTTCAAACTGAAATACCGATCGAATGAAAGAGCAGAGGTGTTTTACGTCCCTTACGATTTAGAATGGTTCGTTTAAGAATTATATTCAATTCGACCATCAAAGTTAGCAAAGTTAACATATTTATAATGCCATTGTTAAGGTAAATTAAATTCTAGATTTTTATAATTAAATCACAGAATTGCAATACGTATGAAGATATACTTCTATGCTGATAATTATATCCCTGGATTTTACAAATAAATCATTCCCGTCGTTTTAAAAACGCTGTTGTCTTATTCTAATCTAAATTATTAATATCGCATAATTCTATATAAGAATGGATAGTCTATGATCTATCCTATGCTTCGTTAATGATTTGGAGTTTGCGCTTCTACAAGTTGATCGTTAAAGTAGGGAACACCGGGTAAATACGCATTTTCATAGTGTGTATATATATATATATATATTTGTACATATGTACACATACGTATATATGCTATCCACGTTGCGGTTACGTTATGCCTGGTTAAGCTGGGAATGTTTATTTGCAGTACAAATGTTATTGATCTTATTGTTTAAACAAAGTGTTCGTGTTTAGTTGGAATATTGAAATAGAGTTGGATTATATATTTCGCGTTACGTATTTATCAAATAGATAACAAACAAAGTTGATACATATTTTTTTGTGAAATGAATTGCACGATACAACGGTGCTTTACACTAACGTGCCGAAACAGTATTAATTTTGATGTTTATAGAAGATTCAACACCGCTTTGATATCCTGCGAACGCGTGTTAACGAAACGTATACTTACGACAAAATTCAGCTTACAGTTAAACAATAACAGTTTATTGCATACTAATGGAATTCTGTCTAATCAAATTAATTCGTGTTTAAATTTGCTGAAAGAGAAGGATGAAGCTAATTATGCCGCAGTTCAATTAAAGAAAAGGCCGAAGAAAAGAAAAACCATAGCTCCTGAGGAAAAGAGCAATACTGTAAGTACATCGCAATAATTATCAGAACATCGAAATATTTTAATTCCTGTGGCGAAAGTATTTCGATATTTCAAAAGAAGGATGAAATCTGATAGAAAGATAACAAATGTTCATTTTCATTTTCCCGAAGCGCTTATAGTATTTATTTTAAAGAATAATGTGATTTATTATTAGACTGCATTTATAGAAGATTTAAATATATATAAAAAGGTACAGAATGTAAATGATATTAAAAAATACAGAAGATGTTAAAAGTAAAAATTAAAAGATACAAATTAAAGTATTTATAGGATAAAATAGCCCCCTATTTGGATCCTATTTCATTCATTTTATTTATAATAATCTGGATTTGCATAAAGTTCCACAGTCTATTTATTATAAATTACAAATTAACATTTACACTGTAAACATTTTTGGGTGGGTAAAATCACTCAAGAGGCAATGAAGAAAAATTTGAAAAAATTCCTGCCAGCATCTTCAAACATTCTAAATTGAGAATGGAAAGAATTCGTTCAATTGTATTAAAATTGGAAATCATGTGGCTTTGGGTAAAATATGCTGGAGTCAATTTTTGACCCTGGTTCACATTGTAAGGGTTAATTAAATGTTACAAATATAAAATAAAATCTCTGTGCCTTTGCAGGTATGGAACGTGAAAGCATTGGCCACTTCAGAGGAGTATAATCTGGAAGCTTTAGTGCAAGGTCTTTTACAACAAAATTTATATTCACCTAGCACTATAAGTACATCAACTAGCTGTGAGTACCTATATCAAAATTATTTTATCCATTTAAAACAAGGATTTTAAAGTAATGTTAACCACCTAGTAATTGATCATATTCCGCCGAGCAACCATTAGATAAAGAAGTATGAATTATAAACATAAAAATTACTAAATGGTTGTAAATAAATCTTATTTGCATTGTGGATAAAATAGAATTGGATTATAATAACTAGACTGCAGATTTTTATGCATTTATGCGAGATTTAAATTAGAGAAAGCCAAAAATTAGGGAAGAATGCAAAGAATCAAGAATACGTATACAAGATTTCTAAAGCAGAGCACATATTATATTTGGAGGATGAAACTACTCTTTATTCCGAGTGCTCTTAATTTTGTTCATAAAAATAGAAACTTGCATAAAAATCCGCAGCATAACGACAACTATTCATCTTGTTATATCGATTAAAATTAACATAAATTGTTTAAAAATAATATTTACGATTTCTGCGACTTTAAACGTAAAATATCTGAAATCTGTTGAATTGTCGGGTTCTATAAAGCTAATGTTAAATTATGAAAAAGTAGTTTATCGAAGTATTGAGATAAGATGTTTCTTATTGAAATTTGATTAGTTTGATAATCGATTCTTAAAGCGTGCGCCTAACCTCGAAATAGGTTATAGCAATAAAAAGAATAGTACACTTTGTACTGTAGGTTGTTTGCAGAAAATACATACATATATATATATATGTATATACGAAACGTGATTTGCAAAAAACATTGAAACGAAGTTAGATAAAACCAAACGACTTTCGTGTTTTTATCATCGGGTACAAATATATATGCATACGTCTTGATTTATTCACTCATTCGAGTACTGGACAAATATTTGTATCGCGATAATACGATCTTACAGTCCCTATTGTAATCTTTTCCTATTAAAGTACTTCATTTTTATTATTAAAATGCGTTATTTGGGAAGTGTATAGTTCCGTATGTTTCGTTAAAATGTATCGAGTTGAACGAAGAGTTGGGTACGTTTTTCACGAGATGTCTTTGTATTACTCTGCTCTATAATTCATTAGCAGGTGCACTCGTATAATTGATAAAGTATAAACGATAATAATATAAGTAAGTATAACACGTGAGCACACTGGTGCAGTACACGAATATTTTGTGTTTGTAACTTCGTCAAAAAACAGGCTTCTTCGATGGGGTTTTGCGTGTTTTTAAGAAGAATGCTCATACTTTTTAACACCGTAGGCAAGAAATTGTTAGCATTATTTTCTATAAGCTAAAGAAATGTTTACAATTTAACTACTAATTTCATTCCTCAGCCATTCGCAAAAATAAAATCGGACTGATGAATAAAAAAGTAAAAAGTTTAAGCTTCAGTTTGCTGTTTGTTGCAATAATTTAGTATGGATATTAACAAAGTTATGCTATTTTGAATTGGACCATTTTTCAATAGGACTGAAATGATCCTAATTTGATGGTCAAGGACTGTACAATGTATTGCTTATCAGTATTAATTATTTCTTTAATATTTTGCGCGTAGTTTATATTTTTATTTACAAGAGCTTTTATGTATGTATTTATTATTTGTAATGCATTTATGTATGTAAAATATTAATTTGAATTTTCCGTTGAGTCTTTATAAATTTATATTAGATTATAAATTTTAATTGGTACAAAATGGACAGCTTTTTTTATCGAACAAAGTTAAATTTCGTTTAAGAAACAAAACGAATTTTATTTGCAAATGTTGTTTTCTCTTAGCCAACGATCTATTGCACTCTTAAATTAAGTTTAGAAGTGACGTGTGATAATTAGAGTTACGAATTATTAGTATTTAAAATACTCAACATGATTTCAAATTTAAATCTTATATGCTTCGAAATAAAATAGCATAAAATGAAATTAATCGATTTGAAATCTGTGGTTTTAAAAGGTTTTTTGTAAAGATCCGCAATAAGGAAGGGACAATTATGGACTCGTTACTTTCTTTGCCTTCTTCCGAAAGGGAAGTAGAAGAGCTGATAGAAAAAGCGAAAGATTGGGCGCTCATGCACGGGATGTGCATGAGGTCGAAAAAGAATTTTAATAGAAATGCTCTACAATTCGCGCCGTTCATTCTATTGCCATCTCCGTTTCCAAGAAAAGAATTCGAAAACGCTTGCCAGATTCAGATAGTGTTGAACATACTTATACACAGAGTCGCCCAGGATTTCAATTTTTTGAAAGAGACTTTAGAAGAAACGATTAAAGTCGACCCCTTTACCAAAGAATTATTCGAAATTTGTAAAATCATAAATAGCGAGGGAGGATCGGCGCAAAAAGTATCTCTCGGTATATTGCGCTCCGATTTAATGTTGGACACGACTTGTCCGCCGAAAAATACGAGTAAACAGTGTTTGCCGTATTGTTGCTGGAAGCAAGTTGAAATAAACACGATCGCTTCCGGTTTTGGTTGGCTAGGACCCGTTTCAACCGAATTGCACAAATTTGTATTAAAAGAGCTCGGTTACCATAAAGAGATAGAAAATCTTCCGGAGAATAACGCGTTAAAAATATTATGCTCGAGTATGGTCGAAGCATGGAAGATGTACGGAAACGAACAGTATGTTTCTATTTAATTGCTCCTTTAACCCTATCGCTAGCGTACTCTAAAAATGAAAACGTTATTAATGCACGTAATGGGAATTATTTTTATTGTTGCTATAAATATTTGCATATTTCGGATAAGTAATTACGATGAGCTAAGTTTAAGTTACAATAAAAATAATATCGTTCTACAGGAAACGAATACGTATATTTTTATAGAACGATAGCCGAATTTTTCAAGACGTATATAAACGTTTTTTGTTTTAGTAGCGAAAGGGTTAATTGTAATGTTTGCGCACGGTGAAAATTAAAAGGGGAATTTAATTAAACCCGATGCTTAATCCCTTACAGAGCGGTAATTTTATTTGTCGTGGAAGATGTTACGTATAACATATGCGATCAGCGTTTTCACGAGTTCGAAATTAGACAGCAAAATCCGAATATAAGAGTCATTCGCAGAAATTTAACGCAATTAACCACTTCTGCTGAATTGGGCGTCGAGAATGAATTGATAGTAGATAATTGTATCGTGTCCGTAGTATATTATAGGTGTGGATACGAACCTGGACAATATCATACGCAAAAAGAATGGGACGTAAGATTATTGATAGAAAGATCGCTAGCGATCAAGTGTCCCACTATTCAGTACCATTTAGCGGGAACAAAAAAAGTTCAGCAAGCTCTTGCAAAGCCAGGCGTGATTAGTAAATTTTTAAAGAATGAAAAAACATGTGCCGAAATCAAAGAAATATTCACCGGTAAGGGAATTACGATTACATAACAGGGTAGATGTACCAGTGAATGAACGCTTAAGAAAGTAGTTGATCCTTCGGGTTGAATTTCAAGGATTAATAGCATTAGTGAATATTCCGATGATTCAAACTACATTCATGAATGTCTAAACTTTCATATAAGACGTATAAAAGAACTTACGAGAAATAACAAGTACACGTAATTGAATTGAAAAGCCGAAAATATTAATTTCACCAGTGAATGGACAGAAATAAAATACAGCATTTTTCCATTTATTTTTTTCTCTTTTGTTTTCGATTTTCTATGGTAGATTAAAATAAGAAGTTAAATGCGATAAACTTGATGTCAAATTAATTTTCATATTAATTGCACGCATATTTCCATTGCATTGTATTGAATATTAAAAGGTTGTTAACGGTTTAGTTTGTAATATACATTAAGCAAATACTTATTCGATAAAAGCTTTTTTTATTTTTTTTTTAGTTTTAAGGTGATACTCGTACCACGATTCGTAAACAAATGTTTACATTTAGCTTTGCAGCTTAAGAATTGAAACATTTGTTTCACTTGGTAAAACTTCGTTTACTCGTTTTTCTGTTCGATGTCCATTCATCGGCGTGCGTGTTCATTTGCCGGTGCATTTACCCTAATTCACTTGTTCACCTCAAGGCATGAATTGAATTGTGTTATTTTGTATAGAGCTTTACGCGTTAGACTTTGATGAACACGGAGACGCCGCTATAGAAATGGGAATCGCGGATCCACATCGTTTTGTACTAAAGCCTCAACGGGAAGGAGGTTGCAATAATAAATACGGATTAGATATAAAAAGTTTCCTAGAATCTGTAAAGAATAAGATGGACAGAGTAGCGTGGATTCTTATGAATAAAATTCACCCACCGATTCTTAAGAGTCGCATGATTAGACCCGAGGATAACAGGAGCACGGAAGCCCAAGAATTAGTGTCGGAATTAGGAATATTTGGCGTTATAATCGCGGATGAGGATAACGTATACGTAAATAAACAAAGCGGTCATATGTTGCGAACGAAATTAGCTACAGCTAACGAGGGTGGCGTTGCTACAGGATCGGGTGCATGCGACAGCCCGTTTTTAATAGACTGAATGATATATATTAACCCTTTGCGGACGAGTGTCTACAAATAATCGCCACTTTTCTGGTTTCGTGGACGTACACCGTTCACTGTTAAAGCGGAAAGTTTAAATCAATATCGTTGATAAACGCTTGAAAGTTTCGTGAATTCGAAAGCTTGGAAATTTAAAGGCTTGAAATTCAAAGTCAAAATACCCTTTTTAAGTTTTACTATTCGTCGTCCGCAAATGGTTAACCCTTGCACTGTAAACAGTTTTTCATTCACCTGGTACTGTAAACGAGAGTCACATCGACCGCGTGACATTTTCAATGGGTAGAAGCGAAGAAGATAACTTTTTTTTTTTTTAATTGAATGTATATTTTGTATATCGTGTATTGTTATTTCATAAATACAACGTATCATTGTATTACTTCTTCTAGCCAATATATATTTTTTACGAACATATTTATTATGTATTCGTTAAATACGTTTAAGAAAATTGATAATTTTACCAACTTCGAGAAGTATTTAATACGCAAAGATTGTACAAACTTTTGTATCTTCCATTGAATAATATTAGGTGATTGTATAATTTCCGTCGTATTTTCGGGTAAAATTTAAGCAACCAGAATTTTCGAAATACATTTGAAAGACGCGTAAAATTAAAAAAACGCGATGCCGAATAATAACTAACGAATTCAACTCAAGTTGTGCTTGAATTAGTTTAGCGACTATTACGACGTGTTGCAAAAATATTAATAAGAAACAGAACAGAAATTAAGCAACGATTCGATACTTTAAATACTGTAATTTTTGTATATCTCGTTTTATACGTACTTTATACGGTATGATTAAAAACATCTGTACACGCATTGGATAATTATTTTTCTTTTCTTTGCAATCCCGTTTGCAGCGAATCGTCGTATGTTTTGTAGTGCTTTATTTAGAATATTTTTGCAGCCCTACCAGATGTTATACATGCCATGGCAAAATACGAAGTAGAACACGAACCGAGAGAACTCTTCTTTTTCCGCGAAGGTACGGTAGTAATGTGGAATATTTCTGATCTTGAGGCTGAAAATTTATTACAGCTGTTACAAAAGTACGAACAAAATCGTTACAAGAAAAGTATTGTACAATCCGAAAGCGAATCGATGTGTTATAGTTACGCGGATACTGGGTAATAATTTAAACGATTCAAATTTCCACTATCTTTACAATCGAAGAACGGGAATAGCAAAAGGCTGAAAGTGCCATTATTTTCAATATGATATTTTCTCCTATAAGAACGATGTTTAAGTGGCAATATTGGTAAATAAAAAGGGAAGTGTTATCACAGAGTAATTAATACAGTTTTTAGCATTTCGTATCTAGCGCGGAATGTATGTTACACGATCAGTTTTTAAATTAGGCTAAATGTACTAACGAACGCAATTGCATCTCGCCTAAATGAAGAAGGCAAATGAAAAGCTATTAACATTTCCGAGAAAGGAATAGATACAGAGAAAATAAAGTGAACGATACGAATATCGAAGGAAACAGTTAATAACCTTAGAAAAATGTTGGCTTATTTGAACACGGATGATAATCGTCGATTCTTTATTGATATTGTAGACAAATCTGCCTAAATTATTAATCGTACCTACGAAAATCTGTTATGACGCATTGAACCTTTTTCGGTAAACTACATAAGGAAGTTACAGCCTTTCTTAAAATATAAAGATCGTTTCGTTATTAATTAATAAAGTCTTTAAAACGTTAAATCAAAGATATCGTTAAGTCGTATAGAATAATACGATTCACGTGACAAACGAGTTTTATTATATTCCCCTGATAAATGACATTTTGGCAGGCGGACAAAATTGTTCTCCTCGAAACTTGAATTTTGCGCCACTTTCAACCTTTTTCGTTTCCATTTTTTTTAAAAATTATCGCTTTATCGTATAAGCGTGTGAAAGCTTTTTTTAAATGCTGATTTATCGTTTAAATGGTTCGTAGAAAACGCAGTCATATGAGGGACGGCAATATGATATTGGCTACGAATTCAACAAATTTAGACAAGTACACGTTTTCCAATGCAATGGCGCAAACTGTGAAGTTAGGCATATGGGAAGCGTCTTTGGACAATTACATAAACTCCATAGAATTCGTTACGGAGGATTTAAAGGCTGGGCGAAAACTTCAAATGACCCAACAGGAAGTGTTGAGGAAGCAGGGAGAATTATTTGCGTTGCGGCACTCGATTAATTTAAGCTCGGATTTATTAGACACTCCGGACTTCTATTGGGAACGAGACGATTTAGAAAGACTTTATCAACAAACTTGTTCATATTTTAATATCGCGAAACGCACAAGAGTAAGTCACAGGAAAATCATTATTTCATCGTATAACCAGGGGCGGATTTAACAAAGTGCAAAAACAGCGATTTAATTAACTTTTTTCTCTTCCATTAATATTTGAAATAAACACTGTAGTAGAATAACAGCTTATGAAAAGAAGTAAGAGAAGAAAATAACCGAGTGTTATCGTTTTCATATTAATATACAAACCACGCGTAAAAATATATTAAATATCGTAACTATTTTCGTTTCGAATCGTTATCCTTTTTTGTTTGATCGAAGAAACGCATAACAGGTTGCGAATATTAAAGTTTGAAAAATATAGTAATAGTAAGTAGTAGAGTAATTCGCCCCTGCTGTATAATATTGTATGCTAGTATGTAGATGATTTTATTTTGTAGGTGATAAATGAGAAATTAACTCATTGCGTGGAGCTTGTGGGAATTTTATCGACACATTTAAGCGATCGTCATCACGTTCGCCTAGAATGGATGATTATTATCCTTATCATGGTTGAAGTTGGCTTCGAAGTATTACATTACATTGATAAGTACCTTGCCTAGTACGCATCCACTATCGCTCAAAATAATGCAATAGCAATCGTTATTACTTATAAATAATGTGATTAATTGTACAAAAATGTATATGTATATTAGAAATAAATCTTGTACTATTGTTATTAAGTTGTATAAATTATGCATTGCTTTATTATTATTATTATCGATATAAGTATATCGAGCGTAATATTTTCTACCCACTCCTTATTTGCGTTTTTTGCTGTACTCGAACAAGTGGTTTTATTTTATTATTGCATTTTGCTTTACTCGGATTAATTATAATATGGATCATCAAGCTATGAATTTCGATATTAACGGGCTTAATTCTCCACGTTAACAAAAGATTTAGATAATGTCAGCCGCGAAATGCGATGCGTCAATAATTGCTATATAGAACAAGGACACTTGTTTACCGTAACACGTTATTTCCGATTATTCTAGTAATATAATTAGATTAACTCTGAAGAAATTATCAGTGCAACTATTCATTCATAATTTTGTATAAATTTAGTTTCTTGGCAAATTTTATTTTATTTTTTTAGGTGCGATACCTTTAATTGAAATTTTTGCTGAAAGTATATATATATATACTTGTAAATTTCTCCTGGGTATAAAAATTGCAATACGAGAGATTACAATATTTTTTTCGATATAGTTTATTCACAGATTATTTCAAAATCACAATTTACTTCCAATCTGTTAAATTAGATTTATCATTGCTGGTTTATTAAAAATATGGTATTTAATTTATAATTAACAAGGTAGAAATTTAACGTAACGCAAATTGTTCAATAGAAAAGATACTAAAAAGTTTGCTTCGTATTCATTGTTATACTTTATGCTTTAGTAGAACCGTTCTAATAATAATTTTGCTATTCTAGCTGATACTGTGACTTCCATTTTTATCAATCTAATTTCCTTAATTAATTTCATTCCGCGTGATTGTGTACACGTATACAAACATGGCGTTACGTACACAATCAAAAATACGATAATGTCGTTTCGTTGATAGAGATGTACAGTCACTCGCGAACGCCTTCGTACAGCTATCCATTTTAATAATATAGTGGTTGAAAAAAGTATTCGCACACCCTTGCATTTTTGCATTTTGATACAACTTAGCTAGGTTCGATTGTATTAAATTTTGTAGCATTTAATGTTACTATTACGTGACTACAATTACTAAGTGATGGAAGACTTGACACAGGTGAATGTAATTAATCATAAACGGTACTTAAATGCAAAAATGTGCCAATACTTTTTTCATAGCCACTGTATAATTACGCTGTGGATCTTTGTACATTTATGGGAAATTTAAGCGTGCAAAATATTAAAAGCAAAATACACCCTCTAATATTTAAGGGATGAAATTAATTTGTATCCAAATTCCCTTTCTTCATTTTTGTTTATGAAAATTTGAAGTTCCTACGTACCAATAATAGTTACTTTCACGTTCGATCATCGTGTTACAGTTTCCTCATTGCGTTACGAATAGACTGCGGATTTTTATGCATTTGTAGGAAATTTAAATACGTGAAAAGGCACAGAATGCAGGCAATATGCAACAATGTACAAAATATTTCAAGTAAGGTGAATAATATTGTATTTCGGGAATGAAACAGTCTTTCGTTTAGGTTCTGTTTCTTTAATTTGATTAATAAAGATATGAAATTTACATAAAGATCCGCAGTTTACTTGTAAAGTTATAAACTCGAGTGATTTTTCACCCGAACACCGTTAACGTGTAGTTGAATAAATGTCTTCTTGAGGGTTAAAATGGGCGTAGGAAGGCTTTCGTATGTGACTGTACATCGTTGTTACGCACGCGTGCGTACTATGGCGGAGGACATCGAATAAGACTGCTACATTTTTTATATATTACACCTACCCAACAATTACACGTCTCTACCTTATCCCCAAAACGTAATTTTATCTTGCCCCGATAAAAATACCATTATATTAAGACTCGCACGGGATTCTAAAATAATGTACAACGTGCCTAAAATTACTTTACTTTGTGCTTTATTTATCACCGCGACAAATATGGATTACTGTAACGTCGTGCAGTTTGATCACGGCAAACGATTAATTCGATATAGAATTTTGCCGTCGACACGAGCGATGAAAAGCCGAACGTTTCAATCGAATGGACGCGAGTTGATTGGATGGAAGAAAAAAAAAAAAACTATACCTGGCATTCTACTTCCTGTTCTAGTTAATTCAATAGGGATGCTGTGCCGTAGGTGAATTCCTTAGGTACATCCCTGATTCGCACGCATGACTCGCACCCTTCTGCGCCTGTATCGAAAGCGAAGCGGAGTCGCAGGCCAGTTTCAACGATAATAGCACCCACTTGTCGGCTAGCTGATACCGTGGCAAGTCCAACTTCGTGCTCATCCGTTTATCCACGCGACTCTAACAGTATCGTGCGAAATATTTCAACCACGCTACTAGCATCGCCGTACCGCTGTCAATTTCTCGTGCAACGCTTTGCAAATCGTGCCGACCGTCTCCTAATAATGTTCATTCAAAACGGCTGTTTATTTTCAAATGAAACGTTGCACGTTTGAAGGCATCTGTATTACGGTAAGTACATGCATGCATACATACACGTATATACGTTCGCGTGATTTTAAATATTCCTAACGAGCCGATAATCGACGATCGTGTTCTATACGGTTATTACAATTTTCCGTTTAAATTGATAAATCCCGTTGCATTAGTTTCGAATACAAGCTGTCATATGTTTGAGCGAACTTTCGTCTCTATGCTTTGAGATTACGTTCCACGAATTCCTATCGATTATTATGAGAAAGTTATTGTTCCGTCGATGATTTTACGTTCGAAGATATTTTACACGTTTATTCAAGTACGAACGAATGAAGATACAAAGCTTTTCGCACGCTTGGTAGGTACGTAATGATAAATTAAGTAACGTATATTATTTATCGTAGAGATTTGATTTATCGTAGCCACGTTTATGGTGAGATATGTATTTTTTATGCGCGTATGAAAGAATACTCGGAATGCTTTTAATGCAGCCTGTGAATAACGATGGCACGCGTCACGGGCTGCGATTGAT
This sequence comes from Eucera pruinosa, assembly GCA_028830335.1. Lineage (NCBI taxonomy): Eukaryota > Metazoa > Arthropoda > Insecta > Hymenoptera > Apidae > Eucera > Eucera pruinosa. The sequence goes on along the minus strand of JAMYCR010000001.1, from coordinate 3,191,081 downwards.
CGCCCTTCAACGTAGGACTTTCGCGCTCATTTTTTTTTTTAGTCACGATACGATTGCCACGCGTCAGGAATCTCTCCCCTCTGTGTCCCACTTCTCGTGTGTGTTTCTCTTTTTTTTCCCGGTGAACGTAACGCGATACCCATATATACTCAATACAATACAACGTTGCATAAAGCTCTCTCTCCGCTTCCTTTAACGCGCTTACACCACTTGCGTCATTTTCCCTTTCTTATTATTTTTTTGCGCTACACATATGCGTGTTCTATTTTCGATCGCTTCGTTCGATTAATTGGAAAGTAGCGTTCGATAATATTAGGTTGCTGCATACGCGTATACGAGGCATAGAGAGTAGAAACGCTTTCAGAAATGATTCGGAAATTATTTATGCCACCTAGCACACTTATTCACGTCGGCCCCTTGTCCTACAATCTTTTAGCTACCATTAAGGGCGAACTCGAAACACATTCAGGAATTATTAAAAAAATTATTTATCCCACCTAACACGGTTACTTCTGTCAACCCCTTGTCCTACAATTTTTTAACTACCATTAACAGATCACTGTTTTTACGTTTATTCGTATTTTACGTAATTTGTATTCAACAATGTTTAATCTTCTGAAGTGAGGCTAAAGCTAAAATAAAAATAAGCAGAACTTATGTTTAACGAGTCTATCCATAATTGGAGCCACCCAGTTTTGTGTATTTTCTCCTTCTTCTTCTCCGCGTGAACGTGAAGTTTTTATGGAAAACAATTTTTGCAACGTTTACGGTACTGGTAAGAAGCATTTTTTTTTCGAAACACCTGTTTGTCGAGCTCGCCCTTGCTGCTCGTTTTTTCGAAGTTTCGGATTAAAGGAAGGATACTATCCCTTTAATTTTGTAAACGTGTTAATTACAACGAACAACGCGTTAAAGAAGAAGAACGTTACAATGTACATAGCTACAATGTTACAAGCTACAATGTACAAATGGTTTTAAAAGTATTCAGCCATACGACATAATTTGAGAGACTTTAACAATTTATAGTTTAATCGTATTGCAATATATATTTAAAAATAGTGCTTTATAATTTGATTGAAATAGTCCTCTTATCAATTTCGAAACTAGACTTGAAATTATTCGTTTCTTTATTGGCGTCTAATGTTAAATAAAATTTGCTGAAGGCCTGAGCTGTAGGTAAGTGGGTATTGTAATGAAATTGCTTAAAGATTCAGTGTTTTGCGTCACGAATACGCGAAATATTTAAGCAGCTCCTTATGGAAGTCTAAATTAAGCAAATACCGCGTTAGCTATTAAATATATATCGTGAAAGCAATTAAAACTAGGATTTGAAGATGATTACGTAGACAGAGGAATAGTTCAACATTGATTTGCAAGATTTAAGATGGACAAAAAGTTAGCAGCAAGATCCGATAATAATAAGATAAATATGATAATAAAACTATTTAATTGCTGAAGAAAAGTGTATAGAATCGTGTAAAAGTTATTTTAACCAAATATATGCGTAACGTTTTGTAGAATTTACTTACGTTTAATCTTTTTACTTTGTAAAAAAACGACATTCCATATGCACAAACCTAACAATAGGTTTAGAATTTTTTTTTTTCGTAATTATTTTGTTGCTAATTTAAAGGAATATTGCTTGATTTAAAAAAAACGTCGCTTCCTTTTATAATTGTAAGGTATTGTAGCGGTGCATTAAGAAAGTAACAGTCGTTGCAAGTGTGAACCATTGAAATATCGATTTTGGTTCAAATATAGTCTCCCTTTAGCTACTTAAATAATATAGGAACGGAAGTATAGCGAATACTTGTTGCGCGTCTATTTTCAAGCGAAAGCCATTCTTTTAAACTTATTCTCTTTCTTCGGCATTAAGCTTCCTCGATATTTACCTGAATCAAATAACTCGTCAATTTTATTCAGAGAAAATAAGTTTACTTTTTTAATGGCATCTACCGATGATGAAATTTGCAACTTAGTTTTTATCAAGTTACGCTTTGCCTTCGCTTGATTAAATTTAAATTTTCCATACATTTTTCCGATACTTTTTTATCCCGTTCTTCTTTTCCATTAAACTTTTTCTCCGGCTATATTAGATTTAAATGTTAAATATAAAGGTAACTTTTTGAAACTCAAAAATTTCGCGAGAATTTACTTTTCGTACATTTTATATAAATATATCGTTTAAGAGTTGCAACGAAGTCGATTGGTATTTATTAAAGGCGCTATATTTATCTACATGAAATAATATAAAGTTGTCGTGTTATTTTTTCCTAATAAGATATATTTTTATACTAGCACGAAAATATAGTACGATATAAAAGTAGCAGCCTTATTCTGCATTTAACCACTTGCGTTGGCAATTATTTAGCGAATACCTGTGCTAAACTAATCTATAAGCAGTTTACAGCGATTTGATACTTATTATTTCTATTATTCCTGTAACATTTTCAGACCGATTTTTTTAATGTTAACGCGTAAAATGTATTCGTGACAATTCTTAATTCACAGTGTATTTATTTAATTTGCAAAATTTCACAGGTTTAATCGTTACTAGTAGACGTGTATAATAAGTTATTCCAGCGCAAGTGGTTAACAAATTGTTTTGTTACGTAAAGAAACACGAATGTACACGTTGTTGTCAATTAAAGATCCTTCGAATGTTTTGAATGGCGTTACGATTTGTAAGGGTTCGCCCCGTTCAATAATGTGAAAGGAACGCTAGGATGGGAATAACACAGATGTCAGAAATTCCAGCGTGTAGAGAAAAGGAAGTGTTGTGCAATACGACGTGCGTGATATTTCGATTGAAGCAAAAAAAAAAAAAGTAGAAGCCCGTATACAAATAGATACGTGCGTACGAAGCATATGTTAATAGTGTTCTAGGTTTTAACGAAGAAATTTTTAAGTACGACGAGTGAGAAAATTATTGGCACACGTACAAAATTATCAGAGACATAAAAAATGTAGCGTTTTAAACGTTCAATTTTTAAAGATATAATTAAACATTTTGTTACTGATAAAATCGACCTGCAAAATAGATTGATGATATATATATATATATTCTTTCATCAATCTATTTTACAGATCGACTTTATTTATACATATATGTATAGCCAAGAATTAAAATAAAAATAATTATTAAATTTGATAGGAATATAAATTCAATTAATTTGATAGGAATAAGTTTAATTAAGTTTTTGTAAGCAATACATTCTATGGTTTCGGAATGAATTTTATCGTTCGTATGAATGATTAAAGGTATTAAAAGCAAACTCAACAAGCTCATACTTCAACGCAAATATTTTTGTCTAAAAATTCGATATTTATACCTGCGAAGAAGAACGAAATCCACAAAATAGACCAGCAGAAATTCTCGTTATGTGTCATCGATCAGTTCAGCCCTTTGAGTGCTAAGCAATTTTGGGAGATTAATGCGATCCTGAATTCATTCGCGTAAATCGTGCAAATATCTTTTTTAATATCAACATCGTTATTTTTATCGATTAGTTCAATATTTCTAGATTTATATTTAGTCGACTAGCACTGATTATAATATAGCATTTTAAAATAGCTGAATTTTCAAATTCTGCGCGTCCTCTTGCAGATTGATCGCGTATGTACGGTCATAGTATTCAAAGAGTTAACGTAGTAAATATGTACAATAAAAATATATAATAAGTAGTAAATATATATAATAAGTATATTTTTCAAATTGTTGAGTTCGCCCCTCCTACCGTCAACGCCTCATATATATCAATTCTTTACAGACTAATGTACGGTAAAAAATGTTCATGATACAGCTCAAATAATTTGCAAACTCTGCTAAGTTAACAATGGATATCTCAGTGAAGGATACAGGTAGAGGAACCAGATGGGTTTGCCCAAATGACAGATATTTGGCGCTAAGGGCGAAGTAAGTGTAAACGTATCTTTAATGTGCAAACATAAGTGCAATTAACACATTGTTGTCGAGACATTTCGCGCGCTGCATGAAGCCTGGCGCGGGCGATATTTTGGCCGCCGCGTAAGAAATTAGAAATTGGACCGCGTAACACAATAAACAGCAAAAGTAGTATGTCAATGTAACAAGTATGTGCGTTTCGGAAGTGTCACAAAGACGATGGTAACATAATCCGTCGTTAAAAGAACCCGTATAAATACGGGACTCGATTTCCACCAGCAGACAATGAAAAACTTATTTTTACGTGTCTCGCAATTCACCGCCAGTCTAAGAAAAACTTATTTATACGTGTCCCGACAACGATGCGTTAAGTAGCGTAAGGAAGATGTAGCACAACTGGAAGCGATCCTAAGCCACAATGCAAAGGATTGTAATAACTGAATAGCAAATAATATTGCTTCGATGTAATTAATAAAATATAATTAATTAGGTTGCGAACAGGTTGGTCCGTAAAAACTGGTTCCCTAGATTCAAAATGGGGTGGTTATTCAAATTCTTACCCGAGCAGTACAAACCGATGTGGACAATCATTCGTACTTACCGAAGAAGAGCAACAGACTATCATACAAGTAAATTCGCTAGTATTCGTTATATCGGATAATATTTATAATGAATCCGTACGAAACTTCTTCCGTTACCAAACACGTTTAACTTTCCATGCGTCAGGTGATCCAAAAAGCCGAAGCTTTAGATTTATCGGAACAGGAAAGAATCGGCAGATTGGTAGAAAGATTGGAGAATATGAAACGGAACGTGTGCATCGTTACTGCGACAAGACTGAACGAGAGGAAAAGCTGCAGCAGTCGATGCTCCCGTAGCGCGTATTGCGTGTGTTCTTGCGCTCTTTGCGGTGAAAAATTTGGCGCGGTGTTGGGCGCGTCGGCGAATCTTTGCAAGGATTGCCGGAAATACATATGTCAGAAGTGCGGTATCGAGACTAACGAGCTGAGTTCAACGGTTTCCAACGTTTCCACGAGCAGGGAGAAAAAGCAGGAGAAAACGGCTATGCAACGAATCGTTAGCCGATCGAGTAGCAGTCAAAGGCAATTTCTCTGCCGAATCTGTGCCGAGACTAGGGAAATGTGGAAAAAAAGCGGGGCTTGGTTCTTCAAAGGGATGCCAAAGTACATTTTGCCAGAGAAAAAGGTACGTCGATAATGATAAATTAAGGGAGTAAGTACACCTACGTTTTACCAAAGTTTCGCGCGTCTAGAGAAACGATCGGCAAACATTTTGTACGGGCTACGCGTTAAAAGTAATTTCCCCCCCAAAAATCTCATTGATAAACAAGTATTGCGAATAGTAGTAGCACAATGTGTTAATATATTTGTTCAAAAATGCAGGAACGAGGATGGTCACGATCCATTCATAAGACTTCCACTTGGACGATCGGAGGTAACAAATCCCTTGAATCTACGGAACTTCAAGATTCTTCATCTGACGAAGAAGCAACGCGACGCCTGGCGTTAGCTCGAGGACAATCTAACTCATTCTCTAGTTTACAAAGAAACCAAGATAGTATTACTAACAAAGCCCATTCGATGTTGTCGAACTCTGCTCAATCGACCAGTAACGCGTCTAAATCGTCTGGCCAGCGATCGAACGGCCTCTCGCCGTTGAACAGTCGCGAAGAATGCACGGATCAATTGGACAGATCCACTCTTTCCATCGCGTCTCAATGTAGCCGCCTTTCGCCGTCTCCTACGAGTCCTCGTTCGCGATTAACCCCAAGAGGTGATCTGATCGAGCAACGCGTATCGTTCGAAGACGAAGTCATGGAGGAGAAGAACAAAAAGTTGGACGATATTAACGATCTGAACGAAGCTACGCGTAAACTGGAATTCAACTCGTGTTGCGATCAATCTAAAAGTTCTCAGGTACAATCACTCAGGTACGTAAGAAGGATGAACAGAAGAGTAGAAGTTTAGCTGATGTCGGGATTGATACGTTTGCAGACCGAATTGTACAACGATTCCAACCACGCCAACAATGACAGGTGTATCGATGGAACAAGCGCCAGAGCAACTTCAGATCCACGAAAAAAGCATGGATCAGGAAGGAAATCGATCTTGTGCAGAGCAAAAGGATCACTCGAGCCCTCGGTGCAACAATCAAATCGACTTAGCACGACAAGTGCCGGAATGCGGTAGGTATTTCGTAGTTGATTGCGCGTCGTTACGCGTTTATGGGGGATTTAAATATGCGAAAAAATACGCAGTGCATGTGATCAATTCATTAACCCTTTGCACTCCTTAATTAATTTACAAACGAGATCAAAAAAGGGGGTCTGAATAAAATATTGTATTGCAACAGTGCAGACTGTGTAATAAATATATTTTTCATTTATATTAAGTAGTAAGATAGTAAATAAATAAAAATATAGATATTCGACCAATTTATTTAGCTAATTTGTAAGTGTAAACGTAAGAAATGTGATGTCGAGCCGCACTCGACATAGGAGTGGTAAGGGTTAATGTTTATTAATAAAATTCGAGTAACGAAGTTGCGTCTGTTAACGTAGAAGCGAGACAAAATTATGGAACTCTCGAAGTCTCGTTGCGATACGACCCAGCAGTTCAGTGCCTCCAATGCAAAGTGGAACGAGCACGAGGTTTACGGTCAATGGACATTCATGGCCTCGCCGATCCATTTTGCAAGCTCAACCTATTACCGGTAGACACAGTTGCGACTACGAAACGGCTTCGAACAAAAACGGTGCACAAAACGCGGGACCCGGAGTTCAACGAGACTCTAAACTTCTACGGGACAACAGAAATCGATGTACGAAAAGTAAATGATAATCGTGTCGACTATCACGGCAATCGGAAACACGAAAAATTAATGAAACTGTTAATATTTTGATAACAGATATGGAATGGCAAGGCACTGCACATCCTGATCCTTCAGGACGATCCGGCAGGCCAAGACTTTCTAGGAGAAGCGAAATTTCCTCTGCACGAGTTACAACCACGTCACACGAAACACTATAATGTTCCACTGCAAGATCATTATCCAGTATGTATTACACGATTAGAGTTTCGATGTTATTAGTGCTTTATTAGTGCCGAATATTAGATAATCATGATTTCAAACGATCTAAAATATTGTATTCTCTTATTTTAACTGTACAGGTCTTTTCTCGTTTAGAGTCCTTCAAATTAGATATTACGATGCGCTGCCTTAGTAAGTAATAAAAAAAAAAGATAAGTACGTCGAAAATATTCGGTACACCTCCTTCGTAAAAGTTCCAAAGCGGTCTCGACGTTTCGAACTCTGAACGAGGAAAGACTGCAGTATTGTTCATTATTTAAAAAAATATTCTAATTTAAACGAACACTTTAAACCTTCTACTAGATTAGAATAGTCCTATCCACACGCAATTAAATTCTTATTCTGTTAATTGAAAGTTGTTTTATTTACCTAACGTTTTAGCATCGCTTAAGAAGTTTGTAGATTTTCACAACTGTTGACCTTGATAAACAAACATATTTCTCGCGTGTTTAATTTTTTCGCGACGGTCGACTTTACTTACGTTATTGCAGACACTAAGATATAAGAGCTCGACGTTGGCATAGGTGGACAACGAAGAAGCAGCTTGGGGCGAGTTTTCCAGTGGACGAGGACAGATTCAAGTGAGTCTAAGTTACTGTACAAGGCGGCGAGCATTGATGGTTACAGTTCACCGAGCTACAAATCTTCTTCCTATGGACAGTAATGGATTTTCTGATCCATTTGTCAAGCTGTGCCTTATAGAAAACGCGACGAACAATCATCGACAACGTATTTTCGATTACTCGATCGCACGAATCACCGCTAAGAAGCTAGTATCGAAGAAAATCACTGGTCGCAACTCGCAAAGTACAACAATCAAATGGAAAACCTTGAATCCAGAATGGAACGAAGAGTTCGCGTTCGCTACTCGATTAACAGACCTTATGAAATTCACGTTATGTCTTACAGTATGGGACAAGGATTTTGGCAAGAGCAACGACTACCTTGGTAATGCATTAATTCTTTCTTTTTAACCAGCTAGCCGTGTTGATCCCTTTTTAAAGTGTACGCTTCTAAATGTGTCGCAAAAATGAAGCGATGACGAGTATACTCGTTAGAACACAAAATATTGCCGTTTCTCCACGACGAATATACTCGTCAATCACAGCTAACTGGTCAATCAAATGATTATATCGTTGTATATCATGAAAATAGAATTGCGATACAGATGAGGTATTTTCTCGCCAAGTGCTCGCAAATTTAAAGTTCCCGACTTTCGTTAAAAGCAAGTCGAACACGCTTCGCTGGATCCAAACGAGATAACTTTTCAATCGGAGGAATAAACGCTGAGCATTCATCTGCAGAAAGGCTCGAGCACTTGGCGAAAAAAAAATTATACTGTGTGTGATCAAATTATTATGATCACTTCAAAATTATCGCTCGCTAAATTCAAAGAAGAATGGAAATGAAAATGCACTTGAAATGAACCTTCTTTTAATCGAAAAAATATCGCTATGTTTTTAATACTAGATAGTAACGGTGTTTGTTTAAATGTGTTTTGTCTAGGTGGACTAGAGCTAAGTTGTAATAGCAAGGGGGCACGATTACGACATTGGATAGACGCGATCAAATTTCCAGATCACCACCATCGAGCCTGGCATAACATAATCGATACTATTTTGCCTACGGAATGAGAATTTATATTTCTACTTTTGTTAATTATCGTTTGAAACGTTTTAATAAGGTCTGTATAATCGATACGCATAATAATTCGCAAAATATAATTTATTTACACGTGATCTCTGCCTGTTGCTCAAAATGTACTATTCCAAGGAAAAAGAAAAAAAAAACAAAAAAAAGAACACGTTAACACAAAAATAAAGATATTATATTACGTATGGGAAAACATTATTATTTGACTGCGGATTTTTATGCATTAAGGGGTGAAACAAATTTGTAGCGCGCTGCCATTTCATCGATCATGTGTCCAAAGATAAATAACGAATTTGTATAAAAATCCGCAGCCTAATTATAATCTTAAGTTGGCTCACATTAACTTCAGAAAGGAATCGTCGTGTAATCAACAAAAATTAAAGTAAAAAGATTTATTTCTTTACCATAGTGATGTTCGGAAAATCCGATGTATACTTTTTACATATGTAAATCTTTGTATTTTCTGCGCATTGTTGAGCATTTTAACCGAGTTCATCGTTATCGCTTCCGCTTGAATCCTCTTCGGCTTCTTCCAACCATTTGATGAACGGTTTTATCGCGGCTCTCACTTTACTCTTCTCGAACTCGTCTCTGGTTTCGTCGTTCGATTCGTACCACTCCAAAATTTTCTCTTCCGACAGCACGTCTTTATCGTAAAGCAGATGTAACAAGTGTTGCAAGAATGGTAGCAACTCTTGCGTTGTACTCGCCACTTCTTCTATCGCGCGTAAACAATCGTCCTGCGCGTCTTCCGTTTTAACGTAATTCAAGATAATCGGATAGAAGTAAGTTACCATGATCTTTAGATTCCTTTGGTAGCTTTGATTCGTTACGGTTTCTTTATTCTCCGAAAGATAATGGAAAGGCAAGCTGAGTATGGCTTTAATAACGTTATACGTTACTTCGCTCATGGTAACGTTGTACGCGTATCTCGACGAGTTTATCTCCAAAATTAGATTCTCGCAGTTGAGTTTGTCTTGGAAACCTCTTAGCAAGCTATCGATAACTTCGGACAAGAACATATTTGTATCGTCGGGAATCGGTGAATGGCATGCGGAACTTCCATCGCTGCTCGTTACGTCCGTAGAGTAATTATCGGATTCCATTGCATCGTAATCTTTGAAGAATCGAAATTCGCTATCCGTATCGATTTCGGACATCTTTCTTACCGAAACTTTTCTATCTTTCGATTCCAGGATGGAATCAACGTGTTCCGTTCGAGTATCGACAGTCGTATCAGGACATAATATACATCCGTTTATTTGTACGTTCTTCTTAACAAGACAATTCGGAAACACCACGCTATTCGTAATGGTACAATTGTCTTCTATCTTACTGTTCGATAAAATAAACGAGTTCTTAATTGTTACGTTCGAGCCTACCGAACAATGATAGCCGACAACGGATCCCGTAACGAAAGTATCGTTTCCAAGTGCACTATTTTGGCACAGTATGCTATCTTTCTCTAATACGCAACCCCTAGCGAGAGTCGCGCTTCGATGTTTATATGTACATCTTGGCATATAAATAAAATTTTTCAAGAATGGAATCGCGTTCGGGGTAAGCGGGAAACTGTATCTGTTCAAGATATCTCTGTTGAGAGTGCGATACGCGTCCCACGATACAATTGGCAACGAGTAATCTTCCGGACTTAATTGTTGCCAATATATTCGGGAGTTTAAAATTTCTTCGTTCATTAGTACTCCACGGACAAAATCTTCCATTGTCTGTTAATAATACGTAACGATTATAGATCGTATCAAGCAGGGGTCGGCAAACTACGACACATTTAAAATTTCAATGCGGCCCGCCAAAGATTTTTAAATAATAGTATAGAAATTTTCAATTTCACTTATTCGAAGAAATTCGTTTAAAGACGATTCACTTATTTGGATATGAGAAATATAGTTATGGGAATTTAAATATAGACTGATTCAAATACTTTACGTGTGCAAAAAAAAAGGATCACGCATAAAATTCACTTGCAATCCGAAAGGAAACCAATAAAGTATTAAATATGCATAAAATTTTTAAAATAATAATTTTTGGGATCCTTATTGAGTTTTTAGTAAATTAAATTGGCTCGCAAATATTTTTTTATTTTACCTTTGGCCCGCGATTAAAATAGTTTGCCGACTCCTGGTATAGAGTAACATCGGTGTAATTTATTCAATAATTAGACCGCGGATCTTTATGCAAATTCATATTTTTACGAACATGTTTAACGAAATGAAACCTAAACAATAATCGGTCACTAAATACCAAAATTAAGGGATCGCTAATTTTGGACCGAAAAATTCTCGATCTTTGAACTGCTGTAACTTTGTGAAAAAGAAACGTACAAAAATGTACCTCTGCTCATTTTAAAGGGCAAAGCCTCTACTTTTTCGACGTTGAATTCGTCTTTTTCGAAAACGCTTTTATACTCGGATGCGAGGCGAAAAAACGAAGGTGGCGTTTTCCTCCATAATTTTCCAAATTCAAACGACTCCACGGAGTTTAATAAATTTTTTTTTCGCGATTCGTTTTAAAGTGAGTTTAAAGGGAGAAGTCTTCCCTTTGCAACGAGCCCCTAAAAGTTGATGTACGATTTTTTGTTGTCGAGTTCGCGCAGTTTGAATGAAAAGTTTGCGCTCTTTTTTCGCAAAATTATTACAGTTCGAAGATCGACAATTTTTCGGCTCAATTTTGGTGCCTAGTTGTATTATAATTTCCATCTTATTTCGCATATCTTTCATTAATTTATACGTTACACTCGTTCCGTATTTTTTTACAAATTTAAATTTCCCACAATTGCATAAATATATGCAGTCTATTAATAATAAATAGACTGCAAATTTTTACGCAAATTTATTCCTTTGTAAACAAAAATAAATAAGTAAAAATTAAATAGATGGTAGTTTCGTTCTCCGAGTATTAAAATATCTTCTCCAATTTCTCTATTTCATGTATTTTTATACCCAGCTTATGTTCTGTATATTTTCACAAATTTAAATGTCCCAAAAATGCATAAAAATCTGCGGTCAAATTAATAGCGAATAAAAATGAAGGAACTTACTTGGAAGTCGAAATTGTCAGAAAACAATGGAAGTACAGAAGGGGAACATAAATAGACGTGAGTATCCAAAAAGCAAGTGTTAATCTCGATCTCGCTGTGATCCAAAAACCAATTCAATTCCAATTTCACTTTCTTCTCGTAATTTCTCAGCTTGCTGTAATGTAGAATCTTCTTGCTGTTCTTATCAGAAACTACCAAGCACGCCTCCTGTTTCAAAACAAACTCATTCATAGAGCCAAAGTTTCTCAGAACCATGGTCATAGCTGCACCTTTGTCTTTTTCATGTTTCGCGCAATGATTATTCAAAAGGCTCGTAAGATCGGCGTTAATGAACGCGTCTCCTCTTATAAGTATAAAATTACCGCGAATCGATCCTTTCGTGTCGATATCTCTGAGCGCATCGCCAAGCGAAGTGCAAGCGTCGGACACTATCAAAGAAATTGTTATTTTCGACCATTTCTTCTCTTTGACGTACGCTTTCATTAAATCTATGTGATTGCTACAATAGAGGAATAACTCTTGTACTCTGGATTTGATAAGAATTTCCACTAAATAATCTAAAAGTGGCACATTTATTACGGGCATTAATATTCTCGGGAATATATCTTGAACCGGTGTTAAATTCGTTGCAAAATCATCCGCAAGAACGACGGCTTGTACAATTTCATCCTTTCTCATTTTTCCGTCCATTTCGTTTGAATTGCTCGAACAATTCTTGCGACAATTAATACAAGATATTCATTATAGGTTATAATATATTAAAGGGTATTATTTTGCTAACGATTCAACGTAACGTGTATCAAACGCGCTCGATCATTATTTATCAAAATGATATCGTACGCTTCTATTGTATGCTTCTGTACAGTTCTAAAACTAGAAGCTTTTTCCGGTGCACTCGAAAATGAAATAACATATGGGTATCTCCCATCCTCCTGCCTGCATCGGCGCAACACTTGTATTTCAAACTTATAGACACGGAGAAACCACAGACGAGGTATAAAATAGACCTCTCGTCTTACGAGACTTCTTGTCGCGCGTTCTGACATACCGACATCTAAACAGATTCAGACGTTTGAAGGAAACGAAGAAAATTTGAACACATATGTTACATACTTGTGTGCATTCGTATTTATTTGTAAATATGCATTGTTGTTACTTGTCACATAGTCTCTAAGTATTTAAATGTAATGTAGCAATATGAGTGATTCTCGAACGCTTCGCAACTTAAATAAATAATAATAATAATAACATCAGATGTTTCGCAAGAATATTACTTGAAAGGGAATGTAAATACTTCTAAAGTATTTTAATATACAAAATGTAAAAGCAAACACGAACACTGTAGGTTTTATCATCGACAAAACATATATAGGATAGACAATTCTTATATATAGAATTATTTGAGGGCTACTTGGCTCCAGTATTGATTTCATAGCAATACGTTTAGCTAATGAATTTCACAAGCATTATCTCTGTCTTTTGTCACAGAGAACTGCGCTTCTTTCATTATATCGCCACGATGTCCCAATCTGTGACGTCACGATTACCCCCACCTTTTAATCACCTGACAGCAATTGCATCCATCAGTGTTGCGCTAGCACTCGAAGGGTGTGGATGTTTCGCGTTTTGTTGATTCATAAAAAAAAAAAAAGTAATACATTTTTTGCTTATCAGTTTGCAAATTCATTCGTGCCCCGTGCATAGCGGTCGAGTTGATTACTAGTTATTATCGTTCTATACAAAGAACGAAATAATTTCACGCGTGCCTAAGCATGAATTATTTCCATACCGTATAATCTTAGTACTGAAATGAATTACCGAATAATGCTTGTCCATAAATATTTTGCGCGTTTGGATTAAAAACATAGCGCGAAACATCTTCCCCCTTCGAATGCTAGCGGAATATTGATAAAATCATTGACTAAGGACAGGATAGACCACTTATCTAATGCTTTTCTTCGTCACCCGGATTTGGGGCTCATGAGTCAATGTCAAAAGGAATCGCGACGTCATACTTTAAAACATCCTGCATTGCCTATAATTATAGTTCGAATCGCATACGTACTTCTGATTTCGAAAAACAATGATATTCTTGTATTTATGCATAACAATAAACGGCTATTCGAAAATAAGAGGCTATTTGAAGTTACGAATCCTGTTACTTTCTACGAATTTAAATAAACCGCTATAAAAAACTATCGATAGTTTATTCGAAACTATCGATGACGGCGACTATCGATCGTGAGAGTATCGATCCTCCCACGTAACATGAATTTGCATCGAGTGATTTATCTTATCATGTATTTGTAATTCATAGACGTGCATCGTGTAAATAAACTTTTAAATATTTTTGATGAGCGTTCGAAAAAATGGGGAAAAGAAAGTAAATATTATGTTTGATATTTACGCGTATCTTTACACTTTCGAGCAACTTTAAATGGCATTTGTACTAAACACATGCGTAGACAAAAATTACCGTGCAATGCAATTGTTTCTATATAAGCTTCGCTACTTATAATTGCAAGTAAGTTTTGATCATTCTTTTTTATAATACGTTTTTATAATACGACGCTTTTATTATTTATAATTCTATAGTTGTTAATATTATCGGGTTCGCATGAAAATGTATTTCTGCTCGAATAACACGATAATAGAGAAGTTGATTAATTACTTATTGAAAGTTACGAATTCTCGTAGATAATGGCCAAATCGGATGATCTTACGGATCGCGTTAAAGTTGCCGAAGAGAATATCCTCGTACGTATGCGTTTATGTATGATAAAAATCATAGATGTTAACGTGTTCCTTTTTCTTCTTTATCCTTAAGAAAACCGATTTTACCTCATCGCATTTACGATATACTTCTCGAAGCTTCGCTTTACGTTTTGTGTTTAACACACTTATTTATTTTTCATTTATATTGGTAACTACTATTACATGCAGTGTGGTGATGGCATGAATGAATGCCTTGAGCCTAGATTCGAGTGTCCTATTTGTTTAACTTGGCTACGCGATCCAGTTTTAACATCTTGTGGTCATAAGTTCTGTTCGCAATGTATATACACTTGGCTTCAGTAAGTTATATTTCATCACTTTGTTAACATAACAGATATGTACATATACATATAAAAAATATATATATATTATTTAGACAATTTATATTTATATAAGCTTTATTATACATAGATTTATATTTAATCTGGATCCACGTTTTATAGAAAAGAAGGAGCTTGCTGTCCAGTCGATAGCAAACCCTTAAAGTCTGAAAACGATTTATTCAGAGACTTGTACACGAGCAGAGAAATATCTCAACAACGTACTCTTTGCATTTATCAACAATTTGGCTGTGAAATTAAACTATCCCCAGTGGATATGGAAGCCCATATAGGTCAATGTGTTTATAAAAGAAATTTGTCAAACTCTCGAAGCGTGTATTGTCTGTTTAAAAATGTTGGTTGCATCGAAAATTTTGAATCGGAAGGAGATTTACACACGCATTTAGAAAGAAACACAAATTTTCATTTAACTGTTAGTCCTATTTCTACTCGAAATTAGCATATTAAGACTGCAGGAGAAAAACTTGATGAGTCCATTCTTTTCCTGAGATCACATTGAATTCATAAGGTTTTTTTATTGTAATTTAGGTAAAAGTCTCTGAAAATAATCTGAAGAAATTCTGTTTTTTTTTTTTTTTTTTTTTTTTTTAATTATACGACGCGTAAAACGAAGCATATGGTTTTGGATTAAAAACACTGGGGTCAATTTAATGGGTTGTAAAGGTTTAAATGAAATACATCAATTATCCCAAGAGAAAGGGGAAAATTCTTGATAACTTCCAAGATATAAGCATTTTTATAATACACGTGCAATGAAATAAATTGAAAAAATCCGTGTGAAACAGGCGAATAATATGATAACTCCATAAGGAATTTTAATGTTTAATAATTTTACTAAATGCGCGATAAAGAAAATAATAAATACGTAACATTAAAATTTATTTCTATTATTGTCATTGTTATTAATATTCATTTCACTGATAATACTTCATTTATTTTATGATTAAGTCATTTCAACTCTTTATTCTTATGATGTTAATTTTATTTACATGATTTTTCCTATCCTTGTTTGATAGAGAAGATAAACTGTTTTATTTTCACCGTATTGTTTTGTATAAGTTATTCGAATAAAAGATTATTAGAGTAGCAATTGCGTTAAGTTGTCGTGTAAAATTTTAAATAATACGAGAAAAACCCTTTTATAAACCGGAAACCAAATACTAAGATTAACAAGTATGGGACTGATTTAGAACGTTTTAAAGTTTCAAATTGCTCCCACCTAAACTTACGAAAATGTGACTTATCAAGTTCCTCCCCTCTAGTCTTCGTATTTAATCGTAACGCGAATACATTATATTTCATCTACTTTTAGTTGATTTTAAAGGCATTACCACAATTATCCGTCTCGCAAAACAATGCGAACGCGGTAGCCGCGGAATCTAAATTGTGGGATCCACCACCGAAAGGTTCGATTTCTTTAGAAAAAGACGAACTATCGTTAGAATGGCAGCAACTTCTAAAGTAAACTTTATTACTTATTTCTTTATTAAGCAAAACTAAAGCTAATAAAATGTTCATAAAATACAGTAGACGTTTTTATTATAATCGAGTTGTATATTCCTTTTTGTAGGAATCTATACGAAAGGATAGTGGTGCTGGAGCAACAAAACAGAGAACTATCTATCACTGTTTCTAATCAAAAGACACAACTAACAACTTTGCAAACTTCCCTGCGTTTCAATCAGGAGGAAATGTTTTTGCGTAGTTGCAACGGAGTTTACATTTGGAGATTAAATTCGTTTCACGAGAAGCTCGAAAGCATGATGAACGATCCGCTAAAAATGTTTTACAGTCCCGGCTTTTACACGAGTCCCAATGGCTATAAAATTTGCGCCAGAATCAACGTGTCGTCCAAAGATCCCGAATTTTTATCGCTACTTTTGCACATAATGAAATCGGAAAACGACGATGGCTTAGATTGGCCGTTCAATGGAACGATGCACTTTATTTTGGTGCATCCGCACGACTGGGAGAAAGATATACGGGAAATAACGTCGTCGAGGCCGGATCTCGAAGCGTTTAGAAAGCCTATATGCGAATTGAATAAGCGCAGCTTCGGTTACACCGAATTCGTGCGAATGCGAGATTTGCCTGATTTCTTGCAAAACGATTGTTTGATTTTCAGGATAGAAGTTCGCGTTTACGATAAGTTTAAAACGCCATTATAATTCAAGAACATTAATCCTTAGCGTTTCGTCTCGAAAGAAAATTGTTAATTCCTCACATTTGGTTTAAACGCGAGGTAGGGAGGTCAATATTTTCACCGATATCCAAATAAAATAAACGAGATTGTACAGTTCGTACACACAAGTAATATATTTTACAAGGACTTGGAAACTGTACAAGAGAGTGTACGACGGTTCGGAGAGTGTAGTTAGATTTTTTGGAGCTTGTCCGTTCTACTCGAAGGTTGATGTTCTAACGGCAAAGAAACCCACTTCATTTCGCCTGAACGCGGGGTCAAAAAGCAAACTTAAATAATTACGTTCGCAAAATTCTGTTTATCCTGATAACTATACATACTTGTTTTATGTAATATTATAAGCTAGTATAGATCGAGAAAACTTAGAATACTCAGATTTCGAAGTGGATATATTTTTCTATCGATTCTATTGACACAGATTGGTTGTTGGTATTTTCCTGCAGCATAGCTGCTAATATATTCTAGCATATTTTATAAGAATATGTTACTAAGAATTTAAATTCTACGCGAGTTGAATTTATTTACTTTAGCCAAGAGGATTAGTTGCTTTTATATAAAGTACAATTTTTCCATCCATTTTACGTGCAACTTGAACAGTATGCATAATACGTAAGGGAACGCAATCCGTCCGATAATGTGATACAAAACTTGTTAATTTTACATTAATATATGATTGTAAATATTTTTCAAACGAATAAAACTTTTATGTCACGAATACGCGTGTTATTTATGAAATATTCTTCACGATCTATTAACATATATATATCGATGTTGTATGTGAAATGAACGCGTGTTGTATGTCCACGTTTGGTCACGTTCGAATTGCGATATGCACTAAATAAATAGTAACAACTCGATATATACATATTTAGAATATATTTTGCACGATATGTTAAAATAAAATAATCGTATGTCCTTGGATGCATAATGTTTTTATAAATCACAATTAAACTACTGAGCATGTTCTTTTCGCGACAACAAAAAATGTACATACAAAATAGGTGCACTAATGAGGCCATCAGTATCACAGTTATATATTGCGTACGTATTTTGATTGTTACAGTAGCTTGGTTTATGTGAAAGTGGGACAATATTACCGTTCTCCGGTACGGATTAATTCTAACAGAAGTTTCCAAGTATAAACAGTTGTTACGTGTTCGACAGCAAACGATATAAAATGCAGACAAATATTATACGTGTTCTGTTCATTTTTTGTTCGCTGTCTACCGCTACTATTGGATTATTACTTAATTATTTGGAACCCTATCTACCTATTTCGATAACTCGTAGTTATCGTTACGGTAAATTTTCTACCAATGCCCATCAACCAATGGTTGCAAGAGCAGAAGTACCTAAAGTGTAAGAATTAATTAGACTGCCGATATTTATGCAGATTCGTATCCCTTTAATTAAAACTAAAAAAGAATGAACTTTAACCAGTTGACTACTTTCAAAGTGTGCATCTAAATGTCTCGCGAATATATTTTAGTTTTCACTGAAATTACAATTCAAATAGCCAGTGGTAATTACTTTTTACGCACGACGAGTATACTCGTCGTAACGCGAAATATTGGCATTTCTCACGTGACGAGTATACTCGTCAATCACAGCTAACTGGTTAAATAGAGATCTGTTTGATCCTCGAACTGTTCTACGTTGCACTTTACTTTAAATATTTTTTATATCTTTACGGATCATATGAAATGCATTTTAAAATACTTAGGATGTAAAACAAAATTCCACTCGTGCTCAATTTCCCTAGTTCCGTTGATAAAATAGTAGATTTGCATAAAAATCCGCAGTCTACTGATAATTATAAATCATGTTAATTAACGATATTAAAAGACTATCTAACGTTTTAGATGGTTTAAACATTTTTACCGTTTCGCTGCACCAGCTTCAACTTACGTATCATACGTAGTTATCCATAAATATTTATGGAATGACAATGTACCAAAAATTATTACATGGATGTTAAATATATGTATGGGATCATCGAGACAACCATTAGGTAAACGTTCGAAAGTTATGGAAAACTTTACTCTGAACGTTTTCGATCTTTGAACAATTGTATTTTTTAGTGTCAGCAGAAAGTACCTTTGTTGCTATTCTACTTATAACTTTACAAAGCTGGAAACGATTGTACGAAACGCATTGCGTAAGTATCTTCAGCAACAAGAAGATGAACATATCTCATTATATGATTGGATTTTATCATTACTTTGGAACCTTGCTATCTATCATAGGCGAATCAGAAGGATTCGTTGAAGGTAATCGTTACTCCGCGGATTTTTATGCATTTATAAGAAATTTAAGTTTATTTCATTTTCGTTAATTGCCAAAATATACGTAAAATATTCAAAGTGGCGTAAAAATTATTATATTTTAAGAGTGATGCAGCCCCCATTCGTATTGCATTTCTTTAGTTTTTGTAACAAAGATATGAATTTGTATAAAGATCCGTGTACTCAAATATTTAATTGAAGCAATGTTTTTAAGCAATTAAAGTCGATTCTTTCTGAACCCGCAACATTTTTGTGTATAGGTTCAAAAGGAAATTTTTCTTGGCAAAGGATAACGAGTTTCCAATTAATATGTGCGATTATAGTTATGTTATCGTCGTACGTACAACTTCGATCAAATTTTATTCTTAGCAGTTTACGAAAAAATGACAATGGGAAAATGAAATCCGCGGTATACAAGATACCGCATGGCGGTCTGTTTGAGTATGTATCGGGTGCATTGCAAATTACAGAGATAATTATTTATGTAATGCTTAGCGTAATCTTATGGCAAAGTTCGACGTATCATTACGTTACCCTGTGGGTCCTAAGCAATCAGGTAACAATATCTTATTAAATTCATGCAATATAAGTTACATAATCGATAAATCACTTATATTATTTTTTATTTTAGATATCCACCGCTGCAATGACTCACGATTGGTATAAACAAACGTTTCCGAATTATCCAAAATCTCGAAAAGTTCTAATTCCTTATATCTTTTAACTATTACAAATTTTTTTAATATAGCACAATGTTATTTATGATAATCTTAAGTATATTTATGCAACGTCGAGTAATTAATTATAATTTATTATAATTCTAATTGCGGAAATCACTTTTGTAACAGTAACTTAAGCGGAAGTAAAAGACGTTTGTACCGTTTTTATAATACACGCAGATTTTACGTAACATTATACAAAAAGAAAAAAAAAAAAATATATGTGCTAAAGAAGTACGACTTTAAATAATAATTTATTTTACATTACGTACAAATAAATGTAAATTGCAATTGAAGTACAACACTTTTAACAGTAATTAGAGTTAAGGTATTATAATTAAAATTTCGTTTCATAAGTAGCCTAGATTTGTATCCTTGTAGGCAAGTAGAAAGTTTTCTTTGCAATATATACAAATAATGACTTCCTATATTAATTGTTCTTATTTGAACAGTAAGCTGAAACAGATCGATTAATCCTCCCTGGGATACGAAATAATACTAATTCTTAGCAAACTATCGGAAATAGAGTATACTAATATATTTTCTGAAAATTCTTACGCGTATCGTAAATACAGTGAAGCCTCCATATCCGCAATTTTCAAAGTGTTCCGAATTGCACAAACTTCAAAGAACAAGATAGATAAAATACGATCCTTTTATGAAACAAGGCATTAAATTTAGTTTTTTTATTTAACAATGTAACGGTTAGATAAAATCTTTAAATAAACCACCATTGTTACAGTAATTTTATTAAATGCTATAAAAATTTGATTCGAATAGATTTCTAATAGAAACATTTTTTTACATCGATTTATTCGAAAAACATTACCCTAGATTTTCGACTTATTTATTTACGTAAATTCAATTGCTTTCAGCCTGTACCAAAACACCCTGTACTTAGAGTTTGCTATTAGTCGCGATTTTGTGAATCCGCGGAAAAATTTAGAATCAAATCTTCGCGGATGCAAAAGGTAAATTGTATAAGTATTTTTGTAAATATATTAATATACTCCAACATGAAAATAATACCGTACAAATAAAGAGAAAGTAGAAATTAAGTAAAAAATTCACATACCTATACGGATAGCCTTGCGCTTTATTCCTAAATATTGATAACAGCAAGCTGAAGAAGATGGCAACCAAACCGGCGCCTATCGCGGCGAAAATTCGCCGCTTTTTCACGTCACCTTTACGCGATGCAGCTTCGGTCATTAGAATCATACCTAACACGACTGCTCCGTCTAATTACGTTTTGTTAAGGAAAGTATTAAGATATACTCATTGATCGTGTTTATATCGTACGCGTTAACGAGAAGGATACTCAAAACCATGACAATGTATGTTTCCAAAATAAATTGGCCCTGAGAGGAGGCGTGTATATAAGCTACATTTCCGCTAGCCGATCTATGTATAAATGGTGGACCTCTGATATGATTCCACATTTGTCCAGATATCATTGTAAGCGTAAAGAACTAAAAGAAAATTAGTAGTTTTAAAATAAGATATTGTTTAGCCCATTTGCATCACGAAGCGAAACACTTCGCGACTAACATATATTAATATATATTATATTAATTTATATATATTATATTCGTATTAATAAATATTAGCGATATGGCCTGCGTCATCAAATGCGGAATAATCCGCTGGCAGCGACTGCAAAAGAACTTTTAAACGTTTTGCTATTAATTGTTGCTACTAAGAATTTCGTATCTATTTAATCGTACTTTTAGACCGCGGATTTTATGCATTTATAGGGAATTTAAATATATACAAACATACAGAATGCAAATTATATGAAAAAATACAGAAAATATTGAAAGTATATTATAGTATTTAGAGGGTGAAGCAATCCCCTATATAAATCTTGTTCCTTTAATTTTATTTCTAAAGATCTGAATTTGCATAAAAATACGCAGTCTACCCATTATTGTTCTTATAAAAGAGAAGTCGCATAATTCGAGTTGTGATGCAAATCGGTTAAACCAAATTTGAGTATACTTATTATAAAGATTATTACCAATGCACCAAGTCCCCAAATCGTTTTGTTATAAATGAAATCCAAATTGTTACGCCTCAAGTATAAGAATCCTCCAATAAGTATCAGTAACATTATTATTGCCACTGTACCAGAATAGTTTGGTGGTCTAAATACTCTGATCTATAATGCGTTTAAAGCAATGTTATTGCTGTTCTGATTTAGTAATTACTAGACATCTATTTGTTTATATCGCATATAGGTACCTGAATGTCTGTACGTTCAGATATCCACTTTGCAATTGCCTCTGCACCGAACCCTACTCTTTGGATATCCATGGTATCCGCGGGTTTTGGTTTGCCTTTCGGTGGGAAATGCATGTATACCGGAGCGGTATTTAATCGCATCTACACATATAAACATATTTGATTTGGTTTATATCGAATAAGTGCAAAAGTTTTGATGGATTTTCGATAGATCGCACGAAGAATGCGTCTCTGTTATTAACGGTGGCCGGGTACCCGAAATTTTTTTCGGAAAAAATCCGGATGTCCGAATATTGGTTGGACTTACACAAATGCATCTTTATGTAAAGATATGACTGTGTAAATCCTATTTAACAGTAATGAATTAGTCTATATTGGTCATACGAGGTACATTAATTTCATAATTAGTTACCCTATGTTATCTATGTTGTATTATAATTAGCTGTAGGCTTATTATTTTATATCTCTCTGTGAAGTGTAATAATGCAATAGTTTTAAACTAAAACCATAGTTTCGGGTATTTTGCTTCTTTCTTTATTATTATCCAAACTATGCTAACATTTGAATATCTGGATTATTCGGATAATTAAAAAATCTGAATCATACACCTAGCCCTAATAGTAATAGGTTCAGCAGATAAATTATTTTTAATGGAATAATGCAATTGATTCATTTATAATAGGATCCATCAAAACTTTTGCACTCACCTACTACTTACTGTAATAATGTATTTAAATGTATAATGTTTTATATACCATTTGAAATACGTCAGATCCTTCATCAAAATCTACAGATGCAAAGAACAATTTCTTTGAGTGGGATTGCAAGTATCTGAATGAATTTGCTACTATCACAAATTCATCCTTTGCGTGCCTGATGAAACAGAAATATATGATAAATATGACTTGCATCCAACATAGTCGAATTAAAGGGTAAATTAAAATTATACCTGCATATCTGGCATTGCCTTTGAGGTGCCATAGCAGTAAACATTACAACTACGGAATAATTTCTTGGTGTAGTTTTGATGTATTCTTTAAACTTTGCACCATTGAATTTAATTACCGGTCTCGTCAATGCGAGCTCTGTTAACTGTTGCACCCGATCCGATAACGACGATCCCTGAGTCTAGAATATATTATTTTTACTTACATTAAACATCGTGAAGGTTGATCATTTTCATTTGCAGGTTAATTAACAATTCTAGCTTTCTTGTACAACAAAATTGTACACATTGCGTAGAAAATTATTCGCACGCACTAATTATGACATTTATCGAGACTATCTCATTAATGATTTATCAAGTGACAGAAATAAAACGAATCGAAAAATTTATTTGACATTTCGGCATGTATGACAGTTGCAGGTAAATTCGATGAATTCTTACATTTTTTATTCTGTATTGGCAACAGACATAATTTAAAGTTAAAACAAGCCCTAAGATTATAATACATTTCTTATAATCCATTCTGAAGACTATTTTAAAGTAATATGTTACAAGTGCTCTTCTACCGCGAACACGTTACAATTGTACAATTATGGCAGAAGATCATTGGTCTATTCGATACAACGTGGCATTTGACGTGAGAATATTTTGATTTGAATATTTTTTAAAGATTACAATACAGCGACCAAATACTTTAACGAAGTTTATTATTTATCTTGCTTAAACATTTCCAATGAAATTTATTTATTATTTCCATATTAATTTCTAACATTCAATATCGCATGTTTGCTAACACTTGCAGGAGCGTACCAAATAATTTTTAGATTTCATTCAATCTTCTACCGTAATGCAAAATCGTAACTCGGAATTTTTTATTGTTTCGAATATACGGAATACTTTAAATGTTAAATTTATTCGTTATAATATTCTCCAAACTTCTCTTCAACCCTTTAACTGTGTTTGACGAGTATACTCGACATAAAGAAATGTTCACTCGGTACACATTTTCAAAACAAAATTCCACCGTTAAATTATTAAAATATAAACGTATACAGGATAAGTGAATTAAACCGTTATCCAAAGTAACTCTTTATTCGTTGTTTTAATAAACGAAAATATTTTATACGAATTATGATGTATTTGGTAGGACTCCTTGAATAAATATATATCGATTCTTTTACGTCTTAAATTCTTTAAGGTATCAAAGAGTCTCGTTTTACGGAGACGTCTTGTTTTATATAGCAGCTCTTATTGCCTTGCTCTGCATATTAATTTCAAATAAACGATAACTCCAGTTCTTGGTACGACACTGATGCCTTAGTAGAAACGTAGCTGTTACCAGATTGGTTGGTTGCGCAATACGTGCTCGTTGATTCGTCGTTGCATCGGTGTTGAATTCGTGTAACCGTCATTTCAAATCGGAAAAACCGGTGCGATACTCGGGCTCGACGAGATATTTGGATCGGACTAGGAAGTGCGGAACAATTTTACCCTCGCATACGAGGGTTACAGTTCGAGGGGGGAAGACGTGTAACGTACGTCGACTTGTGTTTCTTTTAAAATTAAGATCCGTTAAAAAAGTGCTAACTAGCAAAATTATTTAACGCATTGTTCGTCCCCTGTTGTGCATTATTCCGTTCGATAAACGTTAAGAAGACTTCAGGATGTCGTTCTCGAAAGCCAGGATTCAAAGATTTAACGAATGTGAAAGTAAGTGAAGAATATAATACGTATTTGTGATCCGCGCATCGCATACGCCTGTTATTTACGTACGTACGTTTCGTCTAAACAGTCGCGCTAATGATAGGTTAATATCTTCGTTGGTTTTTCGTTGAAATCAGCCTCGAATTATTCGGATATAACCTTACGCAGGCAATATTTGGCGGGAAGTTGACTAACGATTTTGTAGAAAATATACATACGGATACTAATGGAAAGCATTATTTATTCGTATTTAAAAATATATTATTAGACATGTGATCGTACTTTATTACAATTTATTATGTCGTATTCGTGGGAATTACACGAGAAGATTGACAAGATCAGTAATTTGTTTATCAAGAAATACGCCGCGTTACGAAATTGAAAAAAACTACAGTAAACTCCCGTATAACGCGTTGTACGAATTCGCGTTATGGGACATTGCGTTATACGAGAACTTTTATCTTTATGGTTAAAGTGACGGCTATCGTCATGTCAAATCTTTTTTCTTCTACGTTTCTCCGTTGACTAACGGGGAAACATCGTAACGTGCATGCCTGGTCATACCTACACCAAACTTACATAAGAAAATGTACACAAATTTACCAAACCGAACACGCGTGAAGTAGCAGAAAATAAAGGGGGGTCTACTCGCTATTAACATTCGGAAAAAGTGATACTCTTGATTAGTTATGTAGATTCCTTTAATTACCAAATACAACGTCTTATAATTTTGTCCTAGCGAAATTGTGTATTTGTTTAATTTGAATTGCATACATTTGTTGCAACGTTTCTGTTTAATTTACCAAGGTATTGTAGTTAACATAATTAATTGTTTTATTTCACACATGTGACGCTCTTTAACATAAATATAAAATTAAGCCCTATTACCAGAAATTTTCAAGATATCTTACAATTTTTCCGCGATATACAATGTTTACATTATTAGAGATTACGTACGTCGAAAACAAATACGTATCGCGATAGTTACAATTCCCATCGTTTTAGAAACGCTGTTGTCTTATTCTAGTCTACACTCGTAATGTCGCATGTGACACTAAAATGGTAAGGTTGATTTTACATGGGAATGGATAGTCTATCCTATGCTTTGTCGGGGATATTACTAATGTGTGTAAGCAGAACTTTCTTATTCCATATAAGTTCTACAAAAGGAATAATTGAACAAATCGGAAGAAATCGGCGTAGCAACGAAAATAACAATGCTGAGCTTAACTGAAGCAAATTTAATTTTTTAATGCAGAGAATTTACGCATTTACAGCACGTTACACGAGGAATCGCGTTGCATGGAATCAATCGCAATGTCTTTCGCGCGTTCGAAGAATTCGCGTTATACGAGAGTCTACTGTAAATGCATTTATTATTCATGTTATTTGCGTTACATGTAATAATTAATTTATCTTTACAATATTCTTAATATTGATACATAATAGTATATCGTAATCCTGTTTTACTTCCTAATCAAGCTTATTAAACAGTATTGATAATATCGCGATATTGTCTTGTTGTGTCACAAAAAATAGTAAAGGTGCATGTAAAAAAACGATATTTCTAAAACTAAGGCCGAGCGGCGATTATTGTTCAGAATCTGGTCCTCTATAACGTACCTAAAAATCATCGGGATCAATCCACGCATTCTGCAGTTTTTATACATTTTCCGTATCTTGTCAAGAACCTAACAAAAGCACATAACTTTTTCAAGTTCCTCCGATCGATCTATGTTTCTTTTTAATTATAAAGCGTAGCCGTTTTTAAAAAGAAAACCCGAGGGAAATAAACAAATTTAGGGAAAAGTTAATACAGGCAATTTTTATCAAAAAAAAGGAATGTAACGTTACGAGGTAAGGAAGAAATGTTCAAGGACATTTAATTTTTAAATGTTGCGTGCGAGAATAGAAAGATGGAGAGGGAGAGAGGTCGGGTCACGAGGTATAAAGCACGGCATGATATAGGGTCAATTTCGTTACGGAACTGTAAAAGATGGAGCAGTGGGGACGTTGCAGGGTACACCTGGTAATTCTATGACCCCATAGAACCGTGTCTTTTCTTGCACTGAAAAACAGCTGTCCCCCATTCGCGGTTGCTTCTCGTGCAAACCAACACCCGCCAAAACGGGAATCGTTTTTGTCACCTCTACACGTATCATTGCCCCTATTCGCTTTTTCGATACGCGTAATCCGAAAAATGTCCGCATATTTTTCAATTAACAATACGAATTTAATTTTTAATCCTTCGCACTGTAAAACTTGTTTAATCCTCATTTGCACCATAGACGTATCGACGAATATTTTTACTTGCAATTTTAATTTGAATTTACTAAATAAAATGCCGACCTAGCGTTAATGACCGAATAACGATTAAAGAGTTAAACATTTTTTAGTATTGCACTAAACATTTCGAGCTTTTTTACTTGCTGCTCGCAAGACACTTTCAGATTGTTTTACATTTAACCATAAACGAATATTCGATATATAGGGAAATAAATAGAAATGATTAAGAAGCAAAGAGATTACTCAATGTTTAAATGAGAAAGCAATTTATGGGCCCCATCCTATATTACACTGCCGCTCAAAAGTGTTAGGACAGCGATTATTCATATTTACCCCAAATCAGGTCATTGAAGGATAGGAAGAAAATTCGTTTCTGATCTTACAAATATTTTTACTAAATGGTAAATGTATTCAACATTCGTAATCTACGCTCAATTGAATCTTATTAAAAACAATGATTCTATGAAGTCCTAAGACCTTTGAACGGCAGTATGCGTAGCGATGTAATTTATACGATATAAGATTTATCGGGTTTGTACCTTAAAAAAGGAAAATATTTACAGATGACGTACCTCCACCAGGGTCGTATGATCCAAAATTTGATAGCAAAGTGAAAGGTCTGGTTATAGAGAAATCTGAGAGATTTCACGACAACAAAAGCGTAGGCAGTGCCGAGTGCAATCTATCAGTGTGCAGTAAAAGCACGGGCAATGCTAATGCGGTTACGTTTCGAACGGTGAGAAATAGAAATTGGCAAATAGATAAGAAATCAGCATAGCATGCAAATAAGCTATTGAATAAGCATTTTGACTAAGCTATTCGAATATTAACCCTTCAGAGACGGCGCGGCTTCCTTTTTTTCTCACGCGAACAGAAAAGATTTTTGTCGTTCAACAAATTTCACTATTTATAAGAGATGGATACTAACTACGCGTCCCATAATCGCTAATAACTACTTCGATCTATTTTAAATATATATTAATCGTTTTCATACTAATCGTAAAAAGAAATTAAGGTCCGTACGTAGTTCGGATGCCATCCCTGAAGGGTTAATATATTCGGTTGTAAATTAGATCTTATTAGATCTCCTAGTATCATCTATTTGCAAATTCAAAGATAAGTATAATTAATTTTGCGAGTAGTCGAAAAAATCGAGTAAAGCGAGACATTATTAGTATCTACAATTCAAATACAGTTAGTTGTTGCTCGACCAACGCGGATTTGTTTTTACGCGGCTTTTAAATTTATGCTACGACCCAATGCATAAGTAAACTGTAGATCTTCGTGCAAATTTATATTTTTGTAAATACATATTAAAATACAAAGAGACGGAACATAAATACAGATTTGTTTTATCTTCCAAATGTTATAAGATTCACTTTACTTTGAATACCTTTTGAACATTTGAATTCTCTATGCATAATTGCGTACAGATCCGTAGTTTATGCGTAAGTTGTTTTTAGACGATAATTTTAACGACGATGAATTTTTAGCCGCAACTCCCGTTAAAAAAGAATCGGGAGCAAACTCCGAAACAGGGCTCGAAAACAAAGCCGCGCGCGCTCGCGTTTCCTACCAGTCAAAAGTTCAAGTACGATTTCGAGCATCAACTCGCGGATCTTCAAGTAGAATGTTCGAACAAAGACAGAACTATACAGGAGCAGGAGAAGCACATAGAGGACATGAAGGAGGAAGTACGAAACTTGGAAATGCAGCACGAGGAGTTATGCAAAAAGCAAACGGAAGTCGAGGAGCAACACCGAAAAGATATCGAAACAATGGCGAAATTGCAGCAAGAAGTACTGAACGGCCATGACGAAAAATATCAAGTCGAAGTGGAACATCTTCGTTCTCAGCTGTTGGAAGTTTCCGAGGAAAAAGAGCGCGAAATCGAGGCAAGGAAAATTATGGAAGGGGATTTGAGGAATCGCGTGACTGAGTTCTCGAAAAGAGTAACCGCGTTAGAAATTGAATTGGTAACTAAGAAGCAAGCGAACGCGGAAAAGATTGTATCTCTTGAAACGCGAATCGAAGAATTGGTAAGGAAATTAGACGAAGTAACCGTAAGTCACGAGCACGAGGTAAACTTGCTGGAGCAGGAAAGATCTAAACTCGATTCGTATGTTAACGACTTGACCGAGGAACGCGATAAGTTGGAGCTGAAGTTAGAGAAACGGCAAAACGTAATTCTCGAGCTCCAAGCACAATTATCCGCTCTTCAGTGTGAATTAGACGAATTAAAGGCGGAATACGAGAAACTCGTTGAAGATACTTCGAAACAAATGGATGAACTTCGATGCAAACACCGTGAACAAATCGATAAATTAAAGATGGATTTCGAAAAGGAGAAAACGATTCTTCGGGATGAAAATGAACGCGAGGCATCCCGTAGGATAGAAAGCGAAGCCAAAGCGAAAGACACGAACGAAGAAAACAATTTTCTTAAAGAAGAACTAGAGGACGTTCAGAGACTTTACAAGGATGTAAATATTAAAAAAAGCATTAACCGTATTTAAGTAATAAACGAAAACGTTCGTATAACTTTGTATTTGTATAACGCAGGTGAATAATCGTTTACGCGAGGCGCATCAAGAGTTAGAAAATTCGGATAAAAAGCATAATCTCGTTTTAAAGAAGCACACGGATGACTTGGCTGATATGGTGAAGCTTCACGACGAAGAAACGTTCATGTTAAAACAGCAATTGGAGGACGCGAGACTGGAATATTTGAAAGAAATAGAAAACGTACATAAATTGAGGAACATTCATATTTTATTACTTGTTTTCGTGCTTATATTTTTGTAAGATAATACTTATACATTTTGCTATATAGCTGACAATGGCGAGAGATAAAGATGTAGCAGAACTGGAAGAAGCTACTGCTATTAAGATCGAAGAAGAAACGAAACGAATCAAGCAGCGCGCTGACAAGATGGTAGAGAACGCGGAGGCGGTTACCAGAGAAACATTGGCAGCTTGTCGCACCGAATGCGAGGAAAGAGTAAAAAGAGTGATCGCTGAGAGCGACGCGAAAGTAAGGGGATCACACGTGGGTAAAATGAAAACATCACTGACTAAGTGCTTTTCCGTAATGTTTCAATAAAAATTCCTTCTGATATATCAAACAAAATCACACGATACGTTTCACCATTGACCAAATACAGGATATACCATTCATTTATAAGAAACATCGTAAACTTCAAACTGAAATTCGAATTGTGTAAAAAAGCAGAAGTTTTTTACGCCCCTTGAATTGAATCGAATTATATTCAATCCGACTATCAATCTTGCAAAAGTTCACTCTCTATTCATGTATTAAATATAATTATACGTCTGTTCATATCATAAAAGTAAATAAAATTCGGGTTAAAGAAGATTAAATGATAGAAGTTCAATACATATGAAGATATACTTCTGTATACATTATTATAAATCTGGCTATTGTAGATCGCGTATATTGGAAACAATTAATTCGCGCAGTATTTATTTATAATTCTCATCGTTTTAAAAACCACTGCTGTTGTTTTATTCTAGTTTAAGCTAGTAATGTCGCATATGACACTAAAATGGTGAGGATGATTCTATATAAAAATGGATAGTCTATCCTATGCTTCGTCGATGGTTTCACCCTTTCGCTGCAGCGGATTTTATCATAATATTGAATTGCAATGCGTTTAATTCAATATTCATCTTTCGATCTTTTTCATATCGTGTCAGGAGCGAAAGATTGCAAATGCTTCAAGGCACAAATAAAGCGTTGAATAATTGCATTTAATTGACGGAAAGTGTCAACAGCACACGCGACACGCAAATCGTTTAAGGAATTTTTATTGCAGACACTGTATCTCTTTCCTGGAATCTTCTTCATTTCTCTATCTTCCAGTTTCTGTGATGTTTGCTGAATAATTTGTGCTCCTGCGTGAGAGAGCACTCGCGTATAATTTTGTAACGTGAACTCGTTCGTGTAGGTAAACGCTATGATCAGAGATGCAAAGATAGCTGTAGAGGAAGAGATGCGGCTCACGGCGGAAAGATACAAAGCGTGCTTAGCGCGGGTGGAAATAGAACGCGCGGCATTGGACGCTAAAATGGCGCAAAAGGATGCTGAAATTACCAGACTCGCTATAACTCTGGAAGAGTTAAGGTCCTCTGCAGAAACACAGGTATATATATATATATATATACACTCCCATTGGTGTTTACGTTGACGCATCTATGCCTTCGGACTTCGCAACATGATTTCCTTCCAATAAAGTTTCATTTTGCTGTGTTTTTTATTACTTTATTATACTTTGGTATCTTTTATATTATTTGTGAGCGTTGCTTCGCGATGAAAGCCTCGTGCTAAGATAAGTAATAGTGAAATTAGAGGGTTGCCGTGAAATTTTGAACAGACGGAAAAGTAAGTTGACGCAAAACAATTTCTATCTTACAGGTAGAGATCTGTAATTGTTATCGCATTTTTGTATCGTTTTAGTTTACTTGGTAGTTTATAATATATTTTCATCTATAATTTTGACATGTTTTCAAGAACCAATTGTACATGGGTTTTCTAGCTAATATTAATTCTTAGCGTTTGTCCCTTCAATATATTTTTCTGTTATATGTTCACTGTACAAAAACGGCTAATGTACGTTTTCAAATAAATAAATAATAATATTTGCGTAGATCGCATGTAGGGCGATTACAAACATACAAAAGAAAGGCGAATGAAAAATCTCTGCATCAAGTTGCCATAAAATAATTTTTAATATCTAAAGAAAAGGATCCTATCTCGAAAAGTCCGCAAGGACTTAACATATATATTGTTATTACAAAAGTGCATTGTATTTGCTTTTACTATGAATTTATCCTATTAACTTGTTAAAGATACAAACGTCAACTTAAATACCGATGCGACTGTATTGCGGCTTGAACGAAAGCAAAACTAACAATGGTCTCTAACATATAGTCAGTCATAGAAGTATCCGGCCGTCTGAACACGCTTAAGAAATTTCACCGGTTTATTGTTCATTTATATAGTAATGTATATTTTAAAGTAGTGGCACATATGTTTGCTACAATAGCATTTTCATAGATGTTAATGCATTCAAGGACAGTAGCGTAATCCTACGTGATTTTAAATTATTTAGCCTAATACCGGAAACGTAGTCCTACGTCTTTTCACATTTTTAGCTAAATACCGGAAACATAGTTCTATGTCATTTCAAAATCTGTAGCTGAGTATCAACAACGTAATCATTTCATACATCTGTTCATATTCACAACGATTTACGTACATTTTACAGTGATTAGAACTTTATCACTCGATGTTGTATATCTTTTTAAATTACTATCGGCATTACTGCTATCCCGTAAGGCTTATATATTACACCAAATAGCAACCAACAAATATAATTTCCATTTGCCGAATAAACAGCTTGTTAAATTCTGTTATCATTTGGCCGAATACTTTTGTGACCATCTACAACTAAATTTTATTTCATGTCACTAACTGTACTAATTGCATGTAACAATTAATCGAACGAATCTAGGAAAGTTTCGGTCAAAGTTTGCAAATGGAATTAGATCGTGCAGAAACTGAATTAGCAGAGAAAAAAGAGGAACTAAGGGCTTTAAAAGATCAAATTCGAGCAGAAGCTGCAGAAATGGTGGCTAGAAAGAAGAGGTACTTCATCATTTTTTACGGGAATAATTATATATGTATATGTATTAAAAAAATATGTACATATATATACACACACACACATATGTATATATATACACATACATAGATATACATATATATGTATATGTATACACACCCACACATTTTCAATTGTTAAAACGTTGTTTAGATTTGAAGTTATAATGGCTGAAAATCAAGCATCTGTTGCTGCTTTGAGCAAAAGATTATCCCAAAGCAATGCTGAAGTGGAAAGATTGCAGCATGAATTAAAACGCGGCGAAGATTGCATCAACGAGCACCGCGATTTATTGGGAATCATGCGTAACAATTCGCAGATGGTACACGAACAGGTGCACGCTTTGATGCAACAATTAGATGCTAAAAAAGGATTGGTTAATCAACTTGAAGCTGAGAGTTCAAGCGTAGTGGAGACGTTAAAGCCTATACTCGAAGCTAAAATTGATGATTTGATGGAAATAACATCTAGAGAAGTTGCAAAATTACGAGAGGATTGTGATACAAAAACCGCTCAAAATGTTGAGGTGCCTTTTCTTTTTTGTTCTTAGTTTAAAAATCGTTAAGCATTCTTCCCCTCTCCCCCCTTTTTGTCTTTTATGTATAAAAGAAAATGAAATGAATTTGAAACTACAGATGAAAAATCATCTTCACGAAATGGCTAATCATCTCTCTGAAGCGCAAAGTATGTTGCTTAAATTGGAAGAGAGGAATGACGCTCAAGAGCTCGAAATTTCTCAAATCGAATTGCTTAACAATAAACTCAATGAACAACTGAAATTACGGGAAACAGCGATAGACGACGTTAATAAATTGTTAGAGAATCAATCTAAAGAACACGAAGCTACCTTAAAAGAAGTATGCCCGAAATTTGTCCTCTTAATGATCTTCTTTCTTTCTCTCTTTTTTTTTTTCATGTAACAAAATATGAAAATAATTATTCTCACACGTCTCTAGGCGAAGTCTAAAATACAAGAACTTTCCGAGAAAATTAAGTGTCTCGAAGAGAGGGATAATCATGCAGAGGTAATTTTGATAATTTAGATTTTTTTTGGAATCACTTCCAAACTTTTGAGGATTTCGAGGCCGAAAAAGTGAAATATAATAAAAGATTATTTCTCCTATGCAGGAGAGTAATGAATTATTCGAAGAAGAACGAAAGAAGTGGAGTACTTTCGAGACGGAGATAAGGAAAGAACTCGAAGAAGAAAAGGCTCGTCGAGAAGCAGCTGAAGAGTATGTTTGTTTTTGTTTTTTTTAACACAACGTATGGCCCTTTAGAAATCTGTATGCATGTGTAACAAATTGAATTTACTTTGATTTATTTAGGGAGGCGAAGAAGCTTTCCGAATATAACGAGCGTCTCGTGAAAGATCATCAAGAGATCAGTGAAAAATACGCTGAAGTTGTTGGCCATCATAATCACAGACAAAGAATCAAGCATGTATCCCAGCTGAAAGATAAAATCAACCAACTTGAACAGGTGTGTCTAATTGATTGTTTTGGGCTCGTGATAATTTTATATTGGATGTGGATTTTTTTTAATACCGTCACGTGGTACTAGCAGTATTTGCAATATTTAATATTTATTCCAGAAACTATTTTACGAAAATGTTACTTAACCCTTTCGATACTAAGGGTGACGATAGTCACCCATAGAAATTTCGCATTAGTTACGAAACCTGTTTAAGCATAATAGTATAGTTCAATTAACCCTTTCGATACTACGAACGTATATATATACGTATTAAAGAATTAGGCTGGCATTTGTTAAAAGTATACGTATATCTTTTCTATAACGCAATGTAATTTCTATAATCATTCGTACGTCAATATTACGGTACCACACGTAGTTATGTAGAGTATCCAAATATGTATACCTATATCATTTTTATATTAATAAACATTATCAGTATCTACGCTTTTAGTTTTTAGTTCCAATGTGCCGGTAACGAAAGGGTTAAAGTTTTCTTAATATCTGTTGCATGTTACTTTGTGCTTTAATTTTATTATCTTCTGTTACATTGTTGCTATTCACGGATCGTTGTAGTTTAAAATATTTCGTTTGGTTTGGTTTGGTTTCTTCTAGATCGCATGTATAGAAACAATAATATGTTACATGTTACAGAAAGCAATAAATGTATATGTAAATATAATATGTTTTTTATTACATAAAGAAGAGTTATTTGATTCTCTTTTAGTCCCTATTTGTCCAATTTGGCCGACTTTTGTATCCTTTATTCGTCGAGTGTTACGCGCACGCGATAATGTCGACTGATTGTAAAAATGATATAAAACGTGTGAATACGCGTATGTGTTTTAGGACTTGCATGGAAAAATGAGGACGATAGAACATCAACAGAGAATGCTAGAAAAATTCAGGGCGGAGGAAAGACGCGCGCATAGCAAAGGAAAGGAGAACATGTTAGGAGTTTCGAAGAGTACTCTCGCGACGCCTGTTTCCTCGCCGCATAAACCATTAACGCCCCTGAGGAATCGGAACGATTAATCCTACTTAGCATAGACCTATCGTTTGTTTATAGTTTATCATGAATACAAATGGTAATAATTATTGCATTAATAATTGTAATACATCTACTCATGCAGTAATTTATATAAATATGTGCCTTAGTAATAATGAGATTTATATACTACGTTCCATGACGAGTCAACTTTTGAACCGATACGTAGTGAACTTTTTTTTTACTGCGGTACATATTTATAATTCTAACGTATTAAACGCCTAGGAAATTTAA
Source organism: Eucera pruinosa (assembly GCA_028830335.1). Lineage (NCBI taxonomy): Eukaryota > Metazoa > Arthropoda > Insecta > Hymenoptera > Apidae > Eucera > Eucera pruinosa. The sequence continues at coordinate 3,155,413 of JAMYCR010000001.1, read as the reverse complement.
TGTCGGATTTTACACATTCCTCGTAATTGCATTTTACGTAAAATCAAATGTTCGGTTTGCTAGGATCTGTTGAAAATCTGTAATAGTTATAATAATAATGCTAATGTTTAGTTGTAAAGTTTATATCTTTAAGCAATATTGACTGCCTAAACGTATATATCCAATTTATAAGATCGATGTTAAAAGAAAGAATTTTATTTTAAATGACGAATTAATTTGTTTTCCTCCAATATTTCAATATATTTAATTTTATAAGAAAAGAGAAAGAAATAGATGTTCATGGAACAAATCTTTGTGATTCACGTATATTATTTAAGCCTTTAAGAAACTTATCAAACGTAGCGTGTAAACCAAAAATATTTCTTGCACTCTATTTCGATGTAACGCTTAATTTCTATACTGTATTTCTATTAATACAAATATTATAAAGTAGAATACACAGAAATGATTTATATTTCGATTTTATTTTTCATTTATTATGTACCGAAGTATAATGTGCTGATGCAACTTTTGTTTCTTCGCGTTACATACGAACAATTTATTCGGAAAGTTTCCCAACAGTAGAACGATGCGTTTCAATTCTACGTCCAATTAATTTCATTCTGTTTCCATTCAATAGCGAAGATTTATAGTAAAAATGTTTAAATAAGATCGATTGATTTCTGATCCGTGTCACATTTCAGTCACGATTATTGAATTACTTTACAGAGTAAATCAATTTTTCCACGTTTCGTTTTTACATCTTTGTAGATTTTACTCCAAGATCCATAATTAAGATCTGTAATTTCTTCTACTTGAACTAAGTATTTCTCGGTTTTTCTTAATATATTCCTGTTACAAAAGAACCGTTAGAGCGTATACAATTTCAAAATTCTTACAACTAACGACCAATTGCAATGATGCTTACTTGTAAGTGTCCGTAGCAGTATTCGATTCGTTTTCTAAATACATAAAACATATATCAACCAGCTCGTTTAATTGGTTATGAAATGATGTACTGGAGAATTCGTATCTTTCTTCGCTCGCCGAAAGTGTACTTTCAATCCATTTTATACTATCTAGCCATCGTCCTAAAAGTTTCACCGATCGTTAACATTATCATCTTAACCGTTTGCACTCTAAAACTATATTAATAACATAATTAACCGCTAACTTGAACACATTTTTCTGGCTCTTATGATAATCTCAAGTGTTATTCCGCATTTCGGAAAGGGATAGTTATCTTTATTTAATTTGCTTTGTTTTGAAAAAAGGGAAAAGAAAATTAATATCAAATTGTCGGAAATAAGTAAAAAACCTTAAATCGTGGCTTTTGAGAAAATTTACTTTAATTTATACGAGTGCAAAGGGTTAATATTTAAATATTAGGATAAATTCTTCGAGTGTTCATTCATTGATGCATCTATATTTTATATGTATTTATTAGAGGTGTACGGAATCGAGTTCAATTTTCGAAATCTCGCACACCTTTAGAATGTATACGTTTATAGACGAACCCATTGTTTTATATATTTCTCCTATAAAAATTAACGTTGTTGTAATATCTTCGTTATGTTTATACAATATCGCTTTTTGAATACGTAGACATTTCTTTAGTTTATCTAACGCTTCTTCCATTTTTCTCGAAATAATCGAGGCTTCAGCCGCTCGAATCAATTCGTTAGCTCGTATTATTTCTTTTGGAATGTGCGCTTCGCACTTATCATTGCAATCTAAACAACGCATAGAGTTTTTGATATTACACAACGCACCGTTGCACTTCGTACATTTCATACCATTAAATCTTTCCTGCAATTATAATTCCATCTATTATACGTACAAACTTTAATAATTATACATTATTAATAATTATATATACTTTAATATTAATAATATAATTATCGTTAATAATTATATATATTGTACTTTAATATTAATAGTATATATAATAGTATATAATATAATAATTACACATACTTTAATAATACATATTTTTAAGGAATTAAACTATTCGGAAATGGACTAAAAATAGCTCTGAAAATCATGTTAGATTTCGACAGTTAAAAATCGTTATTTTAAGGAGATTGTGTTAATGATAAATAAAGTTATTTTTATATTTACCATGAAATATTGTAATCTTGGTGCGGTACAGGGTTTGCACTTACAGGTGAAGCAATAACGACTTTTTAACATTTCTCGTCTCTCCTCGGTTGTCATATACCTATAATGCGGACCTAATCATAATTTTTGTTCATATTAACACGAAATCTTCCCTGACAGATATCGACGGTTCATTTTATCGTATATCGATAGCATACCGTAGCAATTGAAAATTTCTTCACCTTCGGCAATATCTCTGGAAGCTCTGACGAGTAAATATTGATCCACGAAACTAAAATTTCGTAACATGCATAATTATGCTAATAATTCGGGTGTATAGAAATATATAAATCTGAATTACAGGTAGGTCTCGATCTCGCACTAATCGAGACTTACCTGTACGTTATAAAACTATTGGAATTACATGTTGATTGTGTTGTGATCGCAGGAATGGTTCATCATACTCGCGGATGGATAAATTCCTGTGGCTATGATATCTTCATTGTCCATGGAAGAGGAATTTTGATTTAGTAACGTGTCCGTTTTTGTGATCGCATATCCGTTAGCGCCAAGTTGGAGAATATATCGTAAAAGTAAAGAACTCACATAGACTTGTTTGTCGTTGTCTGTTACGACATTGAAATTCGAATTGAACGAAGTGTCAAGAAATTTGTTCATTAAACAATCTTCAAGATTGATCGTTTCGAAATAGTTCGTGTATTCCGATAAATATATAGTAAGCATAATGGCTGTCTGCAAAAGACGACGATTACAGAAATTAAACGAAATCTATTACTCGTAAGTTTCAATAAGTATAGAGTATTTAAGTACGGAGAGTTAAGAAGCTAATCGGAGTAAGACATTTCACAGTCGCGTCCTAGTTTACGCCTTGTTTGTTATTTTAAAAAATAATTTTACAATAATAAATAATGTTTATCCGATTGCGACGATGGTGAGAAAAATGTTAGCGTACAACTTTTGCGCATATTTGTTAACGTATGCTTAGAATATAAATATTAATTGTAAGTCGAATGAAATGAACATTGAAAAGTGACTTTGAATTTTAATTAGCGGAAGTAAACAAATGAAAGCACAAGTAAAGATCGCCTCTTTCTCTAAATATAGTAACGTGTAGTTTAATTGCGATATGTTCCGCATATTTTCAATTTCCCACAAATGCGTAAAAATCCGCAGTCCATTTATAATAAAAAATAATTGAGTTTTGCTATTATTAGATTTTTTTCTATATCTAATTTGTATAAAAAGTAAAAACTTTATTCATCTCGATTTTAATGTTAATGGGCTTACACTGATTGGCTTCCGAACCTTTCGTTTAATACTTCCGTTATACGTTACGTACCATTCCATACATCGCTAAATTGCTCATGGATATCTTATCGAAATTGGTAACTAAATTTTGTATTTCGTTAAACTTAATCGCGTCCACTGTAGTGGAACAATTTAATAGTACTTTCAGAGCTAAATATCCTATACCAATTTCTTTCCAAAGTTGCATTCGATTCCCTGGGCATTCCCAGCAATGATACGAAGACCATGCTTCGGTTAAGCACGTTTCATTGCAATAGGAAGTATTTAAGCACGTTGTACACCTGAAATACATATATATAGTGTAGTACAAATCTTGCCGTTCCAACAAGGGATGATCCCCGTCGTTTGTAAATTATCTGAACCACCGCTTGAAATTCAACGCGAAGAATATAAAAACTATAAATAAAATACCGATCTTTTCTTTACAACTTTTTTCAAGTGCAAACTTCTTTTCCATCTTGTACAGTTTTCGGACTGTAGTAATAAACTCAAAGATACCGAGAACCCACGTATAACACGGTAGATACGTTCCTTGTTATACGAAATCGTGTTATTTAGGGGGCTAAATATTACTAACTAATCGTGAGAACAAGAAGCAAAAATCAATTCCAAAGACTAACAAAGAGATTGAGGATTTTTCGGCAAATTCATATCTTCAGAAGCCTTAGCCTTTTTGCTCATCTAACTTTCTCATAAACGCATCAAAATCCACGGCCTACTAATAAAACTACTATTTTATTCCTCAATTATTTAATCGCGTTAGAGAGAATTTTCGTCGCAACAATGCCGTGTGTTACAGTGGGGATTCCCATAATTTTGCAATCGTATTAGAGAGAAAATGTGTTGCAGAAGTACCGTGTTATACGAGGTTTGATTGTAGTCGAACTTTTGAAGGATAATTCCCACTACTTAAAGTGAATTTCCGTAATAAAAAAAATTGCGTAATATGTACATCTACATACGCCTTACACATGTATATCCCCAGAGTTTCAGAATTTTCCGAATTACCGGATTGGGGATCATCCCTTGTAAGCGAAAACGAATTCAACGCCAAAATAAGTATGCAACTTACGGAACAAGAATGTCTGTTGTCGAACGGTTGCAATGTAGGCAACGATCGTTTAGCGGATCGTGATTTAATAATGCGAAACTTACAGGCTTCTCCATAAAAAGGATATCGCCTTTTTTAATTAATCTGTTCGCTATTACATGCCTTCCTATTTCTTCGTTATATTTCCTATCTACAGTTACAGACGCACCAGTAAAATTAGTATTTTCTTCGAATACGATTCGAGATTTTACTTTCGATAAATTATCGGTGACTTGTAAATCGTCTTGTACGGATGGCTCGGTAAACGTCAATTCATTTATTTTACTTTTTATGTTATCTGGAAATCGGTGAATTATAATTTCGTTACAAAACGAAATTATCGGGTTGCAATGACATTTTATATTCGTCTCGATTTCCTAGCGTCGTTTTTTAAATCTCAAGAGAGGCATTCTTTAGCAACTAGAGAGAGATCGAAGAAGATAATCGATCAAAATGATATACGGATAATCGATTGAACTTATTTCTGAATTTACGAGTGAATGATTTTAGAAACTGTAGGGAAACGAGACGAACATGTCTGTGACTGTAAAGCAAAACGCTGTGAGTCGCATATTCGATCGCGTGAAATTTATGCATTAATTGAGCTCTAGAATAATAGGATAGTATATGCGTTTGTTGGATAAAAATGCACGAAAATAAATTTCTTATGCTGAAAAAATAAACGCGCGCTGATCGAAATCCGATATTTAACACGCGTATCGAGAGCTATAATTGTACTTTTGCCTTACAACCACGGATACATTACAAATTGCAACCCAATAAAAATTTACTCGACATTTTACTAATACCTTTCGTGGACGATGTAATGTAATCAGCATTATCAACTAGTTCTAATATTTTCGAAATCGTTTCTTTCGCTAAGTGCTCTTTGCCTAACTTCGAGTAACATTGCGCTGCACGTAAATATAATTTATAACGTAACTGTTCAGGGTAATTAAACTTAACTGCTAATTCAATATCTTTTATACAATCCTTCTCGTTGTCGAATGGTATCCATATGAAATGCATGCAAAAAGGATGGCTTGTCTTATATCGTATTACTTATTTAAAAAATGAGATTGTGCAATATTACTTATTATTACTTAACACATTATCTACCAGCTAGGAATTAGGATACATGAAAATATTGTAATATTAATATATTCATATATCAATGTATCTATCAATGCATCAATGTACCAATATATTAATATATCAATAGATTAATATCTCAATATAGTATATCAATATGTATCAATATCTCAATATATCAATATAGTTAATAAAATTGATCTATACTTTATAGATAAATAATATAGTATAGTATTTAACTTCTAACTTATATTTCTGAGCCTAATTTATGGGCTTTCTCTAGCCTAGGTTTACCCTAACATTATCAAGCTTTTACTTACATCGTATCTATTTAAATAAAATAAGGAGGCAGATCTATTTGCGATTGCGATCGGTAGTTCTAAACTGTTTTCAGGAGCATGTAATGCACATTTTGTGTACAATTCTATACTCTTAGCATAATTCTTCGCTCGAAATTCTTTGTTTCCCGATGCCTTGAAAGTTTGTGCTTTGGCAACAGATTTGGATTCTCTTTTATCATAATGATATTTCAGCCATACATCCACATGCTTTCTAAATATTCGATGATACAATAAGTTGAATGATAAAATGCAACAATATACGGAATAAAACAGGTGTATATGATACAAAGGAAAAGAATGGATTTAAAGTGGTATAAAAGTTTTGAATACAATTTTACTGGTTTAAAAAGAGATAAACAATTTTTGCAATCGATATTATAGAGATTAAATAACGCTAGTAAAATTTTAATTACTCTTTATAACGATGGTCTTACCTTATACTTTTTATATTCCATAAATGAGACATAAGTTCATCCTCCCGATTTACTTTCTTTTTTAAAGTATCATTCGATTTTAAATTAGGTACAAGAATTTCTACTACACACTTCCAATCCATTTTAGTCTGAAATATTTAAATATCAAGCAGACTATTTAATCAAGATTTTAAGTTATGTTACGGTTTGTAAATATTTCAAACATGTATCTATTTATTTAACTCGTATAACATTTTTGTTGTCTACGTCACGCAAAATGCCACGTTACATTAATAATTACGAGTTACGTGAGAAAAATACATTTAACACTGTACGAAACTGTATTTTTTGCAATATTAATTTTCCACAGCACGTAACAAGATCATGTACATATGAAAATCAATATCAGGGCCCCCAAACTCTATTCTTGTGAACTTGAAGCCGATTTTAATTCTCCCCCCGTCTACTTGGAGCGCTAGTGGCGCTCCTCCCATGCATACATTGTATCACTGATACTGCACACAAGGTAACAACTCGTGACGTCACGTTCCAACCATTCACCCGTCAACTCGCCAATTCTTGTTGAATTTGGTTTGGAGAAGCGTACATTGGAATTTAATTGAATTTAATCTTGGCGTGTTATCTTGGCGTTTTCTTGCGAAAAGGTGCAACAACAAGAGGAAGAGACGAGAATGAAGTAAGTAATACTCATTATTTTAATAAAAAGACCAAAAATTAAAAAGAATTGTACATGTTCATGTTTTATTTGTTGCAAGATGAAAAACCATTGCAGAGTGCAGGTATGACTTTACAGACTGCTGACTATTATTATTCAGTAGTATATTGAATCATTTAAAAGACATTTTTACCAATGATTCTTTACAATTACAGAAGGTGCTGTCCAAAGGAGAGATTACTATGCTGCAGTCCGGAAAGGCCATAAAGGTACTCAAGAAACTTTGAGGAAATTGAAGTTAATATTGTTTGATGGTGTCAGGTGTAAGCAATGTTCAGCAAGAGATAGTTTCTGGTACTGTACATCTTCAGACCCATGATAAAGCTAGCTGGAATGCTGGCAAAACATTCAGAATTATCTCCTGTTGGGTACGGTTTATACTCCAAAGCTTAAAACAGTAATAACTATAATGGACCAGGCCATAAAATGATGTATTTTATTTATTTAAGTTTATTAACGATAAATATTATTATTTCATAAGCTTGGTGTATTTTATATATGTGTATAATATTTAATATATGTTACACAAATATTTATTTTCAATTGAAACTGTAAAATATTATTCCAATATATTTAATTAATTTGTTAATACTGTCTTTCTTTTTCCCACAACATATTTTTATTATAAAGTAATTTTTACTTGTAAGTATAAATACTATACAGCACATATATAGGACCATGTTCTTGCGTGCGTATCTCACCGACGTTATGTGTATGAATTAGTGGCGCCTCTAGCGCTCCAAGTAGACGGGGGGAGAACTATATTTGGTTCTGGGCGAAATACGGTAGAGTGGGGGCCCTGATTAATATATTGCTTGTAAACATCTCAAACACGTCACTATTTATTGAACACGTATAACATTTGTCTTGCCTACGTTACGCTAAATAGCACGTAACATTAAGTTACGAGTTACGTTAAAAAGTACTGTACGAAACTGTATTTTTTGCAGTACTAATTTCCATAGCACGTAACATAAATTATAGATATGAAAATCGACACATATATGTATGCAAAAGTTTCAAAAAAAGTATACGCAATAAATAATTTACATTAATTTAAAGTAAACGTGTAAATAATGAATTTAACGAAATACGTTTGCGTTGAATACACATATTTTTAATTAAAAAATGTGTATCTATATATATATACTGCGTCGCCATTTACAAATATAGGCATATGTAATTATTAGGTGGCGGACAAAAATCGTGCGTATAACTAAACTTAACTGTTATACTACTAAACCGATTTATACTTACTAAATTTAAGAGAATTAAAATTCCTTCCTTCCTAAAGAAATGAAAATGGTAAACGTTTGCAAAGTGCATATGTATAATTGAAGTACAATAAATCTTTATTTATATGTTAATGACAGAATATTCTGAGAAATGTACCGTTGCAAATTTGGCAAACACGCCATTTTGACTCCTTTGGTAGTTCTAGTTTTAATATTACAATTATTATTATATAATGAATCACTAATATTACGATTATAAGTATAGGTATATTAATAAGAAAAAAACTGAAATGTGATTTTTTATTATACTGAAACCTTAATACGTACGAAGAGCAACTTACAATAAATATATATATATATATATTTTATAAGAAATTGTTACGCGATGCTGTTCGACGCAACAAGGTTTCATACATGCTCACAACAGATGCTTATAAATAAATAATTAACGAAAATAATTAACCGATGTGATTTACGAATACGAATACAATAATACATTCGAATATATTTTTAATAGAAAAGTCGAACTTTTTCGAAAAAGGATCATTCAAGACAAATTATAATGATATTCGTCACACATATAATATTATATATAATTAATTATTATAATATTTAATAACAGTTTATTACTAATTACTATAACGTTACACATGTATGTAATAAATTAATAACAAAATAACGCGAGAATAGATTAATGAAAATTTCCATATTTAAATTACCTTCAATTTTGTACAATACTTTTACGTATACAAAATTATTAATTACGCTTATATTCTTTTAACTTTAATTATTTTAGCTTTCATACATTCGTGCTAATATATATGATATATATTATAGTAATATAATAATATAATATATAATATATATTATAATAATATAATAATATAATATATAATATATATTATAATAATATAATAATATAATGTATATTATATATATTGTATATATTATATATAATATATATTATATATATTATATATTATATATATTGTATATATATTATATATATTATATATTATATATATTGTATATATATTCTATATTATATATATTGTATATATATTATATATTATATATATTGTATATATATTATGTATATTGTATATATTATATATATTATATATTATATATATTGTATATATACTATGTATATTGTATATATTATATATATTATATATATTGTATATATTATATATATTATATATATTATATATATTGTATATATTGTATATATTGTATATATTGTATATATTATATAATTGTATATATTATATATAATATATATCATATGTTACAATAATATAATAATGTAATATATATTATATAAGTTAGCGAATTGTTTAAGTGAGAGCGTTCCCATTTTATTTAATACGAACAACTCGGAATGGTGTTGAAGTAAGAGTATGCTAATGACACATTTTCGTCTAACATAGTTTCTACACGTTCGATACCCATACGGAAATTATGACAAATAACGGTACAAAGACGTATAGTTCGGTTAAGGCCTCATTGCGGATCAGTTTTAGGACGAAACCATATTGAATGCAAAATCGTCGTCCGGATGAATTACGCTCATTGGTATTCGTGACCGATTCGAGTCACCATTTATCATAAGTGCATTGACACAAGGAAAAATAATCAAATGCACAACATTTTAAATCGTCGCCGCGTAAATATCAAGCGACGTTACAAATTCAAAGAAAGAGAGAATAAAGGCAAGCTGTACAATTTTTCAGGCGAAAGAGAATAAATAAACTTACGTATAAAAAGAAGAACGAGTTTTATAATATTGTCAATTATATCTTTCGCTGCAATAAATACTAGATCTACTTATTTAATCAGAATTCGTGTCATTGACTTAATTGTAATTTAAATAATAATAGATTACAAATGTTTGTACATTTAGAAGAAATTTAAACGAGCAGAAAGAAAATAATACGAAATATATACGAAAATGTACAAAATATTCAAAGTAAGGTACGCGTCATAATATTTCTCTATGTTATTCCACTTTTATTCTAACGGAATAAATCTCTATGTACATAGAATCAATTGCTTTTAGTTACATTTATAAGAATACGAATTTTTATTCGCATAAAAATCCGCAACCTAATAATAATAAAGTCAACCCTCCTATAATGTAATCAACTTGTTTCACGTTGTATCGAAGCAGAGTTGATTAAAATCTTAACTATTTCAGTGCTAACTAATTTTGAGAAATCCGTGCATTCCTGGATTTGTTTCATGGATAACTCGAACGCGTGATCTTTAACCCTTTGAGTGCTAACAAATTTTGGAAGATCGACGCGTTTCTGGATTTAACCCCTTGGCTTACAGTAACGAGTTACACTCGTGGTGTAACCTGTGCGCAAGTTACGATGAAGACACGCTGCATTTTTTCAGAAACTTTAATCGAATTAATTTCAACCTGTAAGGCTGTAAAATTGAGGACTGCTGAGTTCGAATTAATTGTGACATTATGGTGTTTCGCATTCGATTCGATGTTGCAGAAGAAAATAACCAACATTCTAGCAAATAATCTTCGAAAGATTCGTAAGCCAAGGGGTTAATTTACAAATTATAAAAATATTGAGTTTATCTCTGTTATCTTATCTTACGCGTCTGTTGTATTCAATTTAAATATTTTATCTAGTCTGTTGCTAGCTAATTATTTTCTTTTAAATACTAAAAGTTATGAAATTAAGTTTCTACTCTACTTGCTTTTAATCATTGAAAAAGAATTCGTTAAGTCCCGTTTTTAAAAGGCGATTTTAATAATCGAACGAAAATTCGATAAATAATACTTTGTACCCGTTTGCAAAAAGAGAAATTACAAGAGAATTATATATACCGTATTACAAAAGGGTTGACTGTAACTTAAAACGCTGAATTACATTACATTAGTATTTTAAAATACTAATTTGTAATTCGGACGAAGTAAAATTATAATTTAATATTTCGATATAGATACGTATTAATTAACGGTACACGTTTGAATTGCAATCTAACGTGCGACATCGTTAACACTAAGTTTACGGACGTTACGCGAATAATTTGACAAGGTTTCGAAAAAATACGTATACTACGCGTATAAATATTCGAACGTAGAAGTGTGAGGATGAAGAGAATCACGCGGAATACATATTCATACCATTGCATTAATCAAAGTTAACGTGAAGCACTGAGAAATAATAATTATGGTCTCCATAATTTTAAGTACGAAACCTGAAATGCGTCAACGTGACGAGTTCCGTAAGCACCTGGCGTTAAAATAGATCTGGTATGAGTTCGTCATCGCCGTAATCACCGTAATCGTCTGCTCCAGGTGGCACGAAAATCCCGCCGAGTACACCGGAAAGGTTTTCACCGAGACCCATAGCCGTTGCAACTCCAAATACGAGCCTCATCATGAGCAATCTCATAAAATTCACCACGTTTGTCTCTTTACTTTGCAGTGACAATTGCGTCGTTTTCCTCGCTCCGCTCTCGACACATTCGATCTGTCGAGCATTGTACAACTGTCAAATGTTGCTGGGAAATTTAACCCTTTCGCTACGGCAAAGGGTTAACCATTAAGTTAGGAAAGTTAACCATTTGCGGGCGATGAATAACAACGCTTAAGGGAATATTTTGATTTCGAATTCCAAGCCTTTAAATTTCCAAGCTTTTGAATTCCAGACCATTACATTCCCAAAACTTTGAAGCGTTTATTAACGTATATTAATTTAAATTTTCTGCTTTAAAATCGACGTGCGTCCGCAAAACCTAAAAAATGATTAGGCGGCTATATGTAGACATTCGTCCGCGAAGGGTTAAAACCGAAAAGCATTTCCGACGCAAAGATGAGAGGTGTAACTATTATTAATAGGATATTTTGATTATAGAATAGAGGTAACTATTATTCATTTAGGGACAGTTTTCGTTCAACCAGTTAACACTAACCGTACCAAACCCGGTCAAATGACCGGTTTTGAAATATTTGATTTAAGATTCTACGTTCATTATTATTTCTTTCGCTTCGTTTAACTTCGTGACAATTCATGTATTGTCCGGCTTATCAGTTTTCTATATTTTCGATTTCTTTTTGCTTCGTTTACTAGTGAGGATTTACTGAACAGATATATGTATGTACATAAATCGCCGGTACGGTTAGTGTTAAATGTTTAGTAACGTTAACTAAAATCCGATTCGTACTACTGATAATAAAAGTGCTAATGGGATTTGAAAAAAATGGTACAGATGTATTTCGGCAAATAGACAGGCCAACTTTTCCGCACGTATATATACGTCCTAACGTAGCGAAAGGGTTAAAGTTAGTTTCTTATTAGTATAAGACTAGTATGAGACCAAATATTTAAATACTTTGCATTGTTACGCTTCTAATCAGCATCTAAGAATGATAATAGACATTGTATTGCGCTGTGTACATTTAACATAAACGATTGCTCGATTTTTGGAAGCGTATACAATACAAAATACGTCCTTCGTAGCGAATGGGTTAATTATACGTTCTACCTAAGAACGGGGACTTAAAAGTATCCAACGCGCGTCGCATTCATGAATTAAGAGCCTCGATTAAAATATCGAATAATCGAACTTTCGCTGAATCGGTACTCACGCTGACACAGGTAACGATAACTATCGCCAAAGCGAGCGTAATTCTCATCTTGTACTTCCGTTGCGTTGATCACTTCCGGTGTATACGAGCCAACGTTTCTGCGGCTGCTCGATCGTTCTTTTTCTCGTTGCGTTGCGTTGTGTTGCGTTGCGTTGGTTCCGTTGCTCGTGGATTCGTGGTACGTATCGATGGGACCGTTTCAACTGACCACGCAGAGTGAGCAACGAGAACTGAAGCAACCGTGTTTCCGCGGGAGAAACTCGTTCGGTTCCTATTCTCTTTTAATCCTCCGCACGCTAATAGAGAGCCCAGGTCGTAGCATACAATCGAACGGGTGAACGATGGGGACAAAGTAAAATAAGCGGCAGCGGCGGCATGTGATCGTAGAACCGAAGTTATCCTACCGGTAACGGTACACGACGAAAAAAGGCATCCAGGCCATCTCTTCGGGTTACGCGATACGTGCCTCACAGCTATACGTATATAATGTACATATGTACAATGTACAGGCACGGTTGCTCTATTCGAATCGTGCGCGAAAAAAAAAACGGAATTCTTCTGTGAAAGTGTCAACGCGTTGTCGGACAAAGCGTCGACGATGTACGACCGTAAATCGGCGATGAGTCGAGTAGGGAAACGGGGAGAGGGGCAAGATGGAACTACTAAGAAAGAATTCCTTTAAAATACTCTACTTATTGACTTTGTATTTTTAACAAATATTACACGTAGCGTAAGCATTTAAATATGTTGAAATATATTAATCTATTAGTCTATTTATATATATATGTTAAAATATATATTTTTGCAACGTACGAAAAATTAATTTTCAACGTATTAACAGTTTCCTGTCTTGCCCCAATTAACGAGATTCTAAAGTTTTCGCTTACGTTGTGCTTACTGACGTTTCAAAAATGGCAGAAGATAAGATGCTAAGCGCTGGCAATCGATAAATGTATGAGAAACGTATAAAGACGTTGTACATCGAGCGGAACATGAGTTAGCATGGATAGCTTACATTTCGCCGTCATATTTCATCATTCGTCGCACTGAGATATTTCTCAGTCTCAATCTACTTATTAGTAACAATGTCATTTTGATGTCAGTGGCCATTTTGCCCCACGTTCGACTTATATTGTATAAAATTCCTAGAATAGTTGCGACCGAAAAGCCGACAATACAATCAGATATCAGGCAAGCCATAAAATTATTCACACTTTTTATTTTCATGCGATCGATAGCAGAAACTATCGTTTATTTTATGGTTCTCTGTCGTCATTCCGCCATTACCGACGACGCTTGGAATGGTAGCTCCATTACCATTCAATCGTTCATGATCGTTAAATTGTTCGTCAATCATCCATCATTGTAATGAGTCTCGCACGTCCACCATTTAGGTTTGTCGAACAAGAAACCAGGTTGATTGAATGTTAATAAATCGTTTCTCTAAAAATGTTCGATAAAAGGATTTGCACGTTGCGCGTATGCTGCCAGTGCTGGGGATATTTTCGACCCAAAATGTATCCTCATTTTTCGAAAATATTTCTCACTCTTGAGGGAGACGTATGTACAAAGGTTGTTATTAACATTTCTAAATTTCAGCTGCGATTCTTACGTCGAGATTTTGTTTCGCGTAGAATTAAAAAACTCAGGGTTGTAAAGAAATGGTTGCAATTTAATTTAGTAGAATTTCGAAGACCGTAGCGGGGTGAAAACTATTTCATTTCCTTAACTTCCCTTCTCATTTTCCTTTGTTAAGTTTTTTTCCCATTATGGACTAATAAAAACGCAGACGAGTTATATATATATATATATATATATAAGAGTATAGACAAATCACCTTGTGGCCTTACGAAACTTTGCGTCACGCGGTCTGAAATTCCAACGTCGGAAAAAAATCACGCGTTTCGGAAGAATATAACATACGTATCTCTTTTTATTACCGTCACGCGCATTAATTTCGTTACGCGAATTTCAATTTCGCTCCGTCTCGTCAAAACCATTATTTGCCAATATTTACTCTTACACGTTCGATACCTTAAAAAGTGTCGATAAACCGGTTACGATCAAAAGCTTAACCAAACTACCAGTAAACCAAACAAAAAAATGTCGATAAATTTGTATAAAATCCCTACCAGCGAACCTCGCGCTGTTGATCACTGATCAACGTGCATTCCTCTGAACCGTGTACGCGCCTGTTTCGCTAGACGAAAATAGACGATCACCAACGACGCGACGATGGACAATCGATCGGTTCGAACGATTGAATGGAAATGAAAGTCGTTCAGGAATAGCGGCTACAATGACCGAGGAGCGTTGATCGACGATCGACGAACGACGGACGACAATGCTAATGACGCGTGGTTCGATTTGCGGTCGAAGACGAAGGACAACCGGGAGGATTCAGCTGGCAGCGAGGGTTTTCCTTTGGAATCGGCAATCGGGCGAACACGGGGGAGCCTGTAATGAAAGGCAGGATGCGCCGGGGACCGGACGTGATGTACTTCGCATACAGAAACAGTTCCAGAAACGAAGGAAACACCGTCCGCTGGACTATGATGATTGGTAACCCCTCCATCAAGATAACCGTGCCCTAAGTATGGCGCGAAGAAGAAGACGTCACCGGATAACATTTTACGCCTTGTCGACCGTTTGTGCGGGGATTTATTTATGACGCGACATTAATTTCGTTCTCATCAAGCCGGAAATTACTGCCTCTGATACCCTCCTCCGGCTGTTCTTAAGCTTCGCGATTGGGTATCGTTTGAACGATTACGTACACTGGAAATATAAAGGAAGCGCGGCGTATTGGGGAATGTACTTTGTTTAAGAGGGATAGAAAATTACGGCAGGGGATGGGAACGAATAAAGCCGCGCGATATCACGTTATCGGAAATTAGGGAACTTTTATTATATACAGTCGATCACTGAAGTCTACTTACATACGTATTATGCAATTGTTAACGTTAACTCCTTCACGTATAACGACGAGTCACACTCGTGGTGCAAATTATGGTTCGATCGCGATAAAGATATATACTGCAATTTTTAATAAACTTTAATTCGAATACTTTTACATTCAGTTACAACGTCGATTTGTAACGTCAAATAAAAGTGACGTATAATATTTTAGTGATCTGCATTCGACGCAACGTTGAAATAGAAATTAGCAAACGTCTCAATTAAGAATAGTTTTCGTGAAATTTGTACGGCAAAGGGTTAATATATATATATATATATTTTAGGAGATATTTCGGAGTAATCAAAATCGGGTGAAAATTGATAAAATGTAAAATTACAAACGGATAAAGTTTCTAAGGTGAAGGAGAAATTTTGTTGAAACGAAAGGTCGAAATTTTCGATAGAAAAACTAGCTACTAATTTAAATGCTATTTAAGGGTACGATATAGAAGCTACAAAATGAAAAGTAATTATTCTCGTAAGGGAGAACAAAGCAAACGCGTGCATTGAATCGTGATAGCGATTTTTGTGGAGAAAAGCGATTCAGTAAAGCGAAACGATCAATACTTATCAATGGGACTTTCTGTTGCAACCTACACAGGTGAACATAGAATGAAGCAAACGCGCTTCAAGAGTTCATAGACCCAGTCAGCCTATTATTTAAGTTTCTGCGTTTCAGTTTGCATTTATCAGTTGAGTAACGCGTATTCCACACCTCGTATTCCTGCCTATCGTTTCGCAGATTCTCCTTCCAAGTTTATTAACCTTTCCCATTTCATTTTACCAACTCAACCTTATATATAATATAATAATATTATAATAAATGTCTTATATTATATCAATTCTATCGATATATATACATATATATTATTATTAACAATTTCTCAATTTGTGATTTTCCAAAAGCAAGATGAAATGCTCGTGCTTCGTTTCGGATATTTTACACATTTATGCATCCTACATTTGTGGAACTTAACACTACGTATACGGAACTCGTCGCGTTGACGCATTTCAAATTTCATACTTAAAGTTATAGAAACTATAAATACTATTTTTCAGTAATCTATGTTAACTTTAATTAATGCAATTTTGGGGATATGTATTCCAATTGACCCTCTCCCTCCTCAACCTTCCAATATCGAATATTTATACGCAGTGTAACTATTTTTTCGGAAGCCCGTCAAATTATGCAATTAACCCCTCGTGCTACAAATTTTTCAGAAAATATATTTTGTAGCGTTAGCTGGTCCGTACTTTAACACTAGGTTTACGGAACGCGTCACGTTAACGCCGTTCAGATTTCATACCTAAAATTATAGAGACCATAAATATTATTTTTCAATACTTTATGGTAACGTTAATTAATACAATGGTGTGAATATGTATTCCACGTGATTACCTTCATCCTCAACGCGTCTACGTTCGAATATTTATATGCAGTATACGTATTTTTCCGGAAGCCTGTCGAATTATACACGTAACGTCCGTAAACGTAGTGTTAATACCCGTGTCAAATCTAGAACATTGAAATATTAGAATTAATCTGCACTCGATAATCCCTTATCTAGCACATCGATACAGAAATTGCAATTGGACCTTATAAAATATATTGTAATAAATATAATTAAGAAGATATTATTGCAGATACAACAGTGTGCCTTATTCCATTTGGATTACAACATTCATTACGAGTGTAGCACCGTTGCTACATGGCAAAGGGTTTATGTCCGTAAATCTACCGTCAAAAACGAATTAATTTCACCTTCCAAATATTATAGAATGCCCTTAACTTTGTACATTTCCGTACATTTCATAACTTTTTTCCGTAACATTTCGCAGAGTAAAATTCGAAACAAACGCGTGAAGATCCGGCCCCGTCTACTTATCGCGTTCTCTTTGCATCCCGTCGAGACTGATCCGGAAGTGGCCACGTCATACCGGGTTTCCCAGAAATGCAAAATTCATGTTACGTCAATTTAAAAATCGATTATTATTGACAGAAGATCGTTTTCCCGTGACGTGAGTGCGTTAATGGGATACGTGTCGCCAAGCGTGAAACAATAGCACGTGTTTCCATCCTCGTCCGATTCGACACCGCTAGGAATCGGTTCCTCTTCCAACGCTGTCCTTCGAGAGAGAGGAGGAGGACATCTTCTTCTCTTCGCTCCTTTCCACCGTTAGTGCGTGCTTCACCCTCACGGATCACACTTTGTGCTCGGTCTCCGCGACAAGTTTTTCACTCGCTGCCACCAATTTCCATTCCACCATTTCCCCAGTGAAATGGGTCGGCCAAATTTTTCCTAACTTCGTTTAGTAAACCCCTCGCGATTAGAGCTTTCGGTGTTCTAGCGGTTCACAAATGGATCAGTGGATCGTTTCACGTGTATATTTGTGCAATTCCAATATCGCACCGTTCGCCTGGATTTATAAATAACTGTGAATTCGTTGAGGTACCGATCGAGGTTTCTGTGATCAAAGTGATTCGTTGCGGGGGGAAAAGAAAATATTGGTACAAAGATTCGATCGTTGCGTGGAAGAAATGAACGCGGAGGAGGTAAAAGTTGGATGCTTTCAAATAGTCATCGTGCTTCTGCTTGGCATCAATTATGTCATAGTTGCCATGAGCCACGCGTTGCCGGTCTTTCATAATTACACGCCTAAGTTTTACTGCCAGGTAATTCCTTTCCTATGTTACAGATATTTGCTTGCTTCTTCTAATCAACCCTATTACAGTCATTTCGGTCTTCTCCCGTAGAAATTAACTACAGGTGCACAGAAAATTATTCGGTCACATATTTGGAGATCTTCGTGCATTTGTTATTCGTTTATTTTATAACGCGTACGCGTTTAAAAGTAATATTTCATAAATAATAATATGTCATAAAATAATATTAGATACTTCATATTTATTGAAGTGGTCTTTGAATCGATTTTGAAGATAAATTTTTTATTATCTTTTTTCTTCGCTGGCGTATAATTACAGGTAAAATGATTTGTATTTATATAATGCTACTGTATTAAACAAATATAAATTAATATTTATGTATAATAATATTTATATCGTATAATTGTATTACCGAATAATTTACCGAACGTCTCCTAAAATGGTCGAATATTTTTGCGACTACCTGTGTTTATAGTTCCTTTATCAATTTTTTTCTTTTTTTAGTAAATATAGCGATCACAAAAAGTATCGACACGCAACTATATTTTTGCATGCGAGCGTTTACTTCTCCGAGTACACTGTGTCAAATTTTGTATTGTTTGGTAATAATTGTAGTTGCATAAGGGTACCATTAATCGATAGAAAATTTGATACGCTTCAACGCTTAATGAAATAGCATTGAAAAGCAAAATTGCATCGACACGTGCATTCACTTGTGACACCATGTGCTGTCATTAGGCTACATTTTTCGAACGACCTACGAATTCTTATTCGATCTAAAGCTTGCTCTTTCGATAAGATAAATTCATCGAGTCATTTGAAAATAGTGGATTATTTATTAGTGCAGCTGATACATGTTTGAAGGATAACCGAGTTTTAAACGTAAATTATACAATAAAAGCGTCCAAAATAAAAGTATACTGACAACAGTAAGATTGCGGATCTTTATGCGTTTATGGTTAATTTAACCCATAGCTGCTATACCTATTGAAAGTTACGCAACCACTGTTAGACACCAAAACCAACTAAAAGACATTCCGTGTTGAAAGAATGCCGAATAAAAACCAAAAGAATTTCTATTTTTTAATTCTAATCCCTGTTGCGTTATGTTTAAAACAGAAAGAAAGAAAGAAATGATGCTGAACGGAAAATAATCGGCTTCCAATTTTTTAATTTTCAAACGCGTTATCTGCCGTAGAATAAACGCAGCTGAATTAGTTAGCGTGTTTGGATGTTTTAAGGGCTACACAACAATACGACTCATTTGCATATTACAGGCAAAGAATGGAACGAAACGAACGTACGATTGCCAAGAGCTCGGCAACGTGACTGTTGCGATCAACGAGACTTCCGGCCTTAAAGAATCTTCGGATGCAGATCTATGCATCGGCGAGTATCAATTTGCAACCGAGTTCGGGGAAAATAGCGTGGTCACCGAGTGGGGTTTAATCTGCGAGAAACGATATTTAACGTTTCTTGGGCCAACTGCTTACTATATCGGGGTTTTAATGGGCGCTTGGATCGCTGGACTTTTAGCGGATCGTATAGGAAGACTTCCGGTTCAAGCGATTTGCCTTTACACTCAGGGAACCATGGCCGTGGCGTTATACGTTGTGCAGGTACCCAACTATGTTTGTTCAAGAATTTTTCACCCCTTTGGAAGCTTGTTTAACCATCGACTAAGCATAGGATAGATTCTCATATTCTTATATGAAATTATTCTTACATATTTTTATAATACTATAACAATTAACGAAGCATAGGATAGACTACCCATTCTTGTATAGAATCATCCATACATATTTTTATAATACTATAACAATTGAAGAAACATAGGATAGACTATCTATTCTTGTATAGAATAATCCTTACATATTTTATAATACTATAGCAATTGACGAAGCATAGGACAGACTACCCATTCTTGTATAGAATAATCCATACATATTTTTATAATACTATAACAATTGATGAAGCATAAGATAGACTATCCATTCTTATACAGTATCATCCATATATATTTTTATAATACTATAACAATTGAAGACACATAGGATAGACTACCTATTCTTATATGGAATTATTTTCTTACATATTTTTATAATATTATAGCAATTGTCGAAGCATAGAATAGACTATCTATTCTTGTATAGAAACCATTCTTACGAATATTTTTATAATGTTATAACAATTGATGAAGCATAAGATAGACTCTCCATTCTTGTATAGAATCATCCATACACATTTTTATAATACTATAACAATTGAAGACACATAGGATAGACTACTTTATTCTTATATGAAATTATTCTTACATATTTTTATAATACTATAACAAGTAACGAAGCATAGGATAGACTACCCATTCTTGTATAGAATTATTCTTACATATTTTTATAATAATCTAACAATTGAAGGAACATAGAATAGACTATCTATTCTTGTATAGAATAATCCTTACATATTTTATAATACTATAGCAATTGAAAAAGCATAGGATAGACTACCTATTCTTATACAGTATCATCCATATATATTTTTATAATACTATAACAATTGAAGAAACATAGGATAGACTATCCATTCTTGTATGGAATTATTCTTACATATTTTTATAATAATCTAACAATTGAAGAAACATAGAATATACTATCTATTCTTGTATAGAAACCATTCTTACGAATATTTTTATTATGTTATAACAATTGATGAAGCATAGAATAGACTATTTATTCTTGTATAGAAACCATTCTTACGAATATTTTTATAATGTTATAACAATTGATGAAGCATAGAATAGACTATCTATTCTTGTATGGAATTATTTTCTTACATATTTTTATAATATTATAACAATTGAAGAAGCATAAGATAGACTACCCATTCTTGTATAGAAACCATTCTTACGAATATTTTTATTATGTTATAACAATTGTTGAAGCATAGAATAGACTATTTATTCTTGTATAGAAACCATTCTTACGAATATTTTTATAATACTATAACAATTGAAGACACATAGGATAGACTACCTATTCTTATATGGAATTATTTTCTTACATATTTTTATAATATTATAACAATTGACGAAGCATAGGATAGACTATCCATTCTTGCATAGAAACCATTTTTACATATTTTTATAACACTATAACAATTGACGAAGCATAGAATAGACTATCTATTCTTGTATAGAATAATCCTTACATATTTTTTATAATACTACAACAATTGAAGAAGCATAGGATAGACTACCTATTCTTGTATAGAATAATCGTTACATATTTTTAAATAATTAAAATTTCATATCATAACGTAAGGACAGAAAAAAATCCTACTGACTTCACTTATTCTTTTAACAAATTGCAAATAAAATCTGTCCGGGAAAGTTTCGTTTACGTAGCTGCAAATGAAAGAAACATTGTACATATCGCTCGAAATAGCTTCGAGTGCAAATGGTTAATTAGCTTGTATCGCTTCAATATCTTTTGTTCGTCATTTAAAAAAAAAGGCAAACGGCTATAGGAGAAGGGAAACGTACGGTGAATACGAAATCGACGTGAATAATCTGCTCTTTCTTTACCGAACCATGTCTTCATTTCAGAATTATCCCACGTTTTTGGCTCTTCGTGGGCTGCAAGGTGTCTTTGTTCAGGGTTTACAGAACTCGACGTACATTCTTTCTCTGGAACTATTCCCCGCGAAAGCCCGAACTTTCGTTGCGTTAGTTATGCAAATTGCGTGGGCCATTGGTTTAGTGCTTCTAGCTGCGCTTAGCTACGTTATACCTGACTGGAGAATTTTACAATTGGCCGTTTCGGTGCCCACCGCCATAACTGTACTCTACATATGGTAATTATAATTATTCACGGAGAACGGTACAAGCGAAATATCGTTGGATCGTTGCACGTGAAACGAGATTGTTGCCCGCACGCCGGCGAATTTTGCTCTCACGAATTTCAATCGATTTCTACGATGCGTGCATTACGATTTGACTACGGATTTTTACGCAAATTCAGATCTTCGCGAAGAAAACGAAAGAAAGCAGACCTAAATAAAGAGAGTTCTTTCATCCCTTGAAACCTACAAGTATATCATTCGTATTTAACCTTTGATATTTTCCCTATCTTTTAATAAGATTTCCATCTTTTATTTGCTTACATATTTGAATTTTCTATACATGCATAAAAATCCGCAGTCCAATTATGATACGCCAAAATTGTGCCGCATAAATTACAGTTTCGAATACGAGATCTACTTCGGTAAAGAGCTCAGCTTCGAACCGTTTAAATCCTTTTGAAAGCGGAAAAGAGATTTGTATCGTAATATTAACATTGTCATGTTTAGTATTCACAGCGATATTTCTAAATTTATATTTCCGTAACATTTTCCATTAATAACTTTACTATTTCTTAGCTTCACTTGATTACTATTTCAAGTGAAGCGAATTATTTAGTATATCAGAAACTTCTACGCACTACTGAAACGATTGAATTGATCTTACTCTAGATTCTAGACGATTTGGGGGGGGGGGGGGGGAGAAAGAGATGCGTAAATAAAAAATAACTTTCAGGATGATACCGGAATCGCCGAGATGGTTGCTAGCAAAAGGTAAAACGACGGAAGCGGATATGGCAGTGGAACGTATCGCGAAATATAACGTCTGCTGTATCAGATCTCGAAGGGAAAACGCGAAAACGGATGCGAGCGCACTCGAGAACGCGACACCGATTAAACCGGAGAGGAAGTCGCGCGTTTCGTGCGCAGACTTGAAGAAATCGAAAACCGATAGCGAGATGAAGGAGGAGGCCGCGAATTTGCTGAACAGCAACACGAATGCGACCGAACAGAAAGTTCGAAGTAAGAAATAAATAAAGCATAACGTATAATCCTCGACGGATTAACCCGTCAACGATGCAATTTTAGGAGACTTTTGCATTTTAAAATAGTCGACACGTTGTTCTAATAATCGAGTTTACTTCACGCTAACTGTACCGACACTTTATGTTTATTTTATCATTGCACATAATCTTTAGCTTTTGGCGTAGGACTTGGCTTATATATATATATATATATATATATATATATACATAGTCAATAAATCTTTGCCAGTGAGAAAAGAAGCGAAATGTGGGAAACTGATTAATTGAACAATATAAGGATTGCCATAAGGTTGAACGAATGAAAGAAATAATAATGAATGTAGAATGTTAAATGAAATATTTTATAACCGATCATTAGTATTAATTTGACACTGGGTTTACGGAACGCGTCACGTTGACGCATTTCAGATTTCATACCTAAAATTATGGAGGTCATAAATATTATTTTTCAGTACTTTATGTTAACTTCAATTAATACAATGGTACGAATACGTATTCTACGCGATACTCTTCATCCTCACGCTTCTACGTTCGAATATTTCTATGCAGTATACGTATTTTTCCGGGTGCCTGTCGAATTGTACACGTAACGTCCGTAAACCTAGCGTTAAATAAAGTAATCTGCTTCACGATTAACGCTCGTTGTTATAAAGCAATGGATTTATAGATATTACAATTACAATTGTTGTTAAAAGAACGTAACGCACGTTTTTCAGAAACGAGTTTGAGAGCGATTTCGGAAAATCTCGAAAGCAAACTCTCGAAAAGTGAGTCACAAGCGGAAGCATCGCAGCGTGGAAACGGGGAGATAGATAAGACGAGTGCCCCGTCGAGCTCGAAAAGCCACCGGAAGTCGAAATCGATATCACAACCAGCTGGTAATCAGCGTCTTTCGGTGAAGAATGCCTACGACACCGTAGAGCTACGAGCGGCCGTGAAAAAGGAAATGCAGGGCAAAGATGACAAGAAACTATGTAACAAAATCGAGGAAAAGACCAGCAACATGCAAACGAAAGAAGAGCTATTGGAATTATTTAAATCCAAGTTATTACAAAAGTATGGCATCGTGATGTTTTATCAATGGTAAGATTCCGCAAATATCATTGGTATGAATTAATTCCGCGACTTCTTCACAAGAAAACTTTAGCCAACGTTTATTCGCGAAAATGCAATTTTAACAATTTAAAATACCTTCCATTATTCCGCATGATTTCTTCTCATTCGAGTCATTCGAACGTCAAACTGATCTACTGCACATTATTAATCGAATTGATTTTCGAGAAGGTATATACGTTAACCAGTTAACTCTTTCGCTATGACTTCTTGAAACTTCTTGAAACAAAGTTAGACGCAACATTTTTATACATCCTCCTTTAATTATGTGTTTCTTGCATTCGTTCAAGGTTCACTTCTTCCGTAGCGTGTTACGTGTTCGTGACGCTTGTACCGACTTTTCCTATCAACAGACACGTGACCTTTGCACTAGGAGGAGCATTGGAAATTGCAACCTACGTGTTCGTTTATTTTGTGTTGTCCAGATATGGCAGACGATACCCGATGTTCGTCTATCAGTCTATCACCGGTGCGATTTGCATCTTATTAGCAGCTATAATTATCTTATCGAACTCTGTGACTGCTGTCGGTACGTACACGTAATTAAAAGTTACGTCATATTAAAATTAACGATCCGAATGAACCCTTTCGCTGCGAGACTTTGAACTTAAAAGATTCTTCATTCTTAAATGTATTTGTTTTTATTAGCATGAGTGCAAATATTCAAATACTTTGTACTGTTACGCTATAATTAGCATACAAAAATGATAATGGAAATCTTAGAAGAAATATATATGTACAGGTTTAAAAAAAATGATTGTTAGTTGAAAATCACTCAAAATTGGTAAGCGCGTTATACATTTACCGACACAAGTTAAGAAACAAAGTAGTCACTTACGAATTTTTGCGTACCCTTTCGTTTCTAAGATTCGCAGCTTAGACTTTACATTAGCATAAAAATGTAGTATTACGTGCATCGATGAACAAATAAGTTCTTCTTTCTACTTTTATTTCAAATCCATGTATGTGAAAAGCGACGCGACGGCGTAAAGCTTCGCATAATGCGTACCACATTTCTTAACTTTTGTCACGAAGTGTGTACGTCGTTCGTAGCGAAACGGTTAATAGTTTTGATAATTGTTTGTTCATCCTTTTGTAAGGATGGTTCTCTTCACTTCAATCACTCGTTTTCGCTTTGCTTGTCGTGTCTTCGCGACCAAAAAGCTCTCTGATTGACTCGTCGTCCGGTATATTTATATGCTCGGATCCCTTTGTTAGCCGCTGCTACCCCCAATGTTACGGTCTTTTTCGCATCGCGCACGCGGGCAAAGTTTGCGGGTTTTCCCTCTGAACTAATCAGTCAAATGTTTGGGGCAGGGCTCCGGTTCACGACAGGCTTACGGCAACCTTCCCGTTAAAGTAAGTACAGACATGCAACAGAACACGGTAACGTAACTCCGTCGCGTATCAAGTGTGGACGCCACACCGCAAAACGTAACAACGCAACGCAACATCGCAACGTCCCATCAATTGTCGGTTTTTCGCCGTCACATCAAAGAAATGTTACGCGTTCACGATGCACCTCATCTAAGCAAGTTTGAACGTGCATACGAACCTGCATGCGTCCACGCAGAAAAACATCCCATTTAGTCAGTATTGTAAAATCTATGAAGAACGGAGTGGACCGAAGAGATTGTGCTGCGGTTAATAGAAAGTTATAGAAAATAAGAAATATTGCGAGATCCTCAGCTAGATCCAAGTATTATGATAAAATTAAAAATAGTGATGCGTGGGATAAAATAGCACAAGATACTAGGCACCACGAAAGATGAGTGCAAGAAAAAAATGAATGCTTTGCTATCAGCACTCAGGCGCGAAAGAGCAAAAATAAAAAAGAGCCACGGCACAGGAACAGGTAAGTGTTGATAAATATGTAGAGTTGATTATTTCATAGTACAGAAAAGCATAATAAACAGAATGAAGAATTGTACTTCTACTTGTATATAATTGCGTCTGCCACCAACGCCTTGGCCTACGTTTCTTTCCTTTTCACTAAATGATGCATAACTATGTAGGCTGCAGCCGCAATGTCCATTTATGTTTGGAAAACGAACATTAACTGATGGGACGGCATAATGCTACGCTACGAGATTTAAATATCTCCGCAACGTAACATCGTCGCGCAACGACAAATGTTGCACAGCGTGTTGCGCGACGGAGGCACGTTAATGTGTTCCGTTGCATGTCTGTACCTACCTTTAGGGTTGACCTATGGTAAACCTGGGCCAAGCTGTCCCACCGTACGTACCAATACATACACTTACACTTTTATCTTATCTTTCAGATCTCACGAAAACGATTATACTTCTGCTCGGCAGAGTAACAGTAACGAGTACCATTTCCGTGGTGTATTTGTACACCGTCGAGATATTTCCGACCGTTGTAAGAGGAACCTGTTTAGGTCTGTGTACCGTTTTCGCAAAAATCGGCAGCCTGTGCACGCCGCACGCGTTATTGTCGGTAAGATTCCGTCATTTTACATTCTGAATAAATTTCGCTTTAGCCGAACGTACAGTGGGATCGTTGTATCGAAGATTCAAATTAATCTGGCACATATCCCTGCTATCTTGTCAAAAATGTTCCACTTCGCTCATAAAAAGACAAAACTACAAGTGGAACGTCGTTTATCCGAATATAAAATGATTCATTAAATCATTTTAGTACACCACTGTACTTTTGCACTTTAAGTACTACTTAATTGGATTCAACTGTATCAGATTTTCTATCGTTGAACACTTTGCGGTCGGAACAAAGTGATATTTAATTAATTTTATTAACCTTTTGAGGCAGGAACTTATTATCCAATTATTAACAACAGTGTCCACCAATGATATTAAGTTGAGTTTCTTACATTAAAAATTGACATGCGTTTAAGAAATCAAAAAAGCATCTTAAACTATTTGCGAGAATCGTCCGCAAAGTGTTAGTAGCTGCAGTCACATAAAGGTTCCGTTAAACGATTAATAATTAATAATTAATCATTTATTAACCCCTTGGCTTATTAATTTTTCAACTGCCGAGAAGTTTTGAGTTCGACATTTATTGCTTTAATACCTTATCGAATATAAAACATTGATATATTGCACGTAATTTGCATTTTATAAACGTTAAGCTTATAGTGTCATAATATACTTAGAGTTGAAATTATAATTTATTAAAAATGCGACGTGCATTTGTTGCATTTAGGCCAGAATCTGTTTCACGAGCTACACTCGTCATTGTAAGGCAAGGGGTTAATTTTATTATTTCTTTTGTATTCCGGTTTTTGCACAAAAACCAAATCCACCCTAGAGAATTGCCAAATTTCCAGTCAGTTTATTACATAATCAAGAATTCGATTCTTTAAGATCGATCATTATCCGAGAGACCAATTGTCGAAATAGATTTGTTCTCTATTTAATCAGAATAATCGGTGTTGTGCTGTATAGTGAATTTATTTATATGAACTGACAAGGGAAGGCTGTCAACTAGTCATCTTCGATTTTAATGAGCTTCTGTAGAATGGTAAACTATGCACCCCTAATGATGTGTATGAAATATGAAGCGTAGTTACTTAATAGTTTTAACGAAATGCACACGCGACCCAGCGAACTCCACATTAGAAGTCACATATGTCATTTCAATTTCACCGCGACTGTTTTGTCAGAAAGCACTTGTATGCATAGTATGTCAACAGGTATGTAATTTCACGTGTGTATTCTTTTAAAACTATTAACCCTTTGACTTATAACAACGAGTTACACTCGTGGTTAAGCCTATGGATCAATTCCAATAAAAACATGTTGTATTTTCTAATCAATTTGAATTCATTTTATTTCAATTTGTAAGATTGCAAGATTGAGGATTACTGGGTAAAAACTGCGTATAATATTTTAGTGTTTTGCATTCGATATAGTGTTATAGCAGCAAATAGTCAACATTTCAGTGGATAATCATTGAAAAATTCGTAAGCCAAGGGGTTACAAGTAACTAGGATTAATATTTCATACGCATCATTAGGAGCCCATAGTCTGTCTATCTACAAAAACTTATAAAAATCGGAGTCGACCAGTTGAGAGCCTTCCCTTGTCAGATGAAATGACAACGCGTAATTTTCGTTTCTAGGGAGAATATTTTCCAATCACCATTCCATTAATAATCATCGGAATGCTATGCTTAGTGTCTGCAGCGGTTGCGTTAATTTTACCGGAAACTTTGCACAAAGTTTTGCCCGATACAGCGGAGGACTCGGAATTGATGACCGTGAAAAGGAGGGAAAAGAAGAATAACGAGAATTTGAACAACGAGAATATACCTATTAACGAGGATACTTCGGACAGAGAAATACTTCGAACGAAATTGTTCTCGGAGGATTGGGTAGACGCGGGGAACGGCATATTAGTGAATTTTACGGAGAATAAGAATTCCGAGTGAATAAGCAACTTGACATTTTTTCGTAGAAGAAATTCATACTCTGTATTTGTATAAAAACTAATATTTTACATATTTCTAAGGATAGCCGGTATTTGAAAAGATGATCGTCTAATTTATAATTTCCAACTGAATAACTAATTAATATCGTCATCCGTATAAAGTCGAATTGCACGTGAAAAATAAAGTGATACTTTTTTTTTTTATAAATTTATAGTGATTTTCAAGAACCTGTATCATTGTGTATTATACTCTCTTCATACGCACGTATCTATTAGGCTATTATAATAGTAACGATAAATATTTATTATTCGCGAGTGATAAAAATTCCGAAATATTTGCAATTTAGAGGCTGAAGTAACGACGCGTAATACTTTCTTTTTTAGGCGTAGTATTCGCCTATATTACATATTTCTTATTTTGTAACGTTAAATATATATATATATAGGCTTGTAAATATAATTACGAAATTTTTTACAGGAATAAAATCGGAACAGGATTACTATAATTTCGATAAGGTATTAATATAAAATTGGTAATTGTATATATATAAGTTTAATAGGCGTCGAAGTTTGCATTTATAATAATTTTAGACATAGGGGTCGAGTATTGTAAAAATTAGTTTTATACAGCAAACCATTGTTATGCAAACGTATATCCTTTATTATCGTGTCACAAATATATTCCTTTATTGTCGTTCCGCGATAAACGCAAACTTTTTTTATACGAAATTTTGCGTGCGAATGATTTACAAAGAAAATAAAGCGGAATAAAACGATACACGAATTATACTTCATAAATAAGTGAAGCGATTCTAAACTTACTAAAATAATTCGATCCTTATCTTCCATTGTTGTCTTCGATAATTTTTCCTTTCTACCAGTTTTCAAGTTACAAACGCTTATTAATTATTCGGGTTTCAGCATTACACGTTCGCATTCAGAGTTTACGATTGGTGTATCTTTGATGAAACTTGTTTTCGCGATGCGTTACAACAAACTTCTTTAACATCGGTACCACATATTATTACCGTAAAACTTCCCGTATCCGAATACTCTAATATCCGAAAATTTTACTGAACTACAAAACGAATGTTACTCGGATTAAAAAATTAATATACAGTTAGTCGCAGAAATTTACATACATTTCTAAATTTAAAATACAGTGGTACCTCAGTACACGCTTCGGAATAAGTGCAATTTGATGCACGTTCTGTTTAGACGCGAAAAATTTTGTTTGCTGTACGATCTTTGCTTGGAATACTGATACGGTACGGATTAAGGACGTATACCGAGCTACCGCTACATTTAAAGAAAATGCAATTCTTTCGAGTTCAAGATACGAGTTGCGCACGTTATTAAAAACTGGCGACATATTTCCATTCTTTCGCAATAACTCAAAAAGGTACATTTATTCGGGTAAGCCAAACACTAGCAGCAAGTTTATAAACGAATTATTTATTATACTTAATAAGTATCATACAAAGCATCTACGCTTTTAATTCTTAACTATTCAAACCCTTTTTC
This sequence comes from Eucera pruinosa, assembly GCA_028830335.1. Classification (NCBI taxonomy): domain Eukaryota; kingdom Metazoa; phylum Arthropoda; class Insecta; order Hymenoptera; family Apidae; genus Eucera; species Eucera pruinosa. Next base: position 3,124,925 of record JAMYCR010000001.1, on the reverse strand, counting down.
TCGAGTTCTACCGATTTTATTGTTCTTCTCAATCGTACTATTTATTTACACTTGTTTTTACGATTATTCTAAATACAGTGTTAAAGATTTTTAGGTATGTCTTTTTTTTGTAGAAAGGAAAAGAGGGAGAAGTGTAATCACAGATGGTATTGTGAACATAGAAAAGTACTTTATTCGTGACTTATCACAGTTGAAAAACACAACTAAAACAATTCTGATAAACGGTTATGGTGATAGACAATATTACTTAATTATCATTTTAGTATTGTAGTTCTTATGGACCCATTTCAATAGCGAGCTGTGTCATTAATACTCAAGGAACTTTAGGTTGTACGATACCATTGTTTTGAGGATTGGCATGCTGCATTTGCTCTGCTGCAGTCTGTAACAGTCTTGTCCTATGTCTGGTGTAATGTTGCCATAATAGAATTTGTTGATCGTCTATAAACTTAGTACACTGAGAGTTTACTACTTCTCTTCTAAAATGTTCGTATTGCAATAAATCTAAGAAATATAAGCACATAGGGTATTTCAGATACTTTGCGTAATCCGGTTCCTTCCAATATAGTAAATATTTAAGATAATTTATAAACGTCGAATCCTTGAAATAACCACGTTGAGCTAAAACTGTAATAACGCTACTTAATATCTTCGTAACGATATTTCAATTTCTGCGATTCTTACTCAACTTACAATTTAAATAATTCGGGTTCGCGAGACATTGAACAAATTCTAATTCAACCTGAAATCGCAAACGCTGTTGATCGTCTGTTTCTGGGCCCCCTAATAAACAAAATTACGCATTTAGCAGGGGATATCGTTACGTTTAACGCAAATAATAATTTTAACAAATTCTCGAAGTTTAGTAGAAATGTTCGTATCGCGTATAGCAATCTAACCTAAAACATATCAATGATTAAGTAATACGTAAATATTTCCTTTCAGAACATTTCATTTAACGATATTATTTATTCCTCGATAAGTATTGAAAAAAGTTAAAATAATCGATATGCCCAAGTAATTTTTGCGTTTATTTAACACGTAAAATACGTAAATGATGCGCAATGCGATATGAAAGAGGTGCATGAAATATTTCGAAATATTAACGTATTAGTTAACAAAAATAAACAATAAAAAATAAAGGTGATGTTGTTTCATCAATTTAGTCATTTAACAAAACAACATTTATATTCGTAGATTGTTCGTCGTTCGACGATCATTGAGAGTAGTTAAACGATAAATTAAGAACAAATAACGATGTGGAGAATTGTCGTGCAAATGTAGACATTTTTCGGCAGTTAAAAACTATAGAAATTGAGTAAAATATACCGTTCATTCCAATGAAGGATGGTTTTCTGCCTTTCATGAGACCCGGAGGATCATCCAAACGGTTCATAGTACATTAATTCGTGACAGTCGATTACTTTCGACCAATACCAGTTTACTTTACGACAAAATATACGATGAGTATTTAAAATAATTCGAAATATTCGTGCAGCCCTTCTCGGATATTCCTTCACAGTTCCTCGCGCTTTTCAAGATTTTCGTATACATATCGAAATCCTATGACGCAGACGAGTAGCGACCAAAAACACTGTAGCGACATAAGCGTCACCGTTTCGCGTGGTTATTCGAGAAACTAAAAGGCGCGCATCCTACTGCGGGAAATGTGAATTTTTTTTTTAAGTTGGAAAAATCGAGAAGCTTGCCGGAAAAAGAGCTACATTTTTTTGATAAATTGTCTTTAATTAATTTTCATACTCTCGTAACCAATAATCACACCTCAATTTTAGTTTCAATATAGTGCCTAATTACAGCGGGTGATCAAAAATGATTATGAACACTTCGAAATCACCTTTGGAATTTATAACTACACTTGTAAATACGCTTAAAATGAAACCGGTTTTTATTAGAAAAGGTATCGTTGTATTTTTGGCAACGTGTAACGAGGATATTACAACTGCTACGAAATTATTTCGAATTCTTGAAGGTAATAAACTTTCTGATTCAACACGTTTGAACGATAGTTAATTGCAACAGCTAACGTGATAACTGGACTGCGGTTTTTTTATTGCATTTGTGGGCAATTTTAATGCGCAAAAAGACACAGAATGCAGGAAAAATGCGAACGTATAGAAAATATTCAAAGTAGAGTACAAATTGCTGTACTTTACTCCACTTAAACTTCGTTTCTTTAATTTTCTTAATAAGAATATGAATTTGCATAAAGATTCGCAGTCTAATGACGAGGTCACAAGAATGCAGTTTGAAAAAATGTTTTACATTCGTTTCTATTTATACATTCTTACTTCACCCATTTCTGCAAATATAATACAATATAACGTAATGTAAAGAGTTCCTTATTCGGATAAATTCTTAACGTTAGTCTTGATTCTTATCCGTTATCCATTATCCGAATCAAATTTTGCCCATTTCTGATTTGTATCAAATAAATTGCACAAAATATAAACTATGCTGCAAATTCATCTAAACTTTTGCACTCGTCTATTGAGTTCAATGTTTGTTACTGTGGAATTTGAACTAAGTATAATTGCTACCCCGTTTTATGTAATTAATGGCAGATTAATTTTAATCGCGTAATTATATAATATAAACCGTGTACGAGATCAGTACTACGATTTCCTACTTTTAATTGCACCGTGAAACACAACAACGCAACACGCACAGAACTACTCGTTAAGTAATCAAATTATTCGTAAAAGTGGGTTAACACTTCGAAACTGTTATTTGGAAATAACGAAGCTTTTATATGTAAGTGACACAATGTATATTTACAATGAATCGTTCGAACCGTAGAAAATTGAAAGGGATTTTGATATCACCGCACACGTATTAATGTCGCGTGCTGTTACGTAATAACGTAAATTATTATTCCTCGGATCGCGATAATAACTGAATTTTCACCTGACAATTGTTTTACAAACAAAACTTGAACTTTAACACGTTATTCGTCGATTGTCGTAAAGGAGAAGTAAGTAAGAATTAAAGTAAGATTCGAAAAGAAGAAAACAAATTATAAAGATTTAAACGTGTAAAAATATACTAAATGATCATAGTATTTAGTATATCATAAATTCGTATCGTGAAACACATAATACAATAAGCCAGCGATGATCGATCTTTTACACTCTACTGTCGATTATATCATTACTATCGTACTAATTATTTACACTGAAATTCACCGATCTTTTCGAAGATTAATTCATAGATTCGCGTAGATATGAATTAGAAACGTATTTTATTTTGCCTATCGAAATTAGTTAAACACGTACAACAAGTCGTCGATCATCACTGACATAATACACTTTCCTTTGTTTTATCGAATACCATGTACAGTTACTCGCAAAATTGAGCGTACACCAATGTTGCCGATGAAAAATAACTAAAAAGTAAATATACACACGCATGTTCAAAAGCAGAAACTCAATATATTTCGCATATTCTTACAGACAGTACGTACAAAATTCTCGAGATAAAATTATATGTACTTACTAAGAAACGTAAAAGTACAACTTTTTTGCTGACACAAAATTGTTATTATACATACGATACGTGTAGATTACTATTTTGTTAACCACCTTTAATATTCATGGCATAGAATTAATGAATTCTCCATAAAGAAGGTGAAATAATGTCCTATTCTTCTTTCAATTTCATTTCGAAATCCTCTCTATCCGTAAAAGTATAACTTATCATTTTGCATTTCAATTTTTCCAAGATATATTCGATCGGGTTAATAGTTCGAGTACACTGAAAATTAACCATTTTTTAGCCATCTTTTTCATTGAGTTTCAAGGTGTATGCTCAATTTTGCGAGTAACTGTACAATAATTGTTTTCGATCGATATTGCATTGTAAGACGACATCAACAAACTTATTTCATTAGTACTGGTAATTACAGTATTATCTTGGATATTGTCCGGTCGCTATCCCCACCAGTTCTTAAAACTGGCTTCGAAACTGTCCCGGTGGTCACGTACATATGTTTTTACACCTACCGTGAAATATCGATGCGCACTGCTGCGTATCTCTATCTCGCTGGCTCTCTATCAACAAGGAGACACTCAGGATTTCCTGAAAGATATATGTACCTCCCTTCAACTTTGGCCAGATTCGGTCCCGAACCTCGGCCAATATCCGAGGCAACACTGTACATAAGATACACGTATGCCTTCGAATTTGTCCCACCGTTACTCCCAACCATCGCACGGCCAGAAGATCCGCGTGCAAAGCGGAACAACGACGGAACTAGATCAGAAAATGATTAAATTAGAAAGCGTCGCGATTCGTTCGCGGCAGCGGTGAATGCCTTTTCCATTCCAGCGGATGCTTTCATAATTCTACTCCATCGATGTTCCGCCGTGAAAATTAATTAACGTTAGCGCTATGTAATTTGCCGCGATATCGATGGCTCGGAGGCGTGGTGTCTCGAGCACGATTCGGGCCACTTTGGCTCGCGCTGTTTCGCAGTTTTATAACGCTACCGTGCACGCGGACCAAGGCACCGGGAACGGTCTAATGTATGCTTTGCCGACCACCGCAATTACCCTCTTCTTCTTCCGCGACCGGTGCACAGACCAGAAGAACAGGAAAGGAAAAAAAAAAGAAAAGAGAACACCACTGCGAACCACTCTTAAACCGAAAACCCACGCCTTCTCCATCGCCTGGTCTAAATGAAAAAGCGTGTCGGTGCTGTCGTGCACTTGGTAACGCACGCATACCAGCTCGGACTCTATTAATTTACGATACGAATTAAAAATCAACGCGTCCACTGTTTCTGCCAGTCTTCCTCGAGCCTCTAAACCGATCGGTGTTATTCCAAAACGTAGAGGAGACAGATAGCCTTGGCGTCGAGTTTTTAAAGTTGATTCTAGCGAGTATCGAGGACTCGACGATTTCCGTGTTCGATCGGTTCAACCAGGTATCCTCGATGTGTATCGCGATTCAGTGATCAGGGCTTGAAAGTCTTCAACGATTCAAGGATACTCGGACGGTTGTCGGGACGCGACAAAAACTCTTGTGCATCTCCGACGGGAATTGTTGTTCCATTTATTTGTTCGCAGTGCGAGTTTAGAGCGCGACGCAACCATGGCTAACAAGAAGCCGATTCCTTTGCCGTACACCTATTCGCTGGAAGAGGAATTGAAGAAGTGTCCGGAGATAAAGATGTCGGATCTGGAACTGTTGAGGGAGTGGTGCGAGAAGCAACAGCATCTGCCGAAGCTCACCGATCTGCATTTACTTATGTTCCTACACAGCAATTATTGCAGCATGGAGGCGGCCAAGAATACGGTGGAGAACTTTTTCACTATCAGATCCCACGTCCCCGAGTTCTTCGCGAATAGGGATCCTTTGGGATCGAAGGAACTTCGCCAGGCATTGAACGTCGTGTAAGTTCCGCATAGCGTGTTTTTTTTTTCATAACCATTGTAGCAACTCATAATTAAATCACTGATTCGTATGCGAATTCATATTTTCTTCTTCAAATTGGACGATTATAAAGAAGTGGAACCTTAATAGAAATTTATCTTACTGTTACGGAACGGGCCGTGAATGTTGATATTGTCTTCTCCCGGTTTAGGGAAATAAATTTGGCAGTTGGTTAGTGTAGATGCTCCTTTTATTTGTGAAATGTATAGCGAAATGTCCTTGTACTTGTTCGCTGGTGCGTGTATAAAATATGTCTAGTCTATTTGCGCGTGTTGCGGGAATATATATACCCTTTTTGGTCGCTCGCTTCCGACCAATCGGCGGTCAGGAAAAAGGGGCAGGAGTCGAGCGTCGCTTCGTGAGTTTGCTTCGGTTTGTGCTTCGGTTCGCATCGTTTGTTCGTAAATTCTAATTTCTTTTACCAGCTTTAAGGTAAATATAGCGATTCGATGTATTTAACAGCTTTGTTCGCGTATTAAATGAAACGGGCAAAAGAAATGTTCCGCCAAGTAGAAACACTGCGAATGTAAAATAAGGAGACTTGTTATCACATTGGAACAATAATTTGACGATACCGAAGGACACGAGCGTGGTGACAGCAATTTTAAAATAGGACCAGATATAAAATATTGTACTCCCTTTAAATCAGAACCAATCGCTGTATTTCAGGTATTCAAGTAGTGCGAATTCGAATAATGCGATCAATTTCTGGGATCTACTATTCCCACCAATTTATTTATTTATTTATTTATAAACGGGTTAAGCCCTTTGGTAAACTAATTACAAAATATAGTAGACTAGCTAACGAAGGTTAGCAGTCGCACAACGTTGTTTCTAAAAGTAAAATTAAGTGACGTTAAGAAATATTCTATCGAGTTTGTTGAACTGACCATAAACTGTTCTATGCAATTCCAGTCGTGGTATTAACCCTTTGCGGACGATGAATAATACCACTTAAAAGCGTACTTTGGTTTTGAATTCCAAGCCTCTAAATTTCCAAGCTTTCGAATTCCAGACCGTCAAATTTCCAAAACTTTGAAGCATTTATTAACGATATTAATTTGAATTTCTCGCTTTAACAATAGACTTGCGTCCGCAAACCCAAAAAATGATTAGGCGGCTATTTGCAGACATTCGTCCGCAAAGGGTTAAACGGTGTCTCAGCGAGGTTCGAGACGTATTTAAATACAACTTACAATTAGATAAAATATCAGAACATCTGCATTTGATACTTTTTATATTTTAAAAGATTTAACATTTAATACTTTGAAAGCGGAAAGTAAATCTATAAAATAAATAGAAAATAAATAAGAATTATTATATATTTCGATAATTATATGTATTATACGATAAACAAATGACTCTGTATTTCCAGAACGAATATCATATTTTCTTATAAATGTGATCGCTTGATAAATGCATACACTTCGTGACAAAAGTTAACACATTGCGGACGGATCACGAGAATTCTCGTGTTTTCCGTTCTAGAGCTCGTGGGCAAATCACGAGAATTCTCGAATTTTCATTGCTGTCATTTAGAGTGGAGCAATGTAACGGAAAACGCATTCGATGATGTTATAAGTTCCATACGGAATTAAAAGTGATTAGTCTCTTGTTCTCGGTAATAAAACTAACTTGATTTTTATATCGCGTTGATATTTTATAGCGTTCAATAATCATGGAGAACGGTAAAGAACACGATAAAATTTTGGATATATTTGCTGACAATTTATCAAATATTCCAAGTGAAAGTGAGGATATTGATCATTGCGAGGATGATATTGAAAGTGAAACAAGTGAGGAGGATGACAGTGATAACGATATAAACTCTGACGGTGGTTTTACAGTACAGTTTTACATTGCAGAGTGTTTCACAAAGTATCGTACTTCAAAAATATATTAGCTTGAAAGAATATGTAATAGTTAACTTCAAAATGCAATTGTTATTTAATTTTAAAACGTGCCTTTGAAATTTATGTAAAACCTTCTTTTGTATTCATTCGCCAAAAAACATAGCTGGCCACTGGGTAAAGCTAGCAATAAAACTACTGGTCCGCAACGTGTTAAGAAACATGCTACGCATTTGCGAATCTTTACGCCGTCGCTATATCTTTTGATATACGTACATAGATTCGAAATAAAATTATAAGAACTTATTGTTTATCTGTCTATGCGTAATACTATATTTTTACGCTACTGCAAATTCTAAGCTATATATCTTAGAAGCGATAGGATAGACGAAAATTCGTAAGCGTTTAAGAAACTTTGTTTCTTAACTTTTGTCAGCAAGCGTATGTAACAGTACGGTACGATTAGCAATGTAAATGTCGTATAAAAACAGGAAGCTAATGAATTCCGCGGTAATTAATTTCTTTTCCATGTAGATCCACGATTCAATTGCCTGGCGTCTCGAAGCAAGGTTACAACATATTTTTCTCGAAGCTCATAGACTCGGATCCGTCGCATTATTCTTTCGAGGATTGTTGCAAGTACTTCTTTATGATATGGGATATGCTGTGCTTGAAAATTGGACTGTGCGACGGATACGTTTTCATCGGGGACACGGCTAACATATCTCTGGGCCACATGGCTAGAATGAGCCCTATGGGGATGAAGAAATTAGTGATGTACGTACAGGACGCCGTACCTGTACGTTTGAAGAAGATACACTTTATCAATACTCCCGCGGTAATGGATTTGATCATGAACATGGCGAAACCTTTCATGAAGAAGGAACTATTCAACTTGGTAAGACGATTGAAGTATTCGTAAGAAAAATGCACCTTCTCAATCTTTTATCATCTGTTCTGAAAGCGTAAAAGAATACTTCAGCACGTTTCATTTTTACTCGCAATTAGTAAATTTGCACGTCGTTCTATTTTATTTATTAAATTATTATTTATTAATTTAATGATTAATCATTCGTGAAATTGTGAACCTTCCGACTGAGATTTTATTATTCGACGAAGCTCGTTTTTGTTGCAAACTACTTGATTTTTAATGGAACTTTTAAACGTAAAAATTAATTTTAGAATTTTGGAAAGGGATTTTTTTTCATCTTCAAGATAAATCGCTTTACACTCAGACGTAAAATATACGGCGAGATAAAATCAAATATAAATATTACTTACGCGAAACAAGACACGAATCATCCAATGAAAACAAAAAAAAGAACATACAGCTATACATTTACCACTTATGCTAAATTATGCTAAATACTTGCTAAACACCGGAGATGAAAATTACCAGACAACGAATACGTTTCGTAAAAATGAAACGAGAAGCACGCTGCAATTAAATTAATATATTTCTTTAATAAGCTTCGCGTATTTATTTACGAATGCAAATAAAAACCATTGCGGTAATTCTTGCCTTTTTTTGTGTAATTTTTAATAAATGTATTCATCGTATTTTCGAATGAACGCGGAAAACGTATACTTATTCCGTTTAAAAGTTATTGTAAATTACGGCAACTTAAGGTACACGTTCAAAGGATGTGTCCAATAATATAATTATTTATTAAGTAATCGACATATGTAGTTATCCGCGAGTTGCGTGTACTTTCAGTTTTATTGTGTTCCACAAGTCATTCATAGCAACGGTAACGTATCATTTGCAACTTATACGCGTCTTTTCCGATGCCGGCTTACGTAAATACTAATTACTCTATGCTACACTCCGCGTAAAATTATAATTTTCCGGTCTATAAAACAGCAACCGTAACACTTTTTTCGATGACAAAAATGTCCAATAATATATTACGAAGTATATTAGGTACGTTAAGTTTATCCATTGTCTTTGACGAATGAATTCATTTGATCGAAAAGGCAAGCTTTCCTCGCCGGTAGAAAAATCTGTTGAATGACGAAAACAAATCGTACTAACTTTCCTTATTCTTTTAACAAATTGTAAATTTGTAAAAAATATGTAAAAAAAAACTTATGTCTCACTTGAAATAGCTTCGAGTGCAAACGGTTAATATATATACATATATATATTGTATATATATACATATATATATTGTATATATATACATATATATATATATTGTATATGTATTGGGTTGTAACATATATTCGTCCCATTTTATTAACGCGTTTAAGATCCTTTAGTTGTAAATTCCGAAGTAAGTTTAATTAATTATGTACATATGTGCCACATCGACAAATGATTTTCTTTCCAATTTTCTAGTAGACGAAGCGTTTTCTTCTCTTGTAGAATTTCTAGAATTGAAAAAACGTTCGAAGAAAACGGGACGAATTTATATTACAACCCAATATTTATTGGTTCCCTGTTACGATTACGATAGTTTCGTTGTCTTGACAAAAAATAAATTCTGTCCTCCTTAAGCGTCACACATGTTATAACCTATTATCCATCTGTCTATGCATATAAATATTAACACTAGGTTTACGGACGTCACGTGCATAATTTGACAGGCTTCCGAAAAAAATACGTACACTGCGTATAAATATTCGAACGTAGAAGCGTGAGGATCAAGAGAATTAATTAGACTACATATTCAAATCATCGTATTAATTAAAGTTAACATGAAAGTATTGAAAAATAATATTTATGGCCTCTATAATTTTAGGTACGAAATCTGAACTACGTCAACGCGACGAGTTCCGTAAACCCAGTGTTAAATACATATCTATATGTCTATATTTGCATGATCTATCTCATTTCTTTTTAATGTCACTGTAGTTACCATTTATAACTACTTAACCACTTGCCACGCTTTCGCACTCCCCACTCTATACTCTGTAATCTTTAGTTTCGCTGCGCGCGAATTATGTAAATTCCCTCAAAATCCCATCAAAATCTGTTTTTCAGATACATTTGCATTCATCGTTGAAGACGCTGGAGGAGCACGTGTCGCTCGATCTTTTACCGAATGAAACTGGTGGAAAGGCCGGATCGGCGATGCAGTTGCACGAGGAACAAGTAAAAGAAGTGGACAGCAAACGGGAATGGTTCATCGAAGAAGGGAAACTGTCTTCGGTCGATGAGTCATTGCGCGTTGGAAAAAGTAAGACTGCGAATGACCTGTTTGGCGTCGAAGGAACTTTCAAGAAGCTCGAAATAGATTAAGGCCCCAACGTTGCTGCGTTTTCATTCGTCAAACATATATTCCCCCCCCCCCCCTTCTTTCCTTGTACACACGTACAAGAACAAAAAAAGTTTGCCTACTCTGTAGGAATAATGATAATAAAAATTGATACCCGTTACGTGTTACCTTTGTGTAATTGTGTGGCAAATAAAATATTCTTTTCTATAATATTATACGTACGTGTCGCGTTCTTAAATCGAAACCGCGAATGCGTAAGTTTCTACTTTGTTGAGCAAAGAAAAAATGAAATCAAATTGAATGAAGGGACCGGTTATTACAATTAAACGATATAATTGAAACAAGATTGGAAGCAAAAGAAAATAGAAATTATCTTTTCAATTAAATTTGGACCTGTTCGAAGTAATGAGATAAAGATATGTAAAAAATATGTTTAACATCCAAAATTATTTAGATTATATTACACATTTAATTGCGAATAATTGTCTGTTATTTCATCGAATCTTGCATTCATGGTGCTGACGTAAGTATGACGATATTACCGTTAAGTTACGACTTTTAATTAGCATTAGATATATATCTTTGATCGCATTATTATCGTTTACCGTTAAACGCAGCAATCGTAAAAGTATGCTAGCAATTAGGTGCAATTGCGCAGCGTGTATTAATTCCCTGATTAATTATATCGTTACGTACCAATTCTTTCGTATTAATATCTGAAATTCCAAAACTTTCTTTGTCTGCCTGCATAATTTATATTACACGATAATTTTTTTGAAATCGCCGCGTTTAGAGCTTCTCTAAAATTCTTTTAATTGGTAATTACAAAATAATACATAAATTATATCGATCGCATTGAAAGCGTTGATTTTATCTAAATCCGGAGAATAATACAATTTTTCGAAAAGCTTTTCGTAAATAAATATTCGACGAATCACTGCGAAATCGTTTTTGTTTTTTTATCAAAGATATTCCTACAGCTTGTTAGAGTTAATAAAAAACTTCGCTGAAGTTTTCCAACGAGTCGCTTCACTGATATGTGATTTCCATAAGCTAATAATTTCATCTAATTGACAAGTTGTTTCTAAAATGTCAGGGGACATATTTTTCTTTGTCATGCTGCATGATATTTTTACCCGGTGTCCTATGCATGCCTGAGAATTTCTGCGTATACAGAATAAAAAGCGTATAAACATTTCGCGAACCGGTGTCCAAATAATCTTCCAATTGTTTGGAAAAAGATGACCTTAGAAAAATGTTGGCCTATTTCGACAATTCTTTATCGACATTCTAAATAACTCCGCCTAACATAAATTATCAATCGCAATTAACAGAAGAAAAACTGCCGCGACGCAATTCAACCTTTTTCAGTGAATTACGTAACGGAGTTACAGTCTCTTTTAAAATGTGAAAATCATTCCGTTATTAACTAATAAAACCTTGAAATATTAAACCAAAGCTATTCTTATATTTTGTTAATAAACGACATTTTAGCGAACAAAAAATTGTTTTAACGAAAGCTTCAATTATGCCGCTTTTAGCCTTTTCTTTTTTGATTTCCACTCTCCAATTATTAATTACGTATCAAATTCACCGTACACTTAACACGAGCGAACAATTTTGCGATTAATTCCGTACGCATTAGGCGTATTTAATTATTTGTAAAGGGTTATCCAAAAGTACCTTTAGGATGTTGAACGAGAATGTTTGTTAATAAAATAGGGGTGAAAAGAATAAGAATTGAAAACGAGAACGAACGAAGATAATAGAAATAAAGAACAGATTAGAAAAGGGTAAAGCAGAAAGGGAAAGAAAAAAAGTGAAGGTAGGTGTTCCTATAGTCTATTTTGGATAACCCTATATTTAAGGGGTGGGATGAAACTCCGCTCCATTCTTCTGTGTATGCGTTTAAACATATGAATCCGCGTAAGAATCCACGGTCTACTGATTAGAATTTCAGATCCTTTGGATTAAAGGAAGCTTTCAGAAACTCAGGTCGAGGGGAGATTTACAAGGTGGTGTTCGCAATTAACCCTTTGCGAACGAGCGTCGACAAATAATCGCCCAATGATTTTTTGGTTTTCCGAACCCATGTCGACTATTAAAGCACGAAACTTAATTCAATGAATACTTAACGTAATAATAAACATTTGAAATCGTTGGAAATGAAATGGTTTGAAACTCGTAAGTGTGAAAACTCAAAGTCGTGGAATTAAAAACTAAAATACTCTCACAAGTGTTACTACTTCTCGTCCGCAAAGGGTTAACGTAGGGTTATCCAAAAGTACCTTTAGGATGTTGAACGAGAATATCTGTCGAACGCCATGTTTGTTAATAAAATAGGGGTGAAAAGAATAAAAATTGAAAACGAGAACGAACGAAGATAATAGAAATAAATAACAGATTAGAAAAGGGTAAAGTAGAAAGGGAAAGAAAAAAAGTAAAGGTCGGCGTTCCTGTAGTCTATTTTGGATAATCCTATATAATCGTATCACGCGTCGTATGCTTTTATATCCAAATATGATTAACCCTATACATGTATACCGATTGAAAAACGCTATCCTATAATTTTCATGCCATTTCAGAGTTTATATAATTTGCTGCTTCTAAATATGACATTCTCGAGTGTCACGCTATGAAGCGATTATACAATGTTAAATCGTTCCATCGTGTTTCAAGTGCTTCATTGTACCCACATGAATGTCCATGGAAGTCAGTACTATTCAAGCCACCGACGAATCATCTTGGCGAAATCATTTTCTCTCGGTATTATATTCTGTACGTTTTGCTTTTCAAGCCGTCCAATAAATTCGTTTACCAAAGCGTTCGCAGCAGATCTTAAAAATCACAGATACAAAAACACCAATATTATCGATTTATTAAAAAAAAATAAAAATTCTACTAAAACGTTGCTTTAATTGTACGTTGAAGTTGAAGTGAAAAATTCGGAAAATTTCTGCAACACCTGTCGTCGTTTTTAAAACATTTTATTGCAAGTAAGAAGAACGATTATTGGTCAATTTGGATTTATCATTTTTATAGCAATTATATCTTTGCTGTTTCTTACTTTTTTCCATATCGAACATCGCAATCGAATTCCATTATCGAATTAAGCTTAATGCGAAAATTGCAACTCTAAAACTAACTTTTAGTATTTGACAAAAGTACAAAGTACAGGTATATAAAAATTGAATTAAATAGGGGAGCTGTCAAACATTTCGAATTGCAAATCGAGGGAGATAGATCGCGCGTTAAATGCGCGGCAATTTATCGAAGAAAAATTTACCCGATAAACTACGGACTAAAAAAAAGGGGGAGCTTATTTACTCGAAACGCAAAGTGACGAATTTTTGCAACAACAAAGATTGTTATCAACTTTTAGAGGAAGTAAACGATGGCTCCGACTCAAGTCGTGACGTACGAAGAGGAGTTGAAGAAGAATCCAGATATGAAAGATGAAGATATACAACAGCTTAAAGAATGGTACAAGAAGCAGCCTCATTTACCGTCGGTAACCGACGCTGAGCTAGCGTTATTCGCGCACAGCAACTATTATCGAATGGAGGCTGCAAAAGCGACTATCGACACGTATTTCACGGTGAGGACCCACGTGCCCGAATTTTTCGCCAGCAGAGATCCTCTGGGAGTGAAGGAGCTGAGAAAAATCTTCCAAGTATTGTGAGTGCTCCTATACGTCATCTGTCCTTCAAACGAATTATTCGCAAGCTTCAAAAATTTGATACTGTGCGTCTAGCGATAGGAGATCGAATCCGAACTTCGAAAAGCGAATTCGAATATTTCAAGATTGTAATTGATTCTAATCACTTCGAATCGGATTTGAAGCCTTAGAGCACTTGAAAGTCTCGATGATCTTAATAGTGTTGCGTGGCTTACAAGACTTGAAAATCTTGGAAGTCTTGATAGTCTTGGTACTCTTCGTAGTCTTGGTAATCTTGACTGTTTCGACAGCTTTCTGTTCACCAACTTGTAAGTATTTTGATTATTTTGAGCAATATTATTGACATGCATAAAAAATAAAGACTTTCAAGACTTCCGAGGCTTTCAAGACTTTCAAGACGATCAAGATGATCAAGACTTCCAAGACTTTCAAGACTTCCAAGACGATCAAGTATTTCAAGACTTCCAAGACGATCAAGACCTTCAAGAGTTCTAAGGCTTCGAATCCCATCCCTGTATGCATCTTAGTAAACGCGTATTCACAGTAAACTCTGTTATAAAGCGAACTTCTACAACACTGTACGCGTTAACCGCGTTACACTACAGTTTACCGTGTTCATTTCGCGAAACGTGTTTCGATCGTCTTCTATCTCAAGTCTCTCCTCTTTCGTTAACCCCTTGTCCTATTATTTATTTAATTACTTATGCTGATCACTGATTTCGCGTTACGTCACGTACGGATAATTTAAATTTTGTTTCTATAATTAAAAATAATTTTTTAATTATAGAAATAGTTTCTATAATTTAAAATTGTCCAACATTATAACGCGAAGCCAAAATTTGGTTCTACGTTAAACTTCATCCTCGATGCTACGCGTTTCCGTGGAATACGTGCCATAATTCACACAGCACGAGTACGATTAGTTATCGTAGGACAGAGTTAATATAGGCTATCTTGTCGTCTGAGCGACGCGCCGCGTCGGGATTTCCCCCATAGCGACTTTGCCTGCCGGATGTTATTTGGTTTCCACTTCTATCGAACCCCTGCGAAGGGTGCAGCCGATGTAGGTGTTATATCGACCTCGAACTTGGAAAAACCCTACCCTCAACCGTGAAGTATCACAGGACAAGTTGGATGTACCCTTGCGGGAAGCGGCTCATTTAGTCAACTCTGGACATCGCTAAGCGACGCCCAGTGTTGTCCAGCGGGGACCACGAGAAGGTAGAGCCGCCGGTTTTCGCCCGATCCCGTGCAGGTTGGCTCCGGATGCGGTCCATTGCCGTTAGGCCCCACGATCACAGCGTTTACACGCCGCCTGCCTCGATCGTCGGGGCCGGTTATCGTAGGACAGATTCCGAGTGGCTTTATGGGTCGCTATAGCGACGCGCCGTTCCGCAGGGGTTTCCCCCTCAACCGACTTAGCCTGCCAGAAGTTATTTGGCTCATACTTTCTGAGGAAACATCCGCGTGGGCGCGGTCGGTGTAGGTGTTACACCGACCTCAAACTTGGAAAAACTCTGCCCTCAACCGTGAAGTATCATTGTACAAGTTGGATCTACCCTTTACAGGGAGGCAGCTCGTTTAGTCAACCCTGGGCGGCGCGATGCGAGCTGCCTCCCTGTAAAGGGTAGATCCAACTTGTCCAATGATACTTCACGGTTGAGGTTATCGTAAGACAAAGGGTTAACGATAAGAATGCTTGCCGAAAATGTATCGACTAATAAAATTCATTCCAGAACTGTTCAAATGTTGGAGAACAAAACTCCGGAAGGTTACACGATTATGTACGGGAAATTAATCGACTTCGATCCTTCGAATTACGTTTACAATGATGCAGCGAAATATTTGAATATGGTAATGGATCTGTGGCTTTACGAAAAAGGCACATCGCCGGGGCACATCATTCTATTCGACATAAAAGGAGTCACTTTCGGCCACGCCGCTCGATTCAGCCCTATGGGCTTGAAGAAGTATCTTTATTATTTGCAAGAAGGATTGCCAGTTCGTTTAAAGGGTTTCCATTTTATAAACATCAACCCGGTGATGGATGTGCTTCTGAATATGATGAAACCGTTTATGAAGAAGGAATTAATGAACATAGTAACGAATCTTTCGTACTTCTATACTTAGAGTGGATGTCCCACGCACTGCCAGTCGCAAATTTTTCTTTCGCGATGAGTAGCATAAACGACCAACGTATTGTCACTGTTCTTATAACTGCCACTTGAATTCGTTTATTTAACTCTAGAACTACCGACGATTAAAGTATACTTATTTGTATCAAAGAAGAAACAGACATGCGAGATATTTGCAAATCAAATATTTGCGATTGAAGTACAATAAATCTCCATTAATATTTTGTATAGAGAATCACGGAATATTCTAGAAAATGCACCGGTGCAAGTTTATAGAATTTTTATGGCAAATTTGTAATCAGTTATGCTAACTGGTTTGATAGTTCTAGTGTTAAATATTGTAAGCAATTTTTATTTAACGCGTTGACCGCCACGGCGATTTTATTCGTTTGTAGTAGGGTACATTATAATTATGCATGTATATTGCAATCATTTTATTATGAAATGTAGTTATTTAACTTTTTTACGATATTTCCGATACTATATATATATTGCTGGTGTAACATCAAACGCAGTCAAATTTCTAGAAACGCGATTGTTTATTTGATTGGAATGCTTTAGTTAACCCTTTGACTACGAAACGCGTATATATATGCCCCATAGATTTTATATAACACAACATAGATTAATTACGTAACTTATCATTACATAACGATATTTTAATACGCACCTAATATTTTATTACTTTAAACTTCAAATTAATTCACTCACAAGTAACTATTTCGCATATCTAAAATATGTGCGTGTTTTTTTATTATCAATGCTCCGCATGCGTTGGTCGTGCGAATATCGCGCCGCAGTCAAAGGGTTAATCATAGCGTAACCGGTCACCGATTACCCCCATGGCAATCAACGTGTTAACGACCTCCAATCTCGTAAAGTTAGAATTAAATTTCACCTCCCCCCTCCCCTAATAGTGTTTGTTTTCGTTGAATCTAGGCCGTAATTTATAGAACGAGTGTTACTCGTTATTTTAAGGCAAAGGATTAACCCTTTGCGGACGAGAAGTAACGACACCTATGGGAGTACTTTAGTTTTAAATTTTATGTCTTTGAATTTTGAAGTTCTTGAGTTCCCAACTATTTAATGCCCAACGATTTTAAATTTTTATTAATGTATTAAGTATTCGTTACGTTAAGTTTTTTGCTTTAAATGTCAACACGGATTCAGAAAACCAAAAATGATTAGATGACTATTTGTCGACGCTCGTCCGCAAAGGGTTAAAGCGGCAGCACGTGGGACATCTATCCTATACTCCGTCCAACGAGAATTGGCAGGAAATACAGTACCGCCTCGGATATTGACCGTGGTTTTGCCTCGGATATTGGCCGTCGCTATTCCCACCAGTTCTTAGAACTGGCTTCGAAACTGTCCAGGTGGCCAAGTTGTACATCTGTTTTTACACCTACCGTGAAATGTCGATGAGCCCTGCTGTGTATCTCTATCTCACTCGCTCTCTATGAACAAGTAGACACTCAGGATATCCTGAAAGATATACCTCCCTTCAACTTTGGCCAGATTCGGTCCCGATCCTCGGCCAATATCCAAGGCAACACTGTATAAACAGAAAGTTCACGTGATCGACGCTGCGGCCGCAGATAAGTGGCTACCGAACGTCGATGCTCAGGAACGGTTTTTAGCGGTTCTTGAGAAGGGCCCCCAAATGACCCTTACACAGCCAGGTCAAATGTTAACCCTCGGAGTAATCAAGCTCACGCTTATAGATCAGTTCGATTTTAAACTTGGTTCAGCTACCTTGGGTTTGCCAACGTGCGGGTTAATTGTTTCCAAATGTGCACACTATCGTCGTGGAATGGTCAGGGACAACGTTTGTCTTTCTTTAACTTGAAATTAGGGAAAGGGAAAGGGAAAAAGACCTTCATTGAAATGACTACGGGAAAATGTAAAAATAGCAGTCAGATCTCTGTTAATTAACAATATTACATTAATATAGAGAGCGAGTAATTGTTGTTTAGAAACGTAGCTTCTTTTCCATCGTGTAAGGATCTGGATATTACGTTTCGGCCCTTTTCTGATCACGCGTCACTCGCGTGCAACTGTTTATATTTCCTGCCAGTTCTCGGTGCACGGAGTATATAGTTGATTCAACGTTCGAGACCATTAATTTGACCGAAAATATGAATAACTCGTAACAGCTACACACGCACACAACTTTGGACACAGTGGCAAAGTTCTTCCCCATAGATCTACTGCCGAATGAGGCTGGTGGAAAAGCTGGCCCTACGTTGGAACTTCACGAAAAGGTAGTGAAACAAATCGAGGAAAATCGCGACTGGTTCGTGGAAGAGGAACGAACGAAACGCGTTAACGAATCTCTGAGACCTGGTAAAGAGAAATCAGCTTCCGATCTGTTTGGAGTCGAGGGTACCTTTAAGAAGTTCGAAATCGATTGAGCGTACATTATCCTCGCGTTAAATCTACCAACTCTTATAAACGTTTCGCGGATCACATTGTAAAAATTGTGTGGGAATTATTTGTAAATAAACCAACGTAAATTCTTGTACTTTTTTTATTCCTAACGCGATCGCGCGAATTTTCAGTGCTCCCGTCTTTAAAATTCGTCTTTCCTTTGAGAATCCTTTAGGATGAATCGTTGCAAAAATTGTGGAAATAATTTATGAATAAATTCGTATACATTCTTTTCCTTATTTTCTATTCGTAATGAAATTAGGAATTTTTGGAATCCTCGATGCTTGGAATGTTTCTAACGATTCAAATTTTCAATGCATCGAATTCTTAAAGTTACAAATTTCTAGTGCTTCAAATTTCCCATATATTTCGAATCTCTAACGTCTTAAATTCTTAAAACATATTTCCAATGCTTCAAAGGTCTAAAGCTTCCAAATTTCAATGCTTTGAATTCTCGAAGTTTGGAATTCCCAATGCTTTGAATTCTTAAAAAGCTTAGGATTCTCGATGCATTGAATTTCCAATGGAATAATTTTTTAATGGATATTTTTTTAATTTTTATTAATGGATAACCTTCGGTTATCGGAGTATAGCAGAACTGTTAGAATATTTTAAAACACTGTCCAATTTGTTTATCCCAACTGTTTCACGAATAGCTTTACTAGTTTGAAACCTCATTTTTCGGCTACTGAAAAACGTAAGCTAGGACAATTAACCTCTTGGCCTACAATAACGAGTCGCACTCGTTCTATAAATTATGGTTAAAATGCAACAAAAATATCTATTATCACGGATGAAATTTAATTTGAACTCTAGATTTTAACCAATGCATTGCAAGATTGGAAGTTATTAAATAAAACATGCCTACAATAATCAAACGGTTTGTTCGTGATACGATGTAAAAATAGTAATCACCTAATGCTAGCTTAAGTAAATAATAGAATAATCGAAGGACAATGGGGGTTAAATTAACCCTTTCGCTGCGAAATACGTGTATATACGTCCTAAAAAGAATTGGATAGTCGTATGCTAAAAGTAGACTTTATTTGTTTCCTGTAACACAGTACTATTACCGGACTGCGAGTTTTTATGCCGTTTATAAGAAACTTGAAGTTGCAGAATTCCCATATAATATGTAAAACTATATAAAATATTCAAACTACTTTAGACGTAATATTTCGTAAAACGCGAAACATATCTTTATACAGATTTTATTTCCTTAAATGCGTTTGTAAAAGGATGATGTTGCATCAAAATTCGCACTCTAACTACTACTATTACAATTTATAAATATATGTTTTACAGTAGTTAATTTTGCGAAACGCGCAAATGCTTTATACCACGATTATTTTAATTACAATTCATGCGTACATAATCCACAATGGTTACTTCGCGAAGCGTGTAAATACTTTGTACCACGATTCTTTTAATTTTAAGGTGACGTAGCGAAAGGTTTGAGGAAGGCAACGTAGAAATCGATATCGATGTTGCAGAGATGTACGGTGCAACGCACTAGAAAAACGCCGCTTTCCATTTTAATTGTAGCGCATACTACGAAGGAACGCTTATTACCTTCGAAGAAGCACCAATATTAAAACAGGCTTAACACGTATTGCCTCCACCTTTTCGTCAGTTTCTTATATTACTTTCACTGGCGGACTGTCCTCTCTCAGTTTATGCCTATTCGCGTGAACGAATGTGTCGCCGTACAGCCGTGAACATGAAAAATCTAATAGTAAGTGTATCGATTTCACATCTCAATCTTATTTTACTTCACCGTGTATTACGAACAATATCCAAACAAATATTCGAACAACGTCACCGCGAAAAACAAACATTGTTACAACGTATACGAAACGTATTGGAAGCAGTTCCGATTCGTTAATTTGAATACGTTTGAACTTTGAAAAAGAAACGTTCTCATTTTGACGTGTAGAATTTTAAGTGATAAGATTATTGAAAGAAATATTAGCGCGTACAAAATTGCGACGTCATGTTTCCGAAGAGGTCTTTCAAAAATCGTACAAAAGGTGGTTTGTTTTCCGTAGCTTCATTATTGCATGATGCGACTAGGTGATTCCGTAATCAGCTTGGAATTCAACTTGTGTACGAGTCCCATCATCTGACACGTATTTACATATTATGACAATCGCGTATTAGCATTCCAACTTTTTATTATCCTACTTTTTCTGTTATTAAAATCGAGAGTTTCGACTGCGAATGAGAGAGACTCGCTAGGAAACTGACGCAAGGTCATCGTTATTTCCAAACACGAAATAACCACGCAAAACGTATTGAACCACGACGGCGTACTCAATCTTTCTCTCTATTTCTTTTCTATTTCCTTAACTTATTTTATTACCTACTTACAATTATTTTATTACCCACTTAGACTAGCATTAGTTGATCACATACAGTTAACAATGAAGATGTAAATAAAGTAGAGATTTAAAGCTATTGATATTGTTGGTGAAAAAGTCACAAAAAAGTTACAATGTTTATTAGCAGTTTGGCGTATTCTAACGAATAGGTCAAGATGCTTAAGTTTGAACGATAGGAGAGGCGATCTAAATAAAAGTAGGTGGGAGGTGTGTCGCAGAGGAGCGTTGAAATTACGCGTGGAGATAATTAATTGATTTACACGCATAAACGCAAAATAAATTATACGCGAGTGGTGTCAATTACAGCTTACAACTTGCAATACGATTTCGACTAAGAACGTTAAAATTAACGGAGAAGAATAGCTAATTTAAGCACGATATTTTCAAATCAGATCGCAATCGTTCTGATTAGCCCCTGCCTCGGGGACGTATCGCATCTTTTGTCAGAATATTCGACGACGTCCACCACGACACCTCCACCGCCGCCTCGACCTTATAGTTTTCAGTATCAAGCGGGACGCTTTCCCGGAAACGTGGATCGCGTTCACCAAGAAAGCGGAGACGGCGCTGGACATGTTCGAGGTAATTAACGAATGCTCCCGTATAAGGTACGCGTAACTAATTGAGGAGCTTTTCGAAAAAAGAAAAAGGTCCACTAGGGAAAATGGTGGATTGGATAAATTGCATTGGAAATTCGCGTGCTACACGAGTGAACGATAAAAATTGTCCTACGCTTAATTGCTGCAATATCGAAACGAAATGTTGAGGAAATGTTGGTTATGGAAACGAGGCCCTCGATTAAAGACAATTTATGGAAATGAGGCCCACAATTAAAGACAATTTCTCGAAAAAGAACCTAAAGATACACGAGTCTTTTTTCCAAAGAGCTCCTCAATTATGTAAACATAATATTCGTGAGTTTTCCCTTTCAACGCACTGCTTAATTATAATTATCCTGCCTTCTAATAATTAGGATTATCCTGCCTGTATTAATCAATCTTCTACCGTAATAAAATTATGATTTATATTTGAGATCTAGAATAAGGATACTATACGTGTAAATACTTTTGTATGATGTTAGTATGCACAAAATGTGCATACTGCTAGTAAGCCCATAAGGGGTCGAATAGCGTAATAATAAAAGAAAAAAAAAACTGACAGCAGATTTCGACTGTTACAATTTAAGAAATTTGATCGTTTGTCCTAATGAATGTTTGATTTAATCCGTTGACGAATGTTACAGGTTCTTATTCTTTCGTCGATCCGAAACATAAACTCCGAACGGTAGAATACGCGGCGGATGAAAATGGATTTCACGCATCCTTAATAAATTACGAGGACACGATTTCTCAGCCAATCGATTCTGAGGCGGTGAGGCTCGCCAAAGAGAGACACTTTCGACTTTACCAAAAAATCGCCGAGGCGAATGCGCACGGTATTCCGGTAAATCTACCACGGGTAAATAAACGTTCAATTATGTTGTTAAACTTTGTAAGAATTTATTCAATTATAAATTTCTTTGTATTCGTAATAACCAGACTGCGGATTTATACGCAAATTCCTATAATTAACCCTTTGCCATACGAATTTTTCAACGAATATACACGGAAACGTTCGCTATTCGTTACTTTAATAGTGCGATGAATGCAGAACACTAAAACTTTGTACGTATAATTTATGCTCGCGACACTCAACCTCATCAATCGAAATTACAAATAGAATTAGAATTGAAATTGATTAAAATATACAATATATTTGTATCGCAACCAGAGCACGATTTCTACAACAAGCGTAACACGTTCGCGTAGGGCAGTGATGGCGAACCTTTTCGAGAAGTAGGTCAAATTTTGTTCATTATTTTTTTTTAGTAATAGCTCGTGGGTCACTAAGTCAGTGGCGTCACTTGGAAAGGGGAAGGGGAGGATGGTTAAAAACTACTTTTTTTTATGGTTCTCACTTTTAAAATCCTCTAACAAGTTTACGTTTCCCTTTTTGTTTTACAACGTTTACTTTTGCAAGCGAAGAGCAAAAAATTCGATTGTCTGTTCTCTCTTTTATGATATAGAAAAAATAAGTTTACAAAAATCATCGCGTGGGTCATTTAAAAAGCCTGCGTGGGTCAGTGTCTGACTCGCGGATCATAGGTTCGCCATCACTGCTGTAAGGTAAAGGGTTAAACGAATGGGACTTTAGTAGCGATCTATTTCACCTTCTAAATATTGTAACTGGACTACTTATATACATTTGCTAGCAAAATTCAGCGTGCACCTAAATTGCCAATGAAAAGCAGCTAAAACGAGAATATACACATACATATTCAAAAGTATAAACAAAATATATATGTATTTCATTCGCATATTTTAACAGACGGTACTTAAAAAATTCCTAAGCGAAAATAAATTATTTATACGTACTTAATAAAAAAAAAAAAAAAAACGTAAAGGTATAACTTTTTTGTTGACACAAACGTGGACGTATTCATCGATATTTTCGTTACTATACACATATGACACGCGTCGATTACTATTTTCTTAACCACCTTTGATCTTCGTCGCATAGACGTACGTAATTTTGTACAAAGAAGGTGAAATATTGTCCTCCTTCTTCTTGGTAATTTCATTTTGAAATCTTCTCCGTTTGTAAACGTACAATTTATCATTTTGCATTTCACGTTTCTCCAAGCGACGTTCAATCGGATTTAGAACGGATAACCGAGTTTAATAGTTTGGGCACATTGGAACGTAACCATTTCTTATTGTTAGCCATCTCTTTCGTCGAGTTTCAAGGTGTACGCTGAATTTTGTTAGCAACTGTACGCGCACAAAAATCCGCGATCCATAGCGACGAAGCATGCGCGAACGGTGCTCAATTTCATCGCCGCAGATGATTCGAAACAGTAGCTTTCACTTGACGATGGTTCGCAATGGTTTTAAAGGATTCCGCGAGCGTGGGGAGAGCGAAGGACAGGCACAGTCAACTTTACCAGAAGATCGCTCAGGAACACGCCGCGATAGCGGCCCAAAGAGAGACTGAACGATTGGCCTATGAGGCCACTTCTGTTGTAAACGATGTAAATCCGAACCACGCGTACTAACGTAAAACATGCGCATTCTAAAAACGATATCAACCCCTTGCCCTACGATTATTTTACTACCCGTTGCACGTTAGAGTTAGCCAATCGCTGTTTTTGTATCGCGTTACGGACAAATTAGTCGAATATTGTGGACGGCTTTTATTTAGTAATATTCGTCGTTGCAACGCAAAGCTAAAATTATAGATCAAGTTAAACTTCACTGTCAATAGATAACCACTTTTATCGAGTCTACGCTATAATTGATGGAACGTAGTGCGAGGGGTTAACGCGTTCGCTGTCCCATGCAACATGTGTGATACACAATCGGTACTACGTGAATATTATTACAAGAAAACTCGTTAAAAGTTATTATTGACTATTACCCTCAAACTGAAGAAAGTAGGTACGATAAAGAAATTGCGATGAATGGTTTGTACAAGAAATAAGAAGCAGGATTTTTATGCCGAGCATTTTGTTGCTGTACCGAGCATACAAATGGCGATTATGTTAGATGCCTGGACAGCGAACGTGTTAAAAATACGAAGACTTTTTTTAAGCCTTAGCTTTTAAACCTAGATTTCTGCTAGCGTTTTCATTGCATTAGAAATACATCGCAGAGCTGGGAAGAAGAAGTTACGGTTACACAACGTTTATTGTTACATAACGCATTATTAACTCGAAGTTCAAAGGAAACTAACAACTGACGTTAACCTTGCTACGATATAGTGTTCTACAGTTACCCAACGTATTCGCAAAACTTATGTATGTACATAAAATACTGTTTTTGTGAGATGTTTAAAACGGTTGAAAGATTAAAAGTGATAAACAGATTTTATTATTATTTCTAGTAAAATTGTTTACTTATTTTATCTCCGAAAGCGTTCGCGATAGAAGACTATTTATTTTTTTAACGAAACGTTGATGAATACTAATCAATGCACCTATTACTTTTCAATAATCAAGAGACCAACAAAAGTGCAGCTTGCACAGCTGCCGTTGAAGATCCATCAGAAGCCAGGAACTGGTTTTCACTATCTCAGTGGAAGATACATTGGGCTTTCTGTTATACGGCGCAACGCTACTTGAAAAACGCGATCATTAGTTAACGCAACGCTAACTGGAATAGAAAATAATCGCGACGGAAGAATGTCGCAACTCTAACTCTTAATTAACGCAATGGCGGGTACTACTTTTATTTAAGACGAGCTATTATACATACGCGCGATGCTTCGGAAACGCAACGCGGTAAAGTTAACGGGAAATTAACAAATGCGTAATTCAAAATAATGTTACAAATTAAGAAAACGCGATCACAGTTATCGCAACGCTAACACGTGTGCTACGGCATTAATCTCAAATGAACTATAGCACGCGATATTAAAAAATATTAACAACATGCGCGATATCTTATAATTCGCAACGCTAAATCGAACACGACAATCGTCTCTTCGCAATGATAACGCAAACCCGTGATATTTTTCATACGCAACTCTAAAATCAAACTCGAGATCTGCTTTTCCCGCAACGTTAACTCAATCCGCGTGTAATTTCTCGCAACGCTAATTAAAGAACCGCGCGTTGCCCAATGTGGAAGCTGAAAATACTACGACATGCATGACTTTACAACGAGTACAGTGACAAAATAGTATATAACAGTAATGACCGTCCATTCTTTCTTAAAGAAAAAAAAATGGACAGCCATTCGTTGCTGCCCTCTTCGCGACAGTTTGTCGGGCCTCTTCTTTTCTTCGGGCGCAATGCCCGTTGAAACTTAAATCTAATCTCGAGGTTCATCTAACCACAACTGAAGAGTAACTTGTAAACAGGAACGAAAACTGTTAACGCCAAAGCTGAAGGCCCGCGGACGATTAAGGATTGGGAGAATCCTCGCTCGTGCAAGCGGGCCGAACCTCGAGTTCGTTCGTTTCGGAAGCCAAACGCGACCGCGACCGCGATGGCGATTCCAGATCGCCGGATTCGAAAGATCGACACTGGCAAAGAACAGAAGTGACCGGCATTCTCCAGGTCAGATCGGCTTCGCCGTCGATGTTCAAATCAGATTTCCTGAAACAGGTTGACACGCGCACCCCCCATTAAATATGAAACTCGCGACCCGAGACCATATGTCAACCTGCCCGGCCCTACCTACTTATAATTAACACACATTCCAGAAAGTATGCTACCTACCTACCTAACGCTATATTTAAAAAATGGCAAACAGGCATAAAAACACACTCGAACACCCCACCCCCACCCAGTGGATCATCACACATACCACCCGGGTGCAAAAGCCTACACTAGAGAGAACGTCCCGGGACGCCTCCGACACCCGAGTTCAACATACAACTCATACACACTCTAAAGTAAAAAAAATGCTGAAATCGTCTGACGTGGGTAGCGACCATTGCGTATTATGCTATTTAAAGCGTATGCAGCTCGGTATAGTCAAATATACTTCGAGCATTTACCAAATAAATGTAATTCAACAGCAAAATTATACAATATATATTCTTGGCATTTACCAAATAAAAGTGATTGAATATAAAAATTGGAAGCTATACATACTTCGGGCATTTATCAAGTATGTGATTCAATAAGAAAATTGTAAAATATATTTCAAGCATTTGTCAAGCAATGCAACAGCAAATTGTAAGCTGTATTTGTAATGATCGATTTATTACCATTATTGCAAATTGTACGTGGCAGTATATTAAGTACCATAGAATAAACTGAGTGAGAAGTTAATTAAGATTAGGAAAAGGACGACGCAATTCCACAGCCTAACATCACACACACACAATGTGGAAAATACGTCGTGCACGATACGCTACCCACACTCAGCCGCCACACAAATATCAAATATCGAAATATAAAAAAAAAGCATCGTGCCACGTGCCTCTCACCCGCTCAAGTAGCACCTGAGCACGTGAGCGAGATCCTGGCAAAACGGCACGAAGAGACGCTGAAAATCCTATCTAGAAAAAATGATTAACATACGTAATCGATTAACGGACTGTGACTCTACTTTCTGTTCGCGTTTAATTTTAATGCAAAAAGACACTACTAATTTCATTGAGAAAACGTAATGTATTTATGAAATAAATAAGCAAAAAATCTCTAATTCTATATGAATTTAAATCAAGACTACGTGTACGATTAATAAAATGGAACAAGTGACTTTAGTTAGAAATACAGAATAATAAAATACAAGTGACTAGGTTAAAATAGAGAATAATAAAATACAAAAAGTGACTGTATATTGAAATTTTAATTACTGCAATACCTTGGGCGACTCCCTTATCAAAGCGTCGTAACTCTAACATAGACATCGCGTTAAAGTTTGCGACTTCGACTTGGAAATCTACCCATCGCGAAATGTCTTCTTGCGCATTTCATTTAACATTACTTTTATACGAGAATAGGGAAAGTTACTCTCTTTCGCGCTTAAATTAAACTGAATTTACTAAGAAAGCTGAAAGACTATGTTACTTGACTCTTCCAATAACTACGACTTTAGTACTGAATTTTTATTAAGTATTGTTGTATATATGTCTATTATACACATATAATAATCGTAACGATATTCATTCTCATTACGCGTGTGCAACACACTTATTATAGAAACAAACGAAGTCGGATGGTGTCCGACTTCATCGCTAGAAATGACAAATTACAAGTTGCTCGTATGAAATCATTCTGCAATTTCGTATCACATATTTACTCTAACAGATATTCAACTTCAATAAAAATATCCATGCAAAGTTTCTACCGACTCTACTTTTCATTCCAAAAATATTTA
This sequence comes from Eucera pruinosa, assembly GCA_028830335.1. Taxonomy (NCBI): domain Eukaryota; kingdom Metazoa; phylum Arthropoda; class Insecta; order Hymenoptera; family Apidae; genus Eucera; species Eucera pruinosa. The sequence goes on along the minus strand of JAMYCR010000001.1, from coordinate 3,096,906 downwards.
AAACAATATTCATGCCGTTTGACTCGACTATCGACTCAAATTGATCATTAACATATTGCAATATTTAAAACCGCGATGCGCAAGAAAACCTAGCCTAGTCTAACAAATAAAACACACATGATAAAAATGGTTCACGGGTATAATAATGTATACCCGTGGTCACTGTACTCGTTTATGCAAATTCTACGGATACAACCAGTCGCTCGTGCCGATTCGGACCTTTCATCCTCGGCATGCCTGAGCGACCGAAGGAATTCAAAATGCATGCGACTCACCATGAGACGACTACGCTGTCATCTGCTGCAGCCAGGCGGATGAAAACCTGCTGACATTATCGTCAAGTGAGGCCGTGAAGTCGTGAAGTCGTGAAGCCTTGAGGACACAAAACCATGAAAATGATGTCGCGAAGCCGTGAAGCTGTGATGCCATGTCCTGTGGTCCCAAGGACAAGAAGATCTGTGGAAGATCTGTAACAGAGGAAAGAAAGCGAGAAGATTACAATTTATTCTTAAAGTTGTTGTTGATTCATTATTTGGCAAGTTTCAGATTTAAAGAAATGGAAGCTTGAGAAATTGCAAATTAAGTGGCTCTACTCTTTGTTTCAACCAAAAGACTAGAGAAAAATAGAATTGGAACTCTACGAATTTTTAATAGATGGAATCTAATAATAAATTGTTTAATAAATCAGTTTAATGGCTTCTATACTGTTTAGTTACTAAAAATGAAGATAGAATGCAAAGATACTTACATTGCGGGCTTCGGGAGCCCAGCGAGATCATCTGCCAACAGCCGTAGCGTGACTCTAATCGCGAGTATGAATATTAAAAAACAAAAAAAAAGGACAAATAAAGGACTACTCTACTGTTCAAATAATATTTGGCGAGAAAACACTGACTCTACTCGCGCGAGTTATTACTAAGTACAATTTAATTTACTTAGAGCAGCTGTGCCCTTTAAAAAATCAAACTCATTTTATATCGAAACAAGCACTGACTCTACAACCGCATTGCGCGCGGTCACAAAAAATTCTGAAAGAATAACTTAATTAGTAGGAAGGGGTGAGTAGGTAATAAATAAAACACAATACATTTTTATTATCCTCCTCTTATCATCGAGCATTTGTTATGAAAAATACCTTAACTATATGTGATATATATGTGTTATCAAGAGGATATGCATATCCATATATCTCTATATTATATTCTCATAAATAATATAAAAATATTATATTACGTATGAGAATGTAATATAAGAATATTACAGACGTAATAAAAGCTATGAGCAAAAGAGCAAAAGGTATACGCTGTGAATGTCCGCTGTCGAAATTCTCAAGTACGTTCACCCAACGACATCGTAAACACGGTCGCGAGTCGCGAATTCTCGGAACCCCGCGGCGGGTATCGAAGTTCGAGATGTAAACATACTCGCGTGGTACGACGAGCTCGCATCACATTTTTTGCTTACAAGTTCGACTGCCACGCGTTACCAGCCAAAGTTTTTTCCGGTCAATTTTATCGGTTAAATTAGAAAACAAAACGCGACCGAAATACAGAGAAATACAAAGACTGTTCCAAATATTACGTCGTCGTAGCACGATCCGATGACTCTACTCCAAATTACCGCGTGCTCGAGAATTATACTTTAAACCTAAACCAAAGAAACCCTCCCAATTTCGTTCGATAGGTGCAAACAAGTACGAATTGATTATGAATTTTGAATAACAAACTAGATACGAAACGTTACCCACTAACGATGGTACCAAAGACGTGATACTACGTCTACCAATGTTACAACCAATTAATATTACCAAATTTGCAACGGAATCGTCGAGGCTAGGTCATCGTGGCTCCTTTTGTCTCGTCTCTCGATTCGTCGCAGGCATCTGGAACTCAAAACAAAAAACGTAATTTAAAACAAATGTATCAAAGAAGAAGCGAGTAGTGTTCAATCAACTATTAATTAACCTCGTGTTACATAGACGAGAGTGAGCAAACGAGAAATAGGAAATAAAGCTTCGAATTCTATTGAACTGGTAATGGAAAAAGAACGTGTGTCGATTAAAATACGAGTCAATAAAGAAATGCTATCGAAAGTATAAGGAAGATGCTTGAAATCCCGCTCAAGTGCGTGAATAAGCGAAAATTACGTACCACGCATCGAAGCGTTGAAGCAGCCCCTCTCCATGGCGTCCCTGACTCGACTGAAGCGCGCCGTCTCTTCTCGGCGTCACTCGGCACAGTTCGGCATCCGAATTCTAGGGAGTGGGGAACCGATTCAAAATCTTTCTACATTCACGAATATTACATTTTACATTAAATTATTATAGATCTGAATTGATTATTGCAATATTTAATTATAATTCCCATTGTTAAAAAACTTTATTGTCTTATTCTACTCTAAACTAGTAATGTCACATGTGACACTAAAATGATAAGTTAGCCCCAAATCATTCAATATGAGAATGAATAGTTTATCCTACGCTTCGTCGATGATACATATAATGTATTTTATTTGAGGTGCTATTAGAAGCAGTTTTTTTATACTTTATCTGGGTTTATTTATAATTTGGTACATGCAAGGTATTCATTCATCAGAATTATCAGATTTTTCACAGCTACACTTCGTCGCAGAATTATTGTAATGACAATCAATCCCAATAAAAAACCAAAACCAATTCCAATAAAATATTCAAGCCTCGCGTATTTAGTAATGAATAGGTGTACGAAGACTTTCGCAAGTGACTGCTTGTATTATTTGAATATGTACGGAGTAAATTTGAAATCTCTGTGCCTGCGACCCCGTTCGATTAATCGAGATTAAACATACGTTTCGATCTATCGAACTGAAGTGGTGGTATGGTGTGATACATTTATATTAGTGTTTGAGCTAAAGATGTTTCATGTTTTTAAGTTACGGTAAAATAAAGACGTGATTATAATAATTATACGTACCGATTAATATAAAGCATCGCAAAATGCCGAAAAAAAAGACCGGGCAAAGAAGAAAAGCTGAGAAGCAAAAATTGAGGCAAAAAGAAATTAGAACTGCCAAAGATCAATTAGATTTAGCTAAATTTCCATGCAATACAGTAATGGCAAGTAATTATTCGTTGTAATACGAATCAACATCATTATAATAAAACCAATTTACAAATGTACAATGAGAATAATTTCTTACGCATTGTGACAACAGTAGAACATACTAACCAATGATATTTTCGATTTGTGTAAAGTATTAAAAAAATAGGTAATATTACGATGAATGTATCTATATTTACTACATGTTACTTGTATTTTAATTCAGGAGTGCGATAAGTGTAGCAAGAAGCAGAAAAGTAGAGCTTTTTGTTACTTTTGTCAAAGTCTACAAAGACTACCAATGTGCGCCCATTGTGGCAAAGTAAAATGTATGTTAAAAACTGGAGATTGCGTTGTTCGTCATCCTGGTATGTTCACTACCGGTTTAGGTATGGTGGTAAGTAAACATACCTCATTTATAATTAATGGACTATGGATATTTATGTAATTCTTTGCTTTTACAAGTTGAGCTAATCAATTAGGACTCCAATAACATTGTGTTTCCACCTTTAAACTTTATAATTTGTCACACAGTCTAATAATTAATATATTTCTTAAATGTTATATAAATGGTAAATATATAATCAAAAAACTATGAAATAGGGAGCCATATGCGATCATTGCGAAGCATGGGTTTGTCATGGGAGACGTTGCCTTACAACCCATGCTTGTATGTGTCCATTGATAGATGCAATTTGTCAAGAATGTGAAAGAGGTGTATGGGACCATGGTGGTAGAATATTTAGATGCTCATTCTGTAACTGTTTCCTTTGCGAAGACGATCAGTTTGAACATCAAGCATCTTGTCAAGTTTTGGAGGCAGAAAGTTTCAAATGTAAGAAGTTGAAAATAATATTAGAATTGTTAGGAGTGTATCCCAGTCGAAACGAGAATTTTTTCAGGATTCGGGACGGGAATTTTTTTTGCGATCGGGACGAGAATTTTTCGTAGGTTTCGAACGGGATTTTTTTCTATTTCCAAGTGGGAACTTTTTTGGGATCGAGACGAGAATTTTTCGCGATCCGAATTCGAATTTTTTTCAACATCGAAACGGGAATTTTTTTCGATATTCCAAAAGTTTAGTGATTCCCTAAAATATCCCCCATTCTCGATATTTTCAAGATTCGTGATACTTTCCGGAGTTTCGAGATTCCGGAGGCCATTTCAGTACTCGTTTTGTTAAATACTTTCTTGATCTTTTGTGAAGAAAGAGAATCCCGAAAATATAAAATGTAGACGGGATGAGAATTTTCTTTCGAAGTCGAAATCCCGAATATTTTTCGTGATGTAGCGGCCCCTAATATGCGCAATTAGATTAATATAATGATCGTATATCAGATTCTTTTTGATCTACTTTAAACGATCACTATTCTTAGGTCAATCTTGCAATAGATTAGGACAATATTCTTGCTTGAGGTGTAAAACATGTTACTGCGAAGATCACGTTCGAAGAAAAGGATTTAAATATGAAAAGAATAAAGCTATACCTTGCCCTAAGTGCGGCTTCGAAACGTCTCAAACGAAAGACCTTAGCATGTCGAGTAAGCAATATATTTACTTTCGGTAAATTTGTTCCTTCTTTTTTTTTTCGTAAAACTTTATTTGAATTTTATTGTAGCAAGGAGCCATAAGTTTGGTAGACAAAGTCAAGGTGGAACATTCGAATCTGACGACGAGGGCGGATATAGTTATTACGGTAAAGAACTATTCTCCCAATAATTGCTTTTTTTCATTCATAACCCATTGTACGTGTATTTTTTGTTATAGGAAATCAATCTCAAGATGATATTCCTGAAAATTATAATGCTTATGATCAAGAAGACGAAGGTGAAGATGAAGAAGATGACGAGGACGATGATGACGACGACGACGATAACGAAGAACAGGACGACGAGTCGTCGAGCGAAAGCGAAGAAAATTGCAATAATAAACCGCTTCGAACATAACGTTAACGAGCGAGATGTTTAGCAGAAATTGAAGTTTTGCAACTAGATGCAACAATTTAAAAGCAAATGTATTACGTTATTATGCCTTCGTAAGAAAACCAATATTTTTGTTTTTAAATATAATGACACGATGTCAAACCTAAAGAAAAATTTCGTTAACAAAATAAACATATGTCCAATTTTTTTTTTGCCTTTAACATTTTTATGAAGTAGTAAATTCGGGAGTACTTTATTTATTTTTATCTACATTTGGGAAATAGAACGATCTATGTCCCAATGACGCGTGAAAATAACATTACATTTATTACACATCAAGTTTACATAGAATAATTAGAAATATTACAAAACAATTAATACGGATGTATCGCACATATAGAAATGTATGTTATACGCGTAATGAGGTATATTCACATGGAAATGCAAAAGTGTGAGAGCCAAAGGCATTAACGCTCGGCAAAAGTCCCGCATTGGGTACAATATTCCACGATAATGTTAATGTTACATTTTTATTCCCCCTAAAAAAGAAAACAAAGATCAAAATACAGTTATTTAATTTTATCGAAGCATGCATCATTTTTACTTAAAATTTTATTCGAGGCGGCAATATTATCGAAAATTTACCTTAATCCATTACCATCATCCCAAAAATAATATTTCGTGTTCATATTTTTGAAATCAAGTACAGCATTATCTCCTCGAAGAACTATTTTATCCCACAATACTACCTATAATACGAAATGGTTCAACTATGCAATATAATGCATCAAAGTATATATCATTGTAAACTAAAATTACTTATGTGTTACGGTGTTTATATTATACCTGATTAAATTCATTGTTCTCTGTTTGATATTCAGCAGTGAGGTATAAAAATAACTGTTTAACATTCCAATTAAACAATGGAGTGAGATGTATATTTATGTAAAGAAATATATATATTTTTTAATTACAACATGTTACTAATGATCTCAAATTTCCTGTTAAATACCGTTTTGCAGGTTATGGACACAAAAATAAATACAAATAGAATATGCTCAACTATTACAGTAAACATTTTATGCTTCATGAAAGTTACAAATGGACTGCAGAATTTTATACAAATTTTTATTGTTTGCGTGCAAAATTAAAGAAATGGACCTCTAGTAGATATCTGGTTTTGCTTTCTGAATATAACAACGCGTACTTTACTTTGGGTATTGTTTACATTTTTACATATTATGTACTTCCTGCATTTCTTTCTCACGGTGAAATTTCCTACAAATGCATACAAATTAGCAGACTAGTTATAAATATTGATATAAAAAAGGATATCAGTTTGTAAATCGAATGTTAAATATCCCAAGTCATTTTTCTCTCTAGAAGCACTATAATCTGGTACATTTTTTCTGTAAAATAAAACGTTAACGATTACTATAAATGATACATTACACTGCTGAAGGTCACATCCGTTACTGTTAAGTGCACAATATTGTTTGTCATATTTATTTCAAGCTGGTTACTTGAACATTGCGAGTTACTTTATTAGCGAAATTTACAAATTTCTACTCTATATCATATATAATATTGCGCTTTTCAAAGCTATTTACATTATACCGAAATAAGTCGGACATAAAGAATTCAACAGTGAAGCATACATTAAATATTTTCGGGCAAAGAATCATGAATTAATAAACCAACTCAGTTATGAATTCTTACGAATAATACCTGTTAAATAAACTCAATATACTTACACGACTACTTTTACGGTATTTAATGTTGCATTTGCTCTATAATCGATAAATACAGTAGAGAGAAAACAAAAAAAGGTTAAACACGCCGCGAAGCTTAATGTGTATGCTATAATAGCATTACAGCGTGCGAAAACAGTATGCATTATTACGCTTCGATATTAATGAGTAAAATGCACAGAATTCCAAGATCAATCGATCCAGTCATGCATTAGAATATTCCAACCAAAATCATCATCACCTCGATTTCAGTTTTCAACGTCAGCACTTGGACACGGTGGATCACCGGGTCGGTGTTCGAAAATAGATCAGACGTACATCGTGTTCGCAAATAAATTTACTCGAAATGTTGCACTAGTAACGATTTATTTAAATTAAGTAAATTCACATATTTCCTCTTCCCGCTTTATCAATATATTTACGTTTCTAAAACAAAATAATTGATACGTAAATATTATATACAGGGAATTCTAATGTTTCTCATAGCTAACGCAAACGCATCGGGACACGAAATGATTATGGTGACTGCCTACTATAGTGCGTATACTTCGTGGTCAAAGATCCGCTGGTCCGTCAGTCTTCTCTTGGCAATTCAAGAGATAACATTGGTTCGGGCAAGTTGTGGTAGATTAACAAATAAACTACGGACTTTTATGCAAATTCCTGTCTTTAGGCTCAGCGGAGATCACTTTCCTGATTCTATCGAGGATCGCGTTTTGACGCGTAACACGAATTTGTATATAATTCACGAACCGACACTAGCATCCGATTAAAACCAATCGATTATTAACCACTGCAACCGGTACTTTCATTTTAGACCGGTTTCGATGGAAACAAACGATTAGACGCCGAGATCTAAGCACTTCTCTAATCCCATCGAGGATCGCGTTTTGACACGGCACACGGATTACTTTATAATTTGAGAACCGATGCACATATCCAAATAAAACCTTGGATTATTATCCATTTCACTCCGCACTTTCGGTTTTTGGTGGTTTCGTTCGCGTCGCGAGCTTAGATTCCGATATCTAAGCATTTTTCTAATCACGTCGAGATCCGACACTTGACGCGGCACACGAAATTTCGTATTTTTCGCGAACCGAGGCACTTACACGAATAAAACCCTGGATTATTATCCATTTCACTCCGCACTTTCGGTTTTTGGTGGTTTCGTTCGCGTCGCGAGCTTAGATTCCGATATCTAAGCATTTTTCTAATCACGTCGAGATCGGACACTTGACGCGGTACACAAAATTTCGTATTTTTCGCGAACCGAGACACTTATACGAATAAAACCCTGGATTATTATCCATTTCACTCCGCACTTTCGGTTTTTGGTGGTTTCGTTCGCGTCGCGAGCTTAGATTCCGATATCTAAGCATTTTTCTAATCACATCGAGATCCGACACTTGACGCGGTACACGAAATTTCGTATTTTTCGCGAACCGAGACACTTATACGAATAAAACCTTGGATTATCATCCATTTCACTCCGCACTTTCGATTTTTGGTGGTTTCGTTCGCGTCGCGTGCTTAGAACCCTATATCTAAGCATTTTTCTAATCACATCGAGATCCGACACTTGACGCGGCACACGAAATTTCGTATTTTTCGCGAACCGAGGCACTTACACGAATAAAACCCTGGATTATTATCCATTTCACTCCGCACTTTCGGTTTTTGGTGGTTTCGTTCGCGTCGCGAGCTTAGATTCCGATATCTAAGCATTTTTCTAATCACGTCGAGATCGGACACTTGACGCGGTACACAAAATTTCGTATTTTTCGCGAACCGAGACACTTATACGAATAAAACCCTGGATTATTATCCATTTCACTCCGCACTTTCCGTTTTTGGTGGTTTCGTTCACGTCGCGTGCTTAGAACCCGATATCTAAGCATTTTTCTAATCACATCGAGATCCGACACTTGACGCGGCACACGAAATTTCGTATTTTTCGCGAACCGAGACACTTATACGAATAAAACCCTGGATTATTATCCATTTCACTCCGCACTTTCGGTTTTTGGTGGTTTCGTTCGCGTCGCGAGCTTAGATTCCGATATCTAAGCATTTTTCTAATCACATCGAGATCCGACACTTGACGCGGTACACGAAATTTCGTATTTTTCGCGAACCGAGACACTTATACGAATAAAACCTTGGATTATCATCCATTTCACTCCGCACTTTCGATTTTTGGTGGTTTCGTTCGCGTCGCGTGCTTAGAACCCTATATCTAAGCATTTTTCTAATCACATCGAGATCCGACACTTGACGCGGCACACGAAATTTCGTATTTTTCGCGAACCGAGGCACTTACACGAATAAAACCCTGGATTATTATCCATTTCACTCCGCACTTTCGGTTTTTGGTGGTTTCGTTCGCGTCGCGAGCTTAGATTCCGATATCTAAGCATTTTTCTAATCACGTCGAGATCGGACACTTGACGCGGTACACAAAATTTCGTATTTTTCGCGAACCGAGACACTTATACGAATAAAACCCTGGATTATTATCCATTTCACTCCGCACTTTCCGTTTTTGGTGGTTTCGTTCACGTCGCGTGCTTAGAACCCGATATCTAAGCATTTTTCTAATCACATCGAGATCCGACACTTGACGCGGCACACGAAATTTCGTATTTTTCGCGAACCGAGACACTTATACGAATAAAACCCTGGATTATTATCCATTTCACTCCGCACTTTCGGTTTTTGGTGGTTTCGTTCGCGTCGCGAGCTTAGATTCCGATATCTAAGCATTTTTCTAATCACATCGAGATCCGACACTTGACGCGGTACACGAAATTTCGTATTTTTCGCGAACCGAGACACTTATACGAATAAAACCTTGGATTATCATCCATTTCACTCCGCACTTTCGATTTTTGGTGGTTTCGTTCGCGTCGCGTGCTTAGAACCCTATATCTAAGCATTTTTCTAATCACATCGAGATCCGACACTTGACGCGGCACACGAAATTTCGTATTTTTCGCGAACCGAGGCACTTACACGAATAAAACCCTGGATTATTATCCATTTCACTCCGCACTTTCGGTTTTTGGTGGTTTCGTTCGCGTCGCGAGCTTAGATTCCGATATCTAAGCATTTTTCTAATCACGTCGAGATCGGACACTTGACGCGGTACACAAAATTTCGTATTTTTCGCGAACCGAGACACTTATACGAATAAAACCCTGGATTATTATCCATTTCACTCCGCACTTTCCGTTTTTGGTGGTTTCGTTCACGTCGCGTGCTTAGAACCCGATATCTAAGCATTTTTCTAATCACATCGAGATCCGACACTTGACGCGGCACACGAAATTTCGTATTTTTCGCGAACCGAGACACTTATACGAATAAAACCCTGGATTATTATCCATTTCACTCCGCACTTTCGGTTTTTGGTGGTTTCGTTCGCGTCGCGAGCTTAGATTCCGATATCTAAGCATTTTTCTAATCACATCGAGATCCGACACTTGACGCGGTACACGAAATTTCGTATTTTTCGCGAACCGAGACACTTATACGAATAAAACCTTGGATTATCATCCATTTCACTCCGCACTTTCGATTTTTGGTGGTTTCGTTCGCGTCGCGTGCTTAGAACCCTATATCTAAGCATTTTTCTAATCACATCGAGATCCGACACTTGACGCGGCACACGAAATTTCGTATTTTTCGCGAACCGAGGCACTTACACGAATAAAACCCTGGATTATTATCCATTTCACTCCGCACTTTCGGTTTTTGGTGGTTTCGTTCGCGTCGCGAGCTTAGATTCCGATATCTAAGCATTTTTCTAATCACGTCGAGATCGGACACTTGACGCGGTACACAAAATTTCGTATTTTTCGCGAACCGAGACACTTATACGAATAAAACCCTGGATTATTATCCATTTCACTCCGCACTTTCCGTTTTTGGTGGTTTCGTTCACGTCGCGTGCTTAGAACCCGATATCTAAGCATTTTTCTAATCACATCGAGATCCGACACTTGACGCGGCACACGAAATTTCGTATTTTTCGCGAACCGAGACACTTATACGAATAAAACCCTGGATTATTATCCATTTCACTCCGCACTTTCGGTTTTTGGTGGTTTCGTTCGCGTCGCGAGCTTAGATTCCGATATCTAAGCATTTTTCTAATCACATCGAGATCCGACACTTGACGCGGTACACGAAATTTCGTATTTTTCGCGAACCGAGACACTTATACGAATAAAACCTTGGATTATCATCCATTTCACTCCGCACTTTCGATTTTTGGTGGTTTCGTTCGCGTCGCGTGCTTAGAACCCTATATCTAAGCATTTTTCTAATCACATCGAGATCCGACACTTGACGCGGCACACGAAATTTCGTATTTTTCGCGAACCGAGGCACTTACACGAATAAAACCCTGGATTATTATCCATTTCACTCCGCACTTTCGGTTTTTGGTGGTTTCGTTCGCGTCGCGAGCTTAGATTCCGATATCTAAGCATTTTTCTAATCACGTCGAGATCGGACACTTGACGCGGTACACAAAATTTCGTATTTTTCGCGAACCGAGACACTTATACGAATAAAACCCTGGATTATTATCCATTTCACTCCGCACTTTCCGTTTTTGGTGGTTTCGTTCACGTCGCGTGCTTAGAACCCGATATCTAAGCATTTTTCTAATCACATCGAGATCCGACACTTGACGCGGCACACGAAATTTCGTATTTTTCGCGAACCGAGACACTTATACGAATAAAACCCTGGATTATTATCCATTTCACTCCGCACTTTCGGTTTTTGGTGGTTTCGTTCGCGTCGCGAGCTTAGATTCCGATATCTAAGCATTTTTCTAATCACATCGAGATCCGACACTTGACGCGGTACACGAAATTTCGTATTTTTCGCGAACCGAGACACTTATACGAATAAAACCTTGGATTATCATCCATTTCACTCCGCACTTTCGATTTTTGGTGGTTTCGTTCGCGTCGCGTGCTTAGAACCCTATATCTAAGCATTTTTCTAATCACATCGAGATCCGACACTTGACGCGGCACACGAAATTTCGTATTTTTCGCGAACCGAGGCACTTACACGAATAAAACCCTGGATTATTATCCATTTCACTCCGCACTTTCGGTTTTTGGTGGTTTCGTTCGCGTCGCGAGCTTAGATTCCGATATCTAAGCATTTTTCTAATCACATCGAGATCCGACACTTGACGCGGTACACGAAATTTCGTATTTTTCGCGAACCGAGACACTTATACGAATAAAACCCTGGATTACTATCCATTTCACTCCGCACTTTCCGTTTTTGGTGGTTTCGTTCACGTCGCGAGCTTAGATTCCGATATCTAAGCATTTTTCTAATCACGTCTAGATCGGACACCTGACGCGTTACACGAAATTTCGTATTTTTCGCGAACCGAGACACTTATACGAATAAAACCTTGGATTATCATCCATTTCACTCCGCACTTTCGATTTTTGGTGGTTTCGTTCGCGTCGCGAGCTTAGATTCCGATATCTAAGCATTTTTCTAATCACGTCGAGATCGGACACCTGAAATTTCCTGATATTTTGCCAACCGATGCACATATCCGAATAAATCCAACTGATTATTGACCGTGGCACTCCGCGCTTTCATTTTAGGCTAATAATTAACTACTACAGCCCGTACTTTTATTCTAGATCGGCGCAAACGAACTATTAGAAGCTGAGCTCTTTTCCGTTCCTACTCTTTGGTTAGGACTAACGGTTGCTCGTTTCCCGCGTAAAAATTGCGAATGCGCAAGCTCGTGCAGTTTCGTGCGCGCGCAGTTTAGTTTTACGTTTGACTAGGAGCACGATTGTATTCGACGACGAGAAGATTACTGTCGTTCATTGAACGATATATTTTAAAAAAGCTAGGTTACTGTTTCATTTATTCTAAACCTAATTCTACTATTAACTCCTTCTCTACCTCATCCGTACTTCGAAATTGTTAGCGGAGAAAAATAGACATCATAACAATTTTGCTGTGCAATTGACTCGCGGCATTTTCTGGCGTTTGTACGTTTAAATTTTTTAACGCATTAAAAAAATACATTTCGATGCCTGTACACGTAATGCCACGTAAATGTGCAAAGCGTAAATTAAATACGTTCGGCAGTACAATGTATCTCTTTATCGAAAGCTAACACCGTACTACTGCAAATGTGTTTTTTATTTACACGAAATGTATAACGTATTGTATTCATCGTTACAACAAATTTCTAAGAGCGCAAAATAGCGCCCTTCTTTAAAACTGCTCTTCTCTTCAGACGACGATATCTCAGCAAACTAAAGTCGAATTGATGTGAACCAAAAAGTGGTTTAAAGGGGAAGGTTCACCGATTATGGTGGTGCAGGTATTTTGAAAACGCTCATGCAGCTTCAAAATGGCGGCGAGTTAAAGTTTGAAACGTTTTAATAGATGTTTTGGGGTTGGTCAGGAACGAGTAAAACGTGCGCTTCTCTTTCGATAATCATATTTTTCCAATAAAAAGTAGAATTTAAATGAAAGAAAAAAGATTTTAAAGAGAAAGTTTCCCTATTTTTTATACGCTAAGGTGAATGCAAGAATTATAATAACTATGAGTACTACAGAGGGCGTATGAAACATTCGGATTTTTTTCGAGGTCGGTATTTCAGAGCATGTGACACGAAGTCCCATATGATGATAGGTCTATCCTGTACCTCGTCTGTGGCGTTAGTAAAGACACGACAATGCCGAACGTCGTTAATGCAAATGAACTTTTTTTTCACGCGCATAAAATTGCATTAGAAGAAATGTTGCAACACAGACGAACGATCAACTATCCTTCAACGAGTGCAACATGGATATCTAAATAATTCTATAGTTTGCCTATAATAATCTATCCTATATTTCACGGCTAAATTTAGTTTCAATTCTAACCGCTGCTAATGTTAAATTCGCCGTTCGCGTTAAATCGATAACGTCGAGAGTGACGCGAGAATGGTAACAGGGCATGCGAACCCTCGAATCCCGGTACGAAAAAATGCATTAGACGGTAGATCTATCCTGTACCTCGTCTGTGATGAAAAGTCTATTCTGTAGCTCGTCTGTGGCGCGAGCATTTTACGGTTAACAAATTGCGTTAATTGAAATTGTCGATGTTATCAATTATTTTCTTCTTAATCTACGAGAACCATGCAACATACGATAAAACAGTTTCGAATTTCAATATTTCTAACTATACTTCGTAAGTAAAATCCTATATTTTTATCTCACTCGCAATATGTAAATATACCATCAAGAATGGTCAGAGAAATGTTTCGTACGGTGTTTGAAAACTATAATTGACGCTTTTAATGCGATTTGAAAGAATTACGAATACATACAAGTTTCTATTTATACGATTTACACAATTATTTTACCTTTATATCGATTGTTTCATTGCGTTTTCTCCCCATATTGCAAATATTAGTGTCAAAGTGTACTCGCCACGACTAGTACTGACTAAACTAATATAACCTCTACTAATGTAACATTTACTTTGATCGGAATGTTTTGATTCCATCGTAACTGTTGTGATTATCAACATAAATGATAATGTACGAATACTTTTGTCCCGGCAATTTCTTGCGGTCGTGTGAATTTCAATTGATTTCAAATTACTAAATGATATTAATTCCTTTGTATTTTGCTCATTTGTCATTATAAGTGTTGTGTATAATATACAGCTACATATGTTTAAATATAATTAATAATATAGAAAATATTGTGGCTTTTATTTCTATATTCCACGTGTACGAATACTTTTGTCCCCCATTGTACGTACTGTGGCTGTCATAAGTTTCGTACCACGATATAACTTTGTTATATTAACTCCGTGCACTGCAATAACGAGTGTCGCTCGTTCTATGAATTGCGGTGTAAATTCAACAAAAATAGATACTATTGACGATGAAATTTGATTTGAATTCTAACCTTAGCTTTGTATTATAATATTAAGTGTTATTAAATGAAAATTGGCCACAATACTCGAATAATTTCCACATAACCTGATATTAGAGCAGCGATTACCTAACTCTAGCAATAATAGTAGATTATAAAATAATCGTGGCGCAAGATCAATAAAATGAAGGATATCTAATAATAAAGGCTTCGAACAGTTGCTTCGTTAATTTCCACGTTTTCTTTGCATTAAACAAAATACTACGCGCATTATTTCTGTACGTTTTTCAATTATTAATTCCATTTATCTGTCAGTAGGCCGCGGGCAATCCTGTATTTTATTGCATTATACCTTATCATTTATCATCTTATTTAATCGCCTGCAATTGCAGTGCAATTTAAATTGACAAAGAATTATAATTCGATCGTAAGCTCGCGGCAAGCACTGTAAAAACAAAAATCAGCTAAATATAATTTCCATTAAGTATACAAGAACTCGAACAAAATATAAACTCCTCTATAGTCGATAATATTAATGTTTAGTTAACCAAAGTCGGGCAATTTAAAGAATATAAACGCGATGTTGAAAGACTGATACACACATACGCAAAGAAAAAAGCAACAAATTATCATACGTCGAGATGAGAAATTCCCCTGGAAGAGATTTGTATCCCGGATTTCCCTGAATATGTGCAGAAATGAGCGCATAATAAAGCCATTATTGAGACATTTATGTCCACCTCTCTTCTCAACACGTTTCGAGACGTGGCTGAAAGCGAGTGGAACAAAAGCGCGGACCGATCTCTTTATAGTTATGCCGGGGCACGTGCCCCACATAATTTACCGCTGATGGTTATATTCCATTGTAGCCGATACCTATTACGGCCTTTACGAGCAACCGCGAACAAAACCTTGAAATAGTAAATACCTACCCTTGCCGCGGCTAACTATTTCCCCAAAGTTCTCGTCTATACCCGATGAAACGTTCTATTACGCGTGGCAAAGCGAAATTATACTATTACACACTTTAACGTTTTATTACTTGACTTGTGGATTTCTATGCATTTACGAATGCACGTGACAAAATATAGAATACATCTAATATTACAGAATCTACAAAATATCGTAGGAAAACTACGCGTTATTATATTTACAGCGTGAAATAATCCCGTTTCTTGAATTTTGTTAGCAATTCACAGTGTAATGATAAATTCACAAGTAACGTCGCTTTTCATTTAAGAATACGCGAGTAAATTAATCATTGCATAAGTATCTTAATATTTCACGTGTCACGTGCTCTATATAACGAGGATTTTTAGGATTTCAAAGGTGGATCCTTTCAAAGTATATAATAAAATAAACAAAAATTAAAAGGTATTAATATCCTTCTCGCGGATAGCGCGTTAACTTAATTAACTTATTGCGGTACTCGTTCAGACTGTGCATATGAACTAAGATTCACGGAGAACCTGGAGCATGCGTGAATTTGTACAGAAATGAGGAAATGGACAAGAAAAGAAGTAGCTAAGAAGGTGGAGGCTAAATAAGGTAAATGAAAGAGGAAAGAATGATTGGAAAGGATTGTTAAGAGGGAAACTAAAACCAGAGCTATGAGTATATAGTATATAAGAGAGTTCGAAAGGAACATTAGAAGAACAGTGGAACACATGGGGAACGTAGAAGAAGGAACAGTGTAGCGGAGAACAGAAGACACGGAACACCCGAGGTCCAGGACTACCAAAGATTATGTGCAATCACAACTCGTCATATAAAATGTAAAATGAGATATACAGTGTTGCCTTGGATATTGACCGAATCTGACCAAAGTTGAAGAGAAGTAGATCTTTTAGGAAATCCTCAGTGTCTCCTTGTTCATAGAGAACCAGTGAGATAGAGATACACAGCAGGGCCCATCGACAATTCACGGTAGGTGTAAAAATATATGTACTTAGCCACCGAGACAGTTTCGAAGCCAGTTTCAAGAACTGGTGGGGATAGCGACCAGCCAATATCCGAGGCAAAATCTCGACCAATATCCAAGGCAGTACTGTATATATTTTTAAACTATGTACTAAGTAAGAATGCACAAATAAAATTATATTATATAAAGTAAGATTCGGTAAAATAAAAAAAAAAAATCAAAATAAAATAGACTAAAGCGAAAGAAAGACAATCACTTCTATATCTACCCCTCAGAATTGCACACTTGTACTGACTTCTGTAGCTACTAATTACACTTAATCGGATATAATTGTATAATTTGAAAAGATCCGGTGGTGCTTTGGAGGAGGTGCGTAATAGGAGAACAGGGAAGCAACCCTCGGTTAAGTGTTAACTGTGCCAACAAACCCTGTTCCTTTCGCAACCCCTTACTACGTGGCAAAATACACGATGACCCTTTCCACCCTATGAACACTTGAACCTCAAGAGAGCCAGGCATTCAAAGGATCGTAAACAAACTCCTGGTCCCGTTCTAAACGTTTCCTGCGCGCTCGAATCAAGCGTCGATTATAATATCGCAAAAATATTGGACGAGTAAAAAAGTTACCACGGACTCGCGGTGTAATCGTTACTTTAATGCGTGCAAATTCTCGATTAATTGCACGGGGAGAATCGTGGCAAGCTTGACGCTTCGTAGATCGATGATCGTAAAACGAAGACGATAAAATAATCGATACAAGACGGCGAACGATCGTTTTGCCGAATGTAACAGCTGAGCGTAGCCACGATGAACATCGACGATCGAAAAACATTATTTTCCAAATCTTTAAGCGGATCTGTGCGATACGCGTGTAACATTGATCGACATTAATCTCTGCTTTAAAATATTGCCTTTACGTATAAATATTTATATATTGCCTTTACTATAATCCCCGGCCACTGAATTAGACCAGTCCCAATTCAACGAGCAACGGTTGCAGTAAAAGAATCATCTCAACGATTAATACCACGAGAATGATCGAGTCGCGTTCTCGTCGCTTTCGCGTTCTCGTATTCGCGTATCGCGCAAGAAGCAATCGACTTACAAATTGCTAAATTTCATTCGCCTCGTAACTATTACAAAACCGGTCGAAAAAACTTAAAAGAAAATTGTTGCGGAATAATAAAAAAAAAAAAAAAAGGAAGAAGGAAGGTATCATCTCTTAAGCCGTAATCACACGAGGCAATTTTTCCCCGCGGGCGAATAATCGTGAATCGATTCCGAGGAAGAGTGCTGACCACGACGATACCTTGTACGATTGCTTCGGAATTGTTTCAGATTACTATTCGAGTGGCAAACACGTTCGGTTCAGACAAGCAGGTTCGGCTTTCAAGCACGAAGGGTAGTTTCATTGGCAAGGAACGGGACGGAAGGGGTTATAATCTGTATTATCCGTCGACTATTAGTATCAAGAGGATCGAGGACGCGAGGATTACACTTATTACGGGTATGTACGTCGAGTAACATTACGCGTAACGCTTTACGTGCAAACGGAACCTTCCAACCACGTCGTCTTCCCTTTAATTAAAATTCCACTAGCAACAGACTAGATTCGTCTCGTTTCGATAGATGTTTTACGTTACCTTCATATTAGAGCACCTTAATTTCTACTCTTGAATCTTTCTTGTAGATTTTTCCGTTTCCCGCGACACGTTTTAATGCTAAAAGTTCCGATTTAAAACGTACTTCTTTGCATAGGGTTATCTAAAATAAATTATAGGAACACTTACCTTCACTTTTTCTCTTTCCCTTTCTGCTTTACCCTTTTCTAATCTGGTTTTTTATTTCTATTATCTTCGTTCGTTCTCGTTTTCAATTTTTATTTTTCTCACCTCTATTTTATTAACAAACATGGCGTTTGACGGATATTTTTATTCAACATTCTTAAAGGTATTTTTGGAATACCTTTTATCTTTATTTTTGTTACTAGCAATGAATATTTAGGGTAAATGTACCACTTACTGCCACTTTAAGGTTCGTAACTTTATTTAATTATTTTAGAACATCGTTAACGTAGAGATCGTTCCAGTTTGCAGCATAATATTGTCCAACATCGAGTTTATTTACGATCATTTTTTTTATATGTTCGATACAATAAATTCATTGCTACGTAATTTGCTATTAAATAAAACGAATTCGAGTAGCAGTTATAGGAACAGCGACGGTACGTGGGTAATTCACCCTATTTAAACTTTCTTTTCAACAAGCACAAACATAGTCAACGATGATTCGTGCAAACGTAACGAGCTTCAACTTATATCGATTAAAATATTTAGT
Source organism: Eucera pruinosa (assembly GCA_028830335.1). Taxonomy (NCBI): domain Eukaryota; kingdom Metazoa; phylum Arthropoda; class Insecta; order Hymenoptera; family Apidae; genus Eucera; species Eucera pruinosa. The sequence continues at coordinate 3,077,960 of JAMYCR010000001.1, read as the reverse complement.
TGAACTATTTGACTCCCCTTCCAGAAGTCTGACTACATCTATTCTTACAACATCTAACTTAAAACAAGTGATTTTATAAACCGTGCTTCTTTCTTCGCTTCATATTGCTTATCTCATTTCCTCGTACTTTCCATCATCGCGCGGTATACTAGATTCAACCACCGATAAAAGTACGCGTGACTAAAGGTGTTACGACGGTCAAAATCGGTTTGCCTCGCCAACAAGTTGTCACTGCGCAACTACGTACATGCGAAAGTGAAAAATTCAAAGGGGGTATCGTGGATATCACCGGTAAATCGGTAAATCGATAAATCGGCTGTAACAGCACCCTTCAGGGGCGTGATAGGGACACCCTTCCTTCCTGTAGCCGGCGTACAACTGTTGGCCTATTAAACTAATTGACTGCGCAGTATGCCAGGATAGCCGCAGCCGATGCCCCGCACGGTTACACGGCTGGAATCGTGTCTCTGCTTGCGAACGTTTCCCATATGTAACGCGCGCGTTTCTCCTGCGAAACTTGCGCGTCTCCTCGAGTCAGCGTAACCCTCGGTGGAGGTATTACTAACGCATCGTCGCCTCCGAACAAACGATCTCGAAATCGAAACTCGTTATGCTAATACCGTGCGTCGAACCACACTGAGATGAGACCGTGCAACGGTGGACGCTCTTTTAGCCGGCGACGAAGCTGACCGTGGGTAATGTAAACGATATTGGCACCGTAATCGGTGTTTCACGGTTTCAGGTATAACTTGAGTCGCGTACGCGGTAATATCACAGACGAGGATACAGGATAGACCGATTATCTTATGGGACTTCGTGTCACATGCTCTGAAATATTGATAATCTAAAAATTCAAATATTTCGGAAGAATATCTTTCGTTTTATTATCCGACAAAGAATGTAAACACTTCTAAAGTATTTTAATATAGAAAATGTAAGAGCAAACGCAAAGGTTATACGTTTTAGACAATCGGAAAGGTGGAAATGAAAACGGATTTGGGGCTCATGAACCCTAAATCCGGGTGACAAAGAATAGCATTGGATAAGTGGTTTATCCTGTCCTTAGTCAATGGTAATACGATGCTATCCCTGGCAAAAAGTTCTCGGTGAAACGCGAAATCGAGAAACTAAGAACGCTTAGGATAAATGTACCACGTAGATTCGCGCGTAAATTTATTTAACTATTTTAGAACGTCGTTAACATAGAGATCGTTCCAGTTTGCAGCATAATTTTGTTCAACGTCGAGCTTATTTATGAACATTTTTTTTATACGTTTAATATAATAAATTCATTATACTACGTGATTGAAAATGCACAACAAAGTCCAATGTCCTTACTACTGTCACTCGAAAACTTTTCATTTAAATAGAAACACGTTTTGCACATATTAACACGTTAGCGTTAATTAGCATTAAACGTCGCGTCTTACCGAATTATCACACGTTCCATACGTTACAATTATATTCGTCACGTTTCAATGTTCAACAGCACATTTACCTCCTAATATTTATTTATAAGTATTAAGCATAAATGAATATACAATGTTTATGTGTTGTGTTACGTAAACCGAAGTCCAAAGTTAGTATGAAAATTTGCGTTCTATTTTTTAAAACATTTCTTAGTTTCGAAACAATTACAATGGACTTGTCGTCAACATTCATAAGTATAAGTTTCACTTTCCATGTTGAAGTTTCTTCTCCTCGGAATTGCGAAACTTTCTCGATAAAAAAATTATTACGATTCGGAGGAGTAGAATTTCGAGTATCGCAGCGGGGTTGAATTATACGAGATATTAAGAATAATCGATTTATTTAAAAATGGGAGCCACTATTGAAACGTATCCGTGCAACGGTAATCGTGTACAATAACTGCCACTTACTTTTAGCATCGCGATTAGCCCTTATCAGCGTCCAAGCGGATTTTGATCGGTATCGCAAAGCCTCGAAACCTCGTGTCTCGTACAAATCGGCCGCATGTTTGGCTGGTTCAAGAAGCAGGCTTTAATACCTGACACGCGGCCTCATCAAAGTAATCCTTTCAGTATTGATAGTCCATTGAAAGCCACACTTAACTGTTCCGTTTTCTTTTGTCCGCTGGCTAGTTTCGGATAATCTAAGTGACTAGCTATTACTCGCTTACCAATACTCCCTAAGCCGAAGATAAAGTCAGCTTAATTCCATCGTCGATAATCGACAGCGAATATTTGTATAATTGGATGATTAAGGCTAACGAACGAATTTCGGACCGCGATTGGCGTTGCCCCCTCGCTCTTTGCCTGTGCTGCTTTTGCTTTTTTTAGTGGTTTCAAAAAATGTACGAAGCTCGTGGTATGAAAGGTAGGCGCAAAAGAATAGTATATCTTATAGTATAATCATATTTGAGTGCATCGAAACAGGCGATGGCAATGGAGACAGTAATCAAATGATTGATTAAAACAGCTAAACAATTAGAATAATAGACGTTAAAAGTTTACCATAGTTGATTCTGATACTACAGCAGAACGTTGTGAAATTTGGAAATTATATTACATTTTGTGCAATACAAAATACATTAGATGTTGGAATGCAACAGTTATATTCGTTGATATACGTGTGTTAGTATAAAAAAAAGTATCAAGTTTTTAATAAATCTACATACAGTTGTCGGCGTTCTTCACAGTAAAAAGGCCTTCGAGTGCAAATGGTTGTTATAGCTTTAGAGATTCTATGCGTTCTCTTTGAAGATTTTGGCGTAAGTGCCGAAGGGGGGGTTCATCAAAGTCCTCTTGCCAGAAGGTACCTTTACCTTCCCCATCCCGTGGCCAGATTCTCAAAAACAAAAGCCTTATCCTTTATAGCAACGCAATGTTGGGCTGCTCGTTATCTCACGAATGCTATCTCTCTCGAACCTCTATACTTAATTTTCAACCGTAAGACATTTGGGCGCTAACAGGGTTAAAGGCAGTGCAGTGTTGCCTTCACAGTTAAGTTTTAGTTAAGAGAGTTCGAAAGGAACATTAGAAGGAGAACAGTGGAACATATGGGGAAGGTAGAAGAAGGAACGGTGTAAGGGAGAAGAGAAGACGCGGAACACCATAGGCCCAGGACTACCAAAGATTATGTGCAATCACAACTTGTTGTATAAAATGTAAAATGAGATATACAGTGTTGCCTTGGGTATTGGCCGAATCTGGCCAAAGTTGAAGGGTAGTAGATCTTTCAGCAAATCCTCAGTGTCTTCTTGTTCATAGAGAGCGAGTGAGATAGAGATACACAGTAGAACTCATCGACATTTCACGGTAGGTGTAAAAACATATGTATATGTACTTGGCCACCGGAACAGTTCCGAAGCCAGTTCCAAGAATTGGTGGGGGGGGATAGCGACCGGCCAATATCCAAGGCAAAACCTCGGCCAATATCCAAGGCAGTACTGTATACACATGCCCACTTCATAGACTCACAATGCCCCTTCTAGATTCACTAAAAATCCGTCACTGTTTCACCCTTTCTTTTACTCTTCTTATATGGATCCAGTAGTTGGAATGAGTACTTTCGAGAAAGCTCTATTTTTACTATGTCCACTAGAGAGTGGTAGGTACAGAAGGTCCGCCACAGCCATATTACTTTTCGTACTACTTTTCGCACTTATGCGCGGCACAAGGTGTCCTTCAACGGTTGATCGAAATAACCAGAGCGAGATATCATTTTTTTTAACCATAGAGAATAGCGAGTGTGTTCACAGCAACGTCAACCGATCTCCGGTGACATTAATAAAATAATGCAGTCACGGATTTCGGGACACTCGAATGCACTGGGTCGGGCGAGAGAAAAAGCGAGGGGACGAAACGTGGACGCGACCTTATGTTCGTACATCGTCACTCTTGTCTCTCGTTTCGCTGTCCCGCGTGTCGAGCATGGTAAGGCGCGTGCCAGAGCGAGAAAGTGACAGTATAATTGGCAGGGGTCCGCAACAATATTTATTACATGTAGGGGCAGCAAAAATCATAATGGCCAACTGGGGTATAAACTGCACCAGCCTCTTTGCGGTTCGTTAAACGATGTTTCGTTAGGGGATCGGGCCTGTTGCTGAACAAGACGCACGCTGACCTTTCTCGAACATGTTTTGGCATTTTCCATTTTTCTTCAACCTTTTTATTTGTTTTTTTTTTCATTAATTTTCTACGGTTTTCCTCCACGCTATGTTTCGTATTTACACTTCGTGACGAATGTTGAGAAACGTTGTACGTATTCGCGAAGCTTTACGCCGTCGTTCGCTTTTGAGATACATGGATTTGAATTAAAAGTAGAAGCACTTATTGTTCATCGATGTATTTAATACTATATTTTGATGCTACTGTAAATTCTAAGCCGTGAATCGTAGAAGCGAAAGGATACGCGAAAATTCGTAAGCGGCTACTTTGTTTCTTAACTTTTGTCAGCAAGTGCACAACGAGCGTACTAATTTCGAGTGATTTTCAACTAACAAGAGAATATTATCCCGAATACGATCGTAGTTAGTCTCAAATGGTATCTCGTAACCTTTTTTTTATGAAAGACAAGGTTTGTTATTAAACTTGTGTTTTTGTCATTTTATGTTACTCGTGTTGTAATCGGGAAACTAACCAGAGGTATCAACTGGATATTTCTGTTACGTTGAACTAAATTCGCGAAACTAAATCTAATCCTCGTTCTAATAAAAAATAAATGTAAATTTGTAGATGGATTGTAAATACGAAGCAAAATATACTTCTTCAGGTTCATTATTTTACTTTTTGTAAATACTAAAAAATTCTTTTAATTTCTATTTTTGTTTATTTACCCTTTTAGCGGAGAATTTAAATTGAACTGATTGAAAAAAGATTATTAAAGGAAATACTGCATAGAATTTATTTATGAAGATTTGTTATAGAATTTTTGGAAGCATATACGATTAAAAAATAATGTAGCTGAATGTAGTAGAACATTGCTATAGTTATTTCATTGAACTAAATTAAATATTGCAGCAAAGAAACGAGTCACCCTTTTAATTACAAACTGCGAAGCAGTAAACAATTTCTCGAGAGCTATTGTCAGATTTAGAATACAGCAAAAGTATAAAATAATATTCCAGGATAGCAATATGCAAGTTTGAATAATTATTGTATCCTAATCACATTCGGAGTGTACTAATTACGCTTCATCTCTGAATACTACATCTAAAGTTCTAAAACTACCATCTGTAATTCAGATATTCGGTAGAACTATACATATATTAAAGCCACTCGTGAACTTTAGTCTCTAATTCTCCGGAGCAGCGTATTTTTAGTAATATATTATTCCATCCCTCAGACATCAGCCCTCGTAATTTACAAATACTTTTACAGCCACTCGTAGCTGCCTTTTAGTGATAATAAATCTAATTGTAAAAATGGATACGTTGAGGTTTCGAGGAAAATGTAATATACGGAATTTATTATCTGGATAAGTTTTCAAATGAATTTTATACCTACGAATAGCCTTAAATGTTTAGAAATAAGTAGCAAGCGAATAGGTAGCGTTTAGCACAAGGTGATTCATATTTTATTTCATATTTATTATTATTATTATTTATTATATTCCTCGCCTAGGCGGCTTAGCATGGCTTCCGGTTTACAATATATACAACTTTTTATATTTTCCTTTCTTATTTTCTAATTCTATAATTAGGGTAAATGGACCACGTCCTGCCACTTTAAGGTCATCACGCAACTTTATTTAACTATTTTAGAACGTCGTTGACACAAAGATCGTTCCAGTTTGGAGCATAATAATATTCAACCGATCTCTTTCATTTATGAACATTTTTTTTATACGTTCAATATAATTAATTCATTACTACGTGATTGAAAATCTACGACAAAGTCCAATGTCATTACTGTCACTCGAAAACTTTTCATTTAAATAGAAACACGTTTTACGTGTATTAACACGTTGCCTTATAACAACGAGTTACACTCGTTACCAATAGACTACGTACGATAAAAACACGCTGTATTTTTCAATACAATTCAATTAATTTCATTATAATTTGTTATATGGTAAGATTGAGGACTATTAACTACAAATTAAGTATAATATTTTAGTGTTTCGCATTTGACTCGGCGTTACGATGAAAAATGCCCAACATACTAGTAAATAATCTCAATTCGTAAGGCAATAAAAAAGGAATTCAAAAATTCGTAAGGCAATATCCTTCGTACCGTCACTTGAAAATTTTTCGTTTAAATAGAAACACGTTTTACATATTTTAATTAGAATAATTAATATTTTAACACGTCAGTTTGCGTAACAGATATAAGATGTATAGTAAACGTATCGCTTTACCGAATTATACAACTTACATACTTTATAATTATATTCGTCACGTTTCAATGTTCAACGGCATATTTACCTCCTAATATTTATTTATAAATATTAAGTGTAAACGAATATACGATGTCTATATGCTATTACGTAAACCGAAATCGAATTATTTGGTATGAAAATTTCTTTACTTACGATTCTTTACACGTTACTTTGCTATTAAATAAAACGAATTCAAGTAGCAGTTATAGGAACAGTGGCAATACGTGAGTTATTTTTATCTTAATGCGATTTAAGGCTCCTACAGACGATGAGACTTGTCTCGAAGCATGCCTCGCGGTAAGTGATCGCTTTGAAACTGTTTGCAATCATTGTGAATCACTCACTCAGCGTGTACGAAAGAAGAAGAGACTCGGACTAATTTCAAATGATCTCAAACCCATGGAAGCAGGTCTCATCGTCTACAGACTACTTTACGTAGCCAAACGAAAATCTACTCGCTATCCTTCGTTGCATTATTGTGTAATGTTACATTATGGGTCATTTATCCTACTCGTTAAATATCTACATCTTATGCAACTAATTTATCCCATGCTCCATCGTATAATCCGATCTTATCCCTTTTCTTGCCCTTATAAATCTTGCAATCTTCTCGCACGAACGAAAGTAAAACCAATCGCCTACTAATGTTTCATTTTACAATAAGTTCCTCTTCGTTACGTTAATTCGTACGTTACGTTAATTTTATTTACACCGTATACATAGTAAAACCGGAAGCCATACGAAAGCGAAATGCCGCGGAAACTTGAACTCGAATAAATATTCGCGTTCACGGTTCGTTGAAAAAAACTAATCCGAGACGTCTTCCATAAAGCGGAAGATCGTTTCCTTGCGTGCATGTTTAGCACGTCTCACGAACGAGCCCCGGCTCCGTTCTCCGTGTGCGTGGCTTGAGTTCGAGTATGATCATAATGTTCGGTAAGTACGTGTTTGTAGTTACCCCTGAGGCGAGCCAACCACCCCCGTCAAACCAACGGATCCAAGCCCCGCCTTCATCCCCGTTATCGTAGCGACGGGGTTGGTTGTCGCGTGGCTGGCATAGTCGAGAGGGCGGTTCTTCGTTCGCCTGTTTCCTCTCTGTCCCTTCCTGTTCGCCTACCCCTTCTTTCCTTTCTCCCTTTTCGCTACGCGTACTATCGCGTTACCGCCGAGGGAGAGAAAGGGTGGCGCGAGCCACGGAAAGTGCGGCGAAACGTTTCCCGAACACGGACAGTCGCTCGTAGTCATCCCTAACGCGATCCTTGATTTTCCGCTACCGTGAAATCTCGACTTTTCCGCGGACTCGACAGAAGTCCGTTTAACTTCTCGCGAACGAACCGTTGCGTCGTTGAACCGAGGGGGGTGTTTCGAAGCGTCGAAGAAGAGGCCGGAAGGAGAGATAGTTTTGCATGCGTTCTCATTCGTGACAGGATTATTACGTGATTTAGGATCAGTGATTTTGGCAAGCTCGAGGCCGTGTACTCTTGGTCGAACAAGCAGGTATTTGGTAATTTGGTCGAGATTCTGGAAGAGATGGCCGAGTGAGAAAGGGGGGTGGTTAAACCGAGAACGACGGTAAAGTGCACGTGTTCTAAAACAAGGTTTTGTTGGGCTATTTTGCGTTTAGCTTGAGTTAACTTTGCGTCAAGACCGAGTGCACCTTTTTTCTTTTTTACAGTTTTGTTCGCAATGTTTCGTTCCGTTAGTGTATTTTTGTTGTCGTGGCAAATGTGCAGATGTATGACAGGTCTATGAACCAATGTTGGGCTACTTTTGTTCTAAACGACGAATAAGTTTGATTTGCCAGTCGTTTGTAAATAAAACTGAACAAGTAGACGGTGAATCTTCACGCAAATTCGTGTCTCTGTAAATGTAAACAACGAAGCGAAGCCAAAATACAGATCGGTTTCGCTTTACAAATATTGTGAAATGCATTTTACATCGAACAGTTTGCGTAATTTTGTGTACCGTACGCTGTTTGCATGCTTTGTAGATTTAAATTGTTTGCAATTGAGTATAGATCCGCAATCTGTAAATTAGTTACTCGTTATTCGCGAATAATAAACAAATCGAAGTTATTTAGCACGAAAGTCGTCCAACACTGCACGCGAAGATCTTTCCATAAATATTTAGAAGCTTAAACATTGTACGCGAATAAGAAACAACGAATAATGTTCTTTAAATGAATGGCGAAGCAATACGAACGACAAATTAATTATTTATCCGTTGCTCTTGTTCGAATGAAATTTTATCCGAACGATGCGCGACACCGTTGCGAATATAAGTCGCGATAGTAAAATTATTTCACGATTGGCTAGTAGAATCTACGATATTTTAAACTGCCAGAGAAATAACGAAAATTTTGCGTATTGTATAATTCTAAACAAGGCAAAGTAAAAGTCTCCTCTTTCTCATTCTCACAGCGTACAAATTAATTACGAGCCTCTGCGATCTCGTAAGATTCAATATTCGTTTGCATAGTTTTCGGCAATTGTTCTACGTCTCCCTATATATATAAAAAAAAAGGAACGATCGTTCGCGAGTAGCGAAGCGAAAAATTACTCGAACCGGCAAACTTTAGTAGCTCGTGAAATTGCTCCCAGATGCTTGTAATACCGGTGAAAGTTTTTCCTTTGGGGTCACCTGAGCCCCGAGGCGTTCGACTAATATTAATTCTACCCCTAAACGGAGCAGGTTGTTGTTTTCAAGCTCTTCTTTGGCGAGTTAAATCCAAAGCGATGCACGGCTAATCTCTGGACAAACAGTTTATGGTGTTTGCTTGCCCGTGCACCGAAACGGGACCCCCTCCCCCCTTCCTTCCTTGCCAGATTTAAGCCCTCGCTGTCCCGTGGGACCAGTTTACCCCCGGACTCGTGAATCGGCTATCAATTTACTTAGAAACGTCCGTGAAGTGTCCGGCTACAATTTTTATAGCCATTCGAAGCGTAATCGAAGATTAACCCTTCGGCCACGCCGCGGTTTTCTATTCCTCTGTACGAATATATCGTACAATGTTTATTATACGTTGTTACGCAAGTTGAAGTCGAAATTTGGTATGAACATTTCTTTACTCACGATTCTTTATACGTTACTTTGCTGTTAAATAAAACGAATTCGAGTGACGGTTGTAGGAACAGTGACAGTACGTGGGTCATTTACCCTACTATTTATTTGGTTTGCTATTTATAAAATATGGAGAGTAACTACCGCGTCGTAATAGTTCTCCCTACTTTAACCCCTTCGCATACGATAACGAGTCTCACTCGTGACGCGAGTTATAGTGTTGGTTCGATAAAAAGAGATTCTACTCGCAACAACGTTAAATTTTAACACTTGGTTTACGGAACGCGTCACGTTGACGCATTTCAGATTTCATACCTAAGATTATAGAGACCATAAATATTGTTTTTCACTACTTTATGTTAATTTTGATTAATAACAATGGTATGAGTATGTATTCTACGCTATACTCTTCATCCTCACGCTTCTACGTTCGAATATTTACACGCGGTATACGTATTCTTCCGGAAACCTGAAGAATTATACACGTAACGTTCGTGAACCTAGTGTTAATTTAATTTTTGGTTTCGGTCCGTACGATTGAGAATCGCTAATTAAAAATTACATAATAACATTTGAATGCTTTGCATACAATGTATAAAGTTAACGAATAACTTACGTGGAGTGTATCATTAATAATAATAATAAAAAAAAATGGTATGTCAAGCGGTTAAATGAATATTACACAACAAGTCCGTACTCGATAAGGATCGAAGCTTTGGAAGTCGGATTATTCATGCTACATGCAAACCCCTATTCTTAAATATAAATATTAGATGTAGAAATTGATTCGGATTAATTCAGCTTTTACCTTTAAACTCTTGGCATCTTTATCTTTCTATATTCGAAATTGCCACTTCTTTTACTATTTCCAAGTCGCTAATTTGCTTCACAAATATGCAAATGCTGACGATTTTGATTATTGAAGACATATTTTGATTTCTTTCGTATCAATCTTGAATCTTACGAATTCCTGAAGGCTCAGAATTAATTTGTACGCCTAATATAATAATAAATATTATTATACAGGGGGGGATGAGATAATTTGGCTGCGTTTCACGTTTCTAAATATATTTCGGGATGCTTTCATTTTCAAACGTCATTGACGAAGATAGTAAAAAGAACGTTAATAGCGAGAGCTAGAAATAGAATATAAGCTTGTTGCATTAAAATATCCGATATAATTAAATTTCTTAGAGGATTTCCTTTTATTTTTAGAATGCTTCTTCTTTCAGTCATTAGGGACACGGAGTATAATAGACAGTACTTGTTTAAATTACGCAATCCCCTTGAAAGATTGTCGCGACAGGGAGCTTGACGCGTGCCTAAAGGGAGATTAAAAATATAGTCCGCTTACGGAAACTGTTAATATTTGTCGCTGCAATATGGATAGTTCGTTGCGCTTCAGCGACGGGAATCCATTCGAGTGTACCAAGTTTCCTTGAATTTTGATATGAGAGTGGTTTTATAACGATGAACGGCTGGACCGAATATCGCAGTAAAGCGGAAGGATTTCTTTTATTTTTTTTGGTTTGTATTCTAGTTCAGTTTAACAAGAGATCAAAAGATTAGGAGATTTCGTGCACATTATCATAATTAATGTTACATTCGAATACTTAATAACTTAGTGCTTACGCGAGTCATTTCATACACGAGTTTAATATCTTCCCGTTGCTCCCTTTTTGCGTCCATGTTTGTTTTTTAAACTTTAGCAATTTTTTTTTTTTGCAACGATATATAAAGCACTGAAATCTTTATCCGCGTCGACTAGTATATTGTAGTATATTGTAGTATTATTATTTCGATGCAAAGTGAATATAATATTTTCTACGCGATATCATTCGTAAAATCCTAACAAAAAAATTCGCACGAGGACAGAGATAAGAGTAGAAAGAAGCAGAGGCGGAAATATAAAGTCGGTATTTCTTTCGGTTAATAATAGTAATTAATAATAGATTATTATACTACGTTAATACATTCATAGATATATTTTTAACAACTGTCTCTCATTTTTATTTTTATTAACAGCGTTAAATTCAACGAGCTCCAAGCTTTATATTTGCGCACGGTAAATGTTATTCAATGCTACCTTTAATTAGGTAACGATTACAAAAAATATTGAGCTACGTAAAATCGGCCATTTCATATGCAAAAACCTGATAGGGTAAATGTCCCGATTACTGTCACTTTAAGCTTATCGCTTTAACCCATTGGCTTACGAATTTTTCAAAGATTATCCAACGAAATATTGACTATTTGTTACCATAACACTACATCGAATGCAAAACACTGAAATATTATACGCGATTCTTACCGAATGATCCTCAATCTCGCGATCTTACAAATCGATGTAAAATAAATTGAAATTTATTACGAAATGCAGCATGTTTTAATTGTACGTGGTCCACAGGCTAAACCACGAGTGTAACTCGGTGTTATAAGTCAAAGGGTTGAGCAACTTCGTTTATTTATTTGGGAAGTTATTTAACCTACGAATCGTTACAGTTTGGAGCACAATATTAATTAACATCTCTTTTATTTGTGACTATTATTTTGCACGTTAAATACGACGCATTACGTACCGATTCATTCAATATACGCTTACTGACAAAAGTTAAGAAACAAAGCAATCCGTTCCATATTTTTGTGTACCCTTTATTTTCTGAGGTATATAAATTAGAGTTAAAAATAAGATAACTTATTGTTTATTGGCATATGTAATGTTCCTTTTTTTATGATATTTTTTATTCAAAGCTATTTATTTTAAAAGATGAAGAATATATATACATAACGTTGCAAATGATTACTTTGTTTGTTAACTTTTGTCAGTAAGCGTATATAATAAAGTCAAAGTACCTCGTACTGTCGTTTAAAGACATTTCATTTAACCCCTTGCCGTAGTAATTATTCACTTGTTAAAAATATTTCACCTAACTATTCACTGCTTGTGCTGCACTGTGCGGCACCCAAAATATTCCCATATTGCACCTAATTGTTATTCAATAGTCCGCAATCTTACAGCTTGATAATACAGTTCGAGATAAAATGACGATTTGTTACAAATATGGAGCGTCGTTCTCGTATTTAACCATAATCTTTATCACGAGTCGCACTCGTCATAGTAATGCAAGGGGTTAAATAGAAACACGTTTCCCATATATTAACCCTTTGCGGACGAGCGTCGACAAATAGTCGCCTAATCAGTTTTTGGCTTTCCGAACCCACGTCGACTATTAAAGCGCAATACTTAATGCAATGAATACTTAACGTAATAATAAACATTCGAAATCGTTGGAAATGAAATGGTTTGGAACTGAAAAGCGTGAAAACTCAAAGTCGTGGAATTGAAAACTAAAGTATTCTCACAAGTGTCATTACTTCTCGTCCGCAAAAGGGTTAACACGTCAGTTTTGTGTAACAAATACAAGATATGTAATAAACGTCGCGCCTTACCGAATTATCACACGTTCCATACTTTATAACTATATTCGTCACGTTTCAATGTTCAATAGACATTGTTGACTTACCTCCCAACATTTATTTATAAATATTAATTGTAAACGAATATACAATCTCTATGCGTTCAAATTTCGTGTGAAAATTTGTTTACTTACGATTCTTCGTATATTACTTTCCTATTAAATGAAGTAATTAAAGTGACAGCTATAGGATAATTACACATTGATAATACGTGGGTCATTTATCCTATCGGTATTTCGCTGATAAATCGGTACGAATCCCCGAGCAGAGCGTTGAAAGACGTTGGTCGAAGGGGGAAGAGCGCGAAGCAGAAAGGGAGACGAAGACGCGAAATGAAAGAGCACGACGTAGTCATAATGGAAGCGCGGAGATTTAACAACGTTACAATGAACGAACAAGCGTTCCCCGAGCCCCTTCCTGGACCCCCGTTCAACCTGCCACCGCGCCGCCTCCAGGAAGCCGTGATAGCAGATTGAATTGTAAAATAACCGAGAGGGGAACAATGCGCCTCGGTACAACATTGTGTTTGCATTTAAATAATCCGCGAGCCCGCGGGTACGCTTATCCTCGCGACTTCGTTCCACGCTCGTAGTGCCCTCCGCTGCATACAGCCACCCTTCGCGTCCTTCTATCGAGTCCGTTCGCCTCGCGCGCGTTCCGCTTCTGCGTATTTCTATCCTAGAAATGGGAATCGCATTATTTCACACCGATACGGAAATGCGTTTGTTTGGTGGAAGAAAGTAATCGTGGAATAACGAGGAAGCTTTTTCTCGTGTTTGCTATGTTTTTTGTTATGTTTGCGTTCATAAGGAACGATTGTTGCGATGCAACAAGACAACGATTCCCAATCGGTGGATCGCGATTTAGTTTTCGGGGGCGTCGCGGTCATTATTTTTAATAATCGTCGAGTACTCGATAGGCGTCGAGTTTCACTGTTTATTTGCTTTTATCGTACTCGCCTTACCTCATTTTACTAACCCTTAAATGGCGCGAATCGAAACTCGGAAGGAACGAAAGTTCCAGAATTCTATTTCTATCTATTTCTTTCTATAAATCTCTTACAATCTATGCTCATTACTCCCATCGGGAAGCATCTTTATATTCCGTTCGAAGGGTACCAGGTAAAAGTCATTCATTTTTTTCCCCGGTCGAAGAATCTTATTCCGTTTGCCGCGAATAGACGGTGAACGTATACGCGAAAGCTATGCCTGCCAAGAATCGGCGTGTCTCATTACCGTGGCTCAATTAGCTAATGAACGGCACGTAAGTAGGGAGAACAAATGCCGCGGACCATTAGTAGAACGTACGTGGCCGTTTCTAGTTTGTACTAATTGTAAGTAGCGAGTAATTAATGCGGTCGATTCGAGTCCGATCCGTCGAACCGCTGACCAACGGCATCCAGGAACGAGTAGAAGGGGGGACTCCGGCTGGTTTTGGGAAGGGTTGCGCTCGCGTTCGGTGCGGAGGAAATGGAGGCTGCAGGTGGGCCGGTGTACGTAGAAGGGGAAAGAGGTGACCGTGGTAGGGGGGGAGTTGTTCCGGCTCGGGTACCGGCATTGTTTCACGGTGGATGAGAATTTAATTTGCGCGACGAAGAGAGGCCGAGCCGAGAACAAGGACGACCCTATGAACGGAGAAAAGGGAAAGATAGACGAAGAGGGGAAACTCGCAAGCGGAGAGAACGAAAAGAATAGACGTAGAACAGTTAGGAAGGGAGAGAAGGGTGGAGAGTACCGGTAGATGAAGAGAGAAAGATAATGGGAGAGCGAAGAAGAGAAGCAAGGGAGGACGAAGGTGGAGGGTCGGGATGGGTGCTGCCTTGTTTAAGCGTGGGTGGGGGTGTCAAATTGAATTACCCCCTGGTTGCACAGTCCCCGGGGACGTTTGCCGGAGCGCTGGCGCTCTCCGTGCTTCTACGTCAGGGCTATGCCCGCTTGTAGATGGGTTTTATCTGCGTGCACCGCTGTAGCTGTGTACGATGTACACGGTATACCTTCATGGAGGCGTTTTCAATTAAAATCAACACCGAGGGTTGCCTCGTTCTCTCTCCTCCGCCGGTACCATTGCCGTGTCCCGTCTCCGTCGCGTCGTTTCGTTGGCCTCTGTGCGTCTATCGATCTTTCTCTTTCTGGCACGCTGGCTCGCGCAAAATCAGATCAGTCCGCGGCGTCTCTTTTCCTTCTTTTTTTCCCTTCCCTTCGTCCCGCACCAGCCGCGTCCCCTGGTTGGCTCTATTTTCCTTTTTTTTTTTTTTTTACTCCCTTTTGTTTCTGTTTTACTTCGCCCCGCGACGGCCTCTCATGAAAAATTCACCGTCTCAATGAAATCTTCGTCGCGCGTTAAACTAATGGAAAGAATCCGTTGGACCCGGCGCACTTATTGGTACTTCGTCTCCCATCTTCCGGCGAGAAATGTTGCCCCGCCTCGAGTAAGAGGATAAGGAACCCGATGCTCGCTTCTAGTACTCTCCTCCACCCTTTTACGTACCTTCTTTTTCTTTCTACTTTTTGTTTCGTCATGGTTTTTCTCCCTCCTCTTACCCCCAGCCCCGTGCGCGCGCGACATTTGCTCGACTGCGAACCGGGAACGTCTGAAAGAATTCGGAATTTCGTTTACTTGGATGGAGAGATTCGCCCTCTTGGCAAGAAATGGGAGATTGTAAAGTGGGGGACGTAATCTAAAATGTTTAATGCAGCTTTCGTACGAGACGTGGGATAACTGGCGAACGGTGAAAGATCACGAAAAGATAAAGATAGTAGTTTGGCGTGACTTTAGAAAGAGAAATAATTGGAAGATTTGCAAGATCGCTACGAAATACTACGATGCTTTCGTTCGTTTATTGGTTTCGCGTACAAGAATGTTTCGCGCGAAAGAAACAGCGATGACCGCGCGTTCTTTTCAACGGTGAATTCATTAAGGGCTCGGAATGCGACGACTTAATTCCTTCTCGTGTACAGGCAACCCTTTTAAATCCAGTTAGTTTACCACACCCTCAATTCCGACGGTTCAGCGAAAAAGTAGTGCTCGCGGCTACTAAAAGCCGATCTTAATTACACTTGGAGTATCTACAGCTAGCCGAAAAGCTGCCAACGCTATGACGCGAATCGACGAGGTCAGCCTTGGATGATCGCGATTAAATTGACCGCGAAACAGGGCGGAACGTCTGCAAAAAAAGGCCGATTTAATCGAACTAAATGCTAACGCGTAACGTACACCGGCTTTAATGACGTTCATTGGTCGGCTGATTCGACGACAAGTGATCGATAAAATGTAATAAATATAATTACAATGGGCGGATGGAAGCAGCTTGGAAACAACAGAAATCTCTCGCAACGTTTCGCGGCGTATTACAATTTTTCAATCGCACGCGTTGGAAAAATATGGATTTTATAAACCGATCATTGTAATTCGCATAAGATTCATTAGCGCTTAACGCGCGCTGGATACAGCGGAGGGGGAATAATTTATCGAAAGAGCTTTGTGAAATGACGAGTCGATAAGCGCGTGTAAAAATGGAAACGCGATTGTTATCTCCGGATGTTGTTTTTTTTTTGTTCGCAGTAGGATGGACGGGCCGGCGGTATTATCGATGCCGCCGATAACCGCGCCCCAAAAATCAGCCCAATCACCCCAGCCGCAGTCGCATTCGAAATCCAATCAGGTATTGTGCGTGTTTTTATATTATGGGATTTTATTCTATAATTGTTCTTTTTGCGAATCGATGGATGAGAGGAAACGATGGCTCTTTTGTACCGCGATACCGAATACATTCTGGTTTATCTCCGTTCGAAGAAGGTGAAACGATTTATGTGAAGCAAATCGATCTTACTTTTATTCTAAATAATACAATTATATTTCCTCTATTAATTAAATAGCATTATATTGTAATACATTTTTGGCTAATATAAATAGGGGTTGAAAACAGGTACTTGTGAAAAAATTCTGCCGCAGTTTTTATCCTTTTTTTTTAAAAAAGAATATCTATTTGTGTGGAAATTTTATGGAACGAAATCTTCCCGTAGAGAATATCTATAAAAAGTGTTCTTATGGAACGGATATTTTAGAATCCGTGTAGTATAAGTTTCACGCGAATAGGTTGCTTCGGAAATATAAATAAAACTATTAGAATATTAAATACTAGTTATGTTTAAGGTTGTAGGATTATGTAACAGGATATTATATTATCGAATGTTTATCCAGAGTGGAAAATACGAAAATGTTCGTATTCGGTAACGTCCTCAGTTTTTACATATCAATTTCAACAGGAAACATAAACAAGCTTTGAAATAATGTGTAAATTATCTACGTAAATAAAAACAATCTTCAGCGTTTCTTATAGTAATTAAAAACTCTTTCTAGTACCAGCGAAAAAAATATCTGTTCCTGTTATAAAAAAATGTTTATTTTTACGTATCGTACATTCTATTTGAACGCCGATATATAATAGCTTTAGACAATTATTTTCGCAACCGTTTCAACCCCTAATTCCAATACTCATTATAGTACAATTTTTTCTCTGCAACTCAAGATTCTGCCAAGATATTATATTAACCCTTTGCACTCTACGGCGACGTACATAAATTTTCGCGTAATTCAATATTTGAGGTTTCTATTCACTTCTACTAACTCAATTTCTATTTCTTTCAAGACAATGCAAATCAAAGTTCACTCTTCGTATTTACGGAGTGGTCTTTGATTTGAATTTAATTACGAAATAACACTTTACGGATTACGGAATAACCCTTTAAATTCTCATAGATTATATTATTAAAATGGTGAAACATTATAAACGGAATTATACTTTGCCCGAGATCCTCGGTTCACTTAATCTAAATGCTTCTGCCTGCTCGCTGCGAATTGGATCTGTATTTTCTCTTGAATCACATCGGCCGTTATACGGGCAGTATAACTGTACAATCCGTATTATTGTAACTGCCAACAAGCATTATAAATCGGTCGATTTCATCGTCTGGCGATGCGCTTTCAAACGTGCGATCTCCACCGTTTCGTCGCCTTACATTTAGTACATTAACAATACCATTACATATATATCTTTACGTACATTGTACTTTGTATTGTACTTTACGTACATTCCGTTTATGTGTTAAACTAAAGGGTATCTTACCCGTAAATAAATAAATAAATAAACAAACAAACAATCAAACGAACAGTTTCGAAGTGCAAAGGGATTAAAATGGCGAAAGGAAGAAAGAAAAGTGGTGACGAATTTGCTTCGGTTTATGTTTCCACCGTCGAACAGCCACGTAGTGAACCTAAATCGTCAGGAGTTGCAGGTGAGCACCGTTTCGCTTTACGGGATTCACATCGTGTCCCTGGTGATCGAGGGCCAGGAAAGGCTCTGCTTAGCACAGATCAGCAACACGTTGCTGAAGCAGTTCAGCTACAACGAAATCCACAATCGTAGAGTGGCATTGGGCATCACCTGCGTGCAATGCACACCGGTCCAGTTGGAGATACTCCGCAGAGCCGGCGCAATGCCAGTTTCCTCCAGAAGGTGCGGCATGATTACGCGAAGGGAAGCCGAGCGTCTCTGCAAATCGTTCCTCGGCGACAATGCGCCGCCCAGGTTGGTTAACATTTTATCGAGCAGCCTTCCTGGAGCAAGCGAGTCCTCCTAAAACTCCGCTTACTTATATATCCCTCTTTCACGAACACGCCAACTTTTACCACTTTGACGCATCGATAATTCGCGCGTTACATTTTTCGGGAAACGCTGATTCCCGTCTCATATACTTCGCGCGGTATCCTATAAATATTGCGCACTGTTCAATTCATTCGTAGCGTAGACGTACCGCGTACTGCCACTTTAAGGTTCGCGCGTAACTTTATTCAACTAATATATTAGCCCTTTGCGGACGAGAAAAAATAACACTTAACAAATTTCCACTCGATTATGAGTTCACTACGGATAGAATTTAATAACACTTGACGAATTGTCGCTCAATTATTATCGAAAGTGTTTATACTAATTCAAATTTCTTGCTTTGAAAATCGACATTTATCCAGAGAATCAAAATGGTTTCGGCGGCTATTCGCCGACACTCGTCCGCAAAGGGTTAGAACGTCGTTAACATAGAGATCGTTCAATCGCTAATCCGTAACTCCTCTGAAAACAAATGCAGCGATGTATATATATTACGGAACAATAATAGGTATATTTAATAACAATAACAGGTATATTTAAGGCAGAGGACATATTTAATTTTGTTAAAAATAAATAGCGAGTTGAGTCAAAAGATGTATTTATTCGGTGACACATCGAATAATATTGGAATCTCTATTACATTTTCAAGTTATTAAAAGTTCCAATTATAAAGTGGCAGAGTTATAGGAACGTTGATTTATAGTACACGCGGTAAGTCATTCACCCTAGTTTCTCCTTTCTTTCAAGACTACCGGAAGACTTCGCGTTCTCCGTGCACCACGAGTGCGCCTGGGGTTGCCGTGGCGCGTTTCTACCAGCCCGTTACAACAGTTCCCGCGCCAAGTGCATCAAATGCGCCTACTGCGGCTTGTTCTTCTCGCCGAACAAATTCATCTTCCACTCGCATCGCATAGGACCGTCGGACAAATACGTTCAACCGGACGCGGCGAACTTTAACTCGTGGCGACGTCACATGAAGCTGTCCGGTAATCCGCCGGACGACGTGGTGCACGCGTGGGAAGACGTTAAAGCGATGTTCAACGGCGGCACCAGAAAACGATTGCTTAATAATCCGACATCGAGGGAATCGCCGAGTCCTGCGAAGCAACCTAGATTATCGCCAACGGCGCAGGTGCCCACGTTAGTGCCGTCGTCGACGCATCCAAGGGTGCCACCGTTCCCGGAATTACCTCTGCCGTTGTCCAGAAGCCTCGTCATGGATTACGTGTGGCATCATCATCAGCAGGCCGCCGCTGTGGCCGCGGCTAAGACGCCTGGATTCCCGTTCTCGCCGTACGCTTTGCCGTGGCTCGCCAAGAGGGGACCGGTTCTCTTTCCCGGTGAGCGTTCCTTTTAATTTTTATAGCGTGGATGTATTTACGTGTTATAGCTTTAGAGATTCTGGGGTAAGTGCCGTGCGGTTCATCACAGTCCTCTTACCAGAAGGTACCCCCTACCTTCCCCACTCCGTGGCCAGATTCTCAAAAACAAAAGCCTTATTCTTTATAGCAACGCAACGTCGGGCTGCTTGCTATATCACGGATTCTATCTTTCTCGAACCTCTATAATTACTTTCCTACTGTAAGACACTTGGACGCTAACATACACGTGTTTACCGATTATTGCTACTTTAAGGTTAGAGCTTTAAGCAAGTTTGTTTAATTATTTATACCGATGCTACGTTAGTTCGCGTTTTTATGCTGAAACGACACATTCGCTTTCTAATGTTTCGTTTTAAATATCGAATATAAACGCGTACGCAGCGTGAGTATGTTGTTACATAGAAATGAAGTCCATATTTGGTATTGGAATTTTGTTAGACTCGATTTTTCATACGTTCTTTTGGTTGTTAAATAAAATAGTTTAAGTGGGTATATTTTGGGAACGCTGATAGTACGTGGGATATATATATCCTAGTGTTAACCCTTTGCGATAGAAGGCCTTTTTATTGCGAGAAACTGTAACAGCTGGAAGATAGATTTATTGGAAAGTTGATCTTTTATAGATTTTTTAAAGTAAGGAGTACATATATGGAAGAATGTAAAACGAATTTCAATATCTAATGTATTTCGTATTGCACAGGATATAAAACGCCATGTTTGTTA
Source organism: Eucera pruinosa (assembly GCA_028830335.1). NCBI lineage: Eukaryota > Metazoa > Arthropoda > Insecta > Hymenoptera > Apidae > Eucera > Eucera pruinosa. The sequence goes on along the minus strand of JAMYCR010000001.1, from coordinate 3,057,311 downwards.
GTAAAATAGAGGTGAATATTGGAAATGGGTTATTAAATAATGAAGCAGTTTATATCTTTCAGTCTCACTTTATTAATACGGCTTTAAAAAAACACGTCTAGCTGTTTCTAGTTCTCGAAAGCGAATGGGGCGAACACCCAAAAGAAGATTGGGGTCCGCTTTTCTTGACGAGACTGTTTATGGCTTTGCCTGGCGACGAAGTCTCTTGACTTCGTGTAACGAAATCCAGACACATCTTTCTATCGCCTTAGCTTAGTCTAGAGATATAGGAACGTTGGACATTATTGCTTTTGCTAGCTTAGCATTAGTAATAATTCAACAGTGAAAAAAAATAAAAATTGAAAACGAGAACGAACGAAGGATAATAGAAATAAAAAAACAGATTAGAAAAGGGTAAAGCAGAAAGGGAAAGAAAAAAAGTGAAGGTAGGTGTTCCTATAGTCTATTTAGGATAACCCTATATTATTGAATTTCAAAACTTATAATAGTAATCTGTAAACAATAGTATCATAATCAGTTTAACTTTGAATTTCTTCGATTCTAATTTTTCGGCTCTTTGATTATGAAGGAAGTCGAAGCTATACTTTTACGGTTATCAAAGCGTAGGTATTTCTCAGATGCTTAGAAGACAGTAACGACGTATCTTTCTCTTCTCTGAAGTAATAAAAGAATGCGTAGACCTGTGTTTAAATAGTTAATACGTAGCACGGCAACGGATTGCACGCGCGGAGACCAGAAATTACGTTGCATGGGAGAATTGATTAGCATACGTGCAGAGAAAATGTAAACGCGAAGGGTGCTATGAAAATTATTAATCAGTGTTACGGCAGCAATCATGCTGCGCGTGTAAGGTAACGGTCTTTGATAATAATTATTAATGCCCGATTCTGTATCTTCGCGTGTATGTAACGTGCCTTTCGATTAACGTTGCTATTTCGATTTATTTGCACGGTCGGTATTAATCAATCGAAATTATTTTAACTAATAGTAGACAAATTCTGTGCGCAACGGATACCCAAGCCATTAATTCGAGTGGTGTGCAAAAGTTACCGGCGATATTGGTAACGATTTCAGCCATGAATGGCGGCGTTATTTAGGGGATTAGTTTAACCATAGCTCGCAACAAATATCGTTAGTTAATGTTTCGAATTCAATGCATGCATGAATTGCTAACAATATACGTACACCGTCATACATCCCCGTTCAAAAGTATTTTGTTGCCCAATTGAAGCGGAAAATCATTTGGAAATCACGAGAATATTTAAGGATTATTACCCGATTTAAGATTGCAAAGGAAATGGATTACAAGGGGTTTATATATTCAACGTTACTAAAATAATTGAACTACGAAGAGTTTATTTGTTCGATGTTACTGAAAATGAAAATCAGAGTAATACGGAATTTTACGTGTTTCAGAATTAAATTTCATTCCTTTTATATTAACCCTTTTGCTACTAAATTAACTATATCAACCTCTTAGAACTAGAATCGTTTGGGATACATAAGCCAGGATAATTTTTATTCTTACAGATGCTACAATTGTGTAATTAATTACAATTTAATACATATGAATGATAGTTAATAAAAACGATTTTAGGAACAAATGCAACCCTTCCCAATCCTAATGTGTAATTAATATGTAATATATATAATATAATGTATTATATTATATTATATTATATATATTACATATTATATTATATTATATATATATTACATATTATATTATATTATAATATATATATAATATTATATTATATTATAATATATATATAATATTATATTATATTATATTATAATATGTATATGATATAATATATCATAATATATATATATATTATTTACTTAATGTAAAACTGAGTCCATTTCCTGGCATTATAAGCTGAAATAAATAAATCTATCTATATATATATTATAATATTATATTATACTATAATATATATATGATATAATATAATATATTATAATATATATAATATAGTATTATATTATAATATAATAGTATATTATATTAGAAGATATATGTAATATAATATATAAGATATATATTATAAGATATATATAATATAATATAGTATAATATACGTAATTATATAATTAACCCTTCCCAATATCGCAGCGATTATTTGGATATCGATAGATTAATCAGCGCGATATGACACGCGTTTCTTTTGTTCATAGGACCTCTACCACCTGCAATAAGCGGTTCGAGTCCTACAGAGCCGTTGATACCGGCGGTCACTCCGACATTGCATCAATCTGCTTTTCGTCCTGTGATCCGCGGTCCACCGATCGTCGAGCCAGTGGCACAGGAACAATCAACGGACACCGCGGGCTCCAACAAAGACGATAATTCGGACGACGAGGTGGACATCGAGACGACGGAGGATGATCCAGTGACGCCTTTGAACGTGGCTGCTCAAAATCTTCATTCGATCTCAAATTCAGCCGCCAGCAGTCACAGTGGACGTACTTCGCCTCAATGCTGGAGCCCTCCTCGAGAAACGGTGAGTGATTAATCATTATTTATCTACGATTCGTTCCATGATACGGGTAGTGGAATATTTTGTTAATACCGGCGCGTTGGAATTGAAAATTAAAAGCATAGATAAGGGTAACATTTTATTAAAATGTTATTAAAATACAGTTAGTTATTAAGCCCTTGGCTTACGAATTTTTTAGAGCGTATTCACGGAAATTTTGACTATTGAAGTGAAAACTTCCTTAGACGCGTTGAGTGTTTTTTTTTTATTATAATATTATGACGAATGCAAAGCACTAAAGTATTATACTACATAATTCGTACCTAGTGATCCTCAATCTCATAATCCTGCAGATTGATATAAGATGAATTAGAATTTATTAGAAGGTACAGCATGTTTTTATTGTAATTGTCCCGCGGATTAAACCACGAGTGTAGCTCGTTGTTGTAAGCCAAAGAGTTAATGCGGAAATAATGTAGATAGAAATATTTAGGCACTCTACGTAACTACATGTATCGTAATATTGACGTACAAATGATAATAAAAATTACATTGTATTAGAGAAAAGATATACGTATGCTTTTCACGAATGACAGTCCAATTCTTGAAGACGTACATATACATACGTTCATAGTAGCGAAAGGGTTAATGCAAAGATTTGACATTGATTAATTTACGAGAAATAATATTAGGTAGCAGAAAAAATTCGTGCAGTTCTTTTTCTATCAGAAACGTATTCAAATCAAATTGTTCATACAACGTCAATTGGCATAATTAAATAAAAGTTAAATAAAGTTGTACTTGAAAGAATGGAATTTGGCAATACTTTTGTAACGATAACAGCGTTGTTAGAAAATATTGCAAATAACTTCTACATCGTTAAATAAAATGACATACGAAGAAATTTTAATTCGCTTATATTTTGTAGTACAAATCGACGCGAATTTCTTCCGCCGTCTAATTTTGCATTATCAAACCTTTTTAAAAACGATTTGGGGTTCGCAAAGCCCACCGCAATGAAAATATTGTAGCGTAGAATATTCGTAAATGCCATTCGACGGGTTTTATTAATTAATCGGTGCTCCATTAACCCGATATTAAAATTGGAAGCGCGACAGTATAGCGTTTCCCTACGAATGGCCACGTGGCCATTGTTGCACCCTTCGACCGTAACGAAGTTAGACCGTAACGAAGAATAAAGACTCTATCGTCGACCATTATCACCGCCAATGAGTCGGCAAACACTTGACACCCTGCTAGAAAACTTTTCTGAAAATACGTCCGCTACTCTCGCCGCGTACCCAAACACGCGATCGGTAATTCGCAACACGCGCGCTCAAATTCGAATAGCCACTTCTGCACGTGACCTGTGCGTACAAAAGATAGGATTGAAAAAAACAAAATAGGGTAAATGATCCACGTACTGTCACTGTTCTTATAACTGCTACTCGAATTCGTTTATTTAATAGCAAAGTAAAGTATAAAGAATTAAGTAAGTAAACAAAATTTTTAATATCGTCGCAGGATATTTATATTCAAAAGCTTCTTCCAACATCTATGAGCACTTGCAGAGGATTGTTTACGATCATTTATGGTTTTCTGAACGCATATTGATTTTTAAAACAAAGGGTTTAAATTAATCGTTAATAAGTAATTCAGAGTTTTGAGAATTTGAGGATTTGCAAGAAAGAAAAATAATTTTTTAAACGTTATTACATTCTCGTTTGCAAAGAGTTAAATGTGCAGATGAATACGCTACACGTGTAATATGTAGAAAAATACAAAATACCGAAAGTAAAGTGTGCACTTTACAATATTAGGTTGTCCCAAAAATTCTTTTTTACGTGCTTGGCTCTTTTAAGCGAAATGGATTCGCGGAATTTGTGGAAAATGGCGTCCCGTGTTTCCGAAAAAAAAACTCGAAATAACTCTATCGTTTATTAAATGTTGTGTGCCTAATATCCACTGAAAGAAGAAATGGAACTTTTAGGACAACGTAATACAATCATCCGCATCGAATATAGTTGTATCAAATATCTACTGAATATTACCATATCGAAGCTAAAAATATTGGGTACTCATCGAAATGAAAAAGTCTTTCGAGTGTACGGTTGGTTATTTTACCTCGACCAATATATTTTGGGAAAAGGGTAAACCGAATTTTCCCAGCAAACATTCGCGTTTGAACGATGTAATACATTAAGGCGTCAGCTAGGATCCTTAATCATTGAGTAGTGAATAAAGCTATATACTCCGATGGTTTAATACCGAAGTATATTTATGTTGGACGAGAAATAGCTCCACCCGTGAACGTTGTGCCCCCCTTTTGTAAACCGCGCAACGAGATAACTTTCGGTCACACGATACCGAGCAAACAACTTTACTCCATGTTAATCGAATTAAACCGAGTTGTACCTGGCAATCCACTGTAATCGAGCCTGTCTTCATCTAGACATTACTCATACTTATATTACTATCGCTATTAATTCGTAATTGGGTAACAGTGTTAAACAGAGAGAGAGGGAGAGTCAATATTGATAGAATTGCAGTAATAACGAAACGGCTCTGTATCGGGTAACCGAGAACGCACAATAGAACGGGATACGTCGACTTTTCTTACTTTACAAACTCTTCAGAATGTTTTCCGTTCTATCGAACGTACAATTTTACTTTTCGCACGGTTTTGTCGAAACACTTTTTAATATACTCCGATGCTGTATTTTAACAAATGTTAACGTTAGACACAATTATTGGCGACTAAAATAAATTCAATTGGTCGGAAGATGATAGAGCACAGACATATTTGCAATCATTTCTTTCGAAAGCAAAGTATTTTATGAGAAAATCTTATTTCATACTGTTGACTTATGTTTCGCTTAAAATCATTCTCTTTCCGGCTGTATCATCGGTAGGCTGCAAGTTCGTATTCTTTTTAATCAAATTAAAGAAATGGAATCCGAAAGAAAACCATGTCTACAGCGAGGATGCAAAGACTAGTCCGTCTTCTTTTCGTGGATGGACAGTACACAAGTTTGCATACATTAACCCATCGAACTAGTTCTGTTTCCAATAATTAGACTGTAAACGTTTACAGCGATACGTATTTCTATAAGGCAAAAATAAGCAAAGATTTGTTTCCTCAGATTTAACGCGAAGACTCGTCAGCCTTCTTTTCGTGAACAGCTAGCAACCGGTGTAGCCGAGCAACCGCTAATATACACAGATGTGGTGAAAATGAAAATACGAAATCCCCCTCGGTTGCCTTTCGTCGGCCGATCCGTCGAACCGAGAAATAACTGCAAATAACTTTCGGGGATTACTCAGTTACCGCGATACACTTGCGGCCCCACGTTACACGACCCTGTGTCGCGCGATGCAGTAACCGGGTTTTCCACTTCCTCTTTGTCCGCGTACCTTTGTGACGGATATCTTTAGCTACGCGTACGTACACACTCGACGTCGTCGAGACGGGGCACGGAAAGGGAGGGAGAGATTTTGGTGGGTCTCTTCTCAAAGTACGGATCTGTCCCACTCAACACGTTCACCAACAAGGGGGAATTGAAAAGCTGTCTGGCAATCCGGATGGCTTATCCGGCTCCACCCCTCTGTCCCTTCGTCTCCCCCCCATTTTTAACCTTCTTTCTCCCTTCCTCCTTTGCCCCTTCTTTCGCTCGCTCAACCCCTCGTTTACCTCTTACGGATAATTATTGCTAATTGTACGTACGTACTTCTTGCGGGGGTCGCGAACGAGTATAGAAATATAGCGATTTTATATCGCTAATGCCACCGGGACGCTTTGAAGCATTCTGTTACGGTTAAAGGCTTTCATAGTGTTTCTTGCGTTGTTAGGGAATCTTTCCATACGAAACGGGACTGAAATTTGTCATGGGTAAGGAGGAGACTTGGATTAGGAGACTCCAATGTTTTTAAATATATCATTTCATTCGTTTATGTTAAATTATTCATGTAATAATATTATTTAGTTATTATTATATTTAGTTAAGTTAGTAACACATTACCGTCTTGAGACGTAAAAATATGTTTTTCCTTGACTGCTTGTAAAATATCGGAGATGTATAAATAGGATTTTACACATTGTGCAATTATTTGAGTTTTATGTCAGTACATCGGTAGCTTCCCTTACAGTCGTTACTTATTGCTTTTACTTATTCGTTGTATTGTTTTATGTTTTCTACCCTTACACGCAAAAGTTTTCGCGCAAACAGCCCGAACCGTAATATGTTAATATAATGATTAAAGTTGACGCTTAAGTCTTCGAATGATTGCAATAGGTGTTTCTGTTTTTATTAAAGATGCAAGAGTTTCCGTTGCTTCGGTGTAACATTTTTATACAACTGTTAATGTGATTTTTAACGCGTAACGCATTTCAGTCCTTCTACGCGTCGATTACGTTAATCAATGTTGATTTCGTTAAAAGAGATTCACAGTATAGCGAAAATATAAACTTTTTGATCGAATCACGCCAAGTGTCCAAATACTAATGAACGATAGCGTAGGTAATAAAATAATCATAAGAAAAGGGGTTAGAGATGTTGAATGAACGATTCGGTAAACGATTCAACCCATCAAATCAATCGCACTTACTTTTCAGCCTTACGTACAGTTACTCACAATATTGAGGATACATCTATGTTGCCAATAAAAAATAGCTGAAAGGTGAATATAAGTACACATATTCAAAAGTAAAAACGCAATATATACATACTGTATGTATTTCACTCATATATTCTAAAAGACAGTTCGTACAAAATTCCTGAAATAAAATAAACTTTTAATTAATACTTAACAAAGATACGAAAAGGTATAGCTTTTTTGCTCGCACAAAATTAAACGTGTTCATATCGATATTTTCGTCACTGTACATATAATATACGTAGATTATGATTTTGTTACCCACCTTTGATCTTCGTGGCATAGACGTACGTAATTTTGTCTACGAGAAGGTGAAATATTGTCCCAGTGTTCTTATAAATTTACCTCGAAATCTTCTCTATTTGTACACGTATAATTTATCATTTTAAATTTCAATTCTAAGCTATTCTAAACTACGCGTCGAATCGAATTCAGAACTTGTCCGAGGAGGTTTGCCTACGTTGAATAGTAACCATTCTTTAATCTTTCATCGCGTTCGAACGTGTACGCTGAATTTCGCGAGTAACCGTATATAACGATCGTATTCAGCGTATCTAAAAAGAAATCCGCGAATCGGTGAGAGAGGCTCGGAAACGGGGGGAGGAAATTATGTCGCAACGGCGCGAGCAAAAGAAATAATAATTAATTTCCGGCGTAGTCGATTCTCGGTCGCAAAATGACAGGAGGCGGCCGCGTGTCACGGTATAACGCAGGCATAACATCGCGGTCGTTCATTTAATTATATCGTCGGCATAAGTGTATCCACACGCTGTGAGCATATTACGTCCAGTCGATCGCGCGAGCCCGTTAGTTCGTATGGTTACGGAGTATTTACTGACACAATAATTATCGCAATTGACGGGGGCAGCCGCACGAGCAGTCAGACCGCAGAGCAAATTCTAGGGACGTCGAGTAGTATTACGTGGCAGGAAACTCTCACCCTCCTCTTCGCCCTCCTGCCATCCCTCTAACTTTCTCTCTCGCCCTTTCTCTATCCCTCTGTATCTGTCTGTCTGTCTGTTACTTCTTGCCTCTGGCCCTTTGTGACGATTTAGTTGAATATTCGACGATAACGAGAGAGCAGAGCAAGTTTCTCGTGTACCGATCATTAATATTGGGCTGAGTTTTCGCGGTGCGTCAAAGGGGATGCTACTTCGAATTCTACGGTCACGGTGTTTGATGGTATTCCATCTGGAGATATGTCGGAGGGCGAGGAAAAGTTAGAAATTCGCGGCAGCTCGCCGTTCGCGAAGATTCGGACGGTAGCGATTTAGAATATTTCGATTAGAATCGTTGACTTTGTGGGTTTTAATCAAACGTGGGATACCTTATAAATACTTGTCTTACTTTATACTTTATATACTTTACACGCTTTACACTTTACACGCTTTACATTTTGCACGCTTTACGCCTTGCACGCTTTACATTTTGTAAGCTGTGCACTTTGCACGCTTTACACTTTACAAGCTTTACACTTTACACGCTTTACGTTTTGCACGCTTTACGCTTTGCACGCTTTACACTTTACAAGCTTTACACTTTACACGTTTTACGCTTTGCACGCTTTACATTTTACACGCTTTACACTTTACACGTTTTACGCTTTGCGCTCTTTAGGTTTTTCACGCTTTACGTTTTGCACGCTTTACGCTTTGCACGCTTTACACTTTACACGCTATACGCTTTACACGTTTTACGCTTTACATGCTTTAGGTCTTGCACGCTTTACACTTTACAAGCTTTACATTTTACACGCTTTACACTTTAAACGCTTTGCACTTTACATGCTTTACACTGTACTCACTTTACATTCTTTACGCTTTACACTTTACACGCTTTACGTTTTGCACGCTTTACACTTTACAAGCTTTACGCTTTGTACGCTTTATGCTTTGCACGCTTTACACTTTACACGCTTTACACTTTACGCGCCTTGCACTTTACACGCTTTACACTTTACATTCTTTACGCTTTACACGCTTTACGTTTTGCACGCCTTACGCTTTGCACGCTTTATGCTTTGCACGCTTTACACTTTACACTCTTTACACTTTCCACTCTTTACACTTTACACTTTCCACTCTTTACGCTTTACACTTTATACTCTTTACACTTTGCACGCTTTACACTTTTTATTGCTATATCACTACAATGCTACACTACTTTATGCTTACATATACTACGTGATTTTTGTTAAAAGTTTGGGATACTTAAATAGCAAAAGATTTGTACCGTTGATTATTGGAATACATTAGCTGCAATAAGTTTCCAGCTAGGCTATAATTCCGTTTCAATTTAAATTACCCATTAAGTAATTTCACAAGCAACTCAACAAGATAACACTTCGTAAACCATATATAATACGATATATTCGTGCAATGAACCTCTTCTACTACTATCCTTCACCTTATTAAATAGTACAATAAAATATTTTGAAAGCCACTGCATATTAGATTCCGTGTATGCATCGTACGTACATACAATCAAAGTAACCGAATTATAAGAAAAAGTACAAAATTTAATCATCTAAGCGAAATAGAAGAGTACGCTGTTAAAAATGCAATTGAGTGCAATTTCTTGGGGAAAGCCATCGGGTGGACATTGAAATGGTAATGGGGATAAAGGTAAAGCGAAACGTTTGATGTATTCGAACGCCACGAAATAAGGACAAGGCGATTATCGCTTCGCGATGCTCCTCTGGTCAATTAAGATCCTTTTGGTCGATCGTGATTAACGTACATCCGGGGCTCACGTCAGGCCGGCAGCGTCGGGTTTTCGTTAAAGTAGAGTACGAAGACACTCGCAGAGCTCCTCCAACATCCATTTAAATGCAATTAAACGGTGTCACGTAGAAGAGGAAAGGGAGGGAACAGGGAACGTTTAAATCAAACTCCGGCTGGTTTAGTTAGTTTCGACCGCAACTTTTAATTGCGCTTCGACCGTCTGGAGAGCCATTAGATTTTCGAAGGGGCGTCAAGCTTTCCGCTTCTTTCAGTCTCTTACGTAAGGTTTATTTTCTTTTCGCGTCTCGCGACCGAATTTTAATTGCAATTATTCTCCGTCGCGAATCGCGATAGAAGTATCTTCCATGATTCGCGAACATTTTGCTAATTTTACTTATTGTTAGAACGGATTTTTGATGATCTTCGTAAAGATTCGTACATTGATAAACATTTGCGAAGGAACTTTAACGGTTCGATGCGAAAAACATGAAATGACATCAGTGGAATTAATGTAAAAAGATTGAACAATGTTAACCCTTTGCGGACGAGTGTCGGAAATAATCGCCCAAGTTCTTCGGTGTTTTGGACATATATTAATTTTTAAAACAAGAAATTCAGCTTAAGATGATCACTATACGCTGCTGTTAATACGAGGACAAGTATTTGTTTAATAACGTCTTCAAAATGTTAATAATCGAACGAAAATTCGTTAAACATTATTTTGCTCCGTCCGCAAAGGGTTAATAGCGTATGTACAATAAAATACGTGCCCATAACTATGAAAGTGATCTAAGTCAAAATTTACAAAAAAGAAAATAAGTTTATCAGTTATTTCGCATCACATTATTTTAAACTAAATTAATTCAATGCACGTTTTACGATATTGTCAAAAATGAATCGTTAGATAATGCTTGTTCCTTCAACGTTATACTGAATTCATTTAGCGTTACGTATGAAAGTGATCTATATCTCGAAACAAGATGTAGGAAATATAATTGGTTTTTCAGAAATAAACTTCTGTATATTTTAATAAAAGGTTTTACAATGGTAATCACGCGGCGAGGTCTAGCAAAGAAACTGAAAGAAACGAAACTGAACGGCCACAATCGCGTCTGCAAGGAAAGCAGAAGAAAACAAATGACTGCAACAAACACGTTTCCATGGCAAACTCATTTCTGGCGTGTCTACGCTGGCCCTTATGGCGTTGAGACGTTGTACATTTCAACTCAAGAAATATATCACTTGGACCACTTTCATAATTATTGGCACGTATATTATTTGTCCGTTCATTCGACAATTAATCGATAAAAAATTTAATATACAAATAGTATCGTATTTCTATATATATGTATATATATATATATATATGTAATAATTTTATTCTCCATCCATACATTATACCACAGACGAGGTAGAGGATAGCCCTATCATCTTATGGGACTTCGTGTCACATGCTCTAAAATACCGATAACTTAAAAATTCAGACTTTTCGAAAGAATATCTTTCGTTTTATAAACTGACAAAGAGTGTAAACACTTTTAGAGTATTTTAATATACAAAATGTAAGAGCAAACGCAAAAGTTATACATTTAGACAATCGAAAAGGTAAAAATGAAAACGGATTTGGGGCTCATGAGCCCCAAATCCGAGTGACAAAGGCGAGCATTGGATAAGTGGTCTATCCTGTTCTTAGTCAATGATTATACAACGTTTTTGCAATTTTGTATCTACACTCTTTGGCATGACACTAGCTTACACCGCTTAGTTCTCTAATGTGCCAGGTTATTCTATTTGTTATGTTTATAACACTTCTGTTTATATTTGTATTTACGCTGCGGTATCGCTAAATTTACCCTTCTCTGCTGTCCTCCTTCATCGAATCATCCCTCCTCCCTTCCTTCCTTTTACTACCTGTTCGTACCTCTTCGTGTACTCGCACGCCTTAACCCTTTGTGGACGAGCGTCGACAAATAGTCGCCTAATCATTTTTTGGCTTTCCGAATCCATATAGACTTTTAAAGCACAGAACTTAATGCAATGAATACTTAACGGAATAATAAACATTTGAAATCGTTGGAAATTAAATGGTTTCGAACTGAAAAGCGTGAAAACTCAATGTCGTGGAATTCAAAACTAAAGTACTCTCACAAGTGTTATTACTTCTCGTCCGCAAAGGGTTAACACTCAGATCCCTTAGTATCGTATTTGTACACGTTATGCATATTCCTCAAAGTACGATAAATATCGGAGATCATAATAAATTACAGTCAATGAAGTCGCAATAAGCGATTCACCGTTCCGATTTCCGCGAATGCGAGAGTTAATGTTAGAATGCGACACTTCATCGCGGAAGAAGTTTAATCAAGGAAGTATATTTGGCATTTTTAAGAAGCAGTGAACACCGTTAATGTTTCCTCCTCGCTCGTAACGAAATGCCACCGTTTGACCTTATATTCGTGGAACCCTTCGGGACTCTGTGATTAAATTGGCTACTAAATCACGCAAGCACACATTACAACCGTCTATCTACGGGTATGTTTCTGAAAAAGTTAACCCGGTAACATTTCCCCTGGTATAAACCTACTACCCTCAAATAGCGTATCGTTTTACGCCGTTTAAAATGCCGTTAATCTCGCGCAGCTCTGAATCACTTTCGTTCGCGGCAATCGTTACACAGCCGCGCGTGTAGAAAGATTTTTCATTATTATGCTCCTGGAATTGGTACAATTATTCCATCACAAATACTATTATTCCGCGGAAAAAAGGCGCAGCGTGTTTACATTCGTACAGCGTGTTCAGCCAATAGCGATCATTGCTTATGTTTATATTATAATCAGCGGACTGCGGCAAGAGTGGGAATGTAAACACGATGTGCCTTCTTTCCGTGGAAGAATAGTAGTTTAAGTATAAATACTCAGGGATTGATTCAAGAACAAAAGTATTAAATTTTAAAGAGTTTAGGATACGTTGAAATGTAGGAATAGTTGCAAAATAAATTAGAATAGTAGTTTAAGAATAAATTTTACTCAGGGGTTGATTCAAGGAAAGTGTATTAAATTTTAAAGAGTTTAGGATACGCTGAAATGTAGGAATAGTTGCAAAATAAATTAGAATAGTAGTTTAAGAATAAATTTTACTCAGGGGTTGATTCAAGAAAAAAGTATTAAATTTTAAAGAATTTAGGATACGTTTAAATGTAGGAATAGTTGCAAAATAAATTAGAATAGTAGTTTAAGAATAAATTTTACTCAAGGATTGATTCAAGGAAAGTGTATTAAATTTTAAAGAATTTAGAATACGCTTAAATGTAGGAATAATTGCAAAATAAATTGAGTTCAGGTAAACTCGAAAATATGAAAGAATAATACTGGAGATGATCATTCGGATAAAAAAAAAAAATAGGATAAAAATTGGTTACTTAAGTTTCGAGTTCAAGATTAAGTTTAAACTTCGCCTTTGAAGCATCCTTTATACTAGTCAAGTTTTATTGATTTATCAAATAAGCATACTTTAATCGTCGATAGTTCTAAGGTTGAATAAACGAATTAGAGTGGAAGTTATAGAGTAACGGTGACAATAATTTAGTCATTTAGTCTACTCGTCGCGAAGGAAGAATTTATCGACTGAAGAAAAAAAGCGCGAAAAGAAAGGGAGGGAGTGTTTGGAATTCTCTTGGAAAAAGCGTAATCACGGTAAAAATTATTCATCGAGGGGGTAGGCTGCAAGCAATTACACGCGTCGCTTTCGAGAAACGGATGATATTGTCGTTGGTTTAATACGATTTGCACGAGATGCCCGTGGAGAAATGTCATCGTGGAATGAAATGAAGGTCCGCTATGGAAGTCGTGGGCGGTGACTGTTGATTTAATTATAATCGCCAGCTCCACCCAGCACCCTCCAATTCAACCCAACTTCCGTCCTTTATTTTCCCCTCCGCTCCCCTGTCTTTCTCTCTTCACCGACCCCCGCCATATTTCTCCCCTTTTTCCCTATTCCCACTGCAACATGTTTGTCCTTTTAATGTTAGATCCGGTTTGCATTGGAGTCGCGATTAACTTCTCGTTGCGACGGTTAATTTGCATTAAAAGTATACGCTAAGTGAAACGAGAAACGGGAGAACGAGCGTTTCGCGTACTTCTACGAACAACGGTTATTTAATTAAAATCTATACCGTATTTTTCTTTTTTAAACGAGAACAACAGCTTTCTTAATTGATTTTAGAGGTTGATTAATTTCTCTGAATGCAACGTCGCGTTCGGAATGATCTTTCGATCGAGATGAGAACTATGTTTAATGTTTCGGATCAGTTAAGGATTTGCAGTGATTATGAAACGTACTTTTATGTATTCTCGATGGATTATTTAATGTTTCGACTTTATTACTTTATAAAAAGTAAGCTAAACACGAGAATAAAGTAAAATTTTTATAAGGTTCATTATTCGTAGCTTATTATTATAGGTTCAATTAATGTGGAAATGGTAATATAATTAGATACAGTTTTGAACAGTTTGTTAACCTTTTCACTGCTACAAATGTATATATATACGTCCTCAAAATTTGGTCAATCAATTGATAAAAATTAAGGCGTTCGTTTCTTGTAACACGATGCTATTTTTGCCATAACTTATACTTATTCTACCATTATTAATTATACGAAATATGCAGACATTTATAGCCTTCTTTTGTAATAATAAAGATGATCCTCATCTAAACATTGGATACGTTTTTAATTTCAGATAGCCGTAGCGAAAGGGTTCAATAATTTACAGCACGTTCTGCTTTCATTGAATTGGTGCATACGAAACGTTGCTTTTTAAAGTAAAATTTTCGGCGCGAATAGAATTTTATATATATATATAACTGATATATTGATATTACAAACTGATATTGCTCTACGCCACTATAATCCTTAAATACTGTTCTATGCGTGGAAATATTTTCCCATCATTTTTCAACCTTCGTCGATGTTAATTCCGTCCGAAAGACTGTCTAAAGACAGAATTACCATCGACGAAGTTTGAAAAACGATGGGAAAATATTTCTACGCATAGAACAGTATTTAAGGATTACAGTGGCGCGGAGCAATCAAAATTTTGTCTTACGCAACGTCCGATATGGTTTTTTTTTTTTTTTTCTTTCTAATTTTACATTTCACCGGACTCGAATCGATTGGAAATCTGGCGATCGGTAGGCGAAAAAACACCGGCAGAGCGCATTGATTACTGCGAAAAAATAAATGCATGCGTGTATCCGGCGGCGTGGATGAATAGGTGTCGAAATTTTGGAGCATCGGGGATGAAACTCGTTAACTCCGATGCTGTGTTCACAGTACGCAAGCCTGAATAAAATGGTTTTAAGGAGAAATTATCCCGTGCCTTGCACGCGAAAATTCAGAGCCCGCAAATAATGTTTCGCCGCGATAAGCGACAGGTAATGCGCTCGCGTAATTCCCATTTACATATACGTATGCACGTATGTTTCCTCTTCAATTAAAATACGTTCTTTTCTAGCGCAACGCGACCGATTCATTTTCAGCAAGCTTTCGTGTTACGTTTTAATGGCAGATTATTTATACACACACACACGCGCGCGCGCGGAAACTGCATAGTTTTTTTTAATAACCTCGCGTTTTCATAATTTTTGAAATACTCAGCGGAATATTCGAGAAATTAAAACATTTTAAACACACTCGCTCTTTGTCCCGATTCGCTTTTAATTTGGTATTCCGCGGATTAGTCGGGGTATTTTAAACGGTAATTTTGTACACGTAAAATAAACATAATTAGAAGTAACTGTATTTCTTTTTCTTTTTTTCTTCTCGTATGTATTTCATTTTATTCAAGTGTATTTCCGCGATTCTTTTAAAGTAGTAATTAGAAAATTCGGAGAATTAAAGAATTGTAAACGCGCTCCTGTTTTATTTCGATTCACTTTTCATTTTGGATATTGCATATCAGTTTGTTTATCAGATTGTTTACGGTCACTTTTACTGCTATTAGGATTATTGACAACTCGAAATCAACGATTCACAATTAATCGAATTATTTAGTGAGTTTTACGTACTGTAGAAAGTTTTTAGTTGATTTATAGTCTCTTATTGTTCCGTTTACAGCGTTTGATTTAAAATATGTTGATCATGATACATGATTTATAATGTTTTATTGTTTCCACTATTCTATTAGTGGAAAGTACACGAGATTTTTAATTGGACGTTTAACCCCTTGCCCTACAATTATTTTATTACCTACACATGCTAGTGTAAATTGCTCAATACTTTTATATCGTGTTAAGTACAAATCGTGGGTGTATTCAAGGCAACTTTTATTTTCCACCACCTAAGCTTGTATAACGAAACTAAGATTAAAGTTCAAATGAAATGTTACCCTTGGTAAAATTGATTTTTGTCGAATCTGCGCTATAAATCATAGAACGAGTTTGACTCGTTTTTGCAGGCTAAGGGGTTAACACTGCACCCACTTCAAAATCGTCAGCGACACAGTACAATTATTCTGAACAATTTAATTTCATTTAATGAACTCCAATAAATCTAAAATTTTGTCTTCCTTCGAATTATCAGAGAAAAATGATTTCGATGTTTTTTACGGAATGGTTAACATTTTAGACAATTGAGAATTAACTGGTATCTAGTATAATACAATTGCAATTGCATCTATCTACATTACAGATCATCCATTTTATTTTTACTTTAATAATGATCACGCGTATATGTCGTAACCAAGTTGCGGCAGTGTAAAAAAAACGATCATTCATGATTGTTTTGCGCCGATTAACTCATCAGTCTAATGTTCCTACTTTTAATATCAATATTATAAAGATGGTATCTTAAATGATCGATGATTTTTATCGTACTTGGAATTCACCGTCGCGTTTCGTGTAAACTTTTCGATACAGCTACTCGGTTAGTTAATGAAAGTGTAAAATGGAAAACGTTTAATTTACGCGTGAGAAAGAATGAAAAAACACTTTTCAAACGATAAAGTGCCCGGTGAATATTTGGATACGTAATTAATATTAAGTGTTAATGAATATAAGAAACGTCTATGCGTTGTTACGTAAACCGAAGTCAAAATTTAGTATCAAAATTTCTTTACGTACGATTCTTCGCACATTACTTTGCTATTAAATAAACGTAATTAATCCCTTGCCTTATTTATTGTTTCATTCGTTGGACAGTTCGACGTGAATATGTATTGCTTTAACATCGCGTCGACTACAAAATATTAATATATTACAGGCAATTCGTATTCGATAGAACTTAACGTTACAGTTTGGTAATGTAATTACAGTTGAAATTAAAATCTACTTAACCCTTTGCACTCCGTTGGCGCTTTTACGGCTACATAAATAATTCTTTTCGTAATTCAAGATTTAAGGTTTTTATTTATTTCTACTAATTCAATTTCTATTCCTTCCAAAGCAAAGCAAATTAAAGACCACCATTCCTAATTACAGATTTACAGACTTATAGACCGAAATACAGAATTAGAGACTATTTCCGAAGTACGGAATAACACTTCGAATTCTCACAAGCGCCAAAAAAATATTATTCAAATTACCGGTAGATCATATTATTAAAATTGTTTTGAAGTGCAAAGGGTTAAAATACGCTGGACATTCGTCGCCTTTAGATCACGATCTTCGTCACGAGTTACATTCGTTATTACAAGGTAAGGGGTTAAATTGTCGGTTATAGAAACACTGTCAGCAATTGGTACATCTATTCAATATACTTGTATAAAACGAGAATAGCATTGTATATTATGCTTACCAATGAATAATCTATAAACTCCTTTAACCCATTAAACACCAAACGTGTCTTGACTCAACGTTTCGTTTGCAATTTCTTTCCAATTAATTTTCCATCGCTGGATTCCGTTTTCTTTTTTTTTTTTTTATTATAATATCGTTGGAAAGGGAAACGAACGCCGAACGAATTTATTACGCGAGCCAATGTAAAACCGGCGGTGAACGGATAAAATGGAAGAAAAGAATTCCTCAGTGAAACAGAAATAATACGGAGAACGGGAATCCGTTGGCGCAAGATCGAACGAACAACGGGCTCTCGAATAAAGCCGACATTATAGGTAGCATAATCAATTCCCCGGTATAATTCCGCAACACCGCTATAAATTTGGTCAAGATCGGCCGACTGGAAGCGATTCGACTAACACGATTGCGTACTAACTTTGCACTCGACGAGTGGCTCGCATCCCCGATCCGAACTCGTACAAATCGCACTTACATCCCATTATTTTAACCCCCCAGAGATAGATTGAGAGAGACAGAGAGAGATCGCGCGTCGATTCTGTTATCCAGCCACGGTATTTTAATTACGAGGAATTCTTTTCCTTTACGCTAGAAGCTCTCCAACATTTGTTATTCTTTTATATGGAATCTCCTAGAACAATATTAACCCCTTGCCTTACAATTTTTTCGACTACTGCAATTACGTAAATTACAATCAACGCATCACAGTTCTCATATTTCTCCAAACGATTCGAATATTTCACATAATCAGTATCAAGCGATCCTTAATCTTTTCAAGTGAAATTAAAACTAGAATTAAAGTAATACCGTGTTGAAAATAGAGGTTATCTTTAACGAATCTATCTATAATTCGTGCCACGAGTTGTAACTCGTTATTGTAAGCCAAGGGTTTAACGCTATTAACAAGATTGTATGGTAAATATAAAAATTTCCCATTGTACGATATACGCTTACTGACAAAAGTTAAGAAACAAAGTAGTGGCTTACGAATTTTTGCGTATCTAAGATTCGTAGCTTGGAATTTGCGATAGCATGAAAATATAGTATTACATACATACATCGATAAGTAATAAGTTCTTCTAGTTTTAATTCAAATCCATGTATGTCAAAAGCGAACGACGACATAAAGCTTCTCAAAGGTATGAGAGGAAAGGTTGGAGTAGAAATTGAAAAATGGATAAACAGGGTGATGAGAAAGGAGAATTGGGAGGAAGTGACAAATGAACTACTAAACGACGAATTAAGAAAATAACTTTGTACCTATAGCAGTGTTTTTTTAAAAAAATTACAAGGGAGGCAGGTACCGATTAACAGTAGTGCATTACTTACCAAAAAGCATTAAAGCATGAGTTTAAGTTTAGGTTTAGTCTTAGGTGTAGAGCTCAAAACTAAAATTTAGGTCTTAAGTTTTAAGATTTGTTGTTAAAAGTAGAAGTACGTTATAACACTGTATATAGATGTTGATAAATAAGTTACGA
Source organism: Eucera pruinosa (assembly GCA_028830335.1). Lineage (NCBI taxonomy): Eukaryota > Metazoa > Arthropoda > Insecta > Hymenoptera > Apidae > Eucera > Eucera pruinosa. Next base: position 3,038,186 of record JAMYCR010000001.1, on the reverse strand, counting down.
AATGCCTGTATTTAAATCCCAAAACTGTAAAGTATGGATGGTGACTAAACAACATAAAGCTATGCAAATGCGTACCACGTTTCTTAACATATGTCACGAAGTGTATTAGCACGTCAGTTTCTGTGACAGATATAAGTAAACGTATCGCTTTCACTGAATTATCACACGCGTTGCGATCCGGGTGAGAAACGTGGAGTCCGATTTGTTCAATTACAAATATATTTCGGGGCGTTTCAAATTATGCAACTTCGGACACGACGAACAACGCGTAAACACACGATTACGGACAGACCGCTACCGCAATGGGATCGAAAGAAATAAGCGCTTGATCTAATGGTACAAGTCTTTATATATCTAGTAGGGTTTTCGGGGAGGAGGGGATGTCTGTGATCCTTAGTACCTGGTGAGTAAAGTCTTGGATGAGACTACTTGGTTGCATACTTTCTCTAGAATGCGAAAGACAAGGCTGACTCATTTATTTTGAACACAGCGGTTCTGATATGCTTATCTTTGCGTTGAGTCATTAGGTTACTTATCAAACACACGTCCTATGCTTTATAATTACATTGATCACGCTTTATCGTTCAACAGCACACTTACCTCCCAATACTTATTCTCAAATATTAACTGCAAACGAATATTTAAACCGTGACGTAAAAATTACGTTGTTGTTACGTAAATTGTTACGTAAACCGAAGGCGAAATTTAGCATCCGAATTAATTTATTCGCAAATCCTTCGCGCGTTACTTTGCTATTAAATAAAACGAATCGAAGCGTCGGTTATAGGAACACCGACGGTAATCGGTACGTCTACTCTACCCCCATTCTTATTTCCCCGGTCGAAAGAGCAAATAACCTCTTTCATCGGGAATCGAGTGACTGCGAAACTTTCCAACGGGTATTGTATCCGTCGTATCGGTCGAAACTTTTGCCGTTTTACGGCGGTAAAATCCTCGCTGTACAGAGAAACGAACAACCGATTGCAGCAAGCGTAGCAGCACGGCGAGGAGGAAAGCGGAGGCGAAACGAGGGGGATGTTGGCGCACGCTACGATTGTTTCTCCGTAATCCTTTATTGGATCAACGGGGCTGAAACAATTGAGCGAGCCATAACGCGAGGATGGGCTCCGCTGGTATAGGGGGCAGACGAGCGTGTCGGGTTTTCGGTCTGCCGATGCCGATGGCCCGAGAGCGGAGGGCCTGAACGCGCGAACCGTGCAAGCAAACGGGTAGGAGGCCGGATAGATAGAGAGGGTTGAAGGGGGGCGGTTTCGGATAGATAAGCGAAGCTAGGCTCCGATGATGGGAGCGGGAAAGGATTTCTACCTACTTTGCTCCGGCTGAACGGAGTTACAAATGGGAGAACGCGGAACTCATCCGCGAGCAGGGGATTCCCCACTGTCTTTCTACGTTTCGGCATTGACGAAGCATGGAACAGGCTATTCTTTCTTATACGAAATCGTCGGCGCGGGCTACTTGCTAACGTGAAACGGTGATACTTGGGAATCGCGAAGGTTAAATCATTTACCGTCATTCTTTCTATAATTGACACTTGAATTCATTTATTTAAAAGAAGGTTAAGCTAAGGAAAGTAACGTATAGAGAATGGTGAGTAAAGAAATTTTCGTAAGAAATTTGGAAGGGGGTTTACGTAACAACGCGTGGACTGTGTATATTCGTTTATGTTTAATATTTGTAACGAAATATTAGGAGGTAAACAGTGCTGTTGAATATTGCAACGTGAGCAATGTAATTATAATGTATGGAACGCGTCATAATTCAGCAAAGGTGCGACGTTTACTGTGTTACGTAAATTAGTGACGTGTTGACTCTTTGCCTTACGAATTTTTTAATTCGTTCTTTATTGCGTTACGAATTGAGATTATTTACTGGTATGTTGGGCATTTTTCATCGTAACGCCGAGTCAAATGCGAAAGACTAAAGTATTATACTTAATTTGTACTTAATAGTCCTCAATCTTACCATCTTACAAATTATAATGATATTAATTGAATTGTATTGAAAAATACAGCGTGTTTTTATCGTACGTAGTCTATTGGTAACGAGTGTAACTCGTTGTTATAAGGCAACGGGTTAATACACGTGAAACGTGTTTCTATTTAAATGAAAAGTTTTCGAGTGAAAGTAATGACGATTGGACTTTGTCGTAGATTTTCGATCACGTAGTATAATGAATTTATTATATTCAACATATAAAGGAACTGTTCATAAATAAAACAGACGTTGAAAAATACTATGCTCCAAACTGGAACGATCTTTGTGTTAAATACTATCTAAAATAGTTGAATAAAGTTACTTAAAGCGGTAAGCTTAAAGTGGCAGTTCGTGGTACATCTACCCTAATTGTTTCCGATACAATCGATCTATGATAGCCAGAGTAGATGTACGAATTACAGCCACTTTAAAGTTATCCCATAGCTTTGTTTAACTATTTTAGAACGTATTAAACACTATTCATACCACGTTCGGTTAAATGACCGGTTTTAAAATATTTGATTTAAGATTCTACATTCATTGTTATCCCTTTCGTCTATTTAACTTTATGACAATTCTTTTATCGTTTGCTTAATCAGTTTCACACATATTGTTTTCCTTTTTCCTTTTTTTTAATTAGAATGATCTATCGAATAAATACGTGTAAAACGCCGGTACGAATAGTGTTAACCTAATAATCGTTCCATTTCGAAGCACAACGTTAATTAACGTCTCTTTTATTAATTACTAATTCATTGAAAATATGTAACAAAGTCCAATGTCTCTCGTACTGTCATATGAAAAGTTGTCACTCAAATGGAAATTTGACAATCAATTATTTTAAGGCAGGTTTGAATTAATCGTATAACAATTTTATCGTTATACGGATTTCTTAAAGATCGTTGTCAGATCGTTTCCCCCGTTTTATCTTCTCTGCAGTGGCTGCGAAGGCAGCGGAGCCATCTGTTCGAATCACGTACGAGCGATATAATAACTGGACGATCAGCTAAGATACGCGGTGCGGCTTGGATGGCTGAAATTTTCGTAATCGTCTCCGCTTTTTCTGTTCCCACTCTCCGTTTGTAGCGCGAGATCCATCATTCGAACGATTTACCCACGGGAGCACGTGAGAATGTCCAGGGAATGGAAGAAAAAAAACGAAAACGCCGTGTCTAGGATTTGTTGCGCTCTCGAGGTGCACCTCTTTCGGTGATAAAACGGAGTTATTTATCTTTCACTTGTACGTGAACGGCATTCCGAGGGATTCTAACAAGATTTCGTACTACTTCTCTTCACTTTTATATATCACACCTTCAAGACGGTTAAATAATGTACAATCTAGTCTGTATAACGATCGTAGTTAAACTGCGCAGTTGTATGCACGTAATAAATGTTAAAACATTGATATCAGTTTACAGATCAAGATAATAATTATGCTAATATTACAACAGCCGCGAGGCAATTTTTTGATAACGCGCGAGTTCCTCGATACAATATTAGATGTTCTCTTCTAAATTAAATAAGTTCGTACAGCGTAATACTGCAAATTAGAAAATATCGATAAACAGTGAATGATATAGTAATAAATAAATAAAAGTATTAGGAACAGTGAAAGTGGAATTAATCGGAAGAAAATAAAAGAATAATTCGAATTTTGAATGAACATTAATTCCGCGTGTTCGCAAGTTTATTATCTTATTGTTACTACGATTAATGCGAACCCCATGCTATTACAAGTTAATAGTATTGTATTACATAAGCTTATCCGATGGCCAGAATTGCGATGACTCATTTATCGTTAAAAGGCGACCCTTAATTAAACTTTTTAATTCCATTTTGCTGTTCGCATCGGACCCGTCGCGTCGTTCGATGTTAATAACGGCACTGATAAAATTTTCATGGTGTTTGGGATTTCAAGTAATTACGTTTTGTGTACAGAGGAGCTCGACGAGACGCGCTAGGGACATAAGAGGGTCGATTTATCTATTGTGAAATAATTCAACGAGTCGAAACATTAGAAAGGGCGGATTTTAATCGATAGCCATTACTTCATAACGTACTTCGTCGCTTCTTATACGTATTATACATGTCATGCATATTATACATATTATACATATTATACGTATTATACGTATTATACATATTACACGTATTATACGTATTATACATATTACACGTATTATACATATTATACGTATTATACGTATTATACATATTACACGTATTATACATATTATACGTATTATACGTATTATACATATTATATGTATCATACATATTATACATATTATACATGTTATGCATATTATACATGTTATGCATATTACACGTATTATACATATTATACGTATTATACATATTATACGTATCATACATATACATATTATACATGTTATACGTATTATACATATTATACGTATCATATATATTATACATATTATACATGTTATACGTATTATACGTATTATACATATTATACATATTATACATATTATACACATTATGCATATTATACATATTATACGTATTATACATATTAGACAGACTACTACACGTATTATACATATACATATTATACATATTATACATATTATGCATATTATGCATATTATACATATTATACATATTATACATATTATACATATTATACATATTATACATATTATACATAATATACATATTATACATACTACACCTATTATACATATTATACATATTATACATACTACACCTATTATACATATTATACATATTATGCATATTATACATATTATACGTATTATACATACTACACCTATTATACATGTTATACATATTATACATACTACACCTATTATACATATTATACATACTACACCTATTATACATATTATACATACTACACCTATTATACATATTATACATACTACACCTATTATACATATTATACATATTATGCATATTATACATATTATGCATATTATACGTATTATACATATTATACGTATTATACATATTATACATACTACACCTATTATACATGTTATACATATTATACATACTACACCTATTATACATATTATACATATTATACATATTATACATATTATACATATTATACATACTACACCTATTATACATATTATACATATTATACATATTATGCATATTATACATATTATACATATTATACGTATTATACTTACTACACCTATTATACATATTATACATATTATACATATTATACATATTATGCATATTATACGTATTATACGTATTATACATATTATACATATTATGCATATTATACGTATTATACATATTTACACGTATTATACATATACGTATTATACGTATTATATTTATCATACACAAGTACATACTGCTCTAACATGTAGTAGACATTTTTTCTCAAATGTCTAATAGTCTGTATATCGAACAAGGCAAAATTACTTCATTATTAATTACTTAAGGAAAATTTTTCCGAGTCTGGATCGGAATCTGGAACAACAATCAATTGCAAGCTTTAAGTAGTATTAATTGGTAGGTACACTTACATTTGCACCCTAATGGTATAATTCGTAACTCAAATAATAATATATTTCATACACTTAATTACGGTGTTTCGTGTAACTTATGAATGAGCTTCGCGCAATGGTATATAACAGGGTAACCAGATAGCATCGTGATCGATGAAAATTTTGGTTTGGCTATGGGCTTCGCCGGCTAGCAGGTGTTCGATGTACACGTAGTAAGATACAACCCCATGCATCCTTACAATCGGCACATATGTTCCTCGTAACATCCGTGAAACCTCGTTGCATACACAGGCAAATTTCTAGTAACGTACTAGCTCGCGACAAATCGATGCGTTACGGTGAACTACGGATTTTAACCCCGTATGCTCCGGAGCCAATCAGAATTATCATCCCATTCATTGACTTTTTACAATCTTCTCGCTGGTACACGTGCTATTTGTTACGGCAAATCACAATGTATACACGCAATCGGTCACGAAAGTCTGGATACGCGAAGCGTTTCACCTAAAACAGGCCATCTAATTATTATTCATATTACGTGTTCACGCGGAAAGTTGAAATCTTCGAGAAAGATGAACTTGAAATAAAAATGCTTCTCATAGGGAATTCATTCTTTATAAGTATTTCATTATAAGTTTATATTTTTAGGAAAACATCTGTCGACTTACTTCATTTATTTATTACTATATACTTTATACTTTACTTTATTTATTTTTATTTCTTTTCTTTACGTTTTGTATATATAAATTCGTGCAATATACATGTTTGATATTAAAATTTCCAACAGCTGTGAATAGTTTGGTCGACTACGCAAGGCTCAATATAATTTAAATCGCGTGTAAAATATTTACTGTATTATCGCAATTAAAGAAGACAATTAGGTGGCCACTTTTAAGTGAGACGCCTTTTATATTCTATTCTTTAAATAATCACGTATTCCAAACTACATTTTATCGTAATAAATATGGTATGAAAATTCATACACTATGAAATTAATATCGAGAAAGATTCTTAAAAGCTGTTTCAAAATATATTATTTATTTATTTATTTATCAGTGTGACTATTGACTGATTATGAACTTTGAAAGTTTGTTCCACTATTAAAGGATAATAAATCATATTTTGTACGTGGGTAATTTTTTACTACTCGAAATCGATCAATCAAAAAATATTAAAAGAAAAGAAAGAAACACGACTTTAAGCCTGCAATAATTTTTGACGACGTTCTCTATCCAATCGTGTTTCTATTTCTATAAAATATTTCCTAGCTTCGTGACAAATATAATGGAACTTTAATCTCCGATTGATACGTGCAATTTTAAGTTTTAATTTCTTTCTCTTTATTGAAGATTCATCTTCGCGAGATTATGAAAGATTTCCAAAGCGAGCGCAAGGTACGATTGAATTAAATAAATTTCGAGGGTCGTCAGACAGCGGTGGCCGATCTCTTATAACAAAGTAAATGTAATCGGCGTAGCTTCGACGATTGCGTTACGTGACAAAGTAATCGTCCCACGGCAGGTGTGAATATTTCATTAGAAGCTGATGGAGGCGTCACGCTTTGCAATCGGTCTTGCCCGTTTCGTATCTGGAATCGTGCATCTCCGCGATTACCTCGATGCGATGCGAACAACGCACACAAACTCTGTCGTATTACAAGCCACGATTCCCGCGGCATTACGCGAACCGCAAAATTCACGCGTTCCACGCGAATCCACGCCTAATTTCGCTCGACAATTTGTACCATTTAAATGTTACGAACAGGAAATTTCGATAGAAAACGCGCGTGCACTTCGAATGTTTTATTAACGCTAGGTTTACGGAATTCGTCACGTTGACGCATTTCAGATTTCGTACCTGAAATTATAGAGACGATAAATATTATTTTTCAGTACTTTCATGTTAACTTTAATTAATGCAATTATAAGGATATGTATTCCAATTGACCCTCTCCCTCCTCAACCTTCCAATATTGAATATTTATACGCAGTGTGCCAATTTTTTTGGGAAGCCCGTCAAATTATGCAACTAACCCGTCGTGCTACGAATTTTTAGAAAATTATATTTTGTAACGTTAGCTAGTCCGTACTTTAACGCTAGGTTTACGGAACTCGTCACGTTGACGCATTTCAGATTTCGTACCTGAAATTATAGAGACGATAAATATTATTTTTCAGTACTTTCATGTTAATTTTAATTAATGCAATTATAAGGATATGTATTCCAATTGACCCTCTCCCTCCTCAACCTTCCAATATTGAATATTTATACGCAGTGTGCCAATTTTTTTGGGAAGCCCGTCAAATTATGCAACTAACCCGTCGTGCTACGAATTTTTAGAAAATTATATTTTGTAACGTTAGCTAGTCCGTACTTTAACGCTAGGTTTACGGAACTCGTCACGTTGACGCATTTCAGATTTCGTACCTGAAATTATAGAGACGATAAATATTATTTTTCAGTACTTTCATGTTAATTTTAATTAATGCAATTATAAGGATATGTATTCCAATTGACCCTCTCCCTCCTCAACCTTCCAATATTGAATATTTATACGCAGTGTGCCAATTTTTTTGGGAAGCCCGTCAAATTATGCAACTAACCCGTCGTGCTACGAATTTTTAGAAAATTATATTTTGTAACGTTAGCTAGTCCGTACTTTAACGCTAGGTTTACGGAACTCGTCACGTTGACGCATTTCAGATTTCGTACCTGAAATTATAGAGACGATAAATATTAGTTTTCAGTACTTTCACGTTAACTTTAATTAATACAATGGTATGAATATGTATTCTACGTGATTCTCTTCATCCTCACGTTTTTACGTTCGAATATTTATATACAGTATACGTATTTTTCCGGAAGCCTGTCAAATTATGCACGTAATGTCCGTAAACCTATTATTAAGAATAATATTGCGGTGTGATTTATCGGGGTTAATTAAAGATTTATACAGTTTATCTCTCTTTTCTTTTTTTTTTAGATTAAACGTGCTTTATTTTATTTATTTTCTACCATTTAATGAATGCACGTACGTATATCAAATTACGGGAAATGTTACTGTGCAAAGCATATATCTACACGTACATCGAAATCTTTTTAACGCTAAGTTTGTGAAATGTATTCGATAAAAATCAAGTAGGCGTTTACTTATATTAATATTAAGCGTCTCGTTTTTAAATTAAATCCGCTTTATTCTATTTATTTTGTATCATTTCTACACGTATGTTCGTATTTTTTTTTAGTGCTGAATTTGTGATATTTATTTCGTTACAATTAATTAAGAAAATTATTTTTAGAACATTTGATTAGCTGGGATCGTTCGTATTTAATTATTACATAGTTATTTTATTCGTTCACTCGATTCTGAAGATTCATACGCGATTGATTATTCCGAGCCAATAAGTATTTTCGTCGTTAGGTGGGATGAAAATTGTAGAAAAAGATAAGGAAACTTTGATACGGTTCTTTCTCGATTCATTTCCCGTAACCCGTTTTTAATCTCCTTTTTAAATTACGCTTGATTTTAGTTATTCATGCTCTGCCGATAATAAGTGTAACAATTATTCACGTTGGCATAAAGAACGTAGTTAAACCGCTTTAAAAATGCATACTCGCGTGTCGAATCGCCGGTATTCTTACGTCAGCTGTGTTTTACGTCACGGAACGATCGAAAGCCTAGGCGTACCCTGATTTTTAAATAATGCCTGTCACGCGGCTGTTTCAGCGAATTGATTTAATCACTGAATTTTATCGCGCGAATATCAATGACACATAATGCAGCACCGCGAGCAAAGCCACAGTGTCATTTCGGTGTATCAATCTTTGCTTAATTATAATCTCCGGTGAATTGGTAATATTAACTGTCGATCGGCAAACAGAGATATGATTCGTCTGTACTTAAAGTACGACAGAATTTAGTGCAATAAAGTGAATAAAATCACACGTAACGATCTGTGACTTATTATTTCGTTCCGAAGCACCAAATGGTCATATTTTATTTAATTTCGGTTAACCTGTTAGTTGCGGAATTATTTAGTCAGAATTTTCTTTATACTCGGACGTAAAAATGACTAAAATGGAATTAATATTGTTTAGGATAATTTTAGTTGCTGCGAATATACACGTAATGCAACGTGTTTCTGGTGCAAATATAAAGATGCTTTAGAAAATAAGGAACTTCTGAGAAAGAGGAATAGCATGTCGAAAACATTAGTAGCCTATAAGACGAGTTAACTCGTCATCTGGAGCTAAGAGGTTAATTTAATCAGTAAATTTGTCAGTAAATGCTCAGTAAAATAATCATGTACCATGTAAATAATCAGTAAAATGCAGTAAATTTCGAATTTGATTTCGGCATACGACGATAGAAACATGAAAAAGATCAATAGTGGTACAATTCACCATAGACGTAATCCTAGATATTTGATCTGAATTGAGAGACTACATCTTATGCAACTAATTGATTTTATAATCTTATAATCTACTTTTATATCCTTTGGTGTTCTTAAGTAATTGAATATTTATCCTTACGCTATTCTTAAACTAATACAAATTGTCCTTATTTGTGCATTAAAAACACTTTCCAATTGTAAGTTGCCGTAGCGAAAGGGTTAAGCAAGGGAGGGATTATCAATTGAAATCATGTGATCTCACGTGACGTCACAGTAGTGTGACCCTAGCTTAAGAAATCTGTAGTAGATGTGGCATGTATTCTTTTTCTACTGATCCCCTCAATCCTCCTTGCTTTGTGCCTGACTATTTACTATGCGAAACTACTTAAAACCAGCATCGAAGAGGTATCACCTAATATTGGTATACGTAAATAAGAAAATAATCGTTGTGCAAGAGGTTAAAGAATCTATAGTAGATGTGGCATGTATTCCTTTTCTACTGATCCCCTACTTCTTCTTGCTTCGTGTCTGACCAATTACTATCTTAAACTACTTAAAATCAGCGTCGAAGAGATATCAGTTAATATTGGTATATGTAAGTAATGAAATAATCGCAATGCAAGAGGTTAAAGAATGTATAGTAGATCTGGCATGTATTCATTTTCTACTGATCCCCACAATTCTCCTTGCTTCGTGTCTGACTATTTACTATGCGAAACTACTTAAAACCAGCATTGAAGAGATATTAGCTAGCATTGGTAAACGTAACTAATGAAATAATCGCAGTGCATGATGTTAAAGAATCTATAGTAGATGTGGTATGTATTCCTTTTCTACTGATTCCCTCAATTGTCCTTGCTTTGTGTCTGACTATTTACTGTGCGAAACTACTTAAAACCAGCATCGAAGAGATATTAGCTAGCATTGGTATACGTAACTAATACAATAATCGCAGTGCAAGAGGTTACAGAATCTATAGTAGATGTGGCATGTATTCCTTTTCTACTGATCCCCCAATTCTCCTTGCTTCGTGTCTTACCAATTACCATCTTAAACTACTTAAAATCAGCGTCGCAGAGATATCAGTTAATATTGGTATACGTAAGTAATGAAATAATCGCAATGCAAGAGGTTAAAGAATGTATAGTAGATGTGGCATGTATTCCTTTTCTACTGATCCCCTACTTCTTCTTGCTTCGTGTCTGACCAATTACTATCTTAAACTACTTAAAATCAGCGTCGAAGAGATATCAGTTAATATTGGTATATGTAAGTAATGAAATAATCGCAATGCAAGAGGTTAAAGAATGTATAGTAGATCTGGCATGTATTCATTTTCTACTGATCCCCACAATTCTCCTTGCTTCGTGTCTGACTATTTACTATGCGAAACTACTTAAAACCAGCATTGAAGAGATATTAGCTAGCATTGGTAAACGTAACTAATGAAATAATCGCAGTGCATGATGCTAAAGAATCTATAGTAGATGTGGTATGTATTCCTTTTCTACTGATTCCCTCAATTGTCCTTGCTTTGTGTCTGACTATTTACTGTGCGAAACTACTTAAAACCAGCATCGAAGAGATATTAGCTAGCATTGGTATACGTAACTAATACAATAATCGCAGTGCAAGAGGTTACAGAATCTATAGTAGATGTGGCATGTATTCCTTTTCTACTGATCCCCCAATTCTCCTTGCTTCGTGTCTGACCAATTACTATCTTCAACTACTTAAAATCAGCGTCGCAGAGATATCAGTTAATATTGGTATACGTAAGTAATGAAATAATTGCAATGCAAGAGGTTAAAGAATGTATAGTAGATTTGGCATGTATTCCATTTCTACTGATCCCCTCAATTCTTCTTACTTCGTGTCTGACTAGTTACCATCTTAAACTACTTAAAATCAGCGTCGCAGAGATATCAGTTAATATTGGTATACGTAAGTAATGAAATAATCGCAATACAAGAGGTTAAAGAACCTATGGTAGATGTGGCATGTATTCCTTTTCTACTGATCCCCTCAATTCTCCTTGCTTCGTGTCTGACTATTTACTATGCGAAACTACTTAAAACCAGCATCGAAGATTAGCTAACATTGGTAAACATGAGTAATGAAATAATCGCAGTGCATGATGTTAAAGAATGTATAGTACATTTGGCATGTATTCCTTTTCTACTGATCCCCTCAATTCTCTTTGCTTCGTGTCTGACTATTTACTATGCGAAACTACTTAAAACCAGCATCGAAGATATATTAGCTAGCATTGGTAAACGTAACTAATGAAATAATCGCAGTGCATGATGCTAAAGAATCTATAGTAGATGTGGTATGTATTCCTTTTCTACTAATCCCCTCAATTCTTACTGCTTCGTGTCTGACCAGTTACTATCTTAAACTACTTAAAACCAGCTCTGAAGAGATATGAAACAGCGCGCTGGAATTTCCATCATATTTAAACAAACACAAAGCTTTACTGAGAAACGTGAATACATTATTCTATTAACATGTAATATTAATATATTATATTCTACAAAATGAAAGGAAAAGGTGGGGTAAATGAATAATAATGATTTTAGTTCCCAATTAATATTTGTAATATTCCTACGACAAGAATGAAATATTGATTCGTCTTCGCGATACAAGTGCAATTAAATGAAAATAATAAAATTGCATGAGAAACAAACGAGGGGAAAACAAAATCCACGGCAGTTGATATTAAAAGCTTTAAATGAACGATGTAATGCATCGAGGATATTGTATAATCAATTAATTTTAATCGGTTAATATTTCGCAACATTTATCGTCACGTTCTTCTCTTTGCGAAATAAAAGGTTAATAATAATACTCCATACTATAACGCGAAATATCTCGCAACATTACAAAAATCAATTGAATAATTTCGCCTATCAATTCTTCAGTTAATCACTACTTTTTTTAACCCTATCGTGAAAGTACAAATAATATAGACGTAATACAAGTATATAATAAGCAACACAATATAAATGATAATCTATATACTACAATAAACAATACGTTATCTCGTTTTATAATTCAAATCTGTGTATCTCGGAAGATAAAGAATATTAAACAAAATTTGGAAACAATTGCTTTGTTTCGTAACTTCTGTCGTTGAGTGTACATTACAATGATAGGACGAATGGAACGGAATACTTGTAATCCATACGTAAACCAAACGAACAAATCTAATCTATTACCATTGTTCGTAACGCTGAAAGAAAGAACTTAACCCTTTGCGGACGAGGGTCTGCAAATAGCCGCCTAATCATTTTTTGGTCATCTGGACGCGCGTCGATTTTTACAGGAAAATATTTAAATCAATATCGTTAATAAGTATTTTGAACGTTTGGAAATTTAGTGGCTTGGAATTTAATAAACGCTTGTGTAGACCGGAACTCGGGGAGGCGAGGAAGATACAATTCAATTCGTTTAACGTTACTTTATTCTTTCGACGAGCGATAGACGCAGACAGACCTTTCGTTGCCTGGCGTACCATTTTATATTTTTCAATATTCGCATGGTGGGGAAGAGTCCCAATGGAGAGAGCTAAGGGGTATGTTGCCCCTTAGAATTTCCAACTTCCCCGTCAACGGTCACTCGGCCTTTCCCGTTACCTACCCGGAACTCGGCAACCAGCAATAAAAACCAAGGATCGCCTCGACTTTGAAATCACATGCGAAAATAACGAAACTACAACTATCCCAAATCTTGGGTTCACGTGCTGACCAGCTGCAAAATTAACAAGTACTGGTTCCTTGGGCTTTATTGTTGCTACGGCAGGCTCTTACCCTCTAACACTCGCTACGCGACCATATAATTAAGCCTACGAGTCTACACTTGGAAGTTTAAAGGCTTTCGATTCGAAACCAAAATCTTCCTCAAGTGTTATTATTCCTCGTCCGCTAAGGGTTAATCTCGCTTAATTGCCCCGTATCGCATCGTATGCCCGTGAACGAAAGGAAACTATTTATACCGGAGGCATGAAATTGGCAAGAAACATGGAAGGGAATGTCGGACTTACCGGAAATAGAAATAATTCACGGCGATCGATCGGCGCCCAGTCAAGGGATTAAATTAATTTAAGTAATTCGACGATTGCCATCGGCGGAAACATTAAATAAAGTACCGCGTCCCGTTTGTACAGGTAGCCGCGTTTAGATTATAGATCGACGGCGTCGAGTAAACCGACGTCGGTCACAACACACCGATAGTATTGTGGCCATCGTTGCATAACTGAGTGGTCGTTCATGATGATTGGATGGTCGTCCATATTGGCCGTCCTTATTTCCCCATTCACTCGCCTGTCATTAACGGGAGGAAAGTTTCTCGAAAAGTTGCTGGCCGTGTGTTTACGGCACTCGTCGATTTCACGACTCGATTGCACGGTAGTAGTGGTTAACCCTTCCGATGCGGCGATAAAAGGATAAATAGTACTCGTGAATCGTGTACGCACAAGTTTGGCTCGTTCTACGATACATCGACGCAGTCTGGTAGCGAGAGAAATATTCGCATGTTAGCGAGAGCTATTCCTTTTTCACGTATCGTTCCTTTAGCGGTTCTGGGGTAAGTGCCGTGAGGTTCGTCACAGTCCTCTTACCAGAAGGCACCCTTGCCTTCCCCACTCCGTGGCCAGCTCCTCAAGAACGGAAAACCTTATTGTTTATAGCAACGCAACGTCGGGCTGCTTGCTATCTCCTTCTAAATTCATAAATCAGTCCCAACGGTCGATGGCTTGGGGACCCAACGTGGTCGCCAGCCATCGCCCGGTTTCTGACTTTTCAAGTAACCGAGACGCCGGACATCGGGGGGTAATGTCTGGAAAGTCTCAAGCGCTAGAGCACTTTCCGTAGTCTAAGTCCCAGTAGTAAATCAGTCACTGGCAAACAATGCGTCGCTTGCGACCCTTAGCCGTCTGCAAAATACGCGGACGCTCACACGCACGATTAACACATCCGTGTAGCGAAGTTTTGTTTAGAACTTGGGATTAACCAATTCTGATTTCGTCACGTTTCAGGAACGAGAAGCTGAAAAGATAGCAGAAGAGGCAGCGGCTATGCGCGACGTTAAACCGGAACTTCAACCTGCAAGAAGTCCCGACACCTGGCAAGGAAATAACTTTTATCGACATCTGACTGCTGTAAAAGGTTCGTCACGTTATTTTAAACGATTTGTATTTAATAGTATTTGTTTACGAATGATGCAGAGGAGAAATTAATCAATGGCCATAATTTATGGTCAAGTTCACCGTAACGAAAAGGGTTAATATACGCTACAGCAGAGAATATATTTATTAAATAGTGAATCGAAGAAGATTGAATAAGAATTGTATACGGATCGGTGGTACACGGTAAACTAAACTTAATATTACAATCCACATACTGTCACTGTTCCTATAACTGCCACTTGAATTCGTTTATTTAATAGCAAAGTAATGTACGAATAATGTTTTTTTTTATAGTAGTTTCTATTTAGTTTCAATTCTGCTTTCCATTATAAAATAATACTAGAGTAAATGACCCACGTATTGCCACTGTTTCTATAACTGCCACTTTAATTCGTTCATTTTAATAGCAAAGTAATGTGTAAAGAATCGTAGGTAAACAAATTTTCATACCAAATTTGGACTTCGGTTTACCTAATAACACGTAGACGTTGTATATTCGTGTAGACTTAACATTTATAAATAAATATTAGGTGGTGAACGTGCTGTTGAACATTAAAACGTGACCAATATAATTATAAAGTATGTAAGTTGTATAATTCGGTAAAGCGATACGTTTACTATACATCTTATATCTGTTACGCAAACTGACGTGTTAAAATATTAATTATTCTAATTAAAATATGTAAAACGTGTTTCTATTTAAACGAAAAATTTTCAAGTGACGGTACGAAGGATATTGGACCTTGTCGTACATTGTCGACCCTTTGCCTTACGAATTTTTGAATTCTTTTTTTATTGACTTACGAATCGAGATTATTTACTAGTATGTTGGGCATTTTTCATCGTAACGCCGAGTCAAATGCGAAACACTAAAATATTATACTTAATTTGTAGTTAATAGACCTCAGTCTTACCATATAACAAATTATAATGAAATTAATTGAATTGTATTGAAAAATACAGCGTGTTTTTATCGTACGTAGTCTATTGGTAACGAGTGTAACTCGTTGTTATAAGGCAACGTGTTAATACACGTAAAACGTGTTTCTATTTAAATGAAAAGTTTTCGAGTGACAGTAATGACATTGGACTTTGTCGTAGATTTTCAATCACGTAGTAATGAACTTATTATATTGAACGTATAAAAGTATATTCATAAATAAAAGAGACGTTGAACAATATTGTGCTCCATATTGGAACGATCTTTATGTTAACGACGTTCTAAAAGAGTTAAACAAAGTTACTTAAAGCGCGAATCTTAAAGTGACAGTAAGTACGTGCTACATCTACCTTACATCTTATATCTGTTACGCAAACTGACGCGTTAATACATGTAAAAACGTGTTTCTATTTAAATGACAACTTTTCAAGTGACGCTAATAGGAACATTGGACTTTGTTGTACATGTTCAATTACGTAGTAGTACGTAATTCATTATATTCAACATATAAAAGAATGTTCATAAATAAAAAAGACGTTGAACAATATTGTGCTCCAAATTGGAACGATCTTTATGTTAACGACGTTCTAAAAGAGTTAAACAAAGTTACTTAAAGCGCGAATCTTAAAGTGACAGTAAGTACGTGCTACATCTACCTTACATCTTATATCTGTTACGCAAACTGACGCGTTAATACATGTAAAAACGTGTTTCTATTTAAATGACAACTTTTCAAGTGACGCTAATAGGGACATTGGACTCTGTTGTACATGTTCAATTACGTAGTAGTACGTAATTCATTATATTCAACATATAAAAGAATGTTCATAAATAAAAGAGACGTTGAACAATATTGTGCTCCAAATTGGAACGATCTTTATGTTAACGACGTTCTAAAAGAGTTAAACAAAGTTACTTAAAGCGCGAATCTTAAAGTGACAGTAAGTACGTGCTACATCTACCTTACATCTTATATCTGTTACGCAAACTGACGCGTTAATACATGTAAAAACGTGTTTCTATTTAAATGACAACTTTTCAAGTGACGCTAATAGGGACATTGGACTTTGTACTACATGTTCACATATATTCAATTTTATTATAAAATCATTATCATTATATTCAACATATAAAAGAATGTTCATAAATAAAGGATGCGATTGAACAATATTATACTTCAAACCGGAACCGGATTCTCGGTTTAACCGATTTCCAAAATAGTTAAATAAAGTTACGCGCGAACGTTGAAGTGGCAGGGATTGGTGCATCTACTCCACACTGCTAAATCTAATTACGCGTGTCTACGAATCGAACGACAATGAAATCGAATTCGTACCATTGGCGAATAATCGTAGCCACATTAATCGGACGAGATATTCTTGGTAATAATTACTGTAGAATTGCGAGCAACGGAAATGGTGAATGTTGCTTTAACGATAGCACGGTTTGACGGTATTTCGGACTATGGTAGCCTAATATTAGTAATTAGTAATTAGCACGGTACAAGTGGTTCACGGGAAGATAGGGAGTTTCAATTAATTAGAGTAATTAGTCGCGACCGGAGTGTTAACTGAGAACGGAGGATTGCCTCGATATCAGACGTGGGGGTGGATCTTGGAGCTGGTAATAACGCGAAAAGGGGTTGCGGGTGAACTCCTCTTTCGACGAGGAGGCGTGATTTCCGACTACGCTTGCGCGCTTCCGTTTCCCCACGAATTCGAGGATGGCACGATGAAACGTTTTACTCTGCCTTTAATTTTCCTTCCCGTTCAGCTGGACCCGTTTCAACGTGATTTTCTAAATATTCTCAGAGAACAGATAGCGTACATGTACCGTGTACCGACACTTTAAGGTGTTCGCGCTTTAAGTAACTTTGTTTAACTATTTTAGAACGTGTTTAACTTAATAATCATTCCAGTTTGCAGTATAATATTGTTCAACGTCTCCTTTATTTATGAACATTTTTTTATACGTTGAATGTAATTAATTAATTGCTAATTCATTGAAAATATGCAATAAAGTCTAATCTTCCTATTACTGCCACTTGAAAACTTCTCATTTAAATAGGAACACGTTTTCCATATAAGGTAGATGTAACACGTACTGCCACATTAAGGTTATCCTGTAACTTTGTTTAACTGTTTTTGAACGTATTTAACCTAATAATCGTTCTAATTTTGAATATAATATTGTTCAACGTCTCCTTTATTTATGAACATTTTTTTATACGTTGAATGTAATGAATTAATTGCTAATTCATTGAAAATATGCAATAAAGTCTAATCTTCCTATTACTGCCACTTGAAAAGTTCTCATTTCAATAGGAACACGTTTTCCATGTAAGGTAGATGTAACACGTACTGCCACATTAAGGTTATCCTGTAACTTTGTTTAACTATTTTAGAACGTGTTTAACTTAATAATCATTCCAGTTTGCAGTATAATATTGTTCAACGTCTCCTTTATTTATGAACATTTTTTTATACGTTGAATGTAATTAATTAATTGCTAATTCATTGAAAATATGCAATAAAGTCTAATCTTCCTATTACTGCCACTTGAAAAGTTCTAATTTAAATAGTAACACGTTTTATATATATTAGTAATTTAGTTTGCGTAACAGATATAAGATGTATAGTAAACGTATTTCCATTACTGCATTATAACACGTTCCATACATTATAATGAAATTGGTCACGTTTTAATGTCCAACAACGCATTTACCTGCTAATATATATTTATAAATATTAAGTGTAAACGAATGTACAATGTGTATGCGTTGTTACGTAAACCGAAGTCAAAATTTAGTATAAAAATTTCTTTGTTTACGATTCTTCGTACGTTACTTTGCTATTAAATGAAGTAATTAAAGTGTCAGTTATAGGAACACTTACAGTAATTGAGACATATACCCTATAATATAATGTAATACTATATTACTATATACTACTATAATGTAATACTTTATTACTCTCTTTCAAGGCTGCAAGTGTTCCGTTTCATTACCACTTGCAACGTAATCTTGTACAGTTACTCGAAAAATTGAGCGAACACCTGCAAACTCACTGAAAAAGATGGCTAAAAAATGGTTAATTTTTAATGTAGCCAAACTATTAAACTCTCTCGCCCCTCAGTCCATCGTTCTAAATCTGATTGAACACATCTTGGATATATCTTAAATATATTTTATATATTTCATCTCTTATAATTCCTCTTGTTCAGAATATTATTCGCTGACATTTTCGTTAAATATTGTACTTTAATATTGTGATCTATTTTCTTACGAAAAAAAAACAAACAATGAAAAGAATTTATAAAGAATAAAGGGAATCTTTTATAGGAAAAGAATTTAACTAATTTTGTTCCTAGTTTCAATATTAAGATGTGGCCAATTGTTTGAACGTTATTAATAAAATTCCATCAAGTACAAATTAAGAAATGTGCAATTTATTGCGTGTATTTACACCGTCTACGGTTTCCATCTATTTTGTATTTTTTTCTTTTTTCAACGCATCGTTAGTAAAGTCTAAGTACAGAAAAATTTTTAGTTAAAACTTCGTGAATGTTGGATGAAAAATGTTTTGAATATCGCGTACACGTACGAATCACTTGCACGAAAGTAGCACTCTCGTTTGAACAGGAATCAAGCCATTAAAAGCAACCGTAAGCCGAAAATAACGAGATAGTCGGTGTACCTTATTGGTGAATACGAACGTAAAATCATCGACAACGAATTGAAACGACGCTTTGAGTAGCGTATACTTCTTGAGGAAAATTCTTTCCTCTCCGTTTAATTTTTCACCAACGCGTACATCGTTTATTGTTGACATTAAAATTGTTCGAATAGTAGCGATCTATACGAACGTTATACCTTCGACACTTCTAAATCTCAACAAGTTTAACCCTTTCGCTACGAAGGACGTATATATACGCTCTCTAAAATTGAACAATACATTTCTTAAAAGAACTCGTCGTATTGTCTCTCTATAGTATATTATTATATCGGTTTTCAGTTGTACAATAAAATTACAATTATAATCGATAATATAAAGCGTCTAAATTTTTATATTTATCTCACTTTCGTACGAATAAAAACGTTCCCTTATTTGTGGTTTCACTTCTGACTTCCAAGATGACGTAGCGAAAGGTTTAATAATGTGGGATCACAAGTTAAGCATTATTAACTCGGAATGAAATTAGAATCCTGTTATAATTAATAACGCATCGTAATACCGTACAATTAATATCGTATTATAATTGTATTATTGGCGCAGCTTGTATTATAATGTTACATAAGCGTTAAATTATACGTTATTATCGTTTATGAATTAACGGATGGTCTAATGAATTTATTGTAATATTTATCGGGTCTATCGATTCCTTTAAAATAATTCCATTCTTCCAAATTTCGAACGTGTTACTCATCACTAGAACTACCGATAATTAATGTATATTTTATTCGTATCGAAGAAATGAAAGCAATAGATATTTGATGAATTATGTAACGCAATGGAAATAAATCTTTATTCGGCCTTCTTATATAAAATCACAGCTTGTAAAAATGCATCGCAGTAAGTTTATACAATTTTGGATCATATATATACGTTCTATCTCATTGGTAGTTGTAGTGTTAACCCTTTGCGGACGAGAAGTAATGACACTTGCGAGAGTACTTTAGTTTTCAATTCCACGACTTTGAGTTTTCACGCTTTTGAGTTCGAAACCATTTAATTTCCAACGATTTCAAATGTTTATTATTACATTAAGTATTCATTGCATTAAGTTCTGTGCTTTAAAAGTCGACACGGGTTCGGAATGCCAAAAAATGATTAGGCGACTATTTGTCGACACTCGTCCGCAAAGGGTTAAATTTCTGTAATTCACTCTGTCATTTCGTAGAACTTAATTGTGAATTAACCAGCATAATACAGCATACTTCTCTTTTCAAGTGTATTATTATACCCGTTACATAACTTGTATTACACTCGTCGATGTAATAATCGTTTACTTATTCCTATTATAATTTTATTACGTCTAGTAAATTTGTCACGAAGAAAACACAATCGTTTAATTATTCTTATTATAATTCTATTACGTTTATTAAATTTGTCATAAAGAAAACTCAATCGTTTAATTATTCCTATTATAATTCTATTACGTTTATTAAATTTGTCATAAAGAAAACTCAATCGTTTAATTATTCCTATTATAATTCTATTACGTTTATTAAATTTGTCATAAAGAAAACTCAATCGTTTAATTATTCCTATTATAATTCTATTACATCTAGTAAATTTGTCGTGTTGAAAACTCAATTGTTTAATTATTTCTATTGCAATTTCATTACATTTAGTAAATTTGTCATAAAGAAACCTTAATCATTTAGTTATTCCTATTATAATTTCATTACATTTAGTAAATTTGTCATAAAGAAAACACAATCGTTTAGTTATTCCTATTAAATTTTTATTACGTCTTGTAAATTTGTCGTAGAAAAAACCCAATCGTTTAGTTATTCCTATTAAATTTTCATTACGTCTAGTAAATTTGTCAGAAAGAAAACTCAATCGTTTAATTATTCCTATTACAATTTTATTACATCTAGTAAATTTGTCATAAAGAAACCTTAATCATTTAGTTATTCCTATCATAATTCTATTATATCTAGTAAATTTATCATAAAGAAAACACGAAACACAATCGTTTAGTTATTCCTATTAAATTTTTATTACGTCTAGTAAATTTGTCGTATAAAAACCCCAATCGTTTAGTTATTCCAAATTATAATTCTATTACATCTAATAAATTTGTTATAAAGAAACCTTAATCATTTAATTATTCCTATTATAATTCTATTATATCTAGTAAATTTATCATAATGAAAACTCAATCGTTTAATTATTCTTATTATAATTTCATTACATCTAGTAAATTTGTCATAAAGAAACCTTACTCATTTAGTTATTCCTATTACAATTTCATTACATATAGTAAATTTGTCGCATGGAAAAGATTCGCAAATCGATACGAGTGAATTGATGAAATCCGCTCACCTTTAATCATGCAACCCCGCGCGAGTTCGACTAACTTTTCAATTTTACCCAGTCGAACGCGGCTCATTATCCATTCGATTTAAATGAATAAATGAAACGGTTTTTCGATTTTCCTTGTTTCCTTTGATTTGCCTGGGCGCGGGCGGCCGGCGGAATTTTGTTAATTTCCAACAATGATGATTGCAGGAAACGAGCCGACCGAGAGAACGGGTACGGATTGTTCCGCTTGCCATCCACGAGGAATATTTTACGGCCAGATCCATAGCCCGTCTGCGTCCACTAATTAATCGGCGAGAGATGCAATAGCAACGGGTGACGAGAGGGAAAAGAGGGGAAGAAGAGATTTGGGAAAAGAGAGAACGAACGAGTCGAAGAGAAAGAGAGAAAGCGAGAGAGAAAGAAAGAGAAAGAAAGGGGAACAGGTAGAGAGTAATTCAAAAAGACACACTGTAAATTAGAGGTCTCCCTCGGCATTCAGACTGGATCCGTTCAATTTCAATTAGTTTAAAGCGCGCTGATCTTCGCAACTCTCTATTCTCATCCGTTTCCTTTTTATCCGCGTTCCACGAATGAACAGCGGAGACATTGGAATCGATGGAAATAAAATATTCTTCGATTCGGGATAGATGCTCCAACAACTGCCGGTGTCCCTGTAACCCACGCTTTAATTCGTTTATTTAATAGCAATGCGATATAGACGAAGAATCGTAAATAAACGAAATTTGATACCAAATTTGGACTTCGGTTTACGTAACAAACGATAGAAATCGTGCATTCGTTTACACTTGATATTTAGAGATAAATATTAGGAGGTAAACGTGCTGTTGTACGTTGAACCGATGTGATTATTATTTAAAATATGGGACGCGTCGTAATTCAGTAAAAGCCATACATTTACGTAAAAACGTGTTTCTATTTAAATGAAGACTTTGCAAGCGACGGTAATAGGGGCATTGACCTTTGTTCCACGTTTTCAATCACGTAGTAATGAGTTTATTCTATTTTTACGTACATCTTTGATTACGTGGTGATTCATTCATTATATATTTTTACGTACATCTTTAATTATGTGGTTATTCATTCATTATATATTTTTACGTACATCTTTAATTACGTGGCGATTCATTCGTTATTTTCAACGTACAAAAAAAGAAAAAAGATAGAGAAATCTTGAAATATCCAGACGACGGAGACCGCTACTTTAAACGAACGTTTAATCTTTCAGCTTCTCAATTTTCCCATCGACCGCGATCTTTTGTCAACCAGTAACGTTCAATTTAGATCACCGCAGAGAAACGTAGGGAATAAATATAGTTCTAACCGAGTGACAACGACGAGATCCGATCGTGCGCATCGGGCAATCGTAAACGATATACATACATACATAAAAAATATTGTAGATGTTACATATTTTTTATCATTCAGTAAAACTCACAAAGTGCACGAGGACGGGGTAAAACAGAAAAAAAAAGAAAGGGGGGGAAGAGATCGGTCGTCGTCTTCTCGTTCTTACGCTCGTATATCGAATATATAATTTTGTAGATTAATTAACGCTCGCACGGAAAACACTATTATAAATATATACGTGGTGAGTACATTTTCACGGTATACATATATACATAAAGTGTGTTGAAATGGAATGAAATTTCGCTCAAAACTTCTATTTAGGGTAACGTTATTTATTTTCGATTCCTTTTATGGTGGATTTCGACCATATAGGGGAAAGTTGAACGAAACGGAGTAGTATGAGAAAATCGGCTACAGGACGCAATACACGACGATTAATCGATAAATAAAGAGACGAACAACCTGTTCTTTGAATGCTATTTACTTTGTAATAAATTCATAACTCGTTATATTATTCGGAAGTCGTAGAGATATTTGAGAAACATTCAAAGACAACATCTATGCAATTATCATTTTATCGAATAAATTGCTTATAGTATTTATTTTTTTTTTTCTTTGTAATGCCGTGAATGTCATCGATTTTAGCTGCTTCTACATTTTCAAAGACCAGACATTTTATTAACGAAGGCTGCTTTTATAAAAGCGCACTTTTTAACGGGACTTGCCATTGTTGAACGAGTGACAGAGATTACGAATATTGAAACGATTAACGAATCATTGTTTCAAGCTATTAATGATTCTAAAATTATCTTACTTCTTATTTAGATATTACTTGAATTACAGCTTTTGTCTCTCAATATTCTCGTGTAATAAGTTTTGCACGTGCTTTTGCTATTTAGTAGAGAAACGTCTAACAGCCTTCTATTATTTCCAACGCGTTATTTAATAAAAGATCACGTCGCTATCGATGAAATAGTAGTGTTGCGACACAAACTTAAACTTCTGATCGGTAGTTCACCGCTCAGGTGTGTTCGCGAATTCCGACCTAACTTAAAAGATCGAGAGGAGTTTGAATTGAAAGTAACTCAGTATAAGGAAAGACAAATGTGTTTTTATTTTCAGTTCTGCTTGTGCTCTTGTATACGTTCTCCTGTGTGGTTCTAGAGCGACAAGTAGCACGAGCAAAAGTTACAACATTGAGAAGCCTCTTTTATCGAACCACCCCGTTTTCTCCAAAGTTCCCCTAAATGCTTATAATTGTGCACATAGAGAATCGATTACATTGTAGCATTATTCGCGACGAGACTTAAGAGAAATTAAACATACTTAAACGCGCAAACGGCGAGGAAACGAACTTCCAATACGACGAGAATAACTTAACTGTGAAGAAGGATAAGAGGCGATACTTATCCCTAGAATTAATATAAATAATTCATAAAAATATCGTTCTGGTCATAGGTTATAATATTCACGCTTTCATTGCGTTATTGTAAATACGTTTCTTACATTATTTTAACCCCTTGCCTTACAATTTGTTAACTACTACACTTGCGTAACTTATCATCAACGGATCACGGTTCTCACATTTATTCGAAATATTAATATGTTCCGCATAATTTGTACTTGGTTATTCTTAATCTTCCGAAGGGGAAGCTAAAGGTGGAATAAAAAATAACGCTGTATCGCAGTCAGAACTTACGTTTGATGAATTTATCTTCGGCGTCGTGCCACGGGTGTGACTCGTCGTTGTAAGCCAAAGGGTTAATTTATCGAATCGTGCGACGTGCCTAATTTCACATATTCAGTAAAATTTCACGAAGTATGCGTGCACGTAGTAAACACTGATATAATCTACGCCTTCATATACTACTATACTTTCATATGCCATTCATATGACAACATATTAATATATGAAACACGCAATACGAAACATTAGAAACGCACAGGTGAGCGTAGAATATAATTAGATCATTTTGCGGATCAACATTTGTTTTAAATTTTTCTCCTGCATTCAGTTATGAAGTAACTTTTGTTATTACACACCTATCCCCCTAACTTATTTCATTTTTTTTTTTCTTTTTCTTACCAGGGTTATTCCAGGGTTAAGTATAATTCAACGTATCGCGGCCAGCTGCGTCGTAGATTCGAACGTGTACTTATTCGTCCGCGAGAAGAAGGCACGCAAGTATTTACATTCCCGTTCTACGTACAATCTACCATGCTTCCACGGAAAGTAGGCACAGCGTGTTTACATCCCCACTCTTGTTGTAGTCCGTTGATTAGCCTATGAACACAGGCAGTGATCGCTATTGGCTGAAGACGCTTACGCGCGTAAACACGCTGTGCCTTCTTTCCGTGGAAGCAAAGTACTTACTAGTCTCTTTACGCGCACACGGCGTGTTCGTTATTAACCGAGGTCGTTAAAGATCGACGGTGGTTTAATCACAGACGAGGTACAGGATAAACCGATCATCTTATGGGACTTCGTCTCACATGCTCTAAAATACCGATAATCTAAAAATTCAGACTTTTCGAAAGACTATCTTTCATTTTATTGCGCGACAAAGAATGTAAACACTTCTAAAGTAGTTTAATATACAAAATGTAAGAGCAAACGCAAAAGTTATACATTTTAGACAATTGAACAGGTAAAAATGAAAACATGAGCCCTAAATCCGGGTGACAAAGAGAAGCATTGGATAAGTAGTCTATCCTGTTCTCAATGTAGTAGTCAATGGTTTAATAACAAAGA
Organism: Eucera pruinosa; assembly: GCA_028830335.1. Classification (NCBI taxonomy): domain Eukaryota; kingdom Metazoa; phylum Arthropoda; class Insecta; order Hymenoptera; family Apidae; genus Eucera; species Eucera pruinosa. The sequence continues at coordinate 3,011,999 of JAMYCR010000001.1, read as the reverse complement.
CGGCGTGTAGCGATAGAGAAGACAGTACCAAGTACTCTTCCACAGAAAGAAGGCACAGCGTGTTGACATTCGTACAGCATCTTCAGTTAATAGCGATCACTGCCTGTGTTCAGAGACCGATCAGCAGACTTCAGCAAGAGTGGGAATGTAAACACGTTGTGCCTTCTCTCCGTGGGAGAATAGTAGTAGGCCACGTCTACAGTGAGAATGCAAAGACTCGTCTGCCTTGTTTTCGTGGAAGGAACAGTGCTAAGAATGATTCCTTTACATTGTAATAATTACTCTACTTAGTGCACCGAAGGGCCAATGCAGCTTTGGAATTGGCTCCTCGGAGCGAGTCGATATGCTGTGCAATATACTCTTAACGGTTACTAGCCTCTCGAGCGAATGGCTGCGCGTTTACGAACGCTGCTCCGCTAAAGAAGAGCGCAAAAATAGCGAAGCAGCTAGCGTTCGTACAGATGCACACACAGAAATACAATATGGAAATTGTATTTTACCAGTGGCGGATTTAGGTATAACCTGAACAGACTGTAGATCAGGGAAACAGGTTTTTATTATTATACGGAGCGGCAATTTTTCGGGGGAAAATTCGATTTAGGTTCTTCTATACATTGCGCAAGGTCATGCTATTTTAATTAATCTTACAATACTTGATACTCAACACATTGTTATTGAGACACGTATAAATCCGTTTTTTTTTAGAGTGGTGGTGATTTGCAGGACACGTAAAAATTCGTTTTTTATTGTCTGCTGGTGGAAGTCGAGTCCCGTATTTATACGGGTTTTTTTAACGACTGATTATGTTACCATCGTCTTTGCGACACTTCCAAAACACACATACTTGTTATATTGACACTCTACTTTTGTTATTTATTGTGTTACACGGTCTAATTTCTAATTTCTTACGCGGCGGCTAAAATATCGCCCGCGCCAAGCTCCGAAATGTCCCGCAAACAATGTGTTAATACTTATATCGTCACGAATTGAACGAATATTCGTTGCGTTACTTACAGAGATCGTATTATTTCGACTAAATTGAGCATTTGTAACGACTGTCAAAAGTTTTCGGCCACAGTATAGTATTATATTATTATATTAACCCTCGAGCGATCTTTGCATGTTTTTATTTGTTCAAAAATTAATGCACTTATGGGCGAAACTGTAATGACGTACGTATTAATACATTTGCGTTCCTTTCCTTAACCCTTTCAATACGGTTAGTTGGAAGTGAAAGCTAGAACCATAGATATGGAATCATTTTTATTAATATGAAAATCGGACAAATATAAATAATTACCTATCTTATATCATTGATCATCGCTTAACATTGTTATACGAATGAAAACAGAAATAATGCTACACTGTAGCGAAACAATATGGATACTCTTAAAAACTAATTGTCCAATTTTTGACGGCGTACACATACGCCATTCGTAGCGAAAGGGTTAACGTAATATGTATAAAGTAAAGCTGGTTTAACAAAAATTGTTACAATAAAGATCCTCGGATCTTTTTCGCGTAATCGCTAAATACGATTACCGAATGCCAGACAATTCGCGTTCTACGAGTAAAATACGACAGTCTAACGCGGCAAGAATTTAAATCCGCCCCTGTGCTTCGCGACACACAGATTCTCTCCGTCGTTTCGTTTCAAATTTACGGAACAGACGGACGGAATATTTGGAGTAGATCGAGGAAATCTGTACGATAAGGTCCTTATTCGGAGAAAGTAATTTCTTCTGCTTTTTATCTCGTAGAATATTACCGGTGTAATAAGTAACGCACAGCTGTAAGAAACGCCGTGTAGATCGTACGAAATACATCGTTGACAAAAGTAACAAGTGTAGGCGACAGTATGTGGGAACACTATGTGTAATCCGAGTAACAATAAAAGTTCTGATCACTGGTGTACTATTCTCAGCATTTCCTTATTCACCGGTGGCTTCGATTTTACCCATCGATCGAGTTCCTCCCGCGTTTGCCTGTATTTTTTTCTTCCCTTCGTTGTCAGTGGGAATTACTCTCGCAGTGATTTTAATCTCTCCATTTGTTTTGCAGGAGTGGAATTGATATTTCAATGTAGTTAATATTATTTTCGTATTGGTATCATCCTTTAAATATAATAATGTGCGATTTATTTTATTTATACGCTTGTCGCAGTCAAACGGTTAAACTTTTATTATTTTATGTAAATTTGGAGACATTATATTTATCCTTTTATAGGATGGAAGAATATTTGAATATAATGTAGATGTTGAAAAGGCGCAAACGTAGAAGCACAGAATTAATTCATACGTGTAACATTTATATATTAGAGAATAATTTCATCTTTAAACGTGATAATACAATTAACCCTTTCACTGCATCAGATTAAAATTCGAAAGTGTTTCTAATGCACGGACGAGGATAACTTTTATTAATTTAAGAATAGTGCAAGGATAAATATATAGATACTTGGTATTGTTTGTCGAATTGTAAAATAATACGAATGACAAATGGAATAGTATTGCGATATAAAACAAAGTATAGTCGCGTTTTAACAAACGATGGCCCAATTTTTGAGGACGTATATATATATGTCCTTCGTAGCAAAAGGGTTAACAGCATGATACTACTTAAAATTAAACTGCGTATCTTTACGCACTTACAGTAAATTTAGATGCGCAAAGAAGTACAAAATAAACGCGACAGAAATATCCACAGCAAAATACACTATAATATCGTTTAACCGATAAAACCGATTCGTATTTAACTCCCATTTCTTTATCTCTGCTGATATTTTCATAATGATCCGCAGTCTACTTGGCAATGGTACACCGAGGGAAAAGTAAACGCAACGGCAATGATAAAAAGGGCAAAATTGCGAGGTGTTCACGTAAGCGTAACGAATGCAAATCCCGCATCAGATTGGGCAGAAAAACAAATCCTTTTCAATTACCAGAGAAACTAGTACACAGTAGAATGCACGGTATAATCTTGCTCGTTGGATGTATCCCGCCTGTGAAATCCTCGGGGAGCACTCCCGCCTACTACGCGACGACGCTCCAATGAACAGAAACCCTTAACGGATACAAGCCCGTAGTCCCCGGACGATCGTCAGCGAAATTTCAGATTTCGACCACATATGGTACTTACGGTGCTATTCTCGTAACCGTACCGCCAAAGAAATAAATACGAAAGTCTCGATCGTCTTTTCATCCGATATGCATTCTCATATCATACATACACGTACAGAGTATCGAGTTGTAATTCGATGAACGATAGACATAGATCTTATAGGGTAGATGTACCACGTACTGTCAGCGTTCCTATACTTCAATTCGATACTTTAATTCGTTTTATTTAATAGCAAAGTAACGTACGAAGAATTGTATACAAATAAATTTCGATAGAAAATTTCGGCTTCGGTTTACGTAACAACGCGTGGACATTGTATATTCGTTTATACTCGGTATTTAAAAACGAGATATCGGAAGGTAAACGGGTTGTTGAACATTAACCACTTGTTATACGATTGTTTGATTATTTTATTAATTTCACTATACAGGTGGGCCTCCTACAACGCGGGACCTTTATAAAGCGGTTCCGCTACAATATGGTTGGAAAAATGCGCAACGTTTCCTACAACGCGGTACTTTTACAAAGCAGTACCTTTACAACGCAGTACTTTTACAACGCGGTACTTTTACAACGCGGTACTTTTACAACGTAGTACTTTTACAACGCGGTACTTTTACAACGCAGTATTTTTACAACGCGGTACTTTTACAACGCGGTTCTTTAACAACACAGTACTTTTACAATGCGGAACGTTTCCTACAATGCGGTACTTTTACAACACGGTACTTTTACAACACGGTACTTTTACAACACGGTACTTTTACAACGCGGTACTTTTACAATGCGGTACTTTTACAACGCGATACTTTTACAACGCGGTACTTTTACAACGCGGTTCTTTAACAACACAGTACTTTTACAATGCGGAACGTTTCCTACAATGCGGTACTTTTACAACACGGTACTTTTACAACACGGTACTTTTACAACGCGGTACTTTTACAATGCGGTACTTTTACAACGCAGTACTTTTACAACGCGGTACTTTTACAATGCGGAACGTTTCCTACAACGCGGTACTTTTACAACGCGGTACTTTTACAACACGGTACTTTTACAACGCGGTACTTTTACAACACGGTACTTTTACAACGCGGGACTTTTACAAAGCAGTACTTTTACAACGCAGTACTTTTACAATGCGGAACGTTTCCTACAACGCGGTACTTTTACAACGCGGTACTTTTACAACGCGGTACTTTTACAACGCGGTACTTTAACAACGCAGTACTTTTACAATGCGGAACGTTTCCTACAACGCGATACTTTTACAACGCGGTACTTTTACACCGCGGTTATTAGGAAATGTGGAACGTTTCCTACAATGCCACAATTCTATAGCGTATTTCCAAGGATCGTATCTACCGCGTTGTAGGAGGCCCACCTGTAATATAAAAAAGCAAAACAATATATATATCGCGTCACCCTTCGACATCGAACGCTATTCTATCGATAATAACGGCCACCATCGATCGTCCATCAATACACAACAATATAAATACACTTAATAACACTAATAACGCTCACGAAATAATCCAATAGTTCCTTCTTCGATAGGACTTATAATTTTTTTGAAGGAAAAGTTTATTCCACTTAAAGCTTAGTTTCTCGTAATTTACGAAGGGATTAGTTTCCACCATTCCCCGAGTTTGTGAATGGAACAAGTCCCTGGCTGTTACAAATACTTTCGGTTTCGGAGTCCGAACGACCCTTTACGGTGGCACGTGAACGTGTATCGTCGAGACGTGAGATAGTTACGAGAGAAATCGGCGCGAGAAAAGCCACTCGTACTTGTAGATTCCTCCCGAGAGGCGACCGAGCTTTCGTTCGCGAAGCCAATTTGCCGGAACATTAGTCGCAGACGGTGTTTCTTCAACGATGCCTATTATTGACATTGCCCCGTTCGCGATTGACTATAATCGATAGTGGTGCTTCTCGAAATGCAACAAAACGCAATTCAGTTTTTCCGGTCCTTCGCGCGAAACGCGTGTAGTTCGGTCGTTCCACACTTGACGAATATTCGATTTTACCGTTAGACACACGGAAGAGTTTCCACCGTTCAACTATAAAGTTTATTCGAATACATTGGCTCGCCAATCGAATGCACAGTTCGCGAAGACGTCGCGGATTAATCAGAGTATCGTAACTTAATGATTACGCGAGATTTTTTTTTAATAGATTCTGTATTTCAATTACAAAACGATGAATCTGTATAGTCGCGTAAGAGTGATGCTTAATGATGACAAATTTAATATGGGTCCGATGCACGTGGGACAGTATTCAACCATTGCTTCGTATAATTTATATAATAAGTTTCCATTGATTTTGTACGAAAATTTGTTTACCAACGATTCTTCGTACGTTACATTGCTATTAAATAAACGAATTCAAGTGTCGGTTATAAAGTATAAAGTATCTAAATTACGAATCACTTATAAAGTATAAAGTATCTAAATTACGAATCACTTATAAAGTATAAAGTATCTAAATTACGAATCACTTATAAAGTATAAAGTATAAAGTACGCGGGACATCTACCTTGGACACAGTAAAACGCGGATATACTTTTCGTAGTCACTGTATAATAATCGCTAAACAATCATCGCTTCGCCCGGTACAAGAATAGATCCCGTACAATTAAATGACTCGAAGCTTTTATGCTGCTCTGTCCACCGGTGAAAATGTATTAAAAAAGATCACGTTTGTAACTGTAGCCCCGTAAAGTGGTGAAAAAGAAAAGGGAAAAAAAAAAAAAAACACGTCGACAGCCAGCATAACAAGCAAGGATTTAAACACAACTTTCAGCTGTCTACAATAAAATCGACAAGCCGGGTATTTAAAGAAACATTTTAATTGCAGGAGGTAAGCCGCTTACGTGCCCCCCTCTTCGTGCATTAATAAAAACGACCCTCCTATTATGGGACGCGAACGAGCGAGCGCCGGGTATTGTATCTGCGAGAAAGTAATTCGACTTTTCGTTCGAAGAAAAACGTCTCCCGGACAATTTTTGTTCTTAAATTCGACGAGAATAACAACGAAGGAAATCCTAGCGGGTAGAGTTCGCGTCGGGGAATCGATCGAATCGCGAAAGCAAATTACACTGAAATTCTACCGACGAGACTAAGGCTATCTCTTAATACTCACCAGCCGCGCAATCTACTTAATTTATTTAATAATTAACATTCCGTGCGTTCGTCCATTCGCCTCTGATGGCTTATTAATTTGCTTAATGGCGCTTCTCGATGAATTCTGTAACTCAAAATCGGGCTGACCTAAATTTTACAGCGAAGCGCGAATATAAAGCTAAAGTAAAACGTAAAACAACTTCGGGTTTGAGGTATACAAAGTAATTGAATTTTTCTTATTTATTAATACACTGCGGAGCTTTACGCGAATTAATATATTGAAGAAAAAAATGAATCCTTTGAAGTAATTCGATTTTATGACATAAAATGATTTTAAATGAAGAAATGAAGAAATTGAAGAAATGGAACTCAAACGAAAGCCTTAAAATATAATTTGTAGCTTCTTGAACTTCTCACCGACGTCCACTAAAAATAACATCCTTCTTAGACAAGAATTTCACCGCACGCGATATGGCGAATTTAATTGTATAAATCGCGTAATTATTAACGTTAACCTACATCGTGGAGTATTAGATATGTTATCATCGTTCAATTGTCTTAAGCGTCAATTAATTCGCGAATTAATAAGATAGACGACTAAATAGAATATATGACCCACGTACTGTTACCGTTCCTATAACAGCCTCTTTAATTCGTTTTATTTAATAGCAAAGTAACGTACAAAGAATCGTAAGTAAACAAATTTGGACTTCGGTTTACGTAACAACACATAGACGTTGTATATTCGTTTACGCTTAATATTTACATTTATACGGATATAGGAATATGTTGTTCAAAATGCGTTCTTCATATAATAGTTTGGGGAAAAAGAAATCCATTACTTTTACGTTTATTTCAAGACTTTATTTAACGTGGTTCGGATTGTCTGATTTTGGTCAAATATGCACCGTTTTGTTTTATAATTTGTTGCCATTTTAAAGGTAACTTCATCATGCCTCCTCATAGAATATTTTACAAGATATATATCACTACAGCCATCTAACGAAAGAATAATGGATGTCTTTTTCCCCGACCTATTATAATTCCTTCCCAACCTGTCACAGTTATTGTTACTTATTACCTGGGATAATTTGTATTATATACTGGTACTCGTTCGACATGAAACTATATTACGTATTACATGTCCGAAGAATACTGTACAATAATGTTGGTGCAATAACTATGTGTAGACGGTTGGCCTTTTTGCTTGCCGTCGTATGTACTCTAGGGCCTGCTGACAATTTTATGGATGTGTTGGATGACCAACACGACCACTACTCACACTGTAAACACCATAGACTCATCCTAAACCAAATGCATCTGACAAACACCCTAATTTCAGTTCCTAGTCATCCTGTAATCCGTACCTTTCTTAGTCATCCTGTACTCCGTACCTTTCTTAGTCATCCTGTACTCCGTACCTTTGCTTAGTCCGTCTCTTCCTCGATCACTGTCCTTATCATTAGTCACCCCCACCAACGCCCGCAAAATGAAAGAACCGTCAGATTTCCGTATTCACCAGTCGAGTGCAGTAGCCGTATTAATAAAGCCTCTAAGAGTTATCTTCTACGTGTCCAACAGACGCGTGACTAACAGACCACCCTGACCTGCGTCACGGATGTCCTCAAACGAGGAGCTTTCCTTTTTTGGAAAGCAATCGAGGAGTTAGTTGCCGTTCTTCCTTAAAGTCACATCGCTTAGATAATAAACGTATTTAACCCGACTACTACGAACTTAGTTTTTATTTTAGTAGCCCTGCATACATATGTAAATATAATTCATTTCCAAAGTTAGTTTAGTACAATAGAAATTCTAGTTACGGGTGAAAATGAGCCTGTATTCGTCTCCCGCGTACATAAAAAACTATTCGACGTCCGATGGTTAACGTATACCACGTTCAACGTCCTAAATCTTGCGAACTACCACGAGATCCGCGTTAAGCTTTTCTCAAGCCGCTGCACATCGGCGACAAAAATTCCGTGAACAGGATCGCATAACGAGTAGCTGGCGCTGTAATTGGGCATGAAAAGGTTGTATTTTCCGCGGTTAACTTCGGGAAAAGCCGAGGGCCGCGTAATAATTCGGTAGAAAAGAACGGAGCGAATGGAGGCTCGATCTCTCGGTGGTAGGAACGAACGTATGGAAGAAGCTTGGCCACGTGCAGTGGATGCTTTATGAGGGTTCCTTGGAGTTGATGGTATGCCTTGTTACCGGGAAGAACCGTGCTCCCTCGGGTAATATCGTATACAATTATGTCTACAGAAGGAAAGATATGCATTATGGATGCCGCTTCTATGCCCGGTAAATCATGTCGCAGGCTTGGTTAACTCTGCAAATGATCTGCTGAATCACGCCTCGCCACCTTCCCAACGATAAGCAAGCCTTCCCTTCTTTTTACGATCGCCACCCTTTATTTTTTCAACAAGAAAATTTGATATACATATGTATATATATATTAGATGGGAATAGATTTGGAATGTTTATCAGAAACGTCGGCAAAACTTGGTAACATTAATTTTATTAACCAGTTCGGTGCATAGAGTTAATGCTATGGTTATTGTTTACGAATTTGAATCTTTCGAAAGAACGAATGATTAACCGTTTGCAATCTGTTGGTTCTGCTATGGAGACACCCATAAATTATCCCAAAAATAAAGATTTAAGATTTATATTTATTTTTGCCAGTTCAATGCCCATTACTTTCAAAACGAAGCAAATTAAAGACGATTTTTCCCCTTCCAAAAATAAGCAATACTTTAAATTGTCACAAGAGCTATAAAAACGCGTTCGAATTATTTCTACGTTATACCATTAAAAAAATCTTAGAGCGCAAAGGGTTAATGGAAAATTTTTATTCAATATTTAATATTTAATACTTAGTGCCGCAAACAGCTGCCTAGGTTCGTTGGATTTTTTGGGCATATATTAACTTTTTTACAGCAAGAAATTCAACTTAACGTAATTGATAGACGCTACTTTCCTTTCCTTAAAAAACAATCCTTTCCTCGAAGGTTAATTAATCAAGGAAAATTCGATAAATATTATTTTGTCCCGTTCGCAGAGTTAATATATATATTTATGTATTATTACGTATATTTACGTTAATTTACAATAATACAATATAAAATCTTCTAAACTATATAAACAAGAAAAATAACAAATAATAGTAATTATAGACCTATGTAATGTAAATTATGAAGTGAAATAAATTGAATATGAATCCGAAAACCATTGTAATAATTAATAAGGCGACGATGGTGATATTAACTCTTTCGTTACTGCGAAACTGACCGCGATTCGAGTTCATGTTCATGCGAACAGTGCAACTTCTGCTATTTTATGAATTACTGATTTTGTCATCAATTATTGTATAACGAATATTAAACAAATATAAAGCAGTAACAGATAGTGTAACAATATTGAACTGTATTATTATACTTATCGTTAGCCGGATTTCGTAACTAATGCGAAATTTCGATGGGTAACCGTAGCCAACCTTGGTATCGAAAGGGTTAAAGCACCTGTACACGTTACTAGTGAAATTAAATCATTAAGTCCAGAAACTCGCGATCTCCTAAAATTACTTATTATCAGCACTCAAAGGGTTAAAAGTTTGCGCAAAACTAGAGGATCATAAAATATTTTAGAGATTTAGGGGATGAAATTACCCTACGAATTTCGTAGAACCTAAAGCTGTTACTTCGAATAACTAACGAATAAATTAACTTTCCATAGTCGGACATCGATTCGTTTTTAACGACAAAAATTGTAACAATGACCGCCAAAAATTCCCAACCAAGGTATATAAATTTATTAATAGGATGAAGAATAATCGATAATAAAAGTCTATTGTACAATTATATTGTTTTACTGTAGCTTGTAAAATATTATCTTATTAAATTGCTGGCGAAAAGAATTTTATTAATGCGCGCGATTTAAAACGCAACAATATTATAACCCGGGCGGAAACTTATGGCAACCACTGTATATAAAAAGTAAAAATTAGAAATTAGTACGAATAGATGATACTTGGTAGGATGCTTAAAGGAGAACGTCGGAGAAATCGATTTAAAGGTAAACGTAGCATGACATAGAGCACACTTTATTTCTTAATTAGTGATAATAATTATTTAGCATTGACCGAAATCGAGTACATGTTGTATATTCTTCTTCGATCGGAGTTCAATAACCATAATAGATTAATTTATTAATATAAGTGTAATTAATTGTAATGTATTGTCTGAAAGTATCACTGCGTTGCATCCACTGGTCGTCTCTTCGCACTTCGTCAAGAACAACCAAACGAATCAACCAAACGAGATCAAAGACGCGAATAAGACTAATACAGCAAGAAAAGAAAAACAAAATAGAGCCTATATAAAACACAATTGCGGGCTCTCGAGTTCCTCCGCGGCTCTCCGTTGAATCCCAGACAATTCTCACGCTTACAAAATATAAGTGGACCAGAATCGTCGGGAGAGGCGCGAAGAGAATCGTGAGCTTTCGCGTACAGAGGACAACGAGTTAAGCAAACGGACAGAAGGTAGGAGGAAAGAAAGATGGCATTCGTAATTCGATTCTTCCAGACCAAGGATGCCCAGTGATTTTGCGGGGCGCGATAGATTTCACGTCTGCTCGAACCCCGAAATAGTTAGATTACAATTAAAATGCGGAGAGCTTGTCGCTTCGAACGGAATTGATGGCGTTCGAAAATACAGGTGTTCTTTTGCTCTCCATCGTCGTGTGAAAAAAAAAAAGGTATGCCACTTAAAAGAATAAACCTACCTAAACAACGCGCGACTAATACGTTTTTTTCTTCTATAAGAGATACTATCTTAAAAACATACGCACACGTATCATATGTGTATATATGTATATGTATATAAAAAAGCTCGTTCCGTCCTTGTTACGAAGATTAAAGAAACAGACAGAGTAACGCAACGATATCGTTTGCTGCAAAAAAAAAAAAAAAAAAGGAACGAGTGAAAACGATCAAAGGAATTCAATCAGCGATCAAATCAGACGATCGTAGATTCGAAGCGGCGGCGTTTCATCGTTCGAAAAGGAGGCAAGCCCTCCGCAGAACAATATTCAACATTTAACAATAGCCAACATTTATAGAGTAAGATACCGATTTTTTTCTTTTTTTTTTTTTTGGTTTGTTTGTTTGTTTGTTTTTTTTTCTTTTCTTTTCTTTTAAGTTATTCATAGATCGTTTCATCTCGTTCTTCCTTATTATTCCTCCTCGATCGTCAATCGTTTCTTGGTAGACAGAGATTGTGTTTACAGGTCCGCGAGGGGCAATTTGCGAACTTCACCGCGGAAAGAACAAATATCACGCGACGAGGATTAATTTCCTGTCCAGAGGCGGACTGGTTTCGGTCGAAAGCAATTTTTTTATTAAACGATTTTAACCAGAAACTGTTTTACGTTAAAAATGCACCAACTTTGTATCGTATTAGGTTGGCGTCGTTTTTCCGAGGCGTGAGATTAATAAAGAAATACTGTCCTTTCAATTGTAATCGTTACTCGTAACGAAGTCTCTATCGTCGTATTTTTTAGCGTGCCTAGTTTAAATTAACCCCTCGCCGTATTAATTTTTTCCACGCTAGAAAATTTCGCTTAGCTTTTGCACCGCGTGGCATCCGACGTATTCAAGTATATCACGGTTAATTTTTATTTAACAATCCTCAACTTCACAGTCTGGTAATAGAGTTGAAGATAACATTACAATTCGCGTTACAAATAGAGAGTATATTCGTCGCGTTTAATCGTAATCTTTATCACGAGTGACGTTAGTCGTTGTACGACAAGGGGTTAATAAATGCTGATTAACCCCTTGGCTTACGGATTTTTCAAAGATTATCCACCGAAATGTTGACCATTTGTTACTGTAACGCTACATCGAATGCAAAACACTGAAATATTATACGCGATTCTTACCTAGTTATCCTACATCTCACGATCTTACGAATTGAAATATAAATAAATTCAAATTTATTGCAGAACGCGGTATGTTTTTATTGCACGTTGTACGTAGGCTAAACCACGAGTGTAGCTCGTTGTTATAAGCCAAAGGGTTAATAAATTGGGGTTGAAATCACCGTAAAATTTGCCCTCGACTACGCCAGTCCGCCCCTGTCTCCCATGATACCTTTTCCTTCTTTCTGTTCGTTATTAAACGTCTTCTTAGGTACCAGTACAGTGTTTCTCAAAATTTTGCAAAAAGATAATCTCGGTGATATGTCTCTCGTTCCAAGAGGATACTTATATTGCTATCGTTTGTACGTGGACGCAAGTTACTCCAAAGAGTATCAACATTTCTGCATCGCGATCTTTGCTTTTTCTTTTCTTCTTCTTTTTTTTTTTTTCATGACAGACCTATATATTCGCCTTTTCTCGTACGGTAATAGTTTTCACAAGAACGCTTGGAAGATAGAACTCACGCCCTAATTCTTGTATTCTTATTAATTGACGAAATTCCTAGCAACGGCTAACGCTCGAAAGAACATAAAGCTATCACAACCTGTGTGGTATTTTTGTAGCTACGATCGATCAAACTGAATATCGTATTTGTTTCACCCTAGCCTTCTATAAACTATTAAAACGCCTCCTTATTCTCCTCTGTATGGCACCTAGTCGCTACAATTATTACGTTCTTTCGCGTCGTTCCGCCGAAAATCACAAAGAACGAGAGCTTTCTCTATTGCTCGAAAAAATTAATGAGATTGCTTCTTTTTTCGTTTTTTTTTTTCTCTTTTTTCTTTGTTTTAGTTTGGTTCGAATGCTATCCACATCTAAACACATCGAATCGAAAGGATTTATACATTGAATCTTTTGAAAATTGATTTCGTTCATTCCACGATCGTGCTTTTGAGAAACACTGATCCAGCAATCGCGACAACCGATTGTTAAACAGCGTGACGTTAAACTTTTAATATTGCACAACATCGATAACACTTCAAGTTTTTGTCGTTTTTCTTTTTGTTGGAAAAAAGTGTTTCATGCGACTCACGATGAATTACAGTATACATAAAATTATATCAATGCCTATTATTCTTCTCGTGTTTTTCTTTCCCTTTCTTTCCTTCTTTCTTTTTTTTTCTTTTTTTTCTTCCCCCTCACTGTTTCGTCTCTTTGCAACGACTGAACGCTGATGACGGTAGCAGTAGTATTCGATTACGCCAGCCAATTAATTCGCTACGCGTAACTTTTTTTTTTTTTTTTTCTTCCTGGCAAATCAATCCGTGTAAGATTCATTCTTGACAATTTTAAACCGGCGTCAGAACAACGTTCCAATTTTTAATCGTCAACCTTTTTAATAAGGTGTTTAATAAGGAAAATATTTTATAGTTTACACGTTACGTAAGATCATTGCGAAGCAGTTAATTAATAGAAAAAAATTAATACTCAGTTATAATACAATGTCGAGTTCCTCTCGTTTAGATTAAAATGCTCAGCTAATATAATATCAATCGTTACGAATAATAATTAGACTGCGAATTTTTACACAAATTTAAAGTTCCCATGATAATTATTTAACGATACCAATTTTCATTGTATATGGAGTCTCGCCTAAATCAAGTCACTTAACCCTTTCGCTACGAACACCTTGGAACTGAAAACTAAAAATGTAGGTACTAAATAATATAGATACAAACATTTGGATACTCTACGTGACTTCTTGTACCTTAATACTGATGTACGAATAATGCTAGTAATTATATTGTGTAACAGAAAAAATGTAAGTATACTTTTAACGAATGTCAGACTAATTCTCGAAGACGTATATATACGTCCATAGTAGCGAAAGGATTAATTATCTTCTGCATCGTAAACTAATATATAGATATCGCTAAAAATATTAGAAACTCAGAAAGATTGGTCTGCGAATGATGAACTTACTTTCCGTTCAAATATAGAATTAATTTCATAGTGTTTTTCGTATCATTAATAACATGGAAAATAACTGAGCGATTTAATTTAAGCAAGGCATCCTATATGCTTTTTTAATATAGTAAAATTTCTCACGTAATAAGAGTATAATTCGACTTCTACTCTGTTTAAGATTACTGTAAAGTGGTAACTCGGATTGCAACGTTGTTCTAATGGAGCCGCGATAATTCACAAAACACCAACTATACGAAACTGCCATTGGAACGGTTCAGAATGTAAGGTAAGGCCAAGAACGTTTTCCACCATGTAAATATTTTTACCGTAACAGTAAATGGAAAAATATGCGAGTATCAATAATAATAATAATGCCATCGTCGTAGTCATCACCGTTGTCGCCGTCATCGACAACATATATATATATAATATATGTATATATATATATATATCAGTAAGTTATGTACTCTAACATTATTATAATATTATGCTTAGCAAATATTTTGTTTGAAGATTTCTTTTTTCTTTTTTTTTTTACCTAAAATCCACGTGGCAACAAATAACCAAGTTCCTTAATTACTTTCATTGTTCTGGCGGTTGAACTCTCGTACAAAGTCCCGGAAAATGTGGGGCGTGAAAATTAATAAAGTCGCGAACACAATTGTTACACGAATAATAAGTATTCGGGTGTCTAAATTAAAATCTACTACGTAATCTCTCTCTTAATATTTCACCTAATTTCAGTTCGCTAAGTCAGACTTAATAATTAATAGAATCCTAGAAAAGAAGAATTACAGAAGACTTGATTGCGTGTAAATAGCGAACGCAAAGAGGGCAAAGAATGGTCGTTTAAATTAATTAACGTGCGTTGACTGACTAAAAAAAAAAAAATACACGTCTTCAACATTCTCGTTCACGACTCGGGAACAGTCACAATGGAAAACACGAATCATCATCTAATCGTTAATCTTGTTAATCGACGACTTCGTGGAAGAGGTTCGCCGCCATTTTAAAGATCGCTTAAACTAAATCCTAATCTCTATACAGTGTCACCTAAATGATTAAAAAGAACGACAAACGATACGAGATAAACACGTCGAAAAAACGTCGACAAGGGAATGGAACTAGAGATGGGTCGAAACCTAATTTCCAGATTCGCGAAACATCGAATCCCAAACTTTTGAGAAACCTCGAAACCCTTAAAACTCGTGAAACTCTGAATATTCGAAACCCTGAATCCTTACGTTCTCTTCTTTTCGTTTGTAATGAGTATTAAGTCATTATGATCCTAATGAATCCCTTTTAGAAAGTCAAATGATTAATCCCTAAATTTGAATTCTGCTATAACCAATTTTTATAGTCGCATAAGACTACCATTGAATGATGCGAAATTTAATTTAGTCAGGCCTAGTTGACTGGTCTCTAAGTGACAAAATGAAGACGTTGGTGTACAAATACTTTTCACAGTCGTTGTATCTAAGATATGAACATACGGGATTTTATTCTTCGATAAAAATGAATAAGTCTATTAAAGAAACGTGACGTTTTTTAGATTAAAAATGGAATTACATCACTTTTAAAAAAAAAACCGGCACAGACTTTATCGGATCGCTACATAAATAAATTCTTACTACGATGATATTCTCATTATTTATACTAACTATTATTTGCCTAAGTTTCGAGAGCTTCGAACAACGAAAGTAGCACAAAGTTTCGAGTTTCGAGGATTCGAATTCTTCTTCGGTTTCGAGGGGTTTCAAGGTTCCGAGGTTTCGAGGTATCCCATCCCTAAGTGGAATAAATTCCTACGTAACGTATTTACGAATACATATTAATAATACGAGGAGTTATACGGTTTCTTTTTTTCTTTTCTTTTTTTTGCTGCGCCGTGCGGACCAACGCAAAACGAATGACATGATTTTCGATGATGAAGGTCTCTCTCTCTCTCTCGCATCAGGAACCGTGTGCTTGATAACATGACAAACAAATAACAAATGTATAAAAAAAATGAACATACAACGTACGATGAGAGAATGAGCGTCGAATGAGCGTATGAACGAATGAACGAATGTGTTCGCGCGCGGTTCACGAATATCTTAATATGAGCAACGAAATCTTAAAAACTGAGGACGCGATCGTTTACACGGGGCAGATCGATTTACCTTAATAAAAAAGACACAAGCAAGGTAATTAACTACGTAAAGTACACGTGATTGAAGCGAATGGAAAATACTTGAGGTAAAGAGTATTATTTTGAACGTTCATTAAGAAATTTCAATGCAGTCTTGGCGCTCCGACATCTTTGTGCAATTAAACTTTGGTGAAGAAAACTAACGCGGACGATGTTGTTTACGGATGACACAGATGAGACGACGTTAGAAAGTGAGAAAAGAGCCGCCCTTGACAGTGGACTGCCATCGTAGGTACTTCACAATGTATAATGTGTGTGTGTGTGTGTGTGTGTTTACAATGTGTATTCCCGTGTGTACATGTATATATGTATATTATACCTAATCGTAGTATCGTGTAAGTCATGTATAATATATACTTTATGTATATATATATGTGTGTATGCGTGTGTATGTGTATATAATATATATATATATATATATGCATCTGCGCGCGCGAAGGTCCTTACGTCGATAAAAGACACTATAACATTATATATGTACATTAACATGCGTATAGAGCTATTCTTGGGAACAAGAGGAAAGAACCAAACAAAGTGAATAAGAGTAAACGTTTTTGGGGATTCATTCAATCGTTTCGAACAAGCCTTGGGAACTGTGTTAACGCAAGTGGTTTCTTTTGTCAATAGAGAATAGTCTTGAAAGAGAGATTTTTTTAGGCTAATCGGAGCGTAAGATAATTCTTGTGGTAAACGCTGGTGAACGAATGTAGGGTCTTTGGTTTCGAGACGCACCGCGTCCTCTTAAGGTAATGGCACTACTACTTGCACGTAATTTACTGGGAAATAACCCGTGCGACCGTTCAAGCTACCCTCAAACCAATTCTCGTCGATCCTCTTGGTCAAAGTGATCGTATCGTTCTCCTGCAAGCAAATAAACCATCGTCAGATATATTTACGGAATTATTAACCCTTTAAAAGTAACACATTTACATAAATATAAAGCTAAGATTACAGTTACCGTTTATGTAACATTGAATAGAATATTTATACTTCTCTCAAGCACGTGTTTATCTCAAACATTAGTCATTTTTAGTCGTGTCACGTTTATAAAATAGGAACATTCGTTAATATAATTTTACATTACATTAACGCGCAAATTGTTCTTCAGTTTGTCAATCAAAGGTGAGCGTAAAAAAAGTAATAGGAATACTGTTATGTATACATATACTGTTAAGTATAATGTATATATATACTGTTAGATACTATGTAATTAAGATAAAATTGAAATTTATTTTAATCTAACATTTTTGCCCGCATCTAAACAAACCTATTTATTCGTCGCATTAATATTAAAGGATTTTCAAAATATACTATTTTCTGAGTTTTTATTGCTTCTTATAATAAATCAATTCGGCCCGCCAATATTTCTTTATTTTATTTTTGACCCGCGCATAAAAAAGTTTGCCGACTCCTGATCTATATTACTGACGAAAGACAGGATAAACAATTATTTGATATTTACTTTGAATCCGAGTTCCCCAGGATTTTCTGCTTCGAAATCGTACAAAGCAGTGCAGCAAGGTTGTCTTGTCATCGGAGTCCTGGCTGGCGATTTGCTCGGAGATGGCAAGGGAGAAGCTGCAAAGTATTGAAATTCTTAGTATCATTTCGAATAGAGATGAAGAATACGATGAAAACAGGCTTGCTGCAGTAGCCTCAAATCAGAACACTATGATATCTAAAGCATTTCGAAGATAATTCGAATCTAATCTTGAACATAATATATGCAGAATGCAAAATCAAATATCTGATAACTAAATTAAGTTGCTTGTTCTCACTAAAAGCGAAATTCGACAAAATACAGTAAATTCAATTCAGTTAAGTCGTATAAAAATAATATAACTCGAAGAATATGTTATCAGTAAACTGCGAATATTCATGCGAATTCACGCGATTAAAAAGATTCGTCTATTCGTATAAATATTATACCGCGCGCTTTGCTTCGTATATTTCTTTATCTTTAAGCATTTTAAATTTGAGTTCTTAAATTTTCCGTGAACGTACAAAAATCTGCAGTCCACTGATCACAAAATAAAACATCGCAATCTTAATATCCAAATCTTACTGCGAGTCCACTACATTTATGAAATTAAAAAATGCGCATGAAGTAGCACACATAAACAGAAAGTACGATCATTATAATACTTATAGGCATGCAGTATTACTAGGGGCGTGCGGGATCAGGGAAAGATTCGGGTTTCTTAAGAATATTCATACGTCTCGTCTCGATTTTACGTCATTGCATAATTTCTTATTAATATTCTCAACATTTCGTAATACAGTTGCTAAACTAATTCAAGCAGTACTCGTGTTGAATTAGTAACTTGAATTTTACATGTCTTTCAAACATCTTTCCAAAAATTCTGATGGTTTAAATTTTACCCAAAATTACGACAGAAATTATGCAATATTTTTATAAGACCCAATATTTTCGGATTCTTCCTCGTTCCCCAAAAATCATAAAAGTATTCAACAAAATGAACACTGAAATAGCTGTCGGATTCTGGAAGTTCTCGAACGTATTGAGAATCCAAAAAATATCGGAGATCACGGATACTTTCAGAGATCCCGAAGGTTTCAAAATATCCTCCCGATCCTGTGAAAAATTCCCGCGTCTCTACGAGGATCCCACGCACCCCTAATTATTCCATTATCATAATTAATGATCGTTATGTAGCTAAATTAGAGTACATCGATATAAGTACACAAAAGGCAAAACAGTAATTACTTTCTTGCCCTGCTTGCGGTGCACGAAAAGCGATAGAATTGAAATTGAATAATTAATTGATCGATCGAACCCTACTACAGTAGGAAAAGCCAACCGCATGCAAAATTTACCATTGGCAGATTGTGGCGGGTTTCCGGCTGGAAATAGCTCGAGCTGCGAGCGCTTCCCATCCCCATGAATCGGAGACCCGGCTCGACTTGCCCCTACATTGTGTCAGAAGGACAGACATTCAAGTTTGCGATAGTATACACACATAGAACAGTCGAACAACGTGTGATGGAAGAGTGTTAGAAATGAATCTTTCCTTTCTTTTTTACTTAACATGTGTACACGGTAGTTTCAGTTTAGGTACACGGTACATCGTTCATAATTACTCGAACGACGGAGATTTTATTATAAAAGATACCTAAGTAAATTTTCGGATTACTTTATTACTAGCATAGTTAACGCTGTGCTTTACTTCATCGTTAACTGATCGTAATTTTTTGCATCTTTAGTTTCAATTGTTACGGGTTCCAAGCTTTTGAATTTTCAACCTTTTGCATTTCTAATCGTCCGAATTTTTTAATTCCGAAATTTTCAAGCTTTTAAACTTTCAAGCGTTTGGATTAAAGATGCATTTAATAACGTAGACAAATAATCTTATTAAACGCATTTTAAAATACACGATAAGGCACCGATACCAAACATATACCGTATCGTCGAAATCTGATACGAAATCGTGAGAAAATTGTTGCCATTATCGAATGAAACTGTATCAACCTTGTATACGAAGATTGAAACATTTTCCTTCGACATTTACGCGTTACTGTTATTTCTATCGCATGTTACGTGTTAGTAGGAAACATTATCCCAAGTTATATTACGTGTGTGCATGTAATATAATTCTTTCGAGTGCAAAAGAGAGAGAGAATTAATTTAATATCCATCCGATAGCCCAGAAGGATGGCAGGGGAAATCCAATCAGGAGATAGTACTGCAATATACATGGTCAGAGTGTATATAGTTGCAAGAGACACTTAAAAGATACGTTGCATGACATAGGTAACAAGAAACAGGCAGCCAATCCACCCGCGAGTATCATCGTTTTGTATGTGTACGTGTAAAATGTGTTTTACCGTGATAAGAGAAGTTCCCACCGTTCACAGTATCCAATTGGGGTAATCCTTCGACGTGTAAGTCAGCCAGTGTCTTCGGTACGAATTCCAATTTTGGTTTGTTCGCCGCTTCGTCTTTCCTGTAATCGAAAATTATCCCGTTATAACGACGTTCAAGAAATACTATGGACAATGTTGGGCATCATTCGGATACGATTTCATTTGAATAGAAATGACGAATAAATAATTAGTCACTGGTTAACGCTATACCAATTGTTCATTACTCGTTCGGCGAACTTTCATTGGTCATTTTTTATTCACGTTTATCGTTTAAATTTCTAAATCATACTTATTAAGTTTTTATTCGATATTTAGAACGAAAGTTGCTCAACATTGACTACGAATTAAGAATTATTAATTAAGAATTATTTGATTATAAATAAAATAAAATTTCTCAGTAAGCTAATACCACTACTACAACTACTATCCCCCCTCCCCCAAATTACCATTTCAGTTGAGTTAGTACTAGAACTACCAAAATGGTCAAACGGATTTTTATGTTATTACGGGAAATTTATGCATACAATATGCACGAGTATATTAGATAACCGAATTAAAATACATATTATTTTATTTGGAGGGTGAAACAAATCCCTCCTTAGATTCCATTTCTTTAATTGTATTAAGGAAAATCTGAATTCGCATAAAAATCCGCAGTCTAGTAACGATGCGTATCCTATGTATTCTTCTGCATTAAAAACAATGAAGATAATTAGATGTTACTGCTTTAGAGGGAACCGCTATATCGGTACATACTTCTCCAAGAGTGTTTCTGTCAGTGTTTTCAAAATCTCAGTACACTGCTGATGGTACTCCAGAAGAGCTTCGCTGAAAGTCGCCAACTGTGCCACTTGTTCTACCTAAAAATAAAGCGACGCGAGAGATATCAATAGAATGTCCAATATCTGGCACCCAATTCGATAAACGGCAATTCAAGACATGAATAAATATAATAATATGATCAACATACATGTTTTTCACTTACATCGTTCTCCAACAGATTGAACATGCCTAATTGAGCCAGATGGAGGCTCTCCTCGAATTTCTCCTCGGCTTGACGAATCTCGTCGTCTGAAACGTGAGAACCTGCTCGCAAAATTTGCGCCGGTAAAGATATTAAAAATTGCACTACTGGGTTGCTCCAATGCCTAAGTTCGATACATAGTGAAAAAAAAAAAAAAAAAAAATGTACAGACAAGTGAGGAGAAAGAAGCTAGCAAACTGAAACCGTGTGCGAGACGCCTACGAATTTTTGGCTCGTGTACATCTTCTTTCTCTAAATGGAAGCATTTATGTATGTACATAAATTGTGGTTTCGTTGCGAAATATACAAAACGCATTCAACATTCGCAGTACCTTTGACGCAATCGTGTGAATACTTATACCTATTATTTATTATTGTTATTATTAATCGTGGTGTAATTATTTGAAACGATCGTGGATTGCTATGGTGTAAGTCTACTGTACCATTTATTTAAAAAAAGATAAATACATGAAAATGTTAAAAAAAAGTCACGGATTGGTATTCCGTAAGTGATATAATTCTCGAAGGTTTGAAATAAATAAATAGGTGGAGGGTTTTAGTAATGGATATTTCTATACGAAGCGTCGATATCTAAAAAATTGAAAAGAAAACGGGGGATGTAGTAGTTATCGCACGTGAAAAAAATCACGTACCGCTGTACGGTGGCGTAGACTTTGCTGGACTTCCAAAATGTGGACTGGCGGATCTTTTTCCAGCTGCTAATAATTAAGAAAGCGGACAAACAAACGAAAAACGAAATTCCTCCGTCTTTTAAGCAATATGAAGGAATTAATGGTTGATAATTCATTAACAGAATAAATATCTAACTGTATACTAAGATCGGTGAATTGTGGTGAACGTAACTGTAATGTAAATCTCCTAAGGATTTCGTTTGTACAGGATACTTCACCTAATTTGTGCGTTTAAAATATTTCCTTGGATCATCGCTGATCAAATTAGAAATCGAGGGTGGATGTAAAATTTTGCCGCCATAAATGATCGCTTCAATTGAATTAATACGGTATAGAAGAAATGATGCATATGTGTTCAATTCGTTACGATTAGATTGCGGATGTTTATGCAAGCTCATATTTTTACTACCATAATTAAAACAAGGCAAAAATACAAATTAATCATACCCTCTAAATATTATAACGAGTGCCTTATTTTAGTTATTCGATATATTTGAACGTATCCATTTAAGTTGCTTGAAAACGAAGACTGTCTTCTTAAATTAAGGACATATGGTCACCGTAATTGTAGCCTACTTCGCCCATACCTAAATCCGCCTGCTAGAAATACTTCAAACTCGAAACTCGATGAAATAGCCTGTGCAACGAATAAAAAAGTCGGCTATCAAGATAACATCGGCGAACTATAATTCATCTATGACAACGTGCACATGCGATAGAACGTGCGAATGGAATGCATTTAAAAATAAGAAAGACCGCGTAATACTGACAACTATTGGAAACGAAGAAAGAATTGCATGCCTACATCGAGCACGATAAATGTTCATTTGTTCCTTTTCTTTTTATCCCCCTTCCTTTTTTAAGCGGTTTTTTGCCTTTTTCCAGACGGAACGCGGATAGTTTATCTTCGCATGAACGACAGCGAAGAAGGGCACGAATATACATATTTATAATTGCGAACGACACGCGTCGGGTTTTCGTGTTCGTTGCAAGGACGCGACGTGTTCGGCCCCGATGTGTTGTACTTAAATAAATCAATAAACGTCGCGGGTGAGATAAAGTCAACTCGCGCGGCCAAGTATACCTTTCGCTTGACGTCTTCGCTTGCAATCGAAGTCCAGCCTTCGTCCCTGAAGTTTTTTCCGGTGATGCTGAAAACAAAAGGGAGTATCAGGTCCATTCACGAATACTCACACGTACTCTGGACGCGGTAAACTGGAACAACTCGTTGATACAGAAGAAAGGAACCTTTGCTGAACTTGTCGAGAAACGTTGCGTGTCCCGTTCCGACTTTGATCATTTTTAACGCGTCCACCGCCACGGCGATTTTACTCGTTTCAGTGGGATATATTATAATCATGCGCGTATCACGTTTACTTTATTAACCCTTTGCGAACGGAGCGGAATTACGTTTAACGTATGTTCGTTCAATTATTAACACTTCAAAGACCGATTGTCAAATTATTAATAGCAATATCTATCGGTGACGTTAATTTGAATATTTTGGTTTAAAAACCGATATGCGTCCGAATGATCAGAAAAACTTGGGCGATCATTTGCGACAGCCGTTCGCAAAGGGTTAACAGATGTAGTTATTTAACTTTTCTACGATACTTCCGATACCATATATCGCCGCTGTAACACGAAAATCTGTAGTCGCGAAATTATTGGCATATTTTCCAAAGCTTAATCATTTTTATGTGATTAATAATTTCCATCTAATTATTAATTCAAGTCCCTTTGGTATCGATCGTATTATTTCTCTGAAATAATCTGCAACGAAGTCCACACCTTATCAACAAGTTCAACGAACGTTTGTATTAAGGGATCTTCTACTTGATCTTTCTTTACGTGTTGTTAAAGAAGAATCGTACGCCTGAACTCCTAAAATTAAACCCATTAAGCGCCAACAATGTTTAACGCTAGATTTACGGAGCTCGTCGATTTAACGTATCTCGAGTTTTATTCATTAAAGATGGAAACATCAAAAATATTGTTTCCTTCGCGATTTACGTTGTCTTTGATCGATGCAACAATATAAACACGCGTCGTGATTTATTCTGCCATAATAAATAAATATATTAATGTTTAAAATTAATATATCAAGTAATTAACTGTCGACTAATATATTAATATACTAACTATAATTAATATACTACTAATATATTAACCTTTATTTTTTGGAAAATCCGTGAAATTATGCTATCTATGTTTGTAAAGCTAGCGTTAAAGAAACGTGTCTTATATGTAGTAGAAGACCCCCGTTAGTTTGCGATAACTCGTCGAAGCGCAAAGAAAGGAACTTTTTTAATAAACGCCATCAATCTACCATCACTTCTTTCAGGTCTTTGGTCTGCAAATGGTGCAGAGGCTCCAAGAAGTTCTGCTTAATGTTGTCGTCCAAAGAATATTTCACGTCCGCCATCTGCTTCATCGCTTCGCCCATTTCAATGAGAGCCTGAGCTGTAAACACACGGGAATTCGAAAAGATAAATGAGCAGAATCCCTCCTATTAGATGAATATTTATGCGTCTATCTTCTCCGGTCCTCCCTTAAGTACTTGCAAAAGTTACGCGAACATTCCGAGGGAACTAAAGTAATAAAGCTTGTTACGGTGACGAGACACGTTTGAATATTTCGTTTGCGTCCAATTTACCCTCTATTCTTGCGCTAATTACTAGACTGCGCGGATTTCCATGCAAATTAATTTCTTTGTTAATAAAAATGAACAAGTAGAAGTTAAATAGGGGATAGTTTTATCTTTCAAAGATGAAAATATCTTCTTTAATTTAACTATTTCGTACAATCTTATACGCAGCGTATATTCCGCACCTTTTTACCCATTTAAGTTTTCCATAAATGTATAAAAATCCGCAGTCTACTAATTACAAAGGGAACAGAGTAACACTGAATTAAATCTAAAATATTCTTTTACGATAAAAATCGCAGCACTATTATCTCAAATAGTTGCTTTGAAATTTGTCAAACTGAAGACTAAAAATTGCATTTTCGTTAAATTCAGAACATTGAAAGTCACTGTATTAATGTACTTAAAAATTTCTCTCTCTTTTCGAAAAATAAGTTTAATTTGTCGCGTTAAAAGTCAAAGGTAAAAATATAAGTTACGGAAGTCTAGAAGTTCGGATGGATCAAGTTAAACGAGGCGAACCAAGAGTTTCATCTTTATTTCCTTTAATTCGAAAGGCAGAATATTGCTCTTTCAGAATGTTACTCTAGGCAAACACTCTAACATGTAAATTGAGTTAACGCGGTGAAAATATAAAGACTCGGATATTACCACCGCGAGTGACGTCCCAAGAGTCTGCGGTATTTCAACTCGATACGTATACCGAAACGTAAACCAGCACCACTGAATCGAAGAATACGTTAAAAGCATTATTATCCCCGGTGTATTATACAAAGTATTCTAACGCGTAACGTGCAAGTGAACGTACTGGAAATATAATACAGTAAAGGTTAAATTATTCTCGCTAACTGCGCATATATGATTACTTAATATCGTACGATAGTAAATATGTGTGAAAGGGAATACACGCTGATGATGACGAATGACACCGCGATACTGAATAGATTAAACAGTCGTTCTCTTAACGCGTTATTTACCGGAAGCCGATTAATAAGCTTTCTATCGACAAGCTTACAAATCGGCATTTCATTCTCTGCATCAAAGCTCCTTAAACGTTTTGATTAGCGACTCTTTTTTATAGACGAAATTTCGTCGCAACCCTCTTTCGCCAAAGAAAAGCCTGCGGTCTTCGAAATTTTACTAAAGTCAACCGAATTCTGTTTTCTTTATTTCGTTATATTGCGTCTTTTCCTGTAGGACGCGAGACGAACCAAAATGGGTTATTTTTATCTAATAAATCGCGTACGTTGTAATGGAAGCTCTTTTCGCGCCACTTTAGATTTTTTTTCGCGCCCTCAGCTGTCTCATTCAAACGTGACGTAACGAATTATTTTTAACGATATCTTATCTACCTATCGAGCGGCATTTTTCATAGTTTAACGTATTAACTGCTCGTACAGGTGAACCTCCTACAACGCGGTTTGAAAAATACGGAACGTTTTCTACAATGCGGTACTTTTACATCGCGGTTGGAAAAATACGAAAATTTTTCTACAATGCGGTACTTTTACAACGCGGTTGGAAAAATACGGAAATTTTTCTACAATGCGGTACTTTTACAACGCGGTTGGAAAAATACGGAAATTTTCCTGCAACGCGGTTGGAAATATACGGAAATTTTCCTACAACGCGGTACTTTTGCAACGCGGTTGGAAAAATACGGAAATTTTTTCTACAATGCGGTACCTTTACAACGCGGTTGGAAAAATACGGAAATTTTCCTACAATGCGGTACTTTTACAACGCGGTTGGAAAAGTACGGAAATTTTCCTACAATGCGGTACCTTTACATCACGGTTTCGGAAATGTGGAACGTTTCTTACGATGCCACAATTCTACAGTGTATTTTCAAGGAACGTATCTACCGCGTTGTAGGAGGTTCACCTGTATATTAACGGGTTATTACCCGTAGATCAGTGTTTCCCAACGTGGGGCCCACGTCCCACAGGGGGGCACGTTGATTGTTAATGGGGGCAATTCGAAAATGGACTCCTCCAGAGTTTAAGTTAACCGTATGGCGACTCTCAATCGCTACTCGAGCTGTATAAACGTTAGATTATAGATAATAGATGTCTCTTTCCTCAACAATATCCTAGTGATTTCTTCCTAAAACCAATCCTTTAAGTTTCTTCAGTGAACAATTCAATTTTTGAAAATTAAAACGTATATATATAAAACGTTACATAAGGGGCATAAGAATTTTAGAAAGGCTTAGGTGAGGCATGGCACAAAAAAGGTTGAAAAACACTGTTGTAGATGAATAAATAAATGTATAAATAAATTATGTCGTAATATAAGGTCGCATAAAAATCTGGCTACCAGGCCTGTTTACGAATGAGTTAATAAATAAATAAATAAATCATTGTAGGGCAAGGGGTTGAACAAGTATTCGAAGAATTGTGATACGTTAATGTAACTATCGTACCGAAGATACTGTCTTCGCCCAATTTCTTTCCGTAAGTAAGCATACAGTCGCCGAGTACACCTTCCGGTTGGGGGTAAGTGGAGGCTTTCGCCTGACCGCTGAGCTTGCT
This sequence comes from Eucera pruinosa, assembly GCA_028830335.1. Lineage (NCBI taxonomy): Eukaryota > Metazoa > Arthropoda > Insecta > Hymenoptera > Apidae > Eucera > Eucera pruinosa. The sequence continues at coordinate 2,984,888 of JAMYCR010000001.1, read as the reverse complement.
GATGCCCTTGACCGCAGCCATCTTCGCCCTCGCCGTTGGATTTGGCTGAAGGAACTCTTTCGTTTTCATCTGCAACTCCTCCACCAGCTCGTACGTGACGTCCGTTTTCTGCGATCAAAGTCGTATCGTCGTCCCAAATACATAGATTTGCCCGGCTACGATTTGTTATTACACGCTTACCGGCAATAGTTAAGAAACAAAGTAGTCGCTTACGAATTTTTGCGTACATCCTTTCGCTTCTAAGATTCACAGTTTAGAATTTACAGTAGCATTAAAATATAGTATTACATAGACAGCGATAAACAATAGCTGATTAATAATTAAATTATTAATAATTAAATATTAAATATTAATAATTAAATTATTAATAATTAAATATTAAATGTTAATAATTAATCATTATCAATAATTAAAATTAAAAATTAATAGCTGAATAAAACTTCTAGTTTTAGTTCGAATCCATGTACCATAAAAGCGAGCGACGACGAAGCTTCGCAAATACGTACCATATTTCTTAACTTTTGTCACGAGATGTGTATTAGTGAAAAGTTTTAATAATTTATTATTATTAGTTATTAATCGCGGAAAAAGTAATGTCATTATCGCGGATTTATCAGAGCGAACATTTCATTTAATCGAGTATCAATTAACTCGTTCGGCGCGGTATTTTGAAATGGAAAGCGTTTTCGATATAAGAGAAGAAGGCAACACTACGATATGTATGTAATAAAACTGCTATGAATGTGGAAACCATATCGGTGTAGATATTTACACGTTCCGTACGCTTAACCCTTTCGCTACGGCAGTTCGAAATTAAAAGCATTCTCAGCGCATAGTTGGGAGTACGTTTTTAATAATATGGAAACAGTATGAGGTGAGTGCAAATACTTACGTTCTTTGTATAATTAATTGTGGTAGAATATGTATGATTCGTGATAGAAATAATACTACGTCACGGAGAATTAATACGTATAATTTTTGCAAATGATGCTTCAATTTTTGAGGGCGTATATATACGTCCTTCGTAGCGAAAGGGTTAATCATAATGCGACATATACAAATGCTAATAAAAGTGACATACTACGCTATAAAGGAAATAATTCATACCCTTTTAACATACGGCACCGCATTTATATTATTACCAACAAATAATCCAGTTGTTTAGTTTGATTCAGCATTTATATATTTTTAACAAAATTACTAATTGTTGTCATTTGCCGCATTCGTTGAACAATCTGTATACTACGAAACATGTTTTGAGCTAGTGGATCGTCTTAATAAAAGTCATCTTTTTTATTGCATTCTTTTTCTTGCTTCCCTTTCGCTGCACGATTTCAAGCAATAAAGAATTCAAGTAACAATGGAAAGAAAGAGGTAAAAAATCGATTCAAGGTTAATGGTAACGCAACAGGAACAGCTGATGGAAACCTTAAAAATGTAGACACATGAACTCACCCTCTCCATGTCCATGAAGTCGACGTCGAGCTTGGTTCCTTCCGCTCCTCCCATCTTCTCTGTCATGTACTGAAAAATAAAGAATGTTCCATTAACAAAACGACAATACTATAATAAATCGATAGAAGTATACGCTTCGTAAAAAGTTTAGCATATTATTACAATATCGCGCGAAAAGTACACATTGTTATATAGGGTTATCCGAAAGTACCTTTAGGGTGTTGAACGAGAATATCTGTCGAACGCCATGTTTGTTAGTAAAATAGAGGTAGAAAAAAATAAAAATTGAAAACGAGAACGAACGAAGATAATAGAAATAAAGAACAGATTAGAAAAGGGTAAAGTAGAAAGGGAACGAAAAAAAGTGAAAGTAGGTGTTCCTATACTCTGTTTTAGATAACCCTATATTTAAAGGGTAGGGTGAAACTCCGCTCTATTTAAGCTCCATTCTCCTGTATATGCGTTTAAAGATATGAATCTGCGTAAGAATCTACGGTCTACTGATTAGAATTTCAGATCCTTTGGATTAAAGGAAGCTTTCAGAAACACAGGTCGAGGGGAGATTTACAAGGTGGTGTTCGCAATTAATGTAGGGTTATCCAAAAATACCTTTAGGACGTTGAATGAGAATATCTGTCAAACGCCATGTTTGTTAGTAAAATAGAGGTAGAAAAAAATAAAAATTGAAAACGAGAACGAACGAAGATAATAGAAATAAAGAACAGATTAGAAAAGGGTAAAGTAGAAAGGGAACGAAAAAAAGTGAAAGTAGGTGTTCCTATAGTCTGTTTTAGATAACCCTATATTTAAGGGGTAGGGTGAAACTCCGCTCTATTTAAGCTCCATTCTCCTGTATATGCGTTTAAAGATATGAATCTGCGTAAGAATCTACAGTCTACTGATTAGAATTTCAGATCCTTTGGATTAAAGGAAGCTTTCAGAAACACAGGTCGAGGGGAGATTTACAAGGTGGTGTTCGCAATTAATGTAGGGTTATCCAAAAATACCTTTAGGACGTTGAATGAGAATATCTGTCAAACGCCATGTTTGTTAGTAAAATAGAGGTAGAAAAAAATAAAAATTGAAAACGAGAACGAACGAAGATAATAGAAATAAAGAACAGATTAGAAAAGGGTAAAGTAGAAAGGGAACGAAAAAAAGTGAAAGTAGGTGTTCCTATAGTCTGTTTTAGATAACCCTATATTTAAGGGGTAGGGTGAAACTCCGCTCTATTTAAGCTCCATTCTCCTGTATATGCGTTTAAAGATATGAATCTGCGTAAGAATCTACAGTCTACTGATTAGAATTTCAGATCCTTTGGATTAAAGGAAGCTTTCAGAAACACAGGTCGAGGGGAGATTTACAAGGTGGTGTTCGCAATTAATGTAGGGTTATCCAAAAATACCTTTAGGACGTTGAATGAGAATATCTGTCAAACGCCATGTTTGTTAGTAAAATAGAGGTAGAAAAAAATAAAAATTGAAAACGAGAACGAACGAAGATAATAGAAATAAAGAACAGATCAGAAAAGGATAAAGCAGAAAGGGAACGAAAAAAAGTGAAGGTAGATGTTCCTATAGTCTATTTTAGATAACCCTTTATATCGATAGCATCCTCCAATAGTTTACCGATCGTAAGATTTCGTACATTACGTCATTTGTATCATTTTCATTTGAAAAATAGTAAGTTCAATATACTTAAAGATTTCATTACAATTTGAACATCCTTAGTGTATTATCTTTCGAAGCAAATTAGTTTGTCCTATTATTTGACTTTCAATATAAATATAGTTCAAGTAAATTTGATACGATTCTTAAAGGAAAGATGCGAATAAATCGAATAGAATTTTGTAGACCGCAGCAGGATTAATTTATGAATCGTATTTAAAAATTACCTCCACTCAACGACTCGTGAAATACTCAAATCTGTTTCCCTTCTTCTTTAAAATGATCAAGCCGCTCGGAAAAAATATTTTCACATAATTGCGTAAATACGAAATGAAAGGCGTGCGATTATTGTGATCGTAAAGAAGTCAGACAACTCTTAGAGCATTTCCAGGAACAGTTGCCATTCGTTACAGGAAATAAAGTCGCGATGCAGAGGCAAGAATCTAGAAACGTATAATATACTGTTTGGAAAGTAACTCATGGTTTTACCGTGAGTAATTAAGTAGAAATATTCTTAGAATACGTCCGCAGTAATCGGAGAGATGTTCTTGCAACGTATAAATGACATGGTAATGCCAGGTTACTCAAGTAAATGCAAAGTACGCTTGCAAAGAAATTCCCTTGGATCGTTCCAGCTTGATATACGCGATCATTACTGCATCTTATTAATCCCAGAATAAATGTTAGCTTTCGGTGTTAGCAGCTTTTAACGTAAAAAAGAATTTGTCTGTTAAAAGCTATAGTAGATGAACTTTCATCCCGAACCAAGTTTATTTTAATATCGTTGAAAAGCTTGATGATTGAGGAAACATTGATAACACAAATTTTGCATACAATATAATAACAAGTTAATGATTGCAAACTATATTAGCATCCATATTAATTTCACCGTTCTGGTATTAAATATTCAGAACTGAAAAATGTATTACTCTACGTAGAAAGAGAATATGGCGGAAAAAGAAACGTTTATGCCATCTGCTTTTTCTCATTCGGTTTTAATAAGTAATTTAATTTCTGGTTCAATCTTCACGCTCCCTTTCTTTCTCTCTTTCGCCTTCTTAATTACGTTTCCGCGTATTCGCACACGCGCGAATCGAATGAATTGTCCAAATGAATATTTCCAAGCAACAACACCCACTCGAATTGCAATAATTAAAATCGTAACGACGCGCTTGGAAACTACCCTTAAAATACCGGTGCAACATTCGATTAGCTCTCAAGTTTATCAAACTTAATTATTTTAACCCTTTGCGGACGACGAATAATAAAACTTAAAAACAGTATTTTGACTTTCAGTTCCAAGCTTTACGAATTTCTAAGCTTACGAATTCCAGGTCAACAAATTCCCAAAACTTTGAAGCGTTTATCAACGATATTCATTTAAACTTTCTGCTTTAACAGTAAACGTGCGTCCACAAAAACTAGGAAAGTGGCGATTATTTGCAGACACTCGTCCGCAAAGGGTTAATGCAAAATAAATACATAATACCAAACTTAATTATTAAAAGACGTAATATTCAATTCTTGCAAGCATTATTTAGTATTTCTTAAATGATAAGAGCGTAAGTATATTACCAGTAATTTCTCTTCTATATGTTACGAGGTATTAAAGATATTAAAAAAATAATGAAGTTGGAAATTTAATAATAATGGAATTGGAAATTTCGAAATATGAAATATTACAAATATCGGAAGCAGGAGTTTAAAAATATTAAATGGTGAAAATACTGAGATCGGAAATTTGAAAATATTAAATGGTGAAAATATCGAGATCGGAAATTTGAAAATATTAAATGGTGAAAATACCGAGATCGGAAATTTAAAAATATTAAATGGTGAAAATGCTGGGATTGAAAATACGAAAATATTCGATTGCAATAGCGTAATGTTAACCTTGCACAACAACGTACATGTTATTAACACTAGGTTTACGAACGTTACGTGCATAATTTGAGAGTCTTCCGAAAAAATACGTATACTGCATATAAATATTCGAAATTAAAAGGTTGAGGATGAAGAGAATCGCGTATAATACATATTCATACCATTGTATTAATGAAATTTAACATAAAGTACTGAAAAATAATATTTATGGTCTCTATAATTTTAAGTATGAAATCTGAAATGCGCCAAAGTAACGCATTCCGTAAACCTAGTGTTAATAACCATATACAAAGTTTCATAACGTAAATAAGAAAAATATTAAATATATCAGAATTGGAAATGTACAAATATTACTAAATAACGTTAAAATAACAATTTGATTAAAAGAAAACACATTTTTGCATATTTCTTATTCGGTACTAAAAAGAAACAAAAAAAACTCCAGTGGTCGAGCGATAAAATTACAATCGTATGTAACACCAATTTTACGGTATCGCAATAAGCTCGATTTATCGCGGCGTTAAAATGTAAAAGAAAAAAAATTGTCGCGGAAAGCTCGTTTCTGTAGGCTGAATATCGCGAGTAAACCGGAAACTGTCTCGTACAGCATTATAAAGAGAGGATCGTCGTAAAAATCTGAAGGATACCGATTGGTCGATGTTAGTTAATTGCTCGTAAACCGAGATCATCCTGAAAGACGAAACGAGATTTCTTACGGTCGAGAAATATCGGTGGGTCAAAGGAGCGAGCGAAAGGGATGTACGCCTGTAAGATGTTTGAAAAGGGGAGAAAATGCCAGTGGCAGAAAGGATAGCCTACTAACAAAGATCAATAATATCTGCAGTCGATCGATCTAAAGTGACGCGTCATTGAAATTTTGCCAACGAGCCTATAAAGAAACACTTCAAGATATTCAATGGCCAGACTTTTATCTTGCAATTATACGCCGACAATTAATCCGTTACGGTGGGAAGAAAATAATATTTTTAACGAGTGTTCGTTCAATTATTAACTGTTCGAGAACGGTGGAAAGAATAAAAATATCAAAAGCGATTACCGTTGGAGGACGAGAAGCAAGCATGGAACATGTCAGACCGTAGAAGAAAATGAAATACGCGCCGGAATATGCAATAGCATGGACCCTGAATCTATAGAAACTTCGTCCTCGTCTTATGAGAAACTGTCCATTGTACGGAGAGATTAGAGCTGTGGTATACAGGAAGAAATAGATACAGGTGAGCCTCCTTCGCTTGGTTTCATAATTATAACACGTGTAACATAAAATAACAAAAACAGGAGTTTAATCACAAATTTGTCATTCTTTCATAAAGAAGGTATAAGTTACTATTTGAGAATTATTATGGTTATATTTGGAACGATACTCTCTTGTTAGCTGGTAATCAATCAAAATTTATACGTGCGTTATAAATATGATGCAGAATGTATTTACAACGCGGTACCTTTACAACGCTGTACCTTTACAACGCGGTACCTTTACAACGCGGTACCTTTACAACGCGGTACCTTTAGAACACGGTACCTTTACAACGCGGTACCTTTATAACACGGTACCTTTACAACGCGGTACCTTTACAACGCTGTACCTTTACAACGCGATATCTTTACAACGCTGTACCTTTACAACGTTGTACCTTTACAACGCGATATCTTTACAACGCTGTACCTTTACAATGCGGTACCTTTACAACGCGGTACCTTTACAACGCGGTACCTTTACAACGCGGTACCTTTACAACGCGGTACCTTTATAACGCGGTACCTTTACAACGCGGTACCTTTACAACGCTGTACCTTTACAATGCGGTACCTTTACAACGCGGTACCTTTACAACGCGGTACCTTTACAACACGGTACCTTTACAACGCGGTTTCGCAACAACGCGGTTGGAAAAATGCGGAACGTTTCCTACAACGCGGTACTTTTACAACGCGGTTTAGGAAATGTGGAACGTTTTCCGACAATGCCACAATTCTACATTGTATTTTCAAGGAACGCATATCTACCGCGTTGTAGGAGGGCCACCTGTACTTCAAATTTTGTCAACCAAAAACGAATACGAAGTTAGATCCTTACGTTAGAGGATAACTAAATATTAGTCACATAGGATCATTGTAGAATTTCAGAACAAGTTTATACTTTTCCAAGCAGAATTAAAGAATTAGACGTAAGTAAAAAATTGATTTCTCCCTCTCTGAATAATATAACGCGTGTTTTTTTTTTGCTTTAAATGCTTTTGCACACTTTTGCGTTCTGCGAATCTTTTGCACATTTAAATTTCCCATAAACGCGTCGTAAGAGTTTTGGTCCAAATAAACACTCGTGGTGGCGATCAATTTCAAGTAAATTGATCTCTTTTCAAAGTAAAAATAGAGACTTGTAACATATGAAATAATTTTATTTGAGAAAATAAAAGCTGAGCGATGTTCGCATGTATGAATCAGAATGCTAAAAGCGTCTTAACTGCTTTCATTAAAGGAATATCTAAATAATTTCAATGAAAGGTCCGCCGGAGTTGGTATGAATGAGAATTGCGAGCATTGCTACGCACCCTTTCGCAATTGTGTGAACGCACGACGAAACGTGGACGTCTTTTCTCGAGAAAGATGAATCGTCGTACAATGCCGGTAACGCGAAATGAAAGCAATTCATTTTACATAATAACGAACGTATTTCGTATCTTCCAACTATCTCTCTTCTCCCAGTTTCCGTATTCAAAGCTGTTTAATTCGAAATTATCTTCGTTTATTTCCAAACAATGTTATTCAACTTTAAACAACACGCTGAACGAGTTCCACGTCTCACGTATAATGTTTCAATTCGTTTTGATTAAGCGACGCGCGCAAACATCGAAGCTTGGAAATTGAATACAGACGTTGAATACTATAACGCGATTAATTCGTACCGCGTTATACGAAACCGTGCTATTACTAAATTACTATCGTTGAGACGATCGAAACTCCTGCATTTGTTCAAATATTTGAAGTTTCAAGGTGTACGCAGCAGACATTTTCGTATATTACCCGTTGCTACTTAAAGTTCTTTCGCAAGATTTTATCTCTCCTCGTTGCGAATGGCGATTAATCCGTTTCAAGTCGAAGGGATCGGAATAAAAGAGCGGTAAACGTTAATTAAGTTTCTCCGGCGGAATTATCCGGCGATAAGCGTGAACATCGATACTCGAATCATAGGTTTGTAGCCGGAGCAACAATATGCCGCCGGTGTATCCTTGAAAAGTGTAAAAGCCAAGCAATACGATTATTTGACGAAGGTCCCGTACGACCGTGACCTATATTTAACAGTGACCCACTTGTAGAGCGGCACCGCACGCAGGAACATAGGTAGCGTAGCGTTGCCGATTAAACGTCGTCCTAGAGTAAATCTGACCCACATCCGGTGCTTCCAGTGTCACGTGCCGTTTAATTCGAATTTATGCACACCGATTGTGTTACGATATTTCGAAGTATAACACGTTGCGTACGGTGGTGTGTTATGAAAAATTTAATACAAGTCACAGGCTAAATAACCCGCGCACTGTCACTGTTCCTGTAACCGCCACTTGAATTCGTTTATATAATAGCAAAGTAACCTATAAAGAAATTTTCACACGAAATTTGGACAGGGGTTTACGTAACAACGCATAGACATTGTACATTCGTTTACGCGTAATATTTATAAATGAATATTAAGAGGTAAACGTGGTGTTGAACATTGCAACGTGATCAATTTAATTGTAAAGTATGGAACGTGTGATAATTCGGTAAGGCACGATGATTACTATACATCTTATATCCGTTACACAAACTGACGTGTTAACCCTTTGCCCCTACGAATGTTTTAAAGATCATACTTTGTAGCGTTAGCTGTTTATTATCATAATATTCTATTGCGTGCGAAACACGGAACTGTTATGCGTAACTAATAATTGAGAATCATTAATCTCGTGAAATAAAATTATTGTTGCAGTTGAAATTAAAGTTTAGTGCAAACACGGTGCATTTTTATTGCGTTTAGAGCACGATATGTGCCATGAGTGTGACCCGTTATTATAAAGCAAGGGGTTAATATAACAGTGAAAATTGTTTCTATGAATCTTAGAAGCGAAAGAATACACAAAAATTCGTAAGTGACTACTTCGTTTCTTAACTTTTGTCAGTAAGTGTGTTAATACATCAAAAGTTAAACTGTAAAGAGTTATCCAAAAGTACCTTTAGAGTGTTGAATGATAATATCTGTCAAACGCCATGTTTGTTAGTAAAATAGAGGTGAAAAGAATAAAAAGTGAAACGAGAACGAACGAAGATAATAGCAATAAAAGACAGATTAGAAAAGGGTAAAGCAGAAAGGGAAAGAAAAAAAGTGAAGGTAGGTGTTCCAATAGTCTATTTCGGATAACCCTATACATTTTGGCAAACAATGTAAGCGTACAATTGTTTACACTTGGAGTGCGATTATTTCAAGCATGATTCTTCCCTCTTCTTCTTCATTTATTTTTTACATGCTGATTTTCTTTAAATAGACGACTAATGTGGTTTCCGTTTTAAACGATAGCGCGATAAAATATTCGTTTCAATGTTGTCACAGCGATGCAGCGAAACACCGACTCGCCAAACCCACTTGTCAATTTTACTTCTTCGAAGAAGCAGAGGGTATTAAGTCATCAAATGATCCTTAAAATATACTTGACCGTGACTCGCTTTTGTAAGAAATATTAAACGTGTAGTTGTAGAAACAATGTTGCAACGTGATTAGATATAACTAACATTCTTCGATTCTATACGAGGGTCAATCGGTAAGCAAAGAGACATCCACGCGTTGAAGTGACTTGTATTTTGAAGAAAGAGTAACGACAGCTTTACTAGCATTTTGCTTTCGCTAAATAATCTAACTAGATTCAGAACAAATCTACATCATTATTGAGAATTATGTAAGCTTAATCTTATCGGATAATTATCACACATATGTGAGAAAAATGCAGTACGATTTTCTATCGTCTTTACGATAAGATAAAACTACGCCAATGTTTACATTCGATTTCCGTAAAATACACTGAAACTGTAGTTCGTTAGATCTAATTCGGAAACGAGCAATGGAATTATCTACTCTACATCGATCGTTTAATTCGTTTATTTAATGTACATACAATTCATATTTTACGTCCACGATAATTACAAATATTTAATTAGATCGATTACAAAGACGAAGACTTTTTTAAGCCCTTAAATATGTATCTATAAATTAATTTGCACATCTTGACAGTATATAGGTGAAGGTTACGTATAATTAGGATAATTAAAGAGCAAAAGACGATAAATATACTTAGTCTGTTCTGCAGTATATTTTACGACCATAGAGCGGAAAATGGATAACCTTTCGTCGAAGATCTTTAATAATGCAATTATTAATAACGTCGTTGTAAATGAACGTGTGCAATTTATGCAATAATTACGTTATAATCTTCCCTGCGAAGTACACAGCTAGCATACGCAAGATGCAATTATGTATTGCAAACTTGATTAGGTGAAAGGATGTTATATCTTGCAAGTAAACACGTAATTAACCCCGGCAATTCTATTATTCATTAGGATTTTACGTTATAGCGGTCACGGAAAGTGTTTATCATTAAAGTACCAATTAATTCGGTGCAACTGAATTAAATTTCGCATCGCACGACGTTGATTTTAAATGAGTACAAATATTTACTGTACTAGAAATTAAAATACAAAACCTGATTAAAAAGTACTCGATGGAAAAATGTCGATACGTACTTTATAATTTTTATAGCAATAATTTTTACATAAATAATTTTTATAGTCACTCTATACATATTTTCAACAACCAAATTTTTCAAAGGGCTCAATTTTTTCTACGTAAAAGAATGAAATATTAAATAATTCGAAGCAAATCATAAAGCCGAGTAACTCAATTAATATCTAATATCGTAGATCGTCTGGAAAAAAAGAATATTCCATTTTTTAAATGTTTAACATCGCAAATATTGCCAAAATAGTTAACAAAATATGTTGCAAAAGAGTGACTAAAAATGATTCATGCTGCATTAAATATTTTAATGGAATACAAATATCTTTTTTAGATTATTTTATACGAATAACAGATATTTTTTTAGATTACGCGATATTAACAATAAATATTTCTTTAGATTACATTAATAATAATTGCATTGCTATTACACCCGACGAGTAGATAATTTTTTGCCCACTTTCGATGTTTTGTCCTTAAAATCAAATATCGTTGATCCCATTAAAATACCCCAACAACGTTACACGTTCGAATTCCTATTTCAACGCGTTTAAAAAAGAACACTTGCATCTCCTACCATCTCGTTTTTCTACTCTTCAACGATTCAATTACCAAATGGTCTTAAAGAATTCAATTACTGGAACACTCGAAGGGTAACAATCCCAAAGGAGTAAAAATAAATCCTCCCCCTCTTAGCTTACAAATATAAAATACCTCTGGATATAAATTTTCATACATTGGCTATTGTCTTTCCACGGTTCGAATTAAAGCGAGTAGCCTCGAGTATCGTTTCTCAGATTCGCTTAAAAAAAAAAAAAACGGACAAGCTTGAGAATTGTTAAGCTCAATTAAAACTTCGTCGGAACTATCTTTTGCCGTTTGCATTGCTTTCTCGAGAGATCTCGATTATTAGCGTGAGTTCTGCGCTGAATAATTATATTCATCTATCGGCAACGGCGTCGTAAACCCTTTCATTCGATCTTTAAACGATTACTTTGCAGGTACTAGATTGCGGTTTTTTTTTATGCAAATACTTATTTTTATACTCTCGAGTGCAAAGGGTTAATACCGCGTCAAATATAGGCCACTGAAATATTAGAATTTATTTGAATTCAATAATCCCTTATCTCGCGTATTGAAACAGAACGTGCATCTGAAACTGAATGCTATTATAGATACAGCGCGTCTTCGTTTTATTCAAAGTGCAAATATTCATCGCGAGTGTAAGCTCGTCATTACATGGCAAGGGGTTAACAATCGTCCCTATACCACTTTTTTCCAATGTTAGAAAGCTTCGCCTCGAACAATGCCATAGAACACGTTTGCCGTCTTGAATTTAATAAGTGTCAGCCTAAATAAGAATTAATTGTTCCACTCAAGGCGCATTGAGGCGAACGAGACCTCTATCCTTGGGTCGGAACACCGTACAAATGGTTGGAATGTCGATCGATAGGAAATCGGGGATCGTTCTCGGCTAAATCTGGTACACAGAGGAAAGTAACAAGTTTGAGGTCTCGGTAATGGCAACACGATAGAGAAACTGATAAGCAAACATCGCTGTTTGCCAACCATTGCGGACGAGGCAACGATATGTCGGTAAAATGAATTGTTGTCTAATATGCACGCTGATCCGCGCAACTGTTATACGTTATAACTCTGTTGGATGACCAACGCGACAACTCACACTAACCGTGAACTAACCCATACTCCGTAAACACCATAGACCAGTGTTTCCCAACCTTTTTCGTGCCTAAGGATAGGTTTTAAGAAGAAATCACTAGGAAATTGTTGAGGAAACACACGTCTCGTATCTATAATTTAACGTTTATCCAGCTCGAGTAGCGACTGAGAGTCGCCATACGGTTAACTTAAACTCTGAACGAGTCCATTTTCGAATTGCCCCCCATAAGAATCAACGTGCCCCCTTGTGAGGCATGGGAAACACTGCCATAGACTCGTATCCTAAATCAAACTCATCTTAAAAACACCCTAATCTCAGTTCCTAGTCATCCTGTACTTCGTACATTTCCTCAGTACGCCTCTTCCTCGACCATTGTCCTTGCCATTAGTCATCCCCAACAGCGGTACTTAAAAGCCCGCGAAATCATAGAAGACGCAGATTTCCGTAATCACTGGTCGAGTGCAGTGTAGCCGCGTTAATAAAGCCTCTAAAAGAGTTATATTCAACGTGTTGTCAATTCTTCCGGAATCCAACAACTCTTTTCTCAAGTGCAATTGTTTTAGGTGTACCGATAAGCAATCCGCTATTTTTAAACGAGTTAACAAAGTTGCAGACCTTAAGTTGTATTATACGTAAGAGAATTATTAATACGAGTTACGTACGAACGAATGAAATTACGCATTCTTCGTATTCGGCAATCAAAGCACCTGTATAATTCTTTATACCGCTTTTTTCTTATTTTTGTTATTTTATTGTTACGCGGTGAAACGGTTAAATTCATTGATAATTAAATCGAGAGAATATAAGTTATATAAGAATATATATATATAATAAGTATATAAATATAAACCTAAACCCCTTGACCCACGATTTTTTTAATGACCATTCTTCGTAGAGTTTGCTATTTATTATTGTAACATTTAATTGCGTGTAAAACACTGAATCGTTATACGTAACTTATACTCGATAATTATTAACCTTACGAACTAAATTTATTGTTCCAGTTAAAAATTAATGTCTATTGGAAATACTGTACGTTTTAATTGCGCTTAGAGCACAATATATACCACGAGTGTGACTCGTTATTATAAGCAAAAGGGTTAATACAGACAAAATTAAATTAAATTACTCGGCGTAAAAGCGAACGAAAGATTTACTTTCTCAATTATGAATAATTTACTTTTATTGTCAAATTCATGTTTATGTTTAACGAGATCCTGCTTTAAAAATGTATTTAAATTCATTTTCGTATCTTACAACTTTACTTTACTACTTGTTAGTGGTCATTTCTTTTACCTCAACTGTACGTTGAACTTATCGTAGAGAAAGCGAATTAGTTATCGGCACTCCTAATAATTAATAACTAAAACAAATAAATAACTAAATAACCTAATATGAGATATTAAAATTATTACTTGGTCCGACGAATAAATGAAATTATCGAGCTGAATCTGAAATATCGAACTGATTCATTCGCTCTATCGTACATTGCAAGAACGTCAAGCTACGAATGAAAAGTTTAACGAACCAAATCAGATTAATGATATACATACGTTTAACGAAAGAAAAGGTTAATAATCCAAGCTCGTTGAAAGAGAATGAAACTGGAAGCTTATTCGAGTGGATCGTAATGGGATGATATAGAAACCGATGTCCAAGAATAAATTGCTTCGTATATTTATTCAGCTTAATGTTCGATAAATATGAAATCAGCTGGTATAAGGAAAATAGTCACGGTAAAGTTAACCAAAAGAAGAGGAGAAAGAGAAATTCCACGTAACGGAGGCAACGTAAATAGCTATCGATAATAAAGCAGAAAATTAGAATTCCCAGAAGGAAGCGAATACCTATGGTTATCCTTAACGTTCATCGATGACTTTTAACCTGTTAACTGCACGAATTATTATGCTGAATCTACATTTACGAGTTGAAGCTTGTTAATGGTGAAATAAAGATTAATCATTTTCCTTGAAGCCATTAATTAGTATTTCTTAGTTATTAGTATAATTAGTATTTCTTTGCGCTCGAGAGATATAAAAACAGGTTCATTTTATTTATTGAAGAGGGAAGGGGGAAATACCCAATTTCATAGAAGATTAATAAACGCGAACGGCAAAAGTACAGGAGACGAAATTTACAACGAGCGACGGACGATAAAATTATTTTACAATAGGTGTATAAAAACATGGAGATAAAGAACAATTTTGTCGGCTTTCGCGTGCAAAGAATTAAAAACGAAGAATAATTACGTATCGCCGAAAGATGGGGCGAAATTGTACCGCAGCTATTCCTAAAAAAAAGAATTATCTCATCCTTCTCCTAATTATCTATTATCTATTATCTTATATCTTAGAATTATCCCCTAACAGAATAAGGGAACAAAGTTTCACTTTTCTAATGGCATCGAAGAGTACGCAAACATTTTATTAAGGATCAAGAACAAAGCGAATAAACTTGGCAAACGGAAAGTGAAGCGGAAAACCTATGCACAATCGAATCGTTCCGTTCGAAATCCGTAGCACGCAACTCCGCAGACGTTCGAGTTGCGCACAGCAGCCTTTGATTCATCTTTCAAACATTCTAATCGACTATATTGACTCTTCAATCGTTGCTCGTTTCTTTTCTTTTCTTTTTTTTTTTCAAACAACAAAAACGAAAAAAGAAATCGAAACACAATAAAGAATGCATCGAATAGCTGCAAATAGGTTAAATGACCCACGTATTGTCACCGTTCCTACAACTGTCACTCGAGTTCATTTCATTTAATAGCAAAGTAACGTATAAAATATCGTAAGTAAAGAAATTTTCATACGAAATTTGGACGGGGCTTTACGTAACAACGCATAGACATTGTGTATTCGTTTACACTTAATATTTATAAATAAATATTGCGAGGTAAACGTGCTCTGTTAAACACTGAAACGTGAGCAATACAATTGTAAAGTATAAAGTGGAATTATAGAATGGAACGCGTCATAATTCAGTAAAAGTGATACGTTTACTATACTCTATTTATATTACTATACTCTATTTATATTACTATACTCTATTTATATTACTATACTCTATACTCTATTATATACTATACTATCTATATATCAACACTATCTAACAGGCTATACTATCTTATATCTGTTACAAAAACTGACGTGTTAATATACGCTTACTAACAAAAGTTAAGAAACAAAGTAGTCACTTACGAATTTTTGCGTATCCTTTCGCTTCTAAGATTCACAGCGTAGAATTTACAGTAGCATCAAAATATACAATAGTATTACGTACATCGATAAACGATAAGTTCATCTACTTTTAATTCAAATCCATGCGTCTCGAAAGCAAACGACGGCATGAAGCTTCGCAAATACGTACCATGTTTTTTTTAAATTTAGTCACGAAGTGTATGTAAAACGTGTTTCTATTCAAGTAAACAGTTTTCGAGCGACAGTACGAAGGACACTTGGACTTTGCTGTACATTTTCGATTATCTCGTCTTTATCTTAAATACATTCTAAAATAGTTGAATAAAATTACGCGCGAATTTTAAAGTAGCAGTAGTACGTGGTACATCTACCGTACGTATCGACTGATTTCAGATGCGTAGTGGTTGAAAAAAAAAGAAGCAGTGACACAGCACTTTCTGTATCTACTTCGGTATTTGCGAGCTACCTAATTAGGTTTAACTATATTGAATTTGATAGTGCCTTTATGTAATTACAAATGTTCGCTGTTATATAAATAAAATGTACAACTCGATTGAAAAACATTCCATCGAAAAATACGGCTACGCGCGACTACTGTTCGTTGCAATTAGTAATATATATATATTGTAAAAATATGTATATATACATATATTGTAATTTAACTCTTTGCACTCTGAATCTTCTTTAACGATGCGATCTAGTTGTAACAGCAGCACAGCTTTTTGACTCTTGCAAGAATTTAACGCGACGCGTATTTCGAAACGAGGAAAGTTTGCCTTTCTGCTGTCCTGGCTTAACAAAAACGAAGATCAGATTGGCGAAAATAAATGAAAAAAAAAAAAAAAACTTGACGCTTAACTTGCGAAGGAATTTTTGCATGTCGCCGTAACGGCGCCAACGGAGTGCAAAGAGTTTTAAAGTTTTCTAGTTACCGATTAACCCATTTTACTGCCAACCAAGAGTACGGTTGTGTTTCACGTATGCCGGTGTTTTAAACGATGTTACGCAAAAATTCAACGGGTACATTTTTACATCTCTTAAATATTTCAGCCTATTTAGATTTAACGTGTGATGACTTATGACGTTAACCCTTTTCCGTGTAACGACGAGTTAAACCATGATGTTTAATTACAATAAAAGCAGACTGTATTTTTTAATACATATCAATTTTAAATCCAAGTACAGCTTCAATTTTTAAGACCGAAGACTGTCAAATAAAAATTGCGCGTAATATTTTAGTGTTTTGCATTCGACGCAGCGTTAAAGTAGAAAATGGCGAACGTTCAAATAAATAGTCGTTGAGAAATTTATACGGCAAGAGGTTATATATGGAATACTTGTATTTTTGTGGAATATTTATTAGAACTGGGGACAATATTCATAGACATCTCGAGGAAGAAGAAAATCAGAACGTTGTTGTTTCATGATAAAACTCGATGTAACAGTGAAACTAATTATAAGCAAGGGCGATACGGTAAGCAGTTTAGGATATTGGTAAATTGGCCATTAAAAGCGGTGTAACGATTCGGTTACATTGTACGTGGATTTATCGCGCTACTATATCGTTCGTATTATTCAGAGGCTAAATTGCCAGTTTCGCGTTTTTTTGTTGCACTCGATTAAGTTAAGCTGATTCGAATCTTTACATAATTATTACCAAAGCATCGAATAAATTGTAAACTTGTGCGTTTTGTATTTCCATTAACGTGAATTCTTTTTGTTACTATTCTGTTTTTACTATTTAACTTTTGTTACTATTCTGTTTTTACTATTTAACTTTTGTTACTATTCTGTTTTTACTATTTAACCTTTGTTACTATTCTGTTTTTACTATTTAACTTTTGTTACTATTCTGTTTTTACTATTTAACTTTTGTTACTATTCTGTTTTTACTATTTAACTTTTGTTACTATTCTGTTTTTACTATTTAACTTTTGTTACTATTCTGTTTTTACTATTTAACTTTTGTTACTATTCTGTTTTGTAAAATCGAAGAAATTAAAAATATAACTGCAATGTGTCCTGAAATATTTCGATAACGAGAAACAAGTTACTTATGTTAAAGTAAGCGTTTAAATGATAACTAAACTTGAGACACGATTAGAATACTTGTACTTGCGTATTATATTTTCATTAAAATGGTTTCCTTTTGTAGAATCGAAGAAATTAAAAATATATACCTAGAAGTAGTGTTTTTTAAAATATTTCGATAACGAAAAACAAACTAATTATGTTAAAGTAAACGTTTAAATGATGACTAAACTTGAGACACGATTAGAATATATATACTTGCGTATTATATTTTCGTTAAAATGGATTCCTTTTGTAGAATCGAAGAAATTAAAAATATATACCTAGAAGTAGTGTTTTTTAAAATATTTCGATAACGAAAAACAAACTAATTATGTTCAAGTAAGCGTTTAAATGATAACTAAACTTGAGACACGATTAGAATATATGTACTTGCGTTTTATATTTTCATTAAAATGGTTTCCTTTTGTGGAATCGAAGAAATTAAAAATATATACCTAGAAGTAGTGTCTTTTAAAATATTTCGATAACGAAAAACAAACTAATTATGTTAGAGAAAGCGTTTAAATGATAACTAAACTTGAAACATGATTAGAAATATTCAACGTGTATATTAACACCACCGATTACGTATTATTATTTATTATTACTATATATACCATTTTATTTCAATTTTGTGGCTTCAAATTTATTTGTAAGTAACGCTTAAATATTCCGATTGATTTGTTCCCCGTACAAAAATAAAGTATACACATATATCCGTAAATATAAAATACGAAAACAAAAAAAAAGGAGAACTTTAGCTAATATAATATTTACGAATAAAAGGTAGTTTGCTGAAAGTAATTAATTTCTAATGCAGAAGCTAAGACTCAAGGAAAAGTTATGCTTGGACCTGGATTTGAAACCTCAATAGTGCATTTTAAAATGCAATCCGCGCGACTGGTTACCGCATTACGATCAATTTATACTTGGTTCAATAATTACATAAGCTGAAACTCTGTTGCATTGTACGCGGAATAATCATTATCGCCATCGAACAATGCGTGTATTTTTAGTATCTTCCCAGATTGTATCTCTAAATATTGCAAATCGTATCGCATGGATTAAGAAGTTGAAGCGCCGCACAGCTTATCTCGTCGAATCTCATACAATTTCATTCGAGAATAAAAATCAAATCGAAACTTTATTTACTATAACTTTATACATTTCCTACACTTTAAAGTAGTATTTCGAGTACATCTCCAACACTATACTGCAAATATTTCTACTAATGATTCGTCAAACGGTGAAATAGTCAATTAATCTTTTGCAATCAAAGGAGCAACTCTCAAACGTTAGAATGAACCAGCTTTGAAAAATATTTCTAAACGTAAAGCGTTAAAATATACAAAAATTCCGCTCAAAATATTGCGAATTAAAACCAGAGGAGAATTTATCAGCAGCTTTTAGAAGCCCCAATTTTCCGCAAGATAGAAGTATTCCAAGTATTTCTCCAGCACTACAGCCAAGTATAATATATATGTATATATATTCCGCAAATGTTTCTACTAATGATTCGTGAAACGGTGAAACGGTCATTTAACCTTTTGCACTCACAACGACTAAAACGAACCCAATTTTGAAAAATATTCCCAAACACAAATGATTAAAATATACGAAAATTCTGCTCAAAATATTGCGAGTCAAAAGCAGCGAAGAATTTATCAGTAGCTTTTAGAAGCACCAATTTTCCGCAAGAAAGAAGTATTCCAAGTATTTCTCCAGCACTATAGCCAAGTATAATATATATATTCTGCAAATATTTCTAGTAATGATTCATCAAACGGTGAAATGCAATTGAAATCGGCGCATGACCTAGTAAAAGTCGGCGAAATACGTGCGCCTACAAAGGGGAAACCGTGATTCCCCCGGTGGCGAAGTAAGCTTGAAAATCTGGCCTCGAAAAACTCGTCGAATCTCGGTCAGTTAACCGTGCGTAGGCGAGGACAGCGTAGCTACAACTCGTACCGTAATATAATTACATTACAAACGACTTCTAAACACCGGCTGCTTTGTCTGATCTATCGAAAGCATGGGACGATACTTGCCCGGCCACGAAAGCAATTTAACGCGATTTCTACTGAAACTTCCAGATTTCCGCCGCCGGGGGGAGGCTTAAAACCGGGTCAAAAAGTTGCATCGCGATAGTCAATCCGTAGGAAAGCAACGATTCTATGCCACATTCTTGGCAGTTTCATCTTCTTTCGCCTGAATAAGGAGAGAGACCAACGATATTCGCCCGTTCGTCGTGGAACTTTAGTTATGGAATAGGTCAATGGCGACCCGGCCAGCCAGCCACATATTAAGCAGAACCACAAATTATGTCGATACACATTGCTCCAATTGATTCCGCAACGTGCTTAGCGCTGGACGAAATTAAGGGCTTATGCTGGAAGCTTAAGATCTCACGGCAAGATTACACTGCCGTATCATACGGTAACAGAATTTTGATTACACCGATTCCGAGCATAGTCGTATTTGCGTACAGTCGGTCACGGAAACCTGCACGCGGTTTTTATACTTTAGATATTTGCATAAACTTACCGAGAGAAGTCACGAAACAAAGCAATTGTTTTCAAATTTCTTAATATTCTTCGTCTTCCGAGATACACGGATTAGAATTATAAACGAGATAACGTATTGTTCATCGACATATATAGATTGTTATCTTTTTACGTTATTTTCCATTCCAATCTGTGCATTTCGGAAGATAAGGAATGCAAAGAAATTCGTAAACGATTACTTTGTTTCTTTATTTTTGCCGGTAAATGTATTTTATGGCGCGCTTTAGAAAGATAAAAGTAATGCAGAAAAGTTGGTAAAATATAAAATTTCAAGCGAAGAAGATGTAATTTTACCAATTACACGTCGATCTCCCAAAATTTTCTTACCACCCAAAGGGTTAATTAATATTTATCTATCGAACAATGTACAAATTTAAAACAATACGATGCTAAGTTTTGAGTTCACCTACTTCTTCGGTTAACCCTGCTACGGTCTTCGAAATTTGCAGTCGCAAGGCAGAATTAAAAATGTTTCGCCATTTTGGGAAAAGCAAAGATTCGGTAGAACATTGGAGCCAAGAGTTACACGCGCCAATAGCAATTTTTTTGGCGTTCTCCTTTCAATTAAGGAATCTTTTAAAAATGATCCAAAGAACGGCAGCAGGGTTAATTAACACTAGAACTACCAAGCCAGTCAAAATAATTGGTTACAAATTTACCCTAAAAATTATATAAATTTGTAACGGGGCATTTTTCAAGCGGCATTCCGTGCTTTTCTGTACAAAAACTAAATGAAAGATTTATGGTGCTTCGATCACATGAACATTGCAAATGTCTACCATTTTTGTTTCTTCGGTAGAAATAAGTATACGGAGAGTTCCTCTATTACCGGACAGTAGTTATACGAATATTTGAAATCCGAGCAATTGCAGATCGGTAATACCGCGAAAGCTAAAGAAAAGATTAAAGAACAGACGAAAGAATTGAGGGAGAAGACGAAGAAGATAAATGGATTAGGAAAAACTCAAAGTTCCTTTAAAAACGTACACCATAGTTTAATGCTACGTTGAGATAATATCATTTTTAATTTTAATAACGTTAACTTGAAATTCATGCAAAAAAGAAGGAATAAAATTTCATTTTTCTTTTGTTTTCATTTATTTAACCCTTCAACTACGGATGTGATCGATAAGCGATTTTAAAAGTTTACTTGAGTTCATCCTTTACAATATGAATAAATTATAGCTCAGTGCGTACGCTGTACTTTTTTTCTACAAAATAGATGTTCGTATTTGCACGCGAGTATGCGTATTTGTGTCTGAAAGTTCGTAGAAATTTATATCTTAAGTTCATTCATTTGTCGACGTACATTAGTTTTGTCATGTTACATATGTAGGAGGCACAGCTTCTCAAAATGTACCCGTAATTAAAAGGTTAAAGAAAACGTTAAGTGTCCGGCAAAAAGGGAACTGTCCCTAATTTAATCGTCAGTAGTTCTAGTATTAACACCTACCTATCTATTAGATTGTTTCACGTGAAACGGCCGATTTTATATAGCTCGAAGTTTTTTATTTAGCCATCAGCTAATTAAGAATAACGATAAATGACGTTACGTTGCATAAATAAGGAACTCGAAGCTCGTTGAATTTAACATTATTGATTGATCGACAACCGTTCTAAAAAGAGATGGCAAATGGTAAAAATAAAATAAACCACGAGAGAACGTCAAATTCGAATGCTTTTCTTGGAACGTTCTGCGCGATTGAACTCAAGCCGCAACACGATGAAAGCTGCTTTATTAGTAACATGATTTATGCATGGAGAGATACAATTTGCGAATAAACAATTCGGCGTTAGCTCGAACAATTTTACACCGAAAATATAAGCTTCGAAACTGTATCTTACAGTAGCCTAAAAGAAGCGATCGACAATGATGAACTAAATAATATTTTCCTTGAACCTGATACTCGATAATGTATCCGAGACATTTTACAACAATTAGAAGTTCTTTCTTTACTTAATTAGAAATTCGAAAACTTTGAAGCTACGGAAAATCAACCGTTTCATACGCAACGACGTAACGATATCTCGTAAATTCCGAATAACAGCGAAGAAGAAAGAACAGTACTTACCTGATTAGCTTTGTTAATCTGTTTCTTCAACCCCGCGAACGCCATGGTGGTACTTTTAACTTCCTCCTAGATTGAAAGGAACAGGAAAGGCTGCAACAAAAAGGAGAAAAAGACTAATCGATACATGTCGTGAAACGATCGTAGCAAATTTTCGAAAAACAAAGAGAGAAAGGGTTTGAATTTATGACTGGCCGGTTGGCTGCTCGCCAGATCCGGCCGTCCACGGACGGATGATTTTCAATGTTATCGATCGACCACGTTTTCCAGCATCATGACTTACTTCTGATGTAATAATCGCCAACTCACACGTACACACGTACTACTGCACACGGGCAACCGGTAATCCTTTCCAATATTTCATATAATATCCATACGCACACATACACACACGCGCGCACGCACAAATAAACACGCGCGCGCAATGGCGTTTATTCGTAGAAGCTTACGACAAGCCCTCCAATTTCTCGGATCAAAATGACTGTACACCCTGGCGTGTCGATAGAGACTCGCGCATTGCTAGCAGAAAATTACATCACGCACACATTTCCCTTTGACTAACGTTATTCCTCGCTTAACGTCTTTCCGTCGCGGAATAAAGGCGGCTACTACAAAAATAGAGCGTCACACTCATAAAGAAGAAGTAACGAGTGCCGCGTCCCGTCCCTCTTAATAAGCTGCCGCTGGCTCCTTCGAGGAGAGGAGAGATGCACGTCGTACGAATAAGGGCAAAGGTTGCACGAGGGAGAAAAAGATTCGCCTATGTGGTTAATAACGGTAACGGGCTGCTTAACCGTGTTACAGTTAGGGACAAAGGGCAATACAATTACACGCGACGATGTCCCCGAAATTTTGTCCCAATTGACCAATTGCTATTACCATCACCATTTCTCGTCTATTACACGTATCCACGTTCGTAACTTCGTTACAAAGCTTAACCACCAAACTTTACGCTACAACATGACCGAATAACGATAGAAAGGATGACTACTCTCGTTGAGCCCCGGCGAAAAACCCAACCTCCTTCCGGGACCCGGTGAAATGTGTGCGTGTGCGTGTATGTGTGCTCACTTTCCGCGAATATTAAGAAGATATTTAAACAGAAATTCTGAAGCTACGGCGAAACGTAAATTGAAAGGGATGTTAACCCGTTTGCATCGCGTCTCGAATTATGCGACCTGCCCTTTACAACGACAATAACGGAGCTAACTGTGGCACCCGTATCACAGGGACAAATACGATTAAATAAATACGAAGTTCGTAGCAGGAACTAGTTACTTTTCTGTGACGCGATACTGTTTAAAATGATCTGTACAAAGTGGTAGTGGATTGTAACGTATACAGTGGTTACAAAACGTACTCGTACACCACTGTATCTTTGCACCGGAGTGCCGCTTGGTTAGATTCAACTGTACCAAATTTTGTACCGTGGAACGTAAACGTAGTCGCATAGGATACTATTGAAGAATAGAAGATTCGCCACAATTAAATCTGATTAAATAGTACTGAAATGTATAAACGTAGCGTACGAATACTTTTTATAGCCACTGCATTATATTCGACCCGTTACCCTGTTTCTAAAATCACCGATCTGTAACATCAAAAATAAGTTTAACCAATTATCCGTGAATCAGTTTGCTCGATCAGCTTCTTCGATCTTTCTCCAAGAACCGGAAGAATTCTTCTCTCAGTAAAAGACCAGGAATTCGAAAAAGAAACGATACGAGAAAGCCGGACGAATATACGTATGTTGGAACCCGATACATTGCAAACGTCGCATCGGAAAATCGTTTCTCTTCTCTGAGCGATTGTGCACTACAACGTACACTACTACAAACAGTTTACGGATACGGGGACTAATGTGGCTGCTCGCGGATTATTCCGTGTCTGCTGATACAGGCCAGACATTTAGTCGCGGAATATTCCGGTTCGCGATGCAAATGGGTTAAGGGATACGGATGCGAACGATAGGGGAAGATCTCTCACCTAGAGCTAGCGGTCGAAACGGCACGTCCTTACTACGGGCACCCTTAAAATCGTAAAATCGCCTGCGCTGTAGCGCACCGATGCGATGGCCCACCGCTGTGGGAATAACCAACGACGAACGCGATCGTGCGAAGCACACGCAAGTGAAAACTCTAGAGACTCTAGAGATCCGCGTGGACCGCGAGTCCACGAGCACCACCGACTCGTACGTGGTCGGTTTTGCACACTGCGCCTCTTCCACGAAGGGTAGTTTTCTGCCCAACGATCGATACCCGGCTACGAATCCCTCTTTCTCCCCCCGCCGTATTCCATCTCGCTTCCTCCGTTCCCGTATACTATCCCTCTCTCTCTTCTTCGTTTCCTTCTCTCTCTCTCTCTCTCTCTCTCTCTCTCTCTCGTTTACACGTCGACTCCACTCTCTCCCAACCTCTTCTCCATCGTTCTCCTTCCATCGTCCCTCTTTCTCGACCTTTCAACATTTCCTTCGCAGTCTCTGTTCAACTTTTTGCCACACACTCCACTTCGCGTTCTCTCCTACGTCGCGCCGTGTCACTCTACTTACACTTTGTTGTAATTGTCCCTTCGCTCTTATGTCCTGTACTACACGCTACATACTTTCCCTTATTCTCCTTAGTCGTTCCTTTCTCTCCGCGTAGTTTCCCCCCTACTCTGTTCCTTCGTTGGGTTTCCCTGGGTTTCTCTCGGGTTTCACCGCGCGTTCCGCTTTTTCGAACCGTGTCGGCGTTTTCTTTCGTACTCTTTTACTCCTCCTTTCTGCGTGCCTCTCGATTACGCCCACGCGCGAATAATCGCAACCCCCGCGAACTCGTAGGTTTTTATCGCTCGCGGCATGCTGCGTCGTCGGTAGGTAGAATAGCTCGAAAGATCGTAGAAGCAGATGAACGGGATATTTTCATACAATTAGTACTTAGAAGAACCTGGGCTCTTGTTTCACGCAATGGAAAAGTTTGTCAACGGACGAATGACAACGGGAACAAAAACCACTTGGCTATGGAATTTCAAACGTGAATCGAGTAGTAGGAAATTTGCGTAAAGGTGTGTCCGATTGGATTCCGTTTGGAAAGTTAGCATAAAAGTGATACAAGTGAGAGGATGTTTAATTTAAAAAAAGAAAAAAAAAGCTGTGAATAAAATTACGTAAACTTTGATAGAGAAACCTGTATTCTTCCAAGCGTCAGAAAGTATTGGTGATTCCAGTGTGATTAGTAGACTGCGGATTTTTAGCAATATTCGCAATTTTGCAAGCGCGATAAACACTCTAGAACACTATGTGACTTGCAAGTAACATACTTACGTTGCTACGTTTTAACAATTTCATTTCATTTATTCGTTCCTCTATCGTTTAACTCAATTGCCGCGTCATTGTGCAGGTAGCAAACAGTTTACGTACAGTAATTATTAGAGCGCGGATTTTGATGCAAAACCAAAATATTACAAACGCGTTTAAAGGAATGGAACCTTGATAAAGATTTATTTCATCCTATAAAAGTTATAACTTACAATACTTTATACATTTTTACGTATTATGAACATTATGCAATTGCTTTCGCGTTCAAATCCCTATAAATAAATATAAAAACCCGCAGTCCAGTGATTGGAAAACATTTGTACCGATGGTGTTCTAAATTACACGTATTTTTGTGATTAAATAATCCCAATTATAACTAAGTTTGTATCAATTGAACACAGCAATCGTGATCGAGTTCGAGCAGTTTTAAACGTGTTAGAGATTCGCCTGAAAAGGCGCTTAAAAGTGTAATGGAGTTCGCGATTATAATTTCAGGGTTCGCATTGTTGGAAACGCGGAGCTTTAAAATGAGAAAGTTACGCGAATGTCAGAAATAAACTATACCAAGGAACGGAAGCGAATGCAATACATCTTCGATGAATTTTGAATTTCAAAACGTCTCGCTACCAAAATTAAGCTCGCTTTGCTACGCCCTGCACAAGTACAATCAATTTTTAAGTATACATCGCCATTCAAAAGTTTAGATCACCTTTCGCTACTCGCATAAGTTACTTAAAATATCGTGCTCACACATGTGCCGTTGTTTCATTAAAAATATTGCACTTGCATTACGCCACCACGATTACGCTATCCGAAAATAAATTTTCACGAAACATTGCGCGGAAATATTAAAAATATTAGGTAAAATAAATACAGGTCTAATATTTGTGGCTACTCTACAATTGTCGAAACGTCGGCGATTAAAACTTCTGTGTATTCCCTTGCAAGTACCGAAGTATAATTTAGATTTATTCGAGTAGAATTTCAATTTACTAAAGTATAATCTACAAGTTTAAATAATGTTTGATGTAAACATGTATTGTAGGTATGTAAGGGAAAATAATTTTGATAAACGTGAAACTTATACAAAAAACATTATAATCGTGCAGAGTTGTTAGATTGTTGCGTTTAAAATGGCCAATTTTATGTAGCTGAATGTTTCATAGTCATTACGTAATTAAAAGTAACATTAATTGACATTTACTGTACGCAAATATAAAGCTTAAAGCATGCTGAATCTAATGCTATTAATAGATAAGGCTTACGATACAAGGCAAATTCGAATGTCCTTAAAATGCTGTTTAACGTTACAATTAAGCTAGTATGCAATAAAAATTCCTTTCGTATTAATATTACTTATGCATGGACAGACATAACTTGTGAATGAACAATTCAACGTTAGTTTGACAAAAAAATTTTATACCGAAAATATAAACCTTGAAAATTTATCTTACGATCATCTAAAAGAAACGCGTGGCAATGATAAGCTACAATTTATAAATTTCACTCGAATCTGATATTCATCAATGTTTTCGAACACCATTGTACAGAAATTAGAAACGCATTTTTTTAATTAAGTAGCGAGTAGTGTATTTTGGTCTACGTAAAATCGGCCATTTCAGATTCAACGACCAAATAATAATAATGGTAGAATTAGTCGCAGCTTAGAGAAAAATTTGTTTCACGAAATTGCGGTCCAAGCCATTGAGCATCAGTGCATGTTTAAAGGGAAATTCCAGTCAAATTGTCACCGTATTGTATCCTGTTACTGACGCAGAAACCGACATGCATCGATTGAAGAAGACCTCGTCCTTTTTCGAGATAATATTTGGCCGAGAGTATAAAGCTGAGAATCCTGAATAAAAGATCCTAAGATTCATCTCTCTGATCGGATGCTATTCACTGCTGAATGAAAGCTGAGATTTATTATTAATGAAACACAACCCGTTTTCTTATTTGGGATATTTTTTAAGTGGGCTATGAAATGCAATCTACTCGGTGCAATTTATTCGGGATTTATTTTTAATCTTAAAACCCACGAATATTATTCGATATTTTTCTAACACAATACGGTCAATTTTACGTTTCTCTTATGAAAAAAAATTTGGCTAACCAAGTATATTTATCGCATACTATATTTAAACATTTATATACATTCATAAATCCTACTATTGAGGACTGCTGTAAGATTTGCCAATTTTTTTGTTTTTTGTAAAAATGGCGAACCTTTGTGCTCAACGATTAATCGAACGCATTTTCTAGTTGTGTTATTAGAATAATTTCATTATCAAAATTTTGCAATACAGTTCCCTTTTAAACCTTTCGCTGCGTGAGATTAAAATGGAAAACTCAAAGAATAAATAAGAACATGAAAGTAATATAAATATAAGCATTTGGATTTTCCATGGGATTAATCATGGTATAGTATTGTTACATGAATTAACAAAGAAACATTATTATATTACAGAGAAAATATAAAATACCTTTAAATGAATGATTGTCTAATTTTCGAAGCCCTTCGTAGCGAAAGGGTTAATAATAATTATTTTTATTTTGTTTAAAGTCGAAATGCCCGATCTTTGGACGACGCTTCCAAGAAATCGCACAATGATAAATTTACTTGGAACTGTTAATCTGTAATCGGAGATTGAAACAATTCTACGTAAATAGGAAACTGTGAAACTTGTTGATGAAACTTCGATTCAAAGTCAATAAGAACTTTGATGAGGAAGATTGCCTTGAGAAGCCTGAGAGAAAGAACTATTTTTGTATCAATCTATAAAAGAAATGGACATCCTACGTACCGTAGCCTAACTGATCAATATATAATTAGTTTCCACAAATTTATCTCATCGTCGGATCCGATTCGAAGCTCCTCGCAAATGTTAAAATACTTAAAATAAACTCCATCATCGTCAATTCTACGAACGTTATAAAACATTCATCTACATCTATCGTAAGATAGAGTGCCTCTCCTAACATTTTTATCACAAATTCGCAATTCCGAAAGATCTTATACGATCCGCGTTTCTCATCGATTCACGCCACTTTAGTTAGTTGGGACAAAAGGTAAACGGTGTTCCAAAAGTATATTAAATTCCTGGCAAAATATTAAACCGTGGCCGATGCTTGAACTCGATCAATAAGAAGGAAGAAACAGCAGCACGAAACCTGGCCAAAAGTTACAAACACCACGTGCATTATGAGCGCAATAAAATTGCTTCGGCAAAGTATTTCCATTTCGTGCGAAACTACTTTGGAAATGTGAACACTTCCATTTTTTTTCTTTATTGCATTTGGGTTAGGTTCAATCGCAACGTGAACATGTCTCGCTGAACATTACTATTAGCCCTTTGCGGACGAGGAATGATAACACTTAAGAAAGTATTTTGGCCTTCAGTTCGAAACCTTCGAATTCCTAGCTATCAAATTCAAAGCCATCAGATTCCCAAAACTTCGAAGCGTTCGTTAACAATATTAAATTTAAATATTTCGCTCTTAAAAATGGACTTGCGGCCAGAAAACCGAGGAACGATTAGGCAGCTATTTGCAGACACTCGTCCGCAAAGGGTTAGAATAGGATAGATGTACCAAGTACCGTCACTTTATGCTTCGCGCGTAACTTTATTTATATATACTTTATATATATATATACTATTTCACAAAATATTGAACGTAAAAAACGTTCCAGTTCGGAGCGTAATACTGTTCAACCGCTCTTTTATTCGTGAATATTTTTTTTTATATGCTGAATTGTAACGAATTACGTACCACGTATTTGAAAATGTACAACGAAGTACAATGTCTCTCGCACTGTCACTCGAAACGTTCTCATTTTAGTAGGAACAATTTTTACATACATTAGAATTGAACCTCTAGAAAGATCTTTTCTGGAATGTCAATATCAATTCAATATTTTATACGAATGGTAAAAGGAACTTCAAATTTTTCAGCGGCAATGCGTGTATAACTTTTCGAAGTACAATTTGTTGTGTTTTTTCCTTTTAAATTTTCAAAGCTTCATTTAACCATACTTCGAAATTTGCTAACCTAATTATCTTCTCTGTTCTCTAAAAAATTTGCTAATTTTAGAGGAAGTAAATCTTTAGCGTAAAATTGCAACTAGAAATTCCACATATTAATAGCCGTTTATTTGCGTCGCTCTTAAAATTATAGAAATTTTTCAACAAAAAGAAACACGATTGGGTAAAAAATGAACGAAAGATCTTAGCAAGATTAAAATCGAAACTCCTGATGCTTTCATTTATTTCTTTTCTGGTTTCTCCATAATATTGTTGTTTCGTGGTAAAATTGACATAGAAATCACACGGATCGAAAGAATTCTACATCCTGATGGAAATATTCCATTATTTTGTTGGTTTCTCCATAATGCAACGATGCGTATTGTTGTTTCATGGTAAAATCGATGTAAACATCACGCAGATTGAAAGAATTCTACATATGCGAAAAGGTCACGGTGTTAAATGCAACGACAAGGGGCACGAAAAAGCGTTATTTGTTCGAGAACTCGTGGCTCCCGATGGCAAGCAAAGGGCGCGACACGACGTAGCTCGAAATATTTTTATCGCCAATCGAGAGTGAAAACTTATGAATGAGTTAATCCTTATCAAGGCGCTAGAGAAACGCTGGTTAGTAGGCTGCTACTATTTTATCATTAGAATGCTTACTAGTCGCGATCGCTTCCTCGAAAATGTTTCCATTCTTCATTCAACGAAAAATAAGAATATTACGCTTTATTTACACGACTGTAATCGCGATCTACGTACGTATTGTTGCGAAAAAATAATAGAAACATCACCAATATTTCTTTCATTATTATCGATTAAAGCGACAGTAATCAGTACCTTATTGTTTACTTATTTACGTAATTACGTAATTACTTATTTTACGTAACTTCTGATATAATTAAACGAAGTTGCACGGTGAGCTTAAAGTGGCAGTAATTGGGACATTTAGCCTGCCCTAAATGAGACGAACGAAGTCCTAAAATTGCGGGGGATCGGAAACATTTGGTGAATGATGTCAGCGAGGAGTCATCAGAGAAATACGATTAGGTTCATGACGCTGTTATCATTCGATAACGTACCTCCCTCTTTGTACGCCCCCCATATGCCTGAGTGTACATCCGCTGTACAAACCACCCCCACGCGGACTTCCTGAAAATACTTCTAAAAATATATGACCGTCCAGCAGGAGACAACATTAATCTCTCTAAGCCGAGGCAAACTTTTACTTTCGTTTTTCTCACTCCTTTATGAACACTCTCGTTGTTGTTCGCAAAATAAACGGGCGCGAATAAGAAAAAGGAAACACAGTCGCGACGCAACGAGCCGTGAAACGTTTTCAAAACGTTCGTTTTTTTTACTTTTCGAGGAAAAATCGTTCCTTTTTTTCCATTGGCGACACGGAATGTATCGAATTAGTTTGGGAAAAGATTTATCGACGGATACGCGGATTATTGTTGAAACGTATAATCAGTTGCTTCTGGGTCTTTCGATTAAAAATGAAATCATTATCGACAGTACTGAATAGAAGAATAATACGTCGGAAAATTGTTAAGATTGATTGAAAGAAATTTCTTAATACAATAATCGGAACAGACTATTCTATACGTTTAAATGCATCTCTACGCTACGAAGTTTACGCTTCTACTTCTTTTACAATTGCAATTCGACTGAATTTTAAAATCCAGGATACGTTTCGTAAACGTTGCAATTTATATTCGAACGTTAAGATGCCTCTTTTAACTAACGATAAATGAAACGGGAAACAAACTTGATAACAATCAAGATAATTAAATCAAATTGATCGATCATCTCGAAATTTGACAAGTTTATCTTCTCCTCAAAATGATTTACATCGAGTAATTTGTCTTATGTAAATGTGAACCCATCGAAATGATCAATTCGCGAGGTACAAGTACTAAAAGCTAATCCCGTCGCAATTTTTGGTCTACGCACAGTGAAGTAACTATATCCTACTTTCATTGCAATGTAATTGTTTACTTTACCAAGTAAACGGAGAATACCGCGTACGGTAAAGATGTGTGGAAATTAAATACCGTGTCTTAACCACATCACCTGTCAATATCAATCGCTTATCGCGAATATATGCCGCCGACAAAGATAAACACGTACACACGCGTGCACTTATCTATAATTAATTCCGTAGAAATATCCAGAATTTATAAAATAGAAATTACTATCGATAACCAATTTTTCATCGAATAATTGCCGCGAGTACCTGAATTCCTCTTTATATAAAGTGTAGCAAATAATAATAATTTGATATAGAACATATCGATTGCAATAACTAGAGACCGGAGATAGTTATGCAAATGTGTATTATAAATGCATAGATAAAGTTATGAGGCCGGGACAGAAATTTGTTTTGTTATTAACCCTTTGACTGGGAAAGGCGTGTAAATACGCTGTAAATGGCTAACAATATCTACGAAAGGCATGTATGTACGATCGGTAGATTTTGTACAATACGACGCACATTAATCTACTAAATTACCAATATATTTGGAGATTTATTTTAATAGCAGTAATAATATAATTAGAAAAATAATATACTTAAAGGAACTATTGCTTAATTTTTCCTTTTCATCATCAATTTAAAATGTTTGAAGACGTTAACAGATTTTCTTCAGATCTTTTCAGAGACTTTTACCCGCGCAAAAATTACCCGCTTACGATAAAAAGTGAATCAAAAAACATTTCCAGTGTAAGGATTAATTAAAATTGCCTTTGCTACTGACGATAAACAAAATGATTATAAATAAAGGCTAGCCTTCGGAAAAATTTTTGATTCGAAGCATTATCGAGACTTAGTAACATCTTAACACTTAAAATACGACAAGGGGGACCTTAGGTCCTTCAAAATTTATTTTTCCCTAATAATTACGTAATTAATTTCTTCCTGTTATTTTACTTTCAAGTAGTTCCGTTTTTATGCCTAATTGCTACAAACGTACATCTAGCATAAATTTTATTTAATTATTTTATGAGAAAAAAGGTAAGTTTTTCGTTTGGGGAATCCAAGGTACCCCGTTTCGTGCTCTACGATATAATTCTGTAGAATACTAAAATACCAGAAATTATAAATTAAATATTGTTTTACCGAATTTTTAATCGGGATGCCTTAATGACTCCACTCCGTCGTTTGTTTAAAAAATAAGCTCCGTACTTTAAGGGTTAAGCGTTGTATACACTGGGGCTCTAAATAAAGTAGAAGTACATGTGATATATATTGGAAAATGTATAGATATGCTCCTATCGCATCCTGTGATGTCGAAAAAGCATTTTCGGCCTACGAATTAATTTTGTCCGATACAAAGCACCAATTAACGATCGAGAATATAAAAATAATCATCGTAGCATAATGTTATGCAAATTGCGATCAGTAATAAACAATTTGCATATATTTCTCGTATTTTCGAACATAATATTTTGCAATAATTTTGCATATTGCAATTTGCGAGCCCGGCGTCAAAGGGTTAAACGCCGATTCCGTTATTTCGCGTACAAACTTTGTAACAGGATGCAGCGGATGTGGGATTCAAATAAATAGAACAAAGTTAAACGACTCCCGTTTTTTTGCCCAACGAAGATTCTAACAGCGAGAGTAACACGTTTCAACCACGTTGCATGCGCGCTACCATGATTATCGTGGAATATTAAATTATTCGCAATTAAATTGTTATTAGCGAGTAACAAACGATCGTGTACGCCAATGCGAGTCAGATATTTTAAAGCAACGAATCTACAATCTACACGATCATCATTCACGCGACTACCGAAAGAGCGGGTATCATTAAAATTGAAATTATTATCTGCAGTTCGACGGTACGTATTCGAAACATGACAATTATTGCTGTTTAAATATTTTATCGGGATTTGAAATGATAATAATAACAATGATGCCGCGCAACCAATCACAGATGCTGCTGTTCGATACCTATATAGTATATGAACATGGCGTCCTCTCAACATTTGTTTTCACTGATATAATTCGCATTATAATTTGTAAGTACGTAATACCATTGCACACACGCGTTTGTTTATTAGACGTAGTAGCAAATAGGTAAGATCAATCAATACGTCAAGCAAGTGTACCGACAAATGGAACACATACACGGTGCATCGCTGTAAGATCGTATAAACGAACCGATTCCGGGCATTTTTCTACCGCAAAGCACGAATGAGAATAGTAACGGGGAATACAATGGATGTGATTCGTTTTAAAACACTCACCGTGGCTGAATTTAGTGATAACAGCACACTATTTGAAACTGGAAACGAGCAAACCCCCTGCTATGATTTGACACAGACGACAGCTGTTTGGAGTTTCCAGCAGCGACGATAGATCGCTCTTCCAACAGCGCATAAATCATAGCTAGCCGAAAGCGGGAAAATGTACGAGTTCGAAACGCTCGCTTCTGCGCGTAGCGCGTAATTGAATAATTAACAATCGGACGAAGCATAGGATAGACTATACATTTTCAAACAGAATCATTGTCATTTTAAAACGATACGGGTTGTAACTAGATATTGCGATACGCAATTGTTTTCGACATATGTAATTGATCTCATAGCGACAGAGAAAAGAAATGCAATAATACAGCGATATGTAAAAAATAAGATAAACGAGAACAAATTTAAATACACGGATATGTAAGTTTTTAAGTTACATGCATTGTAGAGGGTTAACTTTTGTAGCTTTGATGGTTGTATTGAAAATCATCATTCTAAAAAAAAGGTCGTAAAAAACATCTGCTTTTTAACACAATCCGAATTTCAGTTTGAAATTTACGATGTTTCCTAAAAATGGATGATCTATCTTGTACTTAGTCAATGAATTAACATTAATTTGTACTATTCCGGAGAGAGTATTTCTGAACACTTTACAGTTAAACATTACTTATGCATAGCGAAGTTGTTTTAAAATTCTTTAGAACAGTAAAAAATTCAATGTTTCTCTTGTTACATTTTCATTAGTGTAACACGAATACGTAATAAACGAATTAGTAGCTTCAATTCTAATCATGGTCGGCCAAACTATAGTAAAAGATGATGCTTATTAACATTGTTTTTAACCGCAGTGGACCCTCGAAATTCGAACATAATCCGTTCCAGAACACGATTGAAAAGTTTTAGTATATTTAAAAAAAAAAGAAAAAACAAAAGTAAAGAAGTGATTTTGAAATGACAGGTCTTTTATTATCAACATTATTAGTACAGTGAAACAGCTAGTATAATACAATAAAATAGTGCCGTTTTACAATAGAGCGCCGTAAAGCTTTTTTTACACGTAGTATCGCGTTTGACATATTATTCTGTATTCATTCTCATCATCCTTTAATTCGACTTGCTCCTCTTTCATAAGGATACAAAAAGTTTAAGTTCCTTGTCAATTTCGGGCTGGAGAGTTGACATCAACTGATTGAATTGATTATCTCCAATTACTCTGCGCAACGTAAGTAACTGAAATAAAAAAAAAAATATATAAAGAGCTCTGAATGAATACAATTAAGGGATTAACACATACTCAGATAATCTATTTCACTTAATATTCTAAGGTGTACTTTACTGTAGACGTTTTGGTATCTATAGATATTTATTTAAAATTCATAGGATTATCCGCGATTCTACCGTGTTTATTACTTTATGACATTATTCCAATAATCGAATTTTGCGGACCGTCGCAAATAGTCGCTCAAGTTATTTTGATTTCTTGGACATATGTCAATTTTTAAAGTAAGAAATTCAATTTAATATCATTAATAAACACCGTTGCTAATATTTGGACACGGATTCGCTAAGTTCTTCCCTCAAAGGGTTAATAATTGGGCGAAGAGTTATTAACTTAGTCAAACCTTTGAGTGCGGCGCTCTTCTGTAGATAGACGGAATACTTTTATGCACTCTATCAAAGTATCGATCGACTGGATACTGATAATTAAAGTTACTATTATAATATAAATTAATCACTTGGTTTATTTCTGCAACGTTAAATAAAAGATTTTCAATTCTGCCAAACACTTGTTTATCTCAAACATTGGGTAACGATGTTTAAAATAATTTTCGATGAACACACACATGCGTCCGTAGCACTCAAAGGGTTGAATGTTATTTCGTTTCATTGAATGTTATTTAAAGGATTGATAAAGGATTATCGTTTACCTGGTTTTGTAATGTATCCTTCAAAGATATACTATACAATGGATCGCTGAAGTCGAGTCTTCTTTTCCGCTGTTCGTGTTTATTCCCGTACTCTTCGTCCTCGTACTGCGATGAACTGTATCGTCCCATAAGCGACAAAGACCTATAGTTAGTTAAATGTTGATCTTTATCACTACGCGATTTCTTACCGAGTACTTCTCGCAAAGAATTGCTACGTACTTAATGGCATATCCTATGTGCTCGTATCTAATGTCGTCGAATTTCACGGTATCATCAAGAGTTCCAACGATATTTGATATTATTAATGGAAAATACTGAAAAACACTAGGGGGGCTGTTAGCTCCGAGAAGTGAACAAAGTGCGAGAGCTAATAATTTACGTCTTTCCGGTTGAGAAATATACGGCATTCGATTAACCCATATACGTATTAGTTGACCAAGCACAGCTTCCTCCCTGGCGTCGTTTCCACTCATTTTTCTGGTGAATTCACTTATTACCTGGATAGGTAAGAATCGAAGTATTTAATGAAATATCTAATCGGTAAGTAAATACCGCGTAGTAAAATGCCGTATTAACGCGATTTCATGCAACGCGTAACGTATTAACTACGTTATACGAGAGTCTGTGCGTATACGGAGTCTTATTACCTGTATAAAAATATCTTTATAAAACCATAAAACTCTTGCCACGATAGATAAATACATAGTCATTATCATCATACGCTCTTCCTCCCTATATATATTCCTACAATAGTTCAAATAAATATTATTGCGTACAATTTGTTACGATTCGACTGCAAACTTTTATGCATTTATGGGAAATTAAAATTTGAAAGCGAGCAAAAAATGTACGTTAGTTGGAAAAATATACAAGATAGTCATAGTAGAGTACAAACTATCGTATTTCGAGGGTGAAGCAATTCTTTGTTTATCAATTTAGTTACGATAATTCCAACCATTTCTACTTACTCGAATATAGTTATTAAAACAGGTTTAATGAGTTCTGCACCCTGTCTAGGTGAAGCACACAAGCACACTTCAAATACCGTCATCGACATTAATATTCCTTCTGGGTTCAAATCGCTCAGAAGTGACCTAAGCGTTTCGATAATAACCGCACCTCTTTGACTTAAAAATTCTTGAGGACTTAATATTACATATGCTTGAACTATGTACAAACATAATTTTAAATATTCGATTGATTTCTCTGGAACAGAAAACGTTTCAAGTTTTCTACATTGAACATTAACAAATTCATTTTAAGCTGTTTACTATGATGTAACTATAATTTAATAAGTTTACTGTAATGTAATTAAATAATGTAAAGTAATTAATATATTTATATTTATATTAATTAACCTAATAAAGCAGGTATATTTTTAGCTAAATCCATTATAGCTGGCGTTGGGGCGGGTGCATTTTCCAGGAAAGCTAACCATAACTGCAATCCATCTTCTAACAAATAAACGTGGCAATCTTGATTAACATCACAACTTAGTGCGATAACACCTATTACCAATGGTTCTATAACGACACTTTCAGGACCTAAGGCCTAATTGAACAACAAATATCATTCGTTAGTTCAAGTATAAAATAAAACCTATAAATATAGCAGCTTATTCAAATTAACACTTTCAATGCCCATTAAAATGGCAATGTATAATATAAAAGATTACGATACAAGATTTATAAACTCTACGCGTTTTCACGGCAAACGAGAGGAGCATAAAGACTTTTAAGGTCCAAACGAATCCCCGTGCCTATTTGGCTGAGCAGCGAAAGGGTTAAACGGTAGAAATGAAATATCTACCTTTTCTAGATGCACAAGTGTCGAAATTATAGCACATCTTAAAATATTATGTTCTTCGGATTGTTGCCAAAGTGCTGGTAGATATGAACTGAGAGCTCCTACATGTGGATTTATTTCGTTTCCAACACTTTCGATCATGAACGATAGCACATACAAAACATGCATCTAAAAGTGATTTAAAAAACGTTTATTTAATAACGCTAGAAAATGTTGCAGATGTTGACCTAAATTTCATTTGCGATGAAAGAAAAAAATAGCGACGAACAAATTATTACCCGAATCCCCGGAATAACTACATTGTTAAAAAATGCAATTGAGTCGGGTAAATTGACCGAAAAACAATTGAGAATGAAACACTGCATCGAAACACGTTGGTTAATATTAGCATACCTTGGTATCGCATTCTTGTACTTCTTTTAGAAGACCGAACAGTAAGGAAAACGCTTGCTCTAAATACGGAGAAAATTCTTCTGGATTAAATTGAAAATCGTCTATCGCAAGTTTTAAAGCATCGCTCGCTGCCAAGCGAACCCCTAAATCTTCATCTGGGTGACTCAAAACTTCGACCATAAGTTCGTACAATTCTGGTCTCAGTTCTGCGCTTAATTTTACACCTGCGATTTTATTACGATTGTTTAAGTTAGAACGAACGTGGAAATAGAAATGATTACGTAATAAATTTCGTTCATCTTCGAAAATTGAAAAGCTTAACTTACTCGTCCATCGCCCGATAAGCCAACATACTCGTCTTCTAATAATTCTGTAATTGTTGCTTCGAATTTTCAATTCTTCTTTTAAAGTAGTCGAAAACCATTGATCAAAATTTACCTAACACACAGAAGTGCAATAACATAATGATTATCCATTTATGTGAATCTTTATTTCTAGTATTTCATTCGAAATATTACCTCGTCGTACAAATCAAATGCAACCAAACCAACCGCATTGTATACCGCATCTTTTAATAAAATAGCATGCAAATCATTCGGATCGACCGGTTGATGATGTCTTTGCATTAATTCAACTAAACCTGATGCAAGGACCTCTCCAAAACGCTGGAAGATCGCTAAAAATAAAGCCTCCGTACAAGGCTAAAAGTGAAATATTAATCGTAGAATGATAAACGTGCAATATCGCAACTATACGATATACATAATACATTATTATTTCTAAATGGAAACCTATAAAATAATCACCCTTAAGCTGTAGTTCCATGATTCACCGCCATCGTCAACGACTGAAATTAATATAACGAACAATATCATTAGAGATCGCAAAAATCTCACGCGCATATATTTGCGAGTGCATATGCAAATATTTACCATAACTTTCGGGATCCGTGTCCCATAATTCCAAATCAGCAGGTGTTAAAAGAAAATAATGTGTTACAAGTCTCGAACAGATTTCAGTTAATGTTTCGGGTGTAAAAAATTCTTGTCTCAATTGATGGGCTCTCAACGTTAACGGATCCTTTGTATCTATATTAATAAATGTACAGTTCGAATAAATTACGTTCGTAAACTTTTGTTGCAACAAGGAATCGTTGTACAATACCTTCAGGAACTTTAGCTGGTCTATAATATGTACATAATAGAATGCCTTTCATTAAATTTAAACACTGTATAACAAATCTTTCAAAAGCTAGAGCTTGACCAGCTTCAGTGAAACAGTAAAAAACAGAAAATTCTAAGGACGTTGGTATCAGTTGTATATAGCAAAACGAATGTGTCTCCAACACTCTCAGCAGTACTTTGGTCAAATGAATTATAAATTTATCGCATACTTCCATCTGTATACCTCTTGAAATTAGCATTTTTCCTATAATTATAAGTTCATCATTAAAAAAAAAGAGAGAAACGAAATCTGTAATTAATATTAACCCATTAACTACGGGCGTCGTCAATGGACGACGAAGTAAAAATTTCGTGATACGCTGGTATCGTTAATAAAGGTTTTTAAGATTTTAATCGTTTCAGTGCCAGGAAGCATTGGGAAAATCTTGTCGAAAATTGGCAAGCTTCCTTTATTTGAGTAAAGGCGATACTTATTATTTGTACGGTTCATATTGTGAGAAAATGGAAAGAGTAATTATTACAGAGGAGGAAGTGGCAGAAGGCAGAAGTAACGATGGAGTAACTGATTGGATAAGAAAATTAAATAAGAAAAAGAAAGAAGTCCTGAGAGCCAAAGAAACAATGTGATTCTACATATGCACCGTATGTATTATATGTCCGCGGTAAGTTGGCCGGCGGCGACCGAGACAAGCGCCCAGCGGAACTTTGTTTCTGTTCGTCCGTGTGACTCGTCCCCGCCTTTGCTACGAATGTTTCGGCCAATGATGTCAATACGTGTGACTTTTGTTTATAACTGTGTCAGACACGCTGGCCCTTTAACGAATCAAATCCGCATTTTCGACAATACGTCGATTCCTGTGCCGATCCGGCGGCCAACTTACCGTGGATGTATAATACATACGTATGTATAAATAATAAACATTATAAATATATTAAATATGACTTGTTTTTAACACAAACAACATAGCAACATATAAAACATGCTGTCGGATTAACCGGCCGAGGTCTGGTCCCGCAGGAGCGAAATAATCGGGAATCTACTGTATATTAGTTTTGTCACGTTTTACGTTTGCGAGGTACGAATTCGTGAAATATATCCGTAGTTAAAGGGTTAAGATCTAGACCAGTGAAGAATAATACTAACGACATTCGAGACAAGTTCTTGCACGCTCGAAAACAACTTTTAAAAACGACATAGCATCCTCAGATTCTGAAAGCTTATTAAACCCATTTACAATAAGCCTCTTAAGTATTCTCAGCAGAAGTAAAGCTTTTTCTAAAGCCTCTTGTATCTGATTTGTATCCGCTCCGCTCGACGCCATTATGAGAAATGATTCGGTGTAAGTGTTCCATAAATTCAGAATAAAACTGAATACATTAATGGTTAATTCTTGGAAGAGTCGCCTGTCTGGAGCTAAACGTTTAGAGGCTAAAGACTTAACAACTTGATGCAATGTTAATAATGCCCGATGTTGGGCTAAAGGATTCTGTCCTCTTATAACATCCAATAATGTTGGAATTAATGAACGCCATTCTCTAGGGCAATCATATCTGTACAATATTATTTCATTTAATTCGTTTTGCACATTCCAAAAACATAGAGATTAACTATTTAACGAGTATCAATTACCTTGCAATTTTAGCAATAACAGCTGCTAATTGTACAGCTAATTGATTTACAGGTTCTTCGAAGTTTGCTATTAAACGTTGTCTAAGGAATTCCTTTTCATCCTCTGCAATTGCACTATAGTAATAATTTAAATTATTTTACTGTCAATTTAGGTTTAATTGCTCGTGTAATATTAATACTGTTAGGTTGGCCAAAAAAGTTTTATTTTACATACTTTAAGGATAAACAGAAACAGAACTTTGTTAAACTATATGTTACTAAGTTCATCTGAGAATTTTTTACCATATTAAGCAATTTCATCAATTTATGATGAAAAATTTTCCAGTGAAAAATTCGTCTAACAGAAACTGAGTTCTATAAGCTTTCGGATTTTACAATTTTCTTGAAAAGAAATAATTCGATTAAGTTTCTTAAAGATCAAGAAATGTCAACATTAATATATTATTATCATGATTATTTATTATTAAAGGTTATCTCCTTATTATTATTACTATTATTAATAGGGGAAAAAATATCCCTTATATTCTATCATTCACAATATTCTCTCTTGGTTTGTATTGCAGTTTTATGTGTACATTAGTAATGTAATATATTGTATCTTCTCCTTATTTTCTTCCATTTCAAGATAATATTAAACATGATAATTACAGTTAATCTTTACAACTTCATTCGCAAATAATACATTGAAACATCTACCTTTAAATCTTATTTGTGTTTGCAAAGTTACTGGCATATTAACTAATGTATCTAAATACTAATGTTGAATACCAAAAAATCACAAGACTTTTACAGCCAACCTAAATACATTAGTCAATTAAAACAGTACTAATAAATACTTACTTTGGAGCATTTTTCCTCCAGTATCTATCAACCCCATTTTTAAAATATAAAATAGCCATCCATCTAATATTGATAGACAGGGAATGATTAGAAAATACATTCTGAAACAATTATTATTTTACTTACTATGAAATAATCATCATATGTTTTTGTTGTTAGCTTTAAAAATAAAACTTTTTCATAACCTAAAATAATTCTGAAGAAATAAATAAATGCATATAAACATTCCATGATACGTCCTTTAATACCAATACGATCATGGATTAATCTACACCTTTCCTTTGTTTAGCTAAACCTCTCTACATATTTATTTACACCACTTACATATAATGCAGTATAGAATCCCCTTTCGGTTTCCCATTGTTTTAGAGTTTGTTCAGCAGGTTTTAATATTCTGGGATCTTGACTCCCTGCTTGTTGAAGGACTTCTATCACTGCAACATCCATATCTTCCTATAAAATGTTATTACATCTCATTTATGCGTCAAATTCAAAACAGTTTCTTGTTAGTTGTTTTCCTTCTGAAAAGGGATCAGCCTAAACTTAATGGACATGTGCTAATGATATTTCCTTTCCCCGAAGCGTAATATTTCTGACAAAAATTCGTACATATTCCCACTACTTAACTACATTAAAAAAAGGCTATTGCACGGGATGAAGTACCTTCTGTTGTTATATTATTTTCGTCAAACAAATTATCATTTCCCTTATTCCGGGTGAACAGTCCCTAACCTACAAAAGAATATCAATCATACGCATCCAGATATTACCTATCTTATATGGGGTTTGCAGAACTATTTTCGGTAAACTCCATTTATCGCAAATATCTATGTATTAAATCGATACATAACGAAAATCATCAAAGACACTCTACATCAAAATGTCACACACGCCCGCAAGTCGGCATTTCAGAACGCTGCCCCCCTCCTCCTCATCACACTTTTTTCTATAAAATATAGCAGTGACAGTTATTGTCATAATAGATAAAACGCGATTCTTCGTTCGGTTTATTTGGCCACGATGCGGTTACAGTTACCGTACGCAATCGATGTACCATATCATTACCAATGCCACTTACTTGCCTACCTAAATAAAAATCCTCAGTTACTTTTCAAAAACGATGTGCAGGGAATTAAATAATTTCATTTGCTACACGATCGTACGAATGACATGCTTGCCAATATGTTTTGAATAAAATATAACTTAATATTTATTTATATTTGGGGTACGGAAATAGAAATTCTGCATTTACTTCTCTTTTATATAATGCAACGTGATTAATGTCATCATTTGAATTCACAAATGAAAACCTGTTAGTTCCAAATTTGCACGCGAAACGAGTATAAATTGTTGTTAAGTTATTTGGATACGAAAAAGGTGAATTAAGACTGCGTCGAGTGAAGGAATATTCGTATGTCTCTTTTACAATGTTGTAAAAATTTGTTTATTATTATTATTCTCGCTTTAAAATTTCATTGCATCCAACCGGATATCCGGTTTTGCGTACCCTAGCGCCGCTGGAGCGGTGTACGTTCTTTCTGTTCATGGCTCGTGGCACTGTTTGATACTTGTCACAATGAAGGTATGTATCCGCGAATATTTCGAGAATCTAACAAGAGCTACAAACAATAACTAATGGAATTCACATACCGAAGCATTATAAACAATATTACAATAATATAATTTGCCAAGTCCTCATATGTTTACGCACCTTTAACCATAAATATTGTAGTCTAATGTACTTTATTAATTTACCATTATAAACAACGTCAAACGGTTCGCTTGTGAATAAAATAAAGGATCCTTAATTTCTTTTACACCAGATGTTAACAGTTACAGTTCTGATTATTGCAGTATAGAAGAACCCTAACCTAACCTAGAGAAACGTTTTCCGATATTTAACCTATATTTTATTGTACGATTTTTTATTATTTTTAGCTGAACGTATCATATCCTGCGACAGGGTGTCAGAAACTATTCGAAATCTCAGATGAACATAAACTGAGAATATTCTACGAAAAGCGCATGGGCGCTGAAGTAGAAGCTGATGCCCTGGGTAACGAATGGAAAGGATATGTCGTTCGTATCTCTGGTGGCAACGACAAACAGGGATTTCCCATGAAACAGGGTGTCCTAACTAATGGTAAAACTAACACATTTTATCTACAGCCAGTTGTAAAAGTCTATATTCACTTTTCAATTTCAAATACTTCAAAAAGTACAGGAGTTTCAATCATTTTAACAACAGTGATTTGGTCATTAATTAAAGTTAGGTAAATTGGCAAAGAATAGTGTACGGTGTAGATACTTCATTGATTTCCTTACAGATTATAAGTATTCTGCTTCTTTACATCCTTTGACTACCTTATATTGCATGTATGTTTTAATATTACTTTTATTTCAACTACTTAGATC
Organism: Eucera pruinosa; assembly: GCA_028830335.1. Classification (NCBI taxonomy): domain Eukaryota; kingdom Metazoa; phylum Arthropoda; class Insecta; order Hymenoptera; family Apidae; genus Eucera; species Eucera pruinosa. Next base: position 2,940,746 of record JAMYCR010000001.1, on the reverse strand, counting down.
TATGTCCTATACTTATAAAGATACAATAATAATTAACAAGATATGAAATAGAAATATATAAATCATAAAATATGTACTATATAGAGTATATAATAACATGTATTAATCTTAGCATTACCAGCCAGGAGATGGACTTGGTTTACATCTAGTTTTACCTTTATCTACTATTATCAATCACACACACACACATACCATATATTTTTTTAATTACACTCTAATCCATATATAATATCCTTTCATTTTAGACAGAATATATAATACCATATTATATTATTTACATCATCTATATCTTTTGATAAAGAATAGCGATGTTTCTCGAATCTGTTTACAACGAAATATCATAAACCTAAAATATAATTTCACGACAGTCAATATTATTTACGAAAGCACACAAAACTTATTGTTAGAATTATATTTATTTGAGGTGTGCAAGGACCTAAAATTTCGGGTCTAGTTGGGGACAGGAAATTTTGTCCGGATCGGAATGGGTTTCCAAAATTTTCGAGATTCTCGAAATCGTCGGGATCCTCGAGGTAGTCAAGATTCCCGAAAATTCCGAGAACGCATTAACAGTTTCGCGACTCGTTTTAATGAATACGTTCACGGTTTCGAGTTTCAATTCGGGTAATAATTTGTTTAGCATAAATAAAACCACATCTTACATCATTTCAAGAGCAATTTTATCCATGTAATCAATGACACTGCACCCCTTATGAAACATCTTCTAAGAATTTTTCTCACTTATAATCCTATATTTTAATACGATTTTCACGCGATGTTTATTGTTTAAAGATACGTCCTAAAATATGTAAATATTTGAAATTCAAAATGTGTATACAATCTTTTGTGACTATAAATATGTCCACAAAATACGTATGTTCCATTACTTCGTAAATAACGCGTTAGTTGTATTGTATTATCATGCATTAGCTACCAATTACAATATATTGATTGCAAAATATTTCTATTATAAATAGGGCGTGTGCGTTTATTGCTCTCCAAGGGACACTCTTGCTATAGACCTAGACGCGACGGTGAGCGTAAACGTAAATCCGTTCGCGGATGTATCGTTGACTCCAATCTCTCTGTACTTGCTCTTGTCATCGTGAAGAAGGGAGAAAAGGTAATTTTCTCGTGCTGTATATTTTTCATCTCTCGTTAACCATGTTCTCAGGGTGTATCTAAGAATTTGCTCACTGTCTTAAGATACTATCGTAGACATGGAAGATTAAATATCGTTTTTTGATTTGAGTAATTGTATTCTATTATTTCATACTTTTTCTCAGTGTACGAACGATACATTACTAAATCGATGAACAAAACATCGATGTGACGGAATCGTAATCGTATCTTATTACAGAATATTCTTTTTTGTATAAACCGATTCGTTTTCGCAGGATATTCCAGATTTAACTGATAAGGATGTTCCACGACGTTTAGGACCTAAAAGAGCTAGCAAAATTCGCAAGTTATTCAATTTATCTAAGGAAGACGATGTACGCCGTTTCGTTGTAAAGCGGCCGATTCAAAAGGAAGGCAAGAAAGTGCGTTCCAAGGCGCCGAAAATTCAACGTCTGATTACCCCACTTACTCTACAGGTATATACGCGTACACGTTTATTACCACTTATTCAAGTTCCGTAGAAGTATCAAAATTTACGACAAAATAAATCTGTTTTTACAGCGGAAGAGACATAGGTTGGCTTTGAAGAGGAGGCGCAGCTTGGCTCGCAAGCAACAAGCAACCGAATATGCAAAATTGTTAGCTCAAAGGCAAAAGGAAGCTAAGAATAGGCGCCAAGAAGAATTGAAGCGAAGACGCAGCGCTTCTATGCGAGATTCTAAATCGTCCAGTCAGTCAGCACCTACTGCCCAAAAGTAAAGTGACTGCAGTGATGTATTTACAACTTAATAAAAAAAGCTCCACCTACGTATAGTATTTCATTTTGACCACCTTCATCTCCTAATCCTTAATTAACGGTTACTCTAAAATAATTAGCATTCACTAAGTATGGAACAGTATTCATAAATCAATCGCCCTGATACGTTCAATGCATTACGTTTTTCGTATTATTTCTCTCAATTTTTATAAATAAACTATTTTTGGAAGAATATACCCGATTTCTTGAATTACAGCTACGTAACATAAATTAAAATAAGTTATCGATTAATTCGTGTTAAAGTTTGAAAAGAAAAATTAGTTAATTGGATAAACAATGATTATATAGAATTATGTCTAAAAATAATTACACCAATTATATATAGAAATACACGAGTGAATAGAGAGTAATATGTAGAATTTTATTAGTTGAATCTATTGAACTTTAATTGTTAATTTAATGTAGTTTAATAATAGTTTGTTTAAACTTACGAGTTTAAAATCTTTTGTTACAAAAGAGAACTATGTGAAGAATATAATACAATAAACACAAATAACACGTTATTAATTAATGTAGACTGTAATATATTCGTGAATTTAGAAAGGATTTGAAAATCCGCCGACGTATCCCCACTCCTGAACTCCGAATGCCGAACTGTTCCGAGTGGTGCCGAGAGTAGCCGGCGTCACATCATGATCAGTCGAGTCTGGAACGTCATAGAGGGAGGGTGCGTTGACGTTTTGATACGTAATTTTCACTTATTCGCGCTCTTAGGCGGGATTTCAAGCGTCTTTCTCGAACTTTTAATAGTATTTTTTCACTAACGCGTATTTTAATCGACACACGTCCTTTCCCCATTACCAATTCAATATACTTCGAACGTTTATTTCCCATTTCTCGTTTACTTACACTTGTCTACGTAACACGAGGTAAATTAATAGTTGATTTGACACCAGTTGCTTCGTCTTCGATACATTTGTTTTAAATTATGATTTCTACCTTGAATTTCAGATGCTTCCGACTAATCGAGAGACGAGATAAAAAGGGCCACGCTAACCGGCTCCTGACCTCAACGATTCTGTTGCAGATTTGGTAATATTAATTGATTTTAACGTTGGTAAACGTAATATTACGTTTTTGGTACCATCGTTAGTGGGTAACTTTACGTATCTAACTTGTCTTTCAAAATTCTTAATTAATTCGTACATTGTTTTCAATTTCCGATTGAAATTGGGAGGGATAGAATCGTTTCTTTGGATTACTTTTAACGTAGAATTCTCGAACACGCGGTAATTTGCAGTAGAGTCATTGGATCGTGCTACGACATATTAAATCGAAAGAAAAATTTGGAACAGTCTTTGTATTTCGCTGTATTTCGGTCGCGTTTTGTTTTCTAATTTAACCGATAAAATTGAACGGAAAAAACTTCGGCTGGTAATGCGTGGTGGCCGAACTTGTAAGCAAAAAACGTGGCGCGAGCTCGGTATGTTTACATCTCGAACTTTAATTCTCGCAAGCTGGGTTCCGAGAATTCGCGACTCGCGACCGTGTTTACGATTTCGTTGGATGAACGCACTTGAGAATTTCGATAGCGGGCATTCACAGCGTATACTTTTTGCTCTTTTGCTCATAGGTTTTATTACGTCTGTAATATTCTTATATTATATTCTTATACGTAATATAATATTTTTATATTGTATATGAGAATATAATATAGAGATATATGGACATGCATATCTTTTGATAACACATATGTATCACATATAGTTAGGATATTTTTCATAACAAATGCTCGATGATAAGAGAAGGATAATAAAACAGTATTGTGTTTTATTTTGTACCTACCCACCCCTTCCTACTAATCAAGTTGTTCTTTCAGAATTTGTGACCGCGCGCAATGCGGTTGTAGAGTCAGTGCTTGTTTCGATATAAAATGAGTTTGATTTTTTAAAGAGCACAGCTGCTCTAATTGTAAGTAAATTAAATTGTACTTAGTAACAACTCGCGTGAGTAGACTCAGTGTTTGCTTGCAAGATATTATTTGAACATTAGAGTAGTCCTTTTTTTTAATATTCATATTCGCGATTAGAGTCAGTCTACGGCTGTTGGCAGATGATCTCGCTGGGCTTCCGAAGCTCGCAATGTAAGTATCTTTGCATTCTATCTTCATTTTTAATAACTAAACAATATAGAAGCCATTAAACTGATTTATTATACAATTTATTATTAGATTCCATCTATTAAAAATTCGTAGAGTTCCAATTCTATTTTTCTCCAGTCTTTTCGTTGAAACAAAGAGTAGAGCCACTTAATTTGCAATTTCTCAAGCTTCCATTTTTTTAAATCTGAAACTTGCCAAATAATGAATCAACAACAACTTTAAGAATAAATTGTAATCTTCTCGCTTTCTTTCCTCTGTTACAGTCTTCCACAGATCTTCTTGTCCTTGGGACCACATGACATGGCATCACAGCTTCACGGCTTCGCGACATCATTTTCATGGTTTTGTGTCCTCAAGGCTTCACGACTTCACGACTTCACGGCCTCACTTGACGATGATGTCAGCAGGTTTTCATCCGCCTGGCTGCAGCAGATGACAGCGTAGTCGTCTAATGGTGAGTCGCATGCATTTTGAATTCCTCCGGTCGCTCACGCATGCCGAGGACGAAAGGTCCGAATCGGCACGAGCGACTGGTTGTATCCGTAGAATTTGCTTAAACGAGTACAGTGACCATGGGTATACATTACTATACCCGTGTACCATTTTTATCGTGTGTGTTTTATTTGTTAGACTAGGCTAGGTTTTCTTGCGCATCGCGGTTTTAAATATTGCAATATGTTAATGATCAATTTGAGTCGATAGTCGAGTCAAACGGCATGAATATTGTTTTAAATATTTTTGGAATGAAAAGTAGAGTCGGTAGAAACTTTGCATGGATATTTTTATTGAAGTTGAATATCTGTTAGAGTAAATATGTGATACGAGATTGCAGAATGATTTCATACGAGCAAATTGTAATTTGTCATATCTAGCGATGAAGTCGGACACCATCCGACTTCGTTTGTTTCTATAATAAGTGTGTTGCACACGCGTAATGAGAATGAATATCGTTACGATTATTATATGTGTATAATAGACATATATACAACAATACTTAATAAAAATTCAGTACTAAAGTCATAGTTATTGGAAGAATCCAGTAACATAGTCTTTCAGCTTTCCTAGTAAGTTCAGTTTAATTTAAGCGCGAAAGAGAGTAACTTTCCCTATTCTCGGATAAAAATAATGTTAAATGAAATGCGCAAGAAGACATTTCGCGATGGGTAGATTTCCAAGTCGAAGTCGCAAACTTTAACGCGATGTCTATGTTAGAGTTACGACGCTTTGATAAGGGAGTCGCCCAAGGTATTGCAGTAATTAAAATTTCAATATACAGTCACTTTTTGTATTTTATTATTCTGTATTTTAACCTAGTCACTTGTATTTTATTATTCTGTACTTCTAACTAAAGTCACTTGTTCCATTTTATTAATCGTACACGTAGTCTTGATTTAAATTCACGTTGAATTAGAGATCTTTTGCTTACTTATTTTATAAATACATTACGTTTTCTCAATTAAATTAGTAGAGTCTTTTTGCATTAAAATTAAACGCGAACAGAAAGTAGAGTCACAGTCCGTTAGTCGATTCCGTATGTTAATCATTTTTTCTAGATAGGATTTTCAGCGTCTCTTCGTGCCGTTTTGCCAGGATCTCGCTCACGTGCTCAGGTGCTACTTGAGCGGGTGAGAGGCACGTGGCACGTTGCCTTTTTTTTATATTTTGATATTTGATATTTGTGTGGCGGCTGCATGTGGGTAGCGTATCGTGCACGACGTATTTTCCACATTGTGTGTGTATGTTAGGCTGTGGAATTGCGTCGTCCTTTTCGTAATCTTAATTAACTTCTCAATCAGTTTATTCTATGGTACCTAATATATTGCTACGTACAATTTGCAATAATGGTACTAAATCGTTCGTTACAAATACAGCTTACAATGTGCTGTTGAATTGTTTGACAAATGCTTGAAATATATTTTACAATTTTCCTATTGAATTACATATTTGATAAATGCGCGACATATGTATAGCTTCCAATTTTGTTATTCAATTACTTTTATTTGGTAAATGCCAAAAATATATATTGTATAATTTTGCTGTTGAATTACATTTATTTGGTAAATGCTCGAAGTGTATTTGACTATACCGAGCTGCATACGCTTTAAATCGCATAATACGCAATGGTCGCTACCCACGTCAGACGATTTCAGCATTTTTTTTTACTTTAGAGTGTGTATGAGTTGTATGTTGAACTCGGGTGTCGGAGGCGTCCCGGGACGTTACTCTCTAGAGTAGGCTTTTGCACCCGGGTGGTATGTGTGATGATCCGTTGGGTGGGGGGTGGGGTGTACGAGTGTGTTTGTATGCCTGTTTGCCATTTTTTAAATATAGCGTTAGGTAGGTAGGTAGCATACATTCTGGAATGTGTGTTAATTATAAGTAGGTAGGGCCGGGCAGGTTGACATATGGTCTCGGGTCGCGAGTTTCATATGTAATGGGGGGTGCGCGTGTCAACCTGTTTCAGGAAATCTGATTTGAACATCGACGGCGAAGCCGATCTGACCTGGAGAATGCCGGTCACTTCTGCTCTTTGCCAATGTCGATCTTTCGAATCCGGCGATCTGGAATCGCCATCGCGGCCGCGGTCGCGTTTGGCTTCCGAAACGAACGAACTCGAGGTTCGGCCCGCATGCACGAGCGAGGATTCTCCCAATCCTTAATCGTCCGCGGGCCTTCAGCTTTGGCGTTAACAGTTTTCGTTCCTGTTTACAAGTTACTCTTCAGTTGTGGTTAGATGAACCTCGAGATTAGATTTAAGTTTCAACGGGCATTGCGCCCGAAGAAAAGAAGAGGCCCGACAAACTGTCGCGAAGAGGGCAGCAACGAATGGCTGTCCATTTTTTTTTCTTTAAGAAAGAATGGACGGTCATTACTGTTATATACTATTTTGTCACTGTACTCGTTGTAGAGTCATGCATGTCGTAGTATTTTCAGCTTCCACATTGGGCAACGCGCGGTTCTTTAATTAGCGTTGCGAGAAATTACGCGCGGGTTGAGTTAACGTTGCGGGAAAAGCAGATCGCGAGTTTGATTTTAGAGTTGCGTGTGAAAAATATCACGGGTTTGCGTTAGCGTTGCGAAGAGACGATTGTCGCGTTTGATTTAGCGTTGCGAATTATAAGATATCGCGCATTTTGTTAATGTTTTTTAATATCGCGTGCTATAGTTCCTTTAAGATTAATGTCGTAGCACACCTGTTAGCATTGCGATAACTGTGATCGCGTTTTCTTACTTTGTAACATTATTTTGAAGTTACGCATTTGTTAATTTCCAGTTAGCTTTACCGCGTTGCGTTTCCTAAGCATCGCGTGTATTTAGAATAGCTCGTCTTAAATAAAAGTAGTACCCGCCATTGCGTTAATTAAGAGTTAGAGTTGCGACATTCTTCTATCGCGATTATTTTCTATTCCAGTTAGCGTTGCGTTAAATAACGATCGCGTTTTCCAAGTAGCGTTGCGCCGTATGACAAAAAGCCCAATGTCTCTTCCACTGAGATAGTGGAAACCAGTTCCTGGCTTTTGATGGATCTTCAACGGCAGCCGTGCAAGCTGCATTTCCGTCATTAGAGTTGCGTACTGAAAAATAATGGGTGCAGTAATTAATATTTATTAGCGTTGCGTTAAGGAATGAATAAAGTATCCTAGAGATGATTCTTTCGCGAATTTACCATTTTCTTTGCTTTTCATTTCTCCGATTAAAATTAAACGAAGTAAAGTAGTATTTATTTCTCAATATAATGAAGCACCCTTCGCGATTGATTTGTAGAATTTTGTATTTCATAAATATGTTTAGTAAAATAGCGTTGCGAAGAAGAAGCACTACTCCACTCACGCGTTGATCGGGTGTACAACGAGTGGATGATTATTATTGTTTATTTTCTCCATTTATTTTCCATTTCCTTCAACGCCATTTTTCGTTACTCTTCCGCGGTTTTTTAGCGCCAATTTTGGCTGCTCCAATTTCATATCGTGTCATTTGTCGAAGTATTTATTACAGAATAATACCGTTGCAGAACATATATGTTTCCTATCGAAGAATGTAGTCTACTTGATATAATATAGTTTAAAGGAATCTAGATTTTTATAAAATACAACGTCTGCTATCGAAGAATATATTCCATTTGATATAAAATTGTTTTAGTGAAGTTGTTTTAGGGCGAAAGTTTAGTATGCTTGAAGCGTGCGAAACCATGAACGATAGATACGTGATCCATCGAGCGAATTATACCGAGAAAGTATTTTGATTTTTGCTGTCTCTCGGGTATTAATTACGAAAATATAGGAGAAGTTAGGAGTAGGATTAGGTGCAAGATAAATAACTAGGCAACTTCTTTATCAAGAAATTGATTGCAATAAAACGTAATGATTCTCGAATCATCGTTACATAGTTATCGTTTTACAGTTAGGTACTTACTTCAGAGTTAGATTACACGCGCGGTAAACTTACAAATGTACTTACTTACTTCACACGTATATACTTAAATCTACGTCACACGATTTATGCATTGTACATTCAGTTATCGCGACGAATATAGTAATTGAAATGTAATAACATAGATATTATTATTTTATTTCGTTTTACCACGCGTGCCTCCGCATCCGTCATTGCTACGCTGCAACACGTTATCCAAATTTCCTTTCTATAATTCATTTGATTTTACCTTTACCGCAACTATGTACTCTTTCTTGCAACTATAAATATAAATGTTTATTCATTTCTTATTTTTATAATATTTATTTTCTTATCCTAACTTTGATTTTTATTATGTATTTCGGATGATCCGCGTGATCGTAGTTGCCACGCTCGCCGCCCTAAATCGTAGGTGGCGTAAAAAGCAGTGTGGTTTTTTTCGAAGTCGGTATTTCAGAATATAGATCACAAAATCCCGTTTTCGTTGCCTGTATATGGTAAATGCGGTCGCTCGCTTGTCGGTAAATACACGTGGGTAAACTTAACCTAAACTACCCGTGAAACAGTCAAAACACGGCTGAAATTTGTTATTTTTTTCTTACATATAATACGCTATTTGTAAGAGGCTTAATATTTTTAATAGCGGCACTGTAACTTAAGGTAAATGCGATCGTATTTTATGATAGCTTTAATTAATTGTAGGAATATGCTATAAGTAATTAAGAAAGGTGTACAAAATTTAAACCATAAGGTGTAAGGATCAATAGTAATCGGTAGACTGCAGATATTTATGTATTTATGGAAAATTTCGATGCAGTAAAGGAATACAATTCAGACGATACGTAAAAATGTACGAACTATGAAAAATAAGATGTATTTTAAAATACTTTCCCGGCGGAGTGAAACAAATCTCTGTTTATGTTCTATTCCTTTATCTGTGTTTATAAAATTATGAATTTGCATAAAAATCTGCAGTCTAGTATTGAGGTACGAATTGAAAAATCAGATATTACATATTTTTTTTAGACAAAATGGGGAAATCACGCGTTACTAATAAACCTCCTCGAAAGGAGGGATTTAACCGTTCGGGACACAGTATGAATCCTGAACGACCTACGGAAGGGTTAAAGGGTGTAGCGAAAGTTAGAACGAAAGCAACCATCAGAAGGTTGCAGATGTATCGTAATTCAAAGCCGAAGCGAGATCGTACTGGGAAAATAATTAGTCCAGCACCATTCCAAGGATGGCAACCATCCGGTACTATGTCGCGGGTAGAGCCATCGCAAAGATGGTTCGGTAATTCGAGAGTCATCTCCCAGAATGCTCTACAAAAGTTTCAAGACGAATTAGGGAAAGCTATGAAAGATCCTTATAGCGTTATTATGAAGCCCACTCAAATGCCAGTAACTCTACTTCAACAGAAGGCTGCGAACGCAAGGGTGCATGTATTAGATACGGAAAGCTTTGAAAGTGTTTTTGGTCCAAAGAAGGTACGAAAGAGACCTAATTTAACGATATCGTCGTACGACGAATTGCAGAAGGTAGCAGAGCAGAAAGAAGAAACGTACAACGTGGAAAAAGATACTAAAGATGTCGATCTCGTACGTCCAGACACTGGGGTGAAAGATGCCCAAAGAGACTGGGTAATGTCCGCGGGTCAAAGCAAGAGAATTTGGAATGAATTATACAAAGTTGTAGACTCCTCTGACGTTATTTTACAAGTATTAGACGCCAGAGATCCCTTGGGAACCAGATCGCCACCGATAGAAAAATATCTCAAAACGGAGAAGCCTCATAAACACTTGATGTTCATTTTAAACAAAGTAGATCTCGTTCCGATGTGGGTCACTCAAAGATGGGTTGCAATTTTAAGCGCGGAATATCCAACGGTCGCGTTTCACGCTTCGTTGACGCATCCGTTCGGTAAAGGTTCCCTGATAAATTTGTTGCGTCAGTTCGCAAAATTGCACATGGACAAGAAACAAATTAGCGTAGGTTTCATAGGGTATCCGAATACCGGTAAAAGTTCCATTATAAATACTTTGAGATCGAAGAAGGTATGCAAAGTCGCACCGATAGCAGGCGAAACGAAAGTATGGCAGTACATCACTTTGATGCGACGCATTTACTTGATAGATTGTCCAGGCGTAGTTTATCCGTCGGCAGAAACCGACTCGGAAAAGGTTTTAAAGGGTGTGGTAAGAATAGAGCTGATTCAAAATCCCGAAGATTATATCCCGGAAGTATTATCGCGTGTAAGGAAAGACTATATACAGAAGACTTACAAGATTATGGAATGGAACGATCATATCGATTTTTTGGAGCAATTCGCGCGTAGAAGCGGGAAATTGTTAAAGAAGGGAGAGCCGGATATCGGTATTGTTTCGCGCATGATTTTAAACGACTGGCAACGCGGTAAATTACCATTCTATGTCCCACCACCTGGTTTCGAAAAACCGTTGACAAAAACGACCAACGAACTTGCCGTTGAAAACGATAATATCGAAGTTAATGAAAGTAACGTTGATGCGGTTGAAACCGAGGATACGTCGAACGAAGAACCATCAAAACCTCAGTTATCCGTCATACAAGATTTCCGGAAAATTAGAATTGGCTTGCCGTATACCGGTAACGATATTAAAAATCATCTTGAAGTTGAGAATAATTTATCTGGAGATAACGAAGACGATGACACGGAAGAAACTACTTCGATTTCGTCTGATTTGGATAATGATAATGACGCGAACGAAACTCGAGATGAAGAAGACGCGCAACTCGAAGAAACATCGATAACGGAAGATAAAGAAAATATAGAATCCAATAAGACCTCGGAAATTGGAAATGAAGAAAAGAAAGATGATTCGGATGATGAGATTCGTCTGCCATTGGAGAAAGATACTTTATTGCAAAGCGTGTACGACGAAGTAGAAGAGGAATATGATTCTAGCGACAGCGAAATGTTAGACGCGAATACGGTAACAAGCAGCGGAGCGTTTAAAGTGTCTTCTGTATCTTCGAAGACGGAATCGTCGATGGGGAAAGGAAGAAAATTAACGAGCAAGCAACGCAGAGCAATAGAAAGAGCCAACAAACGAAAGAAAATTGGTAGCAACTTCTACGAAGTTACTAATGTGAAAAATAGGAATAGGAATAGAAAAATTTCCAAAGTTAAACGAACGTAACTAGTAGGTAAAAATAAGTCAATGAATAAGGAAATGTAAAAAGTTCTAATCCAAATCTAATGTTTTTGTTTACATAAACTATTATACGGTATGTAAATTCCTTTTTTTAATAGTCATACCTAGATTGCGGATTTTGATGCATTTATAGGGAATTTGAATGTGCAGAAATCATATGGAAAGTACATAGACCGGAAAAATATGTACGATATTAAAAATAAGAGATTTATTACGATATTTAAAGGGCGAATTGAGACCCTCTATTTAGGTTCCATTACTCTGATTATGTTTGTAAAAATCCGCAGTCTATTCATGATTTTTGGAAACGAGGAAGAATCCGAAAACATAAAACCGGGGCGAGGTGAAAATTTTTATTTTCTCGAACTCGGAATTAAACAAATTGATGTATCGATGATCAAGCTGTTGAATACAAAGTTATATAAGAAAGAAAAAAACACATTGTACATAATATTTCAAAGTTTTATAAGCGAATAAAATATTTAAAATAGAAGTAAATGATTTTTATAGATCCGGATCATATTATTATAATAAATGTTTATGTTCGTATAATCAAGGCTTACCCTGTACTTAATTTTATGGCATCGGCATAACGTAGCTCTAATTTTCTTCTATTTTGAATCGGTAATATCGGAAGGCAGAGTAAAAAAAAAAAAAAAAAGAACGAAGCTCGTAACTTTTGAGCAGAGTAACATAAATATATATCGAATGGTCTCTATTTTATATCTTACCTGTAAAACGACTTTTAGTTTCTTACATCGATACGTTGAATGCCTTGCTTGTCACCAATCACCGGACGTAATTAATGGAAAGTTCAAATCGAAAAAACGATTGTATTTCTAATCATTTCAATGATAATGATAAAATAACAATGCAAAGTATTGAAAATATTCAAGAAAAATTAAACGATTACAATTTTTAATAAGATACGCGTGATACATGGACAATTGCAAGGTGTCCTGCTAAAATAAATGAAATCTGCTGGACCAAAAATACAAAATTCGTTCGACATTCAACGTATCAATATCCGCGTGAAATAATTGCTTATAAAGTATACGACGTTTCCCTCGAAAACCCATTTTTTATTTAAAATTAATAGACAATATAATTGTTGTATAAATTTGTACATTGTTCGCACATGATACGAAGAGTGGAATGTATCATATAACGCAAACTTATTATTTGAAATAATTATTATTTCTTAGCATTGTTATATTTACAATAGAACATCTATTACAAAGAGATATAGCAAAAACGTGGTATCACGCTTACATTTAAGATTGCAGCTTTTCTTGCAGCAACGCTTCCAATTTGCGAACGTCCTTCGCGAATTTACGAATACCTTCGGTTAAGTTATCTATTGCCATTCGATCTTCGTTTAGAAGCCAGCTAAACTCGGCTTCGTCCAAACTGATTTTTTGATGATCAAACTTCTTTGCCTGTTCTACTGTAAGTACTTTGCGAACCGGTTCATTACTGCTTTCCAATTCGTCCAACAACTTTGGACTTATCGTCAAATAGTCACATCCGGCCAATTCTTTAATTTCACCTACGAAAACGAATCATATGACGCGATCTTCTTTTTCGAATTTTTATTCGCACTGGAATTCGGTTTATCCGGATTGTAAAGTAATAATCAGTATATAAACAAAATTTTCATATTCGCGAGCGAAAATGTTGTTCTGCTAATTTGTTAATATTCGAATAGTCATCGTTTGCTATCTCATATTTCGTTCTATTAGAACAGCTACTATGTGCTATCTGTAAAATTAAACTTTCACGAAGTACGTATACAGCAATCGAATAAAACGCGTATACAAGTGTGTTATTTATGTCGGTAATAATTTTCCTGATTGTCGCGTTTAAGCCGGATAAACGAGGTTCCACTGTACTTATAACGAGTAGGTAAAAGTGGCTTCAAAGTAATCGTAGAAATACTTACCAACATTTCTAAACGAAGCACCCATAATAACTGTTTTGTAGCCGAACTTTTTATAGTAGTTGTAAATTTTAGTTACGGATACGACACCTGGGTCCTCTTTGGGTTCGTAAGATTTTTTGTCCGTATGTGCTATGTACCTGCGATATTTTGGTACATAAATGTGTTACGTATGATCCGTAATAGTTCCCCAAGATTTATAGAAATTTGTGATAGTTACGAAAAGTAGAGATGGAACAGTGGAAACTTTGAAACCTTGAAACCCCTCGAGAAACTCAAAAAGTCTCGAGTTTCGAGAACTCGAAACTTTGCGCTACTTTTGCGATTCGAAACTTTCGAAGTTTAGGTAAATAATATAATTTGTATAAATAACGGGAATGTTTGAATACAACAATGATAAAAAGTAAGAAAAAAGAATAATGATTCGGGGTTTCGAAAGGTTTCGAGGCTTTACAAAGTTTCGGATTCGAGTTTTGCGAATCTAAAAATTAGGTGTTTCGATCCATCTCTAATAAATAGTATGTCTGATCTTACCAATCCAAAATTCTACCAACAAATGGCGATATGAGGGTTACACCTGCTTCTGCACACGCAATTGCTTGCGCGAAAGAGAACAGAAGCGTTAAATTACAATGGATTCCGTATTTCTCTTCCAGTTCCCTGTGAAAATTTCATTAATTTGAGTTCAGATTTTTGGTGAAAATTCGATCGATTACAAAAGCACAGACGAGGTACAGAATAAACCTATCATCCAATGTATTTTTCTGTCACAAGATTTAGGGGTCCTGAGACTTTCTTTTATTATTTCTATCTTTACCATTTCAATTGTTTAAAATGTATAACTTTTCCGTTTGTTTTTATATTATTTTCTAGATTGAAATACTTTATAAGTGTTCATTCACAATCTTTGTCGGGTGATAAAACGAAGGATATTCTTCCGACAAACTCTGATTCTTTAAGTTATCGGCATTTCAGACCGTGTAACACGAAGTCCCATAAGATGATAGATCTATCCTGTACCTCGTCTGTGACAAAAGTATCTAACTTACTTAGCTGCTTGAATTCCTTCCCAAGTGGAAGCAAGCTTGATCAACACGCGCTCTTTACTCACGCCGAGTTCTTCGTATAAAGCGACTAACCGCCTTGCTTTTTTAACGCTACCATCTATCCTGAAGGACAACCTAACATCTATCTCTGTAGAAACCCTACCTGGTATGATATTTAAAATCTCTTTACCAAAGAGGACACAGGTCATGTCTAAAGCTGCGGTAACTTGTTCTGCCAAGGTACTGAAACAAATAGATCGGTTTATAAGTAACTTATCTCTTTCGTTTAGAAACTTGATTTACCTCATGATATTATTGCCTCAATCGCTATTAATTAATACTACTGTTACCACATCAAGTAAATATTTTTACCTTTTATACCTTCCACTTCATTACACATCCTTTTCTTTTTTTTTTTTTGTTTATATATATATATATTTATACACTTTTAATAGTCTCCCACTTTTAATACTACGCTTCGCAGAATTTTCTACACTTTCATATAGAGATTTACTTTTCGATTCCTTTATACACGTACATAGCTTTTTCCTTTACAATTATTACAATATATTAAATTAACTTTTATCATATTATCGTTTCTACATCTACAAATCTGATTAGTGAAAGAAAACACGTCTACGTATTTACATAGAAGAAAATTAAAATATCTTTCGACGATAACAAATGATTTGTGTGTGTTAAACAATGATATAATAAACTATTTTTCGCGCGTAGTATGAATATAACTCTTTTTCGCGTGTCAAAACAAATATGTTTTAATTTAAATCCTATATATTAAAAAATTGTTAACGAATATTTATTTAAATGATTAAAAAAATTTGTTAAATAGTATGTATTAATTCGTACATTTGAGTGATTAAAAAAATTGTTAAATGATATGTTTCAATCTATTATATTTAAATAATTGAAACAAAATTGTTAAATAACATATATTATTTATTATAGCTAAATAATAAATAATATACAGAATTAATGGTTTATTAATCCATTTACATCGTAGCGCTAAATACGCGACCAACTTTATAAATCGGAGATTCTCGGTTTCTACTTCGAAATTATATATGTATAGTAAATAAACTTAGAATATATATTGGACGTTTTATTAACTAGTATAATAATCTATGAAATGATCGATACATAGTGGTACATTACAAGTATCGGAAATATTTATATTAGTCGTCGTACGCGGATTATTCGGCTAACGGATGCAAATGGGTTAAAAGCATTTATTAAAATATTTATATCGCCAATATATCGATTTACTTTTGTAACATGTGATATACTTACGTGCCAGATTTTTTTCCATATTCTACAGCTTTATCTATTAAATGTGCGTATTTTTCTTGATTCGCCGCGGCAAGGATCAAAGAAGGATTCGTAGTTGCATCTGTTGGCTTAAATTGTTTCATGGCTAAAAATAATTAACAATATTATACGAAACGATAAATCGGTATCTTAATTATTAAAAACACTAATTGATACATTTATTCGTAACAGGTTTACGATATATCCTAACGGCATAAATTAATGTGGTGTAACATATATAAATACATTTCTATTCCAAAGGTCATCTGTAGGATTTACAGGTCAAAGTACTGCTACATATAATACAACTCGTAAATTACATCATATGATAAGAAATACATCTTTCCTGCTCAACTATTAAAAAGAACAATCTACGAAAGTTAAAGAAAGCATTGTGTTACAATGGAACACAAGTATTAATAAAACGAAAAGCAAATCAAGATTAAAGTCATGCTTATTTTACTTCGAGAAATCACTTAAACTTTATACGATCGATTTGTTATGTACATTTTTATTAGGCTGTTCGGAACATTCGTATTTTAGATGCATACGTTTATTATTTTAAATCCTCTTATCAAATGGATTATTTAACCCTTTGCACACGAGAGTTTTCGAAATTGGTTCACTTTGGCGAGGAATTTTCTCTCGAATAGAACGGGTTAAGAAAATAAGTAAAGTTACGGCGATTTATTTATTTATTATCATTATTATTTACCGGCGAAAAACAAACCCTATGGTTTACAATAACAGGTAGATTATTAGGTGAATAGGATTTCGTATAAACAGCGTTTAAAAGAATGAGAAGATAAGAAAAGATCCACGGAATCGCAGATATTATTCGCTGCCATTACAATGCAGTTTATACAATTGTGTAAACCGTATAGAGTATATACGTTCGAATATTATCATTGCATGTAAATAGTAATAGCTCTATAGCGAATTTCTCGAGTATGTAAATAATTTTGGTATTGTTTCGGAGCCCTCGAATGCAAAGGGTTAAAATACAGTAGTCCCTCGAATTGGTCGAAAAATTAGGGGATTTTTTTCTCAGCCCACAATAGATCCAAATGCATACCATCGACGAAACATAGGAAAGACTATGTATCTATTCTTATATAGAATCATTCGTTTTATCAACCATTTTAATGACACATTTAAAACGATGAGAATTATAAATAAATATTGCGCGACGCAATTATTTTCGATATAATTGACTGTAAAATCCAGTTCCTATAATAATGTGGATAGAAGTAATATGTTCATACGTATTGCACGTCTATCATTTAATCCTCTATAACCCGAATTTAATTCATTTTTACGATAGCATTATAGAAGGTTAACTGTACCAACTTCGATGGTCGAATTGAATATAATTCTTAAACGAATTATTTTAAATCGTAACCAACATAAAAAAACCTCTGCGTTTTTACACGACTGGAATTTCTATGAATGAGTAGTCTATCCTGTTCTCCGTCAATATACATATGTACGTATGTACGTTTTCGGGATTCGCGAGGATTTCGGAATATACCCACGCATATAATATTGCGTATTTACTGAAACGGTGACGAAAAAGCAAATCGATGAACAGTTGAAATTTACAATTCGTATTTTTAAGTTGCATCACTATTGCAACTAATGAGTTTTTTGCTTTACGATCAGAAGATCGGATAATCAGTGGACCAAAATCGAGGGACTAGTGTATAATTAAAAAGTAACATTTGGAATTGGTCAGAGGGAAAAACGATGCTTTTTTTTATAACAAAGCATCTAAAAGTTGTTAAATTGTTTTATTATCACTTATTGTAGTTTCCACGCAACTTTAGCGAGAGCCTCCAGTGACTCATGAAAATTTGTTGGAAGGATAATTGTGAAACTGCTGAGAAGTTTGCTAAGAGTAACCAAAGCTAATGCTACATCTACTATTCGATAAAATTATAATTATACATGTATACTACTTTAGAGTGTTCTTCAAATATTGTTGCGAACTTTCCAAACAGCCTAATATAAAACATATACGCATTGCACCTTTTTCTTCGTTCGAAAAGTTTGCAAATTTGAAACCCGTAAAAAAAATAATAAATTTCTTTAATCGTGTCTTTTTGCTTCTCATTAATTTTCTGCAAGCAAAAATAGCATTATTATGAGAGTACTCCAAAGAAAACAAGCGATCGTAAGATCGGAAGATTTTGTAATTTCCCCTACCACTGTGCGCATAACGTGATCTAAACTACAATCGAACCTTACATTTTTCAGCGCAACATTTTACTCGATATCGCTATACTTGTGCGCGTAAATATTTGTGATACAAACAAGCATAGAACGTATATTGCACGTTACAATTAAAGAAGAAAATATTTGTTTGCCGAGCGACTCGAACAGGTTTACGATGTTTAAAAGATAAGTTGAAAGTGCACCATTCGAGTTCCCCCGCCACCTTCTCTCTATAGTCACCTTCACCTTTGACCGTATGTGTATTAGGTACAAAAAAAAAAGAAAAACGCCTGTATGAAATTTCTATTTACTCACCTTCGAAGTCACCGGTATCGGCGACAATCGTTGTCATTTCCTTCAACTGTGCTAACGAGCTCGGCATCTTGACTTTCTTCGATTGAGACTCGCTCATTCTTAGCGATACTTTTATATACCGACAGGAGATTGAAACTTGTGCGTCTCACGCTGGAACGATCAGTGTTCACGATACCTTACAGGACTGCCAACACTATACCATATTCTGCCGCTTTTGATTCCCTCCAACTTCGCGTTACGTAACTTACATATCAAATCTTTTTTTTTTATTCTTATCAGTAGTATTATTTGAATATTTAAATATAATGTAGCCGAAATAAGAGAGTTGCCTTCATTGTACGGTAATATTTTTGTAAGTACTGTTTAGCTACAAATTTTGATATTTAAAAAATTAAATAACGCAATTCAAAATTGAAACTTAACTCTTGTTTCTAACTGTTATGTATAACGATATAAGATAAGAAAATGCGTATGCGTTAATTTATTATATAATATAAGAATAATATAATATAAATATAAGAGTATGCGCTAATTTCTTAATAACAGAATATATTTTTAGTCGTTTCTTAATTTCATTATACAATTGAAAATTATATATTAATATAAAGTATATGTTTTAAATGGCGAATAATTTCAATAATGGTTACACGCGCATTACGAGACTTACATTTATTGAAACTTAAGTACAATGGAATTGTAGGTATATTTTGTTTAAGAATTAAATTTCTATTAATACTTAGACAAATATATATATATATATATATATATATATATATATATATATATATATATATGTATATATACTTATATCTACAAAGATAATAACATTGTATAAAAATATATGAATTCAAAAGAAACAATTTTATTATTTCTTATCTGCATTTCAATGGAAATTATCTAGATATAATTATCTATTAATATAATTTGGTGCTCTTAAGCGCCAAGATATATTTTAAAACGAATGATTCTACATACCGAGTATGCAGTTTAATTCAATATGTAAATGTGCTCACAATTTTTAATTAACTTTCACGTAAAATATAATTTATGTGTACATTCCACCTATTTATACTTCGAGCAGGTTTAATTAATTTTAATAAGTTATATCTTGTTACATTTCTTTAAAATACCATGATCTATCATTGATGGATCGCGCTATGATTCACGAGATGACTGCGAATTTTTATGCGTGATCAATGTTAAGGAATTTATTCGAACTTTCGATAGGAATTGCAATGAAATTTCGACGAAGCAAACGATATAATGTCGGTATTAAAGTGCAACTCCACTTAGACAACAATGTGCAACAGTTTCTGTTTCAGACGTCTCTATGCATCCTAAAAATTGTACGAATTAAATTTCAAAATTAGCCCGTGTTGCTTTTAATACAAATTTAGTAAATAATTTCTTCATAAGCGTACTAACAATTTTAGGTTCCTCCTAAAATATGTACATTTACTTTGAGTTGCGTCACTTTTTTAGCCCATATGCGATACGCGTAAAATGTTTGGAATAATGAGTTGGTACAATGATTTAATCATAAAATCCGAATATTCTTTCGATTGTGTTGTTGCAGTGTAGACAAAAAGTTTCCACGTGTTATTGTTCGTTGGAAACTTTTTAGAATATGAGCCGTTATTTTTGAAAGTAGTATAAGTCTATTCTTTCATACATCGAAATATTTAAGGGAATAAAAAAAGGATATCTATATCTTACTAAAATTACCATTAACTCATTTTTTTCCAAAAGTGGACTTATACCACTTTAAAAAGAACGGCTTATATGCAGCAACAAGAAACGACAAACGGTTGCGCGTTGTTGCCTCGGTGGAGCCAGATCTTTACTATTATAACTACAGTTTAAAACCGGTCACAGAAACGAACGTATCGAAATACCATTGTTGCGTGAATCGTTAAAAATTTTGTATCCCGTTTACCTTACACAAGAAACTTGAATTTAGTTTAATTTGTGTCAAACTTTGTCAGTTCGATTCATGTCGACTCGTTTATTGGCAAAAGCGGAGTTGGGCTGATGACTGTACATGAAAATCGAACATATCACTAAAGCAGCGCCCACGGAAAACTGGAAAGTCAAATTGAACTCGAAAAGATATATAGAAGCTATACAGGAGATTATAATAGCCAAAGATGTGGCGAAACCTTTAAGTATATTATCTGCATACTTAACGACCATCGCAACAATAAGACCTCCACCTGCTTGAAGTACAACTAAGTAACAAACGAACGAATCGTAGCCGAAAAAGAAACCTTGTTTCTGTAACATTTTTCCATCGTTTACGAAGCATGTAACTAATCCGAAAGGTAATGATAGTAAACTTAACTGAACGTTTCTCATCCATACGGATATATCCGAATCTTTGAGTATTTTCTCAAAATATATGCCAGCAAAGCCTGACAAGAAACACGCGCTTAAAGCAGCCGCGAAACCAAGTAAATGGTTTTGTTCTATGCCAGATGGCAAAGGAGCATCCGAACTTTGTGCTAATTGTACTAATACTACCCCTATCACTAATAATACCAGGGCTCCCCATTGTGTATTTCGTAAAGATCTTCGGAGTATTACTACAGCGAAAAATGCT
The DNA here is from genome assembly GCA_028830335.1 of Eucera pruinosa. Lineage (NCBI taxonomy): Eukaryota > Metazoa > Arthropoda > Insecta > Hymenoptera > Apidae > Eucera > Eucera pruinosa. Next base: position 2,919,660 of record JAMYCR010000001.1, on the reverse strand, counting down.
GTCGTCAAGATTTTTAGTTGGTATGTTACCTAAAAATAGATAATAATTAGGTACGAGACACTCGAAACCTCGAAATTAAGGGTGTGCGGATAAATAACATATTTATCGATCATTGCGAAATTTTACTTTGCACAGAAAGAGAAAAAGTCTATTCTTGGGATTGTTGCAATATTTCGTTTCGTTCAACATCGACGGTATAATGTCGTCGGTTATTAGGCGTGTACGGAAATACGAAAATATAGAATGGAGATGAAATGATAATTATTTTTAAGATTTTGGGAATTCGAAATCTCGTCTCAATCGGGATGCCGCACACCCTTAATCGAAACGTAAAAATGATATACCTGATAAGTTGCTGCATCTAAATTAGACGCGGATACGTATAATAGATTATTTTGTATAATATACAAAAGCGATGGCACGGAAACTTTTAGAGTATCAACAGGCTGCTTTATAATCGTAGATTTTAGAGAACCTAAAAATTTGGAGAAACTTCCTTCCTCAATGTAGACTAATACCAGACACGTCAAAAATTTAACAACTTCTGCCATAACAACGGCTAAAAGAAATGTTTAACTATTAGAGAACTCAGGTGGCATAAAGTAACAACTGGAATTAAGTAATTTAGAAAAAATGTGATGTACCAGTTGATGAAAGGAACATATCTCCTGATCTTGTACGCGCATAGCGCATACTGAGTCCAACCAGAGCATTTTGCAAAGTAAGAGTAACTAAACTAATATATTTTAATGCTTGACTGTTTTCTGCAAAAAATAAATTAACAAATAAAATACCAAAAAAAAAGGAAAAAATGTGAACAGGTAAGAAATATATATGTTCACAATATGCTTTTAATTTACTTACTTTGCTGGGCCTTCATTGTAACTATAATACTTTTTATCATAAATCCTTAACATAAAAGTCAATGAATCATATTATCTGCAATGTAACACATTTTTTTAATAAAAATTACGCACATATACTATCGATTTAGAGTTTATAAAAATACCAAAGAAATTATAAAATATACAACTAATCGAATATTACGAATGGGACGTATTAACACGATATTAAATATGTTACACAGTTTAGTAAACGTAATTCTAAATTTCTAATTCACGTTTTGCGTGTTATTTAAAAATATAATCATATAAAATTGTAAGGTAATATAAAAATGCATAATGACGATTAAAAAGAGCATTATAAATTAAATATATTATCTTACACGTGTAAAAAGAATTTAGTTACTGTTATTCGCGAATTATAAGACACTATTAATTCATAAATTTAAATATGTATTTAAGATTACAACTTCTATATTCAAAATAAGCATAAAGGAGTGCGTAAGATTTAGATTTACTCGATAGTAATACTATTTTATTTTTCTTTGGTATATATTGAAATATTTCTATTTTACCTTTCTTTCCATTTTGATTTAAATAAAAGAAACGGGGAATGGTACGTGTACGCTCGTAAAATGTACACGTTGACATTTGATTCAATCACTTCCTATCACCACCCGTGCAAATAGAAAGACAATAAATTGAACACCTGACGTACACCAACTTTGTATCCATTAATATCTATTTACATTTTTTCGATGAAATCGGTCGAAATATAAGATTCGTAGAATGGTAATAAAAGAATGACGAATTTTTATCGGATAATAAAATAATTTTGGTTTTCATTATTAAAGCAAATATAACGTTAGACTTGTGTTGCTTTAAAATTTAATAGAACTTCGTCACCCGATTGACGAGACTTATAGTTGTAATGTTATATTACGTTGCAATGCTCCACTATGGATGAAGAATGAAAATGGAATGCATAATAAAAGAAAAGTATGAAAAGAATGTTGATAATGTTGTAAAACAAAGTAGAAACGAAACTAGGAACTTGTGTAATTGTTACTAACAAATTGGTAGCAATGATTTTGATTTCCCAGGCACAGTTCCAAATCCGTAGTTACAGTCGAACCTTCATAACTCGAACCACTTTAATCCTTCGATAAGTATACGGCCGTACACGACGGCGAAAAATTGTTAAGCCCAAAAAAGTAACTCCGTACATAACTTTTGTTACAAAACTGGAGCTATGTTTTTGTGCTCTATTCAATGGGAATGGCTTTTACAATGTTCCGTTACTATATCTTTATTATATGTTTTTTCATCTTCCATATCAATGTATATAATATATTATATATAAATATTTTTATATTGCAAAACAAAATTCTGCACTCGTCAAAGGGTTGATAGTGTTTCTCGATCTTTTTGCCACGGGATTCGATTTGCTTATAATTATATTTAACTGGAATTGTAACAATACAATTTATTCTAATTGAATAGCTATACTTTAATAGGCTTAGTATTCAAATATAACTTAAACTACTTTAATAGATTTCATAATTTTGAAATATAGCTTCTCTTATTTAATTACTATTAAATTCTGACTGTAGGCATCTCTTTTCTGCTTGCTTGATGATCGAGGTTCTACGCTGTATTCCTGAAATATTTCTCCAAAAGGAACATCGTCGCGAAATGAACGAATTTATTATACTATTTACGAACAACCTAATATATGTGTCATAATTTAGCAAACAAACGAATGCTGAAAAGCTTAAGACGATACTTGCGTCATGCTTAGGCTGCGAATCTTTATGCAAATTCAGCTTTTTATCGTTGAAAATATAGAAATGAAATTTAAGTACAAATTGGTTTTTACCTTTAAAAATTATAAGCTGCATTTTGCATTTGATATTTCGCATACTTTTGCGCGTGGTATGTCTACCTATTTTTATTTACACATTTAAGTTTCCTATAATTGCATAAAGATTCGCAGTCTATAGTTATGTGTCTCGTACTTCGATAAATCGAAATCTCTATAACTCGAACATTTTAACTTTTCCCGCTTCTCTTGAATTTCGAGATATCGAGGTTCGACTGTATAAACATTACGCGTCGCGTAATGTGACAGTGTTGAATGCATCGAGCGAAGTGAAAACAAAGTTTTCCAATTCCTACGATTTGTAATTTCAAAATCATCTACCGAAAACTATGTAAATAAGAAGTAATTGTTGAACGTCGTTGCGAAGCGTATCGTTGTTTCGACGATTTTAGTTTACTTGTTAAACGTGAACGTAACAAAAAGTTAGGTTGCGTTAAATGTTAATTGTTTTGTTTCTTTTCGACGCGAATTTAATCAATCAAAAACACAATGTCTTACATGCTGTCACATCTCCACAATGGGTGGCAAGTGGACCAAGCAATTTTATCGGAAGAAGACAGAGTAGTTGTGAGTGTTTGATTCGGTTTTATTAGAAATTCAACTTTTCCTTCGAACGTTCTAGACCCTTTGGGCATGAACGAAATTGCTCAATACTCCGCATCGAATATGCTATATCATAATTTTGCAAAAATAACATTTTTTTAGGTTATAAGATTTGGCCACGATTGGGACCCAATGTGTATGAAAATGGACGAAGTTCTTTATAATATCGCTGAAAAAGTAAAAAATTTCGCTGTCATTTATCTAGTCGATATCACTCAAGTACCTGACTTCAATAAAATGTAAGTTTATGTAATTATTAGGTGTATCAAAGAGTAATCCACCTTTATTCCTTCAATCAGCATTTATTTCGAGCAAGATCTGACACTTATTCCACTTTATATATAATTGTTGTTATTCTGTGCGGCTTGATGCCATCTTTTAACAAAGTTATAGGCTTCTGTTTGAATGTTCGATGATGTAAATCTTTAACTGGTTTAAACATAGTGCATTACTTATTGGTAACACCTAATAAATATTATACAGAGTTTCAATGAAATTTGAACACATTGATAACTAAAATACATAAAGATCTTCTATTATCCTTCAAATGGTGATCACGTTTTTATTATTACTAGTTGTAATATGATATCAATTTGACGTATCCTCAAATGAAGATATATTGTACATTATATTAATATTATAACTAATATTATATCAGTTATATTAATACACTACTATTTGTTACTCTCCAGATGATTTTATTATATTTATAACTAGACTATGGATGTCCATGCAAATTCACTTCTTTACTAATAAAATTAAAAACATTTCATCCATATAGAGGATTTTAACCTCCCCTGCCTAATTATAAAAATGTATGCTTTCCTTTGAATATTGTTTATAGTTTTGCATACTGTGCATATTCCGCACTTTTTCACTGTTTAAATTATCCGTAAATGCAAAAAACATCCGCAGTCTATTTGTAACATTTTGCAAATAAAACATATCGTTTATTAATGTAATTACAATAATGAATTTTATTTCTGTACGCTTAACAATAATACAGTAATACGTTTTAATTCGAAATTAATAATCGACTGAACAGAAATTAACTTAGGTATTAACATAGCAAATTGTGCAAATTTTTGCCAAGCAGATTACAGTAATTATCCAGAGACAATTTGATATCGCGTCAAATCACATTGATATCACATATTGTAGTGATGTAAAGTCGATTTTACATATGTCACCAGTTGAAGCTTATTTGTACATTATTAAAATGAATGTAAATCTGTTTTTGCAGGTACGAATTATACGACCCTTGTACAGTTATGTTTTTCTTCAGAAATAAGCACATAATGATAGATTTGGGGACTGGAAATAACAATAAAATAAATTGGACCTTAGAAGACAAACAGGAAATGATAGACATTATCGAAACCGTTTACAGAGGTGCTAGGAAAGGTAGAGGTTTGGTAGTTTCACCTAAAGATTATTCTACGAAATACCGTTATTAGTCAATTTCATTAATAGACTTTTGATATAAAAATGATTTCGCCTTGATACGTATTTGCGATTCATCGAGGAAACGTGGTAATTTATATTCGCGAGGAACAGTACGTTGCGTGATTAGATGCAATTTATTGTAAGTTGCAAACCATTGTAAAAACTTGAGAAATATTTCTGTATTTTTAATTTTACATTCAATTGTAAATAAAATTCATAGTAAAATTACTAGTGTAGCATAAGTGTAAACGTGTAAACGAGATAGGTGTAGCATAAGCCGAGCGAATGTTGACGCTGCTTGCGCGAGTGGAGGTATGCGACAACTCGCTCTCTCCATGGTCCGCGCTCGTTGCGCATCCCTATAAAAAGAGACCCTGGAATTCCAGGAAAAAGGGTGTTTCGGCGAATTCTGAACTCGGAACAAGTTGCAGACGTTTCCTTCGCGGGTTACAGACGACACTTCCATCCTCCTAGCATCTATTCTCTCTTCCTTTCACCCTGGATCACCTGCTCCTCTGTCGCAGCCTCACCGCGTCGCACAACACCGCGAAATCCGACATCCAGCCTTAAACTTTCAACGAATTGGCACCCACGCGGAACCAACGCGTTAGAATGGCTCTACAACACTACAACTTTACGCTAACAAGATTTATTTGGTATGTAGATACAGTTTTTCTTTTTTTTTTTATATCTATCAATAATCATTTAGTTGGTAAACTGATATGATATAGAAATCTATGAAAACAAGAATATTATCGCATCGTGCAAGTTCGTGAATAATATTTTACACGTAGACTCGCGATTAGAAACATATATATAAAGGGTTTGAGAAACGGGATTACTGGACAAAGAAACTCCGGATGTGATTAAAACATTTGTATAATTGTAGCGTATCTTATTATATTCATTATAATGACGAAACATCTGCATTCTACAGTAAAAAAATAAATACGTATCATTTTGATAATGTTTTCGTTTTTTTTATACATACAGCACTATGTTTAATATTATACAAAATAGAAATAAATATTTAAAAACTATTCATTACATACATATTTCATAATTGTCGACTAGATTTACGTTTGTACTTGGTACTATTCTTGTTCTCTTCGAAGTATTCACGTGTAACGGGTCCATAGGCGGAGGTTTATCTGAGAGTATTAAAAATAATAATAATAATAATAATACGGCCAAAAATATAAACTTATATATTTTATAAAAATATAAAATTTGCTAATTATAAGCACAATAAACTTACAACTTTTGAGACAGTAGGGGTTCTTCAAAATTTGTTTTACGCAATTATATATATAAGCATATTGGCTCTGAAAATATAATAGGAGTCAATCGAATCCGAGATAGGTATACATTTTTTTTGCGATAACTGTAAGAAATTTACGCTATCTAATATTGATATAAAGTATTGCGGATTTCCTTACTTCTTTTTGTACCATATTTATTCTGTGATGTCGCAGTCGGTATACTGTTCCGAATACATCTAACTTTCGATTATCTCGAAGATGCTGTAAAATGATATCTATTGCTATTAACGTGCCAGTTCTACCGATTCCTGCGCTGCAAAAATATGTATAGATAATAATACAGTTAAATACATTTCGAAACATCGATCAGAGTGTTGAAAGTTTATGGTACTAAAATAGTTGTACCGATGTATAAAATGTTTATGCAATTATTAGTAGACTGCGGATTTTTACGCATTTGTTGGGAAATTTAAATATTAAAAGAAAACAGGATGCAACTAATATTTGGAAATATAGGAAACGACGAAAGTGGACTACAAATTCTATTGGGTATTTTTCTATTTCTAATAATAGAAATGTACCCCATAATTCTATTGAGTAATAAGTTCACCTAATATATTAATCAAAACATTTCAGCTTATGCAGTCGAATTTGTTATTTTCGATATAGATTATCATCAGTTTTAGAAGTTTTTTTTTTTTAATAATAGTATAGAAAATTTAAACTTTACTTATTTAAAAAAATTCATTTAAGGACGGTTCACTTTTGTTTGCACGTGAAAAATATAGTTAAGAGAATTTAAACAGAAACTGATTTAAATGCTTTACATACGCGAAAAAAAGGATCGCGCTCTAATAAATAAGCGTAACATTTTTAAAATAATAATTTTCATTGTGTCCTTATTGAGTTTTTGATCAATTAAATTGACCCGCCAATATTTTTTTATTTTATTCTTTGTCCGCGCCTAAAAAAGCTTGCCGACAGCTGATTTAGGTGGTCAAATCTTAAAAGATTGAATCTTATCCCTTCACTTTTATTTATAAAAGTATGAATTCGCATAACGATCCGCAGTCTAAATTATTACCTGCAGTGTATAACAATGTATCCTTTATTAGCAGTAGCATGACGTCGCATGATATGACAAAAATGGATCATTGGATCGAAATCCTCTGGAACATCATGGTCTGGCCATTCTTTGAAATGTAAATGCACTATATTCCGCTTTTTCTGTTCCTAAAATTATTGCTTACGATTAAATAGATCGAAATTGTAAATCACCAAGGTAATTCATTAAATCGTGCAACTTAATTCTACTATATCTCATACCTTTTGCAATATTAACGTTCTCTGCGTATAAGATCTATAATCCAACTCGCTTATACACTTTATCGTCATATTTTCATATTTAAAAGTTTCTCTGATCGTTGGGAAATATTGGTGACATTTTTCCTGTAAGATAACGTCATTAATATTCTACGTGCAAAGCGAAAATCGATATTTGACATCAGAATTACTTACCTTGCCTTTTTCGATTAACTCGGTCAGCATAACTATCATATTGATATTGTATTGTTCTACCATTCGCCAAAAATCGAATGTTGTTTCTTCTTTCGGCCCTTGACAAGCTATGTATTCGTCTTCTCCTCCGTAGCCCTAATAACAACGCGTTACGTTAGTTATATTAGTATATATTTTCATAAAATATACGTTAAACATATGTTTAACCCTTTCGCTACGAAGGACGTATATATTATACTCTTTAAGAAATTGAAGAATCATTTGTTAGAAGTATACGTATATTTTCTCTGTGGTACAATATTGCTTCTTTATCAATTCATGCAACAATACTACAGCATAATTAATCATACACAGCCTCCAAATCTTCATATTTATACTATTCTCATGTTAATAAAAGCGATCATTATTCATGCTTTGAGTTCTCAATTTTTAGATACTGTAGCGAAAGGGTTAATATAATAATTAAAATATCTTCGCGTTTACCTACTTTAATAAAGGACGCATTGATGTAGTCAGTGTTGGGGTCATTGTCGATTACTTCCAGTTTAACTCTTGAAAAATCGTCTGAAAATATAAATTCCGTTTAAAACACGCTTAATTAATAGTAATTAGTAGATTGCGGATTTTTATGTATATTCATATATTGTTAGAAATAAGTTCGAAAAAGTAAGACTTAAAGTAAACGAAAAAAAAAAAATAATAATTTCTATTACACTTTAGATATTTTGTATAATTTCTACAAACGCTAGGACCTTCGAAACAATTGTTCGTCGGCTATTCAAAAACACTTGGATCGCCAGTTTTATTCTATATAATTATAATCCTAACGTTTAGTTGTACATTATATTAACGATTGTATATTATATGGTTTTATACATCGGGCTGTTGACTCGTTACTAAATAAATCGATAATTTTCTAGATCATATAACTAAATTTCCAATGAACGCGTGATAATCCGCAATCTAATTATTAATCCTTCAGAAACGGCATCCGTACGATGTATGGACTCTACTTCCTTTTTATGATTAGCAAAAAACGATTAATGATTATTTAGAACAGGTAGAATTATGCATTAGCAATTACAGGAAGTATAATTAGTCTCCATAGTTTATAAATAGTGAACTAAATAATGGAGTGAGTTCGTTAAAATACAGAAATCTTTTCTATCTGTGTGCGCGGAACAGAAAACCACGCCGTCGCTGAAAAGGATTAATATCCTTACAATAGGTAGATATAAATGTAAATGTTTACATGGTAAAATGTCGGAATATCTGTTCTTCTTTTTGTTAGCCTGCAAACAGGCAGTGTTGGTCGGCATTTGTAAGTCAACGCTGAGAGTTTGAAGCAGTTGAAATTCGTTGCTCAGTTTTCCAGGATTTTCGATAAGCTGCTGACAATGCGCTATAAATTTCTTCTTCGAAAACGGCGTAGGAACCGGTGATCCAGACATGTCAGAGTGTAGAAATCGTCTTAGTATTCTAAACAATTCAGCAATTGTTATTAAATCTTTTTTTTATAGCAATCTATTAAGCGTAACACCTTTTGGTTTAATTCGACATTTATTTCTAACGATATTATAAATATCTATTCCGCTTTAAACATAGTTGGTATCGTTCTACGATACTTCGACGTATTTTTCGAACAAGTTATGGATTTGGGTTCGAAAGAAAAGTCGATTGTTCGATAAAAGAAATTCGTGGATCCAATAAAAAGATAATGGGTTACTTATTGGTACACCTAATGTTCAATGATAAATACACCTTTTACGCTTGATATATACATGAAATCTAAAAGAAAGTAAGATAAAAGAACGTATCTATAAAAGTACAAGATAAGTAGTTTTAATATACATAGTACGCAGCAAGAAGTGGGAGTGATGATAATTTTTCCGTAATAGCAAGGTCATTCTATGTATTTATTATAATAGAGGTACTTTACTTTTAACCAGAGATTTTGACACGCATGCAAAGTAGCGTGTTTTCAAAATTACTACATGTTCAACCGCGGTAACTTACAGTGACTACAGAAAGTGTTTGTACATCGATGATGTTACGTATTCACTTCGCTATTTAAAAACCAATTGACTCGAGGTCAACTAAATTAGGATTCCTATTATTTTAATAGCAATCCTGCGCGAGTATATAAATTTATCGTGCTAGAAATAATATACGGAACCTGATTGAAAACCGCCTAATGGAAAAATGCGCGCTTGTACGAGTACTTTTTGTAGCCACTGTAAGAACTCTTACAACGTAACATCGTATATATTTTAACAATGGCAGGCATCATTATTCAGTGACCTTGCTGCTTCTAACTATAGTATTCTGAGTCACAAGAGAAATATTGATTATTTCTTGCAAATGTCTGCTGTCTGTATGCTTGCTCCTACACTTTCCTTTTCATTTAATTTACATTCAAGAACGTATTACGAATATTGAATATAGTCAAAGTATATCCGGTTCGTAACATGTTAACGCTTCAAGTATCGTTTGTACGAAATCGTTCGGTTTCGCAGCGAAATTCGAAAAATTAAATGGAAAAATAATTGTACTTACACGTAAGGTGAACATCTGCGAACTAATAATATCATCGTCGTTAGAATGCCCAAGAATAAAATACCAAAAACGACACCGGTAACAAGTGGAATGTTTATTTCAGCGTCTGAGACGGAAAATACTTGATTGATTTCACAAAATTTAGTTACAGCGGTTACAAAAATTATTTGCATACCACTTTGTTTTTGTATGAAAGTACTACTTAAGTAGCTTCGACTATATTTAATTTTCCATCGTTTATCGGTACCGTTACGTTATTACAACTATTAACCGATGGAACGTTTAAATACAATTGAACTCCATTAGCTGGTACTTAAATGCAAAAATACAGGGCCAATACTTTTTTATAGCCGCTGTGTATACGATTTTTGCAAAAAAACAGAGACTGGCCTCGGCCCACGTTAACTCGGATAATCGTAAGTTAAGTCTTATATAAAGCTAACGAATACTAACTGGTTTTTATCAGAAATGTCGTGGAGTCCGAATATCCACCATGAGTAAATGCCCGCATTCTAACGTGGTACCACGTATTTGGCTTAAGAGGTCCATTGCAATAAATTCTTTTACTGTTAGTGTTAGACGAGATCTCTTTGCAATTCGTGTCTTCGCCGAGCGTGTACTTCACTGCCTTCACGTCGCCGTAATCGGCAACGTAACTAGCTGTAAAATAATACACGTAATAGCTCGCGTATTGTTGATCAAATGTACATATGTAGTGTAAAAGTGTATCACCCACGATAAGGATCCCACCATAGTCTAGTAGCTTGATAAGGTATCATAAAGTCTTGTATCCTAGCTTCTTCCCAGGACGATATATTCGGCCATGCGTGACTCGTTATGTTGTATCTGCTACTCGTCGGTGTATTGTATACAACTCTCGACACTATAATAGAATAATAAGCAACGTCACCGTTTGTGTCAGGGAACAGAGGAAGCAAAAGTGTAGCCGATGTAGAAGTTCTTCGTGCGTTAGCTGGATCTATAGTTATCGATTTGATGTAATCTTCGTCGGGTTGAGGTGGAACTAAAACAATAGATAAACGACAGAGTTAAAAGTACAATACATCAACGTAAATTGCAATAACTTGGAAATATTTATTAGCGTATGTGTTGTTTAAGATAAAGAAAAAAAAAAATATGTACATACTGCCAGCAGGATACAAAACATCGTGTCTCGCCGGCACTCCAAAGTCTCGGGCTCCCTCAACTTTTGCAGACACTTCGATGGTGTAATTATACTCGGCTTTCAGTTCGTTTAAGTTTATTGAAATTTCTGGAATCGCTAGGTTCGATATATGTTTTGTAATTGTAAAGGAATGCGGTGTGTAATTAGTTCTAGTCCCGTGTACAGACACACTGAAGTATTCTAATATTCCATTCAAGGAGCATGGAAGGCCCCATGTCAGGATAGTATCCAAAATGTTTGTATTATCTTTATTCGGTGCAATTAGATACGAGAAGTTTGATACTGCTCCTGGAACTAATACCCAATAACTATAGTCGATGTTATTCAAATTATTAGGTACCGGAAAAAAAAGTTCGTACGATTCTTCTACCAGAATTAAATCCAAATTCCCGTTGAAATTGAATCTCTTCGTAAAAATAATATGACACCGATGTCGTGATTAAAACATTTCGTTCGTTCTGCGCTTCGCTAAGTAAACATTATATTTGAAAAAGGTTTCGATCACGTGAATTTGGTAACATAAATTCGTACGAACCTTTTGCCGGTATCTAATGCAAGTAATTGCATTTTGTGCGATAAAAGAATTACCTCCAGGCGGCGTTTGAAATATTAAATCATCGCTATAGTCCCCCCAACCTACGGCTGTACTCGCTTTAATTTTTGCCCTATAAATCGTGTACGCCTTTGCATCCGAGTGTTTGAACGAAAATATCGTTCCATTCAAATTTTGGATTGTTTTCTTCGACCTTTGCTCGCACCAACTGGGCATAGGGAAAAGTATCTCTTCGTCGAATAGAATTTCGAATTCGTATAAATTGCCCGCTAAGTACGCCGGTGTTTCCCATTTAAATACAAACTGTGAATACGTTACGTTTATAACACTTAGTGGAGGTGCAGACGGTACTAAAATATTAAATAACGTCATGTATTATCGTTAATATCGTTTATGATTTTTATTGGTTCATTTACTTTTCACAAATGTTAAAGGCTATAATATCACGTAATTTCATTCTTAGTTGTACGTTCGTAAAACGTCTAATCGAGGACCTTGCAGCAAGAGGGGTGCAAGTCTATTTTTGACGGTTCTCTCTTTTTTAATTGTAACGTGTAGTACGCGTGAAAGTTGAGCCCCAGAATCTGGCGTACATTGCTCCTTTGCTACTGAAAACGGCAAAATATAAGGGCGTAACGCAATTAGCTAGCAACTGTATAGCATCCGATAAACAGCCTTTTTATAAGGCTCTCGCGTGTGCATCGATTAAGGATGATTATATTTCTACAGACTACGATGACGAGCAGGTACAAGAATAATGTTATTTTTTCACGTCTACAAAGTATAATATATTATTATATCTATATCTAGAAATGTTTATTTTACGTAGAATATAATATGTGTAATATACTTTTTTTCAATATTTGATCAATGAAGCAACGGTAAATAAATATTGGTGTAAGTCGAATGCAATTCGACTTCAGAATTGAAAAATTCGCCAGAAACGCGAATATTATTATTATTAACTGTTAACTCGATAACCACTATTTATCGCGTGGTAACATGCAAGTTTAAATTAGCGTTCGTTTTTTTCCATGTTACGCGAAAGCGATAATTTTATGAATAGTTTTTATTCATTTTACTAGAAGTTGGTTAAAAAAAAAAAAATAGACTCGCACCCCTCCGTTGCTGCAAGTAGTTCGATTTCTGTGCATCTGTTTTTACTTACTATCTTCCAATGTTGTTACACTTATTAAATTACTTAATTCGCTATTCCCTGCTTGATTAACAACATACGACCAACATATATACGTTGTGAAGGGACTAACATTTCTAATCACCGAATTTACAATAAGGAATTCGTCCTGGATACTAGAATTTATAGGCACTTCGGTTTGTCCGTTCGTAACTTCGTAACCGTGGCCATTTGTTCCTGTGGAGTTGCACACAGCTTTCAGGGATGTCACGGTACAGTTACTACTGCCCTTTTCAATTTTCCACGAGAGCGTTATTTCGGTTGCTGTAACGATAGGTTCTTTGGTATGCAACAGTGGCGGCGTTGACACTGAAAAAGGAAAACGGAGACGTTTAAATTACAATTTTACGATTATAATCGTTTGGCATAGACTGCGCGCAAACGTTAAAAAATCATTCATTTCGTGCCGAAAAATCGTCGATCTTTGACCTGTTGCGTGACTTTGCGAAGAAAAAAGAAACGTACAAAGTTGTATATACCTCTGCTCATTTTTAAAAGGCAAAGCTTCTACTTCTTCGACGCTGCTGTGAATTTTTTTCGAAGACACTTTTATACTCTAATGCGAGGCGAGAAAATGAAGAGGCGGTTTTTTTCCTCGACAAATCTTCCGAATTCAAACGACTCCACGGAGTTTAACGAATAATGAACAATTTATGAATATAATAATTACTGTTGCGAGGATATATTATTCTATGCACTTTGTACGTCGTTAAATAAAAGATACGCGAATAATAGCACATTTTACACGTATAATGTTTATTTGAATTTAAATTTTAAAGAAAGTCTGTATATTTATTTGACCGCGTTCCCTAGTTTTTGTTTTGTGGAGTTAGTCGATTTGGCATATGAGCGACCCATTTATTTATTATTAACAATAATAATAATAACATTATTAAAGTTTGCGAAACGTCGGTGCAACGCTGAAGGAAGACGCGGCAATCATGCGGAAGCCAAACGACCAAGTTCCAACGGAACAAGTCTAACTTGTAATAACATTATTATTATTGTTAATATTAATAATCGATTAATAATTATCGTTAATATTAATAGTCGATTAATAATTATTTACCAGTAGCTGCTGTCCTCGCTTGCATCGTGTCCCTTTCACCGTCATTGTTGTCTTCGTCTACTGCGTTAATATAAATAACGTAAGGGGTACACGCGTACAAATCGCCTATCGTTATATTCGTTTCCGATGTCTGTTTCGTTGTTGATTGCGGACTGATAGTTACACAATAATGGTCAACGCATTTTGCTCCAACTTCCGGTGGCTGCCAGTGAATAAATAAAGAAAATGCATTGGCTTCCACAATTGGATGTTGAGGTTTACTAGATTCTAATAAAAATAGATACCGTTATTTTCCGATCAAACAGTTGATTATAAAAATGATTACATTTGCGCGCGCGCGAAACGTTATCTTTCCAAACTTTAAGATTAGAGGATTAATTTATATTAACTCTATTAATTTTGTGAAATTGTTCATTCTAACGAATCGCATTCAAAGAAAACGAAATTAATTGCAACGTAGATGCGTGTGCGTTACAATATATAAATTATTTTGTTTGTATGTATAATTGTATCGTATTCAAATTATGGAAACTTCAGTGTTTGACGTACTTGGTGAATTCGTTTTTAATGTAATGTTGAAGCCATCGGACTCCACGGAATACGACATGGCTCTAACTGTGAAAAAATACTGCTCGCATGGTTCCAAATCCGTTGCTGTGTGCTCCTCGTGTATAACCATCGTTTTATCACAGACGTTCTTAAAGCATCGTATAATCGCGTAATTATGTATACACTTTGTATAATTTATCGGTGGCTTCCATCTTAAAGTGATCGTATTGGTGGTGGTGTGCGCAACTAACTCCCTAACATCCCCGATTCCGGAAACTAATAAAAGATCAAATGGCATAATGCGTAACATTAAACAGAATTTCAAGCTCGATAAAACTAATTATGTACCAGGTCTACAAATTGATTCGGAGACCTTTCACAAAATTCAACATTTTACGGGAAATGAAATTAATGCAATTTTGATGTTTAAGATAATTATTTAGATTCTCGCGTACGCGATATATAAATTCCATTTGAACAAAAACGGACGACGATCTTAAGTCGATAAAACTTCGAAGATTTTAAACGCGAAGGCACCGAATTAATTTGCACACCAAACACAAACGAATTGACTGCGTATTATATTGTGTCTTTAAAAACGACTTCTCTAACAATAAGTTCTGATCGATCTGATAAAAATATACCGAAAATACGTTTCATTGATTAATGAAATTGTTGAAATCAAATTTGATCAATTGTAATAATTAATTATCGGACTGCGGATCTTCGTACAAATATTTTATTATTTTGTTTGCGGATTAAAATTTTCGAAGGAGCTAAGCACTTAGAAGAATTTGAGGTCCCCTTGTCTAATATTTTAATTTGTATAACTTTCATTGTTAATTTATTGCTATTAAATTTTTCCAGATTAATACCTTATATTTTTGCAGTTACTAAACGTACAGTAAAGGGTTATCCAAAATAGACTATAGGAACACGTACCTTCACTTTTTTTCTTTCCCTTTTTGCTTTACCCTTTTCTAAGCTATTTTTCATTTCTATTATCTTCGTTCGTTCTCGTTTTCAATTTTTATTTTCTTCGCCTCTATTTTACTAACAAACATGGCGTTTCACAGATATTCTCGTTCAACATCCTAAAGGTACTTTTGGATAACCCTATATTTAACCCTTTGCACTCGTTTGGCTCCGCTATGGAGACATTCGTAAATTGTATCAAAAGTTAAGGTTCGTGTTTCTACAATTCTATATTAACCAATTCAATTGCCATTTCTTCTGAAATCGAGGCAAATTTCTTCTTTCCAAAATACGTAACTTATTAAGTTCTCACAATGATCAGAGAAACGTGTAATGGAGCTGTTGTCGTGTAATATTATTAAAAATAGTTTCGAGTGCAAAGGGTTAATTTAACATTAATTACCCTGCGCTCTTAATCGCTCGCGTAAAATGAAATCTTCGTTTTCAAAATTAAAGTAAAAAATTACTTTTCATCACTAAAATTACATTTCACGTTACCACATAATTTTGCTTTTATTTATATTTGTACGTTGCCCCAAGAACTGTTTTCACATGTCGTCTATAGTCTTCGTCTCTTTGCGTTGACTTAAATTCCTCAAAATTGTATAAAGATCCGCAGTCTGATAATCATATCAATTTGAATATTATGATTTTACTATTGGAACTCGTTTCTCCCGCTACGCTAGCTCCATCCGATTTTGTATCTTCCTCGATGACTTTCACCACAAAATTATACTCCACGCATGGGTCTAAATCGGTGACATTATATCGGGTCTCGTTTTCTATGATTTTCGCAAGGCAGGATTCAGCCAGGCATACATCGATCGAGTATACGAACGATTTATCAGTTGCATTTACACAAGGAGGTTGCCAAGAGAGTAGTATCCATTCCGTACCAACGAGATCGATCGTCAGGTTTCGTACGTCTATCGAATCTATGAACGAACAAACACGAGTTGTAGAAATATTGATCCGCATCATCCCTTTGCCCTACAATAAACGAGTTACACTCGTGGTAGAAATTACGGGTTGATCGCGACTAAAATATACACGTTGCTGTATTCTATGATAAATTTCAATTTTTGGAGATTAACAAGATTTCGATACTAAATTTCGACTTGTTTTTTATACGTTGTTTGAGCATAAATAACGCAACTAATGTACTGTAAGTAGAAAGTATGGAAATTTTTATGATTCATTTATTAACGGGGGTAAACCCTAATAAAGTACAAAGAAACGTTAAGAATAATCGTAAGAGTTTAAACAACGCAATACGTGAGATTTAAAGCTGGTTGGAGTAGAAAAGAAGTGGATGGAATTACAGTACATGTTAACGTTCTTTAAGATCAAGTTGAGGCCATTGTTTATACCATATAGCGTCGCATGAGCCTCCTCTAACAAAAGAGTTTGGTGTCTTAACCCTTTGCCCTAGAATGACGAGTCACACACGTGTTATGAATTATGGCTAACGTTCGACATAAACGCAGAGTATTGAGGATAAAATTTAACTTGAACACTAATTTTGGCTTTATGTTATAAGATTGGAGGTTGTTAAACAAATATTGTCTATAATTTCCAAATGATTTGTACGTGACACGATGTGCATTCAGTAAATAACTAATGCTAGCATACGTGGATAATAAGATAGTCGTAGGACAAAGGGTAAATAGCTGTGACAAACGTGGTAAACTTAAGTAAAGACGCGGCGTGTTACGATTCGTCTTCTATCGGTCATACAAACTGACCTGTTCATATATCTAAGGATCATTTCCATTTAAGTGACAACTTTTCAAATGACAGCACGTGGCACATTGGATATTTTTATATACTTTCAACGAATCACCGTGTAATACATCGTATTTAACGCACAAAAAAATAAAAGAGATGTTAACTAGTGTTGTACTCCGAAACGCAACGATTCGTAGCATAGATAACTTCTAAAATAATGAAGTGAAATTACTCGAAGAGATAAGCTTAAAGTGGCAGTAATCGAGATATCTACCCTATAGTACTTAAATAAACTGTTTCCAAATTTTTCCTTTTCATCCTCCATTTAGAATGTCCGAAGAAGCTATCCAAATTTTTGCTCATATTTTGCGATAAACAAATTATACCTGTCTCCTTGCATATCAATGTTTCATTGTTCGTTGTTTCGTTGGGTGAATCGATGATCGATGTATTATCGTTTTGCTCGAACTCCGTTGTTTCGCCTTGGAACTTCTCGCTGGCGGTGACTGTTTCCAGATAGGAATCCGTATTTGCTCCTAAATCCGTTCTATAATCGAACGATAGAAATTCCGTCGGATCGTTCGCCGTTTCATATTGTCCGGTATCGATCAGTCCATTTTCACCGAACACGTAGACAATTTGAAGCGCGTGAATCAACACTTGCAATCGCTTTTTCCGTATCATGTTCCCCGGAAGACTGAAAATTCAAGTGAACTTTTATTCAAAGGCAATTTTCGAGTCGCTACAATCAAAGATAACGGCTTAGTGTTCTTTTTTTATCTCAACTAATTAACAGCAACCGCCGTGGCGTTCTACAGATTCTCACGATAATTTTATTGTACGTTTCCACGTGGAGCAGTTAACACTATTCGCACCGTTTGCTGTATAATCTAGAGTATATAGTATGGATTTATTATTAGGGTAAATGTCTCGATTAACGCCAGTGTCCTTATAATCGTCACTTGAATTCGTCCATTTAATAACGAACGAACGTACGAAGAATCGGGACTAAGAAAATTGCAATAATAAATTTCGACTTCATTTTTATGTAACGACACATGGACGACGCGTACATGTTTATATTTAAATATTTAAGACGAAATATTAGGAGGTGAAATTGTGCCGTTTGAGCATAAAAACGCGACTAACGTACCGTAAGTAGAAAGTATAAAAATTTCTATAATGCTGCAAAGGCGCGGCGTGTTACGATTTATGTTCAATCTGTACTACAAACTGACGTGCTAATATATGTAAGGATCATTTCTATTTACTGACAACTTTTCAAATGACAGTACGAGGGACATCGGATTATCTTATATATTTCCAATAAATTAGTACGCAATATATCGCGTTTAACGTACGAAAGAATCATCGTAAATAAAAGAGACGTTAACTAGCGTTGCGCTTCGAACCGGAACGATTCGTAGCTTAAAACAATTGATGAGCTTAAAGTGGCAGTAAATTGGAACATTTACCCCAGTGCCTCAAATTAATCGCATTAGCGCGAAGTTGAACTGTCCCATCAATCATCATCTGTTTGATGCAAAATCTTACCGTTCGTTTTATTCTATTGTATTAGGAACAAAAAGGTTTGACGGATGATTGATTTGCCTAATTGTAACTCCGACTAACGCGCAGTCATCGGTGCGTGAGTAACTTACGTTAATTTCATCGTTTATCGGACTATTCGCGTATGATCGTATAAATTTTCTATTATAATAATTCTATATTTCTGCAGAATATAGTTTCTATAATTCTACATTAAAACGTATCTTAATATATTTTAATTTATAATTATTTTATGTTTCTGTAGAATATAGTTTCTATAATTCTACATTAAAACGTATCTTAATATATTTTAATTTATAATTATTTTATGTTTCTGTAGAATATAGTTTCTATAATTCTACATTAAAACGTATCTTAATACATTTTAATTTATAATTATTCTATATTTCTGTAGAATATAGTTTCTATAATTCTACATTAAAACGTATCTTAATACATTTTAATTTATAATTATTCTATATTTTTATAGAATATAGTTTCTATAATTCTATATTAAAATGTCTCTTAATATATTTCAATTTATAATTATTCTATATTTCTGTAGAATATAGTTTCTATAATTCTACATTAAAACGTATCTTAATACACTTTAATTTATAATTATTCTATATTTCTGTAGAATATAGTTTCTATAATTCTACATTAAAACGTATCTTAATACATTTTAATTTATAATTATTCTATATTTCTATAGAATATAGTTTCTATAATTCTATATTAAAATGTCTCTTAATATATTTCAATTTATAATTATTCTATATTTCTGTAGAATATAGTTTCTATAATTCTACATTAAAACGTATCTTAATACACTTTAATTTATAATTATTCTATATTTCTGTAGAATATAGTTTCTATAATTCTACATTAAAACGTATCTTAATACATTTTAATTTATAATTATTCTATATTTCTATAGAATATAGTTTCTATAATTCTATATTAAAATGTCTCTTAATATATTTCAATTTATAATTATTCTATATTTTTATAGAATATGTTTCTATAATTCTACATTAAAACGTATCTTAATATATTTCAATTTATAATTATTCTATATTCTTATAGAATACAGTTTCTATAATTCTATATTAAAATGTATTACACAAATGCTTCGCGTCGTTTATTATTAGAGATATGCGGGAACCCAAAAATATCGGATCGGGAATTTTTCTTGGGATCGAGACGGGATCACGAACATGTCTGGGATTCCTAAAATTTCGAAAACAATTGTCGTCTCGCCTCCATTCTATTTTTCTTTTCCTATTTCCACACACGTCTAATAAACCGACGATTTTATATCGTCAACGTTCAACCAAACAAAATATTTAATAACGCTAATGATCGATTAATCATCGTCGTCGTTAATAACTAATCCGTTGATGGGACGTTAACGTATATTTAAAAATAAAGAAAATATCGCAACGATCCTAATGTTAAAACAATGGTATTATATGAATGGACTTCTTCTCTTTCCGAGTAAAATCAAATTTCGCAACGATCGATAAATACGTTATTACCAATGTCGATCACGAGTCTTCGGATAACGTTTCTCCGCAAATGCGAAACGATTTCATGATTCTCACTAAAAAATAATTCTCCGTTATTCACTGACACGTCACAAACCGCGTTTTTCTTCTATGCTTTTAATTTGCGAACTTTTCGTTTTCCTCACACTGATCGTAAGTAACCGTTCCCCCTTTATTCAGTTATTCGACAAAGAGTCGATTTATCGGCAATGAAATTTTCTTGTTCCGGTTAATGGAAAAAGAACGTTAACGCTGTTATTGGGAATAAAATGATGGACAAATTAGTTACTGGGAATCGATGAGGTGGACTAATACAGGGAGCAGCTTGAAAACGCGATACGTCCGCTTCTTTTTCGATAATAATCGTTGTGTCCACTTACCGACAGCTTTGCATTTGTCCCCTGGTCACTGATACCGCCGATAACTATCTCGAGCCCATTCCGAGCTCTTGAAAATGCACTCTACGTTACTTTATTAATCAAACATCGGAATAATATTCTCCTCCATTCTTTCCAATTACACAAAAAGCTTTCTCCTGTTTTCAATTACAGGCTATCACGCGTATTACATTTTCCCCGTCCGTGGGGAATTCGCAGAATTAATTAGGATTTCGTGCAAGCACGTACAATTTATCGCTAAACTCCGGATGTATATGCGCGATAAGTATGCCAAAAGTATGATGTGCCATTCGCGTACGAAATGTGTACAAATGTGCACGAAAGATATGCTAATACGCGGGGAAAGTATACGAAATTAACGATGTTGAAATAGATTAAGATCGTTTAACTCAGGCCAACCGATGTGTTTTCTTTGACTTTAGTTTGGAAGATTTTCTTCGTCTTTAACTCACGCGCTATTTTATACGGCTCTATAGTTTAATCCTTTGCGGACGAGAAGTAATGACAGTTGTGACAGTACTTTAGTTTTGAATTCCACGACTTTGAGCTTTCACGCTTTTCAGTTCGAAACCATTTAATTTCCAACGATTTCAAATGTTTATTATTACATTAAGTATTCGTTGCATTAAGTTCTGTGCTCTAGAAGTCGACATGGATTTGGAAAGCCAAAAAATGATTAGGCGACTATTTGTCGACGCTCGTCCGCAAAGGGTTAAAACTGTTATTTTTGTAACAATTCTATAATGTTAATTGTATATAAAGGGAAACAGGTTAATAATAATATTAAATCGAATTGAAATTAAATAAATGAAATAAATTTTGAAATTGTTCTCATATATATTCTAATTCCAGATATAATATATATAAATGTCAAATAGTTTTTTTCCAAATTGAACACGATAAGCGATGAGTACTTAGTACTTTAGTACTTAGTACTTTTATTTACTCGAACAGGTTTCTGGCATATCTATTGAATTCTATACAAATTCATTTAACCATTTCCCTACGGCACAATGTGCATTAAAATCGTTCGAGATCCCCTAATCCGGATAATTTTTATTCATACAGAAATAGCATGCAAACATTTGCACGCTACAATTGCGTGTAGTTAATTAGAATTGAATATATGAGTGGACGATAATAATTCGAGTATTGTCATCCTGTGCAAATGTTTAACGTTACTGTGTCTAACATTTTATTAATATTCCTCAACATCCTAATATTATTATGTCTAATAATTGCGATTAGATATCGTATTTCTACTACCATTATCGCGTCTTGATTGTCGGTCGATAATAAAATTTCACTACTCGTACAAAATATCGATGCTTCTGTACGTAAACTATATTTCGAACTAGCAATTAAGGCCGTAAATAGATACCGGATGCTTCTGCAAATGCATATTTTTACAGAGAACAGGTAGAGGCTGGACCAAAAGTACGATTTATGATTGGAGAATTCTACAAATGTATTTCTTACTTTCCACTTCGCTCATAATCCGTATGCTTCCATGTTTTACGTTTAGAAACAAATGCACCACTTGCTCTGCGTATATGTATATTAACACTAGAACTACCAAACCAGACGAAATGACTGGTTACAAATTTGCCATACAAATTGTATAAACTTGCAACGATGCATTTTCTAGAATATTCCGTGATTTTCTATACAAAATATTAATGGAGATTTATTGTACTTGAATCGCGTACGTTTTGCAAATATCTCGCGTGTCTATTTCTTTGATACAAATAAGTATACTTTAAACGTCGGTAGTTCTAGTGTTAATAAAAAGTGCTCTCATTTATGCATTGAAAACGTTTGCAATTTTTAAGTTCCGTAGTAACTTAAAAATAAAAAAAGAAAAAAGAATACGTACGCTAAACATTTAGGCCTTCGTTGCAATTCGAATCCTTGAAAGTTCTTCGTCAAGGCTTCTTAAAGCCCTGGTCAAGTTCGTAGTTCTGCTTTTATCGACGACTTTCTTGATTTTCTTCACGAATCGAATTTACGTTAAGTACCGTGATCGACTTCTGTTACAACTGATACCGCGATATCGAAAATATCTATCGATCGTGGAATAAAATAAGGCAGGGATATCCCTTCGGGTGTACGACCGCTACGATAACTGCTCGCGAAGCGAAATAAGAAACCACATTGCCTTTCGAAAGAACAGCGTTTCAAGCAGCCCCCTCGGAGCTTGTCAAAAATAGCATATCTCGCATCATTTGAACCTTTAAACTTGTAGAACACTTCATTTATGTTTATGTACGAATGGTACACACTCTTCACTGTATAATAGCGATTATCCAGACAAGCTGGGTACGAGTCAACTCGATAAATCCTGGAAAAAATAAATGTTATCGATTATTTGAACAGAACTTTAAGATAAAAGGGAAAATAAATAAGGCATCGGGCGTAAGAAATTTCAATACGAATCAAATAAAATTTAATTTCGGTGAGAATTTTTATTGATGTATGCGGACTATAAACTAGAAACGAATTAATATCTGTAGATAATAAAAAAATCCGCTAAATCGGAAATCAAATGAGCGACGCTATAATGCGTAAGTATAGACTGCGAACTTTTATGTGTTTATGAGAAATTTCGACTCGCAAACAAGAACCAAATTTACATAATAGGTAAAAATGTACAAACTGTAAAAAGCAAAATGCATTTTAAAATACTTATATTTTATTCCTTTAGCTATGTTTATGAAATTATGAACTTGCATAAGGATCCGCAGCCTATGCATAAAATATTTTAATAATAAGTATATATAATATAATAAAAATAAATGTATATATACTTCGTAAAGATTGAAAATTGATACAAAATAATACTGCTAGTATAATAATACTTAAAATATATTTCTTCTATTTATTTCTTATTACGTCATCCCTTGTAACATCTTGAATATACAAGATGTCACAGATAGAATATACTCATCGTCGGTAAAAAATATTTATTTAAGATAAATTAATAAGATAGACAAGAATGTTAGCGAAATGTAACTGATAATATAACTTACCTGTAAGATACACATTACACGTAAAACATGTCTGCTTAAATATTTAAAATGATAAATATCTTTTTAACATTGTTGCGATTGTCATATTGCAATTTTACTTGTACATTTTATTTCGAAATGGTCACATGTATATTTTAATATCGTAAAAATAATCACGCGTAAAGATGGAACATCCCTATATTAATAATTTTTATTTTCTTATAATAGATTGTGGATTTTTATACAAATTATTTAAAACATGGAATCTCAGTAGAAATTTGTTTCATCTTCTAACGATAAGCATTACGATATATCTTTAGCCTTGAGTAATATTTATATTTTGCCATATTACGTGCAATCTGCACTTTTTTGTACAACTGAATTTTCCATATACGCATAAATATTCGCAATCTACACAGGGTAATCGACCATTAAAAATTAAGTAAGAAACAAAAGTTGCCGCAATGCTTTTTATCTGCATCCGTAAATAAATACATAAAGCTTATTAAAAACATATATATTATTTTAATTACTGCATACTTCTTGTTTAATTTTTAAGAAATGTATTTATTGTCCGGTAATTGTAAGCGTTTGTTTAAAAATTAGTGCGACATTTGATAGTTGCGCGCGCATTCTTGAAATCCCGCCAATTTTCAGTTGCGTGCGCAATTCGGAATCGCGCACAACGCGCAAATTCGGTTAGCTTATCGTTAGTGTTAAAAGCAACGCGTATTTGGGTTTATTTAGATATAGTGTCAATTACTGTAATAAATAAGTATTGCATAATTTTTAACATAAAACAAGAGAATTTAGGGAACAAGGGAGAATACGAAAATCGTAAGTGAAACGCAATTACATCCCTCATTCATCACTGGTCCTTTGTAAACGTTGGATGTTTAGGATGGGTCGTCGCAGATTTTAAACCCTTGTCGTATAATCACGAGTTACACTCGTGGTGCAAACTATGATCTAATTTTCAACTTCAATTTATAAGATTCAAATATACCAAATAAAAATGACGTGTAACATTTAAGTGTTTTGTATTCGACACAGCGTTGAAGTAGGAAATAACAAACGTCATAGTGAATAGTCTTTGATAAATTTGTACGGCAAGGGGTTAATATTAAGGTATAGTTGATTTCTTTCTCTTGTTTTTCTAGTCAATAACGTTACTGTAATACGGAAATAATAAGAGGGTTTAATGATTTTTGAAATCATATGTATGCATAAGTAAGCAAAGGTGTAGACAGCGTGAAAAAAAACTTTTCACCTCCTATAGCCCTTAGCCGATTAAATTTGAAACAGAAATTTTTAAGTAGATTCGCCGATCTACTTATTATACTACGATTCCAAGCAGATTGATTTTTACCTAAATTTCTTTTCATTCTTTTAAGTATGATATTAAAAGGTGATACGAATATTGTTCAAATATTATGGAAGAGTTTACTTAAATATCCTGTATCGTGTACAGAAATAATTAACCAAAATTTATGTTAATCTAACACTTTGCTACTCTGTTAACAAAACTTTGTCTACGCCCTTGTAAGCAACAATTGAAAAAATATTAACGAGTTAATTACCATGGGGGTTAGCACTAGATTTATGGAACTTGTCACGTTGACGCATTTCAGATTCCATACCTAAAATTATAGAGACCATAAATATTATTTTACAGTACTTTTTATCTTAACTTTAATTAATAGAATGGAATGGATATGTATTCTACGTGATTCTCTTCATCCTCACGCTTCTACGTTCGAATATTTATATGCAGTATAAGTATTTTTCCGGAATCCTCTCAAATTATGCACGTAACGTCCATAAACCTAGTGTTAATGTCGAAATTGAAACAGTTGTTAGTTTCAAATGGTTAATTTCAAATTTATGAAGTTTACGATACACTTTAGTCAAATAAAAAGTAGCACATTCACTATTAAACAAGTACGATTTATTCTTCGTATGTAATTATTATATTTGATATGTTTTCAAATTCAGTTATAAAATACTAAATGCATTGTGTATATACAACATTTAAACAATTTTATTCTTTTAATAAAACATATATTACATACATATGTATATCACGATTATTTTCGGCCGTTAAAATACATAAAAGTTTATGCTTTGAGATCATCGGCAAGGTACAGAAAAATTGCTGGTCAGTCGATTTGTTAATTACGCGTGTGTGTAACTTATTTGAACAAAATATTAAGTTATAATGCTTGGAAAAAATCAAGCAGGGAATTTTGTACAATAAATTATAAAATTCTTCGTCAGATTTTTGTTTCTGTTTTATTCGTTCAATGTACACCAAAAGCGTTTCTACTAATTGAATTAGTACAGCCTTTGTGGTGGTCCCATGGAAGATTTGATGTGAAGGGAACGCACATTTTGCCAATGCTTCTTCAACAACGAAACCAAGAAGTTAATTGAAAGATGTACATTTTGTACCAGTTCATCTGGAGTCATTTCCACGTGTCCTACGGCTACCGAGAGACACAATACCTGAAAGAATGATTTTCAAGTTGCGATTAAATATTGCGAACTATTATCCAACAATTTTGTTATTCCACTTTCAAATAAGAACATTCAATACAATGAGTCACAAAATTATTTACGCGCAGGCAAAAAATTAATAGAATGGCATGAAAAGTACAAAAATAATATTGCATCTTTCAGTAGTTTAAAAAAAAAAATGCACAGATTAAACTTTGGATTAACACTTTAAGCGGCGGCTATTTTGTTGGAAGCTTTACTTAAAGCGTCGTAATATTTACGAGTTTTAGAAAGATATGTATCTTTACGAATAAAATAAAAAATAACTCTTGTATATCGCAACATTTCTATTAAAAAATCATACATAATCGTAAAAAGCCTGCTATATTTTACCGCTAGTCCCACATATTACGTCTTAAAGCTGGTTCATCAGCTCTTGAAGTATATTAGTATCTAAATTATGTAAGAGGAAACAATATTCAAATTTCTATTATTTTTTTTTGTTTTACATACTTCTACTACCTGCTATTTTATCCCAATAATTTTGTGACTCGATGTATGTGCATAAATTCAGGAAAATATACCTTTTTCATTTGGAATTTAATCGTGGCTTTCACCTCATCAATTTTCCCGACCATTGATTCTTGGTGGGAAAGAAGGCCAGGGAATTTACCAGCCTTATTCAAACCAGGACCAAGGATACGAGGGATTTGCTTGATTAAGGATTCGCTAGCCAAAAAGGCGTCGTACTTTTTAGCTGTAATAAGAAGGAACGAAAATTAATATTTAGATAAGATTTACAACTACATCGCCGATCTTTATGCAAATTCAGTTTCATTTTTTTTATCAACAGAAATAAAGAAATGGAAGCTAAATAGGGATCGATTTTACCGAGTAAACATTAAGTGCATATATTTTGCATGGGATTGCCTATCGCGTGTATTTTATATCTTTTTGCGCGCCTAAATATTTACCACGAAGGCATAAAGATCCGCGCAGTGTCTACTTGTAACATATTTAGTTTAAAATTTGTCTCGACACGGATTGGGGTGCGAAGCAATAAAACACAACGCCCCTCACCTAGTGAAGAATTTGCTCTTCTTCCATTCGACAACCACTGCTAAAAATGACGGATTAACAATGGTGCTTTTTGGAAGACAAAACGAAACGAAATTTCAAGTTACCTAGTTTCTTCACGAGCTTCTTGTTTTTATTCAACTTCTTCAATGCTTCTGCATCCATGTACGGGATATTGTTAGCCTTAGCTTCGTCGCAATGTTGCTGGTCACCCAAAACGCAAACTTGCATCTTTGGTCTTGGGATATTCTTCAGCCTTTAACAAGTAGAAATTACGATATCAAAAAGTTACGATACCTCGGCGCGTACTGTTGCTATGCAAGTTGATGCAAATAAATGGTAATGTTCTTAGAAAGTGAAATTTAAAGTTACTCTAATTGTACGAAGATAAATACAATTATCAAAGTCAATGTTCTCAGCGACGTATAGAATAGCCACATAATTTATTCGGATAATACATGCAATATAGTATAACATCATTGAACATTGCTTTCGATAATTGAATGGATTAAACGTTGCCACATTTAAGTATTAACTTACCCCCAGGATCATGAGTTATGATCCTATAATAGAAAATTACGGTACAAAAACCTCCCCAATTTATTTAAGACCCTGGGTGAAGGTCCGCCGAGTGAAACTCAGCTTCCTGACTTACGCATGAGGCAACCTTTTCGGATGTCAGTTTAAAAAAAAACAAAAAAGAGAAATGAAAAGACTTTACGGTAACATTAAAACCCGAAAAGAATCCTCAATGTCAGGTAGAAACATACTTGACGGTGCCTGAGAAACGTTTGTCCTTTTGTGGATCATAATTCTTCAAACCAATTTGCAGTTCCACCGTTTCTAAGAATTTCCTCTTTTTATCTTGAGAGTTTTGAATGACGCCATACACGCACTCATAGAGCGTATCACGCGATACTTTGGACCTGTTGATTAAAATTATAATTATAATTAGGATTTTAATTTGAGGCAACTATCGTTAATTGAAAAGTTTCGCGGGAAAAGGGCCCTTAAAACAAAATAGCGAGTCGAGCAAATTACTTCGTAAATTCATGTGTTCTGCGCGGGTTAACGATAAATAGTGCCCTAAACTTGATAAGGAAATATATATAGAGAGAGGTACAATAAAATTATGTTGGAAGTAGTAATGAAGCAGAACACTTGTAATAAAGTATTATTACTGTCCCTAACTTTATTGTATTAATAGTGGACTAAAATTGAACTAAGATTGGATTAATATAGGATTAATACTGTATTAATATTGGATTAAAATTGGAATAATATTAAACAGTACAGTTGGGCTCCTGCATCCACGAGGGATCGATTCCAAAATACTCCGCGGATAATAGCAAACGTTACGTTGTGGTGTCGGAAAGATCGAATAGTTCGCTATTCAAACCGAATTGAAACTTCGATTTCCAATCCGAACAGAGTATTCGAAAACGCTAACATTTCCGAATAAGTCGAACAGTTCGAAAGAAATTGAACGCTCCGAAAAAATCGAATAACTTAAATAAACGGAGAGGCTTGGAAGAAATCAGATGTATCATTTAAATGTATCGCGAGCAACTCGTCCCGAGTCTTGTATGTTTTAAGTATGCATAAGTAGATCGTATAGGGCACCTAAGTGTGAGTAACATGGAACAATACATATAATAATACGGAACATCGCGATATTTCAACAAGTAATTAGTAATTGCGAAATGCCATATGATAATCATATAAATTATTTTTCTAAATCGAAGCCGTAAGTACAATGTTTTCTTTTTTTTTTTTTAGTCTATTGTAGACTATAAAATCACTGCTTTCATTTTGGTCGACTGGATACGTTGTATTCTACGTTATGATGTACATATTCATTACAAAATGTTGGGTAACATGATATAAAGATATATAAAATGCCTTCTTCGTTCGATTCATTCGTACTGTTCGATGTTTTCGAGCCGTTCCGGTTTTTCTAGTAGTCTTGATCCCTAATAAGCACCTCTTTATAACTTCTCTCCTTTTCCAAAAAAAATAACATCCCGGCTCGGTCGACCACTTTATACATGGTGATTCGACCACCAGTAGATTCGAAAGCAATGCCGCCGCCTAAACACACAGCAACAACCTCGTGTTTTTGTCCTGCGATATGCTAGTGAAAAGGCCCACTTCAATTTTGGGACTCGGCTTTTCTGTTCACACGCATATACGCACACAGCAGTTTCGCTACTGTAGCCGTCGTCGTCGACTCGCTGACGATACAGTTACAAAAGAATCGTCCTCTACTTTTTAGGCAGCGGTATTCCTTTCGAGTTTACTGGCGAGCGAATCACCCTGTAGTTTGCCGCTAACTCGAGCCTCTCGCTAGCTTTCTGTAATTCTTTCTCGTTCTGCTCGAAAATAAAGTCCTCTTACAGACCATGAGACTCGTCTGGAGGCATGCCTCGCGGCAAACAATCGGTTCGAAACTATTTGGAATCATGGTGAACCACTGAGCATGTCCGAAATAAGAAGAGATTCGGACTCATTGAAAATGATCTCAAATCCATCGTTTATCGCTAACCATGCCTCGAGGCAAGTCCCGTGTATAATCTACGTAACTCCTTGTACTCAGATTATTTTATTACTTACATGGGCTAGCGATAACTAATCGCTGCTTATTTATTATATTACGTACAAATTATTTTAATATTACGGGCAATTTTTATTTAGTAACGCCCAATATTTCGAAATAATCGAGTAGAATTGTGTATCTCTAGCGTAAAGGGTTAATAGTAACGTATACCTAACACGTGGCTGTAATAACCTCGTATACCTAACATCGTTGCAATAATCAGCAAATTTTTTGTACGGCTCATTAGTTAATACGTGCAATTTCCCCAAAAAATTTCATTAATAATAAGCAGGTATTACAAATAGTAGCACTTATAAATGTACTTTCATCTCCTGACCCGTAAGGTCTTAAAGTATGTAATATCTGACCTTCCACAAAATAAGTTTGGCGACTCTTGTATTAATAGGTTCTGTTTATAACTGGATATATTAACATAGTAAAAATCCTGAATGTTTCATAGAAGCAAACTATAATATAAAGCTAAAGGAGGACTAGAAAACAATTTAAGAACATGATTTACTCTAACACACTATGTAAAATAATGTACCGTAAAATAAATGGTTTGGTGTACATTTATTAATTATAAATCGTGTTGCACAAGACTTAAAACGAAACATATGTATGTTTTATGCGTTACAACGATGAGATATAGAGGCACATTTTACAGTACAGAATTTAATGCTGGGTAACATTTTAAGTAGCATTTATTTACAGAAAATATTAACTATTATGTTAAGACGATATATTGGAAAATATTTTACTTGTAATATCGAGGAAATAAGAGTTTGGATGTTCAAGGTATAAAGAGATTTTATACTCACGTCATTGTAACACTTGATGATGGAACACGACCACCGTAAAGAAATGAACCGACCCGACGCCCGACTTAAACCGGAAAGGAATGTAGAAACGTGAACAAGAAGGCCGACGTAAGCAGTTATACGTTTACTAGATAGGAATACGTATACTTATAGTTGGAAACTCATCTTATAGTTTGTAAAATCGACACAGATAGCGCGTTAATAATTTAAATCGTAGACTAAGAACGGAATAGACTTACCATCTCATGGGACTTTGTATCGTATAATCTACAATACCGACAGCTACAAAAATTAAAATTTTTGAAAGAATATCGTCCTTTTTATTAGCTAAAAAAGAATGCAAATACTATTAAAGTATTTTAATATGCAAAATGTAAAAGCGAACACAAAAGCTATAACTTTATATCAATATTAATATATTAGAAGTATAATATTGTACCTCTAAAGTAAAACATGATTTATGTATAGTTTGCGAGTAATAATATTTCAATGTTTTTTTTTGTAATACTACTTACTGTCGTAATACGATTAAAATAACAATTAAGTGGAATTAAAATTAGTAACTTTATCTCTGCCATTCTTTTTTCATTTGCTAGTTACTGAAAATGTAGCATGAAATTTTATAATACGCGCGTACATTCGTAATGTTTCACGAGATAAAGTAAAAATGATGTATTTGCGAATACCTAGTGGGTGTTTTTGTGGCTAATTCTCGTAAACAAAACCAATAAATGATTCAATAATTGAATTGCTTGATTAACGATAAATTTCAAATAATTTAATCATGAAGAAATGTAGCTCTAAGGAATGTCTACGTAGCTACTTTTTAATCAGTAGTAGCTATTAATATATTTGTCGAAGTTAACGATGTAAATATCTACTGACCTGTAGTTTGCAATTTAGTAAAAATAAATCATCAATAAATCAAGTACGTATACGTATATATTTTACGTTAACTTCTCATAATTATAATATCATTTTAATGCGCGTCTAGATTTATTGTCATTGAAATTATAATTACTATACCGTGGATTTGTAGGCATTTATTAGAAATTTAAAAGTACAACAAAAGCACAAAATCCATATAATCTGCAAAGTTATACAAAACATCCAAAGTACTTAATGTACTAGCTTAAAATACTTAAATGTCATCCTGTTGACAGAACAGAATGTAACAGAATATTTTACTTGTAGGTAAAGATGTGTCCAGCACTTTTGGAAAACGAAGAAAGATGTTTTGGTGGAATGACATTCTTTGCACAGAGTCATCCGGTTGAAGTTTGTGGTAGCAATGGTTTACCCCTAACACCGAATTCAATAACCATATATGGAAAATCCCAATTCTTAAAAACCATTCAACATCCAAATTTATCCGCATATGTTGATATAATCAGAAGTAAACATGGTAAAAATTAATATTATTGACTGTTACCATGTTGAAAGTATTTTGTTTAGCTATTTTACAAAGATATGTTTGATTATAGAAAGGATAGTGGTGGTTACAGAATATAATGGAGATCCATTAAACACCAAAGAAAGCTTGGACATAGATGATATCATGAAAATAACATTTCAATGCTTATTAGGTTTGCAACATATGAACAAATTAGATCTGGTACACAGGCATCTAAGTCCTGAGAATATATTAATAAACAAAAGTGGAAATGTGCAATTATATAATTTTGGTTTATATTACATGACTGATAGTGGTAAAAATATATCTTTTCCTATTGGGTATGTATTATATTTAAATAAAAAGTTTAAAAACTTTTTAGTTTTCATATCACTGATAATGTTTCACAAGTGCCAATAATTTTGTGACTCGCTGTATATACAAGAGTTGTTTTAAGTATGCAATGCAATTGGTTTTCTAGCTACCCAAAATATACAGCACCCGAGGTATTTCTAAGTCCTGGTGTCAGTAGTCCAAAAGTAGATTCTTGGTCTTTAGGTATGATTATCGCAGAATTATTACTGGCAAAGCCAATATGGCCAGGTATAAAGTTATCCCAATGTTTAAGGAAGGTTCTCAGTTTAATACACTGTGAAACTTCCGTATTCGAACGTCTTGCAAGAGAAACAGATTGCTATGACACGTACAAGGTACAATCTTTTGTATTTAACGCAATTGAAGTGCTTCAGTTGCATTTGGATAATTTTTAAAAATTTACACGTTAGGATTTACCCGATAAAGCGAAAGAGTTTGTAGAGTCTTGTCTACAAATTCACCCTTCGAAACGTAAAATACCGGAAGAGTTATTAAAGTTGCCAATATTCGAGGAATTCTTGTTGAAAACTGAGAAAGAGGGAGAAGAGAATCTTTATAAGAACGTTATCATCAGGAAAATGGATGAATTGTATTATTTATGGCAACTAGCAGGAGGAGATATCACTGTGGAGTTAAAGAAGCAAGGGCTTATCAGATCAAGACCACCTATTTTATCTATTCCAAAGTAACTGGAAAGATTTTTTAAATACTGTTGGGTATCCTAAAACGAATTGATTCGTTCGTTATAGGATACCACACTGTATCGGATTTTTTAAGAGTCAAACGCAATCTATTAATCTCTTTTTTTTTAGTTTGGTAATACTTCTAGGCCAAATGTTTGGCAGAAGAGATGCGGCAGGCTTACTTGATTTGCGCGTAGTTAAAGTCTCGCTCGATACGCTGCGACAACGTTTATCTCACATTCCATACATTGCAAATTATCCGTGGCTAACGAATCAGTAAGCGTAACCGAGATAAATGTCAATTTTATTTCCTTTCCGATTTTATATTGATTTTTTTTTAGAATGCGCGTTCCATCGCAAGAGGATTTAATAGACGCTGCTTGCCAATTACCTTTGATTATAAGAGAAAGAGATACCGAGTATCAATTTTATAGGATCGTTTTATACGATAGATTGCTCCAGGTAATTATATTATTGAAACATTTTTGTAAATTTTACAATAATTAGAATTATTCGTTTTGATTTTACTTTTAATACATTAGTGGAATATACAGAGCGAGTTAATAAGAATTGCTATCTGAAGTAGCTGGTTATTCATTGTCTCGATAAAAGAATGTTTTACGACAAACTACATTATATTCGGCGGAGCTTATTTTGTACGAGTATATTTCAATTTCTTTATATCTTAAGTTTTCTAACATATTCAAAAGTTCCTTTCTATCGAAGCAATAAATAACGAACTGTTTCAGTTGGTAGTTCTCATTGATTCGTCCTGTATATCGACGATATAGACGTTTAAAGAAAATGAAAATCCTTGTGCAAATGAGTTTACTATATTTTTGCATCAAGGTTTATCCAATTACTCGAGAAGCAATCATAGAAGAAGCACATAAAGATATACCCCCACCTGTTAGAGGAGCAGTTTGGGCGGCATTACTTGGTATTACTGGTGATATTCAAAAGCGCTATGATATGATCGATAAAGAAACGCCCACTCACACGGATCGACAAGTAAGCCGTTTGCCGACTGCGAATATTTATGCAAATTCATATTTTTATAAATATAGGGTCTTAAATTAAGAACGATAGATCTTTACTCTTACATAAAATAAATGGTATGTAGGTAGATAGTTTATTAATTTCAGCCCTTAAGGCCAAGAAATGGGCTTGGTTAACGCGTATTATTTCACGCGTTCACACACACATCCTTCCGTACCGTTTATCTCCGTAATATCATTTATTCGCTTATACATTCTTTCCTTATTGCTGTTTTTCTTTTCTTTACACTTTTCAATCATTTCACTATCCCTTCGTTTTCTCTGCCCTCGACTACTTGTTCCGAACTATAGGCACACCTTTCTACTTTCCCGCATTCTTCTATTAAATGTTTTAGCGTTCAAATTAGTCATTAACGAATCGCATTAAAATTATTCACGATTATGCTTTAGCGTATCGATAATTGTTTAGATAGAGGTAGATATACCAAGATGCCATCAATACAGTGAATTATTATCATCCGGTGCTGGCCACGAGAGATTACAAAGATTGCTGAAAGCATGGGTTCGGAATAACCCGCATTACGTCTATTGGCAAGGATTAGATTCATTAACAGCCCCGTTCCTTTATCTTAATTTTAATAACGAAGGTAAAAAGTTG
This sequence comes from Eucera pruinosa, assembly GCA_028830335.1. Classification (NCBI taxonomy): domain Eukaryota; kingdom Metazoa; phylum Arthropoda; class Insecta; order Hymenoptera; family Apidae; genus Eucera; species Eucera pruinosa. Next base: position 2,884,695 of record JAMYCR010000001.1, on the reverse strand, counting down.
AGTTTATCTTATTAGAAATATTAGGTGTACCAACCAGTAGCGAATTCGCTATTTGTGTAATAAGTTTAACATGTTGTTTAAATTCGAAATATATTATCGAGATACAGAAATGAATTAATGAGTTTATTTTATGACGCGTAAATGTATTAGGGAACACCACGAATTATATTTAGACTGCGGATTTTTTGCATTTATGGGGAAATTAAGTAGATCGAAAAGTGCAGAACATACGAAATAGCCAAATTAGGGAAGATATTTTGATTTTATTTTATTCAAAGCAGTATAGGTATTCGATTTTGTTGAAAATAAATATTGAATTTGACAATAAATGTGGATTATTCATTGGTACACCTAATATATCTTCTCTCTTTCGTGTTCTACGTTTCTAAGTTCATTATATGTGTTTTGATTTTAGCTAGAGCATTCGAGTGTCTGTCTGCATTTATACCAAAGTATCTTCATAAATTCTTTCTGAAAGATAATTCTGCTATCATACAGGAGTATTTAGGAAAATTTTCGCAAATTATAGCTTTCCACGATCCACAATTAGCCAACCACCTTAGATCGATTAATTTTGTACCGGAATTGTTTGCAATCCCGTGGTTTTTAACGATGTTTTCACGTAAGTAACTTTAACAGTATACGGGGTGTTTTTTTCACTGCTATCAAAAACACCATTGGGTTTCGAAACATCTAATATTATTTACTATCTAAAGAATCGGAAAAAAGATATGAATTTAACATTGTGCAATTCAATATTTTGGCGACTTCTCCAATATTTTTACTTTGATTAAAATTCGTCGCAATTTAATATATATATTTTTTAATATTTAATAATATTCTATATATATATATATATTTACGCGTTTGAATTCCCTTGTACAAAAATAATACATAGAAATATAAAATATATCCATATAAAATCTTATAAATTATATAAACATAAAAATAACAAAATAACAAATGCCCGTAGTGATCGTTATTAGGCAATTAAACGGTTAAGGATCGAAGCTGTTGATTAATATGTATTCATGAACTTATATATTACAGATGTATTTCCACTTCATAAAATACTCCACTTATGGGATAAACTATTACTAGGAGATTCTTCGTTTCCCCTTCTAGTCGGACTAGCGATATTAAAGCAATTGCGCGACTCTCTTTTAACGTCGGGTTTCAACGAGTGTATTCTATTGTTTTCCGATCTACCTGAAATAGATATAGAATTGTGCGTTAAGGATTCGATGACGATGTACCAAAGTACACCACCTAGTATCACTTATAGAAAACATCAGTTTAATCAGTCTAAGGTTCAAATATAAACTTCTATTTGTTCTTGAATACTTTCTTGCTGTGATTATAAATCTAAGAGAGGATAATTACGCTGCAGGATATAAATTGGTCGGAACCAGAACCGGGTACCGAGAAAATGCCAAGAATTAGCGTTGACGATTTCCTAGACTTGTTAGACAATAGTCCTGAAAGATTAATAGCTGTAGATGTACGCAATAATATACAGTGAGTATCTTACACTTCGTATAATGTTATTTTATATATTATACATTATATACTATTGTTTGGTACAGATTCGAAAGAGGTGCCGTAGTAGGCAGTATTAACATTCCGTTTACAAGTGTGCAACTTTCTCAAACTCATATTGAAACTCTTGGGCCACACGCGAAACCACTTGTAGAAAATAAAAACAGTATTGTCGTAATCATTGGACCTCATGATCAGAATAACGCGCTGGTAAATATTACATAATATTGTGGAAATTATATTGTAGAAATGTGTGGAAATTAATTCGCTGCTTTTTCGTAAAATTCAGTGCGCATTCACGGGGAATTACACGCAATTTTGATACTCAAGATAATTTTTACTATAGTTGATGTATAGATTTCATTTTAATAGAGAGACCATCGGTTTTAAGTTGATAAAATCTTCGACGCTTTAAACTAGAGATTAGTTGAAACCTATTTTTTAGATTCGCGAAACCTTCGAAAGTCTCAAAATTCTCAAAACTCTCGAAACTCGAAATTTTTCGAAAGTATCGAATGTGCGATCCCTACCTTAAATATAAAGGCATCGAATTAATTTCTACAGCTAATAAAATTTAGTTGCTACATTTTAGCACCGTTTTTTCTATTTATGAATTACATTTACAACTAGCTCTAAAGAGCCGATCAGCAAATTTGATGAGCATAATTTTCGCGTGCTGGGAAGTAATTTTGTAAGTAAAACGTGTTCTGTAGTTTGCAGACTTTCTGGTGAAATGTGGCGTTGTGGGTGTATGCTCTTTGCAACGCGGAATTGCTGCGTTACGGGCGAAATCTCCAAACGTTATAGTGGCAGCGCGTTAAATGTGGTATGTGACTGCCATAGATATTTAGAATTCTGTGATGTTTAATAAATTATACGATAACTATATTCCACATAAGTGAAGATTATATAATTTGTATATATATTTACACACACACATATATTAAGTTGGCTAAAATGACTTGCCGTTTTTTTTTTGGAGCATGGAATTAGTATTGCGATACATAAGTTAATATGCCAGTGATTTTGGAAACACAAGTAAGATTTCAAAGTACCTTGACATTATCTTGAAATGAAAGAAGCAATATTTTATATTGCTATTGTACACATAAAAATGCAATACGAACCGAGAATAGCGTGAATAATAGAATACATTAGTGCTGACAGATCTCCACTTTTTAGAAATCTAATCAAATTATACATTTGCAAGAAAACTGTAAAATTTGAAAGCTTATAGGAGTTCTTCACTTATTGTTAGACGAGTTCTTTACTGAAACAAATTGACTTCTTCAGAGATAAAATGATGAAACTGTTTTTTAATCTGGTAAAAAATTGATAAAAAAACTCAGTATTACATTGTTTAACAAAGTTTCGTTTCTATGCGTCCTTAAAATATGTTAAAAATTTTAGGCCAGCCTAATATATGTATAAGTTATATATTGTTTATATATTTGTAACATTTCATTTAAATACATTGTTTGTATAAAATCATAACACAAGTATTAATTGTTGTAATACTTTTCCAACAGTAGGATTATGAATGAATGACAGTAAGCATAAAACGTGTAGATATTACGTTAACGAAAGAATGAAAATTTTGTTACATAAAGCATGTATACTATATCTTTCTATGCTTAGTAACCATAGAAACTAAGTCAAAACATTGGACTCTTAGTGCGTGGGATTTCATTCACGTTCGTTTACAATCACCATGATCGTGTAAAGCCAAATAATCGAATCACTCGTTAAGCATGGAAGGCAATATTTCTCCGAATCTTCAGGAGTGGATAAAGAAGCGTTTGAAAAAAGAATTCGAAAGCAATGTTCAAAGAGCGTTGAAAGAAGACACGGATAACGTTGATATAGCTCAACGACTTATACGTTCAAAAGAAATGTCTATTTTAGTGAATTCTATGAGGTCTGCGATCGTCGAACGATCCGCTTCAAGATCCGCATCCACTCTAATCTCCGATTCTCGGCCTCAGTCATCTTTTTCTTGTCTCAGCGATCAAACAAGCGAAGATTGGAATTCGCCATTAAATAACGACGAATGTTACAACGTTATTCTTGATAAAATCAATCAAGGCATGCCAGCTCACGTGAGATTAGCCGGCTACGAAATTTTACTGAAAAGCGAGCTGTCAAATTTAAACAACAATCCCATATGGGATTCGCTTCGAAAAGCTTTACTGGATGGTCTTACGGATGATAGTAGACCTATCTTCGAAGCTAGCTTGCAAGTGCACGCGAAATTGCTAACTTGTTTACAGTCGCACGATGCGTGTACAAACTTACTGAGCGCGTTCGACGCTCAATACCAGTCGCAGAAAACTTTCGAGATATTACCCACGCTAATCGCTGGGATTAATTTCAAATTCTTTCTGCACGAAAGAGTGTTTCGTATAATACATTTAATACTTCTTTTTTACGAGGAAAAGTTAAAGAGCGTGAGAAATCCTGACAGAACGTTAGAAGAACTGCTTGAAGAATTTATTACATTTTTAAGTACCCACGAATTTGGAAATGCATCACAACCAAAGACATTGAACATATTGAACATCGTTGCTGTGTTAGAACCGCGCGCTGAATGGAGTAAAAAGTGGATTGTTGGTCTGGCTACTAGAAAAGTATTTTTAATTGCTCTAGGAAGATCGCCAAGTTTATTGCAGCAAATAATGCGTTACGCGGAGAAAGGATTGGAAGAATTGCCTCATTCTTTGTCGGTTTCCATTTACGACGATCCAATGGAAGTTATCATTAACGGCAACACGGTAGAAACAGTAACTTATCTTCACTGTTTATGTTTCGTATCGCAACTTTGCGCGTACGAGGCAGGCCGCCAGCTGTTATTAGAACACACGGCTGGAAAACCATTTTCATTTTCCGAATTCTTAACCGCTTCTCTGCGAGCTCTAAATAAATTATCCGCTGAAACGTCGAGCGGCGTTTACGATGTTTCCTGTTATGCTCTGCAGTTTATATTAGATAAGCCAATTATTTTATACGATCACGAGTTTTATCATATCGCGTTATGCCATTTATCGTCTCTCTCCGAAAATAACATTAGAATATGGTCGCACACGTTAAATATTATTTTACACATGTTAGACACAACGGACGGCTCTCAGTTTCTTATTTCAGAGTGCAAAGAGCACACGGTGAATTTTGAAAATAGCGTGCTAAAATGTCCGGCTATGTTTATCATAGTTATAGCATCGAATATTTTACGACAACCATTTTCTATAATAAACGTGGAATATCTTCTGAAAGTGTTCGAAGTGATATTAAAGTTATTCGACATATTCGACGCGTACGAAATAATACAGTACAAAGTGGAAAAAGAATTTTATCCCGCTGTATCGCATTTCTACAAGAAATTAGATAAGTCTCATTTTGAAAATGAGAATAGAGCTCAACAAATAAATAGGTAACTCATATCTACGTATCGTATACACGACCAGTTGCAAAAGTCTATATACAGTGAGTAAGAGAAGCATTTGTACGCCTTCGTATTTATTTTCATATTTAAGTTCTAATTAATCGAGTTAAGCGATTAATAGGAATTTCATATATCCGTGTAAACACATGCAGAATGCAAATGGTATTAAAAAAAAGAAAAACAGAAAATATTGAAAGTAAATTCTGAATTTGTATAAAGATCCGTAATGTATTTAAAACTATATTAATGTTCTTAAAGTGATTGGAAGTCGTATATTTTGTTAAACGTTTGAAATTTAAAAGTAGACTTTCGTGACTGACCGTGTATATTCATCAATGAAATGTATGTACCAGCATTGAAAAGTAATTTTTATTTTCAGCGCAGTTAATACATTATTACTTAAAATGGTATCCATACCATTCGGGCTGAAAGCTCTTGTTCAAGAATCATCGGTATTTCACGAACTGATCGAGGGATCTATCGCTCCATTAAGAATGTCGTGGACATCGATCGAAATAGTAAATTTTATATCGTCCGCTGCTTTTTTCCAATTGGGCTACGATATAATTGCCAATCTCGCGCCCCACGTTTTGTCTACTTTGCTCTCGGATACATGTAAAATATTAGAAGATCCACGCTACTTTCACGATCCATGGGATCACGAAAGCATTCGGAAATATTTACACATAATAACATTTTTTTCTCTGAATTTTAAATGTAAGAGTAACGATATCGAAATTCTTTACCGTATCGTTTTACTTTCGAATATTAAATTGATTAATATTTACTTGAAATTTCGCAGGTTTCTCGGCATTTATGTCGAATAAGAAAGAACCATACGATAAGGAAGAATACAATTACCCAGTTAATTTACCGGAATTGTTCAATGATTCGATAAATCCCGAGTCGAATTATCATTATTTGGGACTTCTCTCATTGAACGCCGTAATTTGGAATTTAAATATTTGTATATATCTATTGGAATTGCTAAATTTTCGGGTAATATATCTACGTAGTTTAAAAATAGCGTTACTCTCCTTTCCATGTTTCTATATCGTAAATAATTTATAGGATGTTTTGTTGGGACTCGAAAATTTTAATGGGGAGGACGTTGAAAGCGTAGAAGCGAGTGCAAAATGCATCGACGATTATACTTTAATACGACATAAAATTATATCTAAAACGTACTTCGTTCAAACTAGAGACGAAGAAGAAACTTCTAATTCGGAAGAATACGATTTACCAAAGTTACCTCCCCCAAAATCGACCAATTTCTTCTCGGAAACTGACTATAAGACGGAATTAGAATGTTTACTTCGAGAAGATAAACCTGGATTGTTAGATAGCAGTTGGGTTAAACAAGTTAGGGAAATTTATAAAGCATCGCCAGAACCGATAAAAGTAAATATAAATTTTGTTATATTTATTATTAGGTGTACTTCTATATTCTTTTCTTGAATTTAGCATTGATTTCGAAGTCAATCGAATACCTCTACTATTGTAAACGTACTTATAGTTGTTCCTATTAATTGCACTTATTTTGCACTGACTTTGCAATTTAAAGTTTCATCTTTTGATAAAATGAATTCATCGATCCGGTGAAAAGTAGCGGAGTACTCGTTAGCGCGGCTAATAGTTATTTTCGAAAAATTTTGTTTTATGTTTCACGATGCTTTTATAAAACGAATCTCTTGTTTACCAGAATACAGTATTCATTCAACTGTTAGATCAAATGCAAAAAGCGATTCCTTCCGCGGAATGGGAAGGAAACTTCGAATGGGAGGAAAATGTATCGTCGAGTACAGATTTCTGGTTCGCGGAAGAATTACATGGAATCGACTTAGTTTTGTATTACGCGGAGCAGAAGAATATGTTGGAGAATACAATTGAAATGAAAGAAAAATTACAAGAATTTATAAACGCGTGTTACGCGTTCATACACTACCAAAGGCCAAAAAGATTCGATGGATTCGATTGGTTTCTGTCAACGGTATTTATAATTTGCGAAGGAGACATAGAGAGGTATGAACATTAATCCAGTTCTCGCTTCTTTCGGTCTCACGTAGGCATTTTGGCAAAGATATAAAAGCAACATCTTATTTAACTCTTTCGCTACGAAAGACGTATATATACGGCTTCATAAAAATTATACAATTATTCATTCAAAGCATACGTATATCTTTTCTGTAGTACACCACGGTATTTTGTCAATTCATGCAACAATACTACACTATGATTAATCATATGAAACGTCCAAATACTTATATTTATACTATTTTTATATTAATTGTAAGGGCTCTTCTGTATGCTTTGAGTTCTCAATTTTAAGCTGCCATAGCGAAAGGGTTAATTAAGTTAACAAATAAATCAATAAGCTTCGTAAGATAATTATTAATTTTTACGTCCATGTTTTATTTTCAATTATTACCGTATCGACCCATATTGTAAAATGTATCGATTAATTGCAGGTGTAAAACTTTCATTACACAATTAGTTAAATTCCCAGTAACCATATTTTTGTGGTCGAATTTGGGAAAAGTTGTGGATAAATATACGAAGGAAGAATGCACGACGCAATTTACATTTATGCAATTGTTAGAAAGTATCGTTAGTAACGAACTTCCGCGTATGAAGTTTTTACTCAAGGTGTGTGCATACACAATCCAGGCCTAGCCGAGCAACCCTGTATATCGAGTAAAACAAATTTGAAACAAATTTTTTTAATAAGGGAATTTATGTTGTAACAGAATACGTCTGGAGTTGACTGGTCTTTGATATGTAATTTAATGTTATCCCAATGCTTTTGGGGTTTTCTTCCATGGTCTCAAATTATGCATTTTTTCGCTGTATGTATCTTATTTTCGCCTGATTACATAATATACTATTGCGTATCGCTTCTGTATCATTGTGAACAATGTGCAGCAACGGAAAACATGCCAAATGGGAAAATCTGGCCTGTACATATGGTATGTATATCGTATTACATGTACGCGTACTATACACGCATGTTTTATCTTTAGCGTATACATAATCATGTTTTCGATATTATTTTTATAGATTTTGGACGATTATCAGTGCCATAATTATTTCAGATTTATGGAATCATTAGATAAAAGATACGGGAATAAGATTCTATTCAAATTTTCGATCAAAGGATTGAGCTAAATAAAACATAATAATGTACATATAACAAATCCGCTTTCTAATAGGTATTGAAATTACGGATTAGGAACATTGGCATTCCTAGAAACGACAATTGAATTTATAATCCCATTGTAAAGAAGAATGGACTACGAATTAAATGCTGTGATCAGCATCCTTTATCTGTGTAGATTCAAATAAGGACATAATTAAGTACAATAAAGGATATATATAAAATTAATATTCGTGTTAGTAATTGTGATTACTGTTACTTTATTAAAATAACTCAACAGGTTGATAATAAAAACGGAAACATTTAAGAAATTGTTCAAATATTGCGAATTATTATGTAAATGAATAAGTACGAATAAATAAATAAGTATAAATTTTACAAGACTCTGTTTAAAACAAAAATTTAATTTTTAAAAGTTATTCTGATCATTATCATGAAAAGTAATTTACAATATAAAATAAATGCAAATTTTATATTTATTATTACGTATATCGGTTTAATAGTTGAATTTGAATACCCCCCTTTCTTTAATAAACAAAATTGTACAGATATCGCGTATTATTAGCTTGTATTTATTTTATACTAGTATTCCAAGATACTTGAATTTTCCTGTAAGAGTAAAATAATGATTGAATTGCCGTAAAAATAACATACAGGATATATAAAGTGAACATAGTTTATTCGTCGCCTTTAAAATATCTACTATTAAGCCCTAAAAAATAGCAAAATAAATAATAATAATAATAATAATATATGTGTAATAGAGATATTTCATGATACACAGACATAATGTACAGTCATTTATTCTTTTTCAAATCGGTCATGTTAGTTTAAAATTATGAAAGATTTTATTCTGTATGACACTATAATACAAGTTTAACTAGTTTATTGGTATCTTGCATGTTTTCTATTAACAGGATAACAATTTTCCTTTACCAAGAAGTTTGCTAAGAATTTTTTTTCTCTTCACCTGGTTTATCACAGTTTCTGGATTTTTGCCGTATTATCGTAGAATTTAAATCTCCTTGACAATTAGCATATGCCATACCTAATCCAAAACCTGCCCCAGTTATAACAGGCCATTTTCTTCCTAAAAGAAAAATAATTTTATATATAAATTAAATGTACCGATAAGTTGATCCACTATTTTTAATTGCATCAATGGTCTGAAAAATCTCTTAAGCAATTGTGTTGACGACAATTAGTTCAAAGCGAAAATTGAATTTAACAAAAAGGGTGGATTACTTAATGGCACACCTTTAATTAAAATATTAATAATACAATTATGGCTGTAATGTATAGGTACAATTGAAGTAAAGAGTTTTAAAATTACGCAACTATTTAATTTAAAAATCACTAAATATTTGAATAATAATCATTTTGTATCGTTTTATGTGTTCGAGATAAGAGAAAATATCTAACCTATTTTACGTACATGATGAAAGAAATTCTAACGTTCGAAATTGAAAATTTAACGAAATTCTCACGTGGAAATGTAGAATTATATAAGAACGACTCAAAGATACTATATTAATCGTATATTTCAGTCAAGAATTACTTCGTTTTAACCTCAAGAAGAACGAATCTTTTGCACGTTACTTTAAAAAGAAATGAATTAAACGCGTTATTACGTTGCACGTAAATTCTCGTTAATATCCGGATATATACAAAAATCCTTATTTTAAAGAGATATTAAGTGAATTAGGGCTTACGTTTGAAAAAGAATAGGGAGAATACACCTCCAATAAGAATTCCTCCTCCTAAGAAAATGTCGTGATTATTACCAAGAAGAGACGAATTTAATATCATTTGAAAGTTAATCGAATACGATATTATTGGTGCCAAGATAGTTACCAAATTTAAACAGGGCATCCGTAAAACAACGATCCCATTTTCGTCCAATTTCGTCCTCTGCCCAAGTAGCCATTTTTCTATATTAAAGTAGATCTAAGATATTGGATGTTATGTCATACGTCAGTCCATGACCGACAGGGAAAAATGCTACTCGGACATCAATTATTTATAAAAACATTAAAACAGTTACGATATCTCTTTGATTAGTACTATTTCTTTCAACAATATGCGTGAACGAGTAACGTAATCGATGGCAACGGAATCAATGTAATTAGATAGTCTCCATTTCGGTTAAACAAGAGAGAGAGTATGTAGGGATATAGAAGATGCGTGTTACTACATGTTGATGATGTATAAATTACAGCGAGACGCGTAGAAAATATTTGGTCATAATTTCACGGATTATAGCTGGATTTATTTAAAACGTGTACGTTTGTTCTTTTTTTTTTGGCAACAGGTAACAATTGTTTCGTCCTACAAACTTATGTTAATTTCATTGGAAGTCGCTCGGTCTATTTTTGTAAATTTTTGAAATTGCCCCGTGGCGCCGCGCGAGCCTTCGACTCGCGCTAATATAATTTTTCCGACACCCTATATAATTATGAAAATCGTATCTTATCGTTATCATTTCGTTATTCCTATTTCATTAATAATTTTCTTCGCGAAGCATAAGTAATTTAAAAATATAAAATACGAATAATATATTATATATATTATTTGTTAGAATCCTTTGATTTGCGGCTTAGGGTAGCTTCCGGTTACACATCTTCCTTACGCTATTTAATTGCATACTTATGTTGCTTATATATTATACACTTATATTATTTGTATTTTGACGATTATAAGCTATAAGAAACTAATATCTTAACTGAGGATAAATTAACTTAATGTGCGATAACAAAATTGGATAGAATAAACTGCATTTTCACTAACTTACTAGAATACTAAAATAAAGTACTGTCTTGCACTCTTACGCTACGCCTATTATGCTACTCACATTCTAACAATACTAAACATATAACGACTTAACGAAGAATAACAAAATGTCGTATTTGTAATGCAAACTTAACAACAATGGCCTAGAATAATACATATATGAAATAATTTTTATATATAAAAGTATTATTTATTAATATAAATCTTTGTATCCACTAATGTGTACTTTACACTCGTACTTCGGTTTATACAAAACGAGTATACGTATATATATTTTATCTGCTATTGTTAACAAAGATATCATAGGTGTACATCAAATTAATTAGTTGCCTTTATACATTTAACGTCTGAAAGGTTAATTAATTTTTAAAGTCGTCATGCTTTTTAATGAAATGGAATTTATAAGTCGCTTACAATATGATATAAATTATAGACATAATTATTTTGGGCTTCAAAATTGAAAATTGACTTTGCATGAATATACGAATCTGGTGTTTTGCGCGAAGGCACCAAATCCAATTTGTACATTTGATAAGCACCTATAATAAAAATGTTTTATTCTATTTTTTTCTTGTTCAACTTAAGAAAAATGAAATCTGTTTTAACGCCCTCTTGTAATCGATCCTATCCTATCCTACTACTAGAGCATTCTAAGATTCGGTGTACTGTATATATACTCGATTTGACAACATGGTTGTCCAGAAACATTACTATAAAATTGCAATGATAGAGCTTTCGTTGCGAAAATAAGCCGAAATCTGTGCTGAACATGTCCGTTAAATATTGTAAGACGAAAAAGGGATAGTTTTAGTCGATGCTGACTTCATGTTAAAGTGCTGCAAATCCGACAGATACATGTTCATGTTAAAACTGCGTCGCAAATAATGTTATCGATTAATTTTTTAAGAACCTCCGAGTCAATAGGCAAAAGATCGAGTAATATTAATAGGAAAACGAGTAACATAGAATTATTAATGAGGTTCTCATTTTTTATTGTGCTTTTCATTACAACAACCCACCTATTGTCGTTCGCTAGTGGAAGCGAGTCGTTGGGAAATCCGTATAAAATTTTAGGTGTCCACAAACGTGCGACTTTGCAAGAAATTCGAAAGGCGTACAAAAATCTTGTTAAAGAATGGTAAGTGTATCGCAGTCGAAAGTCTTTCTATTGTTGTTCTGTAAGAATTAGCAGGTAGGATAGCCTAGTGCAAACAATTCGAACATATTGAAGGTACATACCCATTAACAAAAATAAGCTATTTTATATTTAGAATTGTACACATCATTGACATTATACCGAAGTACGTGAATTATTCGAATATGCATTTGAAAAACAAGGTTGCCACGATTGTTTTTATTCGCAAGAATTTCATTTCAATCGATTATTTTAATTTTGTTTGTAATATTAAAGTAACGATTTTCTTTTGTATCCTTAAGATATGGATTCACGCAAATGTAGGCAATTATTTGAATTTATATTTTTGGGTAAATTTTGGTAATAATATTTATTCTTTTAGGCATCCAGATAAAACCGATCACCCAGGTGCAGAAAACAAATTTGTAGAGATTACAAAAGCTTACGAGGTAGTGTAATACTGTAAGCTGTAATTTGTTCTTTTTTTTTTAATATGGAAATTTTTTATTTCAAGATTTTAACTGATCCGGAGAGAAGGAAAAAATTTGATAATCATGGAATCACAGAAGAAAGTATTTCCAGGCAACGAAGAGATAATATTCATTTTAATAATGTTTTCGATCCATTGGAAGAATCGTTTGCTAGAAATTTCAAATTTCATTACCAAAATCGGGATATTTCACTTTTCTATAAGATGAGCATCACATACCGGTTTGTATTATTTCGTTAAAGAAAAAGGTGTAAATAGGGTAGATGCACCAATAAATGAACACTTAGGAAATCACTGACTCTTTAAGTTGAGTTTTAGGGATTAATGACATTAATGAGTATTTTGATGTTTCAAACCTGATCCTTTAATGCTTGAATTTTCATATGAGACTTACAAAGAAACTTAAAAGAAATGGGAGGTATAAGTAATTGAACTAGAAAACAAGAAATATTGATTTCACCAATGAATGAACATATTGTTAGCCAATAAAAGCCAGTGCACAAACACTAATGAGTCAGCGATATGTATTCTTGTATAGAAGAACTTTTTGTACCTTTCTTTCCTTCTTTTGCTAACTTTACTCTTCTTTGTATGTAATGTTCATTTACTAGCGCATCTACCCTATGCGACGTTTCGCGCTACTTATTCTAAGTAGGCATTTCAAACGGGAAATACCATTCTTGCAGGTCATTCGAAAACGTAATAATACCAAAAACTTTTCGTACACCTTATCTGGTATTGTTTTATTCGGATTGGTGTTTTGCGTGTTTGCAAGTAGAACCAACATGGCGGCGTTTGATCGACGAATTAGAGCCATTGGGTCTTGGTTTGGCAACCGCGCACGCCGAAAAAGAGTCTGCTTTGGCAAGGAAGCTGGGAATTCACTCGCTACCATGCCTTGTTGTTACGATCGAGGGTCGTACCAGTGTATATAAGGAATCTCTTTATAGCGTTCAAAAAATTGTTGGTAAGTATTTTTGTAGCGAGGATTCATACCGCTACGCGAAATACCGATATTCTACCGGTATTTCTATGTCCCATGTTGCAATATTAAATTGAATATTTCAAATTATATTACGCGTAATATTACTATTAAAAAGCGTTACTTATAAATAATTGAAATCACGTATTATTTTTCGTATCCGACAATTAACATGCAAAAAATGTTGTAATAAATGAAAGGGATATTGTTTGCGTCACCTTTTTACCGTTACTCGTAATTTTATTACACTTGCGAAGGGGTTGGTTAATATTTTAATACAGTTGATGTTCTTGTTTCACATAGTATAACAAAAAAATATGAAACAATTTCTTTTCAGACTTCTTACGAAGCAAATTTCCATATAAATTGATACCTAATATAAATAAAAATAACGTAGATGATTTCCTCTCAGGATGGATAGATAATCGAATTCGAGCTTTAATATTCGATAAGAAAGAATCCGTACGATTACGGTATTTATTCATTGCATTTTATTATAGAGATCGCGTTGCATTTGGTTTCGTCCAGGTAAGCTTTAGTTCGCTTTTCAATTAGGGGTGCGCGGGATTTCGGAAAAATGTTCGAGTTTTCCGGAATATTTTTTCGGAATCCCGAAACTTTCCGGATTCCGTTCCGAAATTAAGAAAAATTCCCGTCCCAATCGGAATCCCGCACACCCCCCTATTTTCAACGCACTGTTTTAGGATTATTTAATTTTTCAATCACTATTTGGCCCCTTTCCAGACAGGAAAACTAGAAAGCGAACCTATCGCGGCAAAGTATAAAATTTCTTTAGATTTAGACACTTTGTTATTGTTCAATGAAAATTCTGAGAAACCAATGGCATCTGTTAGTATGAAAGACATATCTAGCGATACGATGCACAATGTTATTTCGAATAATAAATTCCTTGCTCTACCAAGACTTTCGAACCAAGCGATGCTAGATTCCGTTTGCCCACCTGAATGGCTGAGACCACAGAAACGATTATGCGCTGTTTTAATATCGCAACAAAACACTCCTCTACACGATTTGGCTAGACACACGTTTAGACAAGCAGCTTTAGAATCATCTTACAGGTAATAGTATTTTAAGTATATCTTCGGTATATTTGATCGTTACTAGACTACGGATTTTTAAAAATTCGCATTTCTAATTTTTTTACATTTCTCCTTTAAAAAATTTCGCATACGCTTGTTTAAAGAAATATAAGAAACGACGTTACTTAACATTTAACACTAGAACTACCAACAATTAAGATCTACTTACTTATAGTAACGAAATTAAAGTGACAAAAATCTGAGGCCATACATATGATGCAATGAATGATACGAATCTATGATAATAATATAATATAATATAAATCTACGATAAATAAAAAATAATGGAAATAAATCTTTGTAATAAAACATTGCGATAAATTTGAAAAAATGTATTCGCGTGAATTTGTACAATTTTCACAAGAATTCACGAATGGTGGTTCATTTTGATTATTTTGGTAGTTTCAGTGTTAATAGCTTACGGATATCTACTACCGATTTAATATTCATTAAACATTTTTTCCGTCTTAATAAACAGCGTTGGGTATTCCGTGATCATTTATGTAATGTTTAATTTACAGTACTGAAAGGGTCAGATATACATATGTATTTAAGGATACACAACCGGAATTTGTATCGGCATTATCGACGGGAGAAGGCAGTCCTTTGGAACCATTATTACATATTGTCATCATTTGGAGAAGGGATGCAAATCATTTGAAGTACGAATGGTTACCCACCGGTTGGATCGAAGCTGCTCAAGATGAATCTCAATGGAACGAAACGCGTCGGAATTTAGAGCAAACTATACAAAGATTATTGCGCGCATCCGAAGCTTTGCCATATGCTGCAGTTGTAGGGGAATTAGCAGATGAACACGCACAGGTACAGACTTTAACTTAAAAGCAGTCGCGTGAATAATATTATGTGGAAGACAGAATGTCGCGAAAGAAACAGAGAGGATGAATGCGTGCAAGGGTATAGAGGATGTGTGAAAAGCGTGCGTGCGAGAATTGAGAGCAAGTTTTTATGAGAGATAGACGTCGTCGCGAGCTGTGAGAATATTTTGCGAGCGAGAGATAGCGCGTTATTGTTATTCAATATTTAATAAACATTTATGTTATTGTTAAAAGGCGTCTTCTACCTCCCCGTAGCTTGACTCCATTCACGTGTGGTTTAAATTAAAATAATCCCTATATATTATTTTTCCGTTCGTATTCTAACTCTACGTTTTAATTGTTTACACAGGGTACCGTAGACAGACTTATTGGAAAGGCGTTACTAGCGGTAGATTACATTTCGGATAGTCTCACTAAAGAGCAACTATTGCCTTTAGTATCGGTAATCGCTACCTTAATGTTAATTGGTGCTGCAGGATATGGAATGTCATATTTAGTGTAAGTAAAATCACTTCGAATGAGAGGTACTTTAGTTTATAAGATTGAAATTCAATTTTTTTCTTAAATCGTAAACTGGCGAGGAGGGGGGAGGGTGTACTTTGCCCAGCAGATAAATTTCATTAATAAACTGTGTATTTTGTACCTTTATTATTTTTAACAAAAAAAGAGGGTGTTTATTTGAAATCGTGTTATTGTAGAAAATTAGAGGAGGCGAGTATTCAAGCTGAACATGCTCAATGTAAAGATAACAATAAATCAACGCCGTCGCAGCCACAATTACGATTACACGAATTGCGGGCAGAGAAATATAATGGTTTAGTTCGACTATTGAAACCTGGTTGTAGAACCATTATACTACTAGTCGACGTTCAAAGTAGACTAAAATTATTGCCAGCTTTTCATAAAGCTGTGTGGCCTTATAGGTACGTCTCGCCTTGTTTTCTATTTTATTATTCAAAAATACACTCCGGCGGTCGTAATTACAATTTTTGTATTCACTTTTTGATACAGGAAAAATAAAACTCTTATGTTCGGACAGTTATCTCTCGATAGAGGATTAGATTGGTATAAAAAGCTATTATCCCTTACTTTACCAGAACAAAAAGAACTGAATATAAATGCCAAGAATTGCGTTGGTACCGTATTATCATTGAATGGGCATCGTAAATATTTTTGTATGTACCATGCCAAACATCCAGAGTGTACCAAAGGCAAGGGTTCTAAGGTACGTTAAACGTACTTAGTCGCATGCTTATTAAAGTGGAAAATAATTAATTCCAATGATACGTTTGCGTGCGCAGAGAATAGAACGAATGGCGAAGCAGTTAATCCGAAGAACGGACGACGCGGAAGCTGGTGCATTTATCGGTTTCGACAGTTCTAACGAATCAGATGTTTCCGAAGAAGAGGTATGTTGTTCCCGCATTTTATATTATCTATGGCTATTTTAAAATAATATAATATAAAAGTAATTTAAGTTATACAAGGTAGGCCTTAATTAGCGCGAGTAATATCCCAGAAGTTGATCGCTTTAATTTAGTAAGTGCAGACGTGTCCGGCTATATGACCGCGCGTTCGCGTTTCCCTCTGGTTTTCCATGTTTCTCGATCGCTCTACTCGTTTCCCACTCACTCTCCCTGCTTCTTAGTCTTAAGGCTGGTTTAGGCACATCCACTAATTTAGTCGAGTGATTTTTTTTTTTTTTTTGGAATTACGAGAAACAAACAGCTCGACATCTTGGCTACTAATCATTTCGACTAAAAGTGCATTTGGATAGGTTCCGCTAGTCGCCAGTGAGCGGTGGGGAAACCTACTCGATTAGAAAAATCCAACGGATTGGATCTACTCGGCTAAATCTGTTTACTAAAGTATTCGATTAAATTTTGGTGTCCATACACATTTAAGCTGTGTCGAAAGCGGTGGCCATTTAACCGGACACGACTATACGTATCAGCTTTCATAGTATTGTCCAATTACACAGTAAAAGTTTGAGAACGAAATAGGTAGAATTATTGAAACTATTTTAATTACAGGGTGGAAATAATGTTTTATATCAGGACGATCTTTTGGATGGTTTACCAATGTGGCTAGATAGATTATTCGAAGGTTTAACGCATCGTTATTACGTAAACTATTGGCCCGAGTTCACTGCCAAGTAAATGAATAATATTGGTATACATTCTGGTAATGTGTATACTTTTTGCAATAGAAAAGGGGATCCAACTAGTCAACAATATATCATACGTCATTTGAAAATTCTGCATAATTTAAAAAAAAAAAGAGACATCCTTTAATTTCGTGTAAAAGTTCGAATCTATTCATTGTGTACATGAAGTATTATTTATTAATTCACTTCGCGAATTTTCTGTATACATAAAATTTAGTAATTCCGTTTAACTACACACTTAAAAACAGAATTTTATAAATTTGTCATAGTTGAGAAAAAGTTGTTGTAGATTTAAAGTTACATTAATTTCATCATCAACTTTCACGAGTAATAAGAATCCTTGTAATTTTTAATATTATTTCTTAAATCTAGTCAATGCCATTAAAGACATAACAGTATTTATATTAAATGTCTAAATACTAGGCACTGTATATTTATATATTTATAATATATCAATAATTTCCGTTTTTCCGTCAACATAATCCATGCTGTATGGTATATCGTTAATTTTATACCATTACGTTACAATCATTTTTACTTTCCATACGACATACGAAGTTTGATAAAAAAAATATTCGTCGAACTCGTTATAAATTTAAATTTTAGTTCGTAGTAGGGATATAAGAAACTCGGAAAAATTTCGAGAATTCGAAACTTTCTGCTACTTTTACCACTCGAGGCACTCGAAATCTAGATAAATAGTCATTTGTATACATAATGAAAAATATTGTTACGATCTGAATTTATTTGACTAACAATCCAATCGAGTTTACGTTTAGATTCTTTATTCATTTTATTCGATACAGTTTCATCTTGGTATACCGTCTATTTAAGTTTCGTACATTTATTAATTTTGAATGCCTTTTCCATGTATTCATCGCACGTGAAACTTCGCTTACGATCGACGTTATCGCGGAATTTTTATTTTTTCCAATATCTTTTTCTTTTTAGAAATGAAAAATCAAATGAAATTACAATATTATATATATAAAATATTTATTGTGCTGTAAAACTTAGAAAGCTACGCACATTTTGATAAGAATTTTATCACTTTTAATACGAAACTCCACAAGACGTATTTAGAATACACACATTACACACACATTTCTATTCATAGTTAAGGTATTCTTTTTTATCAAACTCTGTATGTACAGTGTTAATACTTAAGAATACATTGTGTCTCCTCTGTGAATAGATATTTATACTATACCATTTTTTTTATCGTTACATAATTTTTATTTTCCTATTTGATGATTGGCAGCAAACGTATTTGTATATTTGTCCATTCGTTAACGCAAGTTTTAAATGAAAATTTATAATAATAGTAATAAGAATAATAATAATAATACCGATAAAAGATAAATGATCGAATAATTACGTGCTTAATACAGCGTCTATGCAAATTAAAAGTAATAAATAATTTATATAGTTGATGGAAAGAGAATGATTAATATTCTCATATAGAACAATAATATTAAATAGTATAAAAACTAGTCCCTTTTTCAGCTACATATAAGTAATCTATAATATTTAGACTATATTTTGGATAATTTAATGATCCTTTTTTGTTTTGAACATTAAGTCATCGCAAAAGTAATGTCATTTTTATACTTAACAATTTCGAAAACGTAAAGTTCCCAGCATCGTTTAATTTTTAATACGTTACGCATGTGTTTATGTTTCAATGGTTTTTAAACGCTTTTACAAATTATTTGCCTTTTTCGATTGATAAAAACTTTGTTTAAATCGTTGTCGTTTTCTCGTTAAACAATTTTGCATTTATTTATTACGATTGGCATTGATACACGTGAGATTGTATATTTACCGTTTAATGATTTAATTCATATGTATTGCAAGAAGCTTTCGAATGATGTTAAAGAAAATGAGTATAGTTGCAAATAATTATTAAATATACAGGGGCTACAAACATTATTGGCACACCACTATGTTTTTACATTTAGATACTACAGTAAAACTTCGTATAACCGAACTAACTGATGTATATATATTATAATAATATTATTATATTTATATAATTATTATTATAATGATATAATTAATATTATAATAATAATAATAATATTATATTGGATAATTGAATTTTCATAAATGTCGAAGGCGTATCTGTAAGTCCGTGGTAGCGAAAGAGTGAAGCAGTATTTAAACACAAAAATGCAGTTGTATGGCAATACTTTTTGTAGCCCCGGTATGTGAAATTTTGTTATATAGTTAGATGTTGCCAATTAGCAGTTATGAAATAATTTATGGTAGTATATAAGCAGTTCAAATAATTAGCATTCAATAGGTAATCGAAGCTTATTCGTTATTTAATCTACAGAAATTGTAGCTAGTTTCTGTACAATTTTTCCGTGCCCTTTCTTATTCATTATAATTAATCGAATTCGTTGAAAAGTTAATTATGTTTGACTTTGAATATTACGCGTCTTGTTAACATTTGCATATTTTGTTATCTGGCACCAGCCAGAACTATTAGGTTTTTCGATAAGTTCGTGGCGATATTTTTACGAACTTTCCAAACAACCTACCGTATAGAATGGTTATGCATTGTACGAAGAATTGTTATGTATTTCGTAAAGAAATAATAATACGTAAAAGAAAAAAAAAGAATAGTATCTCAAGTGACAAATGGTGAAATGGCAGGACTTATGAGATGACTTAATTGCAGAAAAATCAATTTATATTCAATATTGTACACAGATCACGTTACCGCAAAATTATCTCCCGGAATTTTTAAATGCATGGAACGAAATTATATATAAAAATTGTTTACATTGTGTATACATTCTATAAAGATATTTAAAACATGCTGAAATAAAGATATATATATATATATATATATATATTACGTTGAATCCATGATATGCAATGAATCTTATCTATGTAGGATAATTTAAATTATTCCTACAAATTGTATAGATTTTAACAACAATGTTACTAAGTCTCTTTCAAATGTACGTTTTTCTTACCATTCATATTTAACGTACTTTATTGATACTTACACATTTTTTTTTATATTACATGGATGTAGATAAAAAAAAAAATGATTCCGTTGAAATTAATTTACAACTTACATAATTCTTTATGCGATAATATAAAATATACGGAATGATTCATTAAATTATATAGGATATGGACATCGTTCGTATTCATAAGTTTACTGTCTTCGTACAAATTCTGGAAATACTTCGTACATTACGACTTCGACAATGTCCTGCAACGAAGAAAGAGTAGTAGAGTACGATAGAGCGCAATTTATATATAGATTTTCTCAGTTGAAAAGGACTTACGTAAAACAGCTGTTTATTTA
The DNA here is from genome assembly GCA_028830335.1 of Eucera pruinosa. Taxonomy (NCBI): domain Eukaryota; kingdom Metazoa; phylum Arthropoda; class Insecta; order Hymenoptera; family Apidae; genus Eucera; species Eucera pruinosa. The sequence continues at coordinate 2,863,732 of JAMYCR010000001.1, read as the reverse complement.
AATTCACGTTCTGCAAGGAATCGAAAATTTTAATCGCACCACGTTGGGCGCTCTGTGCCCCGACCAGATTTGTTAAAACGTCAGGTACGTTATTCAGAAATTGTCGCCGAGCTTCGCCACGAGTTTTTAATTTCTCCTCGTCGGTGCGCGGGACTGTGTCGGATATCAAATAACCGTTTGGCCACCACGATTTTGTGAACAATTGTATGTAATAATGAAGCATTGGTTCTGAGAATACCCACGCAATAGTATCTCTGATTTGCCTAATGATTACACATTTATTACGCATTTATTATGCTACTACTATTCGAGGAATAGGTATTTTAAAATTGTTTATTATATAACCTGTTTATAGTCCGACCGTAAGTAAGTTGAACGAAAGTAATTAACGAACGCCGTAGCCACCGAAATACTCCTCGTAAATCGAAAATTTCTCCTAAAAGTGTATAAAGAGGTTCCGCTATCGCGTCTTTATTTAAGTATCCATCCGTGGCAGTGCGACTACTATCGGTATCATCTAATAACAACGAATACTCTTCTTCTTCTTCTTTTTCGCGAGGTTCGCTGCTGTTATTAGATCTGAAATAAATTTTCTCAATAAAATTCTTGCAACAAACATGGAGCCATTATTGAACAAGAGGTAAACACGTACGTTTTGAATAACGTTGATAACGAGAAGCGAGATTTTTTTGGAGAAGGGGGAGCATATTTTAAGTGCTCCGAACTCGGACTAAGGAACGTGTATAAAGCTTCGCTTTGATTCAATTTTTCGTCTTCTAAAACGAACTAAGAAGATTAAATATAACAGTGAAAACTTCTAAACCGAGAAAAATACTTTACTATGACAATGTAATAATATATATAAGAAAATTTACATTTAAATATTTTTGTATTTGCATCTTAGCTTTGTCCAAAGTATTTTTGTCGGATTTCCCAAAGAATTTTAATGGTTGCGATGGTAAATCTAAATTCTTCACATTGGAACACAGTTGACGAAGTTTCCTATTAAGATCTTGGAAATCTTGTAGCTTTCTTAGTACAACCCAACCGGTACATATGTACTCGTTATTTTGGTCTTCCGCCATGTGGACAACCAAAACAAATTGCGGAGACTCTCCGTTTTCCGGTATCTGTTTAAAAATGACTTCTTCAGTTAACCCGTTTGCATCCTAGCTCTAAATACGCAACCAATTTCATAAATCCAGAAACGCTCAATCAACAGTCGAGCAATATTGCCGCGTATCGACAAATAGTTTTACTTTCATTTTTAACCCTTTGATTGCGGAACACTTCAGGTTTAACCCTTTAAATACTGTTGGCGCCTATAAGCGTTCATTTCACATTTTCGGAAACTGATCAGCGTCAATGGACGCTCGGAAAATTTTAACCGAATTATGGCAAAACTCCTTGCTTCTATGAAATGTAAACGCGTTAAGAGGCCTCTATACACTTTTTAAAAAATGCATATCGACGAAATATTTCGTCATTCACGTTGTCGATCACGCGCGCATCGTGTATCAAAATCTACCGTAACCAAAGGGTTAAACGCTCACTGTGTCAATCCTTTGCACTCGAGAGACGACTCTCAGTCGCCAAAATGACCTGGTTCTTGTAACTCTCGAGAGTGCAAATGATTAAATTTCATTTACCTCTGCACTTTGTACTTCCGCTCTCCAATGACCCAAATGATCCGACCACGTTTCAGTGTGCGTCAAATGTGCTTCTAATTCTCTTTTCTCGCTTTGCAACAATTCAACTTCTTTAGCTAAATAGTTCAAAACTTTACTTTCCGGCTTCAACGAAGATTTCAATGCTTGCAAAGCCTGCACTTTGTTATTCAGTTTTTCTTGCAGTTGGTCCAACGTGCTGCGAGCGTAACTCGAATGTTCACCGACAAACAATGACAAATTTTCCGATAACGCTCCGCTTCCTATGCGACGATCCTCCGCTAGATCTAAACATATATTTTATGTTTTTTAGTTACGTATTAAACGCGAATTAACAGAGAAGTGCATTGATGGTCGTACTAACCATCTGTTCTTTCGTTAAGCAACGCTTCTTGCATACACTTATATTGCTCGCTCACTACAAAAGACGGATAATACTTTTCTTCCAAAGTCTTAACAACGCTATCCTGAACCTCGTAAAATACGCTGGGCCCTTTATCGCCTAACAGAAAGCTTTCCATTTGTCGGCGAATAGCTCTGTCGACTTTTATCTCGGCGGTAGGCGATGTGATGTAGGTGTAAAAAATTTCAGCCCCCAATTGATGCCAATTGGACCTGTCCGCGTTACGTAATTCTTGCACAGCTGCCCAATAGCCGATCAAATCTTGACTGGCTACTTGTTCAAGAAATTGTGAAAGGTATCGCCTGCCTATCACATTGTCCAAAATATATTGCAATGGCAAAATCGTTTCTTCTGCGACCACCGCTGCATCGGTTACATCGCTGGCCTATAAAATATGGTACAGAGCTGTTTATTGAGGGATACCCGAGTATCCGGGCAGTTAGTGGGATAACAAAAATTATCCGGGTACCCGGGTGTTTCATCATTAGATTGATAAAACACACGAGTCAATGAGATACTCGTGAATTTCAATGCAAGGGCCGATAGTTGTTTTTTCGATCATTTGCGATTAACATCCGTAATAAAAAGAAAACGATGTGCGGCCCTTGTATCGAAATTCATAGCTATCTCATCGATCCGCGTGTTTTATCCATTTCATGGCATATCCGGATACTCGATTCAAAATAGTAGCCCTAATATAGTGGTCAAATATAGTTGTTTATTCAGCAGCAAATTTTTATGCATTTATGGGAAATTTAAAGTTCAGGTAAACTACTGTACAACGCGGTTAATATGTTACGAGTTGTACGAATTCGCATTACAGGGAATCGTGTTATACAAGAAATTCCACCGTATAACACGAATAGTAATATATCCACATTAATAGATTCAGAGCCACAATAGGTGATCAAAATTGTATTAAACACAATGGCTAGAGCTGCAAATGAATTATGCGATTATATAGATTTCTTTAATATTAATATGACGTCTTTTAAAATGTTATGTATCTCTACACTCTGTACTCGTCAATTTAATTAGGTCATTTTTGCGCCCATTTAATATGTATATCGTCTCAAACTGTATGCAATTACATGTTAAAACTATACTTTAAAAAGGGCTTGTAAAGCTCGTTAATAAAGAATAATCATAATAATATCGCATAAAAATCCGCAGTCTAGTTGTTATTATTATCATTTGTTAAACAAGAGTGAATTTAACAACCTGAACAAGATATCCATTCCATCCTAAAGATTGCATGTGGCATTCGCACGTATCTTTAGCATACGTCAGTTGACTGATGTACCTCTTCAACTTTCGAGCTTGAATGGTATCAGACTTCCCAAATATGTTATTATCCGGATCCAATCCTTGCGCTCTCTTAACATTCTCTACCGTTGTTGCTTGCATAATTTCAGTAACAATATTATATCTGATATGCTTTAGAACTTCCAAGTCTTTAGAGCTCTTAATCATACGAATAAAATCTTCGAACGATTCAGCGTATTCGTACGTTTTCCTATGCATTGCTTCTGCAAGCTGCTGTTGCTCGATATACGATAAAATCTTCTGGTTTATGTAGTCTGGATTTGTTATCAAGTCTATCGCCGGTTTTAGTACTAAAAAAAGAATTACAAGGAACACGAAAATCTCGATAGAAATTCTTGACCTGGCCCAACCCGATATTTTCGGGTTCTTGTACATTTTCAGTGTACAGTTCTGTCTCGAAATAAGCAACTACTTTCTTCTCTGTTTGAAGTCAACTGCAGAGTGCGAGATCCGCGAAACTGAGAAGCCATAAATTTTCCCGATTGAATGAGCAGTAACATCGTTTAGTAGAAGAAGAATAGAATACTTTCTCATTCTAGTATTAGCGAGTAACTTAGTGCCAGAATGAGAAAACACGTCATTTTCTATTCTTCTCCGATAAATAACATCCTGGTTCGATCGATCACTTTAAAGTCTGCCGCTAACTCGAACCTCATCGCCCGTTCTTCGTAGTTCTTTCTCGTCTCGTTTGAGAATAAAGTCAAGCCGAACAGCGTAAGTAAGTACATGTCTCGAAATAAGCAACTGGTCGGTTACGAACGTGTTGCTTATTTCGTGACAAAACTGTATGTATTTTCATTGTTAAATAGTAGCTTCTTATACTCACTTTTACATGCCAGAATTTCTCTTAATAAATGTTTCATTGGCGCAAGAGAATAACAAGGAGGTAGCAGTAATAATATGTACAGTTCACTGACTTTCCTTAAATAGTCTAACTCTGCTGTAGGTGACATTAAATGGGCTGATAAAATAAATACTGGATCTTCGCCTTCCGATCTATATACATTACAATTTTTAGACATGCATTCAAGAGAATTACCTTATAATATACGATTTTTTAAATTAGCTGCATAATTATTTTCACAAAGAAATTGTATCAATTAAAAATTAGCACGATATATATATAGTATTCATGTTAATATTAAAATTAACGTAAAAGAATAGAAAGGATCTAGCTAAACTTACGAAGCAGTTTGGGCAATTCTAATTTTCTCGAAATGGAATGTAATTTTATTTACTATATTACAGACAACCAATTTTGTATGATCCACTTTCGATAAACGATCGTTAAGCGTTTGAATTGCTCCCCATAGATCTTGCTTCATATTGTCCATTATCTGTTCGGAATTAAAAGCCAACTCGTCTAGCCAAAGGCCAATAAAATCCTGGAAAACTAAGTCCAACAGATTTTGCAAAGCTCCATCCACCATACGAGTAAAAACCAATGGATATCTAACATGCTTTTTCGTGTCTGCGGATTTAGCTATGTATCCTTTCTGAAATAATAATATTTAAAATAAAATAATTAATAACTTTTAATATCTTAAGCTTTATTTATAGCAATACCTATACTATAGATAAAAAAAAAAAATTTGTATATAGCTTCTTACTATAGTACTTATAATAATTAAACAAAATTTATTCTTTCTGAAATAACAATATATAAAAAAAAATGATTAATAATTTTTATCATTCGAACATTGATTTGTATTTAATATCATAAGCTTTATTCATAATGATACTTATACTGTATATATAAAAAAAAATATTATAGAAAAAGTTTAACAATCTAATATTCCTTGAACTTGAAATAGTAGAAAGTAATTAAATTCGAGCAATATAAAAATCGGGATATTTAATTAAAGTAAGAATACAAATATTAAGTTATACATTTTATAAGCATATAAAATATCTGTGTGTTTGCAAAAACATTTCTTTAAATAAATAAAAATATTTTTGCAAGGAAAGAATACATGAAAAATCGGAAAAAATATTTCAGCAAACTGTTCCTTGTACTTTAATTATTAAAAGTGCAATTTTTTACTCCGATGAAATTGTATTAGAAAATATTAAATGATCATTTTAAGGATTATCAGCATGACGAACAAGACCTGTTGCAAAACGTGATTTGTTATCATAATCATCTGACCTTAATCCGAGTTAGATATCAAAGATACAGAAGTTTTATTGTAAAACAAAAGGTGAACATTATGTGCAAATTATACGATTTCAAAATAACAATGAATACAAAAGCAGTTGTAAATTGTAAATATATTTTGATTATAAACAAATCTACAGACAAGTAATATAAAATTGTTTTTTAATATTTCTTATCTACACAACATGTATACACTAAAATAATAGGTTCTGAAACAAAGGTATTTTAATTCTGTATCATATGCAGTTGCTTGCAAAAATATTTTATATTAAATAAATATTGCAAGGTGGACTTTGGGTCCCCCAAAATTTACTTTTCCCTAATAACTTTGTAAATAATTTGCAATTGTTGTTTTCTTTATAAGTTTACACAATTAAATGAAAAGAGGAATATTTTGTTAAAGAAACAAATTTTTAAGCAATGTTTAAATAAATATGTTTTGTATTATATTTACATAAACAAACGTTTCGTACTGAATTAAATAGTACAATATAATTCTGTAGAATGCTGCAACACCAAAAAATTTAAATTAAATATTATTTCGGTGACCCCACTTCATAGTTTATGTTTCAAAAATAAAATCTGTACTTTAAGAGTTAAGGATTTTCGTCCATTTGTCATTCCTTTATTTTATAATTCGTGTTTAAGAATAATATTTTGCAATGTCATTGAATTGATCTCTACATGTATCTTAAAAATAAATTTTGAGGTATCCTTTTTTCCACTGACATATAAAGACACACAAAATTTACTGATTACCTACAGTAGCCGAATACTTTTGTAACTAATTGTATGTTAGTTTCTTCATTACAATTGAAAGTTAAAATTCAATAATTGTCGATTGTACGTATGTTATAGGAGTGTCAATGTTTAATCGACAATATAATAGATGAGCAATAAAACGAACCATCAACAAATTATGAAAGGCATCCATTTCAGCTGTTGTTTTTATAGTGGTTGCACCAGTCTGATGTTTCGGTGAAAGAGCTATGTTTATAAACATAACAACTAAACATCCCACGAAGAAACAAGAGATGGTTAGCACACCAAAAACATAACACCATAGTAGATTATTCCAGTAAAAGAACGCGGCTACAAGTGGAATATACAGAATACCGGACCACATTATTCCGAATTTCGATGTTAACCGTGTGACAATAAGTATTACGTTCTCAATTTCATATTTTTCAAACTGTCTCGTATGCACCGTGAAAAGAAACAACCACTGTCAACCATACCGCCATCGCGGATCATGAACTAGTGTAGGGAAGATAGCAAACGATAATTTCGATGCTTTCTCGGTGTTCCAAAACTCATCAAATTTTAATATTCAGAAATTCAAAATTGACCACTTCATTTGAACCCTTTGTCATACAATAACGAGTTAAACTCGTGCTATTAATACAAATTCAACAAAGATGCATAGTATTGAGGATGAAATTGAATTTGAACCCTAATTTTCGCTTGCATAGGGCAAGAAGTTAAAATAGTTCTTTTAAAATATATAACAGAATAATAATGAAATCGTAATTCTTTTGTTGATTATACTTTTGTTTCGGGGACCGAATATAATCAGAAGAGTTACTCGTTAGGAGTGAAAAACTACTGGTAGTCGCTATCAGGCATGCCAGATGATCAGAAGTTTTCAGAATTTTTTGATTTATGAAAGGTGTGGAAGTGACGGAATGGTGCAGTAATACTGTTCGATGATGCGACACCCCTTATGCGTCGAACAAAAACGGGATCATGTTTCCACTATTACCCTTATTCTCGGAACAAAAATATAAAAATTCTGCTCCTCTAGCGTGCTCGATCACCACCGGCATTGCCAGGATTTGAATAAAGCATCGATAGTTGTCGATAGTTTTGAATAAACCATCGACACTAGTATCGATAGTTTTGAATAAACCATCGACACTAGTATCGATAGTTTTCAACTTCTATTAGTAACGATCACGTGATGATCATTTAGGCGGGACGCAGTCGTATTCGAAATTTAAAATTACAACTCGTGTGGAATAACAAAATCATCGAATACGTATGTAAATAAAAATGAAGAGAATAAAATTTCAATGGCTTGGAATTTGGAAGCTTAAAAATTTAAGCGTTTGAAATCCAAGAATTTAACTATTCAAAGGTATAGAAATTTAAAACTTTCGTAATTTAAAGACTTAGTAATTTCGACGGCTTGGAATTCCAGGAGCTTAACAATTGGAACGCTTAGAAATCGAAATATTTGATAATTTAGGGGCGTAGAAATCCAAAACAGGTCGCTCACGGGTCAAAGTGACCCTGTATTATCGTGCAAGGATAAAAGGCTGTTAAATTATGCAGTTAAGATAAGTTGAAACGACGTAAAAAATGTTGCAATCGGCCTTGTTTTGCGTACAATGCCTTTATTGCGCACCGTGGTTTTCCACAATGCCTTTTAGAAGGTTCAAATTAAGCAATGTGCTTGTTAGACCCACATACGCGTATAAATGAAGGACATGATTGAAATGAAGAATTATTTTAAAATAATCTATTTAAACTGAACACGGGGTAAAGTTATTTATCTGCGAAATAAAAATAATGAAGTATTTGAAATGATCACGATTATTTGTTATCTCGTTTGAAATGAAGGGCAGGGTAGAAATAAAGAATTATTTTAAAATAATTGATTTAAACCGAGCACTGAGTAAAGTTCAATTTTTATATTATCGGTGAAATAAAAATGATGAATTATTTGAAATAATCACGATTATTTGTTATCTCGTTTGAAATGAAAGGCACAGTAGAAATAAAGAATTATTTTAAAATAATTGATTTAAACCGAGCACTGAGTAAAGTTCAATTTGTATATTATCGGTGAAATAAAAATAATGAACTATTTAAAATGATCATGATCATTTGTTATCTTGTTCGAAATAAAATATCGCCAAGTCTGGAGCAACGCCGATCTCTGCTTACCTGAATCTTTACCACATTGAGGTTCCCAATCGCGGGTGAACGAGCCGAGGTGGGAAAACCTTCTCCGCGTCATATCTCTCGAACAGAACACAACAATTCATGTGTTCCTATCGTATGTACTTTCCATTTTCATAGCAATAGTATAACACGCGCGTTAACGATCGAGAACAACGCGGGATAAAACATAAGCATGCACCATGAGCGTTTTATCAACTGTCCCGAAGCAACCGGATCTCATATAAAATACCCACGCTTCGAAAATTGGTGATCTGTTTCGTACGCAACGCGTCATGTCGTCGTTCTACAGTTTTCTGTTATTGCAATTCCTCATTTTAAACTCCCTCTTCTTCGCGTTAGGCCTTCACAGATCCATCAGTAAGCAAAACGTTGCGCTTAAAACCGTAAGTTCGTTTCAATCTTTTTTCGTAACTTTACGATTTAAGTTATAGGCATCCGTATTCAATTGCGACTTTGAATTCGAGACGCAGTAAGTAACTTTCGTACGGTCCTATCTTTTTTTTTCAATTTAATTCTCTGTTTAACACTAGGTTTACGGAACTCGTCACATTTACGCATTTCGGATTTCATACCTAGAATTATAGGGACCATAAATATTATTTTTCAATACTTTATGTTAATTTTAATTAATACAATGGTATAAATATGTATTCTACGTGATTCTCTTCATCCTCACGTTTCTACGTTTGAATATTTATATGAAGTTTACGTATTTTTCCGGAAGCTTGTCGAATTATACACGCAACGTCCGTAAACCTAGTGTCTATTTGACAATTACCGCGCGTTCGACGATGCAAACCCACTCTTTTTCGTTTTCTCATTTCTGCATATTAAATCTACGCTTGGAAAGTTGACATATAGAAATGGATAAATGAAAGCGTGTAAACTTTTGCAATCTTATTAACCGAGTTAATAGCAAGCATTTATTGTTGCACGTACATAATAAGTATCCCTTGTTTTATTGTATTTGTGCTGAACAGCCTGAATTGGTAAAGAAACACGGTTACCACGTGGAAATTCATGATGTGATTACGGAAGACGGTTATATTTTGGAAATGCATAGACTCTCGTGTGGACAGGCCGATTGTGAAAGAAACTTGACAAAGGCAAAGAGGCGGCCGATTTTAATTCAACATGGTTTGTCGGGCAGTTCCGCGGACTGGATTCTTATGGGGCCAGAAAGATCGTTAGGTATGTAAACGCAGTAGAATCTTGATTATCCGAGCCAAACCATGGCGTAACCGTTCAGATACGCAGATAATATTTTCCGACAATCGAGTACGCGTTTTTGCGTGCAAGAAGTTCACATAGGGTAGATGTTCCAATGTACTGCCACTCTAAGGCGCATCGAGCAACATTATTGAATTATTTTAGAAATCATGGAACCTAAAAATCGTGCCAATTTCGAACGTAACGTTAGTTAAAATCTCTTTTATTTACGAAGATTGTTCGCGTGCATTGAATATCATGTATCAATCACTAATTAATTAAAAATGTACAACAAAGATCAATGTCCCTATTACTGTCATTTGGGAATGATTTTTACGTATAGTAGCAAATCAGTTTGTGTAACAGATAAAGCGATAAATAGTAAACGTATCGCGTTTATTGCATTATAAATCAAATTCTCCATATTTCCCACTTAAATTAGTCGCACGTTTAATGATGAAACGGCATACTCACCTCCTAATACAATCAAATATAATAAAATACTCAAAGCAAGTATGAAAAATGGTAGTTCGAAATTAAGCGTACGATGATATGTTTCGAAAGGAATTCAAATTTCACGATTGTACATTAAAAAGAAAAAAATAAATCGACACATTATTATCGTATGCTAACGCGTTAGTATTTTATTCGTTGTATTTGTATTTAATTCTCGAATTAGCTTTCTTCTACTGGCATTACTTTTTTGTACGACCTACCCTCTTGTTACGTAATTCTTGTGTAATTTGTAATTAGATCGAGGCCGTCGATCGTGAAAGTTACATAAAAATTCAAATATTTTTTGCCCAATGTATGGTATAACAGTTGATTATGACACCAGTAGTAATTACATATTTCGAACGAAGTTTAATTCGCAGAATCCGTAATAAAAGTCACAAGTATAATTTAAAGTTCTAATGAAGTTCTTAGTACGTCTTTGTAGTTTTCACATTGTCGCGATCTTATCGTTGAAATCGATTTACGTTGATTGTTTGTTAGCAGTGCTAGGTATAGGAATAGGTAATAATGGCAGGTGTTTTCCAAGTGGTCCATACCATTAGTGAGCGCGCTAGATTTATGAGACGCTTTTTAATTAATCTTCTGGCCGAATTAGATTAAACGTTAATTTCAAGTTCAATATTAATTTTTCATGAAAAACGCGGGGTTTTCAAGTTAAAATTAAAATTAAGTTAAAGTCTTTAACACTATTTTTACCAATCTTGTTTACAATGATCAAATTAAAAAACCAAAAATATTGAAAACCATTTTTTACTATTTGGAACATTTCGTTTTCACAGTTATCCGCATCCACGTGCAATTTGATCCCATCTGATAAAAATAGGTATTTACAAAAGGGCGATGAAAGTAGTGATCCTTTTTTATCTTTATGATCTTTAGAGTATCGTATTAATTTATTAACTTGTATCGATATTACTGTATTAATTCTTTATCTTTATGATCACATATATGATCTTTAGAGTAAAAGTCTTGGAAAAGCGGATCATTTTTTCCTAAAATTGCAGATTTACATGTTCTATAATTTTCAGCGTACATGTTAGTGAACGCGGGATACGACGTGTGGCTCGGAAATAACCGGGGAAATATTTATGCGAGAAATCATATATCGATGTTGCCAACAGATCGAAAATTTTGGAACTTTAGGTACGATACACATAGTTCGTACAAAATTTCTTTCATTTTCTTCTTCTTCTTTTTTTTTTACATTTCATCTGATTTTTGATCTCAGCTTCCACGAACTCGGCATTTACGATATCCCGGCAACGATCGATTACATCCTCAATCGAACGAATTGCGAGAAACTTTTCTATATAGGTCATTCCCAAGGGAGTACACAGTTTTGGGTCGCAATGTCTGAAAGGCCGAAATACAATGCAAAAGTTAAGTTAATGATCGGCCTTGCACCTGTAGCCTTTACTGGCAACATACGCGGACCGATTACAAAACTCGCTAAATTAACATACATGGGTGTGGTAAGTTGCAATGGGAAATTCACTTCAATTGCGTAAAACGTTTTAACGAATACGGATACCGAATAACGTTTCCTACACGCTCCTAATTACTAGACCGTGGATTTTTATGCGTTTAGGAGAAATTTCCGTGTCGTTTATTAACGGGTAATGGAACCCTTTAGTGTACCTACAAAAGAAGGAATTACTTTCAATACAGTAGCTTCTCGAGTTACGACCATTCGAACTTACGACGAAAAAATTTTATAAAAAAATTTTTAATAGTTTTCGTCAGTTAACGAGTTCGTTCGGTTAAGTAGTTAACAATTAAAGATCAGAACGAAAAGCTATTCATTTTGATGTACATATGTCTACTATAATTATATTATTTATTTTTGTATGAAATTCGACTCACGACCATTTCGACTTACGTCTGAAGTTGCGGAACCGAACCCCGTCGTAAGTCGAGAAGTGATTGTACATTTCTCGATTCGGCGACTATTTCTCCTCGCGTCTCAAAACATTTCCCTTTCGATACCTATTTTGGACGTAGAAAAAGATTGCAATCCGCTAGCGACAGTGCCTTTTGCAACACTTTAATGATCACCAATGCTCTTTTTCCAAGTTTATAGTGAAACTTGACGCACGCTTTGCTCGGAAGAATCGAGTATTATTAATACTAGGTTTACGGACATTACGCGCATAATTTGACAGGCTTCAGGAAAAATACGTATACTGCATATAAATATTCGAACGTACAAGCGTGAGGATGAAGAGAATCACGTAGAATACGTATTCATACTATTGTATTAATTAAAGTTAACAGAGAGTACTGAGAAATAATATTTATGGTTTCTATAATTTTTGGTGTGAAATCTGAAATGCGTCAATGTGACGAGTTCCGTAAACCTAGTGTTAAAAATAGAAGAAGTGGAAATTATCGAAGTACGGTGATCAGTGGACTGCGGATTTTTATGCAAATTCATATCTTTGAAATTAAGAATGAAGGGGGGTATAAATATGTGGCTGTGTTTAGACCTCTGAATATTCTACCTTTTGCTATGCCGTGTATATTTTATATATTTCTGCACTTGCGTGCATGTTGCATTTCCTTGCACACGTAAATTTCCCATAAATGCATAAAAATCCGCAGTCTAGTAATCAGCGATTACTCGTCATCTAATCAACCAATTGTTCCGATATTTGGAACAAATTTAACAGAAGGACGAAGAACGATAATTCGCGAAATAAAAATCGCGAACGCTTACGTTGCTTATATAAAAGCTACCAATTGCAAACGTTCTCGAAATTTTTATATATTACCGAAACTACTAATTATTCCCATTTATGAAACTTCATTCAAATTTCCACTTTCGTTTTTTCTTCCATTCGAACCGTAACCGAAATTGAAGTAAAAGTGTCCCAAAATAACGTTACGAATTGTTTCTTTAAATTCAGTTATGAATTGTTTCTTTCCAGGATAAATCAATGTAACAATTAAAATGTTCCGTTTTAAACGGAGCATAAAGTAAAGCTGAAATAAAGTAATATAAAAATGGAGAATTTGTTTATATTACAGTGGTTAGGTGAAGTGATCGGTTATCCTGAATTACGCTCACGTTCTACTTGGGGAAAGTTTGTAACGAGTATATTCTGTAAAGACACAACGATGCAGCACTTTTGCAATAACATCTTGTTCCTGGTCACTGGTTTTAGTCAGTCGAACTTGAGCGCGGTAAAAACTCACTAACTCGATATAATTCTTACCGATCTAAACGGTTGTTCGAGGAAAGTTATTGAATGGTATTAAAAAATATACATTCCGGTGGTATTTCAAGTAATAAAATGCAAGTTAAACTTTGTTTTTTTTTTTACAAATGAAAACTTTTATTTAAGTGGCATTTAAAGAAACTCGAAATAATAAATCTGAAATGATCTGTTGACAATGTTAACCGTGTTCAGATGTTAAAGATCTCGTATTAAATACACTTATTGACAAAGGTTGAGAAACAAAGTAATCGTTTGCAACGTTCTGTACATTCTTCAACTTTTGAGATAATGAGCTTAGAATAAAAAACGAACGTAAAATGGTAACATTACGTATGCAAATAAACAAATGAGTTATCGTATTTTTAATTCTAATCTATATACCTCAGAAAATGAAGAGTACAGAAAAATATGCAACGGATTATTTTGTTTCTTAACTTTTGTCAGTAAGCGTGTATCTGTAGCATTTTTAGTTTACTTTTCAAAATTACTTCGAAACGCGATTCGAGCATCTCAAATTTAAACAATATGAAAATTACTATAAATTCCGTGCATTTAATTCGCCGTTAAGAAAAAGATTTTTGCAATTATTGTTACCTAATTAGAAACTAAGTAGATGGTCATCATATAAGTCGAAATATTTTCCAATTAATGACAATTTATATATGCGATGATTTAAATCTTTTCGATTATCCCCGTATCACACCATTTTTAATGTAAGTTTAGAACAACTTTTACCTATTCTCAATGGAACAGAAAATTCGCAAAGCTTTCGATTAATATACAAGAAAATATATACTAAAATATATACAAATGTTTCTCTGTTTCGTATAAAATAAAAAATTATCTAAAGAGACTTTTTACACTTATACACAGTGTTTTACAAATTTCTGTTTAATTACCTAGATGAATGTATCAGCGATTATCAGTCATGTTCCCGCTGGTGCTTCGTGGAAGCAAATGGTTCATTTCGGACAAGGATACATACATCCAAGTAGGTATCAACTTTCCTATAAACTGATAATAAAAAAAAAAAAAGTAAATCCCCCACTGGAAAAATAATAAACTGCTTAAAAATTGTAGATCACTTCAGACAATTTGATTACGACGATAAGGAAAAGAATAGCCAAATATATAACTCCTCAGAGCCACCCGAATACGAATTAAACAGAGTAACGGCGCCCGTTGCGCTTTTTAGTAGCGACGTCGATGTGCTTGCGACAAGAACGGTATATGATAAATATTATACGTATATGGCGAGCTTAGAATCATGAGTACATTTTAAAGAAAACCGAACCACCCCTATGCGATTATTATAACAATCAAATACCTCCAACAAGTAGCAACATATTGTACGAATGTCGAAGATTAGAACGCGTGAGACGAAAGTATAACATCACTCGAAAACCACAGTTTCAACGGAAAAGGATCAGATAAAAAGTACAGGTGGGCCTCCTACAACGCGGTACCTTTACAACGCGGTACCTTTACAACGCGGTTGGAAAAATTCGCAACGTTTCCTACAACTCGGTACTTTCACTACACGGTTTAGGAAATGTGGAACGTTTCCTATAATGCCACAATTCTATAGTGTACTTTCAAGGAACGTATTTACCGCGTTGTAAGAGGTCCACCTGTATAATAATTTTCCTAAAGGAAAGCATGTACCATCAAATATAAATCGTTACAATCCAGACGCGTCACTATAATGGCCTAGCCGTTGTTGCAACGAAAATCTTTGAAACAAAAACGAAAAAGAATCACAGTATTTTAAATCACTCTATAGATGTTTTTCGTAAATTGAAATTTACGATACGGTGAATACTAGTGCTATTGTTTTGAACAGAGTAACCGAGACTCCTTTAATTAATTAATTAATAAAATTCAATTTTTGATCGCATTAATCTGAATCCTATTCTTGAATTCGCCATTTCACGTTTAACGATGATCTAATGTTTAATATAAAAAAATCTTGTATTTTAATTACTAATATTTAAAAATATCTTTCTTTCAGGATGTGAACCTTTTGAAAGGCAAGCTTGATAACGTCGTGTTCCATGAAGAAGTATCGATGAAGTCTTTCACTCATTATGACTTTATATGGGGAATATCCGTGGTGTCGGTTATATTCGAACCTGTACTGCAAATATTATCTTTTTATGATTAAGCCGCGAAAAAAAGAAAGAAGAAACAAAACATTGCTTTAAGTATTACTATATTTTTTAACTTTAATAAGTATCCACGGGAATTGTGTTATTTTCAATATCTTGTGACTAAGCCACGAAAAGAAGCAAGAAGAAACGAAACGTTGCTTTAAGTATTACTATATTTTTTAATTTTAATAAGTACCCACGGGAATTGTGTTATTTTCAATATCTTATGACTAAGCCACGAAAAGAAGCAAGAAGAAACGAAATGTTGCTTTAAGTATTACTATATTTTTTAATTTTAATAAGTACCCACGGGAATTGTGTTATTTTCAATATCTTGTGACTAAGCCACGAAAAGAAGCAAGAAGAAACGAAATGTTGCTTTAAGTATTACTATATTTTTTAATTTTAATAAATACCCACGGGAATTGTGTTATCGTTAATATCTTATAACTAAGCCGTAAAAAGAAGCAAGAAGAAACGAAATGTTGCTTTAAGTATTACTATATTTTTTAATTTTAATAAATACCCACGGGAATTGTGTTATCGTTAATATCTTATAACTAAGCCGTAAAAAGAAGCAAGAAGAAACGAAATGTTGCTTTAAGTATTACTATATTTTTTAATTTTAATAAGTACCCACGGGAATTGTGTTATTTTCAATATCTTATGACTAAGCCACGAAAAGAAGCAAGAAGAAACGAAATGTTGCTTTAAGTATTACTATATTTTTTAACTTTAATAAGTATCCACGGGAATTGTGTTATTTTCAATATCTTGTGACTAAGCCACGAAAAGAAGCAAGAAGAAACGAAACGTTGCTTTAAGTATTACTATACTTTGTTATTTTAATAAGTACTCACGGGAATTGTATTATTTTTAATATTCCTTTGGCTTTCGATAAATTAAAAAAGTCCGAAAAATTAAAAATAAATGAAGCCCAATATAAATATGAATCGTAATAAAATCAAAACTAAAAATAATCGTTTAATCCAAGCAGCGATAATATAGAAGGAAAATGAATATATTAATATCTGACGAAATGAAAGGTAAACACGCTTTGATTGTAAAGCCATTTTATTTAGAGCTCCGAAGAACTCAAATATTCGATATTACTCGAACAGTACGATTTAAAAACCCATGGTTTTAAAATGCTAATATTAAAATTTATTTATACGTTATATATTAGATAACTGATAATAGTCGCATACAAAAGGTAAGCTAAAATTTATAAAATTTCTATTAACATATTATAATGCGTTGTAACATTCTAATACAATTTAAAAAAACGTTAACTATCGATTAATCGTAATAATTCCGGTACTACCGGCTATATATAATTTATTTATAAAAAAAAAAAGAAAAGAAAACCAAGAGGAATGTTATAATTATTTTATCAGTCACTCATCGGAAAAATCGAAGGAATGAATTTACTTCCATTTATTTCTGTCTGATTCTCTTCTTTATAATTTGTTATAAATAAAGCGCGCTACAGAAAATTTCCATTCTGGTTACGATTACGCAACTAATAATCGTTCGATCATTCTGTCGTTAAAAACAAAGATGCGCTATGCAAAATTTCCAATTCTGCACTCGTAATTTATGTATAATTAATATTTAAATCGGCTAACGAATATCTTTCGAACGTTCTTGCTTAAAATTAGTAATTACATTAGTGTACAAACTCGTTCTTCGACTGAATCCGGGATTTCAGCACGATGGAAAACTGAGTTTCGAACAACAAGGCATAATTCGTAAAATTCCTTCTCATATATATATATATGTATATATATATATATTTTTTTATATATCTATATATATATATAAATGATAACAAGCATTCTCTTTTCACTTTGAGCGCTAACAATAGAATATTTAAATAATGTAGTTCTCGTTCTATAATAATAATTTTATTCACCATAGTCTTTACTCGCAGCAGAAGCCATTTATTTTTTTTTTTCGTTTAATATACTTTTACTTTTTAATTATACTCTTGGAACTGCCGTACGGAACATATTTTTCGACACACGAAAAAGCATTTTTGGTTGCAACAAAACGTCGACGTAAATTTCTCGAAAAATTAATTCTTTGTCAGACTGCGGATTTTTATGCAAATTCATATTTCTTACGAGAGATATTCCGAGATATTGTATTAAGAGGAGAAGTAGAAGAATTAAGAGAGATTCTAGTAAGAAATGGGATCTTAATAGAAATCATTTCACCCTCTAAACGCATTTTGCACCATTTTGCGAACTTAAATTTTCCATAAAAAAAAAATGCATACAAAACTCGCAGTCTATTAATAATTGTATCTATAAATGAAATACAAATAATTCAAACGAATAGGAGTGACGTACGTGCGATAATTTGTTTTCGTATCCAAACGTTTGTTTGAAAAACAATGCTGCAACGAAAGATATTGCTGCCCATGTGAATGACAATAACGATAATAATAATAATAATAATAATAACGACAGTAATAGCAATGATATTGTGATATAAAATAATTACAATGATTAGTTACAAATATGGAATATTAAAATTATACATATACATTCACTATATATATATATTTGTATAAACGAAACAATAAAACAAAGTACAATTGTCTTTTTCAACTTATGTACATGCATAAATATATATACATTTAGTATACAGGGCGAGGCACTTAAAATGAAACGATAGAAGTATATTTTTCAATGACAATCTGATTCGTAAAAAGGAACGGTAATCTTGTATTATATTTTAGCCAGAAGAAAAGCTAAAAAAAAGAATCGGCTGTGAAAAATTTCAATGTTCGATTTATATGTGATTCAAGCGATCCGTGATATTAATGAAAATTAATCGGTTTCTATCGCATACCAAACACGTTAAATTTGCCTATAAGTTGATCTTAGGATACATTTTAATTTTCATAGAATACGCGAATACATATTTACGCGTCGTACTCTTTATAATTGTATTCATTCAGAACTATTACTTCGTCTTTAAAATTTTCATTGATATGTTTCATTTCTACGCGAATAGATACTTATCATCGAAGCAACATTTTATTATTCAAGAACGTAAAAGTGTCGTTTGCAAGTTTATAATGAAACATAAATAAACAATGATAAAAAAGCAACTTGAATGTTACGATTTCAACTACGATACTTATACTAAAAACTTAGTTGCGAGTATAATAATTATTAATTTTTTAAGCAAATATAAAATCATAATTCATGTATTGATTAACAAAAAAAACGTAATTTTGGAATGATTTATTTTATTAATATGCTTCGAGTAAGATTTAGTATTACACTCGAAGTAATTACTGTTCAATGATAGTACTTGCATTATGAAATATGTTTTATGCGTTATTTGCTCGGCTACTAAACATAATTAATATTTTGGTATAAACGTGTACATGAAAATTATACAGAAAACTAACGAAATTTAATAAGCAATTTTTTTCCCAGAAAAAAAAGGTAAGAAAAATGAAAGCCAGCTTTTTTTGTTAAATCTTGTTAATTTTTCAACTCTGAACGCAAAGTTTCCGATAGTTAAAGTCTAAAGGCGTGTTTTCCTAATTATTGGATTCTTTATTAAAAAAATATACATATATCATTAAGTTATTTTAGTTAAAATTCATCTATAATACTTTATCTTCTCTTTTTTTAATTATTTCGATTGTTTAACTTCGTAGTTTAACTTTCGAGAAGGAAAAACCTAAATAAAATTCTAGTCTAACGTGAAATATCCTATTAAGCGTTATTAGAACTTAAACACGTGATTTTTTAATGATCTATATATATATATATATATATATAAAAAAAAAAAGGAAAACATGAAATTGTTAAACATTCTCTTAAACATAATTAATAAAAGAGACGTAAAGAAAATATCGTGCAGATGATTATGTTATATATATATATATATATATACATTACTGCTACATTTAAAAATGTTTCTTCGTAATTGAAACATTGAAATAAAGGTGATGCTCCAGAAAGTAAATTTGATCTACGATATTCTACTTCGATTATATTGAACTTAAGAAAATGAAAATAATATAAGTGATTTTATAGTCTGCAGGTTTTCCACTCCAAATTCAACTTTCTGCAAATCAAATTCAACCTTTTGCAAATAAAATTTATCGTTTTATTCTTAACCACGTTACTAATCAAAATTGTTACCTTTCCTTTCAATCAACTTCAAGCGTTGTGTACATTAACCCTTTCGCTACGAAGGACGTATATATACGTCTTCAAAAACTGAGCCATCGTTTGCTAAAACACGACTGTACTTTTACATCGCAATAATATTTAAATTATTAATCGTATTCGTTTACAATTTAATCAATAATACCACGTATCTAAATATTTACCCTTACACTATTCTTAAATTAATCAAAATTATCCTCATCTGGGCATTAGAAACACTTACGAATTTTAAATTGCCGTCGTAGTGAAAGGATTAATTATTGAATTTAAGTGGTTCAATTGCACGCAATATTTGTTCGGATTAGAAATATTACTCAATAAAAATTCGTAAACAATAACTCCCCGCCAATTGTACCAATTACATAACAGAACTTGATCGTATCGTAAACGCTGCGAACTTTCCAAGAAGCCCGATACAAAATTATATAAAAATTTCTATGTACAGTAGGAATGATAATATCTACAAAAGAAAAGTAACAAAACCTCCTAATTAGTCAATTACATTAATCTGCATAAAGATCCACAGCCTACTAATGAAATAAAGAAAGAGCGAATTTGATTCGCAAACGGATGAGCTTAGTTTGCGAACGGGTGAATTTCATTTGCAAAAAGTTGAATTTGAAGTGGAAAGCCTGTATCGAGTGTAGAGACACGTTTGTAATTACGATAAAGAAGGAAATGAAACATTATACTCTGAGAAATGAGAACAATTTGCAATCGTCGAACGCAGAACTTTTATTTCGACTAATTTTAATTCGATTAAAGAATCGTCAGTACGTGGAATTCGTAAGAATGAAAATGTCTCACTCTGCATAGTATAGTATACATATCCGGCATGTTTGAATTCAAAGGAAAATCACTAATCTTGTATAAAACTTCTTTTATATAACGTGTTTTGGCAATTTCATTTTCGTGTGTATCCTTATTTCTAACTTCCTTTCAATTTACTCTAATTTTTATGTCAAACCTTCGTAATTTGCTATCTTTCTTCATTTTATTAAGATTTATTTAACGTCTTTCTATATTTATAATAATCACAGGAACGAACAACTCTCAGTAGTAAACAATTTTGGTATAATTGTAAAATTGGTGTATCGATTTGGTAAAATAATTCCTCCTTTCGAACGTACTTACAAAACCCATTAAACGTTCATTATTTTATCAACGCATAAAGTACAAATGCAAAATTGCACAAAATCAACGTATGCTTATTCTATTTATTGCAAGTATCCGTGATCGCTTATTAACCTTTTACAGCTCACAATTCTTCTGCAATTTACAGACCAATGTGAGCAAATTGTGCGGCATAAATTAATAATTTCAAAATGTTGTATCATATTTTCTGCGATTTCAATGGCGTACAACGAAAATAGAGAAAGCTAAGTAAAAGATGCGACAGGGATGCAAATTATATTGATAATAATAGTAATAGCATAATTGTAAAGAGGAACACGGTTGAAACGAGCCTGCGATATTCACGGTTCCGCGCGTTAACCCTTTGAGCGAGGAGCTTTTCTGATTTAACAGTAATATTTCTACATAAAGTGCTAATTAAAGTTACTATTATACTTATTTATATACGCAGCATTGAATAGAATATTTATACTTCTCCCAAACATGTGATTAGCTTAAATATTGATTATATTTAATCATATCGCGTTTATAAAATAGAAACATTCGCTAACGCATACATGTGTCCATAGCACTCAAAGGGTTAAGGGGTTAATCAAAAATGAATTTTAAAAAGAAACTATTCTTAATTTTGTTTACTGAGTTTTACTAGAACAAAAAGATGTTAAAAAAAGTAGCGGTACTAATAATTAAATCCCATTATTGTTGGACTTTTAATCATGCTTGGGGCGACCTAAGTATTTTAACGGATAAAAAAAGAGATATATGGTACTGGAAGACCTTCATTTTACGTCGTCACTATAACTATAATTGGCGTTATAAAAATGATTAAACACCTACAAATTGTTACGATAGACGGAGAAAGGGAGTACTCGGAGTATTCGGCTATTAACCCTTCGGGGAAGACGTCTTTGCAACGTACGAAAATGCAGCGGACCATGCGGTCACTCGATACTTTGTATTTCTTATCTCTATTACGATCCTACATGAATAAAAAATGTTCCGTAACATCTCTCATTGAAGACTGCACTTCGTAATAATATTTACACTACGCAGAAACCAACCCTTTCGAAATCTTTTCTCGCGAAGTCGAGCTCTGTCTAGAATAATGTTTCGGAGTCTACCGCGCTAGACTGGAATAACGAAATAAGAAACTAGAATGTATTATTAACCCGTTCGCAACCGATTACGTACTAGTACGTCAAAATCAAGTTGGACAATTTTCGCCGATGACGTAAAAGCGGTACTTTTGGTTAATAATTTAGTATTACAATTATGTTCATACTTGGAATATGATTGTTTTTTAAGCAACACTGTTTTACGTGGTCGATCGATAGCGTGATAAAATATTACTTTTACGTTCAAACGTCGTGGTTTGTTTCGTTATCCTGTATTTTGTAATTAATAGATATGACTAAACGCCGAAGTAATGGGATATTCGAGGCGAACACATGAATAACTTACAAGTGACAGTCAAACGAGTGACTTAATGTATTACTGTCCGTCCACGAAAAGAAGGCAGACGAGTCTTTACATCCTCACTGTAGATATGGTCTACTGTTTTCCCTATCACCACACGCATTTTTCGTTATTAAACCACTGTCAATCTTTAACGTCTTCGGTTAATAGTGAACGGAAATGTTCCGTTCATAGTGATCGAAAAATGTAATTGTAGGGAGGCTAGTAGATTGCAATTAGAATGGGAATGTAAATACTTGTGTGCCTTGTTGTCGCAGACGAATAGTACACATTTATCCACTTTTTATAGTTTTTTGCAAATTAAATATGCTCGAAAAATATACAAAAACTGAATGTATTCTGACTCATCCTGAAGATCTACATATGCATATGCTGCGCAAAATACAATCGGTCGTGCGGAAAGAAATTGGGGATCGGTACGTCGTCCACGAAGGGTTAACAAATTTGTTATCGAATCGGCGTAAGCAAGGTAGTTATTGCTCTATTGTTTAGGAATAGAAAGAGATTGATGTCAGGTACCTTGGTGTGGTTCAAATGGGAAAGCGATTTATGGGCCACGCAGCAGATTCTGTTAACAACTGATTGAAAAAGCCACGAGATTGAGTCTTCCATTAACAAAGATTTTCGGGAAATTTGGCGTGTATCTCCGGAACATATAATAGAGCTGGCGACCCTATCACCTACAAAGAGCACATCCAGAAGATAATCGATATGGCTAGGAATTGGTTATTGTATCCAATTATAAAAGCGGTGAATACCATTATACTTTGATCAACGAGCCCTGTCACATTTCACGCTTCGAGGGGTAGAATTGACAATATAATGGAAGAGGGGGCGTACATTTCCAGCTGGTAACACGAATGTTTACGAGGATTGGTTTCAAGTATCCTGGTAACATTCGTGATAAGTACGTATCGGCTACCTACAATTGTTATTAAAAATTTGGAAGTACATAATAACAGACTGTTAAACTTAGCCCCTAATAAAATTAGACCGTTTAGAATACAAAAAAGAATATTTGTCATTTTGTGCAATTTTAGTCTTTTAAACTATTGGCTTTTCGTTATTTGCATAATTTACAAAGTGTTTTGTATTTGTTTTATATATATGTTTTCGAACAAAATTCATCGACAAACATTAATATAATTTCGTTCCCAAAGGAAGGAAGCTTTATACCAAAATTATTTACTATATAACTTTCACGTCCATGAAGCACAAATAAAATTGTTTGAAAAAATGTATAATACTATATTGTGATGTGATTAAGATTTTCTTTTTTTTTTGTTTTTTTTCCTTTCTTTTTTTTCTTTAATATACGTCGTGATCAACAGTTTTCATTAAAGTGTTTCACTAATATATCATAGTTTTAAACTGTTCATGTAATAAAAAAAAAAAAAGAAAATGAAAAGAAAAGAAAAATGTAGAAAAGAAAAAGTTAGTTTCTTTAGAAATTTTATAATTACGTTCGTTATATTTCTTTCAAACGTAATTAATCTATAATATACAGCATTTTTTTCTTAAATAGATATTAGTTCGTTAGAAATATCTTGTTACTATTGTTTTTTTTTTCTTTTTAGTGAATACGTTCATGCAAGCGATATAATAGATCGTACAATGCTCGTAAATATTAATAGAACGACTGCACAACGGAATGACATATTATCTACGAGATTAATCGAAGCAGTCAGGTACATTTTCCATTTTAATTCATTTCTCTTCTAAAAATAGCTGAAAATAATACCCATTAATACGATTAAGTTGCAGCACCATATGAAAGAAGAGTTCAACACGATTGTATATAATATGTGGCGCAAATTAAATACTTTTTTTTTCCCCCTCCAATACTTAATATAAGGGTTCTGTAAACATTAACGTCGTTACAGGCTTCAAATCCCCTTGCAATCTACAAAATTTATATCAACTATCGATTAGAGGCAATCTCGTAATATTAAACAAGCCTTATTTAGCTTAATTTAATGGAAGGCAAAACATTTGCTTCAATAGTCCTTTCTTCGGACTTTCATCTTCCTCGTCGTCGTAATTGTGTTCGTCATAATTACTAATGATCTCATTGTTATTGCTAGAGCCGTAGGTAACGTCTGTGATACTTAGAGAACTGGAGCATATCGGACTTTCGTATCGGAATGGAAAAGGTGGCGATAACCGATATTCATTGTAATTATTGTCGTTCTCATTCTCTTCGGAGTATGTCATTAAAAAAACATTGTTATGATAACCTCGATTTCTTGAGCTGATGTTCAATAGGGGATCGATTCGAAGCTTCGCAAGTTTGTCTTGCAACTCGTACATGTAACACGATTGTAATTGTTGCTGATTTTGATTGTGACGCGGCACAATAACGAGCGGTTCTTGTCACACGCAATCTTCCAGAGACATAAGCAACGGGTTCACATACTCGAAGCCCTCAAATTCGCTTTGATCAATCTTGTCGATTACCCTCCTGCAAAATATGCATATTAAGTTTATTTTACTCGGCAATACAGTGTACGGAATCCGGTTATTTTAATCACGGATAATGTTATCACGAGGTTATTATCATCATAATCGGTCTGTCTCAAAGCACTCTACGTAAAATTACTTAACCACTTGCGCTAACAGTTATTTAGCGAGTACCTATGATAAATCCATAGATAGCACGTTGCAGCGCGTTGATACTTGAAAATATTTCTATCAAATTTCCAGATCGATTTTTATCGTTAATGCATAAAACGTTACTCGTTGCAATTCTTGATTCATTCCGAATGAATGTATATAAATACGCTTCGCTTTTACATTATGACTGCGGTCAATTAGGTTTTTAAAAATGAGATGCTATAAATATTTGGGCTACGGTAACATTACGAACAAATATGTTGGATCACGCGGCAAAAACGTTGAGAAACGCTGCTCTAACTGACGCTTACTTGAATGTGTACTATAATAGGTATATAATTCTGTGAAATAAAACTTACGGATCATCCGGTGTTAAATGAACTGGTTCATCTGTAAATTCTGGTGGGAAGTTTGCCAAGTCACGGTCAGAATCTAGTCTTGGTTTATAAGGTGGCGTTACTTGTTTTTGTTCCAACTGAAAATATTGTATGGATATTTAATCATTAAAGTATACATCTTGCATAATTCCGTGTGTACAAAGCAAGACGACGCATTCACGTGTTTTCACTTTCAAGACACCGCTACTTGAAGTTTTGAATACAAATGCCTAAATATCGAATTTTGGTCGAATTGCGTTCATTTTTTTACCATAAGAAATTTGTTTTCGTGCATTTTGTTTTCTTTGATAAACGTAGTAAATAATTTTCTTCGACAAAAGGGGGTCGCGAATGAAAAAGTTTAAGAATCTCTGTATTAAACGACAGTAAATTTACCACGATTAAATCTGATTAAACACTACTTAAATGTAAAGGTACAGTGCTGTACGAATACTTTTCGTTGCCGTTGTAGATTCCGTGTTCTGAAGCTTAATTAATGCATAAATTCTATTTTTTTTTTTTTTTTAAATGTGGCTCACGTCGTTTTGGCTCGCAGCCACAGAATTAATATCTAGCGTGATCGATGGAAAAATATATAGCGAGGCACGCGAAGTTTGTACACGTCACATAAAAAGAAACATTCCGATTAAATCGATTCTATTTTTATCTATTGCCATGAGGTGACAAACATCAAACTAAAAAGGATTATCCCAGATTATCTAATTATAAACTGCTGACGCCGAGGATCGAAGGACGCCATCATCTTAGCTTGTCACAATTTTTATGACCTCGCTATGGATATTTCCACATGTATTTTACATATCTTAGCATTTTAATACTTTTAAAACAAGCTATCTCATTTAATCTCATTTAAGCGCCACAATTGTTTCGAATAATTAAAGCAAAATGAATATCGTCGACTAACAAATTTGCAACAACATAGATAGCTAGACAATATTATGGAATAAAAAGTACACTGATTCAACATTTTCACTAACCCTTTCGCTACTAATACCAATCATTTTTTAAAGGCACACTTCAAAACTCTTGCTTCTCTACAGTATACTATTGAATCTGTTTTTATTCGTGCGATAAAATTCGGACCATAATTGATGACATAAAGCATCTGCATATTTATATTTATCTTATTTTCGTATTAATCAAAGCTGTTTCTCGTTTGTAATTTTAGTTTTGAGTTCCTTGAATCCGTAACGAAAGAGCTAAAATATAATATCCTGCGCGAATTAAATATCACGGTGTACCGTATTAAAACACGTTAAATTCTAATGAACGTGTTCGTTACGATGGCACAAAAAATATTTCATTCTATCGAATATCAGCGGCAAAACGTAGGATGATTAGGTGGTTTCGTTTAAAGTGAGACAAGTACGAGTATAACAATAATTACCATTTCCCAATCTATCGCTTTGAAGAAGGGATGCGCAACGATATCGAGGAAAGCAGCTGGCCGCTTGCCGCAACCCAATCTTTCGTTCGGGTCTTTACAAAGGAAACCTTTAAGCACAGAAGCTGCTTTCACCGATAATGACCTTGGTATACGAATCGTTTTCTGTAAAATAACTTGGAACAAATAGTCTTCGGTGTTTTGATCCGGATTTTCTGACGCGCCCGCGATATCGAACGGGCTACGACCTGCAAGCATCTCGTACAGAAGTACACCAAGTGCCCACCAATCTACAGAGAAACTATAATCTTCACCCCGCAATATTTCAGGCGCTATGTAATTCGGCGTGCCGCAAAACGTAGCGGTTGTGTCGCCTTCTCGGACACCCTCTTTGCACATTCCGTAATCAGTCAATTTCACGTGTCCTTCGTGATCGAGTAACACGTTGTCCAATTTTAAATCTCTGTATATGATACCTATGTGAACAAAAAATAATCGAAAGTTACTACACGTTGGATTGATACAAGTAACCGAGTTATAGTTTAACCCTTTGCCATACAATTATTTTATTACCTACGTACCCTAATTTATCACTGCTTTCATATCATATCAAGTAGAAATCATATGGATATACTGTAGACAATTTTTATTTCACAATATCCGATCTTGTAACACGAAGCTAAGATCAAAATTCATATTGAATTCTACCCTCAACAGTATTCGTTTTTGTTGAACGCGTGCACGAATGTAACTCGTTATTGTAGGCCAAGGGGTTAAAGAGTAAACGCAATTATAGTGTTGGTTAATTTGATTGAATTATATCATTGACTAAGTACAGGATAAATTATCCATTTATAGGAAACTGAAATTCGGCGTGTGTAAAAAAAAAGTAGCGCTTTTTTACGCCCCTTGCGATTTAGAATGGTTCGTTTAAGTATTATATTCAATCCAATCATCAAAGTTGATAAAGTTAACTCTTTATCCATGTATCGAATATAATTATACGTTTCTTTGTATCATAAAAGTAAATGAAATTCGAGTTATAGAAGATTAAATGATAGTGGAATACATACGGAAATATACTTCTGCACACGTTATTATAAATCTAGCTATTATAGATCGATCACATCGAAAACAATAAACTATCGCAGTATTTATTTACAATTCCCATATGGTTTTAAAAACGCTGTTGTTTTATTTTAGTAAGGAGGCCAGGTAGCCCCCTTGATGATTTCATATAAGAATCGATAGTCTACTCTATGCTTTGTCAATGATTATACGCTGCTGCAAATGAATATAAGAAATTGAATTATCTCTTGGAGAACGTTTCGATGAAGTAGACGAGATACGATACGTAATACTTCTGAAGAATGTAACAAATACAATTGTAAAAGCAACCAAGTGCTGTGTTCGTTTTACCTTTCTCGTGTAAAAAGTTTAAGGCGAGACTGATTTCAGCCGCATAAAATCGAGCATGCTCTTCCGGAAGACGGCGTTGTCTCTGCATGTGGAACATCAGATCACCACCGCGTACGAACTCGATCACGAAAAACAAACGGGATGGCGTCTGGAAGCATGAATGAAGTCCCACTAGGAAAGGATGATTCGAGGCGGTCTCAAATACGTGCTTCTCCGTTTGAACCCAATCGATGTCTTCGTCGTCCGTTACTAAAGCTTTCTTGATCACTTTCATCGCGTAAATCCTCTTTGTACGCTTCAATTCTACCATCAAAACTTTTGCGTAGGAACCTCGACCGATTACCCTAATCAGTTCGAAATCATTTAACGAGTATTGCCTCTGCATATCATTCGAATTATCCGCATCGTTTAACGTATCCAGTGGCAATTCCTCCCTTTCTTCACTTCCGGTTCCTACAAACATATTCCATTCTGTAGAAGAATATCCGATTCAATTCCTACATTGTTACGTAAGTAATACCTCACGAATGATAAAAGTTCGTCTGGTTATGTAAAGAAATATTAACCCTTTGCAACACCGTTCGCGTTCACTATGGAAATACGCGTAATTATTATCTAAACTTTATGTTTCTTTAATTCTATTTTTGTCAATTCAATTTTCATTTCTTCGAAGTAAAAACGAGTCTCTCTTTTTCGTAATATGTAATGCATTTAGTTCGCACAAGAATCAGAAAAGTGTATTCGATACTATGAAAAAAAAATTTGGAATGCAAAGGGCTAAGATTACAGATTTTTAAGTTACGTTATAAAAATATAATATAAATCATTGGTAATATGTTTCGATTATTAAAACTTTTTCTTTGAATATAAGCTACTTGGTTTTTACTCTTCTATTAGGATTTTCAATATTTCTAGCTTTCGTGAACAAATCTTTTAGATACTTTCTTTGAAGCTTCCAAACAAGCAACTATAGTATCCAACAACTGCCTTGAACATCTTCGTATTACCTGCATTTGAAAATTCAAGTCAATAAGAATCGTGTCCAAGAATTAATTTCAACATTTCTCCTTAAACAATTACAAAATAACGAAATAACAAAAAAAAATAGTTTTTATTAGATATAGCTTATTTTCTTAAAATTATCTTCGATACTAATACAGAAATAAATATTCTGTACACGACAAAAGTAGCGTAGACTGAGTCGTATTTCAGTTCATATTTGTTAGATCGTCGCAGAAAAGAACATTTTAATCAATCGTATTACTTCATTCTAGAGGTGTCGTATGCTTGGATAAAACGAATCGAGTTATACTCGCTTTGAGCAAGCGAAAAAGCCGAACAGCTCGAAAGAAATCGAGCCACAAAAAGAGTCACTATTAATATCTACGATTAAAATATTCGTAAAATTACGAGAAATTTCCTGAATAGCAATTAAAAATGTCTAAAACAGGGCAGTAATGGATACAATAAATTCTACACAATAGTATGTCCTGCTCAAAAATGAAACACTCAAGATGTTCGATCTTTATCACTTTAAATTGCTCTGTTTCTTTCGACACACCTCTACCTCATTCCTCTCAATAGCCTGTCAATTATTTGTCAACTCAATTTCTATTTCAACCCTTTAAGTGCTCAGTCCGTAAGTCGTACGGTGAAAACGAAATGTACCTAAAATCTTTAGTCCGTGCGTTATATGCGGGTTAAGAAAAATAATAAATTAAAGATAATTGAGAAAAACATGTACACGAAATTGTTCCGTAGTTTACAGCTACTGATAAGCGAGTTTCATTTCCGTTTGAAATATCCAGATAAACAGTGAAATATCCTTACGATTGCGTGAATGCTCCCCGATGATTGGCGACTCTGAGATCTCATCCTCGAGATGAGCTACCGGGCTGCATTGAACGGAATCAAGCTGTTGTTGGTCGCCGTTCCTGTCGATCGTCTGCGATTCTGTGCTTGGTATCTGTTGCTGTTGCTGTTGTTGCACACTCAGGCATGGCTTGCGTACCACCTTGTGACATTTCTTGTGCACCAGAAGCTTGCATTGAATGCATTTGAATCCCTGCCGACCTAGCCCCCAAATCCGATCCTGGCAGAACGCGCAAAATGCTCGCTACGAAAGTTACAAGAAAGGATTACTTGCCAAGATTACCTTTTTTTTTTCATTCCCCCTTTTCTAGCAACAACTCGAACGTCGCATGAAATCTTGAGAATAAGAAAGATGCAAGCTACTATAAAACAATCGAAAGATCAAATTATTATTTAAGTCTTCTTTTTCGGAGAATAGAAATATTTAGTTTGCATTAAACTTTAAGAATAGCAAGACTAATGTTTCGTTTAAAAATCATGTTTTAAACAATGACAATATTTGATCCGGTGTAAATAGGATTGGTTCCCGTTACTTTTAAATTTGTAATCAATCTAGTAAACTGGTACACATCGATTATTAATTTATTAGCAAAAATTGTACGATTCATTGCGAAGTGTGTTAGCTTTTTTAGTAAGTGTTTAGACGACAATGTCAGGTGCTAACAATTACATTATCATTACACTTAATCTACGTTTATATCGTTCTAAAATTATCCATCATAAGCACACTGAAAATGTAACAATAAAAACGTACCATCGCCATTAATCGTTTCCTATACAAAATTCTAGCTGCTTCAGCAAGATACGCACGTTATTCATTACTTACTCTAACAAAATCGTAGCCGGTAATACTGTAAATAAATAAAGTGTCCACTACGTATACAAGTAAAAAGAAACAGACCAATTTCTACCAAAACGATTAACGTTCACACCCTTACGTTTTACGCTAAAGTATTACGCAATAACCATTCGTTTCTGCAAGTAACATCATAACACAGACCTACATCATTCTCATTCTTAAGCATTCAAGGGGATAGAAGAATCATCGTCGGTGTTCAACAGAGAAATATAAATATAAAACGGATATGTTGTCGACGTTCACTAGCCAGCAAGTTCCTCTGATCGGGAATTACGATTTATCCACCATGGTGAGATGTTGCTTTTGGAATGATGATGGTTGTAAGCAAAGATAACACAGTAGTACATCGTGCATGATCGTGGCGCAAATGTGTGAGAAATAATACAAAATGATGGGGCAGAGAGGAAAACGAGGTGGGTAACAGTGGAACCAATAAGTTGAATGAAATGATGCTTACCCGATTGAAACGTTTCGCTTGAAATATATGACCATTCACTCGGTACAGCTTCCTCCATCTACGTGCGCCGCGTCTGTAGATGCTTCCTTTGGAAAATGAAAAAACATAAATATCACGGGAGAACCAGAGAATCGATCTTCGATGTCTGCGTTGATCTTTAACCCTTTGCACTCGGAATCGTTTTCGAGAATGTTGTATTCTATACGGCAACTCGCTAAATGAAAACGCGAATTAGAATCACTCGCCTTGCTACGGATACTAAACGTTGCGTTATCGTTTGTACATCGACGCGTTAACGTAAATGTACAATTCGCAACGTTTTAACGAGCGATTCGGAATCCACGAGTAGGAGAAGATCAATGTTTAACATTACAGGCTTTGCGTACAGTGGGTGATCAAATTCGTATGAACATTTTAAAATTATCGCTTACCAAAATTCGAAGGAGAATGAATAGGAAAGTACGCTTAAAATGAAGTTTCTTGTAACAGGAAAACTATTGCTATGTTTTTAATAATACGGAATTAAAATTCGAAAGCAAGATTGGGAGATCAAAATTTTGACGAAAAATTGCAGACCTTTGAACATAATAATACTCGTTCCTAAACAATTGTTAAACAAACTAAACGATTCTTTCTTCACGAAGTTGTAACAGTTGAACGATCAACACGTTTTCAGCGAATATTTGGTGATCCTTTAATTTTTTAGTTATCGAGTATACTTCTAAAAATGTGAAGTAACTTGTAGAGCTTATAAAATCCTTGTTACACGTTACTAAAAACACCAAAATATACTTCGCGCAATAAAAGCGAGTTTCATCTTAAGTGTAGTTGTTCAAACTTCAAAGGAAATAATAATTTCGAAGCGTTCATAATAATTCGGTCACCCGATGAAACTTTCCAATTTACGAAACAAATTGCATCGTTCAAGCTGAATTTATTGAAGACATTTATTGCGAACATAAAACAAGTAAAATATAAATGAAATGTTTAAGTGGGCTATAGAAGTGCTGAGACCGCTGTGAACGCATTCAAAACGTTCTCTTTCGAAGTAACGCCGGCTGATATTTTTTTTACACGTACATCGATATGAATCCCACATTTTTCTATGCCATTTCGAATGGAAAACTTTGAGGAAACATGCGAAACTAAGAAAAAAACCCGCTCGCCTAAGTTTATACCGAATAATGATCGCCAATAAACTCTTGTGTCCCCTGCGAGAGGACATCCGAGTGCAAAGGGTTAAAATTCTTTAATTCTATCCTTTCTTCGCTGTAATCGTTTATCAAGACCAAAGACCGTATCACCGATGCTACGTGTGAATTCTATCCTGCAGAAATTTGCATCCCTTTAACAAGTTGAGTGGCACACATGATACGCCAGCGTGTCGTACTAATTGCCTTGGCCTACGGTGCCACACGTGATATGCCAGCACGTCGTGCAGTATTTTCATTTTTATTACCATTTTACGCGTCGATGAATCGAACAATGTTATTTAATGCTTTTACGAATTCGTAGTATACCGCAGTATACTACGTACTATACTAGTATATTCGTAGTATATATATATAATTAATGAAGACTGAGATTTTGTTTACTTGTTTCGATTTGATCGAAGGAAAGTGGTGGCTTTCCGAAGCTCAACCCATCCAAAATTGGGCACAGGAATAAATAACGCGACTTTCTTTATGGCTCCAAATACGGATATACACGGATAGCAGTACCGTGTGTAACACGTGGGTGGTCACAAGTTATACGTATGTACTTGTAAATCGTGTAACGTAACCAAATAATATGATTTTGGACCGTAATAGTAATGTATGAAATGTTACATGTATTGGAAATTTTATATATCGGCAGCTGAGGCGAGAAAAAGTGAAATTCAGGTGTGCCACTCAACGTGTGGATAACGCTAGCTTCTGATTAATTACGACGATCAAAGTGTGTGGTTTTAAAACTAAAATACGAGTATATTCCCGTCGGAATACCGCACTGAAAGATCTGCAGTAAGACTGCGATCGGCCTAAGTCCCTCCATATTTCCAGGCCGTCAAAACTATCGCGTAATCTTGACAAGGGCGAGAAACAATCGCACCGGAGAATTTGTAAACACGGTAAGAATTATTTCGGTCGTCGAGAACCCGCGGCTCTTCAAATAGAAAATGTCCATACTACGTGCATATTTCTATTAAACCGCGATTTGTAAGGCTTCTCTTTTTGGACTTTTCAATTCGTTAAACATAGTATATTACACCTGATCCTTGCTTTATACGGGTAATCCAAAATATACATTTCATTTTGCAACAAGATTTTATCGTCGTTAATAATATTGATCTCACCGCGTTTCCCTTTTCGGGCAAAGAAAGGTAAATTTGTTTGATTTATATTTGCAATATTCAAAATTATTACTATTGTCGCTTACAAAAGTCTACGTACACTTCTAACGTTCGACTACTTTAAAATATACAAGAGTTTCTATTATTATTTTACGAATAGTAATTTGTTTGGTAATTAAAATTCGATAGATTGCTAAAGTATAGCGATCTATTTACTATTTATTTACAATATATAGGTATGTAACCCAAAAATACCATTTCACAAAAATCTATGTACCTACATGTATATGTATTGAAGTATACAAAACTCATTGTTTGAGACTCGGTTCAGACGAGTTTCAATTCGTAACAAATACTTCGTCTCCTAAATTCTGATAATTTTTATCCGATTTTACCAGTACAAATTAACGATCAGGTGTACATACGTTTATGTAAATGATGAAAATTAAAATAAGCGCAGTAAAATCGCCGATGTTCCATGATAACTAAAACGAATCTGCTTGATTCTATTAGGCGTATGTAAAAATTCTAGTCTTCATATAACGACTTGATCGCCTCCAAAACTGTAATAAATTCATCCTTTTGCAAAGGAATTCGAAACTTAGCAGAAAGTCGGCAAAAATTCACACGAAACGAGGGAAAACTTAATTCGCGATGCTTACGTTATAAATACACAAGGAAAAGAAAAGAGTTGAAGATAAAGATTAAAATTTTTGCATACCCCTAAATAAATTTAGCAATACAACATTCGAAAGGAAGAAGCGTCGACGAAAGAAAGAAAGAAAAAAAAAAAAAAAAAAAGATCGATCGTTTCAACGTTTCGTTTTCTTCTCGAACGTGAATCGATTATTATAAGCCTACTCGCATAGCCCTTTCGTGACAGAAACTTAAAAAACTTATCGTTAATCGAACAACTCGCTGGCTAGTATTGTATAATGTTAGAAATCGCTGAATTGCGGCGACTGCAAGTATGTTAAACAGATTTCATTAATTGACGATTTGGAAAACTCACTGTCTTCTCCCTGACAGGGCATCCCTGGTGCGGGCGGCACGTTAGGAAAAACTGTAACAGAAACAGGAAACCTTTCAATCACCTATTAAACGTTGTGACTTTTAACACCGAGAAAGACACAGGAAAGGTTTCGAATCGAGACACCAAGCAGGAATACTAAACCACTATTATTCGAAACAAAAAGATAGTTTCTGTACCATCGACAAAGCATAGGATAGACTATTCATTCTCATATATTAGGTGTACGAATCAACTATTTGCCCTACAGTGACGAGTCACACTCGCTCTAACAATTATGTCTTACAATTAGATTCAATAAAAAACAGATAATACCGAGAGTAGAATTTAATTTGAATTCAAATTTTAGCTTGGTCTTGTAAGATTCGAAGTTCACAAGTAAAAATTGCCAACGATTATTTAAATAATTTGTAAGTTAAATGATATAAAAAGTGTAACCGGCTAATACTAGCATACGTAGATAATAAAATATAGTGCAAGGGGCTAATGTTCATGCTTCGGGATTCTATAAGATTTAATATTTATTCAGAGAAAATCGAATGCGCAGTTTCAATGTTCAACATTTTCAGCATTTTTACGTGCTTACGAAGCAAATTCGTCAGTTGAAAAAATAGTAAAGTAGAGATGATTTCGAATTGATAAAGGTACCGCAAGAACTTAAAGATCAAATTTTAGTGTCACGTGCGACATTAATAGTTTAGAGTAGAATAATACAGCAAGGCTTTTAAAACGATGAAAACTCTAACTATTATAATACGCGCGTGTTTTCAATAAACGTGATCTTTAATATCCAAATCTATAATAATGTGTATATATATATATAGTGGACTAAATACTAGTGGACAAACGTATAAGACACCTAGAATATTTCTGGAGTTACGACTTAATTTTATATTTACGTTAAAAATCGTCGCATGTGTGAAGTAAAGCTGTTTATCGTTAACCAATACCTTCGTAAATTAAACAGATATTGGAACAAAAACTCAAGTTAAATCAAACGAATACGCGTACACTTGAACGCAACTATAAGACGGTACCTTTGGTAATCGAAGAAAATATACACAATTAATCTTTTAATTGGAAATTAAATATATTTTTATATACTATATATACTAATTATTAATATATTCATCAATAAACAAAAGTATAAAGAAATAAACTACATCTACAAAACTAACTATTAAAAGTATCCCATTTTTTCGAATGTTGATAACGAGTAGACCTCCCTTTATTTTCTACTACTTCACGCATTCGATTTGGTAAACCTTTGTACCCGTTTTTTTTTTTTTTTTTATATAAGTTTGATTCGAGTCTGACCAGGCACACGGAATTTATTTCAGTTTCACCATAAATGAGTGGTCTATCCTGTAGTTAGTCGATGTTTGTACTAAATGTTTTACCTGTATTTTAGAGGAACCGATAAACATGATAAACTGAGCATGATCAACTTGCTAAAATAATAATGTAATATAGGTTGCTGATTCTACGTAGAATCTCTAATTTATTTGTAGTGCCACTCCGAGCGATCAGCAATCCAGCACTAAAGCACGGAAAGAATATCTCATGAATATTCAGTCATGCAAAACAGGCGACGCTACGGTAATTAGTCCAAGGATCCACTCGCTTTAATAACTAATTCGTCTTTTTTTTGTATGCGTGTGTTCTTTTTTTTTTGTAAATTAATTAATTAATACGCTTGGGTTACGTACATTTACAACGGTTAACGTGACTTTCTTTGTCACATTTGTTCGATCTACAAGAAGAAAGATTTCTACTTTAGTCGTCGGAGAAGATTTTCTTCTAAGGAGGCTATTTTCGAAACAGCATTGCACATTCAAATACGGCCAAAAAAAGGGCAGGGAAATTTGATTAAAGTAGCCAAGTCGAATTTTATTAGACGGCGGAAAAAGTCCATGCGCATTTAGAAAAATCAGGAAAATTTAAACGTATTCAAATTCCTTCAAACGTGATTTTAGCGATAGAGGAAATCTTCGAATGAATCACTATTGTTACTGCAATTTTACCAAATGCTATGAAAAGCCGATTTGAATATACCTTTCACGGAAATATCAGCCGACTTATGCTGGAAAATTTAAATGTTCTAACCATTCCCTCGAATGTAATTTTATTTAACGATGTAAAAGATAAACAAAATCTTTTAACGATACCGCAATTATTACAGTACTTTTGTCAAATGCTAAAAATTTCGATTCGAACATATTTGTAATAGAAGAACCGTATGAACTTTTTTCGTCACTCAATATAAAAGTATAGCTAACATGCTCGGACAATTTGAAACAAAATTTAACGCTAATCGTATCAACGAAATTAATCGTCCTGTTATGGACTGTAAAGAATATGAAAAACACCTCATGCCGAACAATTTGAAATTGCGGGAGATACAATTGCATTCGAGAACTATTTATAAAACGGGAATCTTCGTAATCGGGCGGACATTATAAATGGAAGAATAAAATGAAAACAGTTATGAATATTAAGCATATTGCGTTGCTATTGATTTACGTTTTCATAAACTCGGGGATATTTCAATGCAAACGGGACAAATATAAATACGCAAGCATCAGACATATGAAATGCAAATACTTGTTGCCTCTTCGTTGCATCGAATATTAGCTTCGCGATAAATAATAACGCAAATAATCGTTACTTGAACGAATTAAAAATAGATATGGAACATAAAATTTGACTAAATCCGAAACTGATCGATTTACCGTGTATTATATTCCTACGCAAAATCGTTTAACGTCAATTTAATAATTATAGGATTTTTTTTTTTTAATGTAAACACGAACTTCCACCGTTCTACAATATGCGTTATATTTTCCCATCGTTAATCGCTTTGTTTGATTCACTATTAAGCATACAATATAACGATTACTCTCCATCGCAAATTTTTAAACGATGATTTTTTACCCTTGGTACCAAACAAAGCTGAGCATTATTTCAACAATGGTACATTTTCGTAAAAAGGGTGTCGAAATTTATCAGTGTACAAGATTTTAGTTAAATCGGCGACGCAAAAATCTTGCATTTTTCTTTGTTAAACACTACAATCGTGTAATCAATTACAATCTAATAAACACGAATGATAATTGTGAAAGTGTCGTGTCGCGTTAAACGCATACGATTTTGGCAAATAGTCGCCTAATTTCTAAAAACGCATATGTGCGTCTTCCGTAGCGAAAGGATTAATTCAGAGTCTAATGTCTCGCCTTTTGAAAGCAATCTGACTCCCGCGGCAAGCTGTTCAAATTCGGTAAACATAAAAATCATTATGATCTTATTAAACGAGATTACGTTCTTTTGTTTCTTTATTTAATATCTGAAGATTTGTATAACAATTAAAGACGCAGAAGGAGTGGTCAACCCGTTGCCCTACAATAACAAGTTACACTCGTTCCGTGAATTATGATACAAATTCAACCAAAATGCCTAATATTAAGGATGAAATTTAATCTTAATTTTGTATTATAAGATTAGAATGTTATTAAATAAAACTTGCCTAAAATATTCAATCGACTTGTTCCTGACACGATATAAAAATCGACTAACGTCAGCTTAAATACGTAGTGAAATAATCGTACGGCAAAAGGTTGCAATAAATAATCTGAACGCATCTATGAAACATAGCGGTTCGGTTATCACCGGCACGTGTGCGTAACTGACTGAGCTCAAAATGCCATAAATTCTTTATTTTAACACGTCCGTTGTGTCCCGTGCATTATATGTGATGCACGATCGGTACTAAATAAATTTTATTAAAGGAAAGTTCGTAAAAACTTTCTTATTGACTGTTATTCCGTAGCTGAAAAATTGCAATGACGGTGCAAAAATGAAGGAATAAATTGTAGATATTTGTACAGTAAATGAAAAGCAGTATTTTTATTTTGAACATTTTGTTGCTTTGCCGAACGTATAAATTGCGACTATACTAGATGCGGACAGTGAACATGTTAAAAGTGTCTTTCTAATCTGATGATGGACGAAAAAATTCAGCTTCCTTCTCTGCATTCTCGTACAATTTTAGAGCTTAAAAACATACGCTTAAGTATTGTAAACAAATTAATATTATCTTCGGCAATGCAACGCAATGGAGAACAGAAATGAAACAAGGCAAAATGGGAAATTTAATAGGAAACTTTGTAAAAATAGTTTAAACAAGTTTCAAGTTGGAAGAAAAATATTTTTAAAAACCAATCTTCTAAATGCATCTAGGTGTATGAAACTTCTTATTATTACACCTACCTTTACTCTTTACCTGCATTATATTTGCTTGCGTGAGATATCGTTTAATATTTCACTCGAGATATAATAAATGTCGTGCAATTA
The DNA here is from genome assembly GCA_028830335.1 of Eucera pruinosa. Classification (NCBI taxonomy): domain Eukaryota; kingdom Metazoa; phylum Arthropoda; class Insecta; order Hymenoptera; family Apidae; genus Eucera; species Eucera pruinosa. The sequence continues at coordinate 2,824,595 of JAMYCR010000001.1, read as the reverse complement.
AAATTTTTATCTACACGAATATATCAGATCTTCGTAACATCTTTATGAACACGTGTTTGTCGAACAAAAGAAAAAGTCAAAGTCTGATTAAAAGAAAATAAAACGCGAAAGTAACGCAGCCATAACTCTTCGTAACCCTATCTTGTCTATCGTAATATATAGATCTTTGAAAAGAAAACTTTGACACTCTCTAATATAAGTAAAGCATAATCAATTTTATCGTGTCAACTTGACAATTAAATTTGAGTGAAAGGAAAATTACAAGATAAACCCTTTAAACGACGAATTATTTCTTCCGGTACTCTTAGGCCAAGTTTCGAGTTGTCGAAAATCAAATCTTTTCGGAGATTTCGAGTGTCCCATCCCTAATTACTACACTTGAAACATCGGTAACACGTGAAATCAGTTTTAACGTGTCTTATCCAGGCTAACAGGCTAACAAAAGATAGGACGCAGCAAACAATATATATTTTATATTTATGTACAGAATTACACACGATCCTAATCTCTGTTAAACTACAGTGTATATCATTATACAACAGCAAACATATAATGAATCTTCGTCTTAAAAATAGCGCATAAAACATCGGACAAATTAAATGAAACATCAAAGCTGAAGTTGAAAGCCCAAACACAGTCGAATCAACTATTCGTGATATATACATACATGTATGGAAAATAAATACGAATACTAACGCAGTTCATGCATTATGTATAACGTTGTCATAACGTTATATTTGCCTTTCTGTTCGGCTTCCATTAACGCGCAGCATGGACGGAGTTAAGACGCGATGTTTTAAAAGGTGTGTAATATCGCGGTACGCAACGTGTTCCAGTACTCACGGTCTACCAAATCGTGTACAGAGAGATAACGATTTATATTGAATTTCGAAAGTCGTCGTCGGCCGCGAAGTATATCCTGTACTGTTACTTTTATTCCGTAACCTGATCATAAAATGCGGCCCGATAACGGATAACATTGAATTCAATTGATGCGATCGTTGTTATCGCTTTTATCGGCGTAGGCCTGGGCAGGCACACACGAGAGTAGTTGCAACGTTCATTTCAATGTGCGCCGCTGCTGTTACATTTCGCTCGGTGAACGCGTTAATCGATCGTTCGAAACTATTGCACTCTAAATCCTGCCTGACGAATTAAATGAATTCTTGCACGCTGTTCCAGTTCTCACACCGAAGTACTTAACTCGCAAGGTGATCTCAAAAGAGGGTCGAATAATTGAACGCGTTCACTACTATCAACGCGTAAGTTGCGTTATGGACTAGACTAGCTACAGAGATATGTATTTATACGCCGTGGACTTTTGAATAATTTTGGCAATATCTTTGGCTGTATTTCCGAAGAAACCCTAGTGCGACCGATCGACGTAAAAGCAATTCAAATATTTGCACTTGTCTAGTGCATTATACATCCATTTTTATATCTTCGCAATATTTTACGATATATCTGTTAGCTGAGTGCAAACGTTAGTGATCTGTTCTTTGACAGATTGCAATAAAAAAAAAACTACGTCTCGTTATTTTTTGACGGTTTATATAATTTTTATTATGGAAAGATGCGATTGCTACTAGAATGGCGGGTAAAAAAATTATCGAAAATAATAGTGATTCTCTGATTGATTAAATAAAGTATTTTGAGTATAATAATACAATCATTTATCGTCGAGCTCATCGAAACTTTTGCACGCATTCAATAGTAGGGTCGAATATGTTAAGAAATCCTCCTATTTTATCGATGTAAAAAGAATAATTACTGTAATTATAATTACATAAATGTTACAGTCGTAGAACGCGGATCTAAAAATACCCAGAAATTCTTGTCGGCGACGGTGGTGTAAGAATTAGTGTAATTATTACAATAAATAGTTAATTATTGGAGTACACTGGACAGTGTATATGTATTTGGATATTAACACTCAGAAGTGTTACTCGAGTGAACTGTTTATGTAACTTAAATAAGAATTTGCCGAGGTAATTTTAGTAGTTTGGAGTAAAACGCCAACGATTTGACTTTTTTCTTAAAAAAAAAAAAAAGAAAAAAATTAGTCTGAACAATATATTTTTTCTAAGTATAAATCGATCATTAATAATTATGAATGTGCCTTACTAAAGAACATTATTTCTCGTTATCATTTGTATTCGGCAATATGTGACGTTACCAATGGTCGCTTTTCTTCGCGGTTTCTGTTATCAAATTCTTTAAGCTAGATTAAGACTTTAGTAGCTTTAGCTGTCTATTTGAGAAAACGAACACTACACGTCGAACAAACGTGTTGGCATCTAAATTAATGAAACAGGACTGTTCTACAATTAATAAAAACAAGTATCATCCGGCCGCCTTACGAAATTGAGAAAAGTACAGTGACTACGGGAAAGTATTTGTACGCCAATGCATCTATTTTGTCATTTAAGTACTAATAACTTGGGCTCAATTAAATTAAGGTTCCTATTATTTAATAGTAATCTTGTGCGACTATATAAATTTGTCACGGTGGAAATAATATATAGCACCTGATTAAAACCCACCTAATGGAAAAATACTAATCTTTTCAACTATTTTATTTCAACTTTATTTTAAAGCTTCGTATTCTCAAACCTTCGGAATTTTTATATTCTTAGCTTTTTAACTATTCCACTCAATACAATGGTATAATATATTAATATATATAATATAATGTATTATATAGTATATATTATCATGTAAACATGCATTCCAACGAGTAACTAAATTATCTAGTTATATTTTTCAACCTATTTATGGTAAATAAATTCGTAACGAACTATGCAATTACTCGCTTAAAAATTTCGGTGAATGTTCACAATACGAAAATGTAGAGGAGAAATGCGAAGGTCATATGAACTCAAAAGATAAAAGTACCTTTGCTGGTGGATAAAATTTTAAGATCATCTTTGTTTTCTCAAGTGAACTTTTTCATTGTTTTACTCTTAACACAATACCCTCTAGCACCCGGTGGAATTGCATAACTTCTTTACATGCTATGTCTTTCTTGTCCTTCAAAAAGAACGGAAAGCAAATATTTCAAGTAGATGACTCCCCCACCTCCTACTGCACACATTTGTCTAAAGATATAACAACCTAAAAAAGAAGCATCATAATGTCTTGCGAATTTTTGCATTAGAGTAAGTTTCACTGACAGATTTTTTTTTTTGGTTTCCGTATATTAAATATTTCTCAGCTTCATTGGTGTAAAGCAAATTTTAGTCTACTTTTTCTTCAGTGTAAAAGGAAAAACTGTAATATTTCGCAATATTAATTTATAACACTAACAGAATAAATGACATCTAATCTAAAAAATATATTCTATATTCGAGAAAATGAGTAACAAGTATAAGTAACTAGATAAGTCACAAATTTTGCAAATTAACAGTGAACTATTCTACTCGAACAGTTCGAACATTGTTCAAAATAATTTAGGGAGATTATTAAATGAGGATCTTATGAAAATAATTCATTTCCTGGTAAAACCTCTACAATTTTTAAACAGTCTTTCAACGTTTCGTCTACGCTAAGTTTTTAAAAATTCTCTCATCATTAACCCTTTCACTGTTAAGCTCATACGTGATACGGGCACTCCGAAAAGCATAAATCATTAATCCACCGACGATACATACGAGATCTCTTTAGATCTTAGAAACTAGGTTGCAAGAAAGTCTATAAGCTTTTACGTTAGACATTATCTTAGGCTATTTTGGACTATTTCAGTCTATTGTAGACTATTTTAGACTACTTTGGACTCTATAACATTAAGAATATATCAACTTTTTTTTCTAAGTTTTATACAACTTGGAATCGTTTGCAATCGCAGCACATCGTCATTCTAATCAACAGAGAAAGGGTTAAAAATTCTCGAAAAAATAAACACCATAATAACATCGTAATATCATAGTAAAGATATATTTTTAATACAGTAGCTAGCTTCATGTACGTCCATTCGCGTTTCAAAAATTCTATTAGGTTGTTCGGAAACTTCGTAGCGCTTTCGACAACATCGGCATTGGATTCTGCATGCACATTATTGGTTTGGAGTAGAATTATCTCTTACCAATCTTCGTTAAACAGTGAAATTCGTAATTCGCACAAATTCTGTCTCTGATTAAATACTTTAACCGTAATAATTAAAGAGAAACGTCTGATGTTGGTGCAAAGAAAACGCAACGTTTTTTAACGAGGCAGCTTGAAATGGATGAAATACCGAGAAATATTGCTATTAATTAGATTTTAACTGGAATATTCTGAACATAGCAATTTTACATTGCTACTTATTTTAAGAGATCTGTAATTGAGAATTGTAAAGAAACAGGGAAACTACTTTAAGAATTTCATTTTCGGGAGATGTGAACATTTCCGAAAAGGACTCCGTGGAATTATTCAATAAATGAAAAGAAGTCATTAAAATGAATGTTATGTACAATATTGCTCAATAATACGAAACATATTTATTATTCCGCATCGCTTTTGAATATTCCTTAAATATTGCTAGGAACTTTCCGAACAATTTAATGCAATTACTTCGGCGCATGCAAAAATAATCCAACGGGTTTATTAGCTTGGCATATTTAAGTTAGTGAGAAACTCGTATCATTGCAGCAGGTAAAATCATAGTTGTTAATTATCACGTATTAACACAATTATGAAAAGTTAATTGCTTGCCACCTAACGATGATTATAATTAAACGAAGCAAACAAGAGATCTTGATTTGCAGCATATGGAAGCTTATATTGCCCCTTCATACGATTGCATCTTTTATCGCGAATATTTATTTACACTTTGCATGAAAAGTTACATAAACAGATATAAATTATTCCGACTTTTATTGATAACAAAAAATGTTGGCAAGGTTAATCAATTGTTTGCCCAATTAAATATAAAGTAAGAAAAATCCTACTTTAATCCCCTACCATTCTCGAAATTTCTTCCTACAATTAAAATCGTTCTTTTTTTTTAATTATTTTAACCAACGAGTATTTAGAGGGAGTATTTAACAAAAGAAACTTATTTTAAGTCTTTCTCTAAAAACGGATCGAATAAATGTCGAGAAAATGTATGAAGTTTCAGATGCCAAAGCAAACAGTTGAAGTTCCGAAAACTGGAACAGTATCAAATAGAAGTATCGAACACACCGATAGCGAATACTTTAGAAATCATCAGGTACATCTATAGGAATAGGCGAAAAGAGACACGGTAACATAGATTAGATAAGCGCACATATTACCACACCATTGTATCAAAAACACACAACGATTCTTCGCGATCGATATTCAGCAATTCCATCCGAGTACTCAAATCAACGGGTTAACTTAAAGATTATGCTTGTTCCGTGGCAATAAAAATCAGCTGCTCGCCTAAATCGATAACTATACAAGGTACGTGCAGCAATATCAATCCAAATAAAAAGGAGAAGAAAAAAGAAAAAACCATAACTTCTAGTAATAAATAAATAAAAAAAAATAAAAAAAACAGAGGCGTTCACTAATGTCGTGCTTCGTTGCAACGGAATCGGCGAAATTCGGTTCGCATTAGCGATGATCCAGGTCTAGACCTACCCCAGCTGATTTCGTTGAACCAAAATTGCGAGGACCCGGTGGTGTCGTCGATCAGAGATGGCATAGGTGCTGCAGAATCCGGTGGTGGATTACACGGTCCATGTACACGACACGTATTAGTCCCTATAGCTCGATTAGCGGTCGCGTACATCATCTCCGTCGCGGTAACTTCGTCAAGATCGACCTCGGACGCGTCGTCGATACCTTTGTCGCATAGAAGCTTCATCCTGGACGAGGAACAGCCGGGTTGCGCGAATATATCGTCACGGGGGCTATTATGGGGTGAACATTCACTTCGTAAACCAGCTATAGGTTGCTCGTATTCGGCGGAATCGCTGCTTGGAGACGGTGGATAAGTGCTGGTGCTCGATTTAATCGGCCGCTCCCTTGGCAAAACTTGAATACCGGTGGAAGAGGTGGAGGGTCCTCCTTCAACGGCAGGAGGTATCCTACGCCCAGCAGTAGCCGCAGACGCAGCCGCCGCGGTAGCCGCGGAATAAGAATAGAAGGAACCACCCTGTATCATCATACTGCAGGGTGGTTCCTCCACTGCGGCACCGGCACCAGCACCGGGCCCTGTAGACACGGCAGAGGAGGAGCTGACACCGGCAAGCTCACCTTGTATTTGCTGCACACCGTACATCCCTTGCGAAACTCCCGGTTCAGCCTGGTGATACTGTTGTTGCTGTTGCTGATGCAACGTTTGATGATGCTGCTGCTGTTTATCCTTCTCGCGACGGGGTGACCGACCCCGATCGCTGACTGACGTTGCGCTCCAGTAACCCCACGCCATTTCACCAGCAATTTAGCCGTATTTATCTTGAACTTCTCTATCCCGGCTGCCTAATATCGTCCACCAACAGTCGTTCACCACTGGCTCCCGTCTTTTGCTCGCTATTACCCTCTAACTCCCACCCCAAGTTTTCCCTTCCTTCCTTCCTTGCTCCGTGTACGTGCGCACGCTCTCTCTCGATCTATCTCGCTCTGTCCGGTTATCTTTCCCCGGACTCTCTCTCCTTTTTGCTCCTCCGATGTTCTCTATCCTCGTCTTTTACCGTAGCCTGACCTCTTGCAGGAGAACCCGGCTGAGAATGCGACGAGTCAGCGCGATCGATGCTGGTTTATCGCCACTTTTGCAACCTCTTCACTGACAACAGCGATTGTTAAAGGTATGCTGTCACAACCTCTCGACATGAATCGCGGACCATTCAAATCGTCTGCCGTCGGCCTCTCCTTCAACTACTGTTATCGTTCGTCCAACGTTTCAGGCTAATCAACCTCTATATACACGATATCTCTCTTTTCTTTTCCCCTTAATTCCACTTCCCGTTTTCTTGCTCTCCTGTTCTTATTTCAATTTTATTTATCTAGTTTTTGTTTTATAGTTTCTTCCTTCTCCTCTTATACGTATTATTTTTTCATATTTTGGTTGATTCAAGTTTACGTTCTTCGACGGGATCCAAATGGGGATTATCTCTTCTCACGTTTGAATACGTCTCGACGGTCGGTTCAAGTATACTTCCGTGAGAAAACTTCGTGGCTAATCGGTCCGCGTAAGAATATCGACTGCTGCCGCGGGATTCGTTAACTACCGCCGCCGCCCGACGCGCTTTACTCTACGAAATGCGCAAACGCTAGAATAAAAGCACACTCTGGAAAACAGGACTGATTTCTCTTTAACAAACTACCCGTCCCTTTTCCCTTCTTTGCCGCCCATTTCTCGTGCTTCACCCCCTCTTTTCTTCTTATCTATTTTCTCGCGCATCCTCATCCACTATATTCTTTCTTCATTACCATTTCTTCGTTACATTTCTCTCCCCCTTGAAATCTTCCCTCCTTGCCCGCTACTTTTCTCATTTCTTTCTCGCATTCACGTTTTTTTTTCTTACTTAGGTAGAGGTTCATTCCTCCTTTACATATACGCGTGCTTTACATTTTAATTTCACTTTACATATTTCATTAACGCTTCCGTATTTTCTATATTATCCTCTCTCTCTGTCTCTTTTCTTTTGTAATCTTAAAAATGTTCTGTTCGTACCCTCCTCCTGATACTTCGAACGAAATCATATTTTGCCTTACTTAAAAATTATGTGTACGAGTGCGCAAAAGAGAATTATTACAGTGGCTCAAAGTAATACTCGGACACGTACATTTTTATGCTTTAAGTAGCGATTGATAGCATGAGAAAAGAAGTTAAACAAAAAAATAGATATTTTTATTATCCTATGTCCAAGTTCATATAAAGTTACAACGAACAAAGGCAAAAGTAGTTTACATTAATTTATAAAACTTACGGCCTACTGTTAAGTATCGAGGTAATTTGACTATGTTTTTGGGATTCGTGTTAGCTGCTGGACCAGGAAAACTTCGTATTATTGACGGGTTCGTGGACCAGAATAAATATTTACACATTTCAAATGTTTCAGCTTTTATCAAAACAATGAGTTGAGAGATCAGGCTCATAATATTCGTTTGTAGTTGCTTTTTTATAACTTAGTTTACTTAAATACATTCTGCTTGTTTTCATAAATCTGTGTGACCCTAAATAAACGTGAATAAAAATAACTTTATTTTTCATAAGCTTCATAACGTATGATAATGTAACTGTTTGAATTTTACTTCCAGCCACTGTAAATGAAAATGAATAATCCCGCGGGATAAAATTGCGTAAAAATGTACGCGATTCTCATATTTCCCGTAATTCTGCCTTTAGTTAATTACAAAGGGGTTTATAATTCGAAATATTCGGGGAATATAAGTAGTTATATGAACGGAGTAACGGCCACGTTGTTTAATCAAGTTTATTAGCGAGTTAAACGGTCGCCTCGCCATTTATATAGCAGCGAGAATGTAACATCATGTAACTGATTAGAAAACGTAAAAAATATCCAATCGATGAATCAATCCCCTTTATTAGGTCGTTGCATAATTTCTGTTATATTTTCGGGTGAAATTTAAACCACCAGAATTTTAGAAAGACATGTGACACAAAACTACATACAAAACTTAATATTGTAAATCAACTGTAATAAATATTAATACGCGTATAATAATTCGAACAGTTAAAACAATTTTCGTATTATTTCAAATTCTAAACAAATAAGCCACGATTCGTGTATAATAAAAATCTAAATCCTTAAGTAATTTACTTCATCGTTTTATTGAAATTTTCTTACAGATTTTGGAATAATATCAATAATGTAAATTCCAATGCAACTATCAACAGAAGCTATTATAATTTCATTTTAAGGCGAAATATTATTTACTATGGTTTTAATTTTTTTTATTTCGTACGAAAAATTTATTTTTAAAGATATTTGTTCAAAAAGAAAAAAAAATGTTGGATGTATACGTGCGCAAATGCATCTAAAAGTTTATTTATTTTTGATCGCTAATTTAAACTGATTCCACTATCTACTACGACGGGTAAAATTCAGTAAGTTGAAAAATAGACATCAAAGATACCCAATTAACATATAGTTTTGCTTCACAAATTTCTATATTTATATACATCTCTTATTCATATTTAAAATTTATATATCTAATATTTTCAAATTTATGGAAATAATGGCAAAATAGCTATTGAAAAGTTACACAATTAAATACACAATATTTATAGAGAATACGAATAATCGTTTGGTGCTATTTGTACATCAAATATACATGAAGAAAATATGGTAATTACTTTAAAGTTTCGCCTACCCGCTAATTTCTATGATTCTTGGATATGTTATAAGGGACAAAATTTGGAATATCTTTTGCCTCTACATGTAGCAACAGAATTTTACAAATATCTCGGAAACTAAAGAGGAAGACAGAGGGGGAAGTTGTTCCAAATCCAAAATTCGTCGAAATCGGTGGATTGTACAAACTTCCAAATAATCACCGGAAAATATATGTATTTCATCGACACATCAAAAATTATAACGAATACTTACCGTGTATAGTTATTTCGGTATCCTTTTCCAATTCGTAGAGACGTAGCGCTTCGTCCAGTTCCTGTTGGGAAGCAATCCTACATGGATCTCCCTCGTCGTCAACCCATTTCATTGTGAACTGATCTGGTCCTGCAGCACCAAATCCACATATTGTACGCATTTCTTCCCGTAGAGTATCTACCGAAATGCCAGGAGTGATATACGTAATCTGCACTTCCCTAATACAAATATAAACCATTACAATTTTTCATTTTTCTTTCGAACTTTCCTTAGGTACTTTCCTTAATATAAAACAATTAACAAAAAAGGATAATATTGGAGTGTAGATTTTTCAAGAAAAAGTTATCGCATCGTAAACTATTACGTTGATACGGATCAAACAATGTTTACAGAAAAAGGATAATAGTTAAAAAAAAAATCAATAACTTTAATGCAATTATTTAACCGTTTGAGTGGCAGGGGTGATTGAAAAAAGATCTTGTCGAAAAGTGCTACGCCGCGCAAATCGCGCTTCTTTTATTTCACGTCGAAAAACGGTAAGCGTTCTTTTTATTAAAATAAAAATAAAGTTTATTATCTATATGGTTTATGTGAAAGAGAGAGTAATGATTTGAAGAACAGATATCGGTAAAATTGAGCTTATAGATTTCGCCAGAATTCAAACTCATCGTTAAGCGGGTATTCCCATTAAGAACCATCGTTTTTACAGCGATATTTGATATAAAAAATGTATTACAATTATTGATGAATAATGTTGATACTGTAAATACATGTTTGGCAGAGTTGGATGTGTTTTATTCAAATAAAATTTTGTTCGAATAAAATCCGAAGAAATTCTTCGTATGAAATTTTATTCGAACAAATTCTTCGAATAACATAAAAAAGAAGTAAATATTGTAAGGTAAATATTGTTACGTTTTTCGCACTTTTTCTTGCTTTAAACATGTTTCATTTATACTTCCTCGTCGAAGTTTATTTGAAAAATTTATTCGAAATGTTGTTCGAAGAATTTATTCGAAATGTTGTGCGAATAAAATTTTATTAGAATAATGCCCAACTGTGGCTCCTTGCCACTCAAATGGTTAATCATGGTATGATTTTCATTGCTACCTATAACTCTATAAAAGAACATGCAATAGGTATACATTGGTATTAGAATTAAACTAATGATTTTACAAAATTGTAGTAATAACGTAAAATACTTTGCACAAGAATAAGTTCATAAACAAAAAAAAAAGGATTCCCTTGTTTGACTAATAATTATTTAAATTATACATTTTCTGTTATGATTATTAGTTTTTATTTTTCATCTTTATTAGGATCAAAAATATTGTACATATATGTAAAATCCAAGTATCTAAGATTTAATTAAGTAATATCTAAATACTACAGAATCCCTATATTGCTATACATTTTATAATTAAAATAGGTTACGTTAGCTTTTTATTATATCATATGATAATTGCAGAATAATTTATGTAAGGTTATATATTTTTGTACTTAACACTAAAACTAGCAACAACTAAGGTACATTTATTTGTACCATGGAAATAAAAATGATAGATACTTGAAAAAAATATATAAATATATTATAAGTGGAATAAATCTTTATTTATATTTTGTACAAAAAATCATGGGATATTCTAAAAAAATACTCCCTTGCAAGTTTACATAATTATCTATAATACACGGCCAATTGACCAGCTTGGTAGTTTTAGTGTTAAGTAGAATATATCTACATTATATTAGAAATGCTTAATTACAACTAAAATTATGTGTATGTAAGTTCTTGCCCACTTAGAAAAATTATTTGCTATTAAAAATACTTCTACTCCCTTTAAATAATATTATAAATAATCTAATTATTTTTTGATTTAGTTAAGAATTAATCGATTAATAGAAAGTAACTATCTAATATTTGTTTTGCAATAAATGTTATTTATATCAAGCTTAATAGTATAGCTTCGATCATTTCATAATTTCTATCAGACTTTTAATTAGTACACGATACATTGGTGTACAAAATAATATTAAATTATTAATTAATACAAGAACTTATGTATTGCTTAAATATCACACAAAAGCTTCCTTTCTACATGTGTAACTACTTAATTTATTGGGTTAATTAATAATTTAATATATGTTACTTTAACAAACAATACAAGTTATTATAGTAAATCACCAAAAGAGTTATATGTATTACCCATTATAAACAATTTTCACCCGAATATCATCATTCTCTGTTGTCTGTGTAGGCATTTTGTTCAGTACGAATACTGTCCTCTTTCCTGAAAAAGAAACATATTCTTTACTTATCACACTGTTACCATAAAAATGTATATTTTTAAAAATATTATTCGTGAAGCATAAGAAGTTCTATTAATTAAGCCAACCATTATACATGTCAATTGATAACTATTTATGAATATGTACTATTTTCAATATCATCAAATTACATAAATATTAAACTATGGACTCTATTTTTATATCTGCAATAATTTAATTACGAATTCGTAAGTAGGATTTATATTAAGTAAAAATATATTATAACATAAAGCACTGTATTACATATGTATTGGAATATAAAAGATTAACTTAGTAGAGATTCACCATAATTTTAGTGAACGTACGATTTTTAAAAATAATTTAATTGGTACATCGGATAAAATATTTTGATAGCTATGAATATGTACTATTTACAATACTATCAATTACATTATTATTAAACTACTGTCCCCACTTTATATTCGCAATAATACTAATTACGAATTCGTAATTAGGATTTACATTAAGTAGAAATATATTACAATATATATGTATATATATCGTAATATAAAAAATTAACATAGCAAAGATTCACCTTAATTTTAACGAACGTACTTCTGACTCACCGCGATGTTTTTTTCGAAAGATAATTTAACTGGTACGTTAGATAAAATATTCGATCGAGTTCCTTTAACGGAACGAAATAGTTGCCTTGTTTCTTAAATTACTGGCTACAAATAATCACGTAAGAAACACAAAATTGAAAAGCACTTAACACAGCAAAACGCGTTGTCACTTGGCAGTCGCCATGTTTATTAGATATATCTCTATAAGGAATAGTACCCCTATATTCCCTACAAAGCAACGCATATTGCATATGTGTTGCACTCTCCTATAGAGATCTCATTTTCAAACGTTCAATTCAAAATCCTAGCCATTAATTTAATTCCTACTATTACAATCTCGACATGGACGATAACGTATTCAAATGAACTGTTACGATGATCGCGATTGTAATAAAAATGAATCGTTTCATTTTATAATCATTAATATGTGATATCGATTGTATAGAGATTCAGATGTAATTCAATTTAACCGTGTATATTTAACTGTTCACCGAGTCACACCGAGTCTCAACGATTCTAACGGACACTGTGACAGCACATGCATTTGGTCGCGAAACGATTTTAGCGAATGCTTACTTCAAGGCATATAATCCGCGGTGTAAGCAACTTTAACAGGTTGTTAGAAATTTACAGTAGACTCCGCTTTATGCTTATGTGAGATGATTATAGGGACCGTATACGACTTCGTTTTGGTGGACATCAAATCCAAAAATGCAAGCATCGACTAAGTATAGGATAGACTATCCATTACCATATAGAATCATCTCTTACCGTTTTAGTGTCACATGCGATATTACCGATTCAGACCAGAGTAAGGCCACAGACGAGGTACGGGATAGACCTATCATCATATGGGACTTCGTGTCACATGCTCTGAAATACCGACCTCGGAAAAAATCCAAGTGTTTCATACGCCCTCTGTAGTACTCATAGTTATTATAATTCTTGCATTCACCTTAGCGTATAAAAAATAGGGAAACTTTCTCTTTAAAATCTTTTTTGTTTCATTTAAATTCTACTTTTTATTGGAAAAATATGATTATCGAAAGAGAAGCGCACGTTTTACTCGTTCCTGACCAACCCCAAAACATCTATTAAAACGTTTCAAACTTTAACTCGCCGCCATTTTGAAGCTGCATGAAAGTTTTCAAAATCCCTGCACTACCATAATCGGTGAACGTTCCCCTTTAAACCACTTTTCGGTTCACATCAATTCGACTTTAGGTTGCCGAGATATCGTCGTCTGAAGAGAAGAGCAGTTTTAAAGAAGGGCGCTATTTTGCGCTCTTAGAAATTTGTTGTAACGATGAATACAATACGTTATACATTTCGTGTAAATAAAAAACACATTTGCAGTAGTACGGTGTTAGCTTTCGATAAAGAGATACATTATACTGCCGAACGTATTAATTTACGCTTTGTACATTTACGTGGCATTACGTGTACAGGCATCGAAATGTATTTTTTTAATGCGTTAAAAAATTTAGACGTACAAGCGCGAGAAAAAGCCGCGAATCAATTCTACAGCAAAATTGTTATGATGTCTATTATTCTCCGCTAACAATTTCGAAGTACGGATGAGGTAGAGAAGGAGTTAATAGTAGAATTAGGTCTAGAATAAATAAAATAGTAACCTAGCTTTTTTAAAATATTTCGTTCAATGAACGACAATAATCTTCTCGTCGTCCAATACAATCGTGCTCCTAGTCAAACGTAAAACTAAACTGCGCGCGCACGAAACTGCACGAGACTGCGCATTCGCAATTTCTACGCGGGAAACGACTAAGTAACGGTCAGTAACGGTCGACGCGTGCCGCATTAAGACGCCATTATCGATACGACGAAAAAATGCTTAGATATCGGTTCCTAATCGTTTCTTTCCCTCGAGGCTGACCTAAAATGAAACCACGGTGTGTAGCAAACCACAATCGCGTGGTTTTAATCGGATACGTGCATCGGTGCACGAAAAATACGAAATTTCATGTGACGCGTCAAGACACCAATCTCGATGTGATTAGAAAAATGCTTAGATATCGGAATCTAAGCTCGCGACGCGAACGAAACCACCAAAAACCGAAAGTGCGGAGTGGAATGGATAATAATCCATGGTTTCAATCGTATAAGTGTCTCGGTTCGTGAAAAATACGAAATTTCGTGTGACGCGTCAAGACTCCGATCTCGATGTGATTAGAAAAATGCTTAGATATCGGAATCTAAGCTCGCGACGCGAACGAAACCATCAAAAACCGAAAGTGCGGAGTAGAATGGATAATAATCCAAGGTTTCAATCGTATAAATGCCTCGGTTCGTGAAAAATACGAAATTTCGTGTGACGCGTCAAGACTCCGATCTCGATGTGATTAGAAAAATGCTTAAATATCGGAATCTAAGGTCGCGACGCGAACGAAACCACCAAAAACCGAAAATGAGGAGTGGAATGGATAATAATCCATGGTTTCAATCGTATAAGTGCCTCGGTTCGTGAAAAATACGAAATTTCGTGTGACGCGTCAAGACTCCGATCTCGATGTGATTAGAAAAATGCTTAGATATCGGAATCTAAGCTCGCGACGCGAACGAAACCATCAAAAACCGAAAGTGCGGAGTGGAATGGATAATAATCTAAGGTTTCAATCATATAAGTGCCTCGGTTCGTGAAAAATACGAAATTTCGTGTGACGCGTCAAGACTCCGATCTCGATGTGATTAGAAAAATGCTTAGATATCGGAATCTAAGCTCGCGACGCGAACGAAACCATCAAAAACCGAAAGTGCGGAGTAGAATGGATAATAATCCAAGGTTTCAATCGTATAAATGCCTCGGTTCGTGAAAAATACGAAATTTCGTGTGACGCGTCAAGACTCCGATCTCGATGTGATTAGAAAAATGCTTAGATATCGGAATCTAAGCTCGCGACGCGAACGAAACCACCAAAAACCGAAAGTGAGGAGTGGAATGGATAATAATCCAAGGTTTCAATCGTATAAATGCCTCGGTTCGTGAAAAATACGAAATTTCGTGTGACGCGTCAAGACTCCGATCTCGATGTGATTAGAAAAATGCTTAGATATCGGAATCTAAGCTCGCGACGCTAACGAAACCACCGAAAACCGAAAGTGCGGAGTGGAATGGATAATAATCCAAGGTTTCAATCGTATAAGTGCCTCGGTTCGTGAAAAATACGAAATTTCGTGTGACGCGTCAAGACTCCGATCTCGATGTGATTAGAAAAATGCTTAGATATCGGAATCTAAGCTCGCGACGCGAACGAAACCACCAAAAACCGAAAGTGAGGAGTGGAATGGATAATAATCCATGGTTTCAATCGTATAAGTGCCTCGGTTCGTGAAAAATACGAAATTTCGTGTGACGCGTCAAGACTCCGATCTCGATGTGATTAGAAAAATGCTTAGATATCGGAATCTAAGCTCGCGACGCGAACGAAACCATCAAAAACCGAAAGTGCGGAGTAGAATGGATAATAATCCAAGGTTTCAATCGTATAAATGCCTCGGTTCGTGAAAAATACGAAATTTCGTGTGACGCGTCAAGACTCCGATCTCGATGTGATTAGAAAAATGCTTAGATATCGGAATCTAAGCTCGCGACGCGAACGAAACCACCAAAAACCGAAAGTGAGGAGTGGAATGGATAATAATCCATGGTTTCAATCGTATAAGTGCCTCGGTTCGTGAAAAATACGAAATTTCGTGTGACGCGTCAAGACTCCGATCTCGATGTGATTAGAAAAATGCTTAGATATCGGAATCTAAGCTCGCGACGCGAACGAAACCACCAAAAACCGAAAGTGAGGAGTGGAATGGATAATAATCCAAGGTTTCAATCGTATAAATGCCTCGGTTCGTGAAAAATACGAAATTTCGTGTGACGCGTCAAGACTCCGATCTCGATGTGATTAGAAAAATGCTTAGATATCGGAATCTAAGCTCGCGACGCTAACGAAACCACCGAAAACCGAAAGTGCGGAGTGGAATGGATAATAATCCAAGGTTTCAATCGTATAAGTGCCTCGGTTCGTGAAAAATACGAAATTTCGTGTGACGCGTCAAGACTCCGATCTCGATGTGATTAGAAAAATGCTTAGATATCGGAATCTAAGCTCGCGACGCGAACGAAACCACCAAAAACCGAAAGTGAGGAGTGGAATGGATAATAATCCATGGTTTCAATCGTATAAGTGCCTCGGTTCGTGAAAAATACGAAATTTCGTGTGACGCGTCAAGACTCCGATCTCGATGTGATTAGAAAAATGCTTAGATATCGGAATCTAAGCTCGCGACGCGAACGAAACCATCAAAAACCGAAAGTGCGGAGTAGAATGGATAATAATCCAAGGTTTCAATCGTATAAATGCCTCGGTTCGTGAAAAATACGAAATTTCGTGTGACGCGTCAAGACTCCGATCTCGATGTGATTAGAAAAATGCTTAGATATCGGAATCTAAGCTCGCGACGCGAACGAAACCACCAAAAACCGAAAGTGAGGAGTGGAATGGATAATAATCCATGGTTTCAATCGTATAAGTGCCTCGGTTCGTGAAAAATACGAAATTTCGTGTGACGCGTCAAGACTCCGATCTCGATGTGATTAGAAAAATGCTTAGATATCGGAATCTAAGCTCGCGACGCGAACGAAACCACCAAAAACCGAAAGTGAGGAGTGGAATGGATAATAATCCAAGGTTTCAATCGTATAAATGCCTCGGTTCGTGAAAAATACGAAATTTCGTGTGACGCGTCAAGACTCCGATCTCGATGTGATTAGAAAAATGCTTAGATATCGGAATCTAAGCTCGCGACGCTAACGAAACCACCGAAAACCGAAAGTGCGGAGTGGAATGGATAATAATCCAAGGTTTCAATCGTATAAGTGCCTCGGTTCGTGAAAAATACGAAATTTCGTGTGACGCGTCAAGACTCCGATCTCGATGTGATTAGAAAAATGCTTAGATATCGGAATCTAAGCTCGCGACGCGAACGAAACCATCAAAAACCGAAAGTGCGGAGTAGAATGGATAATAATCCAAGGTTTCAATCGTATAAATGCCTCGGTTCGTGAAAAATACGAAATTTCGTGTGACGCGTCAAGACTCCGATCTCGATGTGATTAGAAAAATGCTTAGATATCGGAATCTAAGCTCGCGACGCGAACGAAACCACCAAAAACCGAAAGTGAGGAGTGGAATGGATAATAATCCATGGTTTCAATCGTATAAGTGCCTCGGTTCGTGAAAAATACGAAATTTCGTGTGACGCGTCAAGACTCCGATCTCGATGTGATTAGAAAAATGCTTAGATATCGGAATCTAAGCTCGCGACGCGAACGAAACCATCAAAAACCGAAAGTGCGGAGTAGAATGGATAATAATCCAAGGTTTCAATCGTATAAATGCCTCGGTTCGTGAAAAATACGAAATTTCGTGTGACGCGTCAAGACTCCGATCTCGATGTGATTAGAAAAATGCTTAGATATCGGAATCTAAGCTCGCGACGCGAACGAAACCACCAAAAACCGAAAGTGAGGAGTGGAATGGATAATAATCCATGGTTTCAATCGTATAAGTGCCTCGGTTCGTGAAAAATACGAAATTTCGTGTGACGCGTCAAGACTCCGATCTCGATGTGATTAGAAAAATGCTTAGATATCGGAATCTAAGCTCGCGACGCGAACGAAACCACCAAAAACCGAAAGTGAGGAGTGGAATGGATAATAATCCATGGTTTCAATCGTATAAGTGCCTCGGTTCGCGAAAAATATGAAATTTCGTGTTATGCGTCAAATCTTCGATCTCGATAGGATTAGAAAAATACTTAGATCTCGGCTTCTAATCGTTTCCTTCGGACGAAAATGGTAGAAATGAAAGTGCGGAGTGCAGTGGTTATTAGTCAATCGGTTTTATTTGGATACGTGCGTCGAGTCGTAAATGATAAAGAATTTCGTGTGACGCATCGAGACGCCCAATCTCGATACGTTTAGAAAAGTGCTTTAGAAAAGCACTTCGTTTAGAGAAGCTGCGTGAACATTTTCAAAATCCCTGCATTTTCATGATCGGTGAACCTTCCCCTTTAAAATGCTTTTTGTTTCACCTAAATCCGACTTTCGGTTGCCGAGATATCATCGTTTAAAGATAAGTTTAATTTTTTCCCGCTATTCTCGGCCTCCGCGAACTGACCTACTTCTCAACCACCTTCACCATTCGTAGTATTACGCAGGTCAGTTTTACTATGTTTACTATGTCATTCGTAACTCCGCGCGCACTATCCATAAGGGTAAACTTTAAACGGCCATATCTCGCGAAAGAGTTGAGATATCGACATGAAACGGAAATGAAATTAAAGGGCACATTTTCCTCTATCTCCAGAATCATCGGCTCTCCATTTTTCACGATCGCAAGCGTAGTTACGGAACAAAGAACGTGGGGGGTGTAGGAACTTTTTTTTGTGGAAACTACGAATCCAAAATTCTTGAAACTTGGTGAGAGGTTGAGTGCTTGGAAGAGTAGCTATCTAAGAGCGCGCGGCGATGTTTCCGTGCTATATTGGCAAGGGGGGAGGGGTCATGTGACTCTCCTTTTTTGGATCACGCGTGAGAAGGACCGTTTTCAATTTATCACAATTTTTCTAGTACAATACGACAAGATTTATTTATTTATATATCTTTATTATACGTTTGCGCTCTCAAGAATTTATTGTAACAATGAATACAATACGTTATACATTTCGCGTAAATAAGAGACACATTTGCTGTAGCACGGTGTTAGTTTTCGATATAGAGATACATTATACTGGTGAAATGATTAACTTATGCTTTGCACATTTACGTGGCATTACGCGTACAGGCATCGAAATGTAATTTTTTAATGATTAACGATTAGAAAGATGATTAGATCTCGAGATCTAATCGCGAGGGTGCAACGATGTAGGTTTTGCAACGGTATTTTTCTATAACAAACGCTCGAGGAACAACGCGCAATATAAACGCGAGGCCGCCACGAAGGGCGCTAATAGAAATATGAAAAAAGAGCAGCCCCAAAGAGTGCTAAACGAAACGGAATTGAGCAGCCAGAAGGGCCACTAAAAAATACCAATCATCCACTCGTAAACCCGATGAACGCGTGAGTGAAACATTGTTTGTTTCTCGCAACGCTAATATACTACGTTTACTAATCAAAGAGCAAATTCAACAAATCAATCGCGAAAAGTGCTTCTTTTTACTGCAAAGGCTACTTTACTCGACTCAACTTCAATCAAAGAGGAAAGAAAAAGACAACGTCGCGCAAGCGTCCAGCCCTGGACGCTACCTACTTAAAATTAACACACATTCCAGAAAGTATACTACCTACCTACCTAATGCTATATTTAAAAATGGCAAACAGGCACACAAACACAGGCATACACCCCACCCCCTACCCAGCGAATCACACGCATACCACCCGGGTGCAAAAGTCTAAACTAGGGAGTAACGTCCCGGGACGCCTCCGACACCCGAGTTCAACGTACATCTCACACACACTCTAAAGTAAAAAAAAATCCTGAAATCGTCTAACGTGGGTAGCGACCATTGCGTATCATATGATATCAAGCGTATGCAACTAGGCATATTCGAATATACTTCGAGCATTTCGCGAAGAAATTTACGTCGATGGCAAACGCTGAAAATCCTAGCTAAAAAACTTGTCGACATTCGTAATCGGCTAACGGACTGTGACTCTACTTTTCCAATGCGTTTAAAGCAAACAGACTCTACTCGTTACATTGAAAAGAAGCTACGTTACTTGCAAAACAAGAAAGCGAGAAAACTCTAATGCAACGTGAATTTAAATACGCGAGGCTGAGAATAAGAAACGCAAACAAGTGACTCTAAATTAATGTTAAGAATATTAAATTTTAACAAGAGACTCTAAATTGAAGTTAAGAATACGATGATAAAATAGAACAAGGGACTTTAACGTGAAATTTTGAGTGCAATCCCTTGGGCGATTCCCTTATCAAAACGTCGTAACTTTAATATAACATCGCGTTAAAGTTTGCGACATCGATTTGGAAATCTACCCATCGCTAAATGTCTTCTTGCACATTTTATTTGGCATCGTTTTTGTACAAGAAAAGAAAATTCTACCGTGTCTCTGTATCTTAAATCAAATTGAAGCTACTGTGAACCGCGAAGCAATATATTACTCAATTCGTTTGCGAATTACGATTCAAGCAAGGAACTCTGATACAATACTACGCGTACACCTGCGTGTACTCAAATAGCAATGCAAACACATTTCCTCATTACTATTGTGCAATGAATAAATCCACAAATATAACTACAAACTATAACGTGCTCAAACATACGAGCATTCCACTTTAATAAATGTCTTTGTGGAATTTCTGTTGACTCTACTTTCAAGCGCATCGATATTTAAAAAGAAGTTACTACTAAGTGACTCTACAATTGACTCGAATTCTTTTATTAGCATATGAAAATATTTAAAATCGCGAGCGCAAGAAGACCTAGCCTCGTCTAAAAAATACAATACATACAAGAAATAAAAATGATACACGGGTATACGATCGGATACCCGTGGTCACTGTACTCGTTTATGCAAAATCTACGTATACAACCAGTCACCCGTGCCGATTTGGACCTTTCGTCCTCGGCATGATAGAGTGACCGGAGGAATTCAAAGTGTATGCGACTTCGAATCGCTGATAAAATCCGAACCGCAAGTGCTACTGCGATGAAACTGAGTGCGTCTTGTAGGGGAAATCGTGCCCTTTATTTTGACTACTCGCCGATCGGAATCGGACGTGCAGAAGCCGAGATATGACTCGTTTTCCGATTTGTGTACGCGCACTGTCGGGGTGCGCCCTGGGAAAATCTCCCTGCAGTCCGCGCTAGCGGCGGTATATAAGTATCGCGAATTTTCGTGCTCCTGTGCAATACGATCTCGGACACGGTTGCGCGCAGATGACGTCCCAATGCAGTCGAAAGCGAGCATTCCTGGTGCGTACGGAGTGTTTGTGGCCGTTGTGGCGGCGTGCGTTCGTGGTAGCTTGGTTTCGAAGAACGATTCGCTCACCGCCGTGCGCGCGCGCCTTCGCGGACGCGCGGCTGCCGTCGGATCGCGAACGCTACCCGCGGCCGTCAATCCTTGTGCTCCGCGCTCACGTTTCGAAGCGGATTCCTCGGCTTCCGGGCGGCCGATTTCATCGCACGTAGGCTCGAATCGTCGGGCTCGGTACCGGGAATATCGTGTGAAGACCGTTCGCGGCTAGTCCTCGCGGTGCGTTCGTGGCGAGTAAAGTTTCGCGTGTTTTAGCCGACGAGTGCGCGAACGATCGCGGTGATTATCGTCGACGAAACGCGAACCGAAGGTGCTACTGTGACGAAGCCGCGTGCCTCTTGCGGGGGGAAGCGGGCCCTTTATTCTGACACGCGTTTGATCGGAATCTGACACCTAGAAGCCGAGACCTAGCAAGCACTTTGAAACGCGGACGCACACTGGCAAGGAACGTCCAGGTCGCTCTGCATAGTCCGCGCTCGACGCTATATAAGAAATCCTTTTTTATTCAGCCTGATTTTCTCACCAGTAGACCCGATAGCAATGACGTCGCCTAAACCCACAGCAACAATCTTGTTGCCCTCGAAGAGGCCGACTTCAGTTTTGGGACTCGGTTTTCTGTTCACGTGCGTATACGCACACTGCAACTTTCGCAGCGGTAGCCGTCGTCGTCGACTCTCGTGTTTAGGCGGTGGTTATCTGATTTTTATAATATCTCGTCTTCGTGGTTTAACTTTACAGACAACGACATAAAGGCGCCTGAAAATAAGTAAGGAGTAACGCGTAGGAATCAATGATAGAAGTGCAATACATATGAAGATATGCTTCTTTGCACGTTACTTTAAATCTAGCTATTATATATCGCGGCGCGTATATCGGAGACAGTTATTTATCGTATTGTTTATTCAGAAATTGTATCGCTTTAGAAACGCTGCTGTTTTCGTTTAGCAAGGGGGCCTGGTAGCACCCTAATGATTTCGTATAAGAATATATGAGGATAGTCTATTCTATGTTTTGTCAGTGTCGCTACATTACACCTCAATACATGAACGCTATGTTACAAATAACAGCACGACATATTTACAATAAATACAAATGTACGACAATATACAAGCTGTTTAGCACGCTCTTTACTAACGCAGTCGCAAGACTGTAATGTGGCAGTAGCGCACTCGCAAGTCATAGCGACTGAAACGGAAAGAAACGTATAAAAGAGCAGTGACATAAAACTCACGTTGCTCCTACAAACACTTACCAATGTTTCGGGAACACGTACGCGTATTCGCCTACAGATATAGCTGCTGTGTATTGCCACATCGTAAGATGCACGTACAATAAACATCTCTTTCCGCAAAATATGTTAAAAACATGTAGAAATATTACGCGTGATATTTTACACGTACGACAAACTAAGTCACACGAGCACGAAACTAACAAAGCTTCACCGTAGACCAAATTCGTAACAGTCTAAATCATACGATACACAGTTCTCTAATCGATATTAATACAATATTAAAGTAGAAATGCACAGCCTGCAAAATATTAACACGGTCAAAGGTACGTGTAACATGTATTTGGAAATCGAAGTCGATCACTCTTGGAAACTGGTAGCTGTAAGATGTAATCTAAGATCGAAGCATGTAAACGAAAGTCTAAGGTAAAATATAAACTAAAATATAAAGGTTACACGTTAATGCGTAGTTCTTAGCTTGGTATCGTTTTCGAAAGACGTTTCATTCTTTGGAAAAAGGTACCAATTACCAGGTCTCACCACGAGGAGGTGACTACGCGCCGAGACCCACCGAAAGCCATTCTACGCCCTTAAAGTTTCTCGAAGAAACTTTAAGAGAACATAGAATGGATTTCGGTTCACAAAACTGTACAACGATGCTCAACCCTACTGTTGTATTCTGTTTCTAAGATACGCTTTTCTAACTTGGAGCCGACGTACGCATGATAAGAGACTCTACTGACACTTTGTTACAAAGTTAGTGTCTTGCAAAGAGGAATATAACGCGCGAAACTAAGCTCTACTTTACTGTACGCAACGCTAAGCAAATAGATAAAATCACGAGCAAAGCAAACACGCACTCCCATGCGCAACAAAACCCTATACTCGCGCGCTCTATCATACGACTCGCACTCACCCGAATCGAAAGCAAAATTCGAACGCGACTTACATGAGTCTACGAAATCGCTTTCGAGACCGAGATGAAGTTGCGCTGCTCCGCGGAGGAAATAGCGGCCTAATAGTCGGATCGCAAGAAACTAAACGTTGAGGGCAGTAGCGGACCACTGATGCCGTCTGAACGAAGACGTATCCCCTGCGACAAACAGAAGGCCATACTGCGTACCCGCGGTAAAGATGCTTACGATCCAGCCTACAGGGCCTTGGTCCCCTATCGGGCACTTTCGATAGGGGCTGCAAATCCTCGCATTGCAAACGCCGCTCCAACTCGACTCGAAAGCGATCTCAAAGACTCGAGGCGCGAACGAAATTTGATCGCGATTCGGAATGAGATTGAAATCGTATGACAGAACGACTTACGAAGCATAGAGTTCGATCGTGCATGACTACCCTCGAACAGCGCGCCTGTTTGAGAGCGAGTGCGTGGAGAATGAATATCGTGTACTGTAAAGAAAAGTTAAGGCTTTTTGGCTCCCAGTTAGGTAGCCGTCGTAGAACAAGATACACACACAGTAATCGAGGTACATGTTACTTTGACTAGATGTAAGTATCGATACGCTTTTCCAACTTACAGCCATATTACGAACAGCAAATATAAAAATCGCGAGCAAAGTAAAAACTATTCACTATCTCTCGAAAGAACCAACGAGCTTCGCGACGCTCTCCCATGCGCAACAAAACTCTACACTCGCGCGCTCTATCACGCGATTCGCACTCACGTCGAATCGTAAGCGAAATTCGAACGCGACTTACACGAGTCAAAGAAAACGCTTTCGAGATCGAGGTGAAGTTGCGATGCTTTGCGGAGGATCTAGCACAGGCTAATAGTCGGATCGCAAGTGCCCCAAACCCTAATGGCAGGAATAAAGTACAGAGCCAGCATTACCTAGAAACTACTGCAGCTGCAACATAGGGTTACCAAACCCTTACGTTCCAGCCTACAGGCCCTGACCCCCTATCGAGTACCTGCGAGAGGGGTTGCATAATCATCGCATCGCAAACGCCACCGCACCTCGACTCGAAAGAGATTTCAACGACTTCGAGGCGCGAACGAACGTCGATTACGATTCGGAATGAGATTGAGATCGTATGACAGAACGACTTACCAAGCATACAGTTCGATTGTCCATGACTACCCTCGAACAGCGCGCTTGTTTGAGAGCGAGTGCGCGCGAGGATCTCGAAGGGATCGAGCGATTGCAAATAGATAATCGCGAGCAAGAATGGGATGATGGATATTATGTACTGTAAAAGGGAAGTTGAGGCTTTTTGGCTGCAAGTTGGACAGCGATCGTTGTACAAAATTTACATTGATTAAATATAAGTAGCTAATATGTACTTAAAATTAGACGCACGCCTCCCACGATGAATCTTCTTTCGATGACTTCCCGTTGAAGATTATTCTTAAAGTATTTCTTAAAGCTACTGAATATTCGCGCGAAAAATAATTTGTTTCTCGAAGAATCTTTAAGAGAACATGGAATGAATTTCGGTTCGCAAAAATAATTTCTAAGATACGCTCTTCCAACTTAGAGCCATATTACGAAAAGCAAGAGACTCTACTGACACTTTGTTAAAACGTTCGTGTCTCGCAAAGAGGAATTTAATACGGCAAACTAAACTCTACATTACTCTGTACGCAACGCTAATTCTTTGAACATTCGCCCGGAAGTGGGCGATGAAAAGCAAATATAAAAATCGCGAGCAAAGCAAACACAATTTACTATCTCTCGAAAGAACCAACGAGTCACGAAACGCACTTGCATGCGCAACAAAACTTTATACTCGAGCGCTCTGTCATGCGACTCGCACTCACCCGAATCGAAAGCGAAATTCGAACGCGACTTACACGAGTCAAAGAAATCGCTTTCGAGACCGAGGTGTAGTTGCGCTGCTTTGCGGAGGATCCAGCACAGCCTAATAGTCGGATCGCAAGAATCCCTCTACATCGAGGGCAGTACATAATGACCACTGATGGCGTCTAACAGAAAGTTAACATTACGTTAACCCCAGCAACAAACAGAAGGCCGCACTGCGTACCCGAGACAGAGATGCGTACGATCCAGCCTACAGGGCCTTGCACCCCTATCGAATTGCTTCGATAGGGGCTGCAGATCCTCGCATCGCAAACACAGCTGCACCTCGACTCAAAAGCGATTTCAACGATTCGAGGCGCGAACGAACGTCGATTACGATTAGGAATGAGATTGAGATCGTATGACAGAACGACTTACCAAGCATAGAGTTCGATTGTGCATGACTACCCTCGAACAGCGCGGCTATTTGAGAACGAGTGCGTGGCGAGAATCTCGAAGGGATCGAGCTATTGCAAATTGATTAACGCGAGCAAGAATGGGATGAAAGATACTATGTACTTTGAAAGAGAAGTTAGGAGAAGTTAAGGCTTTTTGGCTCTAAGTTGTCGAGCGATCCTAGAACAAAATGCATGCGCAGTAATCGAGGTACAAAATACTCTGACTAAATGTACGTAGCTTATTCTAACTTAGAATTAGACGCACGCATCCCACGATGAATCTTCTTTTGCTGATTTCTTGTTAAAATTCTTCTTATAATTCTTGAATCTTCGTAACGAAGTTAATCTGTTAAAGTGAAATTAGTAGGCCAGGTAATAAATTAATAAAAGGCAAAAGTAATTAATAGAATAGAATGTAGGTACAAGAAACGAGAAATAAAGTAAAATGTTAGCAGAATAAAATGTAAGTAGAGTGACATTTAAACAGAATGAAATATATAAATTATTAGAAGACAAACGTAATTAATAGAACAGAATGTTGATACAACGAAATAGAAACAAAGTAAAATGATAGCAGAATAAAATATGAGAAGAATAACATAAATAAAATGAAAAATAAATAGATTAACGTAATAAAAGTTAGTGGGTAGCACCTGCAATACAATCATACATGCACAGATATATGTGTATCAAACGTAATGGGTTAAATTTAATCTTGAGTCTAAGAAAAATTAGTAGTAGGTTGGTGGTGGGTGGTGGGTGGTGGGTGGTGGGTGGTGGGCGGTGGGTTAGCCCCAGTGGTCATCTCTGGACATCATCTAGCTAAAAAGTGAATCTGTGATATACAGATTCGATCCGATCCCTTCGGGAGCACCTGCAACAATAAGAGTGCGCATCGCCCTTCCGCTGCTTATATGGGCGAGGAGATGTCACGTGACTCCCCTTCTTCGGATCACGCGTGAGAAGAGACCTTTCTCAATTTTTCACTAGCTTTCTAGTACAATATGATAAGATTTATTAATTTTTATATCTTTATTATACGTTTGCGCTCTGAGGAATTTATTGTAACAATAAATACAATACGTTAAACATTTCGTTACGTAACAGCGTAATATTAAAATAATTTAAAGAGTATACGAGATACACCATGAGATTGATTTGTTAATGCTTTTTAATTCGCCGATATTGTAAATGGTCGAACGTATATATAAAACTGTATATCCAGCCATATTTAAATTGTTACGGATATTATAGTTTCAATTCTTATCACTTGCAGCGCTGCACATTTATTTCGTGCTTAACCGTTAACGTTGGACGTGACACGAAAATGGTAATGGGGCTCATGAGTCCCAAAACCGTGTGACAAACGAAAGCATTGAATGAGTGGTCTATCCTTTTCTTAGTCAATGGTTTTATCGCCTTGGATGATCCAATTGATCGTAGTTGCTACGCTCGCCGTTCTAATGCGTAGGTAGCTTAAAAATCAGTTGAGTTTTTATATCCTTCGCTTTAATTTTAATTTATTTGTGTTCCTTCGCACCTTTTTAACAAGTACAGGTAGAATTTTGTCACGGATAATGGCCAGTTTTTAATTGCAAAGATGTTACTTCGAAACGCTGCCTTAATGTTTTCATTTCATTTCCAACCTATAACTACATTATTGTGAACATAGGTACGATTCGCGTTTAAACGTCACCGATATTTCATATGTAATCAAATAATTTGTTCAACACTTGGTAGACAATTACACTTTCGTACATTCTGTTAACAAGTAGTAAGAGACAACAACCTAAGAATCGGCTGTTTTCTTTGATATCATGTGGGTAGGTCATTTTTACCCATAATGCCTAACTTATTGAGGTTAGTTTGCCTACGAGGTTAAATCGAAATTTATCAAAACATTATTACGTGTAATTAAGGTAAGGGAAGCTTATTTTGTAGCCATTATTGCTACTTTCATTTATATAAAATTAATGTTCAAACTTTACGCATTCTATGAATATAACAAAAATTGTTTTGCATGTTCTTAACGAAGCACTTCGAAATTATAAAATTGTTTAATTGTACTTTTCCTAAGAAGATGATAAGAATTACTAACAAATGCCTAAATTCCAGTTACAAAATGAAACGATCACATTCTAAACGAGACGGAGATGATTATGAACATCATACGTATCATTCCAAAGATCGTGACCGTGACCGAGATCGGGATCGGGATCGAGATCGTGATCGTGATCGTGATCGCGATCGAGACTGGGACCGAGATCGAGATCGAGAACGGAATCGGGATCGCCATAGAGATCGCGATCGCGATGAAGGCTACGATCGCAGCCGTGATCGAGATCAGGATCGAGAACGCGATCGCGATCGTGATCCTTATTATTATGATGATAGAAATAATAAAAGAAACACTTCTCATAAGAGAAATTATGATTTCGAAGAAGCGGGCGCAGAAGATCGCTCGTACGAACGAAATGATTTAAAAAGATCAAAAGATTATGGAAGGGAAAACAGAAGAAGATTAGAGAAGGACAAAACTGTAGCGAAAGGGATGGAGAAGAAGCAAGGGACAAATGTTGCCGATGAGGCGTTAGAGAGGCAAAATCGAACGGTCGAATTGTTAACGTCGAGAACAGGTGGTGCTTACATACCACCAGCAAAATTGCGTATGATGCAGGCTGAAATTACAGACAAATCGGGTGCCGCGTATCAACGTATCGCGTGGGAAGCTCTTAAAAAATCTATACACGGTTACATTAACAAAGTTAACATCAGTAACATTGGCCTTATAACCAGAGAGCTTTTGAAAGAAAATATTGTAAGAGGCAGAGGTTTGCTGGCTAGGTCTATTATTCAAGCTCAAGCAGCATCGCCGACTTTTACGTCCGTTTACGCAGCCCTCACTGCAATCATTAATTCGAAGTTCCCTAATATAGGGGAATTAATATTGAAACGTCTGGTAATACAGTTTAAACGTGGTTTTAGAAGAAACGATAAACCGCTCTGTATATCTTCTGGAACATTTATAGGACACTTGGTAAATCAAAGAGTGGCTCACGAGATCTTAGCATTAGAAATACTGACATTATTAGTAGAAACGCCAACGGATGATTCCGTAGAAGTGGCAATTGCATTTTTAAAAGAATGCGGTATGAAATTAACCGAGGTTTCTAGGAAGGGCATAGAAGCCATATTCGAGATGCTGAGAAATATATTACACGAAGGACAATTGGACAAAAGAGTTCAATACATGATCGAAGTTATGTTTCAAGTTCGAAAAGATGGATTTAAAGATCACGAAGCTGTCCCAGAGGAGCTCGATCTTGTGGAGGAAGAAAGCCAATTTACTCATTTAGTAACGTTAGACGAAGCAACCGATTCTCAAGACATATTAAACGTCTTCAAATTCGATGCAGAATACGTGACTAACGAAGATAAATACAAACAGTTGAGTAAGGAAATTCTAGGTTCGGATATTAGCGGCACGGAAAGCGAAGACGACGACGACGAAGAAGAAAGTTCCGACGAAGACAGCAGCACTGCTGTAACGGAAGGAAAAGAAGACGTAATTGTAGATAACACGGAAACAAATTTAACGGCTCTCAGAAGAACGATATATTTGACGATACATTCATCGCTCGATTTCGAAGAATGCGCGCATAAATTGATGAAAATGCAGTTGAAACCTGGTCAGGAAACCGAACTTTGTCATATGTTCTTAGATTGTTGCGCGGAAATGAGAACGTACGAAAAATTCTTCGGATTGTTGGCTGGTCGATTTTGCGCTATCAATAAAATATACGTTACACCGTTCGAGCAAATATTTCAAGACTCGTATCACACGATACACAGGCTAGATACAAATAAATTGCGCAACGTATCGAAGTTTTTCGCCCATTTACTATTTACAGACTCCATATCATGGGAAGTATTATCTTGCATAAAATTAACGGAAGAGGATACAACGAGTTCTAATAGGATATTTATTAAAATCTTGTTCCAAGAGCTTTCGGAATACATGGGATTATCTAAGCTTAATCAACGCGTCAAAGATATTACGTTGCAACACGCGTTCGAGGGATTATTTCCTAGAGATGATCCCAAAAACACTCGTTTTGCTATTAATTTTTTTACATCTATCGGTTTGGGTGGGCTTACAGATGATTTAAGAGAACATTTAAAAACTCATCCAAAGCCTGCCATAATATCCGCGTTAGAAGAAAAAACG
This sequence comes from Eucera pruinosa, assembly GCA_028830335.1. NCBI lineage: Eukaryota > Metazoa > Arthropoda > Insecta > Hymenoptera > Apidae > Eucera > Eucera pruinosa. The sequence goes on along the minus strand of JAMYCR010000001.1, from coordinate 2,794,442 downwards.
GAAATCATTTTGGATTCTTCTGCAGATTCTTCTCCTTCTAGTTCAAGCACGTCTTCGACGTCGCAGTCTTCTTCCTCGAGTAGTTCAAGTTCGAACGAAGTTGAATCTTCTGACGAAGAAGAGTTAAAAGAACCAAAGAGAAAATCGAAGAAAGAACGAAGAAAGAAGCAGGTGATGAAAGAAAGCAAGAAAAAGCATAAAAAGAAAGAGAAACTTAAAAAAGTAAAGAAAAGCAAATAAAATTTATACATAAAAGAATTAATAAATATTTTTCCTTCCTATATTAATGTTTCTATTTTTTAAAACGTATATACTCGCAAGATTTTTTCAGCAAATATATAAATTAAGAAAAGCAAACGAATTCTTGGCAACGTGTATAAGTTTATACATATTTCCCCGAAATGTTTCTTAATTTAAATAAATATTTTTTAATTGACAGTTTTACATAATTTATTTTAGAAGTATAGTTGTCGTTCGAACTATCACGCGGTTTTTTTTTTGCGGTCATTGAAGTCGGCGCGACTTTAAAGAATTGTACGTCGATTTCCCGAACTTCCGTGTACTTCGAGGAACAACGTTTCTGGCATTCATTAAAAAGTTGACTTATAGAAGTAAACTTCGACTCATTGAAATCTGGTAATTCTAAATTCGAGTTACAAAGGTAAAAAGTACATCTAAATATGTGGTAAATAATTCGAGTTAAAGTGCGTTTTATTTCGATTTATAGAGGTTTTTCAGTTAAAAAGGTTCAACTGTATACGTATCTTTCTATAATTATAAAAATCCTCGTTTTATTACTTTTCGTCGTCGTATCGTAACTGTACTGACATTTTCCACGATAATTACTTAATACTTCCTTAACGTGAGTGGAAAATATTTGTACATCAAAATAACAAATTTATTTTTACCTTTCGTAAAACTTATCGCATAATTTTAAAATTGTAAATAGAAAAAGGTAGTAGAACATAATTATTATTATTTTTAACATCGATGAAATGTGCAACAAATCTTTCGATCCGTTTTAAAGTAAATGGTTAACGATGAAATTTTAAATAAATAATTTCTCAGAAGCTTTTCTACGACTATACATATTTCGTTTCTTAAAATAATGCGGTTCCATTCCAAGAAATGCTTTTATAAGTTCATGCGGTGGTATTTATATAAAATTTACTTCTGCTTAATCCGCCCGACATACGATTTGTACGAAGACATTATTAAGTGTTTGACAATTGGATAATTATTTATTGAAAGGACCCATATCGCATCCTTGTAACTTACAATTAGTCAATGATACTATTATAATTTATTAGCCCGTAATTACAGATGTGATAAACATTGTCACGTTAACACAGACAATTAACACCATATAAAGACTTTTCTTGCCGTGTTTCGAATTTTTCCCGTAAGATAAAGGTGTTAATAATTATATTATACTCTTACAACAAGTTACTTCAAATTGGACCTAACTATATTTATAGATTGATCAATTTTAAGCACGTATCATTATAGGATGGTTAATTCTGTATCTCTCGAATATCTCACAAGATGCTACGTCTGTGATTACCGATTAAATTATTGCTACTTTCATTCTCGTGTATTCGTTTCAAACACTGATTCCCATTCATTGTAATCTCCAAACGAGACGCGTATACGCATCCATAGTAGTGAAAAAAAAGGGTTAACGAGTTAAAAAGGTTATAAGAAAATTTCGATTTACTCGAGCGAAATGAAACTAACCCACTACCGTCGTCACAAGGAAAACGTACTACACACAATGTATGTTAAGTTTGCCATGACAATGAACGCGGAATAGATGCGTTTCCATCCATGTGGGTGTAAAACATGTAGGATATTTTGACGGGGGGATCACGTGATTAAGTAGTTAGCCGCCGCCACTGCCACCGCGGCTGTCGTCGCCCGACCAGACTGACACTATGCCACAGCCCGTAGATACGCAGGCTCAACCATTCCACATCTTTCGGAAGCCAGCGTGGCTCCGCGACTGATCTGTAACGCGTATATATATATATATATACGTACATATGTGTATATACACGTGTATGTGCGTGGTGTGTATCACATACACACACACACCGTCTTAATAGATACGAAAGTACGATAGAGACGAAACTGCTAACGTGGTAGAGACACAGAGCGCGGTAGGAGGCCAAGCGTTATGCTGGCTTGGTGGAAGAGGAGGCGGTGTTAACAAGGGGTATAGTGAATTTTCGCTTGACGACGTGATACCCGTGAAGAAGTATCCGAAAACTGTGTTAAAGTTTGCAACCGATCCTTTGTCGTCAAAACAAACATGAGTGCCCGGAACGATTGTACAGACACGCACGCATACATAAAATTGTATGCAATTAAGAGTACAATGCTCTGTATGGTTACAAAAATACACAATGATACGCAGCCCCTGTGATGTCTCGTGTTTATATACGCGTACGGTTACAGTGTACGTGTATAGGTGTGTAAAATAAAAAGAGAGAGATAGAGAAAGAGAAAAAAAAAAGAGTAACAAGGTGGAGTATTTGTACCACAAAAAAGACGTACAGGAGGAGGAAGAGAGCACGGAAGGGAGGGGGGAAGGAGAATACACGCATGCAATCGACGAAACGTCTTGCCATGAGAAGTGCTGGTATACGCACTAGCATCGAATCGTATTAATGTCACATATCGGGCTAACGGATGACAGCAGTGTGGATAATCAATGTCGGTTGCACGTTGTTTCTGATTAACACCGTGCGATGCCATAAAAAATATGCGTATCTTTTTGAGTGGTTGTTGGTTTCTCGCTCGGTGCGCGATCAATACGTCACTTGGCCGTGCTGTGCTAAGTCGATCCATCGTCTAACAATGTCACTCATCATGGTGATAATATCCATCGATCGAACGTAACATGAATTTTGTTACTGCAACAAATAGCATCGACAACATATTTATTCGCCTCTCTGCCCGCCGTCGGTTGTGTTGTTGTTGGTGATATACGCATAGCGAACGACGAGAGACGACGAGACGGCGGTAAGGAGTAAGAAGGAGTAACGACGACAGTGGTGTCGGTGGTAGTGACAGTGGCGACGACGGTGGCGGTGATTGTGACGGCGGCGGCAGCGACAGTGGTGGTAGAAATAGCTGTGGTGGTGGCGGTCGAATGGCGGTCGTGGTGGCTGATCGTGATAGCGACTGTAGCGACGGTAGAAACGATAATATCAAAGACAGTGACGATAGAAACGACGGCAGTGATAACCAAGTTCGCAAAACAATGGATATGCATCACATTAAGGAATAAATAGCCCGTCGTGAAATAATACGAAATATGGGAAAATATGCAAACGAAACGAGCAAGAGGTAGAAAGAGAAGAAACGGTGGCGAATAATCGTATTTGATTGATAGTAGTGTGTTCGGTAGGAAAACGTAGGAAAGGTGAAGAAAAATGGGAAATTGAAGAGGAGAAGAACACACGGCGGATTATATATAAGTTGGTTCACAGTGGCAGTTGATGATCGGTTCGGTATATACGTTTGTGTATAAACTTGTTCAGGCAAGAACGAATTATCATGTACATGGAAGCGACGTTGCGATGGACAATAGACTGCGGATAATAGATAGCTGGATCGTTGCGCTGAATATAATATCACGGCAAGAAGGGGAGCGGAGACTTAGAAAAAGACACATGAACGGGTTAAGCTTGTTCTCGTCTCGCGTGCCAAAAGAGAAATGACGAGATGTAATAACGTATCAACTGAGATGATGAACACTGCTGTAACTTCTTTACTCGTTTAGTGCTATTTTGTCCCCTAGTAATCAGAAACGTGGGCTAAACGAACGCGACGTTTAATTAAGTAGTGCAAAGTGAACCTCTGTGCGTGCAAGTTTCGTATATTATAGGTGTAAAATACGCCTATAATATGAATGGTGGAAAATAGCATGGCATGTTAACAAGCTGTTTTGAAAAATTCGTGCAACGATCGAACTTGTTGTCTTGTTGAATTTTGTCACGCACGGTACGAATAATGGAGACGCTATTGCCCGGCAATACGAACAGTCAATCGTATAGTCCACAACTGAAGACCGTCTTAAAGACATATCAGCTATCCGCTGTGAAAAGCTTACAGGGTCCGAGTTCGGCCCTGCTTGGTATGGACTGCAAAAGTCTACTGCAAGAACAGGCACCTTGTTACTCTCCTTCGAGCCGATTGAGTAATTGTGTCATTGATTCAGCATCAGAGCAGATCTCAACGAAAGATGTTGAAAAGGATAATTCCCCGGTAACGCCTATCGTTCCGTGTAAAGTTCGTAGAACGGATCAACCGCTGGAAGATTCGGACGAAGATCCGCAATTGGAACGATCGAAGAACGTTTGCGAGAAGAGGGAACTAGAATTTCAAATACCTATTTTAACAGCACCCGACCAAAGTTGCTCCGAAAGATGCGAAACGATACTAGAGGGAGAAAGAATATCGTGTTTTGTTGTAGGAGGCGAAAAGAGGTTATGTTTACCGCAGATATTAAATACAGTGTTGCAAGAATTTTCTCTTCAACAGATCAATCAAGTTTGCGATGAATTACAAATCTATTGCTCACGATGTACACGAGATCAGTTAGAAGAACTTAAACATTCAGGAATTTTGCCGCGTAACGCTCCTTCCTGTGGCCTTATCACTCAAACGGATGCCGAAAGACTCGTCAGTGCTTTACTTCTACGGACAGAATCTTGTGATCCTTCCCAAATCGGTCAAAACCAAGACAGCATCGAAAAGAAAGTGTGTACTAAGAATGATAACGACGAGGAATCCGTCGTGAAGTTTAAGGTGTATCACGAGTGCTTCGGAAAATGTAAAGGCATTTTTGACGCAGATCTGTTCGAATCCGACGATTCTGTGTGCATAGAGTGTATCGAATGCGGTTGCCAATTTTCACCTCAACGTTTCGTTAGACACGCTCATAGATCTCTTGAAAATCGTACCTGTCACTGGGGCTTTGATTCTGCAAACTGGCGATCCTATCTGCTACTTTCACAGGATCAAGAACATTATAACAAATCGCTCGCCTTATTTCGAGAATTAAAGGAAAAACATCTTGCATTGGGTTCCAAACGAAAATCAGAGGTATCGTATTTTCATACTGCTCATATAAAACCATTGAATGTTAAACTATTTTTAAAGATAATCGGAAATTTATCGACAATTAATATACGTGGGAAGAATATTTTTAAGTTTCTTTCATAGAACATTGAAAGTTACGAGAGAATCTTGAACGTTCGATTAATCTTATGATTTCATGATATTATTTGTATATTGAAAAACGAACGGAATGGAAAGAAGAAAATAAAGAACACTTTTCCAGTTGCGGCATGATTCAGAAAAACTGAAACGAATTAGAAAGGATGTAGGAAGAGAAGATTGTCCAGGAATTTATAATGGAAACGGCTTAAGCATGTATCATCCTGTATCTCAGGTAGCTAATGATCCATATCTACAAATGCAATGGGCAGTGTTTGAATTAGCAGCTAGAGGAGCATCAGCTTTTAGACCTTGGAATACTACAAATGCTTGCAAGCACAAGGATAAGTAAGTGTATTAGGATTACAAGATCAGTAAGTTTCGCTTTAATTTCGATTGTTTATAATAAATTAACAATTTTCCACGAACAGTTCATCATTGGTGCCTGCGTATCTTAGTAGAGGTCCACCTGTATTACAACATCCGGAACGCGTGGTTCCCCTTTCTGAATGCAAACGTTTTGAACCACACTTTCAACCAAATGTAGCCTTAGCACCTATACCTGCACCATCAGTGCCTGTAGTTCTTCCACCATCTGCTCACCATCAGCGGCGGCATCACCATGAACATAAACGTTACAATCACCATTCGTTGAGTTCTAACGAAAAGAAAGAAGCATCGTCGGATAGTGTGAAGTCGGAGAAAACATCTCCTAGTTCTGGATCCAATGCTGGCACGTATTCTGCATTCCCTTCTTACACACCTGCAAGCAATCAGAAAGAATTTCCACAGAAAAGTAAACACGAAATGGGTGAAGAGGAAGAAAGTAGTACCGCGGTAACGTCTTCTACTATAAATATAGAACCACATTCGGCCGAAATCGGGACATCTTCGCTGGAAAGTGATTCCGATTCGGAAGGGACGGCAGCAATAGATTTGGAAGAAAGGTTATTAGCGTTAGAAGTACCGCAAGACGTTCTGGAACTAGCGCGACGTATAGTTTCAGAGAATGCACAATTACGACGTCATCGACGTTCGGACGCGCGTGAAATATCACGGCTACGCAATCAATTGCAAATGCAGCAAATACAATCATCTAACGGTGGTGATAAAAAAGAGGAAGCGGGAAACGCGGCGAGTGCGGCGGATAGTACAGAAGGTAGTGAAGAAACAGAAGCTATATTACCATCAAATAAGAAAGAGTCTGAACCTGTTGTTCTAGCTGTTAGTAAAGAATAAAATCAGTGATTAGAATTTTTTAAATTATTTAATACAAAACTGCTCAGCAATTTTTTGCAACGCTCATCTTTTGTCTGATAAGCGTGCATTAAATTTAGTACTAGCTATATATAATAACGATAATGATAAATTCTAAATGAATAAAAACTGTTTAGGTTATGTGATATAGAGAGCCTTTAACGTTGTAATCGTTAATTTGAAATTTTTATTGTAACCATACTTCGATTTATGTCGATTTTTAATTACAAAAATCGAGTGTAGATATTGTAATATACGGAAAACCATAAGTTAACCAAAATTTACCATGCCATTTAATAATTATACTTAATGGTCTTTAAATAAGTTTCTCGTGCATATTAAATATGCATATACCACAAAGATTTGTATGGTCATCTGTTTAATTGTCAAATTAAACAACGATCAGAAAATAAGAGATTAGATTGCTTTCCATTTACTTTTTTATAGTCATGATTGCATAATGTAAATATGATTGAAGTATCATAGATGTATGTTTATATTGATAATATTATCATGCAAAATATTGCTAAAGTACAAAAAATCTTTAGGTGCTATATTGTTACATTAGGAATGTTCTAAGCATAAATCTAGGTGTATTTCAGCAGTTCGTACTACACCCGTAATGTCAGGCATCTTAATTATGCTTTAGTTATCGTTTTTTTTTTTTATAGCGTCAAATAATAAAGAACTTTTATTTCTCGCTAATAAACTTAATTTGAGTGATCGCAAATAAAATAAGTTATTTATTTAAAAATTTCAAAATCGTGAAAATATTTAACAAGTGATATTACGATGAGTCGCGGAAATTTAATTTATATAAACAAAAAATTGTGAACGTATTTTTTTTTATTTGTATATTGAATAATTCATACAATATATATTTTAGTAGGAAATTAATTCCAACTTTTTAAGTAAATTTTTCATGTTACGAACAGTTGGATTAAGAACGGAAATGAATGTTATTTTATATCAAAAATGTGTAAAATCACATTGTGTATTTTTTTCGTTTTTTCTTTTCTCTTTTTTTTTTACAATATTGTATAATATCCCCTGATAATAAGTATCTTACTATCAATGTTTATGTTTTAGCAAAGGTATAAAGCAAGTGAAACTGCTGTAGCAATTTTCGGTATTAATATTTATTTATGACATTGTATCTACATATCATTTTAGTTATATGTAAAATTTAGAAGATCCAACCCTATGGGTTTCGGAACATTGAATGTGATTTATTAAAAATATTTTTACACGATCAAAAATTAATTTTTACGAATATAATGTAAACCAATATTTATAGGGGATTCAGGAAACGAAATTTATAGGCACAACATCGGTTTTTATTCAACGTTGTTTTCATTTCGGTTCACTATGATTACGCATACATACTACGATAAAGGAGAAACTTCTTTTCCAGGTATACTTTGAAAATCAACACTGATTTAGAGATATACCTAGATACGCACTAGACATCTAAGAATTAAAATAAAAAAAAAAAGAAAAAAAAATAAAACCACGAACATAGAAATATAAAGATATAAATATATATAAATATTTATGTAATATATATTTATATTTGTATATATCTTCGAGATACATTTTTTTTTTTTTTTTTTTTTTAATTTTATTGATTTCTTATACTTTTGATTTGTATACTCCTTCATTTTCTTCAAATTTTTCGTCATCGTTTTGCTTGTTTTATCTTGCAATACGTAAAATTAGCATAACGCGAACATAGAGATTCCTTACATTTAAATGAAAATTGTAGGAATACGATACACTGTTATTGAACGATAAAAACATAATTGATTTTCATTTTCTCCCTTTTTTTTCTTTTTAAGGCTAATAATTAGAACTTTCAAACGTATGAAATATTTTAAAAGTTAAACAATATATCGGAAAAGAGTTGTTTTATAAGCTTGAAAAGCTTTTTGTATCAGGTACATACTAGAATGATATGATACAAACCTTACCCATAATAACATATGATATAGTGAAAAACCGTAATTATACATTTGTGTATTTGAAATATACATATACACATATTTCGAGACTGCTTCGAAGATCTCTTATCATATACATTTTTCTAACATAACAAGAGTGCCAGTAATTCTTGTATCATGACAATGCACAAGGCATAAGAAAATTTCCATTTTCAATTTTATTATTATTCATAACACTCGCTTTTTAAACGAAGTAAATCGTGAATTTTCAAAGCAATCTGTTAGAGAAGAAAATTGATAATGGTGTATAATATAATTGATTACGTAGGATAAATACATTCATTCGTATACTCCATATAACATTTGGTCGATATATATATATTTATATATATATATATATATGACATATGTATGTTACATCCATATTGTTGTAATAATATTGTAAGCATCCCACCTAAGGTGAAAAATGTAATAATTTATGATTTTCATACACTCAGTTTATTATAGGTATTTAGAATATGTCGTAAATAGTATATGTATGAATTAAATACAATTCGGTCGTTTTCTTTCTTTTTTTTCTCTCTCTCTCTCTCTCTCTCTCTCTCTCTTTGAATATATCTGAGATCTGCGTATAAAATTTGGATAAAATCATGTAACTGCCATGACAAAAGATGTATTTTAATTTTTCGAATGGGTGATGTATTTTAAGTTGAAATGGGAAATTACAAATAAATACATAATATGCGACGTCTGACTTTATTAACATTTATAAAACGACACGCGACGCGTCAATGTGGATTTCGTTCGTTCGAATAAATATTATTCTGCCAATCGGTTTCCAATTGATTAGGAGATGATTCGTAAAAATGAGATGTTATCGAGTGCTTCATAAATAAGGAATATCGTTATTGTTATGATACGTTCAGTTCAACTTTGAAATGAAATGAAAAGAAAATGAAACGAAAAGATAAGGAAAAATGAAAATGAAAATCGCGAACAGTAACTATAGCATAATTATTGCATTATTATACACGTACGCTCAATATATTGTACGCGTATCCAATATGCGTAAACATTAATATATATATATATGTATATATACATACATACATATATATGTATATATATTAATATTTAAGAACTCGTTCGATTTTCATTTCAATATATTAGGCTATAATAGGATTCTGTGCTCATGTTAGACGTAGACCGTAATGGAATGTACTAATCGAACGAGTTTCAACTTCTTGTTTTCTCTTTATATGTGTCCATGAATCAGAATTCGAGAAAATAAACTATTGAGTGATATAGATAAAGCGTTCATTATGCTAAACATTCAAACGCAATAAAAGATCATTCGCTGAAAATTATTTTGTAGAATTTAGACGACCTTAATACGTGATAATTATAAGATAGACGATTATGCGTAAAATATTGCTTTATGGGTGAACTTGATAGTAATAACTAGCGTGTTTATTGGTCTTAATAAAGTATATAGGTATCAGGGCTGGACTTGTGGTCCGAATCTTTTGATTATTCGAATATTCGGAATAGTAACAGAATAATTCGGATAGATAGAAATATCTGGATGATTCGGACAGTCCGGATAATAATGGGAAAAGGCAAAGAAAAGTACGCAGAACTGCGACTTTAATTAAATGTATTGCAAAATTAGAATTCATAAAATAATCCATGTGAAACTGTGAACACCAAAACGATGCAAGTCCACTTCTCGACATTATACGAGTCGCGGATACAATTCTTTTCAGCTTACTCGAACCAAATCGAAAAACATTTAGGACAGCGGAAAATCTAATCTCTAGAAACACATTCCTAACGATACTTGCAAGAATCGAAAAAGCTAATGGGGAATTAAAGAAAATAAACGAAGAGAAAATTATTCGTTTAAAAATGTTGGTCGATAGACTTGTGCCGTTTTGAAATTCACCGCTTCAATTGTAAAAAGAATTGTTTCATTATGTTTGTCATTACGTTCAAATAAGTGAAACAAATATTTTCTTTAAGATTGGTTTACATCGTTGAATAATATTTACATTAGCTACATCTTTGTTTGAAGATAGAGATAGATCGAAACTTAATTTCTAGATTCGTGAAATTCGAATCTGAAATTTTGCGAGATCTCGAAATCTTCGCAACTCGAAACTTCAAGATTTAATTATGTAAATTCAATCGACATTCGGATATCCGGATTTTTTTGGGGGAAAAAATTCGTATATTCGAAATCCGGGTTACGAACAATCCATGACGTGGTTATCCTTATATTTGGATATTCGATTATTCGGATAGTCTCAGCCCTAATAGGTAGTATGCACACTTTTTCGAACACGACATTAGAATGTTTTATTTTAGATTGACTTGGATTACGAAATATCTTGGAAGAAGAGAAAAAGAGAAACGATTATTACGAATTTGTTTCATCGATAACATAACATAACATAAATGATAATGAAAAATTGTTAGATATTTTATTGGATTAATGATAATGTGAGAACAGTTTGTATTTACCGGGGACGTGGTATGTACATTATGCCAGTAAAGTGTGCCGACATTTAGGTGTAAATTATCTTAGGCACACTGCCAATAGTTTATTTTCTTAACTTTACATTTACCCCCTTCGATAGTTGGCATAATAGATTTAGAATAAATGTGTTTTCATACATAACATAATTAATAGATACTCTTAAGAAACGAAGCGCGCATTACTAAATACATAAAACAAGTGCAATATGAAAGTACAAAATTTCACGTTTCATTTTAATTTTGTATGTTTTACATAAGAAACGAAAATGGTGGAAAAAAGTGAAAAAGGAAGAATATATAGACAGCTTTTCCAAATATTCTAAATTCTCCTAACTATAAGGGTTTCGAAAATGTTTTACTATCATAATCTTTACTATGGGTAAGACCATGTCCCTGATAACGTACTTATATAGCGTTGAACTTTTGAATAATATTATCTAATGATATGGCAAAAAAAAAGAAAACAAAGCGATTTAGAACGGTTTAACGTTATACAGTTTTCTAATCACTTTAACGTTATCCTAAATTTTTGTATGATCGAATTTCCATATTCGAACGACGAATTCCATATTCTTATGGATCGATATTTAACGTAGCTCCAGTAGTGATCTGATTTTTAGCATAATTCTAGAGTAAATGTACATATAATTATTTTCCAAAAAAATACTCATTGTTAAATGTATATGAGGGAAAACTGTTATAGATAAGGCTATTATCGTCATTTATATTAATTGAAATAATAAACAACGTTTCGATTAAATAAGATTTTTTGCTGTTATTACTTCGACTGGTTTTTCTTTTTTTTTTTTTTTTTGTTTGTTAAATACATTATTATATATTTCGTCGTGTCACATAAATTTAAGAGATAGCGTCGATATTATTTTTCCACGAATATATATTTTTGTCTTAGTTGTATAACTTCGTGACATTTTTGTTCATATATATATATATACAAATTTACCAAATTTTGTTTACTTCTACTATTAAGTATTTATACACTCTACTATTAATTTTGTTCATCTTAAAAGAGTACAATATCGAATATTACCTAATTTATGTAATTGTTTCAGGTTTACTTGTTCTTGTTTGCTTCAAACGTTTCGAATATTTATTTACAAGCAATTAAAAGTGTCGCTTATTGTTAGACGCTTTATTTGCTTTTAAATAAAAACGAATGTTGAACAGTTGATGCTATTTCATTTTTAAACCATTAAAATATTCTTAATTGTAATACCGTGTTATAAAAGTTTCCACGTACAGAGGTTGACCTTGTTTATTCGATAATTTATTGCAACGTTTTTCATATTTAAAAAAAGGAAGCAGGTACATTTTTTAAGTACGATGTAAAGTTATAAAATAAGTCAGCTGTACGATCTTAAAATCCATAAATATTGGGTTGCTCGGAAAGTTTATAGAGTTTTCGATACTATTAAGTTCTGTAAGGAGATTCTTTCTTACAAACTTCCGTTAACACGCTCCTCACTCATCGCCGACGTATAAAATGCAATCGTTTAAAATGATTAAAGAATGGAATAAAAAGAAGTCATTTTGTTATTTATAATTAACTTCTCTCGGAAAGTTAATACTTTCAATACGAATACCGATAGCATTAGTTAATCAAGAAAGTTCGTGTCGTTTTTAGGTTTCGTCATTTCTTAAACTATTGTACGTTCAAACATCTGAATTTTACGACACTGTAAACGGCATGTTTGAAAAAAATGATTGCAAATCCATAGAGAGAGCGTTTAAACGTTGCAATTTTTCGGCACCATAAACGTACCCTTATATTTAAGATGCTACAGCAATGAGGGTGCACTAAATTTAAAATCGAAACGCGGTATGTTAAAGTAGAGGCTTGAATCTTTAATTAGAAAAAAAATCATGATTCTTCGACGATTTTTGACGGAGTTACGGTAGTTGAAAAATTGACGATTTTTCGGCTCAATTCGGATTGAATATAATTCTTAAAATAATTACAATAGATTCTCGTATAACACGAATTCCTACAACGCGACAAAGATATTTGCGATTACTTTTTTCATATAACGCAATTCTTCGTACAACGCGACAAATAATAAGATACAGGAATTACCTGGTTGAAGAATTAAACCTGCTTTAGTTGAACATTACACTGTTTTCTTCATCGTTACCGGCTTCTTATGTTTCATCGTTGTTTTGTTTCTTGCCGCGGTCAATGAAATAAAAGATTTTCCACATACGTTAATAATACGCTTTTTTAATCAACTTCGTATATATGACATTCATTTTTCAAATACTGTCATATTCGATAAAGCGTAGAAAAGAAAATTTGCCATAGCACGAATCGTTTCAAACACGTTACTGTAGATTATGCGCGTAGATTGTACGAAGAAAATTCCCGTGCAGCGCGATTTCCTGTAACGCGAATTCCTACAGCACGGTACACGTTAACCGCGTTATACGAGAGTCTACTATGTATCAAATCGTGAGAGACGTAAAAAAATCTCTGCTCTTTTTTACACGATCGAAATTTCAGTTTGAAATTTATGTTTACTACTATGTATAAATGAGTGGTCACGCCTCCCCCACCATGCAACGTTGATCCAACAGAAAATGCTGCAATCTGGCATGCATGCGTTGGAGCGCCGTCTACCTGTTGCATTGACCACTACAAGTACCTATCTAAATTCCAGTTTCATCCAATATCCTTCAGGAGAACGAAGGACTAATTGGGTTTCTGGTTCGACATTTTACCGTTATATTCTCAGCGTATTTATACTTATGTGTACGAGAATTTGTTAAATATCGTTTGCTACTTGTTAGATGGGAGAAGTTTTGTAATCTTTGGTGGCATGTTTAACATATTTACCCTTGTTATGCCTTGCCTCGACGATATTCTGCCACTTAACGATTCGTGTTCAGGAAATGTGATTTTAAGTAAGCTTTAAAGAAAAAAACAGAATGGCTTTTTTGTGTCCGGTTCGGATACGTCGAGGAAAGAAAAAGAAACGTAAGTAATCGAGTATTTTGAATAATTCGTAGGAAAAGATTTATCTCTTTTAACTATGCAGTTTGGGTTAAAATTTATGTGTACGATGCATTCTGTTTTGTTGCATATACTCTTAATTGAAGCTGCATGTACGTGTTACGCGGTTGCTGACTTTAAAAACAAATCCAATGAATTTAATTTACTTGTACAATCGTTTCTAATTCTATGTAAAGCCTGTATGCACTTTCGTTGTACGTTCAAAATTTCGATCGTGGTGATATATGCAAATTACAATGCATTTGAATACTAAACGTTAAAAGAAACTAATATTTAACAATTAACAAAATATATACTTGAATATTGAAAGCTGGTTAAGCAGAATTCTTGTTGAAAGCGAAAGTATTTTAGGTATTAAAATAATAACTATTAAGGGATTGTAATAATTTTGCAAAATAGAGATAAGTTAAATAAAATTGTTTAGAATAATTTTAAACGTATATTATAACATGAAGATATTTATTTCAACGATTAAATAGTACAATTTGCATAATAGTAATCTTTTCTACATAATATTAGGTTGCTTTGAAAGTTCATAGAGATATTTTAAAAACACTCATAGGTGATATGTGCACATTAACACTTTAGTAAATAATTTTGTTTGTAGTATTTATTGTTTCATACGTGTATGACTATTAAAAAGTTTTGTAATCCCCTTTTCTAAAAAGTGTTGTGCACCATTTGAAACTCCTTCTTTCTCCAAAATAAACTTATGCAGGTAATTCTTCTAGGCTTCTAATTTATCCAATTCCTGGCCATTAATAAAGTTTTACAAACATTACAATAAACGATAATAGTAGAATATTCTAGACAATGATTAACAATTCTTGCTACCTTGTTGTTCTGTTTACCTTTTTTGCTACCTTTGCTTTTAACCATGTATTATCCATTACGCGTTGGACTTTAAGTGGCACAAATAGGAACAGCATTTGTTCAGATTAAGACTGCCATTATTTAACTAAAGTTCACAAAAAATAATTCCCCCTTAGTTCACAGATTACACAACAGAAATAAACATCATCAAAGCTGCTATGAATTTTCCAAACAACCCAATATATTGTACCATAATATACGTACCATATATATGCTGTTGTCCAAAAGTTTGGCAAAAGTTTCAGGCTTACACCTATAGGCAACACTCTTATCATTTTTTTGTTAACTAAACATTTCTATTCTAAACCTTAGCAACAAATTCCCTTTACATACATAGATTTTTAATTGGAGAATTTTCAAAGGTAGCACCATTCTAAGTTCTTCTTCTGCTCTAGAATTATTGCATCCCTTGTAACGTATAGAGATACCAAACTTTTGGCTGGCAGTGCATTTAAAAAAAAACATTTCTCCTTAAAAAAATTAAATCTTTTGGTTTCTATTTGAAATGCGTTGTTTCACTATAACGAACGATTATTTATATAAATTACACAACAAAAAATATAATTATATATATATATATATATATATATAATAAAAATATCATTATAAATGATACGAATTGTAATGGTAAAAATGTTAAACTTCCGTACGGCAGCTGGGGTGCATAATTTTAATTTGGAAAAAGACTGTGCTGGAGCAGGAGGTACAGGACTTGGTTTAGGGACAAAAGTGCCATTGCCTCCTGGACGTATAACAGGAAGCGCTAGTATCGAGACATTAGTCAGAGTAGGTATAGAAAAAGAGAATGGCCTGTCCCCGGATAGCAAAATGGTCATTGTTCATGATTTTACGCCGTGCGTCGACGACGAGCTTCAAGTAAAACGTGGCCAGGTTAGCAATCTCTCTTAGCGTATAAATTTTCAATTGGAACTTAAATGTATGTGAAGTAACTTTGCGTATTTCTCGTTCTAATTTTGTATTCTTACATCGTTGCTCTATGTTCATAAATGTTGCGTGTTCAAAATTGTTTGTTAACCCTGGAACAACACCCTAGGTTTATTCACGGGCTCTGCGGAATTTTTCAAGTTACCGCGTACCGCGAAACAGCGGCGAATAAAAATTACCTTTAACTTCTTCTGAACGTTTGAATTTTATAAGCTCGAAGTATAAATACTAGCAAGTATTTCAGTGAATTTTTATAGGCTTTTTTTCTACGCGTTCGAAATGAGTAAAACTCACACGAAATCTGAAAAACCCCGGAGTGCCCTGTGAGGGTACAAAAAAAAAAAAAAGAAGCAGTGTGCTGTTCCAGGGTTAACTTTAATTTCATTCTCCATTATGTTGATGGTAAAATGCATCTTTGTCAGTGTTATTTTGTCTTGTTTTTCGCATGTTCTAGGTTGTAAATGTTTTATATAGAGAGAATGATTGGGTGTATGTAATAGCAGCTGATACACGTATGGAAGGCTTTGTACCACATTCGTATTGTGCACCTTACACGTCTCAGCTTGCTGAATTAACGCTTGCTACTCTTATGAACAATGTGAAAAAGAAATTACCTCGATCTAACGAGACTGATTGTGATTTTGCTGGTACAGGTCGTTCGCAAACGATAGACGCGCAACAAACTGACACTGGATCAGCATCAGATTGCGAAAGTTATGCTCGTAATGTCACCACTGCTGATGTAAATGTTAATCGATCTAATATCACACAGTCTCAAAATTCTATTCAAACTATATCTTCTCAGCCAGATGTGCATCCTTTTTTTAAGGTACGCGTACAAATATCGTAACTCTATCCCTTCTTCGGATTATGGGGGCCGCGGCACAAGTTCAAATTCGTCACGTTATTCTATATTTTTCGGAAACAAAATGTCGCTATACGAATACAGATTACTAACAGTTAGAGAATTACTCAGGGTAAAGGTACTAAAAGTAAAGAAACTAAAGTTGCGTTGGGTAGCCGAAATTTTGGGTTCGCGTTAGGTCGGAAAATTATTTCGGGATCGGGTCTGGTTTCGAAAGCTCACGAAACTTGGGTACTTGCGAATTCGAGTACCCGAATCTTATCCGGTTTGCGTGGCGGTCGTACACAAGGAAAATTTGTAAAAAACATACGTATGATGGGGTACTAGGGATATGCCGGGTACCCGAACCGTGGGTGGGGACCCGAAACTTTCGAGTATTCGACATTTTAGAATTCGATCGGGAATTTAAAGATTTTATTAGCCATTCTTGCTAATAGTAATGTAGGCAGTGTCTTGCTGTTCCTGCTACTAGCAGTGGGTGGGTAGCCGACATATCGAGTTGACGTCCAACTAGCAATCTAACATTCTGTTTATTTGCTATTGGTAGATAAATAATTGTCATGCGAAACCTACGATATCACTATACTCGCTATGCAGTGAACGCGTTAATAGGGGTTGATGCAATTATTAAAAAATGTATTCAATTCTGTATCGTCTCGTCAACCGTCGAAGTCGAACACTGCTAGGCATTTAATTTGCGCTTATTAAAATTAAAGGGAAAAAACGAACTGTTAACTAAATTTAAAAGTCCGAAGAAGGGTTACATATCTAAATATTAATTAGTAACTTTGTAAGTTAGAATAATGTTCGAACAGAAGGTATACATTATGTTTCTTTGTGTTGGGCAAATTGTAGGATCCATCAGCTGGAAGATACATTGTACTTTATACTTTCGTAGCTAGGGATGAGAACGATGTAAGCGTAGAAAGGGGCGAGTTTGTAACTGTTCTGAATCGAGATGACCCGGACTGGTTTTGGGTACTTCGACATTGCGATGGTAACGAAGGATTTGTGCCATCTGGATTTGTATATCCAGGACATGTTTTGCACTCGTATGCAACAACAACTACTACAACCACTACTACTACTACTGTAGCTACAACATCTACAGAAACGCATAGCTTAGGTTTGTTTCTTTATTCGTAAACTTAGCAACTATGTTGCAAACATTTACCAATTACAATTATATACGGTTCCTTTAGGTTTAGTTCTAATTTTACATTTAACGTTAACCCTAGTCTTCGGTTTATTATTTTTTACTTATCCATTATGTATTTTCGTTTGTACTAATGGGCTCTATTGCAGCCCATATAATAATAATTATCGTTAAGCGGCAGAACAGGTTTAACACTTAATCTGCGGGGATCGAAATATTCCGTTTTCAAGCGTGTTCGTGCGCTAACTGGCGGACCACTGATTATTGCACGCTTAAAAATAAATTCACGTACTGCAAGGAGTTTCCTAAGAACCAAGGGACACACCGCAAACAATGAAAACGTACGAAAGTGTAGAGATCTGGTATAAAGATAGCAAGATAATTTTCGAAAACTCGATTCGGCTTTTAAGTTTCTTTAAAGCGCGTTAAAAACTACCCGCGTTACATGAGAAGCGCGTGCGCGCGCAGCCCACTCGCAGATTAAGCGTTAAATTTCAGGATCGTATTCATTAAAAAAAAACGATTAATTCGAGTGGCATACAAATTTTAATAGAAATACGATGCAATGAAAACGTTTCACTTTAGAGGTGTGTGCGAGTCTCGGATACTTTCGAGTCGCGAACCAATAAGAATATCGGGTTCCCGATATTTTCGGGTTCTGGCACACCTCTAATATTTGAATGTTTAATTTTTAGGAAAGGGAACTAACAATATGCCTGGAAACGAGTCGCTACAACAGAAAGGTTTACGAGATTTTCGGGACGAAACAAACGGCACGGAATTAGTTGTACTTTATGACTATAAGGCGCAGGCGCCGGACGATTTATCTGTGAGAAGAGCTGACTGGATATACGCGGATTTAGGAAATCAAACCGTAGATGGTTGGCTATGGGCGTACGCACCTAAAACTCGTAAATACGGGTTTATCCCGAAAGCGTATGCCAGGCCACCTGCTATGACCAGCTTATAACATATGAGATAAACTATATCTTTCTACTTCTCTGCATTTTATGCATATATTCAAATAATAACGTACTATTACATAGTATTACACCTCAAATGGTATCGAAAAAGATTGGATATACGTAAAAGCTAATATTTCCTCGGCGTAAGTATTGTCATTAACGTGGCTAATAGGAACAATCGAATTTAATTTGACGTATTTATACAGCTTTGTAATATATTTAATGTACAGTAACATTAACATTGAGCGTAGCGCAATCTGATGTAATGTGACTGAGAAGACCTTCGTGCAAAACTATACAATCGCCCGTTGAAAAAATGTCCTGAGGACATTGAGCTGTTCTTAACGAGTTCACTGGACCTGTGTATGTTAGGGAACGTAAGCCTTCATTATCAATCTTGTCTACAGCCTGTTGTGGAAGTAGCCCATTTCTTATTATACACGTTATCATTTATTATGTACATAGATATTAATCATTGGTTTAACCGAATATTCATTTCCTTAATCATATAATATATACCTGAATACTACATAAAAGCTTGTCTGTCGTGTTTCCAATGTCTAATCCGGCAACCCAGGCGATAATTATATCTTTCTCGCGGTAATTTTTCGTCTTACCGATCTTGTCGTTGGGCGTGTATCGATCTGTGCAGTTTAGCCGAGCGGCTAATACCGGTAACGGTAAACGATTTCGATATTTCGGGTTGATCTGACCGCCGTTAAACAATTTTGCAACCGGATCTCTTGGTGTAAAGATTTATGTTAATCGATTACAGTCTTAAAATCGTCTAAATTTTTCTTTCATATTTACTCGGTTACGTTCGGTTGAGCGTTTAACATTTTTTAACAAAACGTTAATCGAGAATAAGTAAGTAGAAGGATTAAGAAATCTTACGAAGAAAATTATATGGTATACAAGGAAGACGTACTACTACTACTACTACGCCATCCGATATCAAAGTGTTAAGTAAATTTGTACACCTTACAAAAGAATTGAATGTACAGTTGGTGGAAGAGATCTAGCGAAGTCGTAAATTAAAGCGTGTTAATTTACCTTTGTAAATTGATATTTAATACTTCTGATAATTTTACGTATAAGTATTAAAGCGGGCTTATATGCGTAAAAAATTTAGTTGATTTCTATGATATACAAAAATTTGTTAAACGTACGCCAAAAGAGGAATTCGTTCCTAATTAACGTCTTCCTGCCCCGAATGAGGTTCGAGCTTCATATCTCCCCTAGATCGTTTCAGATTACCCGTTTCGGTTTCCGGAACATGGTTACTTTAACGATTTTACGACCTTGCAATAAATCTCTTCCGCCAACATTCATTTTCAATACTTACGGGAGTTTACCGGAAACTAGAAGAAGAGCTAGGCATCGGCTAGAGTTGGAAGACAATGCATTGAAACTGACGATCAGTGTACTCTTGATACCCGGCTCCACGTTCAAAATAGGTATCTCCGGATGATCGAAAACGAAGTGATGGGTTAACGCTGAAAACGCTACGTTTATGGCACAGTCGATTCGCGGGCAACGAATCGGTCTACGAGAGCATTCCGGCTCCGCGGCAATTTGCCCGTTCACTTTTCCATCCGATATGTACGAGTCCGCGTTCCCTTTCTTAAGTAAATTACAGTAACTTTGTTGCTGCCTTTGTTTGCCACTGTTTCTCCGTTCTTCGCGAACAATATTGTAGTCCCTGATTTGTTCGTAGTCCGAAGTCTCCTGCTCGAGACAATCGTTATAATATCCCGATGCGAGCTTTTCGATTTTCGGTGTGGCGGATGGACAATTTTGATTCCACGATTTGGTATACGATTGCTGTTCAACGTTAATAGGAACGCATTGCTGTAACCGTTGATGCCTCGAATGATATTCCGTTTGCTGTCGTGGAATTTCCGTTCTTTTCACCGACGCGTACGCGGAATTCAAACTGACGTTGCTTTCTCGCGGCAAAATTATACTCGACTGTTGATATTGCGCGTCGCAAAGAATGCATCCTGGATCTGAAATATGTAAATCTCAGTTTTACAAATATAAAACGATTAACAATTGTTTGGAACGGAAAGAACCATGTATCGATGATTATGAAACGCGTAGTTAATTTCCGTATTTTACACAATAGCGAACTAAATTAGTAGCATAGCGGTGTATACTTGTAGAAATTCAAAAATCTTTTCTATTTACGAGAGAGGAACAGAAAACCGCGCCATTATTGAAGCGTTAATTTAACTTAAGGAGTTCTCGTGTAACGAGTTAAAAAAAAAGTGTGTAAAAAATGAGGCCTGTAATTTTCTAGTCGTATTTAAATCAAGTAACGAAGTTGAAGCCCATTACTCGGCAATTTAAAAGAGTAGAAGTGCAAAACAGAGTGGGTTAATGATAAATAAAAAGAATTCGATCGAACAACATTTTTCGCACAATTTACGCACAAACAATCGTTAAGAAATAGGATTGCCGTGAGAATTGTTTGAAAAGATTTTGTTAATCAACCTGATTGGACTGTAAAACGTTGAACGCAACGTTGGCATAAGGCATGCCCATTGGAACAAGGAATATTCTGATTGAGATTAGAATTTATATTTCCCAGAGTGAGATGACAAATGGCGCAGAGTCCAAGTATCACGTTCCTTTCCGACGACAGCAATAACTCTTCATCCTCTTTTCTATTTTCCTCGTATTTTATTTCTTTTTCCTTGCCTGTTCTCATTCTAAAATGTTTGTCTTCCTCTATCCTCTGTTCGTCATTTCGTTCTTTCAGTTCTGCACGCTGAAAGAATTCTTTCATGCTACTGTTACATTTAACCAAATCGTAAATTGTTACGATACTTTACTTTACGACACCCTCTACGTTTTCCTATTGCAAAATCCAAGCATTACTTAAAATATAATTTCTCCGTTTTATGTTTCCCTTTCCGTTACTTCGCGTCAGAGTTGTGCATTGTTCGAATAACGTTTCGAATCAATTTTTGGAATAATCTTCGAAGAGGAAGAATCAATGAAACATAGTTGAAACAAGAAAATAACTAAAACTATGCAAGACGTAATAAAATTTTCTCATCTCTCTACTTAGATGTGCAATTTTATGTGTATTATAGTGTAATTTTATCGAAGATTCCATACGTAGAAAGGTATTCAAATTTTATTCGAAATAATATTTGAACATAATTTTATTCGAAATATTATTCGAATACAATTTTATTCGAAATGTTATTCGAATAAAATATGCTCAACTCTGCTTCATGTTCAGCTAAATATAATCTCCCGAAGTTATCTTGATGTTTGTACCTTTTATATAATTTAAATAATCCCCCCCAAAAAAATCGTTTTTAGTTAAAATCCCTTTTTGATATGCTTTCGATTTTTCGAGATTTTAATTGAATTACTAGAAACATTGTAAGATGATATTTTGATGAGAAAAAGGTTTACTCGAAGTATGCGAATAAATCTAGTATCCGTTTAGCATGCAAATGTACGATAAAATGACATCGTTTTTCTTTTAAAATAGAATTTTCACTATGAGGAGAAATCAGAAACGGAAATTCATCAATATATCTATTCACAATTTCGGATCTTGTCTCCCTTGAATATAAAGTCACGTGCCTCGTTCTGAGTCTTTATCAGGTTGCAGTTCGCTTTGTTAACTCGATGATTTTCTTTTTCCATTTCTTTGTTTTGAATCCTCGGGTCAGCTCGTATATGTCGTTATTCGATAACCTTTTCAATGTTAATCTATCGTGTTCTCATTACTGTAAAATGTTACGAATATTATTGTAACTAGGGTAGATGTCCCACGTACTGTCGCTTTTAAGCTTATCTCTTTAAAAGCAACTTCATTTCATTACTTTAGAAGTTGCCTCACCTACGAATCGTTCCGGTTTGAATCACAACAAAACAGAAATGA
Source organism: Eucera pruinosa (assembly GCA_028830335.1). Taxonomy (NCBI): domain Eukaryota; kingdom Metazoa; phylum Arthropoda; class Insecta; order Hymenoptera; family Apidae; genus Eucera; species Eucera pruinosa. The sequence continues at coordinate 2,771,745 of JAMYCR010000001.1, read as the reverse complement.
AGTTAATAGTAACAATAAAATAGCAATAATAATAATAATGAGATATAGTGGTTAAAGTAGTAATAACGTAGTAAGCAAATTTTAATAATAATAGAGAACTTTTATGCATTCAGAAGAAATTCGAGTATGTAACGAATAAAAGAGAGCGAATAATAGTATTACTTTTACTATTTCTATTATTTACTTCTATGCTTCGAATCTATTGCTTCAATTTTGTTAACAAAAATATGAATTTGGATAAAAATTCGCAGCCTTCTAATGCTTAAGATTCAGAGATGTATACGAAGATTTACGCGACTGATCGTATAAAGTATTTCGAATGACGATAACAGAGATTTTTATAATGAAAAGATCGGATAATTACCAGATTTGAAAGCCTTTTTCCAATATGTCATCAATATTGCATCGACAGAAGTTATTTTCACGGAACGTTTTAAATTTCCTCTTTGGTTCAATATAAATTTGTCGAATAACTTTTCGCGTGATACGTTCAATATTAATTCCGACCGGATATATAATTTAAAAGCGTATAAATTATCCACTAACGGAGATTCTTGTGTTTCCAACTCGCTATAATTTACTATTTATAAACGATTTACGCACATTGACGATGTAAACTTCGATACGTATGATTTGCTAATTAGATTTGAAGAACCATTTTGACATGTATCTCCCTTGTCACTTTTCGTTACCTTCAAATATTTGAGAACGCTTCGAAGAGATACGTAATTCGTTTAAATTACTTTCATCGAATTTCATCGCGCGTATTTGTATAAAGCTTAGTGCGAAATTTTGCGCAAGCTTAGTTTTTCAATTCGAATTTTTGCCGGGAGAAAAATTCAACGGTAAAGAAAAATTTAAGAACTTAAAAACAATAAATATAAACGATTTATAATAAGAAAAAGGGCTTCAACGTTATCTCTTCGACGAGGGATGAATATAACACATTGGTCCTTACATACAGTTTTAATTTGCTGATTACATTCTTATAAAAGGTATTCGATATCACATATTCTACATAAAATCTTCTAAAAATTCTTTAATCAGATCGATTACAGGAAGTATATAATCGTGTTGTAATTAATAGAATGCATATATCAACCGATGTTTTCCATATGCAGAATTCCATACGTTCAAAAGAAAATTTTGTTAAATATATGCATAAGTAATGGAATTTTTATCGGCTTCCGTTATATAATATACGCGTGAATTGTTGTATATTCGAGTAGCGATTTGACCATTTTCTGCTATTAATATTTCAACAAAACAATACAGAACTATATACTAGTAGTTTACATACTAATTAACATAGGTTGTTTGCTATACATAAAATAAATCGTTTCAATCGTTTTTACTACGAATTATTTCTTTAAAAAATTAATTCTATGTACAAAATCATATAGAGTAAAATAAGCATACATATTTGTTTGTACTTGGAAGTATAATTAAAACAGACGTTTTTATCGATATCAGTGAAACGGTAATTAAATTTGAAGAATATCACAAAATATTAATGCTCGACAAATAACGCGTTGATTAAACGCGTGCCGGAACCCGAAAATTTTAAATATCGAGTACCAGATATTTTCGAGTTTTTGCGCACCCCTAACGTTGACGTAAAGAATTTTTGTGTCCAATTTTTCAATCCGACAATATAGCGTAATATCAGCTTAGTTAAACAACTATAAAAGGAGATTCCAAATGTTTCTAGAATACCTCGGTAAATCGTTCTAGTACCACTCAAAGTACGAGGCGTACAAAAAGATTCGGCGCCCTTTTCACAAAATTTAATGCGTATTTATGGGAAATCAAACACACGTTTGACACTCGAAATAATTGCCGTTATTCAGTCTCCATCGTAAACGATTTATAAATTCTATTATAATAAAAAAAAACGATGACGGTTTGAACACTAGAACTACCGAAAGGATCGAAACGAATCGTCTGCAATTTCTCATACAAATGCATCTTTGTAAATTTACCATGATTTTCTATTAAGAGAGCGAATAAACATTTATTTCCATCGCATTATATATTTCATCAACTTTTTATCGTGTTAGTTTCGTTGTTACCAAAAACCGCATCTCATTTTCGGTAACTCTAGCGTTGAGCGAATAAAGACATCAAGACTTTAACCCCTTGGCGTACAAATTTTTCGAAGACTATTCATTGGGCCGTAAGCTATTTCGTTTACTTTAACACTGTACCAAATGTAAAATACTAAAATATTTATGCATAATTTGTATTTATTAGTGTTCAATCTTCGAAATTGCGATTGTACTTAGATTTCAAATTGAAGTCTATTAAAAAAACACTGGTTGTTTCTATAGTACGTAGACCGAAATATATGTACCACGAATGCAACTCGTTATTATACGTCAAAGGGTTAAACATAAAGGCACCGAATTAATTTGTACACCTAATACTAGCATAGCAAATATAATAAAAGATAAACTAATCACAATAGCTACGAATTTTTCGATAGAGTATTTTATCGATACAATTGCATCCTAGCAGGAAACTTTAATAATGGAATAGGCGTCGCTATATTGTTATATTATACAAATATAAAGTTTTATATAACATAGGAATTGGTAACAAACATACGCGACTGAATAAAGCACGAGAAAATTAATAAAGCACGCTGGAGATAGACAGTAATATGAGAAATATTTTAATGGATAATTAAAACAAGTGCAGACTACGAAAGTTTTTGCACAGTACGGTCTTTAAATATACGCATTCTGAGACACCGATTTGTGTTCCCTTATGCATGGAAACGCGTTACACGTGTTGGAAATTTCCCAATTCAATTACATCTACGATGTACGAAAATTGCATACGGTGAGTCGCAAAATGATTCGAGACACCAGAAGACTGCTTAACATTACTTTAGTTCGAAGTACATAGTTTAGACTCCGACAAAATCTGTTTAAAATAGCGTAGAAAATGCTTGGTATTAAGGTATACTACTTACTTCAGAAATAAAGCTAACTTGAAAAATAGATTAAAATAGGAACGGCAAAGGATGGAAGATGATTAGTTAAAAACAATAGCAGAGTCGTTTTTAAAAAGACACGCTTAAGTTACAAGACAAAAAGTATTATCAAACACCAGTTTTTCCCGAATAATAATTTTTCATCAAATGTTCCAATAATTTCGCGATACAATTGTAATGTATTGCTGTGGCATAATTGCGAAAGCACAATTACTTTTCAAGTTTCTTTTGCGGGTTTGTTATCCAAAAGTCGAAACTGTGAATTCCAAAATGAAAGAATATTAAAAAGACCTTTGCTGTCTCGTTATTTTATACAATTTTGATTACATTCCTGACTGTGCAAATATTTCTGTGACTCACCGTACATTTTGCGCTGATCTAACGCAATTTTTGACTACTCACTTTTTACAAGAATTTGTAAACGATCAAAGAAAAATCAACGGAATTTCTTCTATTTGAAAATCAATAACGTATCGCAATGAAATTGTAGTCGTTTGATTTTAATTTCCATTGTTTATCTCGTAATTGTTAAAAATGAATTACCTTTCGAACACGCCAATCTTTCTGCGCTTAAAGTTTTTGTATTGTTCAAGTGTAAATCGTCTAATAGCACGAAATTTTTATTCTCACTTAAATTAATCATACTAAAACTTTTATTTTTACTATTCGCTAAGGAATTACCTCTATTAAACAACGATAATAACGGCAACTCGTCAACGTTTGATCTGTTTTCAGCTGCTGTTTCAACAGCGAAAGATTCGTTATAATCGTTAGTTAACTTTCTATTCGAAGAATTTTTATTCGATAAACCTACAACTTGCGTTAGTTTTGCCGGCGATGAACCGACGCTAGAAGATAAAAATTGCGAAGAGTTGAACGGAAAAGAATTCTTCTCTGGCATTACTTCCGTTTTCAGTTGTAAATTTATCTCGCTAGAGTTACTTAGTTGTGCACATTGCGTTTCTGTTGTAGCATTTAGGCCATTATCGTAAACATCGTTTATTCGAAACGAGTTCGCGTTATGCCTCAAATCTGTAACGCGCGTATCAAATTCGAGATTATCAGTCTTATCGCCTACAATATCATCTAAACTTTGATACTTTTCTACGGAATCGGTACTAAGGTTCGAGGGCAAATGAATGTTGCTACTGCTTTGAGATTTACTATTGCTAAACCCAAAATTGAAAACGTTATTTGGCACATATTTTGCTATACTCTGACGTATCCCCTTTTCTGTAAATTTCGAGCCCAAATTAAATAGATTCGTTTTTATAGGACTGCTGTTCAACGATTTAGATGCGCTGCTCTTTAAATTAATCTTATGCTTGTTTAACATCAACGAGTCAGTGATTTCGTTCTTTACTGCGCTCGATTCTTCGAAATGTGTCATTAAAGGCATGCTCGCTAATGAGTTCTTCAGAATTTGAAAGTTCTTCGACAATTTTGCCAATTGACTTAAATTTTGTATAGAATAATTTCTACTTTGCAAGAAACTGTGGCTCAATTCTTGCGGGTAGTCGTTTGATTTTGTACTTTCCTCGTTATAAAAATGTAAATTCGATACGTCTCCGGTTTTGCCATCGCTAGAACTCTCGAGAGATAAGTTATTCAAATTTTCTATATTAGCTTCTAGCTCTAATTCCCATTGGGAAGATGTCGCTTCGCTTCCGTCCACTGATCTTTTTCCTAAATGTTCCGTTTCTTCTTGCGATTGATAAGTGTTCTGTAATATAATCATAGGTGTCAAAACCAATGCGTCAACTTATATTACGTCAACAACAACGGCAATGAAACATTTACTGACATCATAATCTTGTATCCTATTGTACTTCTTCAATTGAGTATTCGTAATATCTCTTATTTTATTGCCATTTAATTGATTAAGTTCCAAGTCGTAATTTGAAGTCTTTTGCGGACTGACTAATTCTGCACCAACACCCGGTTCTCGAGGTCCATTGGCTATAAAATCTGCAAATCAAAGTTAAATAACACGTATGATTTTAATTATAAAATAAATTATTATTAATATTGCTGTATTACTAATATTACTATTGCTATAATTAGGTAGTAAAGGTACCATAATCTCGGCGCTGTTGATGTATTTGATTACTAATTTCCTCCAATCTACGCAAACTCGCGGCATAATTGGTCTTCGCGTCTTGTATTGCTTTTTGTAAACATTCGACTCGTTCTTTTTGCGTCGCCAACATTTGATCGCATTGCGCTTTGACTTCGAAATACGGTCGCGCTTTTATTATAGCACGACGGTGCTTCTCTTCTAACTGCAACAGTCTTTTCTCGGCATCGTGAAACAACACTGCTCTCCTATAATGTTCCCTACCGCATTCTGCTTTTTGATTCTCCGCATCCATGACCTGTATAGAAAATAAAAAAAAATTGTTCCATCAATTACGCGAGACGCAACGAATTTTCCGAACATCCCGATACATCGCGAAGGACCTACTTTAAGAGTTGCATGATTTAGCATATCTTGCCATGCTTGATCAAAATTCCATTCGTGTTGATGGGATATGAATCTAGTTTCAGCTAATGCTACTGTTTCTTTTGCCGCTGCGTGAATTTCGCTCGCCCTTTGAAACAGCTGAGCTTGTTGTTGACATTTTATCTGTACAAAACATTTTCTTTACTATCTCCCACAATCTGATACGTTTCTCGTTTATTTTCTCACCTGAGCTTGACGTGCTACTTCTAGTGCTTCGTAATAACATCTTGCCTTCTCAACAGAACTGTTCCCTACTTTATTTAATATCTCCTTCAATCTTTTGGTGGTCTCGGATAATAATTGTCTAAAAGCAGTATGAGCTTCCTGAAAAGTAAATATTACATTTTATACTTACTTTTATAAATTCCTAGTACTTTTAATGCTAGCTTAATGTGTATATATATAACATAAAAAAATGCGTCAATTTCATTGTAATATAAAAGAATTATTAATATAACTTACATCCAATTCAGTTTCAAGTTTATTTATGTCATCTGTTGCATCATTTAAATTTTCCAACTCGATCTAAAAATATTCTATCCATTATTAGGGGTTTATACAAAAAAAGTTCAAAATTAATTCTATTATTGTATTACTTATTTGATAATAAATTATTAAGCAGGATTTTTCAAAACATGAATGAACAAATAATGTTAACTTTATATAAAAATTCATATATTTTATAGCATTGTATATTTTCAAAAAATCTTTACATTATAATATTTAACAAAAAAAAATCCTTATTCTTATAACATTAAGCATAAAATTTAAGCATAATATTAGTAGGTATAGCATACTAAGTTAATTTAAAACAAAATTCAAGCATATAATAATTTTTATTGGATCCTATATTTAATAACAATGTTATTAATTAATAAACAAAATGTTTATACGTTAAACAATCCATATTACAAGAGATTATAACTTTTTTAATATACATCTTATTTAAGTTTCATGAAAATGCTTTCAATTACTTAGATTACATTTATTACTTGTTCCTTAAAATTATAATAATCTTCTTTACTTTTCTAATGATACATTTTTCAACTCTTACAAGAGCTTTTTAACTTATAACAAAAAGCAATTAAAGTGAAGTTACATGACATGATTTGCAGATATGAAAACTAACAGTTTATCATGTTGTATGAAACAGAAATTCGCGGAATTCGAATTTCAAAAAAAATTATAATAACAGTCGAGTAACAATTATCGCGGTACACATGTCATTCGTTAGAACAACGATAATAATACGTGCTACTTTAATGAACATCAATTGACAGCTGATATTAACGGTGCAACAATATACAACTGCAGGTTATATATTGTTTGCAAAATTAGATATGATATTACGATCAATTATGTTAAAAATGTGACTAAGACCGATAACAATTTGCAACCCGCTACAAATCTATTCACATCTTTTGCATAAAGAAAATTGATAATGAAAACAAAGTGAAAGCAAAGTAGACCATGGTACCAGGCGGTATTAGGTGTTACAATCGCGTTTAGTAATCGTTCGTTTACGCGTGTAACCTATGACGGACAGATATTTTTTTCCAAAATAATATTTACCAACTTAACCGCGGCGGAATGAAAAAAAAACATAAATAAATTATTATTAAGAATAGATTACCTGTATACGAGGATCTAAAGCTTCGTCAGCATTATCCGTAACATCCATTCTTTAATTTCTGACATTTACAAGTAGCTTGTAACTTGTAATCGTGAAATTCAATCCATTCTGGATTTATACGCGTATGTATGATTAATTGAATTGTAAATGACTCTCATAATTGTTGGAATATAAAATTATTAGCTGTCATTCACATTTCGAGAAAAGACGATGCCAAACAATTGTGCGTAACATCATAGACACTTGTGAATAGTACTAAACCGAACTGTTGTAGATTGTAGCAAACAGTATAGTATGCATACACGTACAACACACACACATTATATATATATATATACACGTGCATGCGAGTGAATAAGAGTTATATACAGATTAACAGTCATTTTCCATATCATTGAAAATGATGCTAATGCAGTGGGTGAACAAATATTTATGAACACTTCGAAATTATCACCACCGACGAGGCATGGGGTTCCATTGAAATCATCGAAACAGATTTGCCCGACAATTCATTATTTCTTTTCTTATTTTCTTTTTTCCATCGCAGCAATGAAAATGCAAAATTAAAAAAAAAACCGGACAATCGTCGTTTCTGAGAAACATCATAATATTGCTATCAATTAATATTATTATCCTTGAATATTGTCGGGTAAAACGATTGTCGAGAAAATCTGTTTCGATGATTTCAATGAGATCCCGAGGCATAGGATAAAGAACAGTGTATTAATTTTCACGTAAAATCATTTGGGAACTATACCTGGCCCCCCTATTATTATTTTATCGTCATATGCGACATTAGAGTAGAATAAGACAAATCTTTTGACCCTTACTCTACAATTTTTTAACTACCGTACTCGCATATCATTAACAGATCGCATTTTCATATTGTTTCTAAAATCATTTATATATATAGTTGTAAATTCAAAATTAAATAAGTTTAATAAATTATTTGTGCATGTATGATATTTTGATCGATGATCTTTTTGAATTTTTTTAATATCTGAAAGATTTCTTCCTTCTAAAATATTGTTGGAATTCAAAAAACGGCGTGAGAGAACGAAACGAATATATAACGCGCATGGGTTACAAAAGTACGTCACAGTTAAAAAAATGCGATTTTTTAATTATGAGTAAATAAAACAACTTTTCAATCAGATCCCATTTCAATAATTTTGTTAGCGAAACTAGAAATTTGCGTAAAAATCCGCAGTCTCCTCGTTACCGTATGGATCCCGAGATTTTTAAATTGTCGGAATTTCGAGTTATTATCGATACGTTATGCAACTGTTCCTAGAGTTCACTAACAAAGTAGTAGATAATTAGAATGATCATTTTACCATATAATGTGCAATTGTTAATATAATGTACAACTAAACATTAAGATTATAATTATATAAAATAGAACCGGCGATCTAAGTATTTTTAAATAGCCGATAAACAGCGATTTTGAAAGCCTTTTTGCTAAAATGTATACGCGTTTTTAACACTAAAACTACCAAAGTGGTAAAAAATTTCTCATAAAAATTGTATAAACTTACATCGATGCAATTTTGTAAATTTGCCATGATTTTATATAAAGAAAATAAATGAAGATTCATTTCCATTGCATTACATATACACAAGAAGAAAGAGATTAAATCTTGATTCCTCTCTTTAAAATTGTTATCTTTTATACGATATTAAGTTATTTGAGAGTGTACATTTATAATTGTATGCATCTTAAATATCTTAACGTTTTAATATTGTAAAGTCTACTTATTATGTTACCTTTTCAAGTAGCTACAAAAGTATTCGGCCACGTTAAACGTTTAGTAATATTTTTTCAAATGTTACCTACGTCGACAAAGAAAAGAAAGTAATTCGAGTTATTTAAATAACGATGAAAAGTAAAATTAATGAGATCATAAAACGTTACCTTTTTTAAACGCATGGGTTAATCTTTCTCAAGGAGCTCCACCCCGCCAAACTCTTTATTTTAGTAGCAGTGGTGTCACTAGATCACTACATCATTAGAGGCGCAATGGACTGTTCCTATTGGTCGAGCCGTGCCTGCAGCCAACATAGTGGCAGGCATAACCCCACAAATTGACTACCTTTAAACAGGTATATCTTTGAATTCCGTGCACAGCTAACGTTATAAATGCTTTTTTCGCGTCTTTTACGTGACATTTTCTAAATCCAAAATAAATTCCCCCCCTTTTTCGGCTTTCATAGAGGAAAAGATCAACCCCTAGCTGTATTATCTCGCTTAATTTACATATAAAAATCCAACAACATAATTTTTTTCTTTTGTAACTAACTGTAAATACTTGCTAGGTATTTTTTTCAACCGTTACCATTGGTGACCGGTAGTTATTTTGCGTGTGTACATCTATATGCATGCAGGGATGCCGGACAAGAAGCCTTTGACGATTTTCTTCCAAGAATTGGGCAAGGAGTAGGAGTGCTACCCCTTCTATACCCGACACATGCACGGAAGCGTAGTCTAGTCTATCACGTATCACATAGTCTATGGTAGCGTAATGCCAGCCTGTAGTCTGTAATTAGGATGGATTTATATTATTGGTTCTGGCACGTTCCGGCCCCGACAAACGCAGTTGACGAAAAGGAGAACGATACACAATGTATGCATATCTTTCTCCTTTTTATCAACTGCGTTTGTCGGGGCCGAAACGTGCCCGAACCGATAATATAAATCCAGCCTTACTTCTGTACAATTTCAAAGCGTTTTGAAGTTCGAATAAACCGCGCTTTAATAAACAAGAATGATCGAAGTCCCAGCCGTTGGAGGCGCTACGACTTTTCCACTCCGACCCTCTTTCCCCTACTTTTTGAGGGGAAATTTCAAGAAAGTCCTCTCTTCCGGCACTTCTGCATGCATATGTGTGTGGGCTTTCATTTGCGCGGGATTTGCTCAACACGTGAGATGTTCGTGTATTCCGTTATATTCATTCGTATCGTTGTTTGAATGAAGCTGTCCTTTATTCGAAAAGTATAAGAACTTATTTTTGATTGTCTACCGAAATTGGAAAGAATTACTGGCGGAAGTGATATTTGTATGAATATGGATTTAGAAACAGGTAAAAATCTTTGAATAATGTCGCTTTCCTAAATATGACATTGGTAGAAAGAATTCTGGTGTAACGAAATTTCGAAACCATATTTCTTATTATTATATAAAATTAGGTTTTAACGCAAAATTGCGATATCTTTTCAACTTTTGTAGTGGAAATGTTACACGTTTCGAAAAAACAGCAGCAATTTGTTGCAAACGTACAATTTAATGCGAAATCGATATTTTGTCGAACAATAGGTATTTCGAAGAATTCTCTTGCCACAATTTAACTGTAAAAGTATAACAATAGTTACTCGATTATTCCAATAAAGAAAGTAGTATTTTTTAGCAGGAAAGATACATAGTTGAAATTTGATAGAAAAGGTTTCCTTTGTAAGGTCCATTGATTGGCATGTCATAAGTTCAGTTTAATTTAACAGTAGATTTACGGAGTGCACAGGTATTTGCATGTAACTCAATATTTCGATGAAGGAATTCTTTATTAGACTCTATATTTCAATTGCAAAGCGATAAACTTGTATAGTTACATAAGAGTACACTTTATATGTGCTGGCCATTATGAAAATTGTGTAAGCCAACGAAGAATAGAGGAAAAATGCTTTAATATTTTTGCACTATAAATCAACTTAACACAATATAAGTGGTAAATGTAATTTTTGTAAATTTTTTACTTACACCACTTTCCTAATTACTGGCATGTATTTGTATCTGATTAATTAATGCTTACATGCAAAAGTAAATACAGTGATATGTAAATACTTTTTGTAGTCACTGTATATTAAACAGACTTCTGGAAAAATGGATTTTGCAAGGTTAAGAGAGAGAGAGAGAAAGAGAGGATGTTGAATTAAAATAACTGTTCCTATTATTACACTGATCAAAGTCGCTATAAGTTGCTTAAAAATAATATTTATAATTCCTGTACTTTAAGCATGAAATCAAGAATCTGTCAAATTGATGGATCTCATAAATTTAATGTTAAGAAGGATATTTACCATGATCATTTGTTTATACAGGGTGATCTGCAGAGACAAAAGTACCGAAAGATGAAAAGGATTAATAATTGGAGAAGGGGAAAAGAAATAATTGTATTTCTTTTCTTTTTTCTGTAACGCTAAAGGAGACATAGAAGTTATAGGTGCAATTGTTCAAAGTGGCCATCACCCTTAATTATATTAGACAATTTTTAAAATTACTGACTAAAAACTAAAGTAAAAAGAATTAATGAGTGGGAAAAGGGAAAAGAAATAATTGCATTTCGTTTCTTTCTTTCTTTTTTTTAATACAAAGGAGACATAGAAGTTAAAAATGCAACTGTTTAAAGTAGCCATCACCTGTAGTTGTATGAGACAATTTTTAAAATTACTGGCTAAAAACTAAAATAAAAAGAATTAAAGGTAATTCATTCTGCATATTCACTGCACTATTTCCCAAGAATAGTTTTGTTAATTCTTTAAGGAGACAATTTTTGCTTTGGCCGGATATTGCAACATGTTTACAATTTAAACAAAATACAGCTGAGTAAAAAGAAGACTAAAGCTTCTTGTAATAGACTCCCGAAAATTAAATCTGCATCTGGTTTCAATAAAAAATGACAATTAATTGAAATCTGTCAGTACTCTGCAGATCACCCTGTACCGTTTGAATATGTTTAGCACAAGTTTACAAGATGATCTAACTTACTAATTTAATACTTTTTTAATAGTGCACTTAACGAATAATTTTTATCGCGTTATCATTAATAAGAATTAATGGGCTCTCCTGCAGTTTGTATAATAATAATAATACTAATAACAGTATCTGTTTATATTAAGCCTGTTATTAAATAATAAAATATCGTAAAATTATTTTTATCTTGTACAGAGAAAGATAATTCGAAAAGCATCGTTGACAATGTAAAATTTAAGAACGAGAACTTGGAGCAACTGAGGGCACAAGAAAAGAAGAGAAAACGACAGGAAGAAATTGAAACTAAACAGCTGGCAGAAGAGCAGTATAATTCCGAAATACAAGAGCAACAATATAAACGATTGATGCACTTGTTACATCGAAGCAAATTTTATGCTTCGTACATTGTTGGCAAAATCAATACCAATGTTGAGAAAGATGCTAAGAGATTTGCAAAGAGAACTTCCAAGAATGCGCATTACGCGGACGAAAATACACCGCCGCAACAAAAGGACAAGAGGAAGGGCGGCGCCAGTAATGCGCAAAAATATATGCAGATGTCCAAAAATGTAAATAAGTATAACAATATAATAATTGGCCCTGGGTCTATACGGATGGTCGTATATCCGAATAACGACGTCACGGATTAAGGTCGATTCATATCATTTGTTCAGACACGTTCCGCTTCCGACTAATGCAGTTGACGAAACGAAGAGGATATACAGTACATTGTATACCGTTCTTCTTTTCATTATTTGTTGCATACGAAACGTACCTGAACGGATAACATAAATCGACCTTTATCCTAGGTACTTTGAAATATACGACAAAATCTTGATTATTCTAATTAGTTCTGTATTATCCGAGGTGCGGATTAAATTACATATGTATTATATATACGGGGACCAGCCGACCGCGACACGTTGACGTCGATTCACGGCTGCTTTGATTTCAAAGAATACTACCGCTTTATTCTTTGGCTTTGAAGGTGTCGCAACGTTTAAAGAAAAAATTAAATGACAAAGTTCAGCTCAGCAATTACGACTAACTATGCGTGACTTTGAGTCGCGATTTATGTACTATCCATCGGTCCTTCCGTATTATTCCAGTATTCAATTTTCCGAGGTTGTCTTGAATCGCATTACCTCGGATAAAAGAGGTTCTACTGTACATTTTTAAGCTAAGATAATATGACCGTGGAAATCCTATTCAAACAATGTAAACTGCATGGTTTCAAGCTACGACTTGCGATCTGCTACGAATTTATGGTCCGCCTCTTTTCCTCTCTTTAACAATAGAACTACTGGCAAGTAAAGTATACTTATCTGCATCAAGGTAATTAAGACGTTAGAACGTTTGGAAAAATACATAATACGAGGAAAATAAATTTTCATTTACAGAATTTACACAAGATCTCAAGTTGTAGGTTTTTAGAGTTTTAATAAAAAAAAAAAATACGGATGGGTCCGTTTTGACCATCTTGGTAGTTTTAGTGTTGAAAAAGTTTTTTTCTTAATTAGTTGAACATAATAACAAAACATAGTAGTTCCCTTTACAATTTTATATGAATTACATAACTAGTCATCCTGTGTGTTATTTATATTTTATTATAATAGATATAAGCGTATTATTTTATGTTACTCTCTTTAGCGTAATAAGGCAATAGATTTAAGCTAAGGTCGTAGTTCTGCGTATTTTGCATCTTTTTCACTACTATTTGAACTATCCGAATTATCGGGATGATAAAAAAATCCGGATCATACGACCAGCCCCAACGATAATGATAATTTTTTAAAGCATTTCCATGACTTCTTTAGGTACAGAAAAAGATCTATGCAGAAAAGAAACTGAATTTAAGCGAAGAAGAAATTGAAAATGAATTGGTCACCGATCCGACGAATGAAACAAAAGAGACCAATGATACTGTTATTGAAACACCGAAATATTTTAAGGGAGATTTACGAGAGTATCAGAAAGAGGGTTTCAAATGGCTGAAAATTCTTTACGAAAACGGTATAAACGGAATCTTGGCTGACGAAATGGGCCTTGGAAAAACGATTCAAGTTATAGCTTTACTGTGTCACCTTATGGAAAAACGACAAGACGGTCCATATCTAATAATAGCTCCTCTGTCAACTATACCAAATTGGTTGCTAGAATTTGAAAGATTCGCACCAAAATTGCCTGTTGTATTGTTACACGGAACACACAATGAAAGATATTGGTTGAAACTAAAAGTTAAACAGAAATATGAAGTTACAGACACATATAGTACACTCCCAATCGTGCTTACCAGTTTCGAAACGCCGTTACACGAAAGCAGTTTTATTAAATCTTTGAACTGGAGATACATTATAATAGACGAGGGACAGAGAATTAAAAATTATAAATGCCAACTAATTAAGTATGTTTCTAAAATTTAACTATATTATTAGGGGTGTGCGGGATCCCGAAAAGATCAGGGAAAAAATTCTCATCTCGTCTCGATTTTGTACTTTTGGATTTTTCTCTCGGTCCAACAGTCATGATTGTATTCTATAATAGGAATACCGAAGTGGCCTTAAAATTCTTGAAATTCGAGCAAGTATTAAGAGTGTTTAAAACGTCGGGAATCGCGGATATTTCCAGGAAACTAAAACTTTTCGGATCCCGTCTCAAGTAGGATACCGCACACTCTTACTATTTCATAAATTAGTATCTATACTAATTACCGATACTATTATAAGATAGTATTTGTATTTATTGTAAACGTCGTATTTTAAATAACTCTACGTATTATTATTTTATAGGCTCTTAAAGACTAGTAAATCTATGAACAGACTTTTATTAACCGGTACTCCGCTACAAAATAATTTATCAGAGCTCTGGTCGCTGTTAAATTTCTTGTTGCCAGAAATTTTTGACGATCTAGCTGTCTTCGAATCGTGGTTCAACGCGAAAGAACTAGAACACGACGAAGGGACGAAAAGGTTCTTGAAATTAGAAGAAGAGAAGCATGTATTGTCGTCGTTACGTGAAATATTGCAGCCGTTTATGTTGAGACGTGTAAAGGATGACGTCTGTTTGGAGGTTCCAATGAAAAAGGAACTATTTGTCTATGCTCCTCTCACAGAACTGCAACACGATTTATATAAAGCGGTTATAAATCGCGATATAGACACGTTAAGTAAAATGGAAGAGGCGCCAATTGAAGTGACGGAAGATGGCAAAAGACCTAAACGAAAATGTGTTTTAAGAAACAAGAAACAGCGTTTGCGCGAAGACTTCGACAGAGATATGTCGCCTGGCACTTCGCTTCAGGGGAGCGACGAAAGCACGGACAGCGATGCTTGGAAGCAAGTCAACTCACAGGACAAGGAAAATTTATTGATGTGGAAGAAATATACTAACATTACCGAACGTAATCGAGACTTTTTAATTAACGTTCAAGTTCGAAGTTGTAAGTTGCTATTTCTGTGGTTGTACATACAAATTATTCGGATATTCTGTTCTTACGCTTTTCCCTTTTATCGCTTCAGATATCATGTACAAAAAGATCGTGAACCATCCATATTTGATACATTGTCCATTGGGTCCGGATGGTTTGCCAAAAATAGACGAAGAAATCGTTCGATCGTCTGGCAAACTTTTAGTAGTAGACGCGATGCTTGCGAAGCTTAAACAGCAAGGGCACAAAGTATTATTATTTTCCACTATGACAATGATATTGGACATGCTAGAAGATTACCTCACGTTGCGCGATTATAAATATGTCAGACTCGATGGTCAGACCGCACTCGAAGATCGAACGGAAAATATTAAAACGTTTAATTCGGATCCTGAAGTGTTCCTGTTTCTTATATCTACGAGAGCAGGCGGTGTTGGATTAAATCTTTGCGGAGCAGATACCGTTATCATATATGATTGCGATTGGGTACGTTACCTTGCTCGTGTTTCTCAACGTTCCTACAGACGACGAGGCTTGTCTCAAGGCGTGCTTTTAATTAACAAATTGTTGAATGTTGATTACGTATAAATTCAGCCTCGCAGCTTTAATATTCAAAAGGGTGGCTGCTAATGTGGTATTTCTATTTAAAATTTTAAATGACCCAACAAATTGTCCTACGCTTTTATGTACTATTGATTTTTATGCGCCAATAAGATTTTTTTGCTTTACATGTACATTCCGCCCCGTCTGCTTTAAGTCCCGCTTTCGTGCTGCACACCCAATAACTCGCATTACCAATTTTGCAAATAATTACTGTCAAATACGTTCAACAGCCAATGTTAACTAATGGGGCCCCCCCCCCCCCCCGTTTACGAATAAAATAAGAAGAAATGAAATATGTTTGTAGAATCCTCAAGTGGATATACAAGCTATGGCGCGTTGCCACAGAATAGGTCAGACGCGTCCGGTAATGATATACAAATTATGCGCCAAAGGAACGATCGACGAAGCGATTATGAATCGCGCGGAAGCGAAACGTCTCTTAGAGAAGGTGGTGATTTCCAAACCCGTTGGTACATTGAAATTCAAGACTAAAGCAGACTTAATGGAACTGCAGAGACTCGTGGAATCGAAAGATTGCCAAATAGTTAAATCCGAAAGAGAAGGTAAATAATTGAGATACGTATAATTCTAGTAAATACAGTTGGCCACGAAAGTCTACTACGTACATGTTCCGAATTTTAAATATTTACATATTTTAAGGGATACTGTAGAATAATAAACAGGGGGTGAAAATTCATAAAATATAAAATTGCAAGCGAGAAAGATTCGTAGGTAGTAAACGTGTGCTCCTAAAATTATATAAAATACAATTTTACGTATGGTAAATAAATTACATTACGTTACAAATGCATCGCGCGGTTTAAGTATGAATACAGTTTCAATCAACAATCGTTTTTGTATACTTTTTTTAACACAAATACGTAGATTTTTATAAAGTCGAGTTTTCAGTTTACGAACGTTCAGTTGCAAATACTTGGAGAAAACGTTACCATTTTTTCGACGAAGTGTATTATTTTGATTAAAAAGGAAATCAATGCCTTCAAAATCATCCAAGCTCTTGCAATGTGTTAAATGTTCGAAATTTTGGAGTATAGTAGATTTTATATCATTTTAATAACTGGTTTTTAATAATCAATTTTCCATACAGTTTTTACAGAGGAAGAACTTAACAAACTGCTGGACAGAAGTGAGTTAATGGGGAAGCAAAACAAATCTTGAATATATTTTAATCTTACCTTTACAGAAAGCTCTTTGTAATGCTTGTAATTGTAAGAATTCTGTGAGCCTATATAATTATTTTTTTTTACACTCGGTTATTACGGGAATAGGGACCGCGCAAACAGTATAAATAAGAACGTTTTTTAATTTTCTAAATGTTATTTTCAGTAAATTATATAATT
Source organism: Eucera pruinosa (assembly GCA_028830335.1). Lineage (NCBI taxonomy): Eukaryota > Metazoa > Arthropoda > Insecta > Hymenoptera > Apidae > Eucera > Eucera pruinosa. The sequence goes on along the minus strand of JAMYCR010000001.1, from coordinate 2,754,476 downwards.
CTTTTTTTTACCAGATTTCATTTATATTAATATTGTTTTAAAAATTTAAAATAATTTTTTTTAAAAATTTCCTGTGCTATCTTGATTATATCTTAACATTTGACTTACTATTCCAAGAACGGCCATTACTTCTAGAACTATATTTAGGTCTGTATGAATAATTTAACTGTTACGGTTTCACTAATAACATTCGTCCTTTGCCATTTAAACGATTCAACTCGTGATCGCGAAATTCCGTATATTTCAACTTTCATAATTCTATGCTTGTATGATAAAACGATGTAAGACACGTATTTCAAACATTGTAGTTTACGAATGAATGAAGCTCCAGAACATACAATCTATATGTTTATTATTAGATGCAAAAAAGTGAAAATACTGAATACGTTGAATATTAACACTGCATTTGATTTTTCTGTGAATAAATACTAAGTCTTGTGAAATCGTGGGGGCTGGAAATTAATCTGTACACCTAATCGTCCCGAAAGTAAAAACTTGTGACTTGCATCGTTTTGCCTTACAAACAGAGAATCGTAATGGAATATAAAATTATTAGCCGTCATTCGTGTATCGAAACAAAACCGATGCCAAACAATTTTGCGTAACATCACATACGCTTACCAATAGTATTGAACCTAACTATGCATTTGTTTTATATAATATGTATTTTTGTATTCGTTTCACGTACCAAACTTGCCGCTTACTAAGTCTATTCAACCGTTTAGATAAGATTAGGTGATTACGCAGATTGATTCAAATTTTCGAAACAAGACTCCACCGTTAAAAGCTTGATGGGTTAATAAGTGTAAACGAAACGCTTAACAGTATTAAAAATTTGGCGCGGTAGCACAAACTGAAATAAATTTTCAAATAATTATGTCAAATTATTAGTAATCCGAAAAAGGGTTAATATAGTTCTTTAGTTATTCATAGCCATCGTTTCGCTAGAGTTAAAAGTGCTAAAGTACACTTCTACTTGTTCGTCACTGTAGGACGAGACATGAGACGCGCGAGTGAATATAATATTAAGACTTCTTTAACTACGAAAAAAATAATTATCATAGAAATTTGTAATTTCTATCCTGCGTTAAGAAATTAGTATAAAAACATTTTTGTTTAACATTACACAAGTATTATCTAACAAAAGTACAAAACGTATAAAATATTCACCACCATTTTTTTTCTAGTTTAGTATATTTATGATTTTAATTTTATATGCAAAACAAATATTTTCCATTCCGTTTTTTTGTTTTTACTTTTGTGCGATTGAATTCGTTGATCGCGAAGATCCGTTTGACGATCAATGTAAGCCCCATCCGCTGCCCAGCAGTATTAATTTATGATAAAAATTGTGTATTTACTAAACTGCAGTATTTAATAAATATATCGTGTAATTGCTACTTTCCAATTGCATTTATTTGCCAATTTTAAAATCCGCTGATATTGCTCTTGTTCATAGCGTTATTAATCATAAAAGCTGTACCTTTTTCAAAAGAGTAAGTTTCAATATTACAGGGATACAGTGCTTTCAAAAATTTACGAGAAACTGTAACTTTATTGTACATACAATTACAATTATCCTAATTAAGGATTGATCACGCGCGTACTCTTTCACGCGGTGCATTCTCCATTTCGTATTCAATTTCCACTTTCGCACGGGGTCTCTTTTGCGATTTCCGTTTCTTGACAACCGGTTTCTTCGCCTTTTTACTCGTCGTAGGTACTATATCCTATAGATGATGATAATTGTAGATACAATCGTATGTGTTACAAATAAAGATAGATACAGGAATCTCTTTGTAAGTGGCACTGTTTCGGGACCGCTCAATATCACTTATAGAAACGTATAACCAAATTTCCAAGTTGCAGCTCGTTCGAGTTCGATCAGACGGTTTACTTTTTTTACGTATGAATTTTTTTTAAGCTCAAACTACACAGGCGTTTTTTTTTCGGTGTGTATAAAACTAATGTTATTGTTTTTCACCGGATATCCGAGACACCTGAGTATCCCATGAAACACACGGATCGATGAGATGATAAAAGATAATATATTAGTTCTAGTGCCAAAATTCACGGCTATCTCGTCGATCTCACGAGATACCCGCGTATCCTGATAATTTCTCTTTACCAAAGTATCTAACCGATTATCCGAGCACTCCGGTATCTTACGATCAACAGCTGTATACAAAACGATCGGCAAATCATTCGCGTTTACAGGCGTTCTATACACGCCGCGTTTTTCTATTGACACGAATTATGCGAGCATACCGTGGCAATGAATTGCCGTCAAACGAATAAACAGTGAATCGTATTCTCAGCATATTTTGATGATCGCGTGCGACAAATGACGTTAAAGCGTATTAGGGCACGTTTATCTTGGCGAAGAAAGCGCCAGGTAATAGATTATATAGTTATAAATTTCCGCTTATGAAGAGATTCTTGTACAAATAATTGTACGTAGATAACTTACTTCAATATCACTTGCTTCAGACTCAAAGCCGTCGGACAAATCGATCTGCTCCTTTTTCCCTGAATCGCTATCCTCGTCCTATTAACGTAAGCGAATTAGTAAGACATAGAAACTAACGTACTTAATAATATAGAAGCTATACTTTATGGATTATTGAGGCGTTTACCATAAATTCGATATCGTCGTCCTCGTCCTCTTCATCGGTCTCTGCTTCTACGAAATGTGGTTCGTTTCTTTCCCTTTCATCCGCCTCCAATTCCAATTCCACCTCTCTTTCGATCTCTTCTTCTCTTTCTTCTTCTTCGCTTTCCGCTTCACTTTCTCCTTCCACTTCAACAGCTTCCACAGCCTTGTCGAATACTTTTTGCGGGAAATTGTATATATCGTTGTACTGTAAAAAGAAAGCAGCGATACCCTGAAGATGTTCGATGAGCGAGTAATAACGTTAGTATTAAACCAACGAAAAGGAAAGCGAATAAAATCGATTCGCTAATAACGAATTACGAATAATTCGACTTTATTCGTTATCTTTTTAGTTGCTATTCGAAATAACTTTTTCCTAATAATGGGTTAATACTAATGTTATTATTATTTCATTCGTGTGTAACGCTATGGAATTACTGCAATTTATTCGTTACTCGAATAACAAATAAAGAGATAAGCGATTAAGGTCTATTCGTTAATAACGAATAACGACAAAAAGATTGATGCGCAGTACGATCGTGAGTTTATCGCGTCGTTATTGGAGTAACACCCAATACCGAGTTAATACTGATTAACTAAGGATGCGCGAGATCCTGAAAATAGCCGGCAATTCCAAGAATGTTAAGGATCCCGAAAACATCGAGGATTCTCGAATTTTTCGAGTTTGGAAAACATCCTCATCTCGTTTCCGTTTTATAGTTTTCGAATCCCGAAATTCTCGGAAGCATCGAGAATCCTATAAATAGTAGGAATTACAGATATTTTCGGGAATACCGAAATTTCGGGGATTTCGTTCGGATCCTGAAAAAAATTGTATTAACAGGATGGTAAAAGCATTACCATTCCCTGCTTTAATCTGTCCATAAGTTGCTTTTCTATTGCATTCTCTAGTCTGGCAGCTATAAGAGCCTTGTCCTCTCTACGTCTTTCCCGCCTCTCGATCTTCCTTTGGATTGGTACAATTTGTTTCTGCCTCCTCAATCTTATTTTTCGCATACGTATAAGGTATTGCGTGATCTTGACAAATCTCTGTTTGCATTTTGCTTTTATAAAACCGGGCCAGTACAGTAAGTTTTCGTTGATTTGTTGTATAGCCTTTTCAAAGTTCCTAGAAAGCTTCACTTTTTCGAATGCATTTTTCGGGAAATGTACTCTGCAAAAAATGAAAGATATACATTACAATTATATATGATTATTCGTAACCCTTTACGAATGAGGAGTAATAACATTTGGGGGAATATTTAGGTTCTGAATTGCAAGCCTTTAAAGTTTCAACCTTCAGAATTCCAAGCCTTTAAAGATCCAAACTTTGCAATTCCAAGTCTTTAAGTTTCCAAGCTTTTAAATTTCTATGCCTTAGAATTCCAATCCTTCAAATTTCTAAGGCTTGGAATTCCAAGCCTTTAAAGTTTCAAGCTTTGCTACTCCAAGTCTTTAAATTCCTAAGCTTTGGAATTCCAAGCCTTTAAATTTCCAAACATCGCAATTCCAAGCCCCTAAGTTTCCAAGCTTCAGAATTTCTAAGCTTTCAAAGTTTCAAGCTTTGCACCTCCAAGTCTTTAAATTCCTAAGCTTTTGAATTCCAAGCCTCTAAGTTTCCAAGCTTTGGAATTACAAGCCTTTAAAGTTGCAAGCTTTAGAATTCCAAGTCATTCAATTTCTAAGCCTTTAAAGTTGCAAGCTTTGGAGTTCCAAGCCTTCAATGTTGCAAGCTTTGGAATTACAAGCCTTTAAAGTTGCAAGCTTTGGAATTCTAAGCCATTCAATTTCTAAGCCTTTAAAGTTGCAAGCTTTGGAATTCCAAGCCTTCAATGTTGCAAGCTTTGGAATTACAAGCCCTTAAAGTTGCAAGCTTTGGAATTCTAAGTCTTTAAGTTTCCAAGCTTTGGAAGTCCAAGCATTTAAATTTCCAAAGCTTTGAACTGCTTATCAATGATATTAATTTAAATGTTTTGCTTTAAAAAACGACATTTGACCAGAAAACACAAAAAAATGATTGGGTAATTATTTGCAGACACCTGTCTAAGAACAATTAACAGATGTAAAAAGTATTTTAGCAATTTAAGTTGCACCTTTCAGCTGTCCTCATGTACAAGTAAATAATTCCTTTTTCTTCCCTAATCGTTGCATACTGACTGTTAGCAAGAGGACACGATGCTCTGCTGCATAAACCTGTAAGATTGTACTCATTGCGACAAAACCTCTGTGTCTTGGTACTGCAAAGTTAAAGTGGAAATTAGGACTGCAACATTGTAAAGCCTTCTAATTACGCGTTGCGTGTTGTACCTACGTACTTTACTTTGAAGGAGCAAAAGGATTTATTGATAACGCTCCACACGACCTACAACAAAATTTGATTGGATAAAATATTGATAATAGAAACAAGTAATCCTACATGGTACACTCACGTCGTCGTGCTGCATTGTTTCGTCTGAATTAAGCTACTAAGTTTTATGGAAAGTTAGTATAAAGGACATTGAGAAATATCTTCAAAGTAAACTTTTCAAATATACATGTGCGTTCAGAGATTCTTGAACGCTACAGGTTATATTTAATTTCAACTTTTTTTTTACTTCGCCGCAAGTTAGATGGCGGTACAGGTTTGTTCTTGAACTTCGAAACGTCGGTAATGTCGTTACAAATAATAATTTATCATAATTTGTTTATCATTATTCTCTTACGTAGAATATATTCCAGAGCATAGTTTCACTTTTTAACCCCTTGATATATGATAACGAGCCACACTCGTAACACGAATTGTGCTGCTGGTTCGATAGAAAGAAATTCTACTTGCAACAAAGTGCAATTTCGACTTGATTTCTAGTTTCATTTCGTAAGATTGAGAATCAGTAGGTAATTAAAACTCACATATATCTAACATTTGAATACTATGCGTGTAACATCGAATAAAGCTACTAAGTAACTTACGTAGAGTTAATTGTAAAAAAGAAAGTTGTGTCAAGGGGTTGTAATATATTGGCGATTAAAATGTAGCAGGTTCAATGTAAAAATATTTCTATCGAGTAAATTTGACGCGTTAAAAAGTTTTGGATAAAAGCTGCGGTATAAAAAGACGAGAAGTAGAGGGAAATAGAGAAAGTAGATAGGTACGGTGCAATGTGCAATCGTGGAAAATTCTCACGATAATGTTCGAGATACTGCGATACGATAATGTAACATTTCATTTAAAAGAAATGCAAGCCTTGAAAACTGAAGTATGTACCTACCTTGAAATCGCAGTGCAATAAATGATAAAGCGTCGCAAATGATATAATATGTTCGTAAATTGATTTGAAATAACGTTTAGCAAAATTAACGTACGGGAAAATAATCAAAATATAAACGTGCGTATCTTTATCGTTAATTAAATATTACACAAACGGATTATTATACAATAAATTAATTTATCAATCGATAATTCGAAATAAACTGCGAGCCTTTAGGCAAATTTATATTTCTATAGAGGAGAATAAAGAAGTGCAAAGTAAATACCGATTCGTTTCGCTCCCTAAGTATTACGAAATGCTCCTTACTTTTGATATTTTATATATTTCTGTGTATCGTTTGCCGCGTGTACTCTTTCGCATATTTATTAGGTGTACCAACAAATGATTCGTCGTTCTCAAATGCGTCGAGTTATCTTTCGATTGTCAAAAGTGATATTAAACATTATAAAATGAAAGAAATTATAATTAAGATAGAATAAATACTTGATATTCTTAAAAACAAATGCCGTATTGAACACGAAAAGTGTTGTGTACATTGGTGCTGCTAATAAATTTACCATGAATGCATAAAGATCCGCAGTGTAATTACATGTACAGTCACTCAAATATCAATATCAATTTCAAACATCTTCGTACTTTAGGACGCGTTTTAGACGAGTAAATATGGCGTGAAACTTCGTTAAATATAAAATTGCACGTGTGAAATATTTCTAAGAGACGTTTCACGAAGGAAGAGGCATTGCTTAGATGAACAGAAACACTTCTAAAAATGCAGAAGACGTTGTTTTATTTATATTACCTAAACAAATCGTAGAACGTCAGAAATGTATAGAAAGACATAACAAAATACAAATTAGAGTTACATTCTTTTCGTACGTGTACGTTACACTATTCGTGGATCTCGCTATTTTTTGCTATAACATTCTCTGTTCGGATAACGGAATATACGGATATTAAAGTATTCGGATAATGCAAGTTCGGATGCTCTACTGCAGTGTTTTTCAATCTTTTTACCCTAGTGGCGGATCTTCCAAAGGAGACAAACTTCGCGGCGCATCTACGTAGTGATAAAAAAAGAAATTTCGAAATTATTTTGTCTTTATTCGAATAGTGTTTGCTTCTGAATGTAGACATCATTGCATTCGGATACGTCGATTTCAATTCGTCGTAAAAAGCGATCCTTCGCGTACTTTACCCTTACTAACGGTATCTATCCGGACAACGATGTTAGAATAAAAACGACTCTAGTTCTTTCTTTCGAAGATTTTACGTCACACCCTTTGAGAAACACTTTGCTCCACTGTTTAATGATTGCGAAATAAAATTCGTGCGACAAAATTTACTGACATCTACGCGATACATTTTCGTACGACTGTTCTCCGGTTAATCCATCGAAATCCATAACTTGATAGAATCCGAACGGCGTGTCGTACACGTTCCATATGCTTAATATTAACAAATCTTTCGCTTCGCTCAATCGCCGATACTTTTCCAACGAGATCGGACACGATACGGTTAATTGCCGCGGTGGATGTTGCGCGTGCAACTCAACCACGCGAATCGGATCCAGATCGAAATGCCGCCTCGACAGCGGTTCGTTCGGATTGTAATTTTCGTTGCTTATAAAAACGCGGATATCCTCGGATGAATGCGTGGCGGTGAAGAACCAAGTAATATCGAAGGACACGTGCGTCTTATTGTGGCAGCTCACTTCCGGAAATTGAACTTTAGCCCATCGATTTTCACCGTACTCGTCCAGTTGCGTGAAACGTTTGTTATTAGCGCTGGCGATACTTCCATCCGGAGGACTGTACTCGTAATCCGGGAACCCTTTGTATCCTTCCACGCTTTGAGGCTCGTAAACGATTAATCCGCAGTTCTTGTTCACCCTTAGCTGGCACAGTTTTGCGCGGCTTAGGGGATCGGAAACGAATCCGTGGAAAGTGGAAATTTCCTTAGCTGGTTCGTTAATGGAAACATCGGCCACTTGATAGAACGCGTAACTTGCCCCAACGATTCGCAACGTTGACAGCAGAACACCCGAACCTCCGGCTTCGTAAAGAAGATCTTCCACAAGCTGGGTGCGAATGTAGCAGTCGAAGCGAAGAACGTAATCTTCCACGTTCGCTTCATTGATACCGCACGCTAAATTCAACGAAGATGTTTGAATCGGTTGGTCCTGCTTGTAATTACCGTTGGATAAATACACGTCCGCGCTTTCGACCATCGCCGATTTTCCGTTTAACGTCCAGGAAATTTCCGTGACGAAATGGGTGGCGTTATGACGTTTCAATTTCAAAAACGAGGGATTCCAACGTCCCGCCGTGTGCTCGTTTAATATATCGTACGATGGATTTCCAGCGCTCGCCAGGTGTCCATCTTGCGCTCCATTATTTAGGAAATTCGGCGAATTGATAATTGCACCGGGATCGATTTCAGAGTCGAACACGTCGCAGTCGTAATTAACTTGCAAGAAACAATTGTAAGCGCGACTGGAAGGTATCGTTAGCACAGCACTGATCGCAGTTTCTGCGCTTTTCAAATCTTCCGAATGACCATTAAATTCTTCGTCCCCGGTGTAACTTAGTGCCTTTGCGTTACTAATTGCCGGTATACTCTCTGCTTCGTCGTTCCCACGAACGTTAACAGCTGCGAGGAGCACGGCGCAGTGAATTAAGCTGCTAAAAATTGCTGGTATCAGCAACGATGCTTTGAAGAACATTTTGCACGGAACCAGTTACGTTCAAAGAAAGTGTAATTCACAAATCGAGTCGCGATTCGTAACTGTCCGAAGGAATGGAAATCGCCGCGTAACTTCGAACGAACTGCGGAAAGTAACGCCGTGAACAATGATTGTTACATTTATAAGCTTGCAAACGTTGTGACACCATTTCTGGAAAGCTTATCTTATCTAACGAAGGGATAAACTAATATGGACAGAAAAAAATATAAACAATCGGTGATCGTTCGTGAAAGAAATCTCTATTGAGCAATGCGCGTGGAACAATCATGCGTAATCCGCGGGCGATGCTGGCGAATTGAAAGATTCGAGGAGTACTCGATCGGTAAGTCATGGGAGATCAGAACGAATCGATTCGAGTGGATTAAGCGAAATAAAATAACTCGATTGTTCGTTAACAATAGCTAAAGCCGCCTGTTAGCGATCGAGTCTTTGGTAGATAACAGAGATAGCGGGTAGAATTATAACACAACAGTTGTAGTACAATATTGGACCATCTAACGCGAAACGTACAGTTGGCCACACGAAAGTCTACGTACGCGTTGCAACGTTCGAATAATTCCATTTTTTAGAACATATTTTCGAACGATAAGAGTTTCGTGGACGTTCATAAAATATTTGGTCGGTCAAAAAGTTTGGGTCGTTTATCTGCAATGCAGAGTTTGAATTACGATATATGTTGTATAGGTAAATATGCAAATAATTTTTTTGAACGCAGCTAAGATCCGTTACTCGACATTTCAGTTTATGATTTAGAAAAAGATCTTAATGATTTATTGCATTTATCTTGGTTTACGTAGCCTTGAAATGATAGAAATTAGAATGAGTTTTTAACGCGTTACATTATGTTACCACTGCAAAGATACAAATGCATCATAAAGTGGGGAGAAGTGGTATGAATAATGGAATATGAATTAATAAATAAATTGCCATCGTTAAAATGATAGAAACTTTTGTATTTTCCAAATATATCAAATTTAGAGGTGTATGTAAACTTTTGTAACTGACTGCAGTTGCAAGAATAAATAACACAGGAATTGTAAGTTATTATAAAATCGTCGTATCATGAAATTAGGGAATAAGAAAGTACTTATGCAACCGTTCATTCGATAATCGATATCTGGTGTTTAAAATGAAAGTTTCGATTACTAGTAAGCGGCATTAAGGCGTAGCGATTACGATAACTGCACTATCTTCAGTAACGACTACTTTAATTACTTACCTCAATAACGATTAATTAGGTAATGTCCGTATCGAACATTCTTTATATTATTATAAAAATCGTTTGAAAGGGTAAGTGCGTAAGTGTTTAGAAGCAAGATACGCGTTTAAAAGCGTTCATTCTTCTTCACAGCTTATTAATCTATTCTATTTTTTATCATAGCTTATAATAATTTCGATCAAATAATTAGCCTGTAATTTTAATTAATCGTGAATCATGACTTCGGTAAAAATTCATCCAAATAAGTATAAGAAAGTTTAAGCTATCAGCAATTGGAAAATAGCTTCGTTATACATTTTCCAATGAAAATAAACTCTATGGTAATGGAAATTTTAAACATTTTACCGATGAAAGAAATTGTCATAGAGTTCAGCTTATTATTGATATAAAAAGTAATATTATTTATTTACTCCCACTGCTCTTCGATATTGGTGACAATCTAATAAACGTTTGATTTATTTCCATCAATAAAGAAAAATTGAGGTGACGAAATTTCGAATGAATCGTGGCTAGAGAAGCTTTACTCTGTTGTCGTGCATTAATCATATTTATCGGAAAAGGCTTTACGTTCAATCGATTTCATACGTTTGGAAATACAAATCAATATCTTGTTATATACATAAATAATAGCTTGGAAGGTAATAAATTGACATGATTCATAAAAATTCGTAGAAAAATTGTGTCGGAAAATCAACCCTTCCAGTAAATATTATTCAAAGATTGCGGAGAAGTCGTAAAAATATTGACTCGCATTGCGTAAAACACATACTTTTCACGAATTCATCCCGAATCATTCTAAATAACTTGATAAACATGTATCTGGATATTAATTTATATTATTATTAATTATTTTACAATCTATAGTTATAAACTTAGCCTTTGATCATTGTTTACCTCGAATAGGGATAAAGGCTACCATATAAACGAAATACAACGAATTATCGTTCCAGTTTTTAATCGAAATCAATTAAGAACCCTGTTTAATTTGCTGATCCACGGTTCTGCATCAGTGAGCATTGGTACCCAATACGTTGTTAACACTGCGTTACTTACTCGAAATTAAACGGTGTTTCTAATAACAAGTTAAACGAATTTGAAATTGGCGGCATTACGAAAAGGTTGCCGGGAATTTTCTTGCTACTCTTTGGGTGCGCGCGCAATCTTCAGCGTCTAGTCGTAGAGACGCGTCGTTTGAAGCTTCGCTCGCTGTAATTCAGGTAATGTTAACGATTTTTAACTGCACGTCTTGCTAAAACTGTATCAAAACTACAGATAATAAGCTTAGGGCGATTTTTGTGCTAAAGTATATTATAGATAAGGGTTTCTTATGACAGAAATCTTATTCAAAATTCCTCGCGCCGGCGAGGTTGCGTTGTCGCATTCTGCGTCCGATTAATTCACTCCCTTTTCGATTATATATCCTGTTAACGCCAAAAGCTCGATAAAAATCTTTAATCGTAATCGATTAATTACTGAATTTACGACGAATTTGAACCTTAAAGCATAAATGTCAAGTAGGTAACAAATTTCCTGCACGGAATAGATTCTAGATTCGATTATCGATCGATCGCAATATCGTGGCCATGTTTAATTTATCGAACTGCCGTTCGATTTCATTCCCGCCGTTCTTGCGTTCGGTGTGCAAGTAACCCTTATAATTAGTTAGTTGGACGACGATATTATCAACTTTAACGTGCAAAATTGTTGACTTGTTTCATTGCATAGGTTATGTAGTTAGAAGCTTTTCGCGCAGTACTTAGTTCAAAGTGTTACAATGCTCGTCAAAGAAGAAATCAGGGAATTGCTGAGATTCGACGGTTACGAAGTAACTAAGATGACGATGACGTCATGAACCGTGATTGTTTGAAAAAGTATACGTTACTTAGGTATGTCTACATGCCCCTTAAATAAGCTAATCCATATCTTTGACGTATTCTAACGATAGTCGCGTTGCCGCGTGCACTCGCGAACGGTTTTCCTTGTGCATACGTTACGTACCAAGTGTTTAATACAGGCATTACGCATAATGCCCGTGCGTTGTGAATAATGTCTAAAATGGTTAGTCGGTTTGAGTCAGTTTGAAAAACATTGCGTTTTATTTTGAAGAACTCGGAATATTCCTCTTTAATTATCGCGGTTAAAGCGTGCAACTGGATATGACGATTCAAATTAACAGTTTCATTGTTCGCCTAGCATTCGTAGGGAACGATCCTCTAATCGCGCGACGAACAAAAGAATTTAGTATCAAATATCGTCGAAAACGCTACGTATTTTCTGAATAATCCAATATTTGAGTGTTTTTATCGTGCGTGGTATTCGAAGGATCTTATTATTTTACTTATTTATTGCGCCACCCGTGCATTTTTCAATTCCTCTCAAACTTATAACGCGTAGTATGATTTTTCAGTTTTAACGCAGAAATAAGAATAAAAGTAAAAAAGATACATTTGATAAGCTTTGGCAATGTGTAATAAACGAAACTTGCTTTGCTTGCTTTGTAAATTATTTTGCGAATTAATACCTAATTGTATAAACCTTATACAATTTGTAATCACTGTACATCGATCAACGAACAAATTATACTATTCGTTTAATATGATATTAGATATTCCCGACCTTCCTCTCATCTTTTTCTTTTTCTCTTCAAGAGATTTCGTTATAGGCAGATTTTCAAATTACCGAATAACTAATACACCCGTAATAACTTTCAGAATAAATTGCAACGTCTTCCTTCCTTTTACGGATTCTCCATACTCGAGTTTTCATGGGTCTACCGATACCATCCCGATAATGGCCTCGAGGATGTTTTCCCCTGATTGTGAGTTGAAGCAGCTACCATGGATGACTTCGTTGGTGAGTCGCATGCCTTTCGTTCTTCTGGTCTCCGATCACGGGTGGCTGGTTGTATTTCTATCGCAATCGTAATTTCGGACGAGCATAATGGCCGCGGGTTTTAATGAAAATTATTACAAGCCCTACATGTATGGGACAGGCGAATCTCGACATCGAAGTAAAGAATCGGAACAGTTGCCTCGTATTTAGAGTAATGCTATGACGATGAGAACGCTCGAGGATAATTCAATTAAATTTAATAACCACCTTTAAATTATAAGGGGCATTTTAGAATCTTCGATTTCTTTACACGATCAGTTTTCGAATACTTGGTGTACAAACTTCCATACTTGGCCTTTATTATTACCTGTAGATGGAGTACATTTACCGATAATTGTTAACATAGATTATTTGCATTTGTTCAGTTCATTCTAAAGTAATATGTATTTGTCAGAATTTGATCACGTTTACGGTCGTGTTAATGTTTCCTCTATGATAGTGACTTATAATTTGAATAGTAGAGCAACAAAATTGCAACGAGTTACCATCTAAAGGTAATAGCAATCATCTTCTTCTCTTTAACAAATGAATATATTATCATTGACTAAGGACAGGATAGACCACTTCGCCAATGCTTCTCTTTGTCATCCGGATTTAGGGCTCATGAGCCCCAAATCCGTTTTCATTTTTACCTTTTCGATTCTCTAAAATGTATAACCTTTGCGTTTGCTCTTACATTCTCTATATTAAAATACTTTAGAAGTGTTTACATTCTTCGTCAGATAATAAAATGAAAGATATTCTTCCTAAAAGTCTGAATTTTTAGGTTATCGGTATTTCAGAGCACGTGACACGGAGTCCCATAAGATGATCGGTCTATCCTGTACCTCGTCCGCGATATTACATCGAAATATAAATATTAAGCAAATTCGTACATTCACGTTAGTCGCGTTGCTCCAAGAAACGACGAGCGAAATAACGGGAACAGCCGTCTTGTTCGCGAAAGGGTTAATTGAATATTCGCGTATCAACCGAAACACTCGAATAATCAGGTGGCCGTTATGTATTAGCGGAATATTTCGAGAGGGTTGGACGCGTAGGGAAACTATCCCTCTGCAAACTAATCACTGGATAATGGGCACATTTGTATTCGTGCGTCGTGTCCGTCCACCCCTGGTGCTGGTAAAATATCATCTCGCGTACAGCTATGCACTTCAATCTTTTTGTCGTCCCCTCTGTGATCAAGTCGAGTTTCTTAACACGTTCACTGTCCCATGCATCATACCGGCCGGTCGTTTGCCAAATCTACTAACTCCGTAAAGCGAAAACTAGAGGGATCGACAAAGTAAATATATCAGGTTGCTCGGAAAATTCGTAGTGATATTTTGGAAACACTCGTAGGTGATACGCGCGCATTAACATTTTAGCAAACAGTTTTAATATCGTAAAGTTTCGTAATCCCATTTTCAAAAACGTTTCCACTGTTCGCGTTTGCGCACTTTCTCCTCCGAATTGAACTCGTACGAATAATCCTTCCAAGCTTCTCATTTACTCGTTTTCTTAGTTCAATAAAAGTTTTACAAGCGTCGCAATAATTCTTGTTACCTCATTATCGAAATGTTACGTTGTTTTTAGCGTTATCCAATGGAAAAAGTTGCCATTGCTCGATACCGTTCTTTTAACAAATTACCAAATTCTTCACGCTCAAATTGCGACACGTTTCTGATCGCGAGTTTTTACCCGAAATAGAAGAAAAAAAAAACAAAACTGATCGGTTGGTGATAAAGGTGAACGTTGCGCTACGGAGTGTAGAGCTTACGTTAGAAAGAGCAAGGGATAGATACATGTGTATATTCGAAGCCCAGGGGCGTTTGTATGTTCCTGGCTCCATGTCCGAGAGCATGCTTCCGCCTGATCGCCCACATACATTTTCGTTAAAACGCGTGTTCTGTTCGTTTCATTAATTTTAATGCCCGCCGAGCATTCTGTTCATTTCTGCGCAACATATGAATATGGGATTCGCCTATATTCCTCTCTCTTTCTCTATCCACATCTGCGAATAGCGCACAGAATACACACACGAAATTCTCCGATGTGCACAGCAAAATCTACAGGGTGTTTTAGAACTGTAGGCCAACCGAGCAAAGGTCGAGCGGAGACGATAAAACGAATCCTTGCGTAACAAGTATTACGTATTCTATAAAGAGATATTTTTGTTCGTGAGCAACGTTTAAAGGGAAGGTTTTGACCAGAGTTAGAATAGACGTGGTCCTTCCGAGAACGTGCAAATGTGAAGCAAAATACGAAATGCATATCAAATTTTGAACGGTACAAAATAAACATTGTCCTATAATAGGTCCCGTTTATTTAGTTACGTTTATAGAAATAAACATTTCCGTAACACATTCGCAAACTAGCTATAAATCGACCTCTGGTCTTGATTAAAAACAACGTATCTTTAATTGCATTACGCGAAACATGACTATCGAAATTGATTATGAAAGACTGGTTAAAATTGTACAGGTTGAGTCTCGCAACTCGATCATCTCGAATAATTTGTGCAATATTGGTTATAGAAAAATATGTTTGGAATCAAAGTTGCATGGTATCGTATCACGTATAGCAGCATAATAAGGTTTTTGTTACTTTGCTTTCCTATCGCGGCACTTTTTTCTATAACACATAATTCAGAAGTTGTTTGAGGCGGTCAAGCTGCGAGACTAACCCTGTATATTTCTTTCATTTGGTATCCGAAGCGCAAAACATTTATCTCGCTAAGAAAATAAAGATAAAAAATCATTTAATTTTCCCTTCTCGTATGGCTAGCTATTTTATTACACTCGTGGGAGGATTATATTTTTACAGATATTATTACACTTCACAGAAGGATCAAAGCTCCTAAAACTTACCTCGATTGTAACGATTACGATTACATACCTTCCTGACAAATCCACCGAAATATTCTTTCACGCGTTTCAAAATACACGTATATATACGCGTATATAAAATAATACGAAGCAGAAAGATTTCATTCTAATAAAATGCCGAAGTGGAGAAATGACGCTAAAGTTATATTACTCCAACGGTACGATTCGTCGTTGGCGAAATAAAATTGGATGCTCTTCTTTCGTCATCCCTCGCCACGATTTTCCCTATTCACTTTTACTTTTGAAACATCCTATACGCATATGAATCTGCACGCGTGTGTCTGCATAAGCCACACATATACATACTCAACACACGCACGCGCGCACACATGCAAAGCGATTCGGTTTTCTACGCCGGTGATGTCTATGTATGAGAGAGCAACGAGCTCGCTCATGCGAACACGGCCTCGGGTTGGTTGATATTAATTAATAATCAGAAACAGATGCGGCCTCAGTCCGCTGCCGGTTTCGTGCGAGGCGGCTTCGAAACGATAATTATTTAAGTCTCTCTCCTCGCCACCATCGGCCCACCAACCCCCGCCCTCATCCTCTACCTTTTCCACTTCCTCGTGCACACTCCCACAGTCAGCCACCAGGCTCGTCTTCTTCCTCTTCCGTTCCTCATCCTCCCTGGAAGTTGCCGGTGCAGCTCGAACGCGGCTTCTACGGCTCGCCTAGCGTGGTGTGCTAATTAAAGAGCATTCGCCTAAGAATTTTACGCGGCTCTCGCTTTGTTATGCACGGCCCGTTTGCCTCGGCACCCTTTTCCGCAGCCTCCGTTCAACCCCCGTACCCCCTGGCAATACCCACGAGACCTTGTGCCACATTTTATTTTCGATTACGCTTCCGTTCGCGACCGATCGCGGTTCTCCAGAGGCGGATTCGCGGATGAGCGAAATAATTACGGCAAGAGGGCGGGTTCTCGAAAGGAAAGAAACGGGGAAACGAAGGATCGCGGATGTTGAAGCGGGATAAAAAACAGCGCGAATGCTAGAGGAGGATAGAACGATGGAAGGGTTATAGAATAGAGATCGAATACCGGTATATTTCGAGGCATCGGTATTTGTTTCGATATTAGTGCGACGTAACAGCGATTCGGTAAATTTATTTGAACGCTTCGAGTGGTAGGTAAATTTCAGACATCGGCGCGTTTTTTAATTTACTTTACGGGTGACGCGCGCGTTTCGTCGAGTCGATTAATTACTACAATGGTCTTAAAATTTGTCTGGCGAATAGTTTTGCGTTGACTAGTCGTTGCTTTGAAAGACCCCGATCAAAATTTAATTCGCCATTCCTTCTTCTTTCATATTATTCGGTATTATACCGAAACACGTCTACACCGTTATTCGAAAAATTCGGTTTCTTCGAAGGCAATGAACTGACTGTCTAAAAATACCGATTCGATCTTTGTCATATTGCGACGGGGCGAGAAAACAAGAGAGCGTGGGGGTGAACGAGTACAAAAACGGCGGTGCGAAAGGGTGGTGGAAATTATAGATGGGTAGAGATAATAGCGATACAAAATTATAGAGCGAGGGGGTGATCAAAATAACAGAGATATGGAATGATAGGACGAGATGGTGTTGGAGATAATAGAGCGAGGGGGGTGGAAGAGAGCGATAGAGGGAGAGAAAGATTGGCGAATAGGGTAGATGTCCCACGTCCTGTCACTGTCCCTGTAATTGTCACTTTAATTCGTTTATTTAATAGCGAACGAATGTACGAACGATCGAGACTAACAAAATTTCAATACTAAATTTCCACTTCATTTTTATGCAACAACATATGAGCATTGTATATATGTTTATATTTAATATTTAAACCGAAATATTAGAAGGTAACGTGGTGTGTAACCACGTAATATACGGTGATAAATATATTGATATAGCTATGGTAATATACGGTGATTAATATACAACGATTAAAATAACCACGTAATATAAAGTGAATTATGTCGTTTGAGCATAAAAACGCGACAAATGTACTGCAAGTAGAAAGTATGGAAATTTTTGTAATGCATTAAAGATGATGCGTTTTATGATTTCGCTTCTATCTGTCGTACAAACTGACGTGCTAATATACGTAAGGATCATTTCCATTTAAGCGAGAACGTTTCAAATGACGGTACGAGGAACACTGGACTTTGCTATATATTTTCAGTGAATTAGTACTGTCCGTCCACGAAAAGAAGGCAGACGAGTCATCGCATCCTAGTAGTAGATATGGTCTACTGTCTTCCCTATCACCACGCGCCGTCTTCGTTATTAAACCACTGTCGATCTTTAACGTTTTCGATTAACAGTGAACAATGCGTGCGATTGTAAGAAGGGTAGTAGATTGCACGTAGAACGGGAATGTAAATACTTGCGTGCCTTCTTGTCGCGAACGAATAGTACGCAATACATCGTATTTAACGTACCAAACAAAATTTCGTAAATAAAAGAGCGATTAATTAACGTTGCGCTCCGAACCGGAACGTTTTTTATAGGTTAAGTAACTTCTAAAATAATTAAATGAAGTTGCGCGCGAAGCTTAAAATGGTAGTACGTGGGACATATAGCCTAGTTTGTAATCCGTGGATCGAGGGTATCGCGGCTGGGAACGATGGAGAGAAAAATGAATGTTGGGTGAACGACGAATCGCGTCTCGCCTCGCGAGATCTGGGTGGTTATGAATTAGAAGGATTTGGAGCATAACGATACTCGTTAAAACACGTCGAAGCATACGAAGAAGGGTGTACAGGGATTGATGCGTGGAACAGATCGATGTTCATTTCTTTGGGTTTCATTTCATTGCGGGTGCTGAAGAGCGTCGCATTTTCGATTTTGCACGACGAACTCGTAATTTCTTAGCATCGATGAATCACATTTCATGAAACGGAACGGAAATAGAAATTTACTTTTCCCTCCGAATACAACAGCGCACGGTTTCCTTCGTATATTTTGTATATCTTTGCGCGTTACACGCAGTCTGTACTTTGTTGCAAATTTAAATTTCCCATAAATGCATACAAATCTGCAAGCTGATTATCCCTTTTACGTTTCGATTAAACGAATGGGGGCGAGTCAGAAGTAAGTAATTATTTTTCTCGTGCTTCTGGACTTAGCAATTCTAGCGTTCTGTAAAATTTTCCTCCAATCAAAAGTATTCCTCGACTCCGATGAGGTTAAAAATGACTAACAATAAGTTAACAAGTGGCAAGTGGCCCATCCTGACAGCGGCCTTGATTACGAAGTAGAGAAAAACCATTTCCAAACACCACCGGTGTACAGAGTCCCACGAATTTCTTTCTAAACATAAAAAAAAAAAAAAAAAAAAACAACCAATGCATCTCGCTGCACTCCACGAGTCCGTGTTTCCCCGCGACGCGTTCGTAAGCAGCAAATTCGTATGAAACTTACCGACAGAAGCAGAAAGATCGCCGGAAGTTTTTCACGAGCGTGCCAGAAGGAAAATAAGGAGAGAATCCGGGTAGAAGTCGAAAAACGAGGGCGGATAGGACAGGCGTAGGAAAGGGATGGCTGAAAGCCAGCGATGCTCCCAGTGTCTGCCTTAATATCCGCCACTAACATTATTTCATAAAAGTATTACTATAAATCCAAACTCGCGTTATTTAAGCACCGTGCCTCCGAGGGCCTCTTTCTCTGCCGGTGTGTTCTCTCTTGCCTTCTACCGCCATCGTTGTCGTCGTCGCCGGCAGCCCAACCCCCACCGTTTCTCCTTTCTCCTTACATTATACCGGGCGGTGGCAACTTTTGCCACCCTCTTTTCCCTCCGTCACATTAGAGATATATTATGCAGATAGTGGAGGCGCCAACCGGGGAGAAACGCGAAAGGAACTGCGGAAATTTAAAACTTTATTTACCCTACGCTGAACGATTTCGCCCGCCCTCCTTCCTTCGTCTACGCTTTCTTTTCTCACCCTTTCTTTTTTTCCCTTCTCCGACTCCCGATGATGGTTTGTTCACCTTTTCTTACGCTTACGACTGTTTCTGGACGTTTAAGGTTTCGATTGCTTCGTTGAGCGACGAAGGTGTGTCCGGTTGTTTGTTTCGGGGTGATCGATTGCAAAGATGGGCAAAATTTTATTCGGACAATCGGACGACGGATAATCATACGGTGTAACATTGCGTTCGCCATTGTAGAATAAATATGTATGTTCGGTTAAGAGCCGAATAAGAGCCTACTCGAATAGTAGATCATTCGTATAAAGTTCATCTGAAAATTGTTTCGGATAAGGAATTCTTTACATTATATTATATTATATTATATTGCGAAGATGGGTATAATTCTACAAACAATACCGTGAAAAAATTTTACTGTTTTTAGGCAGATTAATTCAAAATTATCGAAATAAATCCTCCTGATTTATTCGAATAAATCTTTGTTACTTACTCAAGCATTTCGGAGCTTATTCTAAACGCATAAAGCTAGCGAGCCGTGGAAAATACTTGTCGATTCGTTTGCAAATTTTTCGCAAAGTAACCGAGTCCATTGGTTCATAGCAAGTCCACGAAGATCGATATTTAAATTCTAATACGTTCTTTTATACATACGTTATTCGTAATGGATGGCGACGGTCGATTGATCGACAACAGGATCAGGAGTGTTAAGAGAGAATTTGCCGGGAATTCGAGGGAACCATTTCCGGTTCCGGTTGTTTGAACGTATTCGACGACGAGGACCACCGGTACTTACACCCTCGAATGAAGGCGACACTTGGTCGTGATTGCGAGCGACGGAGGGTGAAAAAACTCGCCCACCTTCTTTTTACACTTTTTGCCACTCTTGTAGGCGACATCTAGGCAGAAGACGCGTGAAAGAAAGGAAAGAAAAGTAGAGCGGGCTGCTAGGGAGCTAGTAAACTGACGGTTCTCTGATTAGTCGTCAGATTTTGTCCATTTCCTTCTCTTCTCTCCCTCTCCCTTCGATCTTGACGAACATTCTTTACGACGACGATAGAAATTCCTTGCAAAAGGACGGATGGAATAAAAGAAAAATTTCGCCTTCCGATAAAATACTTTTTATTTTATGCTGCTTTATTTCGCTACGTAAACGTAAATGAAGGATTTTTCATGGGTAGTTTAGTTCGCTTCTACTTGCGCGTGTCTTTAGGCGTATAAATTGATTCGATGCCTTTTTACGCCAAATTTAATGTTTATTTAGCAAAACCGTAAATGCAATTGTATTTTTCGAAATACTCCGGATTGCTGTGAATGAATTGCGAAATACTTGGATTGCTGTGAATGAAATTTAGTCGTTCGTTGGGCAACCGCCAAATGTTAACTTTGAAAAATCAAATCACTTTGAAGTCTATCTATAAGACAAAAGTCTGGTTCAATGTAAAGACGTAGAATGAATTTACTTGTCTATCGCGTGGATTGCTAGTATTTTTGTTTATATTCCGCTGATTCATTCGAGCACTTAATTGGGGCAAATATAGGTTCGAGAAAGGTTAGTCAATATTGTTCTGACAATAATAAAAACAGCTTTGTAGACGAGGGCAATCGTTTCCTATCGCGATTAGTTTTACGTATTATATTGCAGATTTTTCTTTGTCATACACACTTACCTTTGTTCGCAATTCGACGCCTGTTTTAACCCTTTCACTGCGACACATCGAAGTTACAAAAATTCTCAATGCACAAATGAGGAATATTTCTGTTGTTGCAAAAACAATACGGATATAAATATTAGCGTACTTCGTACTTTTAATTAGTACTCTACTATACTATACTATAATTCGTTCTATTAATTAGAGCAGAACAGGTATACGTTATAGTAAAAGTAACATTGAGTTGTCGAAAACGAATACGTATATTTTTAGTAAACGATTGCCCAATTTTTGGGAACTTTATAATTATATTGGTCACGTTTTAATGTTCAACAGCAAATTTACCTCCCAACATTTATTTACAAATATTATATGTACACGAATATACGATGTCTATATGCGTTGTTGCGTAAACAGAAGTTCAAATTTAGTACGCAAATTTCTTTACTTACGATTCTTTATTTATTACTTTGTTATTAAATAACATAATTCAAGTGACAGTTATAGGAACAGTGACAGTTTTTAATTTTTAATTGGGTCATCTACCCTAATGAGTAACGTATATTAAAGGGTTCTATCCCGTGCACTACTACTAAATAAATAAATAAATAAACGCATAAAGATTCGCGGTCTATACTCGTAAGCCAATTCCACTGAACGCAAACGAGATCACGTTTCATGGCCGGCGTGTAAAATTGAATTCGCCTGTGCGTATATCGGCCAAGTTAGCATACAAGAAGGAGGAGGAGGGCGAAGGGGGGAGGGGGTGGACTTATTTTCACAAGGCACGTTCTCGAAGGCTTTCTCTGTCATCGGTGCTCGCTCATTAATTTTTCACGCTCGTCCCAGTCTCATCCCGTTGGCGTACGCTCGCGAGTACACGCGTTAGGACTTGTTCGGACCTTGAGCGCCCAACGAGGCGAACTCGCGCGAACGAGAATCGCTCGCTCGCACGAGCAACCCCATAAATATTGTAGCGACGCGAGCCGCGGGAGGGTTTTCTGACTCGTTGGCGCTAATACGAGCACCACTCCCGCCGCCTCTGAAGCTACGAGGGGTTTTTTCGCGTCTGAAAACTACGCGAATACCGTGGCAAACCCCCCGAGGGTATGCGCAAAACGAATTAAACGAAACCTTTATGCGCGGCTACTTTGACACACCTTCTTCACAGGTCCGGGGCCTCTCTCGCGCCGCCTTTGTACCACGTCGCCTTACATTCTTCGTGTTTAATTATGCTCGTAATTCGGTTGTGTATACAGATTTTGGTTTTTTAGCATGAGATAAGGGGGTCGAGAATCGGGTTGGTTTAGGTGAAAATAGGTAAATGATTAAGCTATGGGTTTAGGAAGGGTGGCTTTTCGGACGCGTGCGAATAGTTCGTTGGGAGATGGAGTAACGTTGCGAAGTCGAGGATAATAATATGATCGTTTATTAACGGGATAAAGTTCCTTTTTAATACGCACCGTTTAAGTAATAGAAAATTAAGCAAATGGATGCTTATTGGACTGCGGATGCTTACGCGAATTACTATTTTTAGCACCGCTAAAGGAATGGATAATGAATGAAGATTTGCTTCATCCTTTAAGTATTTTAATTCGTGCTTTACTATAAATATTTTCAATATTTTTTATATACTTTGGCGTGTTCAATTTCCGTATAAATGCGTAAAGATTCGCAGTCTATTGATTGCGAATAGTTACAGAGAGTCGCGTTAACGTTATCAACGTGAGATGCATATTTTTTAAATAAGCTTAACTTTTTGCAGACGGGACAAAGTAACGTTTAACGAATTTTCGTTGGATTGGTAACCGTTTAAGGATAGGACTTAACGAATTCTTGTCCACTAATTTACTGCGGCGACTATTAATGTTATCAATTTGTATGACTCGCTTTAAAGATTGCCATGCGTTCAAAAAATCAGATATATTTAGTCGGTTGTTTACGAAACCCGTACGCGAAGTGTTAAAGATCTACAAAATTACTTAAAATTATTTAAAAATTGCTTTTAGAAACACGTTGTTGCTTTCATTGCGCAAAGTAAAGTAGGAAAAGAAATGAAACGTTTAAGGAAGAGAGCATTTCGGGTGATATTTAAATATAAGGAATGGTCCATTCTTTTGAAGACATTTCGCGTTGGAAAGCCTGTGGCGAGCATATTCCTGCTGTTACCAGCCCTTTTCCAGTGCCTTGGCACATATTTACTTCTCTGACCGTCGACAAAGTTCGGATTTACCGAAATACTCTGGCATGAAATCGTTCGATCGAATAATTTTAGGATCGGGCGTGGCCCTTTTGCTCCGCGATATACTTGCGGCGAGGTTTTGCGTTCCCGCGATGACATAGTTTTCCTTTGTTTTCCATGAAACGGCTAGTCGAATTTTTGCGCAATTTTAGCGGGGAACTTTATAGCAATTGGGATTCAAATGTAATCGAACGCGAAGAGGACATTCGGCTCGTTAAAAAGAGAAGAGTTAGCTTCGATTTCAAGCTTAAGTTCCTTGTTTTTGTTGGAAAATAGTTTTTAACACGAAAGTGTTTAACAGATGGGGTCGATGTTTTAAAAGTGTCCGTTACGGAAGTGACGTCACAGCTGGGTACGATATGTAACGGAAGTGACGTCACAGTTATTTGACATGATGTACTGTAATTCTAAGCATTCAAATATTTTAAAACATGTATGAAACGACCAATAAAATAATATACAGCTAAATTGTCTTCATTTATTACATCCAAAAAAGTTAAATGATTTCAGTTAAACACTTTCGTGTTCTGGAAGTGTACAGCAGTACAGTTTTTTTTAGTTTATATTCCATTTGGTTTTTTTAGTGTTCTCATATGAACTCTTAAATTCGATATATATATGTATATATAATTTGAAATAGGTAATCGCATATTTATCGCCTCCTGTATCTACAAAATTTCATTTCATAATCGTATACATCGCGACACGGTGTCCTGAAAACGTTTCCATATAACGCAGAAAGGATCAATCCGACTTACATGTGTTTACTTCTGATCGTGAGTTTCATTTAACGCAGTTTCCATAACGAATTAATTTGTATTTATATTTGTACGTTTCGGGGAAGGAATTAATTTGATTTGGGCTAATTTTGGGTTTCTTCTAACGCGGTACGAATTAATCGCTTTACAGGGCGGATGACTATAGTCTAAATAATAATATTTATACACTATATACTAGTCTATATAATAATATTTATTACTATAATCCTTGCCTAGGTGGCTTAGGATGGCTTCCGATTTACAATGTGTAACTTTCTACATATCGCTTCCTTAATTGTTCTAACTCTATAACTGATTATTAATATCTGTCTCTTGTGAAACTAATTCGTATAATCTTAGTTTTATAATCCACCCTTATATAACCTTTGGTACTCTTATATATCTTCCAATTCTTTACCACTTACCTGTGGCAACTAAAAAGTGCAAACGGTCTTCCGCTAATTTCTAACGCTGCCCTTTCCTTTGGTTTCTCTGTTCTTCGGATGGTTGACTATATTCAGAGCTATGCTGTAAACGGGTGAATATCTTCGAAGAAGGAACGCTCTGTTGCTCCGGCATACTGGAACCCTCTCTGCATTTCTAACCGTCTAAATCACGTCTCCGGTGCAAAAGAACAGTCACAACCGAAGCATACTTAACGCGTGGTCCTTTGTTTTTACTGTCCGGCGCGAAAGGATTGCGGGATTACCGGAGGCAGGTTCGTTTCCGGAAGAGAGATCGACAGAAAGCCCTCGACGAGCGTTAGTTCAGGAAACGCGAGGTAGTTGGAAGAGTTTTAAGCGTTTCTTCCTTGGTCTCTTCGTGTGCAATCGATTCTTCCGCCATATCGCACGGACCACTTCAAGGGGCAAGAAGGCACGCGTGAACGCTGCAACCGGTTCGAGAGAAAGAAACAAAGGAGAGGGGGGAGGGAAGGGGAGAGAGGAAAAAAAATGAAGAAAAGGAGGAAAAGAGCGAACTCGACGAGTAACCACCCCCGAACAAACGTTCGTTTCGTTTTGCTCAGCCGTGGCTACAATATTTACGGGCTCGCAAACCGCCCAGTGATTTTCACTTAAGTCGATTCGCTTCGTTGGCGATTCGAGATATATCCGTTCTTTCGAGTGTTGTTTCGAGCTCAAAAGCGAACGCGCGCCGTTGGCCGACGAACGAGAAACTTTCATTGTTTGAAGTATGTTACGTTCTCGCTTAGAGGCTCGAAGAATTTGATCTCCCTTATCAGAGTTGGCCGTTATTCGACTAAATTTTTATTCGGACGAATGAATATTTATTCGAATAAATAGTTCGAATAAGATGAAATCATTATTGGAGGATAGGAAATAATTTTTGGCAACGATTCGCAGTCTAGTTGCGTCACGTTCTCATTTACGTAACTAAAATCAATCTTGTTTTAGTAATTTTTACAATTCTGATTTAGAACGTAGCTCCGGGTAACAGGTTAACGTCAGCATGGATCGTAGATTACGTTTAAGGGTTGGAAGGATGAATTTCGATTGCTCGCTTCGATAATCCATTTTTTCACTCTTTTCACTCGTCCGTTTAAATATTGCTTTCTTGCGATTCGCAAAATCTCTACATCTAATTAGACCAAAGTGCAAATAACTGAGGAAGGTAGCATCGAAATATTATTAGACATCTTTACCATATTTTCTTTCATCATCGATACACTCAATTACGATTACATTCAACTCGATTCTATTGTACTTGTAAAAGAAAAATCGTTCTCCCATTGGTCCCATTCATTGGACGATTCTTTTTCTCGAAGGATCGTTATGGCGTGGCGATTTTTTTTTGGGGCAATCGGCAAGAAAGTAGGTAGCCATTATGTCGGATTAGTATTGTGATTGTGTAACCGACGTGATGTGACTCCATTATAAAGTGTGCTAGCGCGTGCCGCATTATGTCAACGAAATACCATTCAATATAATCACCGACTCCCTTTCCCTCTTCTTTTCGTTCGTTGCCAATGCGTTCCGACGTTTCGCGCTCATCGACATTGAATTCGTGCTACGCGTCAGCAGCGAGAAAGAAAGGAAACGTAGAAATGTTGAACGTACACGGAAGATCCATTGAAGATCCAAAAATTTGTTTCCTTTGAAAATATTCAATCAAGCATACTCTTTCGTTAAACAGAGCACGGACATTGTACGTCGAAGTTTTATTGGAATAATCGCGTAGATAATGGATAATGCTAAAGGTTCTTTTAGGGATAGATTGGTACTCTTTTTAACCCTTTCGATTTGCTACTAATTACATTTAGAGTCATCGGATATCGCGTATATAATGTTATACAAGTTGCGACGTAATAATTCGAGGCGGGAAGTATTAAGCTGGATAAAAGATAATTGAAATTTTTAACTGCTCTTAACCAACAAAATTTACCCTCAAATATCATTTCGTTCGCCTTGGTTTTCGTCTTACCTTAGCTATTTAGAATTATCTTTAGAAGTGTTATATAATGCTATAGCAGAGTTTTCATTGGAATGCATCAAAAGTAATTAATAGTAAAACCATTTTTATACAGATTTACATACATGGATAAATCCACTTATCTTCGTTAAAACGTACATACATACGTAAAATACACGCGAAGCAATCGGATTTCCTTCGCGCGACATCGCCGCCAATTCGCGAGCAAAATCTCTAAAATAGCTGTCGAAAATCTTCTCGAACTACCTTAAATTTCCACTTAAATGTCGCAAACACGAGTCGAAACGGAGCCGTCGAACGAATCTCCAAAAAATCATTTCAACCGTGTAGAATCTACAATCTTCTTCCACCTATCGTACATTCTGCCGCTCGCATCCTAGATTCTTCGCAAAATATTCTCCCCGAAGGCCGCCGTTGAACCTTCCCGGTTCGAATCCCCACCGTTCAAATTTTCCACCTCTATCCCCCTCCCCCTTCTCTCTCCAGAAGAAAGCGGAAGTACGAGGATGGTGGTGCGCTGGTGCAAGCGGAAACGGCGTGGCACCGGCGATATTCCGGCGGCTTGCAGCATCCAGCCGGCGCGCTCGCCGTCATACAATTTATTGGTAAACTTTGCTAGCTTGTTAGAGGGTTACGTGCGCTGGGATAAGAAATATCTAGAGTGGTATCCAGCTCCGGCAGGGCCTACTACCATCGCCAATCCCCTTTTCTCCTTGCTCGCCTCTCTCCACACGTTCGCGTTACCAACATTCTTTGTCGCTGTGTGCAAGCAGCATCGCAGACCGAGAGTATACCTGGAGCAGTAGCTAGCTAGCAGCATCAGCATCAGCAGCAACGGTAGAGGCAGAGGCAGAGGCAGAGGCAGAGGCAGAGGCAGAGGCGGCAGCCCCCTTGGCTGTGCTGTAGGGTTAGAATACCAGAGTTGCCTCCATCGGGCCACTGGTCTGCACCAATGGCTTCGACGCTCTGCCAACCACCGGCAGCCCTCTGCCCTCTTCTTCTTCTTCCCTCGTCGCGCTCTTTCTCGCTCTCCTCGTCCTCCTGCTAACTATCCCAACCTTCTTCTCTTCGCGGACTCTCTGCCAAGAATATGAATATCGCACGTTGCCCGGCGGATAGGCGGCGATTTCCACCGTTCACACCGCAACTCCTATTAGAGGCGCGTGGGGACGATTGGTTCGACCGTTTTCGGCCTCCCAACGGTGGCTAGGGATGGGTTTCTTTATTGGGCGAAAGGGGTGCAGGGTTGATTGGATATTCCAAGATGTGGTTTTCGATGGCTCGTAGGAAGCAAGGAACTGTGACGTTGGGGTAACGAAAGAAGTTTATCATGGTTTAGGGAATACACCACTGGCCAAGGGTTTGGGCATTATTCAGGGACCCAAGGTATGCAAATCTGTGTTGAAGACTCGAGCCGGATCGTTAAGGTTCACCATGGATCTTTTTAAGATGCAATGTTAATAACGCATGTTGGAATGGACAAGTTAATTCGTTTTTTTCGGTTGACAAGCTAAACTGATCCTAGATTAGATCATTAATTCGAAAGCCATGATACGTTCAAAGTAATTTACCTAATTCGAACTAAATCTATGCTCTTATATTCGTATTCCTTGTTAATCGATAACAAACCACCAGTGAATCCGAAAATGATAAGGAAACGAGTCGCGTATCCGAAAGATCGACTATCCGATTTTCAGTTTTAACGCTAAAATTACCAAGGCAGTGAGAATGGCCGGACAACAGTTTGTATAAACTTGTAGCGGGACATTTTTGAGAACAATTCGTTGCGTTATTTTCCGTATAAAGTATAGGCAAAGGTTTACTTTGTACAGGGATAATCAAAGTTGTCCTATATTTGTATACAACGATAACGAAACCGAAGTAACTGCCACTCTTAGGTTGTCTACGTTAACTCAACTGAATTACCAAACGTAAAATAATTTCCACTTTAGCTGTTTAAGCTTTATCCACTTCAAAATTAGAACACCGGCTAAACAATTTCCACTTGTTCCTCTCAATATCATCAGAAGTGCTTGCCATATGGAAACTAAATCGCAATTCGCTATATATTCGATATCGCCAATTGCATCGATCGCGCGACCATCGTTGAAATTATCGATGTCAAGAGATATTCTCGAGAAGAGCGTTACGTCGCGTCGTTTAGCAGATTATTGTATTAAGCAACTGCAATGCGGTTATATTTTGCGAGAGAAACGAAGCGAGGATATCGTACAGGGCTATCTCTACGTGTAACAGCTACAAGAACGTTCGTGTGCATTGCATAAAGAAAACAAGAGAGATACGCTACCGTTAAAAAGTTTGGAATCGCTTATATTCAATGAGAGGAGCATTTTCTTCTTTAACTATTTCTCTAAGAAAGAAACTACATACATATACGCTCCCAGAAATCGAGCAATCGTTTGTTAATTAAAGAGTATGAATACGTCTTCTGTAGCACAGTATTATTTCTTCGAATATTTGTATATATCGCTTTTATATATCTTGCGTGCGATTGATCTATAATTCCGAGACGTCGTTTACGCGTCGAAAGGGATAAGCGGTGGTGGAAGGTTGAAATTCTCTGAGAAATTCCGTTGCTAACAGTCTCTGCGCGTGCTTTTGTACGAATGTATGCGTTCGCTTCTGCTGCGCGCACTTATACACGTATAATATGTAACGAACGAGAGAAAGAGGGTGGAAGGGGATAGCAGCGAGAGAAACGGTGCCGGGGACAACAATCATAACAATCTAGTTAAACGTTATAAGGATATCTCACGCTAAGAGGCGTGCCAAGCGTTGCATAAAATCAAATTGTACGCTGAGCCGAGAAGTTATTGTCGTTTCTCATCCTCCGCTCAGTTTTCGTCGCCGAAAATTTAGCCGAGGATCTTCTGCCTCTTGGAGTTTCCCTCTTCGCCACCCGACCACCCCCCTAGTCATCCTTCGTCTCTTCCTTCCGCGACGCCATCCTCCTTTACGGAGTTTCGTGTCCTTTTCTTTGAATTTCACGAGTCCGTCGTGGATCTTATCCCTTCGCGTCTTGTTTCTTGCATACGGCCAGCGAACGTAGCCTTTTTTAACAGCGTAACTTTAGTTTGCTTTTAACACTTCGAAGAGGAATCAACGAAGATGTTAACCCCTTGCTTTACGATTTGTTAGCTACTGTACTTATGCAAGTTACCATCAACGGATCATAGTTCTTATATTTATTCAAAATATTAGAATATTCCGCATAATTTGCACTTAGTTATTCTTAATCTTTCGAAGGGAAACCGAAGGTAGAATAAAAAGAACGATGTATTCCAGACGGAACTTATAATAAATTCAATGAATTTATCTTTACGTCGTGCCACTAGTGTGACTCGTCGTTGCAAATGGAAGCAACCGAGAACGCTAAGATCTTTCAGATGCGAAATGCTACCTTACTAAAATTAAACGAATTTAGTATGAAGTAGAAAGAAAATGGAAGAAAGTGGAGAGGGTATTCTATTTATATATAAGTCGGTACATTGGAAAACGTATTTTATAAGATAAATCTTCAAACAGACAAAAGCTTTTTCGCTTACTATTTACAATGGGTGGAAATACTATTGACGCACCACTGTATTTTTGCAGTTACGTACTACTTAACTAAATTCGATTACATCGAGTTTTCTATCATTTAATAGTCGTACTTCCGTAATGGTACCATTAAATGACACCGAATTGGATAAAGGGTTATCCAAAAGTACCTTTAGGATGTTGAATAAGAATATCTGTGAAACGCCATGTTTGTTAGTAAAATAGGGGTGAAAAAAATAAAAATTCAAACGAGAACGAACGAAGATAATAGAAATAAAAAACAGATTAGAGAAGGGTAAATCAGAAAGGGAAAGAAAAAAAGCGAAGGTTCCTATAGTCTGTTTTGGATAACCCTATATAATTGAATCAAACTGAGTTGCATTGAAACCCAAAAATACAGTGGTGTGAGAATACTTTTTGTAGCCACTGTATATTTTCCACTATTCTAACTTTCACGTATGATCGTTTGGATGCGTTATAGCATTGATACTACAAAATTCCCCCACTCCTTAGATAGTATTTCTTCCCACGATAATTTTCCCATTTCTCGAAGCTCATTTCCGCTTTTACGTACAATTTCGTCAACCACTCTACAAATTTGCTCCGCGCACTCTACAAATTCTCTATTAGCTATTATATTTATACAATTGCCTTGCGTTCCGCTTCAGAAGAAGCGTTAGAAAGTTTTAGCTACCGAAAACATTTTGTCAGTGGGTAACGCAATGCATTATTATCGTAAGAGCAAACGCGAAAGTAAGGGGGGGGGGAGAAAAAAAGTGTTTCTTCCAGTGTTGTAGTTGGTCGATGGGGCACGACCAGATCGAACGAAACGGATTGTTTCGAACGTGGAGAGTAATATTCGTTTCCAAGGGCAGAGTGGGGGGGGGGGGGGGGGTATGAACCTTCTCGATAGTCCTCGAGACTGCAAGTAATTTCGAGTGATTTCAATTTCAATTTAACCCCTCAAGCCGATTTCGTGAGTTCTCCATTACCCTATTTCGAGGATCGACAGTAGGGACGCAATTATCCGATATCGTTGACGGAATAGAAAGTCTCATTATGAACTCGCTTGTTCGTTCCACGGGAGCCATTCCGACGATGGAATTCGATTCTGGCGAACGTCTTAAGTGGCAACTGTTTGAGAAGCCAATATCGCCATTCTTAATATCTAACTTCGAGGATCGCCAGCCGAAATAGAATATTAATACTAATATCATTTTGGCGGTAATTATTGGGCGTATCGATAAGTAATCCACTATTTTCTAATGGATAGACGAATTTCGTTTATCGAACGATCAAATTTCCTTTTCAAGTACGAATCCGTAACTTGACAGATAAACGCGACAAAGTGTTCTTAGAACAATCTCAACCAAATATTTAAGGCAGAGGATATATTTAACTTCGGTAAAGATAAATGCTGAGTTCATAAATCGAAAGGTGGATTATTCATCGGTAGACCTAACGTGAGGTTTAGAAGTTAATTCAGTTCCACTCTTTAGAAAGTTTACCATTTATTCGTAAACAAAATTATACGTCTTTTATCCTTGGAGATAATCGTGATTACCATCGAAACTCTGACAAAAGAAAGATGGTGGTTTCGATGCATTTTTGCACCTTTTCCAACGTTTCAAAGTGTGTATCTTCTGAATCAGTGGCGTGAAACTTATATACGAACGCGAGTTTGGGCATTACTCGAATCGTTTCGATTAAATATTTACATTTTCTAATTATTATTTTTAAAGTTTCTGTTACTCACTCGTAAAGCAGAGTTCTACATATAGTAGAGCAACGATTAAATTTGCTTAAGTAAATGTAATGAATGAAAGCAAGTCGCTTCCTTGGTTAGCAGAGCAGAAAATCGTAAATTACTCCGACGGCATTGATTCACGGATCTCTGCTACCTGGACAAATTCTGTCCACGTTCACGAATGCTACGCGTCCTTCGATTTTTGAATACCTTTTACAGTCCCCTGTAATCCTATTTAAAAAATATCCTTACACTTGGAAAGAGTAGTCGATCGTTATAGCACATATATTTTTCTTCCAAAATACTACTATAATTACTATCTACTATAATATCGATTATAATCTACTATAACTACTTAGGCGTGTGAAGATACCAGGCATGCAAATTAATTCCAAGACCAGAAGATTTCGTAAAATTTAATATTCACTCGCGTAAAATCAAATACAGTTTTAATGCTTAAAATTGTCAGCATTTTCATATCTACGAAGCAAACGCGTTGCTCGAGGTTTCGAATCGTCTAAAGATGCGAAAAGTTTAAACGAAGAGTTTAAAGGCTCCGAATTTATTTGCACACCTAACAAATGCAACGAACAATAATCAATGTTCGCCATCGCTATTGAAAAGAGAAAAGTGCTTCTGGGAAAAAGAAAAGAAAAAAAACGAGGGTTTCCATTTTATTTGAAATTGCGCACGAAATTACGAAAATTCCCACAGTGTATCGCGAAATAGCTCGGTGAAAAGAAGGAAGTCTGTCGGGAGAAAAAGCAACGTATCGATAGAGGGAAGCCGTGTGGGCAACGTCTTCGTTAACGGATGCCCGCCGGGCAGAGTTAAAGCGTGGCGGAATCAAAAAGGATCGATTAGAATCGGGCCTCGCCGCGGGATTTCGTGGGTAATTCGACGGGAAGCTCGTGGTTCTTGCCGTTCTTCACCCTCGAGCCACGTTACGAAAAATAAGAAGAGGGACGCGATTTGAGGACGAAAGGGAGAGGAACCGAGGTGAAAAGAGTCACCCTCTTTGTTACGCGACTTCTAGCATCCCCGATTTAGAGGGCACCGCGTCCATCCTCGCTTTTCCCCGGAAATTCAATATTTTGGCTATCGAATTTCTACGAACAGGGGGGGAACAGTATTTTCTAGGATTTTATTTACGCTTTCGAGCAAACTCGATGGGGTGATTTTTAAATTGTCCACAATTGTAGAATAGAGACGGTATATTCTTCTGAAGAGTGTCTCCGTAAAGTATTATATAATAGTATTACCAAGCGTGAATAATACCTACAAAAATCCTAATTAAATCCTAATCTACAAAATTCCTAATTAGAACTGCTAAACTGCCAAAAGAATAACGATTCCATTTGCCGATTGAAAATATCTCCCTGCAACCTCGTTAAAAATAACAAGCCAACTTACCTTGCGCACAGCAAATGAAAAAAAAAAAGAAAGAAGTTGGTTCTCACGGGAGAATAGCGGAAGATCGGTGGGAGGTGAGGAATCGGCGAAATCAATCTTGGAATCAGGGATTCCGGCACGGTTAATCAAAATTCAAGGTGGTACGGTCCCACGGCAGAGCAAACACGAAGAAAAGGTTCGCCCGCTGCGACGAACACCGAGATGGGCGTGGCGGGAAAACATGCAGTCACAATGTTGGTCCAACTACACGACAATTATCGCCGGTGCCCTTTATAATTAAGAGAACCGAATCCCTGCGACCCCTTTCCTCGTCGCGCACGCTGGCCTATCTAGCATCTTTTTGATGCCCCACGGAGACGATCCGGTCGATGAACGGCACTCGATCGTCGTGGACGAGAAATCTGGTTACTGTAACTATGCGTCGCTCCTTTCCTTTATATCGGCCTCGATAACGTGCTGAGACATTGTCGCCTCGCGTTCCTATTGTTGCGAACGGTTTTTCTTCCACGCGTAGTCAGGGGAGGATTAGCAAGTAGCGCTGGATCTATCCGGATACCCGACGAACCACGCCACGGATTATATTTGTAATCCGGATGGTGAATTTTGTGCATTTCTCCCGAAAAATTAAACAGATATCCGTGTGGCGTCCCTTCTGTATCTACCACTATTATAATTAGAGGGGCAGACGAAAAAGAATAGAGCTTTCTCGAAAGTAGTCATTCCAACTACCTAGTCCATATATATGTATATATATGTATACTGCCTTTAACCTTCCTTTCAAGAAAACGAGTTTTTGAAAGTGTTTCCCGTGAATAAATACAAAGTGAATAAATACTAATCAAATACATCACTAGCATATAACCAACAAGACAGTGGGTTATAAGGGAAAAATCCCTAGGTACCACGAAACCATCATCCAAAGTAACCAACAGAAAAAAAAATCCTTCCTTCCAATATTCCAACGCATAAGGCAGGGCCTGTTAAGTAGCCGCACTGATCAGTCCACTAGCAAGTCCTGCACGAAACGCAACACCCTTCCTTTTTCCTATTCTATCTCTTCTCCACAGCGCCACAATTCGAATATTGGTTGGATTTACATACGTACATATATACGCCTTTAAGCAAAGATACGACTTCGCGAATCCTATTCAAGAATAATATATTAATCGTACGAGGTACTTTAATTACGTAATTGGTCATCCTATGCTATTTGTATCGTATTGTAATAGCTGTAGGCTTTTATTACTTTGTATTAAATACTTTTAAAGTATTTTATTACTTTATATTATGATTGTATCCGAATCATCGTTATCCGAAGTATCCGGGTATTTGAATACTTTTAGAGTTTTAAAGACTCGAGAAGGATAGTCATTGCTATTTATATTATACAGCAGAGAGACACGGTAACTCGAATTACAGGGGGTAGCGGAAATAAAACTTGCAACCACAGAGGTGTTGGAATTCGGGTGGAAATAAATTGTGTCGGTTTAAATATTATAACAACTTTATATTTCCTTCCACTGGATAGCAACGAGAAGTCCGTGGAGCTACAGTGTTCAAAATTGCTTCTGAAGGATTGCGCCGGATGTATTTATATATCTGGGTTTTTTGGGGGAAATTTGACTTTCGTCTCCAGTGATTAAACCGAAATTTTGAACCTTAGAAGAAAACTACTGACCAAGTCGTCGAGAAATAATCCCTTAATCGTTAGAGATAAAGTATGACGTTCGTTGGGCATCCGACAGACGTGAATTTGATTTGCAGAGATCGAGCTTCTTGCAATACGAATTGCAAAGATAAAGCGATGCGCTATTCCCTTTTAATAAGTACATAACTCGAATCACAGGAAGTTTCTATTTGGAATTGCGGAGGTTTTCACAGCGAAGCATAAGGGAATAAACAAAATTTTCGCTGCAAATAGATTTTCGAATTACTCGAAATGCTCGACTGTATAAAGAGGGGAATAGTCTTTGTTGTTCGTTTGATTTCCAGTTACAGTGGACGCGAAAATGCGTTCGAAAAGTACGTTGCGTTCGGTCTGTCGGCGGTGCGATAGAAAGTAAGACGTCGAGAAGCAGGGGAAATGTGGAAATCTGCGACACTTCCGGACACCCAGCGGGGTCACTCGACACGGCCCATTGAAAGTTGACCAAACGCCACAATGTAATTCAGCCCAGGGTCATCGTATAACGTGCTAACGTGCACTAATGCTCCCTTAACGAACCCCTTAATCCAATTTCGTGCAAAGTAACGAAATTATGTGGCAGCGAACCGGAAGCTGCGGCCAGCTTACTGGCCACGCTTTCTCCTCGCCCTGCTTCGAGTGTTTCTCATTCGTGTCGCCAAGCATTCCAACACGCGCCACCCTCCGCTTTGTTTTTCTTATTAACGCTTGTTTCTTACTCGCAACGCTACCTACGATTTAACGAATCGCAGTTTAGCGAAGCGCAGCAACTTTGTTTTAACCTTTCTTCCGACTTGTTTGCGTATCGATAGGTTAGGTTTTCGGATAGATGCGAGGAATTGTTGCAGCAATAAATTACGTTACAGGAACGTTACGTTATTTGTTACGTTTTAGGAACGTAAATTAAGTTTGTGGGTAATTTATGCATCGAGGAGACAATTTGTTTATTTGTTAGAAATTATACGAAGGAATAGCGAATTTTATGCTCTACGTAAAGTTGGTATGAAATAATATAATTTAATCCCGTACTTTAACGCGTATTGGATTAGCCATAAAGTTCCGTCGTATTTTAAAGATGCGTAGAGGCGAAATATTATTAATAGACTGCTGATTTCTTATGCAAATTCGTACTCTTAGAGATAAGTTTAAAGAAATAGGAGCTAAATTGGGGGGTTGCTTAACCGTCTAAATATTGTCATCTATATTGTACTTTAGATATTTTCCATAACGTTGCGGTTTATGTGCATTCTGTACAATGTTGCACCTCTAAATTTCCCCCATAATGCAACAAATCTGCAATCTACTCGTTACGCTCGTCGTGAAAAATTCTCAACGAAACACCATAGGGAAATCACCCAAATACTGTCACTGTTCCTATAACTGCCACTTTAATTCTTTTACTTAATAGCAAAGTAACGTACAGCGAATCGTAAGCAAACAAATTTTCATACTAAACTTGGACTTTAGTTTACGTAACAACGCACGAACATCGTATATTCGTGTACGCTTAATATTTGAAAACAAATATTGGGAGGTAAATGTGCTGTTGAATTTTGAAACGTGACCAATATTATTCTACTACTTTTAATTCAAATCCATGTATCTCAAAAGATAGCGACGACATAAAGCTTCGCAAATACGTATCATGTTTCTTAACTCTCGTCATGAAGTGTATCTCGTATCTGTTACGCAAACCGACCTGTTAATATACGTAAAAACGTGTTTCTATTTAAATGTTTTCAAAAGTTTTCAAGTGACAGTCATAAGGACCGTGGACTACGTTGTACATTTTCAATTTACCTAGTAATGAATTCATTATATTGAACGTATAAAAAAAATGTTCATAAATAAAAGAGATCTGTTGAACGATATTATGACGAGAAACTGGAACACGAGCTTTACGTTAACGACGTTCTAAAATAGTTAAATAAAGCTACGCGCGAACTGACGCGAAACTGACAGTAAATGGTACATCTACCCTATCCAATCTCTTCCGATCAACCTTACTCCAATATTTGAGGGAATCGAAATTATCGGTGGCATCTTCCGCCAAAGATAAAGCCCCAACAGCGGTGGCTGCCAGCGTGGATCTGTTTAACAGTCATGGGGTTGGACCATATGTGCCCTAGGACGCCACCGAGGAGGATTATCGTCAGAGAGATCCGTTATCTCGGTGGCACGCGTTCCTATGTGGAACCTCTTGCCACTTCATCCCTCTCTCACTCTCTCTCTCTTCTGTCCGTGTGCGGGTCTTCCTCTATGGTCTGCTCGTGTGATAATAGAGATGTCATTCTGTCTCTGCTTTGACAACCCCATAACACGGACGTTCGCGCGGCTCGTCTGAAACCGTGGCACCGTGTTCCCCAGGGATCTTCCAAAACTGTCGTCGTGTACCGCAGTTTCGCGCTTCGCCCTTTTGGCCTCCGCGCTCTCTCGTTACGATCGCACGCGATGAGATTCGGCTTGTAACTAACGGAAGAGAAACGTATGGGTGACTCCGTGATTGGTTGGTTAACCCTTTCGGTTGAATGCCGTGGCGGCGGAAAAGACAGCTAGCGCAAACTTCTCTTAGGGGATGGAAACTTAAAAATGGTGTAACGAGATGTTAACAATGATATACGGTGACTGCAAAATGTATTTGTTATACTAAAAGTCCATATAGGGTTATCCAAAGTAGACTATAGGAACACCTATCTTCACTCTTTTTCTTTCCCCTTCTGCTTTACCCTTTTCTAATCTGTTTTTTATTTCTATTATCTTCGTTCGTTCTCGTTTACAATTTTTATTTTTTTCACCTCTATTTTACTGATAAACATAACGTTTCACAGATATTCTCATTCAACATCCTAAAGGTACCTTTGGATAATCCTTTATATTATATTAAAAGTATATATTATCGTCTCTGAACTATACTCGAATCTGGTACCTGCTACCTAATTACTTAGACTTTACCCCTCTTTTAATAGCCCTTATTCTTCCTACATACTTCACGACTTTTTTCGTATCTCAGCCACTTTACCACGCTTTCATGGCTATAAATACGGTACCGTTGTTTCTGATACCTTTATTTACACACGGCTTATTAAATTTCGGTGCTCTGTAAATGTACAATGATCCAGTTTCTCCGATGGATCTCTGTTAACTGCGTTTTACATTGCGTTAGGCGTCGCATGGTTTCCTAGATAAGTATTGCTCGCATGTGAGCGGTGCGGCGATTAACATCTCTGCACCATTTCCAACGGATACTTCTCCGCGCTTTTCACGACAGATGTAGCGCGAGATATTCTCGTGATTTTCACATATTTCAAATCGCTAGGTCGCAGGGCGGCCGTAACACGGGATCATTTGTGCGAGTTAATGCGATGATCGGAATGACCGACACGCGCAGCCAAGTATTTAAGATCTCGGGATAAGGGAGTCACGTGCCGGCAGGATCCATGGGATATTTATTGAGAGCTCCCTCTCTTTCGCCCTCCGTCGCCTCGACGATGTATTGCTTTTTAAAAGACTTTAAAAGCCGCCTTATCGGATCCTCGACACTCGACGATGAATCGTCGCGCGATGGTATTGTACCAGTATAATTCGTGTTACGAACATTCGGCCATATTTTTTCCCCTTTGCTGACGGGCATCCGTCAAAATCGTCGAGCACCCTTCTTCCGCTATTTATTTCTACCGTTTCTTAATATCAAGTCTACCTAACGTGTATCTCGTATCGATAGTATTCGGGATAGGGTAGACGTATCACGTATTGCCATTTTAAGATGTTCGCACTTTAAGTAACTTT